>OZ017738.1:10734387-12231887 GCA_963969285.1 Odontomyia ornata | reverse complement strand
GTGAAATTAATGATTGTGCATTCTTAGTAAGTAAATTCTTTTAACATAATTTAAAAGACAGTGTATTTTCACTTTGGAACATTAAGATAATCGGCCGCGAACCATAACACGCGACAGTGGTTTCGAGAAATGAGATAAAAAGAACTTTGAAAGTGAAAACTTGAAAATTTTGAAAGTGTACAATAGTAAAATTTAACGTGGAAACTGCTGGAAAAATAGCCAAAACAATAAAAATGCCACGAAGAATACATTTACAAATTAATGAATTAACCATATCGGAGCTTAAGGAGGAGTTGGAACAGAGAAATCTGGCTACGCAAGGTAAAAAGGCCATACTGATTGCACGCTTGCGAGACGCGATCGAGTCGGAAGGCGTGAATCTGGATTCGGGTGAGCCCTTAGATGCGGAAAAAAGCGCAGAAGATGGAGAAGCAGAAACTCCAAAATCAAAGGAACCAGAAAATGCACTGATGCAAATGTTGATGCTGATGCAGCAAGAGCACCGACAATAGTCATCCAGTCTGACTGCGAAGCTAGAGGAACAATCAGCGAAGCTGGACCAACAAGCGCTCGAAATCAAGGAAGTACAAAAACAATCAGCCGAACTAAAAGCGGAGCTCGGTAGTCTGAACAAATAAATTAAATGCGTCGAGGAAAAGGTTTACTAGGTCGAGGAGAAGGTAAGCCAGGTCGAGGAGAGAATCAACCATGAGATCAGCCAGGTCGAGGAAAGAATGAACCATGAGATGGACAAAATGAAAAAGGAATTGGAAGCAGCGAAGGCAGTAGTAACCACCTCACCAGCCCTCTTATAACCTCAGTGCAAAGCACATTCAGAAATGTGAAACCACCAATAATCGACGGGCAAACGTTCTGGAGTATTTACAAAACACAATTTGAAGCAGCCGCTAGGACAAATCACTGGAATGAGCAGGAACGAGCAACTGCATTAATTCTTGCTCTAAGAGGCCCAGCTGCCGAGCTTTTACAAACTATCCCCGTTGAGTTGTATTCAAACCCGGCTGCTATAATGAATGCGCTGGACATGCGTTATGGAGACGATCATCTGAGGCAGATTTATCAGTCACAGCTCCGGCATCGGATGCAAAAGTCTGGCGAAAACCTACAGCAGCTAGCCCAAGACATTGAGCGACTGGCACTTTTGGCTTACCCAGCGTACGACCCAGAACATCGAGATGATGCAGCAACAGAAACATTTATCAGCGCATTAAAGGACCAAGAACTACAACAAGCCGTGCGTTTAGCTCAAAAGCAAACAGTTAAGGACGTATTGGCTTATAATCTGAATTTTGAGGCAGCGAAAAATGTGAGTCGTATCACTGCGCGGGTTCGCGAGGTAGTGACAGGCGAAAGTGGGTGTGAGCGCTTGGAAATTAAACGAGAGCCGCAGGCAAATGATGTACCTAGATGCTGGGATTGCAGTGAGAAGGGGCACCTGCAAGGAGATTACAAGAAGCGAAGAAAACCGAGCTATTGTCCATGGTGGAGGAGATCCACACCGAGTCAGGAGCCCAGAATGGAAGGCCTTCAACTTCGTGGGGCAAAGGTTGGCTAGGAGGAGCGACGTCTCAGGCACTACCATCACCGTGTCAAGACTACATCGTGAGGAAGCAGACTTATGCCTTCCGGATCAAGTTGACGGAGAACATTGCACCATAACAATCGACACTGATTATCCGACCAGACCTAGTGAGGCAACAACTACTTCACAACGACAGGATTTTCTCACTATGGACATCTACGGGAGGAACTGCACCTGTCCATGGAGAGGTCAAGCTCCAGATACAGTTGTGTTCCGACAAAATTTTTCTGGTCGCGGACATTATGGATGACTGCATTCTCAGAATGGATTTTTTTTCTGCGACCATATGGAATCACGTTGGATTTGGGCAAACGGGTATTGAAATGGTGGAATGACGAAGGATTGATGGAGGTTCCCAGCGTCCAAATTCCCAAGATGAATGTGGTAGTATGTATCGACACTGATGTACCGAAATCTTCCGAGAGCATTGTATGGGCCAAGCTTGATGGTGATTCTGAAGACCACCGATCTTATCTGATAGAGCCGACGAAGACGTAAGCGTTGCGCAGTTGATTGCAGGACGGAGCCTTGTAAGATCTCTAGGGAACGGATACGTGCCAGTTAGAGTCTTTAACACCGCAGACTCAACCACCAGCATCAAAGCGGGAAAAGTCAGCGGCAGCTGTCAGCTTGTTTCCACCATCACCTCTCTGGAAGTTACTCACGACCATCATTAGAAAAAGAGACAAGACCCAGACAAAGCCCGGGAACTCACGTCTGCAGTATTGAAGCAGACCAAATTGCCAGTGCAGCTATTCAAGCAAGCTTCTAATCTGATCAACAAGTATAGTGACATCTTCTCCACAAGCCCGGATGACCAAGGCTGAACGAGTGTGATAACTCACGTGATAGATGCACAGGGAGCCAAGCCGATTCGACAAGCACCGAGACGTATTCCTATAGCCAAACAAGGAGAAGTGAGCGCGCTTATCTCGGACATTGAAAAACAAGGTGTTACCGAGCCTTCTATCAGTCTATGGGCTGCAACAGTAGTTCTAGTAAAGAAAAGGAATGATAGCACTCGTTTTTGTGTCGACTATAGGCAGGTTAACGACGTCACTAAGAAAGATAGTTACCTGCTTGCACGCATCGACGACATCATCGACGCAAAATGGTTTTCTACACTCGTTCTCAAGAGTGACTATTGGCAGGTAGAAATCGACAAGAAAGACCGAGAGAAGACAGCATTTTCAGTTAAGACCGGATTGTGACACCGATGCGAGCAACGGCGGGATTGAAGCTGTACTCTCCCAGCAGCTTGATGGCGAGAAAAAGTCCTCGTATTGCAGTCGAGTTCTGTCATAACGTGAGAGGAACTACTGCGTGACCAGAAAGGGGCTATTGGCTATAATAGAGGCAACCAAGCTCTTCCACAAGTACCTATATGGTCAGAACAGACCATGCATCGCTGAGATGGCTGCTTAACTTCAAAAACCCCAAGGGACAAGTTGCGAGATGGATCGAAAGAATGCAGTCATACGATTACAAAATCGTTCATCGAAAGGGTGAACTTCATGGCAATGCTGACGCCCTATCTTGTCGTCCATGTCCACCGAACTGCAAGCATTGCCGACGGGTTGAGAAAAAGGAGCCGATCATTGATCTGCCAGTGATAACGGCCAAATTCGATGAAGCAGCTCCTATAGGATGCAAAATATAATTCCCAAAAGCCGAATCCACGATGTAGTTAAGGATATGCACGAAGGATCCTCGGGAGGCCACCTTGGTGTTAACAAGACCTTAGCGAAATCGCGGGAAAGGTTCTACTGGCTCTACGCTCGAGAAGACGTAGAGCACTGGTGTCGCAGATGCACAATTTGCGATTCCGTCAAAGTTCCAAAGCGACGACTGAGAGGACAAATGCAAACCTACAACGTGGGTGTACCGTTTCAAAAGATTGCTGTTGACATCGCAGAACCTTTTCCTGAATTCGAATGAGGTAATCGATACACGCTGGTTGTGGCCGATTATTTCAGCAAGTGGCCCGAGGTCTACCTAATTCTCAACTAGGAAGCAACTACCGTAGCCGAACAGCTTGTGTTAAATTGGGTCAGTAGGTACGGCGTACCTTGCGAACTACATTCGGATCTAGGCCGAAACTTTGAGTCACTGGTTTTTTTTGTGAAATATGCGAGCTGCTGGGAAAACGAGGACAACACCACTGCATCCCCAATCCGATGGAATGGTCGAACGTTTCAACGGCACGCTCAAAAAACACCTGGCCAAGATGGTTGACGCGAACCAAAGGGACTATTTTTGATGGCGTACAGAGCTGCCGAACTTGCATCGACAGGCCAAGCCCCTGTCATATGCTATGCGTGTGAAACATGAACCCTAACTCAAGTATCCACAAACATATTGAACGCTTTCGCGGGACGAATCCTGAGGCAAATAATCGGAGCAAAACTAGATGCATCAGTGAGCTGCATAAAATTGTTGACAAGCCAGAGGTCACGACGATTGTAAGACTGCGGAAGCTGCAATGGGATGGTCACGTGAATTGTATGGATTGACAAAGGATACCCACAAAGGTATTCGTTGAAAGAACCGCAGGGCGGAGACCAGTGGGGAAGCCGAGGAAGCGCTGGTCTGACAGTTCATTGCTGCTTACGTTTCGAAATTTGAGGGCATGATCGATGGACCGAGCCAGTGGGAGACGTTTTTTGCTGGAAGCGAAGAGCTAAGTTATGGCCAATTGAATATTTAACAGTTAAAAGAATAGCACATGATACTGTGGAGATACAACTTATATACAAGTATTACAGAAATGTAGGAATTATGATGAAAATTTTGGAAATGATTTGTCAAATTGATATGTTATCATGACTACTCAAGCAATAAGATCAGCAGTCTTAAAAACAAGATGGTGGCGAATTTAAATATGAATATAATAACCATATTTTAGTTTTTCGAATTCAATTTATGGAATCTGTATAAGAGTCTAGTTTGGATATTCAGAGGACATTGTTTGATTTACTAGTCGGTTTACAAAACCTTTCTGGCAGTAGCACGCCCCTACTGCTTTGATTTGTTTTAATATACATAGTTTCTAAGATTCGCTTTCATACCAGGTAACAGGCATGAGCTATAAATGGCAGATGAACGTATGAATGAGTTAACATGGCTAATTCATTTAACCCGAAAAATAGTGAAAACTTGGCACCGAAAAGGATCAAACTAAAACATTGATTCCTTGACATAAAGTCGCTTTAATACAAATATGAAGTGACGATCACATTATGCTCATTGTTTTAATATAATCTAATTGTATGCTAACAGTACTAATGAGACTACATGATTATGAATTTCATTGTCAAATAACGCTTTTTGGGAATCGATGTAATTTGCATCAGTAATAAGAAATATACAAAAATATTCTGGCTTGTGGATACTAATTTGGGAAAATTGAGCTTCCTGCTGATGGGGTTGCTCTTGACCTTGTCAAAGTATGCGTAAACTTCTCAGTTTTTTAGCTATGCGAAAGTTTTTGATTGGAAAAATGTTGATTTTATGCTAAATTTCGATTTAACGCATGCATTTTTAATACAATGTAGAAATGACTGGTTAAGGCGCAGCCCCCAGTGAAACTGAAAATTTGGGTAAACTTTACAGCCGTCCACCTCAGAAACGTTACGAATATTTGCAAAACTTTTTTAGCAAAAAGTCGGAATGAGCCTTTGGCTATCGAATCAACTCATTACATTTTGCAAACAGTTTGTTGCAAAAGTTATTAAGTTCAAACAAAATAGCATGTTTTCGTTAAAAAATGTAGTAGATCTCGGAAACTACTTAACGTACCGAGTTGATTTAAGCTATGGTAGTTAGATCTAAATTATTTGCAGTGAATTAACTCATTAAAAATTTAAAAAAGTTTTTTGCAAAAAATTTCCTAGAACAAAATGTGGAAATTTGAGACAAATCAATGTGCATGCATGATATTTGTTCAGTGTGTGCAAATTACACATTTTGTTCTAGAAATTTTTTTTCAAAAAACTTTTTTAAATTTTTGATGAGTTAATTCACTGCGGATAATTTAGATCTAACAACCATAGCTTAAATCAACTCGGTATGTTAAGTAATTTCCTAGATCTACTACATTTTTTAACGAAAACATGCTATTTTGTTTGAATTTAATAACTTTTACAACAAACTTTTTGCAAAATGTAATGAGTTGATTCGATAGCCAAAGGTTCATTCCAACTTTTTGCAAAAAAATTTTTGCAAATATTCGTAAGGTTTCTGAGGTGGACGGCTGTAAAGTTTACCCAAATTTTCCATTTCACTGGGGGCTGCGCCTTAAGCGACCGTTTTTATAAAAGGAAAATGCGACAAGGTGTCAAGTTAATTGCGGTTAGTTCAGCAATTCGCGAAGTCCGTCGGCTCAGACTGTGTAGTATTCAAACGTTATTTTTTGAATAATTATTTGGTGTTTAAAAAGACTTTAAGGACTATATAATATTTAATAGAGAAGTGTTCTTTTAATTTAGTTGTTAGGATTTGTGAAAATAATTTTTTTCTAATTATTTAATAATCATGGTGCCAAACGAAAGTTCTACAGTGTTAGGCTCCGCTTCTACTTCACAGAAGAGAAAAAGTTCCCGTATTTTCATTGAAAATCCTGATAATGAATTTGTCATATCGGGAATTTCCGGGAGATTCCCTAATTCAAGGAATGTATCAGACTATGAGTACAACTTGTACAACAAGGTATGATATCATAATGGATTATATGATCTCTATATAAAAATCTGGATAAAGGTTTGATCCTGGGTGTTTGTGTGTGGAATTCACCATGATAATATTTTAGAATTGCACTTGCAAACAACTGATGAGCAGTCAAGAATTTTGTTTATTCGATATCTGCAAGTCAATTATCTTTTTTCTTAAAAGTCGTCGGGCATTGCTTTGTCGTGTGAGCAGACGCGTGTCGACTCCTTTGAGTCATCTTCAGTGACACTGAAGATGAATCAAAGGAGTCATCTTCACTGCTTTGCTGTGTGAGCGTCTACTTACACAACAAAGCAAGGCCCGACGGCTTTTCCAGCAAAACACTCCCTTTCTTTTGGGGTTGAATTTTTAGTAGCTAGAATAACTTTTGGCTCACTCGAATAGTTTATAAATAAATTTCCATTAATAAATTTCCTCGAGAAACAATTCAAGTAAAGGTATAACGATAATAGAGAACAATTTGTTTACCTGGATAAGAAGTTTTATTTGATTATGCTTTTAATGTGTAAATTCATGTGATTAACTGATCAGAAAAGAGAGCCTTCTTCCTTGAATGCTCACTAAAAGCCTAGACAGACATATGCTACATGAACCTAGTATACTACGTAAAACCTAGTTTACCACGTTCTGAAAACCTCGGCTCAATACTAAGATAAATTCTCAGCATAAATGAAATTTCCCTGTTTCAAATAAATTAAATTGATTCTTTGACAATATTCATACATTTTGATTCAAGTCTACCAATTATAGTTCGAATCGACTTATTTAGCATGCAAACATTTTAAAAATATAGCTAGGTTCCAGTTAAATTTATTTGTTGGTTCATGCCAGGCTTAAAGCCTAGACAGTCATGTGGTATAAAACGGAAGCTGGCATCAATACACTAGGTAACCATGACACACATACAAATCTAGTATAAACCTGGTATAAACTGTCAAGTAAAGTCAGATGACAAAATGAAATGACAGAAAATTATAAATTTATCTGATTCCTAACCATATTTTTGCAATATTCACATGCAAAATGGTTTGATCAGCATCAATAATTAAACTTTTATTAAAATGTATAAAATTGGTCAAAAAATAATTTAATTTATTTGATGCAGTGAAGTAGCATTTATGCTAGAAATTTATCTTGGTATTGATACTATGTTTATACTGGGCTTCAGAACGTAGTATACACGGTTTTATGTAGTATACTAGATTCGTATACTACATGGCTGGTTTAGACTACATTTACATCTATGTCATGGTTACCTGGTGTATTGTCAAAGTCAAAGTCAAAAGCGCTTTATTTAATACTAATTGTTATAAATTTTAATAAATATAAAGCAAATTCCAAACAGTGACAATAAAAAAACTTAATGGCCCGAACGGCTCTTTAAATTTATATGTTATCATTAACTCATTTCATCAAAAAAAACTATAGCAAATTCAATTAATTAAGATTATTACATATTTTTAAAATTTAATTGGAAAAAGGAGAAAAAACCAACCAACACTATCCTAAAATTATTTATAATTTAAACACAACAGTGAAACTTTGATCCTACACCTAATATGTTGTAACTTCATTCTAATAAAATGCAATCAAAAACTTTATCTTCCACTAAACAAATTCTATAACAATGTTCCTAACCTAAGCGTTTAATCATATCTCTAACGTAATATAATAAACATAACATATACTTAACCTATACCTAATTTTTAACAAAAATAAACAACAACACTAAATGTAGCAATAATGAGCTGAAACTCAAAAAACGAAATAACGAAAAACACCAGAACTGAAAAATAAACACGAATAATTTAGACATTGTCATTCAGCCACCAATACCTGGATTGTGCCGTCTCAACTCGATCAGCTTCAACGAATCTAGCAAATGAGTATCTCCATTGAAATCGTTGGTCTCGTGAACTCAAATTCGGAGGATATTTTATCTTCTTATCGGTGGCCCGTCGATATATGTGATATATGACTGGGACGCCGTCAGAATCAAAAACATATCGATTAATGTCCAAATACACGAATGCTTCTGGAGGAATGAAGCCAGTAGCGAGGCAAGTCGCTATTTACCCGTCTGTAGGGTGGAACGGCTTGCGATATGAGTTCGAAGAAGTTTCAATATGAAGATATCGACCCTCGTCACTTGAGCAGTTTGATAGATTCTTCTATTCGATATATAATGTTTCCAATCCGTCTCAGGCTTTCTGCACAAACCAGTACATGCACGAAGACATTTTCTTTCGAAAACTCTTAATTTTTCCATAGTACTAGCACTCTCGTTGTACCAGATCTGACATCCATATGTCAAAACTGGTCTAACCAGTGTCTTGTAACAGATAGTTTTGACCTTTTGATCAATGTATCTGGAATGAAAGAGTTTTCGAAGGGCCATGACTACTTTAAGTGCCTTACTGAGCATGATTTTCACATGTTCAGTATAGTACAGATACTGATCGAGATAAACACCGAGGTATCGAACACAGGATTTATGTGGAACTCGTTCTAAACTACCCTCGCCAGCCATGATGTGGAAATCTTTCCAATTACGTTTCAGGTCTTGACTGACCCCCTGCAGCGTTGTCCGAAACAAGATTGTTTCACACTTCCGCGCATTGATTTTCATTCGCCAATTGTCAGTGTACAGCTGTACATCATTGAACATTTTTTGGAGATTGCTCTGAACTATTGTAGCTTTTCGGTCTGCCGTATAGATGATCAGATCATCAGCAAACGCTACCAATGATCGCGTTGGCAAGACGTTAAAATCAAAGCCGTTCAATAGCTTGCGAATGAAGATTGAAAAGAACAGAGGCGCAGCAACTGTTCCCTGCTGTAGACCATTCAAGACCTTGAATTCGTGCCTTTTTGTCAGATTTCTATCAGTTACAACAAACGATTTCCCATATAACATATTGCAAATCATGGCGACAAGGTGTCTGGGGAACTTGTCCAGAAGGAGTTTAAAAATTAGTCCATCTAACCACACCGTATCGAAGGCTTTCTCCATATCAATGAGACATGCACCAACACATTGTCTATCATTTAGATTCCAACAGATGTCTGAGGTTACTTTCGTTATTGCATGTGTGGTCGAATGCCTGGCACGAAAACCAAATTGGCAATTCGGCATCAACTCATATTCCTCAATGTGGGCGTTTCATGCTCTGTTGAGTATCACTTCAAACACCTTGCTGAGGTTAGGCAGCAAGCTGATTGGGCGATAGCTTTTCGGGCATGAAGATTCTTTTCCTTTCTTCAAGATCGGAAATACCTTAGCCTTTTTCCACTCATTTGGGAAATATGAATTGCTCAACATGTTATTGAACAATATGCAATAATTCCTAATAGCGACCTCAGGCAAATGTCGGAGAACTACATTTGGAATACCATCAATACCACATGATTTCTTGTTGTTTATCTTGCGAAATATGAAACACAAGTCTTCACAGCTGACAAAATAATCAATAAGATTCAAGCTCGGTATGAGGTCAGATGTTAATGTTTCATTGAAATGAAGAATTGATTGGCCGTTCAGGCTTGATTTGAAGTCAGAAACTTTTGTTTCAACGACCACTGAAAATATTTCATTCCCTCTTTCAGGGTTTGGTAGATGAACCAATTCAAAATGTAATCAGGGCAAGTTTATCCAATTCTTCGTCAGCTTCTCTAACTTCGACAAATAGACATCTTTTTCATCGTTAGTTAGATTTCTGTCATTAGGAACCATTGAGCAAGAGTTGCCACCATCAGAAGGGGGACATTGCTTCTGTCACTCACGATTAAACTTCTTTTGAAACTTTCCCCAGTCTGTTTTTTTGAAATTCAACCGATGATTTTCGTGTTGAACTGGAATGAGGAAGAAATCATCCCTGTGATGATTGATTTCCATTACGATCGCGTTATGGTCGCTATCATAAGGAAGCACCTGCAGTTTCCGTTGAGGACTATTAAAGCTGTATTCAAGTCTTGCGTCAGCAATGCAGAGGTCCAAATATGAATTTGTCCTAGGGTATGTTGGAAACTCCGACCCATATAGATTGCACCTGTATTCAATTTGGTTCTCTGTTATCCACGATTTCAGGAATACACCTGTTGGATTATTGGTGGCGTTCAGCCATGATGTATGCTTGGCGTTCAGGTCACCAGCAAGAATATAATAGTTATGCAGCCTATTCGATTCGAGTATTTCGAACAAGGAATTGAGCTCCTCCCTGAGCTTGAGAACAGTTCCACCAGTTGCATAGGCAGAGATAACGAAGAGGTTATCCCCACCTGGCAGTGAGATTTTGATAACGGACACTTCAAGAGATTCAAAGCTTTTGAATTCGACTTTTTCAATATTTTGAAAACGACAGGGTCTTTGAACCAATATCCCGGTGCCACCTCCCCCATCACCTGTTACCTTATCGTTTCTTACGAACTCAAAATCCTTGAATGTCATGGAGTGCCATGAACTGAGGTGGGTTTCGGTGAGAAGCACGATGTCAGGCTTTTGTCTGGCAATGAATTCAAGGAGATAATCACGCCGATGCAAAGTAACAATGGAGTTGACGTTGATCGAGATGAGACGAATCCTATCCGTGGGAATGTGGCTGGATGACAACTTATTTTGAGGCATTTGAAAGCCCTAAACGCTGAAAAACAATGTTAATTTTCGAATCTTGTTTATCGATTCGCTCCGATAAGGAATTTAATTGCTGATAAATTTTAAGGAGCACTTAAATTATTTATTTTATTTACATTGTCTGCTGGTCCTCTCACAGCAAGTGCAAATGACACCCCGGGCTTGACGAAGTTGGTAGGTATCACACTGCGGTGTGCTTGACTTTGTTTCGGAGTGACTTTAACCTTTGCATCTTGATACCGGGGGCATCCTCGATATGATGCTGGATGACCAAAGGCACCGCAGTTCACACAATATAGTTTTTCTTTTGGCTCCGCCTGAGCCAATTTGCACTCGCCGGGAGCATGAATGTCTTTGCATTTAACACACCTATATTTCATGGCGCAATTGGCAGCCGAATAACCGAATCTTTGACACCTGTAGCACTGGTTGACCTCACTTTTCTGGAGGCGTTCCCACCTCACCAAGCGGAAGTTGAAGTACCGTATTTTCTGCACGGCGCTCGAACTACTTTACCTGGAAATCTGGACTAAGTAGTGAGGCAAGTTTTTGCGCTCCACAATCGATCTTCTCGTTGCAAAGTTTTTAACTGAAATAAATTGTATTTCTGGTGCAGCTTCTTGGAGCACCTGAAGGAGATCGACTGTGTCCTCACCACAGTCCAGACCCTTAAATAAAAATGTTTGGTTCTTTTCGCTTCTCGGGGTGTACGTGAAACGCGGAACATCTCCAGAATTTAAGGCACTTTTTGTTGGCTGGAAATCAACCAACGAGTTAGTCCTAATTGTCAATTTATCGGCATTGACTCTTTTTATCTGAAAATCTTTTAGCTTATTTTCGGCTGCCAAAAGCCGAACCATATCTTTGCCCGTTTGCCCAAATACATTGATTGGTGGGACTTTTTCTTTTTTTTCATTAATCTTAACGGACGGACTAGCAGACGGACCAGCAAACAAACCCCGATTTTTAATTTAAAGGTATTCAATGAAGTCATTATCTAACTTAGACGTTTTACCAGGATCCTCTTCAATGTTCATTGTTTCTTCAAGACCAGCTAGCGCTGCATAGTAATTTCTGCTGTCGATTGCGCCTCCTGTGCTGAGGACATCCTCTTGATTAGCTTCTTCCTTTGGCTTTTTAGTTTTCTTGTTTTCGGTTTTTGAATTTGCTTGTCGGCCTTTCTTGGTTTCTTTATCTTTGTTAAACATTAACGTTCCAACAAGTGCTTCTAACGATTTAACTGGAAGCTTGAGTTCTTCATTTTCTTTTTCAAATTTTTCAGATTTCTCTTTTTCTTTGATCAGCTGCTCGATTTCCATTACCGATAGGATTGTCGGTTTTTCTTCTTTATCGTCGTATCTTCTTTTTAGTTTTTTTCGCCCGTCATCGTTGGTGATGGGCACGAACCTTCTGGTTGATGGCTGAAGCCATCGAGCTCCTCAATCTCGTTGCTTTTGCAGCGAGACTAGAAGGAATGTTCTCAGACAGGGACTACCCTTGAACGTATTTCCACTTTTGATATTTCTTCAGGAAATGAATTTCAGGTATTCGATAAATGTTCGAATAATTTGGCGGTGAAGGTTTTCCCAATAAAATCAAAATTTGCTTTTGACTGGCTCGTAAAAAAATATTGCAATTATTTGAAACTGACTTTTGTGAAAAATAAATTAATTTTTTACCTGGTGTACTGAAACCAGCTTATCTTCTATACTACACGTCTGACTAGGTTTTAAAAGAAGTATGCGATCTCTAGGTATTGCTTTATTCCTCCGGTAAGGTATTCATTTTGAATAGAGGAGCTAGAACTTTTAGCAGCATGTAGAAAGTGCAATGTTTAACCAATTTCCAAAAAGGAGCACGTTCTCAGTTTTGAACGAGACAATATAATTGAATTCAATTTTTCTAAAATCTTAAAGCTTTGAAAGACACGGTATACGAACCTAATACACTACATAAAACCCAGTATACTTCGTTCTGAAGCTTATTATAAACATCGTATTGATAAATTTCCAGTATGATTAAAATTTCCCTGATTGATTTGTTTGGCAATTTTTTCATTTTGACGCAAGTTTATCAATTCTCAATGCTGACCGAACCATTAGGCATGCAAATACTTGAGAAATATAGCTAAAATTTAAATGATTTCATTTGACAGTGCACACCAGGTTTAAATTATTTTGTAAGCGTGCCATGGTTACCTAAAGTCAAAGTCAAAAGCGGTTTTTTCATTACTAATTGGTATAAATTTTAAAAGAATATAAAGCAAATTCCAAACAAAAACAATACAAAAAGTTTACTGGCCCAAATGGCTCTCTAAATTCATACGTTATTAGTTAAACACATTTCATGAAAAAACTATAGCAAATTCAAATTAATGAAGATTATTACATATTTTATAATTTGTTTGGAAAAAGGAGAAAAAACCAACCAATACTATCCTAAAATTATTTACAATTTTAACACAAAAGTGAACAATGATCCTACACCTAATATTTTATAACCTAATTCTAATCAAATTCAATCTAAAACATTGTCTTATACTAAAAAAATTCGATCACCATATTCCTAACCTACGCGTTTAACCTTATCCCTAAACCTAATATTATAAACTAAACACATACCTTACCCTTTCTAGTTTTTAATACAAATAAACAACAACACTAAATGTTGCAATAATGAGCTGAAACTCAAAACTAGTGCAAGAAACCAGGTGGCACGGTGAAGACATACTTGACATGCAAACACACACAGCGTTTAAAAGCAAAAAAGCTCAAGGAAGCCATGAGTTCGGAGTGGCTTTCATTGTTGACAGCGCGTTTAAACAAATAATCTTCGACTTAAAGCCCATTAACGAATGGATCTGTGTGATTCGTATCAAGACCAAATTCTTTAATATCTAGCTGGTCAATTGTCACGCACCAACAGGAGATAAGGAAGAGGCAATCAAGGACAAATTTCACAGCACCTTGGAGTACACTGTTGATGCATGGCCGTCAAAAGACATATGTATGAATTGTTCTTGGTGACTTCAATGCAAAAATCGGCTGAGAAACGGCACAACAACCGGAGTTCACAGCATCCATGCAGAGACCAGTGACAACGGAAAACGCCTAATAGACTTCGGTACTAGTAGAGGCTTCACAGCTGGCTCCACACACTTCCCGCATCGAGACATCCTTAAGAGAACGTGGGCATCCCCAGACGGTCGCACATTCAACCAGATCCACCATCTTCTCATACAAAAATGAGCCACTACCAGTATTCCGGACACACGCCCATTCCATGGCACTGTCTGTGATTCGGATCACTATCTTATTTGGATCAAAGTTCGAGGCTGCATCTCCAAGAGCTATAAACAAGGAGCATCAGCTATTCCACGGTACTAGATACACAAGCAAAATGATAGTTCAGTAACGTCCCCATACTTGTCGGCGCTGGTAAACCACATCGACATATCCCGCGGGCGGGAAAAAGTAATGATGACATCAAAACCATGTGGCAAACACTAACGGATGTGTTAATAGAAGTAGCCAAGGAGGTCTCGGGGCATCGGATAATGAAAAGTAGGAACAACTGGTATGACGAAAAATGCAAGAAAGTCATTCAAAAAAGGAACAAGGCGTACAAAAAAACACCCAATGACCAACTTGGGCCAAAGGAGAACAATATAAAACCCTTTGACGTCAAGTCAAAAAAAAATGTGCCGAAGAAAGAAACGACTGACCATCAATACCAAGATCCAACAGTTAAACGAAAACATGACCCTACAAGAGGTCAAGTCGGTGTATGCCTCTATTAAAGAACTAAGAGAGGGTTTTAATCCACAAACAAGTGTTTGCAAAACTGCACAAGAAGCGATCGTAGGCAACCCAGTTGAAATTAAAAACAGATTGCTGCAATATTTCCAAAAGCTATTCACAGCGTCTCCAACAACGGCTGAAGTGGACGGTTTACAATGGACCAAATATTCTCAGTAAAGTAGGTGCTTAAAAAGTGCTGGGACTATTACATCGATGGGCACCAACTCTTTGTAGACTTCAAGCAAGCATACGAAAGTATCGACAGTGATGCGCTGAACAAAATAATACTTGACTTTGGCGTCCCAATAAAACTAGTCCATCTGGTCAAGGTCACGGTGTTAAACACAGAGTCTCAGGTCAAGGTAAACAGTGAACTAACGGATAGCTTCATAATAGAATTAAGCTTCAAACAAGGCGATGGACTTCCCCCAATACTCTTTAATATTGCGATGAAATACTTCACCAGAAACACATCAGCTGAGACCTTGGGTACACTTATGTTCAAGTCCACACAATGGGTAGCATCTGCTGTTGCAATCTTAAATACCAAAGGAGCATTTCTGAGCCCAACATCTGAAGCAAACCGAATTGGCCTACAAGTTGAATAGAAGAGGGGCCGGAAATGACGATATTGGATGCCACATAATCACTGCAAATAAAGCCTTTTACCGCGTGCTTTCCATTCTAAGGTTCAGAGTTGTGCACAGGCAAAATAAACTACGCATTTACAAAACACCAGTCAAACCTGTGTTGTTATATGGAAGTGAAACATAGACCTTGACGAGCGAGTCCAAAAAGGCTGTGGGTAGTTTGAACGCAGAGTCCTCCAGGAAATCTAGAGTGGAGATTACGTCACAAAAATTTGTTGTGTGATTTGACGACCCACCTGATTTCTCTTGTGTAAAATTACGTGAATTGCAATGGGTGGGCCATATAGAAAAAATAGAAGAAAACCGGCTACCCAAAGAACATTGCCAGGTAGAGCATAAGGCAGACGTCTAGCGGGAAAGCTGAGAATTCGATGGAAAGACACGATAGAAGCGGACAGCAGATCCTTGTTGGAAGTGAACAACTGGTGATTGTAGGAGATTTATCCTTCAGATCAAGGAACGTTTTAAAGAAGGAAATAAATCGAAAATGCTTCTTCTTCATTGAATTTAGACTTTCAAACTAATATCAATATTTACCCCAACATATATATCAACTCTTATTTCTATGAATAAATTCAAATATCAATATTTATCAAAACATATACATCAACTCATCTTTCTAAGAATCGATGCAAATCCCAACTGACTTTTCAATAAAATTTTATTTTTTATGTCTAACAAAGACCACTCCTTTATTCATAAATGTTAAATGTCAAATAATTATATTTTTAAATTGCTAAGTAATAACTGTACAGTAGCATTAGTCACTACACCGGCTTGGGCTGTCGCCATGTATGATGATGACGAAGAGGAATTATCGTTGCGTACCAAACATAGTAGCATTCGACAGCAAAAACTACTCGTATATCATCACGTGCAAGTGTTGCCCAATTGAAAACATGGTGGTAAACTTGTTGACAAAACCATTAGCTAGTTACGTTCATCTCTTGGGAACTTGTGGAGTCAATCACTAACTAGAATAAAAAAAATTAACTATCGCGCACTAGTCCAAATCGAACCATGGTTTGAGAATTCGTAGGGAATCTCCTCTCATGACCAAAACGGTATTCAAGGTGATATGGTCAGTATCACACTCAACCCTGTAATTATTATCTGATTGTTCAATCAGTACCTATCACACTGGGTAAGCTGATTGTCTAACAAAAGTACCACAAGTATAAACTCGTTGTCCCCAACAAATTTTGAGCTGGAGAACTGCTGCTAAAATGGTGAACACGCTAACTATTGCATCACATGGACTACTCACTAATTTGAATGTGCAGCGTTGTGAACAACATACTTATTAGAGATTCATGGTATTATCTGTAGATTAATTGACTTTTGTATAGATTTACTATCTGCTCCAAGCGTGGATCTATCAAAGCACAATTAAAGTGGTTATTGTTCATTTACGTACTTGTTAATTTAATTATTTATATTGGCTTTACAAATATTGTTCATGTATAGTTTAATATCAGGTCATAAGTCATTTGTACATCATCAAATTTTTATCTTCAGAATAACTGTTATTAACTCCCAAATAAAATTCAAAGTTGTGAGAGCATTTCTATTGCCTTAAAGTTTAATTTGCTCAACACTCGCACAAGCCATCAGAACTTTGCTTATTAGCTTCGCCGTCACATGATGATTTTTCCGGGAAATAATTCACGTTTCATTCAACGGAATTTCACTAAATAAATACTGCCATCAGCAAAGCGTATGAACTATCAAGCGAGTTCACTTGGAAAAAATGTCCAATCCAACAGTATTTAACTTTGAAAACCCATTTGCGTATTTACGAGTATATGTACGCGTTTGCAAATGCTTTCATGGAGAAATGGAAAACAAGCTGGGTAAACAGACCTACGCTCATGTCAGACAGGTTTTGTACCCAACTTCTCAGAAATGCAGTTACCAGCAATGAATAACGCCAAAGAGATGTGCACGTTTAGAAGAAAATCCATTGTTTTCACTCTTCACTCACTCACTCAAATCATGAATTCCCAAAAATATTAATGTTATTGACCTTACTGAAAAATTTCAAGAAGATCAAGTCAAAACTGCAGCGACTGATTCGATGGAAAGTCCATAACATACCAAAATCATGTGTTATTGTTGTTGTAATTGGTAAAATTTCAAACGGCTATAGCTTCCGTGTATATCATTCGATTTTCATCAAACTTGCACAGTTTAAGGACTCCTAGTAGGACTACGTAAACGTCGAATTCGTTTAATTTAAGGGTACCGAAGCGATTTTATTGGGGAAAACGTGAAATTTGAGTATCATACTATTATTAACAAAGTTGAGCGAGTTTTTACTTCTAAGGTATTTGTTGTTGTTGTACTCATAAACAACTATCTCCATAATTTTTTTCTGATTTTTCGGATCACAGGTGTCCAATCGCGAGGGAAGGGGGACTCACATTTTTCGTGTATTTCCCTTCCGTGCGTGTCCCTCGAAGCAAAAAGGATCAAACTAAGACCTGTTTCGAAAAGTTCTCATCAAGACCTTTCATTTGATACCTATATCGGCTACCTTTGATTATTTTTTTTTCGGGGCCCACTCCCCTATATGGAGAGACCCCCCCCCTTAAATACCTTAAACAAATTTTCTAGTTGAACTTTGAAGAGAGCACCGCTTTACACCTGCATACAACATTTGATGTTTCTAGCTTAAGTAGTTTTTGAGAAAAAGTGCTGTGACACACGGACGGACGGACGGACAGACGGGTAGACAGGTCGGGATTTTGGTAGGGTTTTGTAAAATTATTTAAATTTTTGTAAAATTATTTTACAAAACCCTAAAAATAAGGTGAAATATTGGGTAACTTGGGTGCTTGATCGGCCGAGCAAGGGCTTTCTCTTTCATTAGGTGTAAGAACATGCAAGCACATTAGCACATAGATTTTGCGCTTGATCGCAAGTGGATAGCGCTTCCACATTCTATCTCAAATGCAAGCAAATAATGTAATGCTCTTCGTTCCAGCATTTTACCGCCCTCTTGATTTGGCCGATCTGCTGGCGAACTAGCTTGTTATTGTTATGCTCTGACTTTCACTTGCACAGTTCCTCGAGTCAAGCTCAACAAAATTTCACAATTTAAAACGACCTGACCTGGAAGGACTACATCCACGAGTAACAAAAATAGCTATGTGAACTATGGAGAACTGTCACTTGCAAACTGACACTTCATGGATCCTAATGTGACTTCAGCGATGTTCAGGGTTTATATTTATATGTTTGCTGTATAAATATAAACCCTGAAAGCTTACTTCAGCATAACTGATCGATGAAGCACAACTTATTGGAATAAAATATATCGGCACAAAATTCTTTCAAGCACCCCGTAGATATTAACATTTGAGTGTGGTACATTGATGTCAAGAAATTGAATTTGAATGATATTTCGTACGAATTATGCCAATTATTTTGCGATTTTTCAAGGATTTGATGGAGATATCAAATCTTTTGATCATGGATGATAAAATGATCACTATTGCTAAGTTTTCAATAGAGGATGCACTTAAATCAATCATTTCTACCGGAAATAACCAATAAATTAGTTCCAAATGCAGCATAAATATAAGTCTACATCATTTAAAACAATTTAATTGGGGAAAATTTCATGCTTCCTTCTCTCTTCCGCACTCATACTTCGCTTGCCGACGTACTACTACTAAAATATCCTTCTCAAATCCTTTAATTGTTAATCTTTACATTAAATAAATAACACGACACTAAGTTACCTTTAAATTAACTTTCGTAAAAACTCCCAGGGGAGGGGTTTCTGAGTCCTCTCCACTGGCTACGTCCTTGCTTGAGACTTGTTACAAAATATACTATTCACTTTTGTGAATATGCGATCTGGATCCTTGTGATGAATTTTCCATCTCGTTCGTTCGTTTTCCCGAAGGAACTCTGAACCGACCTCTCATCGGTTCTAGACGTGAAGTCTTGGAACGTGGTAACGGACTGTACCCACCACGGACACTCTTAGTCTGCTCCGAGGTCGCTGCTGGCTGACTAACTAGTTCGGAGAGGAATTTCGGTCACAGGTCTTACGTTAGCAGTCTAAGTCCGAAATATAAAAACCAGCCAACAATTCAAATGCCGGTATTAAAACGCGTCAAACTACTTCCACAGCCTCTGCTTTAAATTAGGTCACTTCCGTTCTTTTTTCCTTCGATCCGAGGAAAAGGGCCACAAAAAAAACCCACTAAACAAAAATATACGCTCCTAAATATTACCGACGCGGTGCCAAAAATAACCTGCTCAAAGACAAAACCGAAAAAAATCCACTTTAACAAAAAAACGCAACACTCAAGATATGGCACCGCACTCAAGATATGGCAACTTGAAACCAACCATTCGCGGATTACTGAAACCCTACCATATCAATGGCATTCTCACCTTTCGTCTGCATTAACCTTCTGAAAGGGAAGGGGTTTGTTGCAAAGGAAAGACGGTCATTGAATTAAAAAATGCATTTTGATATTTTTCCTAGGACTTCCAAATACATATTTGAGTATTTTTCTTTCTTGTTCTATTAAGATCAGTATTTTATTGTTATCATTAACTTATCTTTTCTTGTTCAATAAATAAAATAAACAATAAGAATAAAATAATAAAATAAATGAAAAAAAAACGAACAATAAATATTTTTCTTGTATGAGAACGTTATTATTATTGGTCAGTTTTTCAGTTGTCCAGCGATCAATCGATCGAATTTTTGTCGTTTTTTGATTGAATATTTCTTTTATTTAAAATGTATTTTATTTAAGTACATATTGTTCATTATTATCTATGACCTTTTGCCATTTTTTAGGTAGAGCCGTTATTCCATCTGTGTAAAACTTCTGTGGTTTATTGGCGAAAAAACTGGCCAAGTGAATTTCACAGTCCCTTTTTGAAGTGAATTTCTTTTCATTAAGCTAGTTTTGCAGAGAACGAAAAAATGGTAGTCTGATGGTGCAAGGTCTGGACTATACGGTGGATGCATCAAAACTTGCCAGCCAAGCTCTGTCAATTTTTGCCGGGCCATCAAAGATGTGTGTGGTGTGGCATTGTCATGATGAAAGACAACGCCCTTTCTAGTGATTAATTCTGGCCGGTTTTTAGGGTTTTGTACTAAAATACAAAACCCTATTGCAATCACGACCTGTGTCCGTCAGTCCATCCGCCCGTTTGTATGTCACAGCACTTTTTCTCCGAAACTATGGAAGCCATAGCCATGAAAATTTGTAGAAAGGTCAGAAGTGGTGACTTTCTGAAAGTTCCAGGGTGAAAAATTATTTCAAAGGGGTTTAACGGGGGTCTCCCTATATAGGGAGGTGACCCCCTCAAAAAAAAATTTCACCACTGGAAGTCGAGTAGGGTGTCATTGGAAAGGTCTTAATGAGATCTTTTCGAATTGCCTTATCGGTACCGAGGAGGGCAGGCGAAGGAGAAATGTACGAACTTTTCGCGTACCGCCCCCCCCCTCGCGATTGGACACCTTCCATCCGAAAAATTTGGAAAAAATCATGAATGTAGGCCTTCATGAGTACAACAAAAACAAAAACATGAGAAGTTGAAATTCACTCAACCTTGTTAGTAATAGTATGATTTATCGATTTTATGTTTTCTTAAATAAAATCTTAACCGTACCCTTAAATTCAATAATTCTCAGCATACAGATGATTATTTATAAGATTGATCTTTTCTGAAATTTTCATAAAGATCGAAGGGTATTTAACGAAGTTATAGCGATTTGAATTTTTCTGTATTACTTTGGAACAATATCCGTTGTATTACTATGGAAACATATGGCTATGGAACAGATGCGCTTTTTACCGACTTAGACACAACAGCTTTGCTAGGGTTTGCATGAATATTTCAGGAATATCTTTGAGAATCGGTTCAGTTAGTGGTATCAGTAATCGTAAAACAAAATAGTGGCTGTTTTAAATGCGAAGATTGAATAATTTTGTGATATTTTTCTCCAAGTTCAACGGTTAAGGTGCATGCTTTGAACATTTGATTCAATTTAATGAATGACTGAAGATGAGTACCTACAATTAATACTCATCGGTGAAACAAGTCGAGGAGGTAGGAGAGAGCTCCTAGCAAAAATACTTTATAACCATTCTAGGATTCGAAAAAATCGGTCATGAATCGATGATTACAGTACAGGTAGCCGATATGAGTATCAAATGAAAGCTCTTTCCGAGAGCTTTTCAAAACAGTTCTTAAACTGACAGTTTTTGCTTCAGTGGGGGCACAGCGGAGGAAATACATAAAAAATGTGTTTCCTCCCTCGCGAATGGACACCTGTGATTAAAAAAATCTAAAAAATTATCGAAGGAGATATTTATGGGTATAACAATAAAAAATACCTCAGAAGTCAAAATTCGTTCAACTTTGTTAATAATAGTATGATCCTCGAATTTTACATTTTCTCCAATAAACTCGTCTGACATATTTCTTGATTTTATTCGTTGCTGGTTACTGCATTTTGTTAGTTGAGTACAAAACCCTTCTGACATGAGCGTAGGTCTGTCTACCCAGCTTGTTTTGAATTGCTTGTTGCAATCTGATTAATTCCTGACAGTATAGAGCCGAATTGAGTGTTTGGCCAGGTTGTAGCACCTCATGATAAACAATTCCCTTCCAATCCCACCATACACACAGCATAACCTTATTTGGTGTCAATCCTGGCTTTGAAGTCATTTGTGATGATTCGCCTTTTTTGTCCATGATCTTTTTCTAATCTTACCCATTCTTCATAGCCCGTAATGATTTGCTTCAAAAATGGCTCGATTTCGTTGCGTTTTATTAGCATTTCGCAAATGGGAATTCGGTCGATCACATTTTGAGGTCTTTGTCTTTTTACAAAGACCTACTAGTTTCGCGACCTGTCTGTCCGTCTGTCCGTCCATCTGTTCGTGCGTCACAGCTGATTTCCTCTGAAACTATAGAAGCTAGAATGCTCAAACTTTGTGAAAAGGTCAGAAGTGATGGTCTCTCGAAAGTTAAGGTCTTACCAAAAATTTGAAAAAAATTTAAGGGGAGGTCCCCCCTAATAATGAATTAGCCCTTGAATATTTTTTTTTTATCAAAGGTAGTCGAGTGGGGTATCAAACGAAAGGTCTTGATTAGAACCTTTAGAATCTGAAACAAAAAAAGGGGGTCCAGGGGAAGGCAAAATGTGTGCCCCCCCCCTCCTCACGATTGAAAATTATCACTAATGTGGGCCTTTATGAGTACAAGGGCAACAAATACCTCAGAAATCTAAATTCACTCAACTTTGTTAATAAAAGTATGGTTTGTAGATTTTAAATTTTCGCCCATAAAATCAGAACGGTACCTTTAAACTCCCTGAAATTTTGCAATTATATAGATTGATCTAAGATATTATTGGATCAAAATCAAATCATAATCAAGTGAGTAATAGCCATTTCAATTGTATGGAATTACAACAACAATAACACGTGTTTATGATTGATACATATTTCAAATTAACCTAGCCACTTTTATTTTCTTTCAATTTTCATATAACTACAAAGAATAGTGTTTAACATGAATATATTGAAATGACCGGGCATTCAGAAAAATCATTAAAGCTACATCAAAGTCGCGGCTGCACTGTGCTTATGAAAGAAACGGTGCATCTTTTGCATAAATTTGAACGATTACGTATCCAAGTTATCAATTCACGCTATTAGAAAACTTGTTTCTGACCCTAGGATGTTTACAAAGACTTTCTGGTAGGAGCACTCTCCTGCTTACTCAACTTGTTTTGTGTTAATTCATGTGGCACCCAAACGTCGAGCTTCTTTGTGTTTCCAGCCTTACGCAAATGGCTCAAAACTGTTTCGTGATGGATATACAATTCCTTGGCAATATCATGGCTGCTTATGTGTCGGCCTTCTTCAATTTTTTTCAGTGATTGGTCGACCTGAGCGAGGTGCATCTTTGACGTTAAAATTTCCAGAACGAAATCGAGCGAATCATCTCTTGGCTGTGGCTTTTGATAAAGTATCTTGACCGTAGACACCACAAAATTTTTCACGAGCTAACGATGCATTCTCGCCTTTGTCGTAGTTACTCGTATATTGTAAAATATAACGATTTTTTTCAGAAATTTCACTCATTTTTAAATGAATACAACTTTTGACACGAACGACGAAACACAAAATTGTTCGTATTAAAATTGTAGATTAGGATGTCACCTTTGAAACGCATGTCAGTTTGACTCAATCTGATTAGTATTGCCCGATATATGATAACGAATACCATCTAGTGACAGAAATCAATACTTTTTAGACTATCCAATATTATAATTTTTCATTGTCATTCTGTACTCTAAAAATCTTAGGAAATATGCTAATCATTTACTTTGTAATTGAATACAAATAAAATTTCCGGAGGGTGATAGAAGATCCGTCATTTTTGTTTTCTTTTGTTTTTGTGGTAGGGAGGTGAATGCCATTTATGCACAGAGTGTGGGACTCCCATGCTCGCAAGAAGGTGACTAGACTACTCACTAAACACCTTCCCTGTCAACCTGAGAACCTTGCCTGGAACCGTTTGACACATTACTTCGGGCCAGGTCTCGTTTTGTTACGCCGTGTGGCACCTTCAAGCTGGGGGATACCTTTCCTAGCGGGAGGGGAGAGAGGAAGAGGAAGTGCCAGAAAAGCGATCCCCCAGCCCCAGCGCCCCCGGCTGCTGTGATTCCCTTTTATATTTTAGGACTGCTCGAGCATAATGTACCACCTGGTTCCATTTGTCAACCGATTCGAGTATCACCGCAAATTATTATCCGGAGTGAGCTCTCCCGTCTCCCTATAGAGTTTCCATCGCAGCCCTATAGAGTTTCCATCGCCGTGACTTACCAATCTTGTGCAGATAAGACTGAAAACACCCATGCCCGCTCAAAAGCTGGGTTAGATAGAAGTCAGTCTCACCATGCCTTCGATTTAGCCACGGTCTCACATCCGGGATAAGGTGCATGGTCCACCTTCCCTTCGTGCAATTGACCCAAGACTGCTGCCAATCCTTGAACGAGCGCTATCTCTCCTCGCGGACAACCATCTCCCTCGCATCCTTGTTTCGGCGCAGGTGAATAGCGTGGCACTCTCTAGCAAGGAGGGTGACAGGTATCACGCCTGCAACAACTCTCACCGCCCGATCAGAGACTGTCGGATACGAAGATGCAATTTTCAGTGCTCCTCTTCTCTGTGCCTGTGCCAAATGTTTTCGATATACCTCGTTGCAGAGAGCGTCGCCCCATATTTCTGCTCCGTACAGTAGCACTGACCCTACAGCACTCATCAAGAGGCGTCTTCTTGATGGGCTGGGTCCCCCTACGTTGGCCATAAGTCAACTCAGAGCCGTTATTCCCGAAGCAGCCTTCTCAGCCGTTGCCCTGATTTGCTCAGAGAAACTCATTTTCAAGTCGATCAGTAGCCCCAGTTACTTCACCGATGGCTTCGATTCGTATATCTCCAATACTGATCATCCTGACTCTAGGGATTCTCTTTTTTGTCAAGATGATCCGTCATTACAATTATATTCTATGTTATAAATATGACATTCATCATTTACAATTTGCTGGTGGTTGCTGATTCGATTTATCGTTGATGCTGCACATTATAATTTCTATTACAATAATCTTGATTAAACTTACTCCTCTCGACTTGTAGACACCCTATCAAGATGGCTTCTTTAGTCGATCTACATTCTACCACCGAATAGAAACCTATCAAGTCTTCTAAATAAGAAAGTATACTTAACTGTTAGGCATAGTAGAAAATTCCAAGTGTCCTCTACAATACACCTTGATACTATAATCTATGCACAAATCCTCGTTTGCTCTTTGTTTTCGCTTGAACCCTTAACCAATGCGCCCTCGTTTTTTAGACTTAGTAAAGCGTTCATTGCAAGCATCAAATATCGTGTTAGACGAAAATAGACATTTAGCCAAAAATATGAATGGTCACTTGCACAAAATTCTTTAATTCAGTGATCCGCCCGTATCACAGCACAATTGTTATTATAAGTACAATCTATTCTGTTGCTAGCAAAATTTATTTCAAAAAACAAAATGTCACCCTAAAACTCGACCTTGATTTATAACCCCAGTAGATGTCGCTGAGGCGAGATTATAAATAATTGAGTAAATGTAGATTTTTCTGCGTATCCAGAATCACTGCGTACGTTTTCGATTAGCACTATTACTTTTGTATTGTACTATTTGCGAAGCAAAAAAATCCGCTGGGGCTGATTGCATCACATTACCACCTATTTAGCCGCTTACAAACCGCGAAACTTGAAACTTCTTTTGGAAATCGCTTTTATTTTATCTTTTTGTCATCAGGCAATTCAATTAAATTTTCGGCACCAGGCTAAACGTAAACTACGAAACAAAATCCTTTCGTTCACGATCTTTCAACGGCAGTCTATTTAGCCGCAGAGATCTGAATTTATGTAGGGGTGAAAAATCTCTGCGGAATATCTATCCGCGGGGTTGGTGGTTATTACATACAGTTTCTCTACCCATTATTTGCTGACTTCACTCCTGAAATATGAACGGATGAAGTGAAGGATGATTGGTTATGAAGAATTAAAAGATGGCTACGACAAAGCAATTGATGGATTTATTTTTTATTAGAAGAGAATGAAACGAACGTGTTAATCAGAAAGTGAAAATCGCACGTATTGAATTATATGGTCCTAACCTTGATGCAATAAGTGAAGCATGTTTCTGTTTGCCTAAAAAAGGGCATTTTATTTTGCTGTGGTTCCGTTTTAGTTTCAATTCGATAAAGTTGAAGTAGCTATCTGTAAATAACACGCATAATAATTATATTCTTGTTGGTGACCTGAACACCAAGCATGCATCATGGCTGAACGCCACCAATAATCCAAGAGGTGTATTCCTGAAATCGTGGATAACAGAGAGTCAAATTGAATACAGGTGCAATTGTGGGTTTTGGTTCGAACCCAACAACTTTTTATGGCGTAAAATGAAATTCACTTTCTCATAAAAGGCAAGATTATTCGCGTCCGAGCAAAATGAACATCATATAAACGAATGTATGGATGATGCAATGTTAGTTGTCGATGCGTTGTCGCGTACGTTTCGCGGTAGACTAACTCGAGTGCCAATCTTCTCTTGGTGTTAGGATTTGTTTGCTGGTGGCGTTGTTTGTGTCAGTGCTGGAGCTGCCACATCTAACCCCTTCCTAGTGACTTTCTTGGAATTGTTGGAAAAAGTCATGATTTTTTTAGCTGTTGCGTTTTCTTGAGTTTTCAGTATCGCTCGAGTTTCTGGAATTTGTGGAGTTTCTAGAATCTGTGGAGCTCCTGGAATCTCTGGAGTTCGTGGATTCAAGTTTTTATTCGCTTGGTTTGCCTGATCTGATTCAAGATGTGCTGCAGTCAGTCGTGGTATTGAGATGTTTTGTTCTGAATCGTTGACTAGGATTTTGTAAAGATCATCGGTTATTCGCTCGAGCACTTGATGCGGCCCTGTGTATAGTCTCTGCAGCGGGCTTTTCACGCGGTCGCAGAGTACAAATACATGTGTGCATGTTTTAAGCTCTTTTTGGCAAAAAGGTTTTATTTTTGAGTGATGAGCTGTCGGTATGGGCTTGATGCTGCGCATTATTTTGCTGTGCTTTTCCACAAACTTTACTGCGTCAGCGTTTGTGGTTTCTTGAGTAACGAAAAATTCCCCAGGTATACGTAAAGTTGTGCCGTACAGCATTTCAGCAGGTGATGCTTCTTCTTTGTAGCATGTACGAAGGCCGAGTATTACTGAAGGAAGTGCGTAGATCCAGCCAATATCATTTTTGCACATAATTGCTGCTTTTAAAGTACGATATAGTCGTTCAACGAGTCCGTTCGACAGAGGGTGATATGGCGAGGTCCTGATTTTTTTACTTCCAAAGAAGTTTATCATGGCTTTAAATAAGGCTGACTCGATTTGTAGTCCTTGGTCTGTCGTGATGGTGAGAGGGGTGCCGTAGTTGACGATCCAATAGTTGAAGACTGCCATTGCAACAGTCGGTGCTGTGGTCTCATTCAAAGGTACCGCCACGGGCATCGTGAAAATCTGTCGATGACTTTTAGGCAGTGACGATATCCCTCTACAGGCGGCAGGATGATTAAATCGATGTTAATGTGATTGAACCTAGAGCCTGTGACGCTAATGTTTTGCGGATTTGTTTTGTTGTGTCGATGAACTTTTGATTTTTGGTACTCAATGCATTCTCCTGACCATTTTAATGTTCCATTTTTGATGCCGGGCCAGATGTATTTGTGTCGTAATGCGCGAGCGATAGAGCGACCACTTGGATGCAAAAGGCCGTGAGTGATTCCGAATGCAATTTTTCTTAAGTTTTGAGGAAGGTACGGTCTTATTACATCTGTACAGATGTCGCAGTAGACTGGCGAGTTTTCCATGTAGAGTTGTTGTAACTTGAGGGATGTCGAGTTTTTCAATAGCTCAGATAATTCCTCGTCGTTTTTAGGTAAATTTCTCGAGAGAAATTTACCTATTGCGGAGAGCATCATATATATATATATATATATATATATATATATATATATATATATATATATATATATATATATATATATATATATATATATATATATATATATATATATATATATATATATATATATATATATATATATATATATATATATATATAGATATATATATATATATATATATATATATATATATATATATATATATATATATATGGGATATAACGAAATTTGTGACCACGCTAGAGGTTGCAATTTTGCTTCGATTTTCACCAAATTTTCAGGAAAGGTGTATTGGGTAATTATCTCGGTTAAGTTCGTGAACCAGCTATATCGGCGGGGCAAAAACAAAATGGCGGCCATTTTAGACGAAAAATCGCGATTTCTGTTCTGACCAAAGTGTAGCTCCGATTTGGGTGAAATTCGGTACAAAGGTTCATTGATGTATGTGATGAATCTCACAATAAAAAATCCAAAGTCGGTACGGCAGAAACAAAATGGCGGCCGCTCAAAGGTCGAAAAACGTGCAAAATTTTGTTGTTGCAATAGTGGTCAAAGCTTTCAACAGATTTTCATGAAATTCGGTAGTTTGATAGAAATTATAAGTATCTAAAGAATTACGTAAAAAAACTGGAGGTCAGGTTGCAAAAAACAAAATGGCGGCCAGTTGAAGGTCGAAATTTCAAAGGCTTTTAAAAGTCGCAATTTTGATCTGACATATACGAAACTTGGTTTTAAGATAAACATTACTTACACCTACAGTCTTTGATATTTTGGTGATCATGCATGTGAAAATTTCAAAATGGCGGCCGTTTAAAAATGCGTTTTTTTCATGTTTTTGTGGCCCTCTAGCGGTCACATTTTCCAACGGATTTTGATGAAACTTGAGACTATGAATCCCTGTACTATGTTCTTGTATTTTGCAGGAAATTATTAAAATTGAATGAAAAATAAAAAAGTCAAAAATTTAAAGCCTAATATTTTTAACTGCGATTTCCTTTAAAAATTGAATTATTTTGCCCTGTTTAGAGTGAAACTCCTATTTGAACGAGATAGTACATTGATTTATGAGGTCCTAGCATACAAAGATTTGAAATAATCCAAAATCAAATACATGCATTCAAAATGGCGGCCCCCAAAGGTCTGAAGGCAAGCGCAATTCGCTATTTTAGTGCCAACTGAAATAATGAATATTTTTCATTCAAACATTTTAAATGACTTTACTTGAAAGAACTTATAAACCAGATCATTTTTAAGATATTGTTTAATATTTTTAACAATACCCTAAACAATTATAAAATCGCGACTTGTCTGTCTGTCCGTCCCTCCGCCCGTTTGTTCGTGCGTCATAACAAGTTTTCTCGCAAACCACATGAGCTAGAATGAGGAAATTTTCTACGTAGGTCAAAAGTGGTGCCTCTTGAAATTTGCAGTGCAAGAAAATATTTTAAGGTATTTAAGGGGGGTCTCCCCATACAGGCGGGTCTCCCCATACAGGCGGATGGCATACAATTTTTTTTATTTCTGTAGCCCTCTAGCAGCCAAGATTCTCAACAGATTCCGTTGAAACTTGAAATTATAAGTTATTAAGGCAAGTTAATTTAATTTGATTATGCAAATCGAATGTCAATTAAACAGTCGAAAATTTACAGCTTAAAATTTTTAGCAACCGATTTCAATAAAAATCGAAATGACGGCCCTCACAGTTCAGAATAAAATTGAAATGTATATATTAATGGCAATGCAAGTGCTGATTAAACTTTTATGGAAATCTTTTGAAATTAACTATTCGAGCTATTTAAGCCTTTGTGTGGTTACCACTGTGAACTGTGTAAACAGCAGATGCGAGAAGGGCGAAACCAGTATTTATATGTTTACAACAATATGTAATCCATACGCATGCAACTCAATTTAATTAGCAAAATATTTGCGCCCCGATAAAAGGTTTCTAAAAACGAACGTGGCCAGATTTTTTTTATGTTAATAAATACCCATGTGGTACTACGAAAATTGCAGAAAGAAGTTTAGTAGTAGGTAAGCCAAATTCTTTTTCGAAACTTTACGCTACATACGAGAAATTTACCTTTCCGGCTGGTGCTGCCAACGGGGATTTTCGTTTTTTTGTTGCTCACTAATTTCTTTTGGGTCAAATATTGACGGCATACCGATTGTGTTTATTGTTGATAATGCGTCCGCTTCGGCATTTTCGCTGCCTTTAACGTAGACTATGTTGGTCGAGAATTGTGAGATATAGTCTAAATGTCGTATTTGGCGTGGAGATGCGTTTTCAGATTTTTGTCAAAACGCATAGATTAATGGCTTGTGATCGGTTTTTATTTTGAATGCCCTGCATTCGAGTTGATGTTGGAAATGTCGAATCCCTGCAAAAATTGCCAAGAGTTCACGATCGTAGACGCTCCAATTGCGTTCTGGTTTGGTTAATTTTCGGGAGAAGAATCCGATCGGCATCTAAACGTTGTTTATTTTTTGTTCAAGTGATGCACCAATTGCTGTGTCAGATGCATCGGTTGTTAAACACAATGGCGCCGTTGAGGATGGAAACGATGTGAGTGTGATGTCGGCTAGGCTTTTTTAGCTTTTCTCAATTGTTTCAGTTGCTTCTGGCGTCTATTTGACTTCTCGTTTGTCGTTCTTTTTGGAGTCTTTGATGTACGAGCTTAGAAGTGCTTGAGTCTTGGCAGCGTTTGGTATGCAATTTCGGTAATAGTTTATCATTCCGAGAAATCTGCGGTGATCACGGATTGTTTTTGGTTTTGTATAATGGGTGAGGGTTTCTATCTTCTAATGTGGTGGCTTGTTACCAGCAGCATTTATTGTATATTCAAGAAAATTAACTTCGTTTTTCACGAAAGCACACTTATTGTAATTTATCGTGATCCCGTTGTCTTTCAGCCTCTGAAAGATAGTTCGTAAATGTTTCATGTGCTCTTCGTGAGTGTCAGAAAATACGATGAAATCGTCAACGTAGCAAAAAATGTAATCGAGGTCACGAAAAATTGAAACAATCCAGCGTTAAAATGTTTGGGTGGCGTTTCGAAGACCGAATGGCATGATCAAATATTCAAAATTCTGAAGGGTGTAGCGATGGCTGTTCTCAGTATATCATCTTCGGCCATGGGTATTTGGTGGTAGGCCTTCACAAGATCAATCGTGGAAAACGCATTTTTGTTGAAAATCTTAGGAAAAACATCTTGTATCAGCGGCGGCGTGTATTGGTCGGGCACGGTTGGGCATTTAGCTTTCGATCATTACTACAGGGGCGCCAATCGCCAGTTTTCTTTTGTTGCATGTGCAGCGGAGATGATCATTGACTTTTTGAAGGCCTTATCTAGCGGGTTTCTGCGCTTCGTCGTTTTTCTCCCTCGAGTTTGCGAGCTCTTTCGACAACAGGGGGACCTTCAGTGATGATATGATACACGGCGTGACAGTTTTGTGTTATTGCCTTTTTTATTGATGGTTTCGTAAGTCGGAGAATTCTTGCATTAGCTTCGCAAATTCTCTGTTTTAGTTTTCTGTTGTTATAATGGTCGATATTCCGTGCTCTGATGTGATTTTGATTTTTCCTGTTGTCGATTAGGCGTCGTTTCCTCAGGTCAACTAGAAGTCCATAATGGTAGATGAGATCGGCTCCTATGATGCCCGTCTTAACTTCAGCAATGATGAATGGAATAGTCGCTGGTCATATGTATGGATTACTGAGGAATTAGATGCGTAGAGTTTCAGTGGGGATTGTTTGAGCTTCGTTTTGAACCAGATGCGTAGAACGACTGATACACAAGAGCCAGAGTCTACCAAGTATTGTTGTCCTGGTTTATCTTGCAAATGTAGGTGGTGTTCTTATTCTATGTTTTTGCTGTCGTCTTCCGCCTTTGATGTTGTTGATGTAGACGATAGCATATTTAGTTTCCCGGATTTTCTCTTTTGTTATAGGAGCATAGCACGCGGCACTTCCGCGTGGCTTCTCCGAAATGTTCGTGATAGTTGCACAAGTCTGAACTAGATTTTTGTTCTTTTGGTTCGTATTTTCTCTGGTAATAATTTTCTCTATTGCGCAATTTTGATCTCGAGCGCTGCGATTTTCGTGAATTCATTTGGTATTTTAAATCCTCAAGCTCTCGTGAGATGTTTGCGATGTGATCTCGTAGTTCTGTGAGCGGGCTTATTTTACTTTTTGAAATCGCCGCCATCTCAAATCTATCCACTTTCGACACCTCTAGAATTTTGTCGGCTTGCACCGCAAGTTTGCACAGATTTTGGACTGCGCAGGGTGGTCTCTCCAGAATGCAGGTATTTTGACATGATTGTTGTTGATCATTGCCAATTCGGCTTCCGTATTCCCGTGCGACGTTTCATCATGATTTGTTGACATGTCTCTGAGTTGTTGCATTTTATCGTGGATTCGTTGTTTCATGGCCTCAAGCTCCGCTTTAGTTTCTTCCAGAGTCATTGTAATATTTTCTGATTTATTATTTCACCTTTTATTTGAAGTAATTTCGCGTTTGTTTGTAAAATTTTCACTTTTGTTCGAAGTACTTTCTATTTTCACTGGTTTTTGTTCGAAAGATTTTCTTCTTTTTGTTTTATTTGCACTTTGTTTATTTGCACTTTGTTTATTTGCGCTTTGTTTATTTATGGAGTCACCAATGTGGATTTTCGTTTGGAGACAGAACCCAACAACTTTTTATCGCGTGAAATTAAGTTCCCTTTCTCATAAAAGACAAGTTTATTCGCGTCCGAACAAAATGAAAATCATATAAACGAATGTATGGATATTGCAATGTTGGTTGTCGATGCTTTGTCGCGTGCATTTTGCGGTAGATTAACTCCAGTGCTAATCTTCTCTTGGTGTTAGGATTTGTTTCCTTGCATGTGTTCGTATTGCTAGTGGCGTTGTTTGTGTCAGTGCTGGAGCCGCCACACAATCTATATAGGTCTGATTTCCCAACATACCCTAGGACAAATACATATTTGGACCTATGCATTGCTGATGCAAGACTTGAATTCAGCTTTGATAGTCCTCAACAGAAACTGCAGGTGCTTCCTTACGATTGCGACATTAACGCAATTGTAATGGAAATCAATCATCAAAGGGATGATTTCTTCCTCATTTCAGTTCAACATGAAGATCACCGGTTGAATTTAAAAAAGAAAAGAGTTGGAAAAAGTTTCAAAAGAAGTTTAATCAGGAACATCCGCAGCAATGCCCACCTTCTGATGATGGCAACACTACTTGCTCAATGGTTTCTAATGACAGGATTCTAACCAAAGATGAAATAGATCTCAATTTTTCGAAGTTAAAGAACATGACGTTGGAAAAGATTGAGAAAGTAGTTTCTAAGATTAAATATCGAAACAATATGGAAGGATATGAAACACCAACCATCACAAGGTTAGAAATATTGAAAAGCCTTCTTCTCTTTATCGGAGATTTCTCGATTACAACCATCCGTTGTTGGCTTTGTTGAAATTACATCTGATGAATGTCCGGAATTTAATCCGTTCATACCGAGCTTGAATCTTATTGATTATTTTGTCAGCTATGAAGACTATTGTTTCATATTTGGCGTGATAAACAACATGTACCTGAGGTTGCTATTAGGAATTATTTCATATTTCCCAAATGAGTGCAAAAGGTTAAGGTATTTCCGATCTTGAAAAAAGAAAAGAATCTTCGAGCCCTCAATGCTGTCGCCTGAGCAGCTTGCTGCCTAAATCAGCAACGTCTTTGAAATGATATCAAAGAAAGCATTAAACGCTCACATTGAGAAATATGAGTTGATACCAAATTGCCTATTCCGTTTGCATGCCAGGCATTTGACCATATATGTGATAATGAAAGTAACCTCAGACATCTGTCGGAAGCTAAACAACAGAGAATATGTTGGATTATGTCTTATTGATATGGAGAAAGTCTTCGATACGATGTGATTAAATGGACTAATTTTTAAACTCCTTCAGGACAGGGTCCTCAGACACCTTGTCGCCAAGGTGTGCAATAGTTTATGCGGAAAATCATTTGTTCTAACTGTTGGAAATCTGACGACAATGCGCGAAAGCAAGGTATTGAATGGTCTAGAGCAGGGAACAGCTACTGCACCTCTGCTTTTCTCAATATTCATTCGCGAACTACTGAACGGCTTTGATTTTAGCGTCTCACCAACGAGATAATTGGTGGCGTTACCTTGTCATCTGATCATTTATAAGGTAGACCGAAAAGCTTCAATAGTTCAAAGCAATCTTCAAAAATATTGAATGGTATGCAGATGTACACAGACAATTGGTGAATGAAAATCAATAGCAGAAGTGCGAAACATTTTTATTTCGGATAACGATACAGAGGGCAATCAATACCTGAAATGTAATTAGAAGATTTTCTACTTTATGGCTGGTGAGGGAAGTTCAGAACCAGTTCGACATAAATTCTGTGTTTGATACCTCGGTGTTCATCTAGATCAGTATCTTTACGGCACTGAACATGTCAAAATCATGCTCAGTAAAGTACGAAAAGTAGTCATGGCCTTTTGATGGCTCTTTCATTCCAGATACATTGTTACAAGACCCTGGTTAAACCAGTTTTAACAAAAAGATGTCAGAGCTAGTACAACCAGAGTGCTAGTGCTAAGGAAAGATAAAGAGTATTCGAAAGGAAATGTCTTCGTTCATATACTGGTTTGTACAGAAAGCCTGAGATGGTTAGGAAACGATATCTTCGTATTGATGCTTCTTGTGAATCATATCACAAGATTTGTAACCATGCGCGAACACCCCTGGGTTTCACAGCCGTTCCACACTACAAATGGGTATATTGAAACTTGTTTTGCTACTGGCTTCATTCCTCCTGAAGCATTCGTATATTTGGACATGAATCGATGTGTTTTTGATTCTAACGGTGTCACAATTATATATCACATATATAGGCGGGCCACTGATAAGAAGATAAAATATCCTCCGAATTTGAGTTCGCGAGACCCACAACCCCAAAGGAGATACTCATTTGCTAGATTTGTTAAGGCTGGTCGAGCTGCGATGGAGCAATCTAGTTATTGGTCTGAATGTTAATGTCCAAATTATTCGTGTTTTTTTTCTGATTTTTTAGGATAAAAGTTCACTGTTGTGTTAGCCTTACAATTAATTTTTGAATGGCGTTGGTGAGTTTTTTCTCCTTTTTCCAATTGAATCGAAATGATTTTAATTAAATCGTATTCGATATTGTTTTTTGACTAAATATGTTTAATAGATAATGTATAAATTTAGAGAGCTATTGGGGCCATTAGGTTTTAGTATTTTGATTGGTTGGAATTCGCTTTATATTCTTTGAAAATGTATTGGATAAAGCGCCTTTGACTTTGACTTCATGGTTGTGTAGTGCGTTTGTTGTTTAAGTAAAATTGCAAGTGCTCTTGATCTCTTACCACTGGTTTCGGTGTTGGCTTTTCTATGGTTATCATGTCGCAGTCCTTGCATGTTAGTTTCTATATGTCGTTGTTCTCGTATATTGATGTGTCATTCAGTTTTGGTTTCAGTTTGTTTCCAATGTTGTTGTTAGTTTTGAATGCAATTTGTATTTCCTAAGGAAGTTTGATAGGTGGTATTTGTCTTAACCTATGTATGTTAACAAAATCCACATTATCCTAAGATACGGTCATTTAAAAACTATCAAGACGGATAGAGGTACTGAATACGTCAATGAACTATTCCAAAACATCTGCAAAACATTGAACATAAAACATCCACCCCATACCACCATGAAACATTACGGTCCCTAGAAAGAAATCACAGAGTGCTAAATGAATATCTGCTCACCTTTTGTGAAGATAACGAATGGCATAACCACATCCCTTTCTACACTTTCGCTTACAACACCACACCCCATAGTGAGACAAATTACACACCCTAAGAATTAGTTTTTGGTCGATTGTCAAGCCTTACCAGCGACTACGATAACTCTACACCCATCTACAATTATGACAGTTATCTGACAGAACTTAAAACTAGACTATACAACGCACAACAGACCGCTTACAAAATCTTAAGGGAATCAAAATCAAAAAGGGTACTATCAAATAAAGACAATTTAAATCCATTAAAACTCCAAACAGGGGATTGGGTATATTTGAAAACTCAAAGAAATAGTAAATTAGATAGTCCATATGAAGGACCATACCAAGTAGTTGAAACTCAAGGAGTAAACTCTGTCATAGAGAAAAACAACAAAAAATCATTGATTCACAATAATAGATTAAAAAAGAAATTAGTATAAACCAAATATTATATAGACTCACAACAAACTTAGAATTAATTCAAAATTTCTAAGAAATAAGTATGTTACACGGCAAATATTGTAATAACCAATGTACAAAAAAGTTTTTTTTCAAAAAAAAAATTTTTTTTTTCTTTTAGGACCGAGGTGTAATATACATCGAAAATCTTTCAGTTCAAACTATAAATCCTAATCACAATTGCAATGAATTTACATTTTAAAGTCCAAATTAAATTCCTATCAAAATTCCAATTCAAATATTAAAATCCTATTCGAATATGTAAATAATCTCTTGCTCAATTCCTATCTATTAAAAGATCTCATTACACGTACGACGTGCGCCAGAACAATATAATAAACAAAAACAAAACATCTGTTCTCTAATTTCATTTGACCATGCCGATGCATTTGTCTTCACGCTCAAAGACATGTTCATTGTTGGTATCTAAAGGGTGTTAGATTACGGTTGCATTGAACTTGACTTTGAATATGCGGATGCATTATCTTCGCACTCAAAGACATTACATTGTTTATAGAAGGGTCAGTTTACAGAAAGAGTTTCGCTTTATGCATTTGGATTCCCGTATGGAGAATCCAATGGATATGAATAGGTTTATTTTTTATGAATAAGATAGAATACACATGAGGAAATGTATAGATATGTTTTTTATGAATAAGTTGTAATGCACATTTTTTTATGAATACTTTAGAATGCTCATCACTGATTAGTGCATTTCCGATGTGTAGATTTTTTCTTAATAGATTTACGTTAGTGAAGTTTTTCCTTATAGATTTTAAGGAATGTATGTATTGTAAGGTTTTATGCGAAGCACGTTTTGCTTGCCAATGCATTTTTAGCATAAGAGTTTTGTTATTATAGTTTTCTATTGGACTATAGATTTTTAGCTTGGTAAGATTTTGTATAAATAGGCTAAGGGAAAGTAGAGAAAATACAGTCGTTTGATATACCTTAAACTGGCCACTCGCCTTGTATATTTAATTAGCAACTGGCATTGCTGCCTAAATATAATCTTGCCTTATAGCCTAATAGTCTGGCATTCTGCCTAAACCAAATTGGTTTATTAATCAGGCTTATAACGCCTAGTATTCCGGCACTCGTTTGCCTCAACTACATGCGTACCTAGACGCTATATTAATCTCTAGGTAAGCCACGACTATCCTTGCTACTAAATTTATACCTCTAACACAACAGTGTTTTCCATTCATACAGATAGATATTTCATTTGGCTAATTTTCTTTTAAGTTTGTAACGATGAAACAGTCATCCACATACCGCCTGTAAAATATTACATTGAATTAACTAACAATTTTGGGCACAGAGACTTCTTTCATAGATTGTAAAAATATTTCTGATAGTATTGAGGACATTGGATGTCCCATACCCAAGCCGTCTTTGGTAATATATGTATTATTATTGAACTTAATATAGTTCTGCATGATTATGATCTTTATGAGATTGATTAGTTGATCCGCCGGCTATTATTGAACGAACTTATTTCATTTAGCATGGTCAGTGTTTCATAAACGGGTATATGGTAACTTTTCCAATCGCTTCCAACGTCAGCTTCTCTAACTTCGGCAAATAGAGATCTATTTCATCGTTGATAGATTCCTGTCATAAGAAACCATTGAGCAAGTGTTGCCATCATTAGAAGGTGGGCACTGCTGCTGATGCTCCCGATTAAACTTCTTTTGAAACTTTTCCCAACCCGTTTCTTTTTTAAATTCAACCGGTGATCTTGATGTTGAACTGAAATGAGGAAGACATCATCCCTTTGATGATTGATGATTGATTGCGTTAAGGTCGCAATCGTAAGGAAGCACCTGCAGTTTCTGTTGAGGACTATTAAAGCTGATTTCATGTTTTGCATCAGCAATGCAGAGGTCCAAATATGAATTTGTCATAGAGTATATTGGGAGCCCCGACCCATATAGATTGCACCTGTTTTCTATTTGGTTCTCTGCTTTTCACGATTTCAGGAATAGACCCCTGGGATTATTGTTGGCGTTCAGCCATAATGTATGCTTGGCATTCAGGTCACCAGCAAGACTATAATAGTTATGCAGCCTGTTCAATTCGAGTGTTTCAAACAAGGAATGGAGCTCTTTCTTGAACTTGAGAACGTTTCGGCCAGTTGCATAAGCAGAGAGAACAAAGAGACTTTCCCCACCTGCAAGTGAAATTTTGATAACGAACACTTCAAGGAATTCAAAGTTTTCGAATTCGATTTTTTCAATATTTTGGAAAGAATAGGTTCTTCTAACCAATTTTCCAGTGCCAGCCCCCATCAATGTTTACCCTATCGTTTCTTATGAATTTAAATTCCTTAAATATCATGGAGTACCATGAATTGAGGTGGGTTTTAGCGAGAAGAATGATGTCAGGCTTTTGCTTAACAAGGAATTCCAAGAGACAGTCACGTCGATGGGACTGGATGACAAGTTGTTTTGAGGTATTTGAGAGCCCTAAACGCTGAAAAACAAAGTTAATTTTTCAATCCTGTTTATCGATTCTCTCCGATAAAAAATTTAGTTGCTGGTAAATTTTAAGAAGCAGCTAATTATTGCCATCTACATTATTGACATTGTTGTCTGCTGGTTCTCAAGCAGAAAGTGCAAATAAAACCCCGGGCTTGACGCAATTTGTAGGTATCATGCTGCAGTGTACTTGGGTTTATTTTGGAGTAAATTTAACTTTTGCAATTTGATACCGGGGGCATCTTCGATATGATGCTGGATGACTAAAGATACCGCAGCTCACACAACATAGTTTTTCTTTGGGCTCCGTCTGAGCCAATTTGCACTCGCCGGGGGCATGGATATCTTAACACTTTACACATCTGTATTTTATGGCACAATTGGCAGCCGAATGACCAAATCTTTGGCACCTATAGAACTTTGTCCTAAATCCTGAGTTAAAAGACAAATTTTTTAAGTTCGACAATCGATCTCCTTGTTGCTAAGTCTTAACTACAAAGGATTCCATTTCTGGAGAAACTTCTTGAAGGAGATCGACTGTGACCTCCTCACAGTCTAGACCCTTTAACAAAAATGTATGGTTTTTTCGCTCTTTGAGGTGTTCGTAAAGTCCAGAATTTAACGCACTTTTGCTTGTTTAAAAATCAACAAGTTCATCAGTTTGCCGTCATTCCCTCTTTTGATCTCAAAATCATTTAATATATTATTGACTGCCAAAAGTCGAACCATATTCTTGCTAGTTTGCCCAAATATATTGGTGGTGGAACTTTTTCTTTCTTTTGATTAATATTGCCGACAGGCCAGCAGACAAAACTTTTTGTTTTTTCTCCCGATTTTAATTTTTAAATATTCGATGAACGCGTGTTCAGATTTAGTAAAACAATTTTCAGAATTTTCGTTGCCTTAACCCTCTTCAATGTTCATTGAATCGTCTAGCCTAGCTAACACTGCATAATTATTTGTACTGACATTTGCTCCACCCGCTTCTTGATTAGGTTTATGTTGTGGTTTCTTTGGCTTTTTGTCAATGGTTGCTTTTGACTTTACTTCTTTTCCTTTCTTGGTGGATTCTTTTATTTTGCTGAAAGCTAGTTTGCCAAGTAGCTCTTCTCGCAACTGGATCCTAAGTCTGAGTTCCTCATTTTCTCTTTCATACTTCTCCACTTTATCATTAGCTTTGACTAGTTGCTCAACTTCAACGACTGATAAAATGTTTAGTTTGTCCTTTTCTTCATTGTTCTTGAATCTTCGCTTTAACTTTTCCTCGCCCGTCATCGTTGGCGATGGGCATGGTGGTTCTTTTTGATGGCTGAAGCCATCGAGCTCTTGCATCTCGTTGCTTTTGCAACGAGATTAGAGGAAATTTTCATAAGCCGGGATTGCCCTTGAATGTCTTTCCGCTTTTTGAGACTTCTTCAGAAGTGAAACTTCAGGTGTTCGATAATGTTGGACTAATTCGACGGTGATGATTTTCAATTCAAAAAGTTTATTTCCAACTGACTTTTGTAAAAAATTCTAGAAAGACAGGAAATAGCATTATCAAGGGACAACTTATTACAAATTTCGATTCAATTTTCTCAGCAATTTGCCACACCGCCCAAACGAAAACAGAAGAAAGACGAACCGGAATAAATGAAATACCAACAACTCAAACAACAAAAAACCTAATATCCCTCTATCTGGCCTAATTTAGGGTCTACCTGCGCAGCATAGTATACTCAAATAGTAGCCACACCTTTCATTTACCCTGTGTTGCACACTTTTTGAATTTTCCCAGGGGCATTACAGCTGATCCGGGGCATTACAGCTGATCCATTTTTGGCGCGCTCAAGAAACAAAGCAAAATGCAGATAAAATTTCCGACGCACGTGTTCTTTTACGCATTTCAGAACATAGGAGTGCTGCCAAATCCTAATAAAAAACTAAAAGATTGCATGGAACGAATTTGTTTTTCTGCAATGTTATTGATTTTTTAGCTCTGGTAGCCCTGAAATCTCTCATCGAAGCAGTTGTTTATATTCGCGCCATTCCTCGCATCAGCGTTTACCATCTACCTGCTACCGAAGATTTATGGCTTGCTGTTCGGCTTGTGTTCGGATTTTTCCGGAGGGTTGATGGAGTGTGGTTACTATTTGAGTATACTATGCTGCGCAGCCCATCCTACACGTATGTATGTAATATGAGGTCATTAATTTCCATACATCCTTTAGACACTGAAGATGACTCGGCAGAGTCAAAATGTACCTGTTCACTGAAAAAAGCAAGCCTGACGAATTCAATACATCCATGAGCTATATGAAATTTTTGACGAACCAGAGATCTCAATGATTGTTAGACTGTGGGAGCACATGAATCGTATGGATGGACAACGGATACCGAAAAGTTGTTCGTTGGAAGTATCGGAGGCCGGAGACCAGTTGGGGAACCCAGAAAACGCTGGTCTGACTCGGTCGACAAAGACAATTCTTCGCTGCGCGCATTTCGAAATTTGAGATGCGATCGATTGACTGGGACAGTTGGAGACGTTTTTTGCAAGAAACGAAGTCCAAGAGGGGTTGTAGTGCTACGAAGAAGAAAATTTTCAGCCAATTGAATATTTAATGATTACAATAACAACCCATGATACGGTGGAGATAGACGCATGTAAAGAACCTATACACTACAGAAATTTAGGAATTTTGATGAAAATTTTAGAAATGATTCGTCACATACATATGTTATCATGATTCCTCAAACAATAAGATCAGCATTCTAAAAACATAATGGTGGCGAATTTAAATACGTTATAAACAATGTTTTAGTGTTTCGAATCCATTTTATGGAATCTGTATAAGGGTTCAGTTTTGATATACAGAAGATATTGTTTGAGTTACTAATTGGCTTACAAAACCATTCTGGAAGGACCACTTTCCTGCTACTTTGACTTGCTATTAAGTGTGTTCTAAGAACCGCTATCATACCAGATAACTGGCGTGAACTACTAGGGGCAGATACGTACGAATGGGTTAACAAGGTTAATTCATTAAACCCGAAAAATAACAAAATCTTGACACTGACGAGGGTCAAACTGAAATTTTGATTCCTTAACGAAAAGTCGCTTCCATACAAACTGACTCTCAGCGTTTTATTTATGATTCATAATGAAGTGGCAATCACAACATTACGCTCATTGTTTTAATTGAATTTAAATCGATGCACACAGCACTTACGAGCCTAATTACGAATTCCACTATCAATTAACGTTTTCGGGAATCGCATTGCATTTGCATCAGTAATAAGGAATATACAAAAATATTCTGGTTTGTGTCTAGTAAGTTGGGGAAATTAAGCTTCCTCCTAGTGGGGTTGTTTAAATCTTGTCAAAGCCTGCGTAAACCTGAATTTTTTGACTATACGAAAGTTTTTTTTATTGGTAAAATATTAATTTTATGCTAAATTTCGATTTAACGAATGGATGTTTAACATAGTGGAGGAATTACAGGTTCACCACCTGTTTTTATAAAAGGAGAAGGTGACCAGGTATCAAGTTAATTGCGGTTAGTTCAGCAATTCGCGAAGCCCGTCGGTTCAGACTGTGTAGTATACAAACGTTATTTTTGGATAATTAGTTTGTGTTTAAATAGGCTTTAAGGACTATATCATATTTAATAGTGAAGTGTTCTTTCTATTTAGTTGTTTGGATTTGTGAAAATAATTTTTTCTAATTATTTAATAATCATGGCACCGAACGAAAGTTCCACTGTGTTAGGCTCCGCTTCTACCTCACAGAACAGAAAACGTTCCCGTATTTTCGTAGAAAATCCTGATGATGAAATTGTCATATCGGGTATTTCGGGGAGATTCCCTAATTCAAGGAATGTATCAGACTATGAGTACAACTTGTACAACAAGGTATGATATCATAATGGATTATATGATATCTACGAGTATATAAAACTCTGGATAAAGGTTTGGTCCTAGGCGTTTGCTTATGGAATTCATCATAAGATTGGACTTTTAAACAATGGATGAGCGGTTTAGACTTAAATTGCTCTCTTTTTTAGGATTGAATTTTTAGTTGTTGAATAAGTTTGTGTTTCCCTCGTGTAATTTATCGAAGGAGTTTCCATCAATAAATTTCCTCGGAAAACAGTTCAAGTAAAGTTACAAAGATAACAGAGAATAATCTGTTTACCTGGATAAGAAGTTTTGTTCGATTATATTTTTAATGTGTAAATTCATCTGATAAATTGATCAGGAAACAGAGTCTTCTACCTACGATGTTCACTAAAAGCCGAGACAAACATGTGGTACATGAAACTACAATAGTATACTACGTAAAACCTAATATACCATATTCTGAAAACCTAGTATCAATACCAAAATAAACTCTCAGTATAAATGAAATTTTTTTATATCAAATGCAGTGACTATTCAAGTAATCTTTTGCTTATAACTTTGAAGATACAAATAATAGCACATTATATAGGGTTATCCATTTTACGCTTGGGAAAGTAAAACTAAAAAACACATAAAATATTCAGATGGAAACAAAACTTTTTATTCAATATAAAGATTGAATCTTGCCATTATACGTAAAACACAACATCATTCAAATGTCCTCCACGGGACCTCTTGCAGGCCTCAATCTTTTTGACGTAATTTTATATTACTTTATGGCTCATTTCCGGCAATATCTCGGCCATAACTTCACGAATATTGGTTTTCAATTGCTCAAGATTTTGAGGATTTTTCGCGTAAACAGGATCTTTCGCATAAAAATCCAAAGGTGTTAGGTCGCAGGATCTTGCGGGCCAATTGACATCACTCAATCTCGAAATTCCGCGTCCTGGAAATTTCTCTTGCAAAAGTGCTCGATTAGCCTGTGTTGTGTGGCATGTGGCTCCACCCTGTTGGAACCACATGTTCTCCAGATCATTATCTTCAATTTCTCTCCAAAAATAATCGGCTAACATCCGACCGTAGCGGTCAGAATTGACTGTAGTGGCTCTTCCTTGATCGTTTTCAAAAAAATACGGGCCAATAACACCACCAGACCATAATGCACACCAAACCGTCACTTTTTCCGGATGTAAAAGCCTTTCTGCGATCACCTGAGGATTTTGAGAGCCCCATATGTGGCAATTCTGTTTATTTACGTAACCACTGAGTGAAAAATTGAGTCTCATCACTTAAAGAAAATTTTGTTCGAAAAATCGTTATCAATGGCTTGTTGTTCAATCACCCAATTCGCATACATTCTGCGATGTGTATGGTCTGGAGGCTTAATTTTTTGAGTGAGTTGGATTTTGTATGGATGGAGATGCAAATTCAAATGCAAAATCCGCCACAATGAGCCGTAAGACAAGCCCAAATGTTGAGCACGTCGAGGAATCGACAAATTTGGGTCTTCCTCTACACTTTGAGCAACGACAGCGATATTTTCAGCAGAACGAAGGTTGCGATGATGCACAGGCCTTACAATATTAATAACCGATCCAGTCTCTTCAAATTTTCGCACTGTGTTCGAAATTGTTTGCTGTGTAGATCGATTATGTCGACCGTAATTAGCTCTTAAAGCCCTAAATGTTGATACAGCAGAATCACCATTTTTATAATTAAATTTAATAATTTTAACGCGTTCTTCGACTGTTAAACGATCCATATTTTTAAATGGCAAAACCTTCAACTAAAAAAAAAACACGCTTTGGATGACATTTAATTCTGACAGATGTCAAATGGCAGGGTTATACTTTCCTACCACGAAATGGATGGTATTGTGCAGTCATTTTGATCATTTATATCTAAAGAATAAAACAAAAAAAAAAAACTGAAAGAAATTAATTGTAAATTACACTTTTAAGAAGCAATAATATGAATCGACTCCGATTTCAACGCGTAAAAAGTATTCGTTCACTATTAATTTCTAGGAAGAAGTAGTGTTCTAGGTCGAAAATATATCTCTATGTAAACATTGCGTTACTATGAAACGTTTTCGTTTCAGTCAGTTGTGAATTTAAGTGTTTAAAAGGAAAATTTAAAACTTTTTCTAAAATGGCTAGGATGCAAAAAGAAACCACAGAAGAAGTAGGAAGAACTGAAATAAATTTGAAAAAACAAGGACAATCATTATGAGGCATTTCTAAAATGATAGAACATATTCGCCTAGTAAAGGAATAATTGACAGATTTTCTATTAGAAAAACAGTTATGCCGTCAGAAGTGGTCTTTTTTTCCTTCTGCCTAACCAATGTTAGGTGTGTATTGGCTATGGCTTAAATGCGCAAGTCATCGATATGTCGATAAATGTCCTCTAGGGACTTATGGCAGTACAGTGTTTTTTTAGGGTTTTGTAAAATAATTTTACATATAGGAGTGTGACCCCCCAAAAAAAATTTCATTGAAGATAGCCGATATGGGTATCAAATGAAAGGTCCTGACAGGAAACAGGTCTTAGTTTGGCAAAATTTGCTTCGAGGGGCGCACAGGAAGGGGAAATACACGAAAAATTTGTGTCCCCCCCCCTCGCGATTGGACACCTGTGATCCGAAAAATCTAAAAAAAATCAGGAATGTAGGCCTTGGTGGGCACAACAACAACAAATACATTAGAAGTCACAATTCACTCAACTTTGTTAGTAATAGTATGATTTATTGATTTTATGTTTTCTTGAATAAAATCTTAACGGTACCCTTAAATTCAATGAAATTCAATACGTGGATGTCTATTTATAAGATTGATCTATTCTGAAAGTTTCATAAAGATTGAATCATATATAGCGAAGTTATAGTGGTTTGAATTTTCCTGTATTACTATGGAACAATATGCGCTGCATTTATTACTATGGCAACATATGACTATGGAACAACATGCGTTTTTTAACGACTCAGACACTACAGTTTTGCTAGGATTTGCATGAAAGTTTCAGGAATGATAGGTGTCATGTATATCTTTGAGAATCGGTTCAGCTAGTGGTATCAGTAATCGTAAAACAAAATAGTGACTGTTTTAAATGCGAAGATTGAATAATTTTGAGTTATTTTTTCCCAACTTCAACGGTTAAGGTGCATGCTTTGAACACTTGATTCAATTTAATGAATGACTGAAGATGAGTACCTACAATTAATGCTCATAAGTGAAACAAGTCAAGGAGGTGGGAGAGAGCTCCTAGCAAAAGGGTTTTGTAACCATTCTAGGATTTCGAAAAAATTGGCCATGAATCGATGATAACAGTAGAGGAGAATGACCCCTGAAAAAAAATTCATCAAACGTAGCCGATATGAGTATGAAATAAAAGTTTTCATGGGAGCTTTTCAAAACAGTTGTTAAACTGTCAGTTTTTGCTTCAGTGGGGGCACAGGGGAAAAATACATGAAAAATGTATTTCCTCCGTCATCATCCATCTGAAATAATTATCAAGGGAGATATTTATGAGTATAACAATACCAAAAACCTCAGAAGTCGAAATTCGTTCAACTTTGTTAAAAATAGTATGATCTTCGTATTTCATATTTTCTCCAATGAAATCGTCTTTGACATGTGTCTTGATTTGATTCGATCTGGTGACTGCATTCGTAAATTGGATACAAAACCCTTCTGACATGAGCGTAGGTCTGTTTACCCAACTTGTTCTAGTTTTCCTTTACTGGCTTTGTGGTTATACTGTGTTACTGTGTTAGTATTCGTTTGGAATGGTTGGTAGTTTATTAGATCGAGTGCTTTTCTTAGAATATTAAAAGTTAGTTCTGGAAATTGAGAGGATTATTCGCATGTTAGAAGAGAGGCAATTAATTGAGAAAGTGCTTTTTCATTGTTCTTATTAAAAAATTTTGCTATGGGGTAGTGATTATGAAAGACTTCATACTTGTTCCTTAGAGTTTCAAAGTGTTCACAGTTTAGAATTCTGTGTTCAAGATCGTCTGTGATGTCGCACCACTTATACCCTTGGAATGGAACTATTTTAGCTTTTAGGTAAATTTCTCGAGAGAAATATATATATCTTCTCGGGAGAAATATATATATCTTCTCGAGAGAATATATATATATATATATATATATATATATATATATATATATATATATATATATATACAGGGTGCATACGGTATTTGAGGACAACTTGAGAGTAAAATTATAACAAAATTTAATAAAATTTCAGGAATTTTTTATACAACGTTAAATTAATATAGGCTATAAAGTTATTCAATAAAATCCCCATTAGCAGCAATAACCTCTTCGATCCGGGTCCGGAAACGATTATATTCACATCCTCCTTCTTCATATTGACCATAACGGCATTAATAGCAGTCTTCAGCGAAGAAGTGGTATTATGAGGACGCTTATTGGTCTCACCCTCAACTACGCCCCATACGTAATAATCCAAAGGATTAAGGTCTGGGGAGCTAGGTGGTCATAGGTTCGGTGTTATGTGTCATGAAAATTTTCGGCCATCCGATCTTGTGTTGCCATCGCTTTATGTGAAGGAGCAGAGTCTTGTTGAAAAATGTATGGTCTGCCTCCGCTTACATTGTCTATCCAGGGTTTCACTTTCGTCTCCAAAAACTCGATGTATGCCGCAGAGTTCACTTGAAGTCCTTGTGTAAAAAAGTGTGGTGGCATAACATGTCTTTCGCTACTGTTTCATTAGCAAAAGTATGATAAAAAAACAAATGAAGTACAATAATGATGAATGTTCAATTTATTCAAATGAAACAAGATTTATAATATTTAGATGTAACGTTATGGAGTACCTGGCCGTGAACTGCACGATGTGCGGATAAGAAGAGAGTGAACGAGTGTACGTTTTACTGAATACTTAGAACGTAATGGAATATTATGGAATCTAAGCGGAAGTACATTGAGGCAACTTAACAAACTTAGTAATTGTACTAGATTCTGATAAATTTTGATGAAAGACAAATTTGAATTTCTAACGAGGTCGCCACAGCTACTGACAACACCTAAAACCAACAGTGGCTGGAAATTTTGTGTGCTAACAACAAGAACCTCCGTGGGATTTGAACATAGCCATCAGTCATTTCTGCGATTGGTCTTTTGATCTTGGTCAAAATTTTTTTCGTCGGAAAAAACCATAACATTTTGGGCGCCTTAGGGTGTTTGATTTTGTTTAAAAGACTTTTTGATCGGAGAACTCTTTGTTCCCGTGTTCGTTCTGACATGAACTGTCCTCTGCGCATCATTTAAGACTTATACCGAAGGTCTTCGTGGACAACCGTACGAATAAGGCGCTCAGAAACATGAAGCTCACTCGCAAGGACCCTCATTGATTTTGAAGGGTCCTCGTCTGTGATCGCTTGCACTTGCTCTAAAAATTCTGCAGATCGGACAGTGTCAGATCGTTGTTCGTGCTTTTTGCGTTTTGCAACCGATTCTGTATCGCCTCCTGATGCTTCCAATTCACGGCGACCTTATGCACAAATGAACGGGCGCAATTAAGAAAATTAGAGATCTCTATATCTGTATGGTTCACACATATAGCGACGATGACAGCATGTCTCTTCATTTCTTGAGTGATGTTGTAGCTCGCCATTTCTTATCTGAAAAGAAGAAAAAATCGCGAAGTTATAGTCACATTTATGCATGTCCTCAAATACCGTACGCACCCTATATATATATATATATATATATATATATATATATATATATATATATATATATATATATATATATGGGATATAACGAAATTTGTGACCACGCTAGAGGTTGCAATTTTCCTCCGATTTGCACCAAATTTTCAGGAAAGTCACCCAGGCGAAAACAAAATGGCAGCCATTTTAGGCGAAAAATCGTGATTTCTGTTCTGAGCAAAGTATTGCTCCGATTAGGATGAAATTTAGTAAAAAGGTTCACTGATGTATGTTATGAATCTCACAATAAAAAATCCAAAGTCGGTACGGCTGAAACAAAATGGCGGCCGCTCGAAGGTCGAAAAACATACAAAATTTTGTAGTTTTGACCAAAGCTTTCAACCAATGTCAATGAAATTCAATACTTTGATAGAAACTATAAGTATTTAAAGAGTTATGAAAAAAAACTGGAGGTCAAGTCGCAAAAAACAAAATTGCGGCCAGGTGAAACTCAAAATTTCAAATCGCAATTTTGATCCGATTTATATGAAATTTGATTTTAAGATAGAAATCAATTAGATCTAGAAACTTTGACATTTTGATGATCATGCATGAGCAATTTTCAAAATGGCGGTGGTTTAAATACGCGACTTTTTCAAATGCATGCATTCAAAATGACGGCCCCCAAAGGTCAGAAGGCAAGGGCAATTCGCTATTTTAGTAGCAACTGAAATAATGAATATTTTTCATGGAAACGTTTTAAATTACTTAACTTGGAAGTATTTATATAGCAGACAGTTTTTAGGATATTGTTAAAATATTTTCACAATAACCTAAAAAACTATGAAATCGTGACTTGTCTGTCCGTCCGTCCATCCTTCCGTTTGTTCGTGCGTCACAGTAAGTTTCCTTCCAAACCACATGAGCTAGAATGAGGAAATTTTCTACGTAGGTCAAAAGTGATGCCTCTCGAAATTTGCAGTGCAAGAAAATATTTTATAGTGTTTAAGGGGGGATTCCCCATACAGGGGGGCGACTTAAATTTTTTTTATTTCCGTAGCTCTCTAGCAGCGAAGTTTCTCAACAGATTCCAATGAAATTTGAAATTAAAAGTTATTAAAGCAAGTTAATTTAACCTGCAAAAAAATTATGCAAATCGGATGACAAATGAAAAAGTCAAAAATTTACAGCTTAAAATTTTTAGCAGCTGTTTTCAATAAAAATTTAAAATGGTGGCCCCTGATGGTTCAGAAAAGAATTGAAAATATTTATATTAATAGCAACGTAAGTGCTGTTTAAACTTTTACGGAAATCTTTTGAAATTATCTATTTGAGCTATTTAAGCCGACAAGTTATCACCTTTGTGTGGTGACCACTGTGAAATGTATAAACTGCAAATGTGAGAAGGACAACACCTGTATTTATATGTTTATAACAATTTATTATCTGCCGATTTCAATATGTGATCCATAAATGTGCAACTTAATTGAATGAGCAAAATATTTACGCCTCTATAAAGGGTCTTTAAATACAATCGTCAGCAGATTCTTTTCATGTCAATAAATACCCAGTTTAGTAGTGCGCAAGCCAAATTTTTTCCGAAATCTTACGCTACATACGAGATATTTACCTTTCCGGCTGGTGCTGCCAATGGGGATTTTTTTAATCTCTTGTGGTTGTAGGCTCTGTTGAGGAGAAATATGTTTATTTGTTTTTGCGTGTTGCTGTTTGGTGTCAAATCGTAAAACCATGGTTTTGTTCTGAAAATGAGGTCAGTTTGTAGCCAGGGGCTGTATGCTAGGCTTTGATGTTATTTCGATGGTATTCATGCCATTATATGTTTATGGAGTCATTAATCTTTTTGATAGGGTCGCCCCATTAAAGAAATGAGTCGACCTCTTCGCCTTCAATTGTGGCCAGTTTAGCTGCTTTGTCAGCCAACTCGAAGCTGTGAAATTTTTCCAATTTTGGTATCCAGTATAAGAGTAGCAGTGAGTTAGGTTTATTGTTGAGTGTTTTTCTGATTTTTCTGTGATGAGTTTGTGATTTGTGTTGTTTATGATATCGTTTATTGTGTTCTTGGAGTCGGTGAAAATGGCTATGGTATTATTGGGTTCAGATTCCGCGTAGTTTATAGCTTCCTGCACAGCTTTTAGTTCTGCATTTGCGGCTGTTGAGTCTGTGTTTAAGCAGTATTTTAGTATCTTTTTTGAGTTATAGCAGTGTATGGCAATGCCAGTACCTAGTTTGTTTTTTGCCGCATCCGTGAAGTATATATTAGCTTTATTACTAGTGAGGTTTTGTAACACTGCTTGGATCGAATTGCTGAAGTTTTCATAATTTATTGTCTTGTGGTTGTTGGGGATGTTGTGCATGAAACTATTAGATTGAAATTTTATATTGTGCGGATTTGATAGAGCAGATCCAAACAGGTGTTGTTGTAGATGCCGACATGTTTTTTGTATACTGTGGCATAGTTTTGTTTTCAGAGATCATTTCTTTGAAGTCTTGGCGGTATAGGTTTTTTCCTATTTCATTGACAAGGAGTTGTTCATCTCTTAGTCTGGCTGGCAATTCTTTAGCTAGAGTAAGGGCTAGTATATTTGGCGCGGTTGTAGGGACCCCGAGACATAGTTTTATGGCTTTGGCTTTCAGACTGTCTATTTTGTTTAGAAAATAATTTGGAACGTGAACAATGTTAGTCAGATTGCTTTCTATTACCGGTCTTATTAGAGATTTGAACATGTTTAATGCCTTTTTGGGGAAGACTATGTTTGGAGGAGCTGATCTTGAATGCTATGTTGATTGTTTTGTTTGCTTTGCTTAGGAATTTATTGTAAAATTCGTTGAAATGATTTTAGTTTTTAAAGTTTCTGCCTAGGAAGGTGAAATTTTTGACTCATTTTAGTTGGTTGTTACCATATTTTATTTTACTGGGGTGAGTTTTGTTAGTGCAGAATTCTACGGCTTGCGACTTTTCCAGGTTCAGTGGGAGGTTTAGACTGCTAGCCTCCAAGAGTGCTCTTGTCGAACGGCATTCCCCCTCCGGGAATTTCCTCGGGTATGTGGGGGCGGAACTCCCCAAAGAATGCTAGCCTCCAAGAGTATTCCTGTCGACCAGCATTCCCCCCACGGGGAATTAAATATGTGCCTAAAGCTCTCTTCTCAAAAACTTCACTATCAGTTTTGTTTAAAAACAGATAATTTTTTTTCTTTTAACTACTGATGATTTTATGCTTACATTATCGTCCATAATCTTATGCACTGGACTCCTTTTATTTCCCCTTGATTAGAGAGCAAATGATTTGTGATGTCGTCAAAAGTCCTTCTATGTTTTTTTTTGCAGATAGTATTTTTATGAAACTTTTCTTTTCTTTCTGTCAAGCCTGAGATCAGGCAAACATATTTAGTTCTGTTAGAATCATTTTTGGTGAGATGTGGTGTTTAATATATAGCTCCTAGCAACTATCCTTGAACCTTGATCCTTGATTTGTGTGGCATTAGAGATCTGATTTACTGTAGCTTGAAAAGGCAAAACAAAATTCTCGAAATGAAAGTAACCAGAAATGAAAGAAACAACGATTCTTTCCTACGCTGATCACGACGTTCATTAAGTCGTCGACAGATGTGACGAGGAGTTTTGAGGTGGAAAATGTCTCGTCGTGTGCTGGGAAAATGCACCACAGCTGAGTTATGGATGTGTTTTATGCAGTCAGGCCATTCAAGCTACTAGCTGGGTATTTTATTTGCAACATTAAGCGAATTTTCACAGATATTAACAAAAGATCCGACAAGAAAAGAAACTATCAAACCGGTGAAATGATGTCTTACAACCCATACGGCGTGCTTGCAGTTAGGCGATGTTAAGTGGGCTCCATCACGATTGGCGGTATCTTATCCAGCTCATAAGTGCACGCTCTATATACTGATATGCGACGTTTGGATCGACGACATCAATCCGATTCAATTTGAATCTCAAATCTAGTTACGTTTACTTCTCGGTGTTCAACTCTAGCATGCACGCACTACCACTGACTGCACTTAGCGAAGTAGGCAACCACAACAAGAAAGACAATTATGTTTTCGCTAATTGGAGCGTTTCTTGCTAAATTCTAGGTTTACTTTGCACAAAACTGGAGCACAATGAATAATAATCACTTTGAAGGTATTTTCTGGAATTATTTTGGAGGATTTAATAGGGAAATGAACAAAAAAACACGCGCAGCGATCCACCAAAGACCTCAACAACTCCCGTTCTTATTTTGACTCCCCGGTTTATTGCTAGTCATCGCCTTATGGGACCACTCTAAAAACCAGTCGGCAAGCCTTCCATCCACTTTCTTTCTCATTGTGAAAGTGTGAAAGAGGATTGCCATATCCAGATTTCAATTGCAAATTAAAATGATGAGTATTATTTTAAATTTACAATTGAAATTTGGATCCGCAATATGTTGGTTTTCGAGCAATTTGCTTAGGTGACTGCTCGATTATTACAACTGGATGCACCATATGGAGAATGGCAAATACAGAGCTCAACAAAGAAAACTTAACTTCAACTGTAAAGCATGGTGGAGACTCTGTTTGCGTATGAGGTTGCACGAGTGCAAACGGGGTAGGCGATCTTCATATAATCGATGGTATTATGGATCACTAAATGTATATAAATATTTCAAAAGAACATTTTCACAAAAGTGCCGAAAAAATAGGTATAAATGCTAGCTTTATACTATATTTACTCAAGAAAATGATAGCACTGTGCGCTTAATACGAAGCTTTGGTTGCTCTATAATATTCCAAAATATCTTCCAACTTCACCACAGTCACTAAACATAAATCCCATAGAGCATATACGTACTGTTTTAGCGGAAAAGTTACACAATCGGCCGATTGCTAATAAAAACAGTTAAAAGACACCCTTATGGAAGAATGGAAAGCACATATATCGCAAACCACAGAAAATCTATTAAAACCAATGCAACATCGACCGGAAAGTGTGATCAAACATAAAAGAGGACCTACAAAATATTGAGTAAGATACTTTTTACTATCATTGCCAATGAAAGTGTCAAAATATAGCTGCTTTCCTTTCAGAACATGAAATTCAGCGAATATTTTTTACATGTCGAAATGAGGAAGTCTATTCATATTATTGCTTCTTAAAAACGTAATTTACAATAAATTGAATTGATTTTTTTGGATGTTATCCTCAAGATATAAATAAACAAAATTAATGAACATTTTATTGTGCTATTGTTAATATATTCAAAATTAATCGCATGAGATTAGTAGTGAGCGAATAATTTTTGGAGTCACTGTTAATAAACAGATTTTTGACAATATTCATACATTTTGAGGCAAGTCGCAGATAAATTTATCATTTGCTGTCATGTCTTTTTGACGTTTGACTCCATTCGTTGGTTCATACCAGGTTTCGCCTACATTTGAATCTGTGTCATGGTTACCTATGTAGTAACAGGCTTTTATTAAGAAGAGGTCCTGGAAAAATAGCCGCAAGCTTTTACCCAACATGGGTTGTGGCAATGACAGCCAATCTTGCAGCTGTCTACACACAATTCAAAACACACACAACCCTGCAAACTTTTCCTCCAAAATACAGAAACTAAACAGCGCCTATAGATGGTTTGAAAAAACCCGCCAAAGCCAATTGGAACAGACGATGGATTTAAGGGGCCTAGTGCTGCATGAGAAAGCTCAATTGTAAAAGTTGCTCAACTCATGGTTAGCGTATGATCGTTTTCCGCTCAAGGATTTACTGTGGCCAATTGGGAAAAGTCAGACTTCGAAGCGATAATCCGCTACATACAAAAAACTATACAGGATCAACAGTAGCAAAGCAGTGAATCAATTCTAACTCCTCAAAGTCCAGATGACTCAAAGTAACAATAGTTTGCTAACCACGGCTCAAAATTATTTCCAGCACCTCCTCTCGGCTTATCCAAATCAATCAAAAAATACCAGCCTAATCTTTTGTTCACTGGGAGGTTTGCACTGTCTGGATGTGGATAGTTCTTCTTGGATTTACTCGGTATTCAATGTGAAGCTATTTCCACAACATCCATGAACGAGGAGGCCGAAGACGCCTACAGTAGAGGTAATAATAATAACTTGGCACATATCGGGAACAAGAGAAAGTCAACACACGACGCAAGTCAGAAATCTCTCAAGGCCAAGTCTTCGGAATCACGAGAAATAGATTTCTGGTCTCCAACGCTCATTTAAATTCAAAGATTTCGCTCGGCCTACCCGAGATGATACATTTTCTTGATCTAAATTGCTCTTCTTGATAAATATTTCATAACTTTTTTAAAAAGTCTACCCAAATATCGGCTCATTAATATTCAGCCGAATCTTTAAAGCCTAAAGTAGCGTTTTATTAGACAATCTTAAGTAGATCGTTTTTGTTGTGAAGTGAATTATTTCAATTTCCCCCTTTTTAAAGGGTTTTTCATTAAGGATATAACAATTTTACCTATTAATAAAAACCAGAAATATTAGAGACATTGAGTTCAAATTTATTGTGGGTGTAGTGCAAGCATTACATTTTACGAATAAAATTCAACCTCGGTTACCACCACGAGCCTGTTTACAGCGGTCGATTCTTCGGATCCAATTTTCCACCACTGGTACAACTTTCGCCTTGGAGCTCGTTTAAAGCTGTTGGCTTGTTGGCATAGACCAGTGGCTTGATAGAGCATGAACGAAGCGGCCATTGACCGAACCATTCCTCAAGATAACGCGTTTACCAAATTTTCCTCTCGATAAATTTATTGTAATCTTCCAACATAATACAACCGTGCTCTCCATTGGCGGTTAAATGACGATCTTTTTTATCCACGAAAAATATGGCCCAATCACACCCTCAGCATGAAAACCGCACCAAACAGTAATTTTTTCGGATGCAACGGTATCTAAAGGAGCACATGTGGGTTTGTTGCTGACAAATAACGCATGTTTTGCTTATTAACAAAGCCATTGAGCCAGAAATGAGCTTCATCGCTGAAGATGATTTTTCGATGAAATTCTTCATTTTCTTCAAACTTTGTTTCGGTATTTCGAATGATCAAGTGGCTTTAATTCTTGAGTCAATTTGATTATTACGGCCGAAATTTGGAGTAAATGCTATTAAAGTTGCGACCACCGACTCAGAATTTCGGTAGAAATTTTAATAAATTTCAAACGTTGCTGGTTCTTAAGCTTTATCATGATATAAATGTTGACTTTAACTAACGTTTTGACATTGACAATTTATTGAAAAAGTTTAAGGGTGCGTTCATAAAAAGATACATAATTGTTATGTTTCAAATGGAAAACCCTATATTTCTAAGATACGAGTATTTTAGTAAAACAATTTCAATTTAATCTTCCAAGTGAAATAACTTTTAAAATATGGGACATCAAGAGAACTTGTACAACTAACCGTATATGAACTCACATGATCTTATATTACTGATAACCGTCGAGCACATAAGAGAACCTTTTTATGAGAAATCAATATTATTCCCTACCAACAATATTCTATATTCTTATACAGGTAATGACATAAATTTTATTCAGCATTTAAAAAATAAAAATTAAGAGAAGAAATCAACTAGCAGCTCTGCTAGTTCTTCTGAAAAAGTCACCAACAAGGCAGAAAAAGTTCCGCCAATCAATGTATTCAGACAATGTGGAAGAAATATATATGGTTCGGCTATTGGCAGCCGAAAATAAACTAAGCAACTTCGAAATCAAACGGGTTAATGCAGAAAAATTGACTAATGAAACGAAATCACTGGTTAGTCTTAAGTCGGCTAAAGATGCGCTAAGTTCTAGGGAGGTTCCACACTTCATCTATAACCCAAAAAGTGAAAAAATCAGACTTTTTGTTGAAGCGTTCGGACTCCGGAGAGGATACGGCCAATTTTCTTCAGGTGCTCAAGGACGCCGCACCAGAAATCGAATTTATTTCTGTCAAAACCTTCTCAACAAAAAGATCAACCATAGAATGTAAAATCTACCCTTTAATTGGTACAAATTTCAAACAAAAGCAGTCCGAGTGCCCTTCAACAAATAAGGTAGTTGAATTTCATAGTGGTGAGGTGGGAACGCCTCCGGAAAATATAAGTCAACCAGTGCTACCGGTGTGAAAGATTTGGTCATTTGGCTGCAAACTGCGTAATATCCAAAGGTGTTCATGCCCTTGGTGAGTACAAATTGGCTCAGACGGAGCCTACAGAAAAACTATATTTTGTGAACTGCGGTGCTTTTGGTCATTAAGTATCATATCAAAGATTCCCCTGATATCAAAATGCAAAAATTAAATTAAATGCCCACATTGAGACATATGAGTTGATGCCGAATTACCAATTTGGTTTTAATGCCAGGCAATCAACCACACATGCGATAATGAAAGTAACCTCAGACATCTATTGGAATTGAAATAATAGAAAATATGTTGGAGCGTGTCTCATTCATATGGAGAAAGCCTTCGATGCGGCTTGGTGAGATGGACTGATTTTTAAACTCCATCAGGACAGACTCCCCAGATACCTTGTCGCCATCATGTGCAATATGTTGTACGGGAAATCATTTCTTGTTACTTGTAGAAATCTAACGACAATGCGTGACTTCAGCCTCATGAATGATCTACAGCAAGGAAAAGTTACTGCACCTCTGCTTTTTCCAATATTCATTCGCAAGCTATTTAACGGGTTTGATTTTACGAGTTGCCAACCCGATAATTGAGCCTGGTTAGACATAGTCATAAACAGGACTGCAACCCATTTCAACATTTAGGTTAGCTGAGCCCTGCCTGAGGTCTACATGGTCCAACATTGCACCCATGCTCACTCTTTATACGATACACAGTTTTTCGATGTATGTGTATTACTAAGTTCATTTCATTATCAACTGTCGACAAGTGAACACAAGTAACATACATGAGGTGTGCATCCTGACCGGTTTCATCCAATCTTCCATATGAGATCTTTCCCTTGAGCTATCGCTTGATGAATGATTGCCTTGAGGCTTAAGAAATTTTTTGAGGTACATCAGATAGGTCCGTATTTGTTCCAGTGCGTGCGGCTAATTCGTTAGAAAGTTTTCAGGACTCATGAGTTTTGTTTTCTTTCTCTCGACGTTGCGTCCTTCTCATCTAATAAAGCTGAATTAACCTGTTTAAGGGCGGCAACAAGCTGAAGCGTATGTCACCGCCCATTGGTAGTTTTTGATCATTTATACAGACCGCAAAGTTACAGTAGTTTAGAACAATCTTCAAAAAGTGTTTAAGGATGTGCAGCTCCACAGCGATAATTGGCAAATGAAAGTCAATGCGCGGAAGTGGGAAACATTTTCGTTTCGAATAATGCTGCGATTAACCGGCCAAAACATGGAACATAATTGGAAGGACTTCCACATCATCGCTGGTGAGGGTAGTTCAGAACGGTTCCACATAAATCCTGTATTTGATACCTCGGCGTTTATCTCGATTAGTATCTGTACTATAATGGACAGTTCAAAATCATGCTCAGTAAAGCACAAAAAGAAGTCACGTCCCTTCAACGGCTCTTTCATTCCTGATACAGATCAAAAGGTCAAAATTATTTGTTGTAAGACCCTGGTTACACCAGCTTTGACATACGGATGCCAGACCTGGTATTGTCAGATTGCTAGTGCAATGAGGAGACTAAAAGTTTTTGAAAGGAAATATCCGTGCATGTACTGGTCTGTACAGAAAGCCTGAGTCGGAGTGGAAGCACTGTACATCGAATAGAAGAATTTATCAAATTGCTAAAGTGAAGAGAATCGATATTTTCACATTGAAAATACTTCGAAATCATATCGCAAGATCTTTAACTGTGAGCAAAAATCCTGAATTCCACCTTACGGACTGGTACATTGAGACTTCTCTCACTAATGGCTTCATTTCTCCAGAAGCTTTTGTGTTTTTGGACATGAATCGATATGTTTTTGATTCTAATGGCATTCCAGTTATATATCATATATATGGACCGCCCACCAACCAGAGAGAGACCAACAATTCCATTGGAGGTACTAGGTTCGTTTAAGTTGGTCGGGCTAGGATGGAGCAATATAGATATTGATGGCTAGATGACAAGGGTTAAATTATTCGTGGTTTGTGTTTTCGTTACTTTGTTTTATTTCTAGCTCATTATCGCTACATATAATGTTTAACCTTACGGTTAGGTATTTTGTGATATGTACATATTATATTAGGTTACGTACATGGTGATAGGATCATATTAGGATAAGATACTGTTTTTGATTGAATTTTATGAGAATCAGGTGTAATGATTTTACGTCTACGTGCGAACGCGGAACCGACCTCTCATCGGTTCTAGACGTTAAGTCTGAGTAGTGCCAACGGATGGTACCAACCGGTCAACCAATCCGTGCACCGTAACCCATTCACGCGGTGGCTGCTTGTCGGCCAGCTAGATCGGAGAGGATTTCGGTCGCGGGTCTCCGAATGGGTTTCGCTCATTTACAATATTCAGCCACCAATATATGCCCGTTTTCAAACGCGTTACATAACAAAACCATACGGAGAGGAAACCTACTTTACGTTACTCCGTATTTCTTCATTTATCAGTCAAAGAACAAAATCTAATTTTTACTTCACGTTCCCGAAATTCCGACGCGGTACCGAAAAGTATACTACGTTAACCCAACCCGACGAACGCTACGCTAAAAAAACGGCAAAACAACAAAGGTACCGCGTACGGCGCGCGACACGAGACCGACCTCAGCGGATTTTCTCAAACCCTACCCTCGCGACGGCATACCTACCTTGCACCTCATTTCCCGCTGAAAAGAAGAACCACTGGAAAGGAAAGTCGTTGTTAAGGTTAGCAATACATCGTTTTTTTATTCTCTGATTTAACTTTTAAGTTTTTTATAATAATTCTATTTAAGTTTTAATATTTTCTTCAGTTCATAATTTTCATAGTAATCACGGAAGAAAACCATAAAATTTAATGTGATTTAATAATAAAAATAATTGTTGAATATTATCAAGTAAATCTAAATCGTTAATTCTTGTTCTCTTTTCTTTTGTAATAATTATACTAAAAGTTCCTTATTCTTAAATTGCAGTTTTAATTAACGTGTTCTTTTTGTTGTGTTTTTGAAACAAAAGGAAATTGATTTCTTACACTTTATCAAAATTATCGGCTAACAATAAAGAAATATACAATTTTTGAAAAACACGCCATTGAATTTATTACTGGTGGGGATATTCATGTTGATTTGAAGTATCAAGTTAATTCCGAAATGAAAAAAAATATCATTGAAATGGGTGCATTCCACTATTAAATTGACTGATAGAAAGAGGAATAGAAAGATAATAGTTTCCAAAAAATATATTTATACAGCAGGAATGGTAGGGATTTTTTCCTTTTTTTTTATAAAATGAAAGCCTCAATTAGCTCACTGAAGTTTTGCAGTTGATTCGGTAGAAACCTTTCTATGGTATTAAGATTTTATCGAAAGAGATCTTTTCAAGATTAATTCTCGCATTCAAACATGATGATATTACACTTGTGCAGGGTTAATACAGTTCTCATTCTCAGACGTGCAGTTCATAATTTTTTTAACCTCCTTTATGATTAGGCAATACAAAATAATATATACAAATTATCTAAGCAAATGCATGAACAGAATTTTGTGAACTATTCAAATGTGCCGATTGGAAGAATACAACGCAGGTTGTATTCTAAAACATTTACGACTATTCAAAACAGGGCATTTCTTATATTGAATAGTTTTTCATTACGTATTTACTCTACAATGAATTCTCTAGAATTTCCTTTTTAAAAACTTCAACGGGCACAAAAAAACTGTGACTAATTATAACTCAATCAAACCTAAATTTTCTCGCCAATTGCAATTATATTAATAAAATATGCGATCTATATTCGGAGTTGCTTTAGTTTTTTTAGGTCTTTGTAAAAAAATTTTTTACAAAGACCTACTAGTTTCGCGACCTGTCTGTCCGTCTGTCTGTCCGGCCGTCCGTCTGTCCGTCTGTCCGTGCGTCACAGCTAATTTCCTCAGAAACTATAGAAGCTAGAATGCTCAAACTTTGTGAAAAGGTCAGAAGTGATGGTCTCTCAAAAGTTAAGGCCTTGACAAAAATTTAAAAAATGTTTAAGGGGGGTCCCCCCTAGTAACGAATTGGCCCTTAAAATTTTTTTTTAATCAAAGGTAGTCGAGTGGGGTATCAAATGAAAGGTCTTGATTAGAACTTTTAGAATCTGAAATAAAAAAATCATTTGATGAAGTAGGGGGTCCGCGGCAAGGCAAAATGTACCCAAAATTTGTGTCCCCCCCCCTCGCGATTGGACACCTTTCAGACGAAAAATCTAAAAATTATCACGAATGTGGACCTTTATGAGTACAAGGGCAACAAATACCTTAGAAATCGAAATTCACTCAACTTTGTTAATAATAGTATGATTTGTAGATTTTACATTTTTGCCCGTAAAACCAAAACTGTACCTTTAAACTTCTTGAAATTTTGCAATTATATAGATTGACATAAGATATATATGTTCACAAAATTTAATTGAGATCGAATCATAATCAAGTGAGTTATAGCCATTTCAATTATATGGAATTACAACAACGATAACACGTGTTTATGGTTCATATAGGGTTTTCCAATAAGAGGTGTTATTTTGATATTAAAAGAAAAATGCCATTTTTAAAATAAATGATCGGATGTTTAGTTCATTATAAAGAAGAAGATATGCCGTTAATAGCAATAACTAACATTGGGCAAATAACCACTACGACACGCTTACAGGGCCATATCCTCTTCATGAAATTTTCCATAACCAAATCGCAAAGTGGCTACCCTATGTCCTCGATAGCCTCACGAATTTTATCTTTGAGATCTTGAATTGACGCTGGGCTATTGGCATAGGCCTTCTCTATCACGTGGCTCCAAAGGAAGAAGTCGCAAGTTGTTAAATCAGAAGATCTATTCAAAATAACACCTCTTATTGGAAAACCCTATATATATTTAAAATTGACTTAGGTACTTTTATTTTCTTTCCATTTTCATGAAAATTTAAGGGATAGTGTTTAACTTGAACATGTTCAATCGGCCGAGCATTCAGAAAAATCATTTAAGCTAGATTAAAACGGCGGCTGCACTGTGCTTATGAAAGAAACTGTGCATCTTTTGTATAAATTTGAACGATTTCATATCTAAGTATTGGATGAATAATTCAAGTTATCGATTCACGCCATTAGAAAACTTGCTTCTAACCCTAGGATGTTTACAAAGACCTTCTGGTAGGAGCACTCTCCTGCTTACTCAACTTGTTTTTCTTCTTTCGTTTTAGCGGTGTGTAGTATTAGGGAGGCTAATTTTTCCTTTCAAAATTTACGTGAGAGTTCTGATTCACCACCATTTTCTTTGTCCTAAGATCTCGTTATATTTATATTGACTGTACAGTTCAATAGAAATTAACTATTTGCTCTTTAGTACAACTAAAACCCAATTATCCTCAATTTTTTCTAGTTTTCATTTTTTTCTTTGTTTTAACTGATTATTTATCTATCTATTAACCACATATTGTATTTTCAAGGAATATTACTTCCATTTGCTTTCTAAATAATGAATAGACTATTATTTCAACTCTTGATAATTAAGTTCCAGCACCAGAACATGTAGAGGGATTAAATTATAACATGCATTTAATTAATCAGCTTTCCCCTTACGTATATTCAAAAGCTATTAAAAAAAAACGTATTCCGATTTATGTATGCTGACAATGTCATAATTGATTTCCATCAGGAATCAGCCGAAATTGGAGCGAGTTAATGAGCTAGTCAAGTTCAGTTTAAAGATAGTTGAGTTTTACGATTTAAGAATATGGACAGTTTGCAGTACCAAGTTGAACCGTAGAAATCAACAAACTGCAAAACCTATAATTAATCCATTTAAGCTCGGTTGAACGCCCCTTTTCCTCGATGGTTAGTGACTCTGTTTTGATTTCCTACTGATGTTACCTTCGATAATAATCTGTAGGGTTTAGCTAGTTCAAAGGCTGTTCCCGGCAGCAGAATAACTGGAGTTGACACATGTCCAGATTCAACGCCTATCATATGTGGATATTCATCGTCTCCAAAATCTGCTATCTCTCGGGCTTGGTCTATTCAAGGATTACAAATGACTGTGTCGAGGAAATAATATCGTATGCAGAAAATATCGATGAGTAGTTAAATTGCAGCCACTGTGATGGGTGCATCTTCAATTATTAGAGTTTCCACCCATTTCGACTTGCAGTGGATTAGGATAAAAACAAAAAAAAAGGTCTAATGATAGCTCTGATCGATGAATACGAGTATACTATACACAAGGAAAAAGAGAGTTGGCCTGGGAGTGCCAAATAAACAAAATAATTGACTACAACTCTGTTTGCCAGGCAAAAATGTTGCGATCATTCCACAACCTTACCCTAAGACTTCATCAAACCATAGCAAAAATATGGTTTGACAAACAGTGCTTAAAAAATAACATTACACCAGCATTTCAGAAATCTTCATAAAGCAAAACGCAATTGCTGTATGAAACACACAACAAGCACAAATACTTTTCACTCAAAATGAAATAAGAACAGTGTACATAAAAAAAGACGTAATCAACTGACAATTACTACATTCACATTTACAATTGACTAACACTATACCAACTGAAAACTTTTTACAACTCTTCAATGACGTGACGCAAAACATTGATACTCAGCTCAAAAATAAATATGAAACCATGACCGAAAAACTTGTAAATTGATGAAAGGACAAAACACAATGACCTCACCAACAAACAGAGCCTTCTATTCACTGACTGCAAATCTATCAGATAAGGGACAGATACACAATATACTCGTATATAACACAAACCCCAACAAAGGCCTCGAACAACTAGTAATCGACACTGAACTAGCCATTAACAAACTGCCGCAGGAACAAAAAACACATGCAAGACACACAGCAGTAGATAAAATACAAAAAAATACGCACTAGCAAAAGCAAAATGAATTTCCGCGAAGGCCATAAGACATTAACGCACATGCGGAAAAAATTTACGAGCAACATACTAACAGGACAAAAGCTGACAAAGGACATACAATGGTGATACTAAAACTACGGAGGAAGTACAAAAAACAATAGACTTCATTAATGTGAATGGATACAAACTGGTAACTAGGACCTTTTAATAAGTTCCAGGCAGACTAAGGTATTGCTATTTTAAAATCCCCACTAATTATTACTCCTAATACTAAGCACCGCTGTATAAACACTAGTCCATCAACATCACCCCTTAAAGCACCATCTAAGCTCCGCAAACCCAACATCCATATCCGGCCTGTTATCAACCACCCAGCGCCTGGATACCACTTATCGCGGTACTTGGCAACAATATTGGCTGATGCCATGCACCTTGACGATAAATACACATTAAAGAACAGCCGTGATCTAGCAAACTCTACCACTTCTTTAACATTGACTGACACTTGTTGACTTTGGTCACTAAACATCACCAACCAATATAATTCTATACCTGTTTATGAAACACTGAACACGCTAAGCGAAAAATTTTCATTCAATCGCAGCCGACGACTCATAGATCCACTACTCAATCTCATAAAGATCATAATCAAGCGAAGCTATTTTAGATTCAAGAATAATACATACTTTGCCGAGGATGGTCTGGGTATGGGACATCCCGTGTCCTCAATAATGTTAGAAATATTCTTTCAATCTTTGGAAGAAGTTTTTTTACCCAAAATTGTCAAAACATTCAATATAATAGTTTACAGACTGAAAGTCTGCTTCATCATTATTGACTCGCAGGAAAATAAACAAGACGAACTAGTTACCTGTCTGTATAAAATACACCCAAAATTGAATGACACATCAAACAAGAACAGCGGCATATACAAGCTGACTTGTAAGGACTGCGACATAGTACACATAGGAAAGACAACACAGAAACTGACAACAACATACAAAAAGCACTAACGATCTTTCTTACACAACAAGGCAGACTCTAATTATTATGCGACGCACCTACAATGCCATGCACACGAGCTTGAAGCTATGACAAACTCTATGACATTGCTACACAAACAAAGCAAAGGGCCAAGACTGGACACCCTAGAATGGCTTGAAATATATAAACATGGAAACAACAAATTTCGATGCAATTTTTTAAGTACTAGACTACACTCTAACGAAAACGAAATGAAATAGAACAAACAGCAGTCCAAAAAACAGAAACCTAATATCCTTCTACCAGACCTAATTTAATACTTACCTGCTTAACATATCCTACGACTTGATATAGCCAATCCCTTTTATACATCCTTTAAACACTAAGGATGACCCAAAGGAGTCAAAACGCGTCCGCTCACCCAACAAAGCAAGGCCTGACAGCTTTTGAAGAAAACAAAATACTGTACACAGTTTACAAAATATATATAAAGATTTCGGAATTTGCTGCATCATTATTGCCGGTTAGGGCAACTCGCTAATTCACGTGGCGATGCATGGTGTGAAAATAGTACTTGTGGTGTGAAGTTCTTTGATCATCTCTCAATTCCCGCATCAAAACGTTTCTTAAAACTACATTGACTTATTACGAACTATCGTACTGAATACTACAGTTACTGGATCTGACTTGGCTTCAACATGCAATGTCTAATCATAACGGTAATTAATTGCAGTCAGTGTTGTGGTTCACCACCTTTCTCTTGAAAATCAGATATTTCTTGAAAACCAACGCAAACTTGTTTCTTTTTAGCAGTCCAATTTTCGTTTTAAGTGACCCCTTCCCAAGCATATGGGATATTTTTTAAACAGTATAGCCTTCTTGCGTGTCAATGAGCAAATAGCTTTGCAAAGTAAAATTGACGCTTCTCAAGTTGCTGACTTTGCCGAACGGACATATTGACTATAATATTATCTAATGGAAAACATTACTCATAAAAACTATCCAGAATACTCTCTTCTAGATTCCAGGAGTCATGCCCCACTCTTTTAGCCTATTTGGATAAAAAGTGGAAAAACAACTAGAAATCCAGGCAAATCGACCCGCATAGCCATCCGACTTTACGGTGCATAACGAAATGAACTTTCTAAAAAAGGCACGCACGCACAAACATCACTCCAGACTAGTTTGGTAAATAAGTTTGCTTTGTTTCGAAGAAACTCCAGATGGTCCGCGTAGTGTAGTAGTTGGAGTACTCGCTGCATAAGTCGAAAGTCCCTGGATCAAATCCTGTTTCGAGAAGAGAAGAGAAATGAGATATGTTTCGAGTGATTCTTTGGACAGACTATAATCCCATTCAGTTATGATACGTACTGGTTTAAAATCAGAACGTATCGCAGCTAGGTGGACGGACCTACGGCCAAAGCGTGGTACTGACCATATCACCTTCTCAAGTGCCAATACATTCGATCAAGATGAGATACTGTAGTGAATTTGAAAGTTTCAAAAGTCCGTAAAGGACTGCAGCGATGTTCTGCTGCCTCGGCAGAAGAAGATGGAGATATCTGCCGAGAATGCCCTCATCTGGGGACGCGTGAATGCGCTGGCAGGCTAGCATTGCGGTGTCGTGGGGCAGGTTCATTTTCCCCAGCACGAGGACTCACTACAAAAAAATTTCGCACTCACGAATTTCTCCTGGTCAAACTAAAACGAGGCGACTGAAGTCGCAAAGAGTGTAGGTAACTACACCGAGAGAAAAAGTACTTGTTCTGAGAACAAGTGGAACCTGTAAAAAGGGGCGGACTTAGGGTAACCTCGTCCTTACCCGACGAAGCTCATGGCCCACAAATGAGAGAAGGGCAACCGGGTGGCGATGGAGCCCCTTCGCACCCACCCAACCGGATTTAAATCCATATTTGTTGTAGTGGCCAGGTATTCCTCTTCTGAGTGGAAAACTCATACAACTTGACTTGTATAAACTTTCCCATCAGAAGGGGAGTACCCCGGTGACCAATTTATGCCATAGAATTATGCAATTCGATTGCATAACTCTATGTCATAAAGACGCACTCTGCTTGGGCCACTCAACCCGCTACGTCACCTGAAACAGAAGGAGTTTATTTAGTGCCCGATGGCTGGCTCATTTGTGGCCTGGAGAGCATACCATCGTACCGGGTCCCATACCCGGTCAGGGAAGACAAAATAGAAAGACCGAGGTTATTGTTTTAATTCCACATTTTTCCTTTTATTCTATTATAAATGTGTTTCTCATACAAGTACAAATCAATTAATTGTGTGCGAATCGGAGTATTTTGTAAAAATGTAACTACTATGAAAAATTCGGACACACTACTCTATTTCCACAATTTTTTTGAATTTTTCTTTTCCCGTTTCTCTTTTTTTTTTCTTTAATTATTATTCAAAACATATATTTTAGAGTTGTATATAATTCGAAATAAAACATGCAAAAAATTGATAAGAAAGGGTACTTACCCATACCTCCTCCTACGAGCGCTCGTGTTCGGGGCGGGTAAGGGCCTGCGAATATTATGGCAATTATTAAATTTTCTAAATGTGCTAATATCGTAAATTCTAGTTCTTCGTACACGAATATTTCGCTTTTGCATACAATTCTCTAAACATTCTAATACCGTACTCTCGTTCTCCATACATTAATATTTTGCGTTTGTATACAAGTCTCTAAATATCCTGATACTGTAAACTCTAATTCTCCGTACACTAATATTTTGCTTTTGCATACAATTCTCTAAACATTCTTATACTGTACTCTCGTTCTCCATACATTAATATTTTGCGGTTGTATACAATTCTCTAAACGTTCTAATACCGTGAACTTTAATTCTCTGTACATTAATATTTCGCTTTTGCATACAATTCTCTAAACGTTCTAATACCGTACTTTAATTCTCCGTACACTAATAAAAAGGAGTCCGCAACATCTAAGCCATGTATCTACTTTTTAAGTTTCCATTCCCGAACGTACTAATTTTTTATTGCCGCTAATCTGACTCCACCCCATGGCACACAAACATACTAATGTACTTAACGGCGTATATGAAAAATCACCATAAGGTTGCGCTTTTTGAATCTGTGAGTTTCGGTTCCGCACCAACAAATCCCCGCAATGGTCAACGGCGGAAAATCACATTCCCTTTCTTCGATATTTATTGGGTCACTAATAAATTCGGGCGTAAGCGCTCGTTTTTCTTAATTTCACTAGCACATAAATTATTCCTTTGCTTCAAACACATGAGGTGATGCACATTACAACTGTCGATTGGCCTTCCCGTCAAGACGTGATCATGTCGAATCACTCTCCAAACATTACAAGCGAACACACAAGATTCCATTCGCGACGGAATCGAGCGAATCAAAGTTTGATTAAAAATGATTTCGCGATTTCGTGCGAAAACACAAATTTCCACATACGTTTTGAAATTATCATGTCGAATCACTCTCCAAAGATTACAAGCGAACACACAAGATTCCATTCGCGACGGAATCGAGCGAATCAAAGTTTGATTAAAAATAATTTCGCGATTTCGGGCGAAAACACAAATTTCCACATATGTACGTCTCGGAATTATCCTTTGTTCATCTCCCGTCGACGTTCAAAAACTTCGCTTGCCAGCGCGGCTCTCGAGACGTGTGCCCTGCGTGGTGACCCGTAACAAACTCCCCCAAAATCTCTTGGCGACAGCACCAGCAATACAAGCAAATGCCACTCCCGCTATCGCCACCGCTATCCCTGGCATTCTCTTATCCACCATCCTTTCTCGCTTGTTTTCATCTCGCTTGCGACTCGTTACAACGAAATGAAGAGGATGTTCAAGAATGCTAAAATTGATTACTATCCGTGGGTGCGGGAAGTAAAAGTTGTATGCATCGGTTGCCCTGTAGTATCTCATGCAGTTTTTGCGAGAATGTTTGTATGGACTATTACACAGTCTCGTACAAGTGTTGCATGAGTCGAAGGTGTTGTATGAGTCGGATGCGTTGCATGAGTCGGATGCGTAGGCTGCGCAGTATGTGTAGTATGGGTTAAGTGTGTTGGGTGCGTTTCGAAGCTTTACCATTTGAATGGGATTTTGTGTTGCTTGATTGCTGTATTTATGTGAGGGTAAATGTTCGTACGTATTGAATGAATGCTGAATGCAGTTTGTTCTGCTATGAGACAAAATGTTGTTTCTAATGCATTATTTCTCTTTCCTCTTTTCTCCATTAATTGCAGTAATAATCTGTTTCTCTCTTTTTTTATTGTTTTTATTCAAATAATGATAATTATCTTTGAAGAAACACGTATCATTTTTGGAATATGAAATCATGTTTTTTTTTGGTGTTCTCCCTTTTGACTAGGTTTTTGATTTCGTACCATATTGAGGATATGCTGGGATTTAGGGTTGGTGTAAAACATGTTAAATATAAATGTGCCATTTTGGTTTTTGTAGCCTGCAACGCCGGGAATTTTCAGCGACGTGTCGCATACGTCTTCGATGTAAGGAAATTTTTCGCCGGTATGTTCGTAATAATCATTACGGATATCCTCTATTGTCGCTCCATCCTTAGCTCGCAAAGTGATAATACTGCGAATAATTGCATCAAACGGAATTTGATCGTCTGATAAATTATTTGCAGAGTTCTCTGACGTAAGGCTACAATCGGCAACAATAGTCATTTTTTCTAATCTAAACAATTAAAACCCTGGAACACGAAACAGTGAACTACACAGAATGAAAGACGATTTTATTATGTTAGGAAGAGGTACAGATTATTTATTTTTATTCAAAACTCTCGCAATTCATTGTACTATACTGTTCATAGAATTGTATAGTAATGAGCATATTGTTTAGAGGATTGAATTTCATGAACCTGGTTCTTGATTTCCCTTCCAAATTGTATAACAGCCGATTATTTCGCCAGCCCCATATTTTCAAGTCTTTTCTAATAGAATAAGCAATCAAAATCATGTATTGGATGGAAGCATATCGAAGGAATGATGTTGCCAAATTCGTTTTGATTTCCATAGAACTCTTGCACGCTGGCTTTTTGAACCTTACCTGCTCGATTACTACAATACTCTAGCTATCTCTAAGCGAAGGCCCGAAAGAGGCTATAGTGCTAAAGCGAAAAATACTCTGGTATAATACTCATAACTTCTCACTTCACGCGAGGACAACAAGAATGCCAAATGAAAGTTGACAAGTGACCAGCTGCCACATTAATAATCAATTGACATTTACCTCCATACGAAAAATTCAAATTAGCGATTCTAGAAGTACAGGGAGGGAACTGTAAGCTTGTCACTGTATCTTGGACTATGGGTTACGTGGGTGAAATTCGGGTAGAGGATCGCGTTGGTCAAAGCTGCTAACATATTTAAGCATAAAGAAGACACTGTCAGTTCCTGTAGTAGACAGCGCAGCATTGCGTTATTTTATAGTAAATTAAAGCTTATGCTATTACTGAAGGATCCAAGACGATAAATGGATGTGTCATTTACTTTATAATTTGGGACGAAGCCAACAGTAGTCTTTGAATATAGTCAGTCCAAAACTTATACAGGAAAAGGAATCATCAGTTCGCGGCAAACATTGTAGCATTCGACAGCAAGAATTATAGAGACTAAGACTCGTATATCATCACGCGCAAGTTTTGCCCAACTAAAAATATGGTTATAAATTTGTTAACAAAAGCATAAGCTAGTCACGTCTCATCACTTCGGAATTCATGAGTTGTCAATCACTAATTTGAATAAAAAAAAAATAAATACAAATTATTATCATGCACTAGTCCAAATCGAACCATGGTGTTGAGATTTGTTAGGGAATCTCCTTTCACAACCGAAACGGTATTCGAGATGATATGATCAGTACCACACTCAACCAGGTGGTTATTATCTGATTTTTCAATCAGTACTTATAAGACTGGGTAAGCTGATTGTCCAGCAAAAATTACCACAAGCACAAACTCTTTGTCTTCAACAAACTTTAAACTGAGAAACTGCTGCGCAGGTGGTGAGCACCCTAACTCTGCATCACACGAACTACTCACAAATTTGAATGCACAGTATAGTGAACAACATTTTAATTAGAGATTAATATTCTTGTTTCTAGTTTGTATATATTTAGTATACATACATATATTCCCTGCGTGAGTTTATCAAAGTACAATTAAAGTGGTTATTGTTTATTTATATACTTGTTAACTATTTTGTGTTCTTAATTACTTTTATTGGTTCTAAAATATTGTTCAAATGCCATTTAACATCAGTTTGTAAGATATGTGTATATCCTCTAATTTTTATCTTCTGAATAAGTTGTTTGCATTCAACATACACACCTTAGAGGATGTTATTAATTCCCAAATAAAATTGAAAGTTGTGGGATCATTTCTAATGCTGTAAAATTTGATTTTCTTGATACTGTCATAGCCATCAGAACTTTGTTTATGAGCTCCGCCGTCACAATACGAACTTTTTTGGAAGATAACTCACGCTTTACTCGACGGAATTCCACTAAATGAATACTGCCATCAACAAAGTGTACGAACTACAAGTGAGTTTGATATGGACATGGCTCAAGCCATTGGCTTTTACCAAAGCCATACGACGAGCAATGAGAATCTGTGTACTCGCCCATGTGGGAAGCAAATTTAACACATAAATAAGTTATAACATAAATAACTTACGCTCTCGAAACTATATGATTCCCTCTGCGTCTCCTTGCCCTTTGTTTCGAGACAGGTTTTTCTTTCCTCTCTTCAGAAGAATCACTTCCCCCGCTGACACTCGCGCACACCGACAAAGTTTCATTTCACGTGCACACGATCGCGCCTTCGTTATCATTCGTAGAACAGTTTGAATAAAATACATAGCTATAGAGAGTACTGGATCCGCAACCGGTCGCGAGAGCCGAAGCAATTAGCAACCTTTGCTAAAGTTGTGTGAAGTTGGGGTTTGAAGTGATATGTTTTTGTTTTTGCACTTAATTCACTCCGAAACACGTTCACGTTTATAAAGTTTTTAATTTTGAAGATCGCGTGTACGAAATCGGTACTTTAGTTCTCTGTTTTTATTAAAAACTTGCGAATATTCCATCGGCTTTGACATATGAGTTTTCTCACCGTTTTCCCGCCTCTACGAATTTCTTTTGCTTTGACGTTCGAGTTTTCTGTGAGAGTCGTTTGTTGTGTTGTACTGAAACTGTTCTACGAATGATTACGAACGCGCGATCGTGTGCACGTGAAATGAAATTTTGTCGGTGTGCGCGAGTGTCAGTTGGGAAAGTGAATCTTCTGAAGAGAGGAAAGAAAAGGCTGTCTGGAAACAAAGGGGAAGGAGAAGCAGAGGGAATCATATAGTTTCGAGATCGTATTAGTTATTTATAACTTATTTATGTGGTAAATTTGTTTCCCACATGGATGAGTACACAGATTGTCGTGATCGTCCATTTATTTATATGTCTTTGGTACAACACAACAAACGTTCTCCCTCAGAAAACTCGAACGTCAAAGCTGATAAAATTCCTAGAGGCGAGGAAACTCATGTGTCAAAGCCGATTTGAAAAGAATAAGAATACTTCAGATGCGTTACTTTCTGTCTCACATTACATCAATGAAAGTCTTGATAAAGGAGATTATGTTATTGCAATTTTTATGGACCTGAAGAAAGCTTTTGATACGGTTGATCATGACCTGTTACTTCAAAAACTTGAATCGTATGGTATATAAGGCAGATTGAAACAACTTTTTAAAAGTTATTTGGAAGGAAGATTCCAAAGAACATCAGTTAATAATGTCTTGAGCAATCTAGTACCAATGAAATCGGGGGTTCCTCAAGGATCCATACTTGGACCAACCTTGTTTTTGCTATACACCAATAATTTGAATATATGTAAACTGAAGGCTCACCACACATTATATGCTGATGATACTGTACTTCTTTATTCAGGACATGATAAAGTTGCCATGGAGAATACTGTCAACGGGGATCTAGATAAATATCGTTCATGGCTTATCGAAAACAAGCTAGCATTGAATACTACTAAGACAAAATACATTATTTTTAAACAGAAGAATAAGGAAGACATAGAGGTTGACCAACAAATTAGCGGTGCAAACTTGCAAAGAGTGTTTGAAATTAAATATCTTGATCTTACCATAGATCTTTATTTGACATGGTTGCCACACATTACTAATTTGAGGAGACAACTAGCACCAATGATAGAAACGTTCAGAAGATATGGAGGTTTTCCAATGCATATAAAGAAACTTGTATTAAATGCATTTGTACTGACAAAGCTACATTATGCGGTGGTCATTTGGAGTCAATCGTCAAAGCAAAACCTTAATATTATATTCAGAATACTATCTAAAGCCTATAAAAATATCCTAAACATTCCAATTCTCACTCCAACAAGACTAGTGTATCATAGGACCAATGCACTCACTTTCAGTCAAATCAGGAGAAAGCTAAGTTTATCTTCACATGTCATATTTCCAGTGAATTGGAACGAGGCCCCTTTATAAAAGTATCACAAATAAATCCACATTATTCAAGATATGCCAACAATTTTTTAATACCATACGCTAGAACTGGTCGACTAAAGAACGATGCAACGAATGATGCTCTGCGTATAAACATAACATACAAAAATGTTCCAGAAACAGACTTAAGGAACATCTGATAAATTTAAATTAATGATAAGTCCGGGGGATTGAAAATGCGGTATCTTATGGCATTTTAGACCCTAATGTCGAGATACTTAAAGACAGCTAGTTTTTAAAAACACAGTTTTTTTACTGCGTTGTGTTATATTTTTTTTATCTCTGAGAACTGTTAACGAATCGGACTGGGCTAGCAGGAAAGGAGTACTTCACAGCATTTTGTGTGCCCCTTATACCGATGTTTTCATTGCCTGGAGGCACACGCGGGAATCGACGACGTGTGAAGTGCAGACCGGACGAGCGTTGTGCGACGATGAAAAAGTGATGGAGAGAGTGGTAGAAAATGGAGGTATATAAAAAAAACATAGATTCCCACCCACGCAAAGGTTCACCCTCCCAGCATGGAGCTAATCATCTCTACTTAAAAACATTTCAGACTTGGAAGGCCGCGCCTTTGGACTTTCACGTAAGCTTTATGGGCCATAGCAACTCCAAGAATTCCCTCTGGATCAGCACGCCTGCTGATCTTGTATTTTTCCAGATGCACTCTGTGTCTTTTTTTGAGTCTTGTTTCCGACATAAACAACAAGTCTGGCCTATGGGCGTTCAAGTATTCTTGAACAAAATTCCTTTTATAGCGTGGAGCTAGTGAACATATAATGAGGACGGAGAGTCTAATGAAACTCATCACTACAACATACTTTGGAGGCAAATTCTAAGTACGCAGGTTTTTTCTCACTAGAATTAGTAAGTTTTTTTTTATAGTGGGGGATGAAAGATTCCACTTTTTGAATGATTGTGAACAAGTCGCACCCGAAAAATTGTTGGCAGTCAGTGCTCAAAACCATATTTCGGTTATTCTGCAACTGCTGGGATTGCTACATTGGTTGCTGTTTGGGTTTTGGTATAAGCTGAGGTGCAAGCTGCTTCTTTGCACCTTGCAAAAGGCTATTTTTTGTAGAGGTGGTGATGAGATCCCTCCTTTCCTCTTGTTTCTTCAGGAGATTGTTCCTCCTCTCTTCAACTTCTTCTGCTTTAGGATTACCTCTAAAACTCGTAGGGTGTCCCTTAGCATTGCAGATCACACAGAAAATTTTGTCTCTATTCGCGTCCTTTAAGCTTGGACATTCAATGGACTTATGTTGCTTGTCGCGTTTTGCGCATCTAACTTCAAATCCGTAATTTTTGGCAATTGAAGCAATGGGAAGTACAATTTTTCTGCAGACGTTCTCATTGCATCTTTTGATATAATAGAAACTTTATGTCCATCGCTTTCTTCACTTCAAAGTCCGGTTTAAATTGGACTAAGAAAGATGAGAGCGTTTCCGCCCCCCCTAGAGGTTATAGTGGAGAACCTTTTTCCTTGCATGGTTTTGATGGTCTGGGCCATTTGATTGGCATAGTCGTCATCAAGAACGCCGAACAATGATCGTGCAAGCCCACCCACTACATTGATAGCACCTCTCTTGGACCTGATTCTCAAGATTTGGTTGATGCTCGAGAATTCCCTTTCAAAGTGCCGGAAATGATCTATAACTTGTAGGCAGTTGGTCTTCACAGTTCAACCTTCACACAGCTGCTGTAAGAGGTTCATCCCATTCTGTAGAACAGCCAATTCCCGCCTATATGGTCCCGAATCGTAATAAATGAGCAACTTCTACTCGTTGGAAAATAAGTAGGCTCGACCTAATGGTTGAAAATACAGACCCGTATGGGGTCTAATTGTTGAGCCTTGTGTTGGAAAGGCGTGCACTATGGGAGCTAGCAGGCACGTCAAGAGAAGCGCCACAATTGACTTGCCGGTTCGCATCGACTGCCGCCTTTTCCTCGGGATATCGTCGCCGCTGATCTGGGACCCTTCTTTGGTCAAGTGGGGGGAACTTGCTTGAGATAGTTCTTCGTTAGACTGTGCGTCGTCAAGTAGTGGTAACGGGGCCAGTTTGTGTATTGGCCTTTTCAAGGTTCCGGAGGTAGTTTTGACATCTACGACGCGTACGAAACCATCAGCGCCTTCGTACGTTTTGATAATTCGCCCCAGGGGCCACATCATCTTCGCTTATGATGACCACTGTATCGCATTGGGGTGTGATTGTCTCCACTTGACACGATGCTGCAACTGCGCCAAGTACTCGTGCGACCCACGCCTCCAGAATTTGAGTTTGAGGTGATTGATTAGCTTCCATCGGGCATGCAGACCTCCGGTGACTAGCTCTGCTCTATGCTCTATGGTTGTGAGGGGTACACCGATGTAAAAGTGTGCTAGAGTTAAGACTCCCAAATCATTGGGATCGTTTGACATCGGAGCCAGTGGTCTAGAATTTAAGATAGCTTCCACCTCAACCACCGAGGTATGCAGCTCCTCGTAGGTGAGAGCCTCCGACGAAATGGCTAGACGGATCAAATTTTTGGCTGATTTGACTGCCACCTCCCAGAAGCCGCCAAAATGAGGCACGTGAGGAGGGATGAAATAGAAATCGATTCCCCGGCTGGAGCACGCTATTGTTACTTTTGGACGCGCTTCTTTGGAATATAATGAGGACGACAATTCTGATAGCTGGTTGTAATCTCCTACAAAGTTGGTGGCGTTGTCGCAAAATAGGTTTCGGCAGCGTTTTTGTCGTCCAATGAAGCGTTTGAGAGCACAGAGGAGTGCCTCTATTCTTGGATCGCTGACTAGCTCCAGATGGACGACCTTTGTAGCGAAACAGCAAAGTATGGCTAGGTACCCTTGTTGCGGTCGGGCACCTCTACCTCGGTAATGGATCATCAAAGGCCCACAGAAATCCACGCCAGAGTTGACGAAAGGACGGACCGGCTGAATGCGTGCACACGGCAGGTTTCCCATGACTTGTGAAAACAGCTTAGGCTTGACTCAGGTGCACCACATGCACCGTTGAACGATCGATCTCGTGAGTTGTTTTCCTCGAATTGGCCAGAACTGCTGTCTGGTGGTAGCGAGCAGTGACTGCACACCTAGATGGCAGTCGTCGCGATGGATGAATGTTTGAACGGTAGTACAATGGGATGTATGGCGTTGAATTTGATTTTGGCCACCGGCAGCCTCCCACCGACACGGATTATGCTCTCTGCATTCAGGAATGGCGCCAGTCCCATCAACGGACTGTGCTTGGAGACTTGCTTCCCCGACCTGATGTCCAAAAGTTCGCAGTTAGAAGTTAGTGATTGTACATACCTCACGATGACCTCCAGGGCTGTGGGTAATTCATCACTCGTGGGCGCTTGATTTGTCAGTTGAAATTGCTTGACTGCCGGGTTGAGACCACAGATAAACTGCATCATGTAGGCCACTATGCGCTGCAGCCTCTTGAAGGAGTTACCATGTTGGATCCCCTGAATAAAGTGTGTTTCAGGAGCCTCTACCATATCCATAGCGGTCTTGGTCCGTTTCGTCTCTAAGTCTCAAAGGCCCCCACTCCGGTACTTGGAAGGCCAAACTGACTCTGCCCCGGATAAAAATGGTGGTTCTTGCCACCAAATACTACAGCGGTTCAATTCAGCTGGCGCCATCCCACGTGACAAGATGTTAGCCCCTTGGAAATGCTGCATCCCAGTCCAATTCCAATCGCCATAATTTCTGCAGGAACAGCTTGGCTGCCACTATCACAGGCGCCAGAATGCCCAATGGATCGAACATTCTAGCTATATCAGATGCCATCGTCCTCTTGGAGAACTTCACCTCGGTTGGATCCAGGATGATTTGGATTTGGAACTCGTCAGTCTTCGGACGCCAGATGACTCCTAACGTCTTAATGTAGTCCTCATGTAAACTACTGAAGTCCAGCTGCACCTGTTGGTTGGTTTAATCCGCTTCATCAAGAGAGGTTGGTTGGCACACCATTTGCGCAAATGCATACCTGCGCTCAAGAGTATGATACATAGCTTCACCTGTTTGCGAAGTCCCTCCTCTAAGCTGTCTGCCTCGGTCATGACGTCGTCAATATAACAATCCTTCTCCAACGCGCTGCTGCCCAGGGGACTCTTCTGCCGGTTCTCCTGTGCTAGAACCTGCAGACATTTTGTAGCTAGATGGGGGGCACACGTTGTGCCGTAGGTTACTGTTTTCAGTTGATAGTATCGCACTGGTTGCGTTGAACTATTTCTCCAAATTAAGCCATGGTACCTACGGTCTTTAGGAGGGAGCATTATCTGCCGATACATCTTTTCGATGTCGGCGGTGAATTAGAAACAAGGCATTCTGAAACGCAGGAGAATCGAAAAAAGGTCATCCTGGACAGTAGGCCCTGTAAGAAGGACATCATTCAGCGAAACGTTTGTGGTCGTCTTACTGGACGCATCGAAAACCACCCGCAGCTCGGTTGTACTGCTGTTAAGCTTCAGGACACAATGATGTGGAAGGAAGTATCGTTCATTGAGGGCAAGGTGTGGTGCCGATGAAAACCCCAATTTTCTTATGATTCTTTTGGTGACTAGGCTTATTTATGAGCCCGGATCTAGCAAAACTCGACGATCCGTCGTCTTCCCATTGTTGGTGACCAGCCTGATGACGGCTGTGCCCAGAAGTACCTGTCCTTGGGGACGGGGTTCCATCAGAGTCGTTTCGAATCTTGTTTCAGCGTTGTCACGCTCGAGGATATCGTCTTGGTCTGTTTGGGCTTATTGTCTCCAGACAGATGCAGTAGGGTGTTGAGATTCTTGGAACACTGCTTGCAACTTCTGGCCACGCAGCTGGAAGCCTAATATCGTTCTCGAAGGCAATTCAGGCACATGTTCTTAGCGTTCACGAATTTTAGTCTCTTTGCAGCCGTGATCCTGAGATCTGGGCAGTAGTAAAGCGGGTAATCCTGCTCAAACATTAAGCACCGAGAAGCTGTCGTCGCGGCCACGGTCGGCTTTGTCGCTTTCCTACGATTCATCTCCGGTTCCTTTGTTTTATGGCCGAGTGTCTCGAGGGTCTGGAAACGCGTTTCCAAGAAGTTCAACAAACTCTTCAAGAATGGTAGATCGTGCGGGTTGGATAAAGATTGTTCGTATGATGCGTAAGTCGCTGGATCCAGTTTTCGGATTAGCACATGTAGCAGCAACGGATCCACTTAGACACTTGCAGGTTCTCCAGGCCTCTAAGGCACTCTTGTGCGGTGTCATGGAGAGCCTTTATTCCTGCCATTGATAGCCTTTCATTGGCATGAGATGGCTGACTCATCAATTTGTTGATGAGCGTCGCTACCAATAATCGCCGGTTGTCGTACCTTTCCTTCAAGGTTTTCCAAGCCGCCTCGCAATTGTCATCCAACAATGTAAAATTTCGAATCAAAAGCTCCGCTTCTCCGGTGAGACCAGCCTTGAGGTACCATAGCTTCTGGCACCAAGTCATCGATTGGCTATGCACCATTTGCTGGAACAAGTCGTGGAATTGTTGCCAACGTAAATAGTTCCCATCGAAGGTGGGGGAGTTTTATTTTCGACAGAGGCATGGTGAGAGGGGTCACAGGCAGTCGTTGAGGCAGGTGTGGCGCTGAGTTCATCCATTTTAGATTCCAAACGTCTATTTCAATCTTGAGTAAGCTCTTCCAAATGAATGTGCTGTTGCACGTTAAAACCATACGCTTCAGGATCATCATGGAGCTCGACGATTTGCTGGTGATATTCATCCAGCTGTTGCCAACCTCGCTGGAGGGTCATGGGTTTACTCCTAAACCAGGTCCGAGTGACCTCCTTCTGGTCCAAACGGTCGATGATCCTCCTCAACGAGCTTGCCATGACCTTGTAGTGATGCAGCATCCTAACCACACTGGCATTGTTTGGTGCTGAGGCTTCTGCAGTGTAGTCCTTGTTTTCGCTATCCTGATTTTCAAGCCCTTTTGGTGGCTGTTCCCCGGTTGGCGTGGAAGTACTGCTGGTAACGGAGGTAGTTACCTTTGGTAGTGTCGTATATATGGTGGGTAAAATACTTGTGCGACGGAGCGAACTCCGGTAGGGATCAGATGTGGCAATCGCCTAGTTTAAAATCTTTACACGTGGCCCCCAGTCGCCGCAGTCGCTCCGCATAATACCCGGCTTCCTGCTTCCTTGCGGGAATTGGAAATGATACCTTCGACGATTCGAGCCAAACCTTTTATGTCCTCGATTAGGCGATCCACGTTCACTATCGCGTAGAAAATCGGAAAACGGACGGAAACAGAAAGCGCGGATATACCACAACAAAACACTACACTGCACTTCACGACCCGTTCACCGGGAAAAATAATTATTTAAAAAGGTACCGCAATTAAATACCAAATATCTCGCCGGGGTCTCCAAATCCTGAGCCGGGACTCCTTTGTCCCGACCTTTGATTATCCTTTTGAAAATCGTCTGATCGTAATTTTATTGATGGGCAATTCTCAATAGAACAAATTATTTAATGTCCTTGGAATATTTTACAATATTAACTTAATTATATCAAAATCCTTGCGACAATACAAGATTCAATCGTTTAAAGATATCGAAATATGAAGAAATGCTATTACTTTAACCTTTTTACTTTCAGCTAATTTAACATTTAATTTCTGAATTTTACTTTATCCGCGCTCGTTCGCCTTCCTTCAACGACTGAGCCGGCCGAGCATTTCAGCCACGTTCAATTTCTAACGCAATTTGCTGACCAGACAAACGCGCCAGAGAAAGAACGCTGAGTTTGCGTCTTTTCGCTGGAACGTCTGCCTTTGTCCATGAAATGTAATCCAATGGGCTCTTTCACACGGGAATGGTAAAAACCCATATCCAAACAGGTTTCGCGCTTACGCCCTTATGTTTACACGTAGCATAGTTCAGCCAACCTATTTTTGTATACGATACACGTCTTGCGAGTGTATGTGTCAAAAGGATCATTTGATCGTTAAACGTCGTGCGGACAACATGAAAGCGAAGACAGAGAGATAAGCGATTGAGAATTGATGTTTTAGCCTTGAATTGTGCACGAGGCAATAAAAACTGGAATGAAAAATGTATTTTATGATTGTTAAAGTTTTTCGATTCAAACTTCTATTAGATTTATTAGAACCTCCGTGATTTTCCGCTTTCTGAAAAATATATTCCAAATTTGAATATCCTTTTTAGTCGCATATTTTTCTTGTTGTGTTGTCAACTGGCTTATTATAATGTGATTCTATGAAGATTATGCGTACTGTTAATTTTCTATGGATTTACAATAGGCAATTTAACTTTATTGAAATCGTGATATTCGTCGTGTTGTTTCCTGAAATTGAACATGGCCTCCGCTTTTATAAATTTATTAAATAATACGTACCTTCTCGCATCACGCATCCATTTTTGCACGCAAATTAAAGAAAGGCAATCGTTTCATGACGACTTCGTTCTTCATCGAATGTTCAATTCGGAATGATTACCGGCGTTTGTATAAAATTTCCCCCACCAAATGATCAACAAAATGCGTTTGTGTATGTGCGTTACGCTCGTTCACCCTACAAAATTGTGGCTTGTTTTTACCATCAGGTCCCCTCAATGCCTCTCACTCTTTTTGCCCATATAACCTGTTTAACGCTCACTTTTAACGCTGCGTCTGAAAAAGCCCAATCTCTTTGATTACAATTTGCAATTTGGCTGGGAATGAAAAAAAAAAGTGGAATCACAGTGTGTGGCAAAATTTAGTATTCATGAATATTGAATTGAATTAAAATATTTGAATTGAATAAAATTATTGAATTTGGGTGAAATGCCGGCAAAAGACAAATTCAATTGTTCTTAAAGGGAACAGTGAATGATTGATCAATCGATCGGTGAAATGAGTTAAAGTGATCGATCAATTGATAAATCAATCGAATTGACTACAAATGAACTGATTACTACAGTAAATTAACCTTAAATAACTAAGCGTTGATGTTGCCAGATCAGGGGTGTCTGAAGGTCAACAACATCTTTATTTTTGATAATGGTTATTTCATCTCTACATTTTTTTGTTACTATTTGATTTGTATTTTATATTCTTCCAGATCGACATGGTAGACGCTGAAGAGACACGTTGGAAAAACTTTAATCCAGAAATTCCTCAACGAGGAGGCAAGATTTATGATCTGGAGAAATTCGATGCTACGTTCTTTGGCGTGCACTTTAAACAAGCTCATACTATGGACCCACAATGCCGTATTCTGACTGAAGTCGCATACGAAGCTATTTTGGATGCTGGAATCAACCCGAAATCGTTGAAAGGGACACGTACCGGTGTCTATGTTGGTGCATGTATATCAGAATCTGAAGTAATTTTATAGCTTAAATTATATTATAAATCCGACAATTGCTAAAAACATATCAAAAATAATTACAGAAAACCTGGTTCTACGAAAAAATGTCAACTGGCGGTTTCGGTATTACTGGGTATGTTACCTTACATTCTTTCTAAAGCGTTGATTATAGCCACAATTGTTCCAAATACAGATGCAGTCGCGCTATGTTGGCCAACAGAATTTCTTATTCGTTGGGATTAGTTGGACCTTCATTTGTTTTGGATACGGCATGTAGCAGCTCTCTGTATGCTTTGGATAATGCTTACACGGCATTGCGCAACGGTGAAATTGATGCAGCACTTGTTGGTGGCGCCAATTTGACTTTACATCCCTACGTTACCATACAATTCGCAAGGTTGGGAGTCTTAGCCAAGGACGGATACTGCCGACCGTTCGATGACAGCGCTTCTGGATATACCCGATCCGAAGCAGTGAACTGTTTGTTTTTGCAGCGAAAAAGGGATTGTAAACGAGTCTACGCTACTCTTGTACATTCAAAAACGAACTGCGATGGATTCAAACCGGAAGGAATTACTTACCCCTCTGGAATCCTTCAAGAGAAATTATTGAGAGAATTTTACAATGAGATAGGCTGGAGTCCTGAAAGACTAGGATATGTTGAGGCACATAGCACCGGAACAGTTGTTGGGGATCCAGAGGAATGCAAAGCTATTGAAACGGTTTTGTGTGCTGGCCGGACTGAGCCATTATTAATTGGATCAGTGAAGTCAAACATAGGACATACTGAGGCAGCTTCTGGTATATGTTCAGTAGTTAAGTCACTGCTTGCCTTAAAGAACAGAAAAATTGCCCCTAATATACACTACAAAACTCCTCGTAAAGAAATTCCTGCATTACTGGAAGGCAAAATCAAAGTTGTCTCTGAAGTCGAGGAGCTTCGCCACTCTTATATTGCTGTTAACGGGTTTGGATTTGGAGGTAACGTAATGATTTCCACCAAAAGTATATGCACCTAATCTCTTTTTACCATCCAGGTGCTAATGCTCACACTCTTCTCGAAGGGTGTATGAAAGAAAAAAAAAATAATGGAATCCCTAATGATGGTCTTCCTAGACTTATATGCTGGAACAGTCGCTCTGAAGAAGGTGTTAACACGCTATTTAAGGCCATTGAATCAGCTCCTTTGGACGCAGAATACGTTGGACTCATTCATAATATTCAGAAAGATGTCATACCGGGATTCGTTTTCCGCGGCTACGGTCTTTATTCTCATGCTGATGGAAATAATGCTTCTTGTATTAACAAAGAAATTCAACATTGCACTGGAGTTCAGCGCCCAATCGTTTGGGTATTTAGTGGAATGGGATCACAATGGGCGGGAATGGGTACTTCTCTTATGAGTATTCCACTCTTTAGGGAATCTATCTATCGCTGTCATAATGCATTGAAGCCGAAAGGACTGGATCTCATTAATATAATCACATCGCCTGATCCAACGACATTTGATAATATTCTGCATTCATTTGTGGGTATAGCAGCTATCCAAATTGCAATAGTTGATATTTTACGGGCGCTTGATTTTGAACCGGATTACATGATTGGGCATTCTGTCGGTGAGCTAGGATGCGCCTATGCCGATGGTGGATTTACTGCTGAACAAATGATATTAGCGTCTTACTCTCGTGGCAAAGTCAGTTTAGATGTAGCTAAAATTAAAGGATCTATGGCAGCGGTTGGCTTGGGATATAAAAATATCATCAAGCTCTTACCGCCAACAATCGAAGTAGCTTGTCATAATAGTGCTGATTCCTCGACAATATCTGGGCCGTCGGAAGATGTTGAAAAGTTTGTAGCTGAACTAAAACGCAAAAATATCTTTGCAAAGGAAGTTCCTTGTTCAAATATCGCTTATCATTCACGCTATATTGCACAAATGGGGCCAATGCTCCTGAAATACTTACAAGAAATTATTCCGAATCCAAAGAAAAGATCGGCAAAGTGGTTGAGCACAAGTGTTCCTAAACATAAGTGGGATCAACCGCAAAGCGAGTTTTGTTCGGCTGAATATCATACCAATAATTTATTGAACAGTGTTCTCTTTGAAGAAACGTCGGCTATGTTACCACCTAATGCGATTACTATTGAAATTGCACCACATGGCCTTTTACAAGCTATTTTGAAAAAATCAATGCCAAATGCTGTAAATATTGCTCTAACACAACGTGGTAACCAAAACAATACAAATTTCTTCCTCAGTGCTTTCGGAAAGTGAGTATACATGTATAATTTGATTATTGTAAAAAGATTGTGAAGCTATGAATGACATGGAGGTCGTTTTCTGAGTAAAAGTTTGATAACACTTCTTCAGCCTTTGTTCGATTTGATGCGCAGTAGTTCTTGGAGTTTTGTTGAGATGTTAATTGCTTGATGTTGAAAATTGATAAATGTTAGTTTGAATCCCATATCAGGCATGGTATTTCTCATGAAATTGTTTCAATTATCGATATGACCCGCTTTGGCATGAAATCCTCTTATTTGAAGATATATTACACTCTTGCTGACTGTCACAAAATAGTTAAATCGGTTCGTCAGAGCCGGTCAGTGATTTTTCCTCTCCACTAAATCGCCGTTGTCATTGTACACCTACGGTCCCTTGCGGAGCTTGGATTCCTGCGGCAGCATTTCCAATTACCTCAGTCTATCAGCCTCCAATTTCTGAATCTTATTAGCGATGTGTTATCTTCGTTGGCAGAATCGTTTCCTTTTGGTGTTATACCCTTGTTTGATACACATTATCACTCAACTGTTGAAGCATTTGATACTAGTTGCTGCTCTTCTGATGTACAAAATTCTTCATTCCCCTTCTGAACATCATGATTTTTTAACCGATTCACGCTGCTCTTGATCTATATTCATTTGCTGATTCATTTCAGTTCCGGTCACCACTGATTCCCATTCAGTTGACAATAAATCGACACTAACTATATTTTCCCGAAGTATTTTCAATACCCGTCTGCTCGCCACTGAAATGAGAATTATCAAATTTTACTTCACGACTCAGCGTTAATTTTTTCTTGACTGGGTCATAACAGGGATATGCCTTTGATTCATCGTTATATCTCGTGAAAATCATTTCCATTGATATTTGGTCCAACCTCTTTCGTTTTTCGGATGGAATTTATACAAAGCATTTCATTCCAAAAGCTTTCAAATGATTCAAAGAGACCATAGTTCCATCCCATCGTTCAACTGGAATATTATTTGTTGCACGAACATTGAATGTGAACCGCTGTTGACACCGATTCACCCCAAAATGTATTAGGTAGGTTTGAATTCAATAATGTGCATCGCGCCACTTCCATAATTGAAGAATTTTTCCGTTCAGCTAATCCATTCTGTTGTGATGAGTAAGCCATTGTCAACTGTGACTGGATTCCCTCAGATTTCAGATAGTCCATCAACTGTTTGCTTGTATACTCGCCACCGTAATCTGATCGAATTATCTTTGGTTCTCTGTTGAATTTATCCTTGATTTCAACAAATTGTTTGATGTAGCCCTCAACTACCAATTTGTGTGACAAAAGCCGAATAACTATGGATCTTGAGAAATCATCAATAAATGTTAACATATCTATTTCCACCCGGCGTTTGTATTTGCATGGGTCCGCAAACATCACTGTGTATTAAATCCAGTGGTTCCTTTGTTTTTCCAAAAATAGGAGGGAATCAATGGAAAAGTATTGTGACCGAGCTAACTTGACAGATAGCTTGATGATTATGGGTGCAAAGAAGGGACTTGGATCGTCACGTCACGCGAACGAAACCCGGTTACAACACCTTTAACACGATTTTCGGGGTCGCAAAACATGCAGCGCGACAAGACCTGGACTCGAACATTATTCGCGAAACACTTTCCGTGTGCGAAAATTGAATGCAAAACATGCTTCAAACTGGAAAAACTAGAAGTTACGGTACACCAAAACAAAAAAGAACTTGTCGCTAATATTCCACCTCGTTCAAAAGTCAGACACCGAGTGAAGTCGCCAAGCAGATCTCCCTACTTGTGGCGATCAGCAACAGAACTCGTTCTTGTCTCGCAACGGGATTTCTTGGCGAGCCCACTCATCCATCCACTGTAGCCTCCTTGCAGGACAGTGCAATTCGATGGTAAGTTGCGTTACAATGGAGTTGCTGTGTCCAAATTTCAATAGTAAATTTAAATAATTTTTTTTTAAATTTAGAATCAAAATTGAATCAGCATTATATTGGTTTTTCAAGCAGTTTGCCTAAGCAACTGCTCGATTACTATAAACTCCCGCTATTAACCTCAATAATTTTTTTCGATTCTTTTGGGCATATACGATATCAATTTCCGACAAGTTTCTACAGCACAAAACTTTTTGAATATTCTCCCATATTTGGGTTTTGTTTTGGCAAACTATCTTTGAAACTTCTCGCTTTAGTTCGCCCCAAAGATTCTCAATAGGATTTATGTCTGGGAATTGACTTGGCTACTCAAGGACGTCCACATTATTTTTTTGGAACCATACTTTGACCGATCGAGATGAGTGGTTTGGATCGTCCTGCTGAATGGTTACAATAACGGCATATTATCCTCGGCATATGGTAGCATTACTGTTTCTAACAAATCCTTGTACACAAATCCATCATTTAGATGTATTGGACGTACATCTTGCTATGAAAAACAATCCTATACCATCACGCTGCCACCTCTGTGCTTTTTTTTTGTAAATATAGCATGAAATTATTTGCCTTCCAGTCGACGAACGTTTCGTTCCGCATCGTTACCAACAAATTCAGCTTTGTTTCATCGCCCCAGAGGATATTGCGCCATTTTTTCTCACCTTGCTATTCGCACCAGGTTTCATGAGCTAACGTAAAGTTTTTCCTCCTCCCCAAATTTACGCTTTTAAGAAAAGGAATTTTTCGGGCAGTTTTAACGTATAGTTTTGCGCAGGAACAACATTCAAAATTTCGCTTGCAATCGTCTTGGATGATGTGAACTGGGCACGTTTAGCTAATGTAACGATACAATTGGCGGCCACTGATGAAGTTTTTTAGGTGCTCCACGCGTCTCAATGGATTTCTCCGGTTTGACAGCATTTGACCATACCATACAATTGATGTGGCAATGAATTTGTAGGTTTTCCCTCATCTTGGAGCTGCTGGAAAAGTCTTCTTTCCTCTGCACTACAGTGAGGTCTACGGCCCATCTACTATTATTAAACCTTCAATCGGTTTAATTTGTTCAAAATCTTACCTTCTGCATCATTCTTTAAATTGATTTACTTTTATATTTAGCAGCGCACACCTATTATATTGTCCACCTCAATTTTGAAGACTGAACAAGGAAACAAGCCGCAATATTTGCCAACAAGTAATTTTATTTTGGGGACTCTCTTTAAGATAACTGTCTAGGCTAAGTAAAACAATCGCTAAGGAATACGAAACGATTACAGTCGAAAATTAATTTCGAAATATATTTTAAACGCAAAATAATAAGGAAGATATTTCTTTATATTTCAACGTAGTAAGCTCAGTGATAAGCACACGTTAACAAAATGTGGATAGCATAGAAAATGAACATGTGTTCAATGGTAGACACAAAGTAAAAAACAGACATGTCCATATTGATACAGACGTCTATTCCCACAGTAGCTTATGGTAGTGATTTTTGCAGCTAACATAGAAAATTGTGATGATGAACTTACTCTTTTTTCATTTCCATTTTAATGTTTTTGACTATTTCAAATATATGCGAATTCGTTTTCCAGAATATACCTGAATGGAATAAATTTACTTATCGAGCGACTTTATCCTAAAGTAGAGTTCCCAGTTTCTCGTTCAACTCCATCACTTGGTCCTCTAATTCGTTGGGATCATACTGACGATTGGTTCGTTTCAAGATTCGAAAATATAAGAACAGAAAAAACAGGAGAAAAAATTTTTCAAATAGCACTGACTAACGAAGAAGAAGAATATTTGGCCGGACATCTTATCGATGGGAAAATACTCATCCCAGCAACATTCTACCTACAAATGGCATGGGAAACATTTTGTTCTATGCACTCCGGACCAATTATAATGGACACAGCAGTTGAGTTCAATGACATTCGCTTCATTCGAGCCACTCAATTGTCTAAGGAAAAACCCGTTACCTTAACTGTTACTATGCATCACGGAACAGGAAACTTTGAAGTACTATATTATCGCTTGAAGTAGTCGGAAATAAATCTCACATTTCTAATTACAGATAAGCGAAGAAGGTGCTACTGTTGTGACTGGTAACGTTACGAAGATATTGAATCCACAGCCTCCAAAACCCATCAAACCTCATCCCACCTCAGAAGATTGCGCGATATTAGAAACTCGTGATTTCTACAAGGAACTTCGATTACGTGGTTATCATTATTCTGGCTTGTTCAAAGGCATTGTACAGTCCCGTAGCGACGGTCTTGGAGGAAAAATTAAATGGGTTGTTAATTGGGTGGCATTCATGGACTGCCTCCTACAACTTCAAATCATTGGAGCCGATTCGCGATCATTAATGTTGCCGACTCGAATTCGTAAATTGCGCATTTTTGGTCTTTATCACAATGATTTAGCTAATCAAATGCCATCAGAAGAGAAAGTGTTCGACGTTCATGTAGATCCTTACACGCGACGTATTGTTGCAGGTGGAATTGAAGTAATTGGCCTTCATGCTAGTCCCGTTTCTAGGAGAAAGCCTCCAGGCATACCAATATTAGAATCTTATAAATTCATTCCGCATCTACCATCACCTGTAATAGATTCGACAGAAGCTATAAGAATTTGTGTCCAAATCGCACTGGAAAACTTTATGACTCGAAAAATGAAAGTTGTTGAAGTCGATCTAGATAAAGCTCCACCAATGATTCAAGGTTTCTTAGAAGCATTGGAAGACTTGCCCGTTGTCAGTGGGGACTTGATGTTCTTAAGCTCCCAAGAGCTTGAATTACCCGGAATACACGTTGAGGATGGAAAATTATCCACCCAAACAAACTGTATGTTTGTTGTCTCCACCAATATTCTTGGCCGACCAGCATGGCTTTTAGAAGCACAAAAATCAGTCGCAGAGTACGGATATGTTGTATCTGTTGAGAGTTCTTCTCTAAAGTACTCTCAAACTAAGGCACCACCAGGCTTCAATATCATAGCTTTCTTCCCTTGTGATGGCAAATCTATCGTGCTTATGAAGCGAACTTCAGAAGAAGTTGTAACGCCTACAATAATCAAAGTATCGCAGAATGATTCCAAATACACATGGGTCACCGACGTACAAACTGCTCTCGAAACATCGCCTGTTCTGCTAGTGGCTCAAAATGAACATTTGAATGGACTCATTGGCATGGTTAACTGCTTACGGAAGGAGCCCAATTCCAACCCTGTATCGTGTGCATTCATTGACGATCCGAAGGCCCCTCCATTCAACTTGGAAAATCCCTACTTCGCTGAAAAAATGAAATTTGGACTCGCCATAAATGTTTTCAGAAATGTAAGTATTGGGCAATTGAAAATTTACTGCGATTATCAATCAAAACTTTTGATATGTATGTATATATATATATATATATATATATATATATATATATATATATATATATATATATATATATATATATATATATATATATATATATATATATATATATATATATATATATATAGAGCAATAATTTTATACTCTTATTTTAGGGTCAATGGGGTACTTACAGACATTCAAAGTTGAAACCTCCTCAAGCCACAAGCGTGTCTCCCAGTTTTCTTGAAACTCGACAACGTGGCGATTTATCATCATTCACTTGGTTTCAATCTCCTTTTAAACTAGCGGAATGCAAAGTTAAAATCATATACTCTGCTTTGAACTTCCGCGATATCATGCTAGCGAGCGGTCGTTTAAATCTCGAAACGCTCGATTCATCTCGTCTTTTAAATAAAAATTTGATTGGTTTTGAATATGCCGGAATTGGAAACGACGGTAAGCGATACATGGGAATGACATTGAAGAATGGTCTTGGCACTCACATTAATGAAACCGGCACAAATTGGGTGGTACCCGATAAATGGACACTTGCGGAAGCAGCTACAGTTCCCGTCGTCTATACTACGATTTACATGGCGTTCTTCCAATTCGCAGATATAAGAACTGGAAGATCGATCTTGATTCACGCTGGAACAGGGGGAGTGGGGCAGGCAGCTATCTCAGTTGCATTGGCATATGGATTAGAAGTATTTACAACATGCGGTACTCAAGAGAAAAAACGATACCTACTGGAGAAGTTCCCACAGCTTCAAGGTAATTGAGTTTGGTTGAGGTTTTTCTGGATATGGTAATTTTTATTTACACGTTTGAGTTGAATTCACATTTAATTATCTTTCCCATGCTGGTTTTTGGACAAATCTTTAGGTAATGTCAATTATTGTTTGCTTTATCTGTGTTAGAAGTATAAACTCCAACTCCAAAATGTTACGATCATAGTTCAGTTTTTGATTAAGCCTTAATAGTTCTTCTTCTTCGTAGCACTATAGCTCCTCTCGGGTCTTCGCTTCCTGCATCAAGCGCCTCCTACTGTTTCGATCCATTGACCACGTCCTCCAATTTCGTGATTGAAGCGGCGATGGACGGTCTTCATCGATCGAGTCAGACCAGCGTTTCCTCGGTTTCTCCACTGGTCTCCGCCCTTCAGTTCTCCCAACGAATACCTTTTTGGGTATCCGTTGTTCGTCCATATAATTCATGTGGCCAGCCCATTGGAGCTTCCGCGGTCTTACAACTGTTGGGACCCCCGATTCATCAAAAATTTCATACAGCTCATGGTTGTGTCGAATTCGCCAATGGTCTCCGTCTAGTTTCGCTCCAATTATTCGCCTCAGGACTCGTCTTTTGAAGGCATTCTAAATGTTCATTACCGGTTTTCCTTATTTTGGCGTCTAGATACACAAATTTGGCCATATTTTCGATATTGTACTTGCCAAGTGTGATAATTTGGGAGCTAGAGGTATTTTTTCTCGACTGCGTCAAGAGCTTTGTTTTACTTTCATTGATTTGTAGCCCTGCTAGTTTTGCTTCGCTGCCGAGTTTCAGGGAAAATTCTCTGCTGGTTGTTAACGACCTTGAAAAAATGTTAATGTCGTCCACTTAGGCTACCACTTGGCTCAACTTGTATAATAGCTCACCTCTTGTATCGACCGGTAGCTTCTGATGACATATTCCAGAGCCAAATCGAATAGCGATGGGGCCAGTCCATCTCCTTGCTTTAGTTAGACATTTGTGTGAATTGGTTGTTGAAGTGGTTGTGAAGTTGTTGCTGCTGGGATACCAGAGCAAAGCATTATTTGGTTCAGTCTGTTACGGATCAATATTTTCGTATGCTTGCTTAAAGTCAGCGAAAATTTGTTGTGCGTCTATGTTGAACTCCCAGCATTTCTCAAGTACCTGCTTCACTGTAAACAGTTGGTCTCTGGTTGATCCACCTGCTCCTAAAGCCACCTTGGTACTCTTCAAAAAAGCTGTTGGCATGTGATTTGATTTTATTTTCTAATATCTTTACACCACTGGCACTATATTTAATGAGCTCCACTGGAATCTCCTCAGTGCTCGATGCTTTATTATTCTTTTGTTCTTTAATGACAAACATCATCCAAAGTTGGTCTGGCCAATAGAAGCTCTTCGGAAATATCTATAGGCTCCAATGTTCTGGAGCTGTGCGAAGGGTCAAGAAGGTTCTTGAAATATAATGCCCATCTTTCCTTAATCCTGTTTTCATCAGCGATGATGTTGCCAATGTCATCATGGTAGAGCGTGGTCTTGGGTTGATAAGCTCGTTTCAGGCTTTTCACTGCTTTGTATGCTTGTCTTGTGTTGTTGCTTGCTAGACTTGCATCGATGCTGCTCAATTGGTCGTCATAGTATTTCCTCTTCTGAATTCGAACTATCTTATTCACTACTACACTAGTTTTTCTAGCAAAATATTGTTTGTATGCCTGATTTTTTTGTTTACGGCATTCTGGCACTCATCATCAAACTAATCATATTTCATCATCCGTCCTGCCATGGTTCGAATTGCCAATTTCACTTGCATCCATAGCTCGATGCTTGTTTTCAGTAATGTGTCTGATTGGATGATGGATAGCTAGTTGCCGAGGGTTTCTAGAACAGGCGCCGTTTGGAGTCTTTCGATTCAAATTTTTGTAGTGGGCTGGGCTTCACCAAATACGATATCGATAGATTGATCTCACCAAGTAATGATCCAAATCACGATTCCCTCCTCGGTATGTGCGAGCTCAAGGCTCAAAGCCCTTGGATTAGAACATGGTCAATTTGATTTTATGTCTTCCTATCTAGTGGTACCCTGGTCATTTTATGTATGCATCGATCTGGGACACATGCTGAACGTGTTACTAGATTTCTGCTACATGCAAAGTCAATCAGGCACTGGCCGTTGTCGTTTGTTTAATCGTGGAGGCTATATCCTCCAGTTGCCCTCCGATGAGTTACCAACCTTAGCGTTGAAATCACCCAGAATTACTTTTGTGTCGTTTGTAGGCTATGAAACGACTAGTCTTTCCAGGTGACTGTGGAACGTTTCCTTCGTTTTTTCATCTTTCTCTTCTATCGAGGCGTGTACATTTATCCTTTTATATGGATCGCACACAACATTGACTGCCTTAAAATCAATAACGTGTGATTGGAATCCCGTATCCACAATGAAGGCCACTCCGAATTCTCGTTTTCCAGCAGTCTTCCCACTTTTGAATATTGTGTGCGATCTCATGTCTTGAATATCACTTCCAGTCCTGGTTTCCTGGAATGCAAGCATATTTAATTTATATTGACCGGCCTGTTGTAAAATGTCGTTAACAGCGCCAGGGTAATATATATATATATATATATATATATATATATATATATATATATATATATATATATATATATATATAAATATATATATATATATATATATATATATATATATATATATATATATATATATATATACAGTTAGACAAAAAAGTCTCCGTACGACACTACTTTTTCTTGATTTTTATGAACATCTCGCATGTAATTCAATATTTTTTTTACTTTAATGATGGCAATGTGTTCTACAGCTCTTTTGTAACAAAGTTCAGGGATAAATGCAGGAATTTATCCATTTCTTAATATATATATATATATATATATATATATATATATATATATATATATATATATTACCCGCCGGTCGACAAGAGCACTCTTGGAGGCTAGCATTCTTTGGGGAGTTCCGCCCCAACGTACCCGAAGAAATTCCCGCAGGGAGAATGCCGGTCGACAAGAGCACTCTTGGAGGCTAGCATTCTTTGGGGAGCGCCGCCCCCACGGACCCGAGGATAGGGGGGGCGCCGTGAGGTTTCCTCCTGGGATGATAGGTAACGACTCTGATTGGATCTGGACTACGCTTTGCACAACGAACTGGAAATGACGCTTTGGGGTGGCGGATGTGATGGTTTGGACCTAGTTGCTTTGCACAGTAGCGCCGAGGTGAAACTCGTGTGTAAATGGCTCCAATTCAACTATCATACCGTCTCCGTCCCGGTAAAACCTTGGCAGGTCTCGGAGTACGTTCGAAGTTCGCTCCATTGGGTTGGTGGTGTAGGTTCGGTTGAGACGGACTCCCGATTAGCGCTGGTCTGGCTCTGAGCACTTGTCCCCATAAGGGCTTGTGCCAACCCTCGCATGGCCTCCCTGCTCTGCAAAGATAACCATGGGACCAAAAAGGCGACTACACACACGAACGGCCCACAAAACTGGAGCACACAAAATCAAAAGACTACAAATACCCAGAAAAAGAGACGAAGAATAATAACGACGACGCAACCAGCGGTTGCAGCCACGATGTCAACAGTACATCGCGAGCGGTACTAACAACGACAAAAACGAAGATTAACACAACGACAGTGAAGACGGACGAAAAACGGAGAATACAGACTGAGATCCCTGCGGCGTTCGGGCGCAGCAAAAAAATGATGCGAACGCCCGAGTGTCCTATTAAGGAGAAACGGGAAACTCTGCAGGACACTTCAGGTGTTCGAGCGGTGGGAGATAACATAAAGAGCACCGAAAATTCGATTGTCACTGCTGCGATCGTAGCCGAAGCGACCGATGCAAGGGTCGCAAATCCCGACATTGCAACGAAAAATCCAGAAGCCAACGAGGAGATTACGGCACTAAAAGCAAAGAGTGACCAGACACCGGGTGAATGCACTGCCAAAGTTGAAAATGTGGTGGAAGTACTGCACTCAGCAACCGAACGCGATAACCTCTCCCAAGGATGGTTGCAAGGTACAATTGCGGTCCAGCAATATGAAGAAGAAAGACTACTCCGAAAAGCGGGAGATGTTCTGAAAAGAATACAAGCTGCATGCGACTCCCCAAAAATCAGCAAAGCAGCAAAGGAAGGGCTCCTTGAACTAGAGGAGCTCCTAGATCGCATAGGGCACTATCGGAGAAGCTGGTTAAGGGCTGAAGACGAAGAGAAGACTAAAGAGGCGCTTGGGGCGAAATCTAAAGGCGACATGCATATAGCTCCACCATTAAACGTCAATGAAAGAATGGCGTCTAGCCTAATCAAAAGAGATCGGGATAAAAGAAGGAAGGAAGAGGCACTTGAAGGGCGTGGAGCACTAGATCAGGGGTTCCAGACAGTGCTTACAAAAGGAGCGAAGAAAGCTGCAAAGAAACTCCTTCAAAAAAAGCCAGAAAGTACAGTTCGTACGGATGCCCAATTACAAAAAGGACCTGATGCAAAGCAGGAGAGGCAGAAGCCCCGACAAAGACCCCGGCAGCAGGCACTGCTTGTAAAGCCCCAAGATGGCCGATCCTACGCGGAAGTACTGTGGGACATCAGGGGAAACGTAAGGCCCGAAGACACCAATACTACCATTAAAGTAGTGCGACCAACGCGGTCGGGCCACATACTGGTCGAATTCGGAGCAGAGGCCGGCAATAAAGATGTATTCTGTGACGCAGTAAAGAAAGTCCTCGGCAAAAGCGCAACTATAGCCCCACTCGAGCCGATAGCAACGATCGAAATACGAGACATAGACTGCGTGACGGATCTGGCCGAGGTAGAAGAGGCCATCAAAAAGGAGTTCCCTAGCGTGGGAAGGATCAAAGCGAGACTGACACCAGAAAACAACAGGGGACAACGCATGGCCATAGTTGACTTGACCGAAAAGGACGCCGAACAATTCCTGAACAAGGGCAAAGTACGAATTGGGTGGGTTGTCTGTAGGATACGGCGAAGAGCAACGCCCCTTCAATGTTTCAAATGCCTTGGTTATGGTCACACCACACAAGTATGCAAAGGACCCGATAGGAGTTCCCTATGTTACAAATGCGGTGAAATGGGACATAAAAGAAAAGAGTGTACGAAGGAAGCATACTGTATTCTTTGCAAGGATGCTGATCCAAAACTTGATTTTGGACACGTCTTGGGATCAGGAAAATGCCGGTGCTGCAGGAAGCCCTAGCCAAGGCGAAATCAGAGCTTCGATGACCCGCATCCTGCAGCTAAACCTACACGGCAGTTCAACCGCCCGACTTCTTGCTGCTGAGTGAGCAACACCATAATAAAAGTCCTACATTATGGTACTCTGATGAAACTGGTACTGCCGCTATCTGGGTTCGGAACAGTGACTTTCAAGCGGAGAGTTGTGGACGGGGCGATGGTTTTGTGTGGGTTCGGTGCTCAGAGATCACCTTTTTTAGTGTGTACCTAACGCCTAACGAGTCGATATCATCTTTCCAAGCCAAGCTTAATGCTTTGGAGGGCGCTGTCTCGAACGCAGAGGGTAAAGTGCTCGTTGGGGGCGACTTCAATGCTAAAGCAATCGAATGGGGCATGCCTCAGACGGATCCACGGGGAAAACGAATCCTGGAAATGGCGGCCAGGACGGCCCTCGTCGTACTAAACTCCGGAAACACGCCGACTTTCCGCCGTATTGGCTGTGAGGGAGCCATACCGGACGTGACATTCGCCTCGGAATCCTTAGTACGGAGGATCCACAACTGGAAAGTATTAGAGGACTACTCAGCCAGTGATCATCAGTGCATTCTGCTTGAGATAAGTGATGCTGTCTCCCGACGTCCGTGCTCTCGGCCTTCTACAACTGGATGGAACATTGGAAGAATGGACGTCGAGAGGTTCGTCAAGGTTCTCACAGCAGGTGAGCCGCTGCAGGGAGCTTCGGAGGGGACAGAAGAACTGGCAGCTCAAGACGTGGTCAACTCTACTATGAGCATAATTACGACTACTTGCTGCGCTTCTATGTCCCGTCGAAGACTCCGGCACGGCAAGCCCCCATTGTACTGGTGGTCTACTGAAATCGCTGAAAAGCGGAGGGAGTGTCACAAGCTTCGGCGTGAGGCTAAGCGGGCGCGGAACCGTGACGAGGCATGCAACCAGGTGGCAGCATATAAGTCGGCCAGGAAATGCCTTCGCAAACTGATCAACAGTAGCAAGGCTCGCTGCTGGCAAGACCTAGTGGACAATGTGAACAAGGATCCGTGGGTCCTTGGCTACAAGCTGGTCATGGGGAAACTTGGTGCCCTACGGAAGCCTTGTATACATGACGCGGAAAAGATAGTGCGGGGACTCTTCCCCGCCCATCCCGTCCATGTTGACGCTGTCCATGGTGAAACAGCAGTAGAGTGCCCACTCTTCACACAGCTGGAACTGGAGGAGGCAGTCCTCTCCTTGAAAGCTAGGAAGGCTCCAGGTCCAGATGGTGTTCCAGCTGAGGTGTTGCGGCTCGTCTATCGCCATTGTCCTGACTTGCTACTCAGCACATTCAACGCTTGCCTAAGGGACGGGGTTTTCCCGGTACGATGGAAGGTGGCGAGGCTCGTGCTGATCAGCAAGGGGAAGGGAAATCCCAAATCGCCGTCTGCATACCGCCCGTTATGCATGCTAGCTACGGCTGGGAAAGTGCTAGAGAAACTCATCAAGGGAAGACTCACTGACGCGATTCGTGCTGCTGGGGACCTATCTCCTTGGCAGTACGGCTTTAGAGCAGGACGTTCTACCATTGATGCGATGGCAGAGGTGGTGAACGCGGTCCAAAAGGCAGAGGCATACAGTCGCACCAAGCGACGGATCGCCCTGTTGGTGACACTCGACGTCAGGAATGCCTTCAACTCCGCTAGATGGGCGGATATTCTGGACACGCTGGAAAACTCTTTTCAAGTTCCAGAATATGTAATGCGGCTTTTGAGGAACGACCTAAAGGACCGAAGCCTGCTCTACGACACGACACAGGGCCAACGAAGGATGAAAACTACATCCGGTGTTGCCCAGGGATCTATCCTTGGTCCGGACCTGTGGAACGTGTCTTACGACGGGCTACTGAGACTTGAGATGCCAGATGAGTTGCGCTTGGTTGGCTATGCGGATGATGTTGCGGCTCTGGTCGCTGGACGCACCGTTGAACAGGCGCAACTTAGGCTAGGTATGCTAATGCGCTAAGTGAGGGACTGGATGACTGCTCGCGGGCTGAATTTAGCACTGGAGAAAACCGAAGTGGTCATCTTGACAAAAAAGAGAATCCCTAGAGTAAGGATGATCAGTATTGGAGATATACAAATCGAATCGAAGCCAGCGGTGAAGTACCTGGGGCTACTGATCGACTCGAAGATGAGTTTCTCTGTTTCTCTCAGGGCAACGGCTGAGAAGGCTGCTTCGGGAATATCGGCCCTGAGCCGACTTATGGCCAACGTAGGGGGACCCAGCCCATCAAGAAGACGCCTCTTGATGAGTGCTGTAGGGTCAGTGCTACTGTACGGAGCAGAGGTGTGGGGCGACGCTCTCAGCAAGGAGGTATACCGAAAACGTTTGGCACAGGTACAGAGAAGAGGAGCACTGAGAATTGCATCTTCGTATCCAACAGTCTCCGACTCGGCGGTGAGAGTTGTTGCAGGCGTGATACCTGTCGCCCTTCTTGCTAGAGAGCGCCGCGCTATTTACCTGCGCCGAAACGAGGATGCGAGGGAGATGGTTATCTGCGAGGAGAGACAGCGCTCGCTCAACGATTGGCAGCAGTCTTGGGTGAATTGCACGAAGGGAAGGTGAACTGAGCGCCTCATCCCGGAGGTGAGACCGTGGCTAAATCGCAGGCATGGTGAGACTGACTTCTATCTGACCCAGCTTTTGAGCGGGCACGGGTGTTTTCAGTCTTACCTGCACAAGATCGGTAAGTCACGGTTTCCCGATTGTCGATTTTGCCCAGGAGAGGAGGACAATGCCTGTCACACATTTTTTGCGTGTACAAAATGGGTCAGGCTGCGAAGGGAACTCTACAGAGAGACGGGAGAGCTCACCCCGGATAATATAGTTGCGGTGATGCTCGAATCGGTTGACAAATGGAACCAGGTGGCACATTATGTCTGGGCAGTCCTAAAATATAAAAGGGACTCACAGCAGCTGGGGGCGCTGGGGCTGGGGGACCGCTCTTCTGGAATTTTCTCTTCCCCTCTCCCCTCCCGCTAGGATAGGGACTCCCCAGCTTGAAGGCGCCCCACGGCGTAACAAAACGAGACCTGGCCCGAAGTAATGTGTCAAACGGTTCCAGGCTGGGTTCTCAGGGTGACAGGGGAAGTGTTTAGTGGTTAGTCCAGTCGCGCATGGGAGTCCCACACTCTGTGCATAAATAGCATTCACCTCTCTACCACAAAAAAAAATATATATATAGTAATTCAATTTAGTGAATTTTACAAAATTTTATATCAAAAAAGTCTCCGTACGAAATATTTTAAACAATACTTTGCATTGTTTACATAGTTATGTAAACAATGCTTTGCACAATTTTTCCTGGAGTACAGCTAGTATAGTTTCAGCCGCGTGCAGATTTGTATCAACTTCAGAAAATCCAATATTACGCCATGGGTAAAGAAATTTGTGTAGATACGAGGAAATTGATCATAAAGCTTTATTGCGAAGGCAAGTCGATGGCTAAAATTTCGAAAGTAATTGGTGGACCTAAGTCAAGTGTCCAATATGTTATTAAGCAATATGGAGAAACCAGCTCGTTCAAAAGTAAGCCCCGTTCGGGACGGCCAAGAAGTTTAAGCGATATAGCGCGGCGGTCAATAGTAAGAAAAATAAAAGATAACCGTAGAACCAGCGCATGTAAAATAGCAGACGAGGTCAGAAAAGACTTTAATTTAACGGTAAGTGATGAAACCATTAGAAATTTTCTATGGGAAAGTAATTTCCATGGTCGAAAGCCAGGTCGAAAGTCATTGGTCTTAAAACTTAATCGCAAGAAGAGATTAGACTTTGCGAAAATGCACCAAAATAAGGACGCTTATTTCTGGAATCTAGTTGTATTTTCCGACGAGAGTAAATTCAACATATTTGGATCAGATGGCAAGGGAAAAGTTTGGCGCAAAGCAAATGAGGAATTCAATTGCAAAAATCTAATTCCAACAGTCAAGCATGGTGGTGGTAATGTAATGGTTTGGGGGTGTATGGCAGCTTCAGGAGTTGGAAAATTGCACTTCATTAAGAGCACAATGGACCGGTGGGATTACCTAAACATTCTAAGAATGAGTTTGCGCGAAAGCATATCAGCTTTAGGCATGGAAAGTGATTTCATTTTCCAACAAGACAACGATCCTAAGCATACATCAATGATTGTTAAGGAATGGCTACTATATAATGTACCCAAGCAACTACACAGTCCACCACAGTCACCCGACCTAAACCCAAAAGAACATTTATGGGATGAATTGGAGCGTAGAGTACGCAAACACGCAATAAAAAACAGGCAACAGCTTAAATCTAAACTCCAGGAAGAATGGAACTCTATAGGATCCGAAATAACATCCAAACTAGTCTCTTCGATGCCCAGAAGATTGACAGCAGTCATCAAAGCTAAGGGGAATCCGACTAAGTACTGAAAATTTTTTTACAAAATTCCTTTTTCTTATAATTTTATTAAGATGTAATATCGTACGGAGACCATTTTGATGTTAAATGTTGATAAATTTACCAATTTGACCTACTTTATCGAAACGAATGGATAAGTTTTTATTTTTTTTTAACCGACTTCCAAAAGAAAGAAGGTTATCAATTCATTGCGTATATTTTTTTTTTGCTTTTTTTTTTATGTTCACGCATAACTTTTAAACGCAGATAGATAGAAGAGTCCTGTTTTTGGTAAATGCTACGTCTTTCTTCCAGTTAGGTCCCGTTTAAAGGATATGAAATTCAAGCAACGGTAAAGGGCTTTTACCGTTAAAACTAAAAAATTTCCGACTTCCACCCCGATTTTTCAGCATAACTGATCGAAGTATGCAAGGATTTCGATTGTAGAGGTTGCAAATGAAGGAAAACATATTGATCACAAATGTATCGGAACAGAATTGTCATCCTTTCAAGGACTCTGTAGATATTAAAAGTTCAATATGATACATTGATGTCGAGAAATTGAATTTAAATAATCTTTCGCACGAAAAGTGCCAATTAGTTGGCACTCTTCAAGGATTTGTTGGAGATGCCGAGTCCTTTGGTGATGGATGATAAAAACTATCAGTATCCTTAATTTTTTGCATACGGTACATTTTCAACCGACTTCCAAAGGAAAGAAGGTTATCAATTCATCACATATATTCTTTTTGCTTTTTTTTTTGTATGTTCACGCATAACATTTAAACGAAGATAGATAGGAGAGTCCTGTTTTTGGCAAATGATACGTATTTTTTCCTGTTAGGTCCCGTTTAAAGGATAATAAATTCAGGTAACGGTAAAGGACTTTTACCATTAAAACTAAAAAAAATCCTACTTTCACCCCGATTTTTCAGCATAATTGATCGACGCGTGCAAGGATTTTGATTGTAGAGGTTTCAAATGAAGGACAGCATATTGTTCCAAAATGCATTGGAACAGAATTGAAATCCTTCAAAGGACTCTGTAGATATAAGCAGTTAAATATGATACATTGATGTCGAGAAATTGAATTTAAATGATATTTCATACGAAAAGTGCCAATTAGTTGGCACTCTGCAATGATTTGTTGGAGATACATAACCCTTTGGTGACGGATGATAAAAATGACCAGTATCTTTAATTTTCTGCATAAACGCTACATTTTAGTCCATCATTTCTACCGAAAATAACCAATAAATTACTTCTAAATGTGGCATAAATACAATTCAACAATAGTTAAAGGGAACATTTCAGGATGCTTTTCTCTTCCGCATTCATTCTTTGCTTACCAATGAGCTTGGTATAGGATCCTTCTTACATCCTTAGACGTAGACGTTACATATAGGATTATAAAATTCACCGAAGAAATAATAAGGATTGAGTGATTGCAAATTATAGAGTTGACTCGTTACTTTCCAGTTAACATTATATGTACATTACAAGATATGCCCAGAAATCTAAAATTAGTAATTTCTATACTAAAAACCGGCGAGAATCGCAACCCAAAAAGAGATACGTTTCCTGCTATAATTGATCATAACTATACGGATGAAGATGAAAATGCATAGCGGAGTTTTCATTGAACTATATGGTATGATTTTCTTGAAACTTTCATGAAAATTAGGTGCCATAGTTAACTGGAAACGAAGGCGATGGGTATTGAATAAACGTGAACGAATGATGCGGTTAAGATGGATATTTTTCAGTAATTTTCATGAGATTGATTGCGGAGTGAACTTTATGTTTACATATATATATGTATAATATATATATATATATATATATATATATATATATATATATATATATATATATATATATATATATATATATATATATATATATACATATATATATATATATATATATAGATATATATCTATCTATCTATATATATATATATATATATATATATATATATATATATATATATATATATATGTATATGTATATGGCTATATGTATGTATGTGTGTGGTTGGTTCTATGTGTGAGTCTACATAGGATATAACAAAATTTGTGCCTGGGGGTCGCAGCTTTGCTTCGATTTTCGCCAAATTTTCAGCAATATTTCTGTTCTGGCCAAAGTATAACTCCAGTTTGTACCAAAACTAGTAAAAAGATTTATTCAATTGTGTGATAGAGCTCACAATAAAAAATCCAAAGTAGAACAATTCGAAACGAAATGGCGGCCGCTCAAAGGTCGGAAAAAGCACTTCAGGATCAGGTCAGAATATAAAAATGGCGGCTAGGCAATTTCTCAAAGCTACAATTCATATGGAATTATTATGAAATCTAAAATCAAGGTAAATGTTGATGGGTAATGGATTAAATGTACCAGATTTTAATTCGATTCCTATGAATGCTGCAGATTTTAGCCGTAGTGGTTTTTGCATTGCAGTAAAAAATTATATTTTAATATACGAGAACAATACAATGTACTCAAGAAACTGAGTTTTGATGGTTTGAAATGAAAAAATTTGCCACTAAAAAGGGTGAAATAAAAACCTTTTAAGAAAAAAAAGAAAACCGACTTCGGAATGCCCTAAAAAGGATGAAATAAATTTTATGGAAGCGGTGCCAAATGAATTTCCCCATTTAAACATAAATACTTCCAACATCTGCACTATCACAATAAAATTGGGGAAAAAATGATATGGCACCGCTTCCATAAAATTTATTTCATCCTTTTTAGGGCATTCCGAAGTCGATTTTCTTTTTTTTCTTAATTTGTATCTTGTAATTATAAGTTTATAGAAAACATATTGTTTACTAAAATAAAACAAGTTGAGTAAGCAGGAGAGTGCTCCTACCAGAAGGTCTTTGTAAACATCCTAGGGTTAGAAACAAGTTTTCTAATGGCGTGAATCGATAACTTGAATTATTCATCCAATACTTAGATATGAAATCGTTCAAATTTATACAAAAGATGCGCAGTTTCTTTCATAAGCACAGTGCAGCCGCCATTTTAATCTAGCTTAAATGATTTTTCTGAATGCTCGGCCGATTGAACATGTTCAAGTTAAACACTATTCCTTAAATTTTCATGAAAATTGAAAGAAAATAAAAGTGCCTAAGTCAATTTTAAATATATAGGGTTTTCCAATAAGAGGTGTTATTTTGAATAGATCTTCTGATTTAACACCTTGCGGAATCTTCCTTTGGAGCCACGTGATAGAGAAGGTCTATACCAATAGCCCAGCGTCGATACAAGATCTCAAAGATGAAATTCGTGAGGCTATCGAGGACATAGGGCAACCACTTTGCGATTTGGTTATGGAAAATTTCATGAAGAGGATATGGTCCTGTAAGCGTGTCGTAGTGGTTATTTGCTCAATTTTAATTATTGCTATTAACGGCATATCTTCTTCTTTATAATGAAATTAACATTCGATCATTTGTATTAAAAATGGCATTTTTCTTTTAATATCAAAATAACACCTCTTATTGGAAAACCCTATATCAACCATAAACACGTGTTATTGTTGGTATAATTCCATATAATTGAAACGGCTATAACTCACTTGATTATGATTCGATCTCAATTAAATTTTGTGAACATATATATTTTATATCAGTCTATGTAATTGCGAAATTTCAAGAAGTTTAAAGGTACCGTTTTGATTTTATGGGCAAAAATGTAAAATCTACAAATCATACTATTATTAACAAAGTTGAGCGAATTGCGATTTCTAAGGTATTTGTTGCCCTTGTACTCATGAAGGTCCACGTTCGTGATAATTTTCAGATTTTTCGACTGAAAGGTGTCCAATCGCGAGGGGGGGGGGGGACACAAATTTTGGGTACATTTTGCCTTCCCCTGGACCCCCTAATTCATAAAATGATTTTTTTATTTCAGATTCTAAAAGTTTTAATCAAGACCTTTCATTTGATACTCCATTCAACTACCTTTGATGAAAAAAAATTTTTAAGGGCCAATTCGTTATTAGGGGGGACCCCCCTTAAACATTTTTTAAATTTTTGTTACGGCCCTAACTTTTGAGAACCCATCACTTCTGACCTTTTCACAAAGTTTGAGCATTCTAGCTTCTATAGTTTCTGAGGAAATCAGCTGTGACGCACGGACAGACGGACAGACGGACAGACGGACGGACGGACGGACGGACGGACAGACGGACGGACAGACGGACAGACAGGTCGCGAAACTAGTAGGTCTTTGTAAAAATTTTTTTTATAAAGACCTAAAAACATTGATACATCTGAACGGTATTCTTACTTATACAGAAAAATAAGCACCGTACGGAGACTTTTTTGTCTAACTATATATATATATATATATATATATATATAGATATATATATATATATATATATATATATATATATATATATATATATATGTATATATATATATTTATTTATTTATATATGGGATATAACGAAATTTGTGACCACGCTAGAGGTTGCAATTTTGCTCCGATTTTCACCAAATTTTCAGGAAAGGTGTACTGAGTAAATATCTCGGTCAAGTTCGTGAACCAGCTATCCCTCCAAGAGTCGCAATTTTGATTTGACGTATATGAAATTTGATTTTAAGATAGAAATCAATTAGATCTAGAAACTTTGACATTTTGGTGATCATGCATGTGCAATTTTCAAAATGGCGGCGGTTTAAATATGCGACTTTTTCAGGTTTTCGTGGCCCTCTAGCGGTCACATTTTCTAACGGATTTCGATGAAACTTGCTTGAGATTATGGATCTTTGTACTAAGTTCTTGTATTATGTTGAAAATTTTTTAGATCGAATGAAAAATAAAAAAGTCGGAATTTTAAAATCTAATATTTTTAGCTGCCATTTTCAGTAAAATTTGAATAATTATGCCCAGTCTAGAGTGAAACTCTGATTTGAACGAGATTTGCCGCGTTGATTGATGAGGTCCTAGCATACAAAGATTTAAAATAATCCAAAATCAAATGCATGCATTCAAAATGGCCAAAGGTCAGAAGGCAAGCGCAATTCGCTATTTTAATAGCAACTGAAATAATGAATAATTTTCATGGAAACGTTTTAAATCACTTAACTTGGAAGTATTTATAAAGCAGACCATTTTTAGAATATTGTTAAAATATTTTTACAATACCCTAAAAAATTATGAAATCGTGACTTGTCTGTCCGTCCGTCCATTCGTCCGTTTGTTCGTGCATCACAGTAAGTTTCCTTGCGAGCCACATGAGCTAGAATGAGGAAATTTTCTACGTAGGTCAAAAGTGGTACCTCTCCAAATTTGCAGTGCAAGAAAATATTTTAAAGTGTTGAAAGGAGGCTTCCCCATACAGGGGGGCGACTTAAATTTTTTTTTATTTCTGTAGCCCCATAGCAGCTAAGTTTCTCAGTAGATTCCAATGAAATTTGAAATTATAAGTTATTAAAGCACGTTAATTTAACCTGCAAAAAAATTATGCAAATTGGATGACCAATGAAAAAGTCGAAAATTTACAGCTTAATATTTTTAGCAGCGGTTTTCAATAAAAATTCAAAATGGTGGCCCCTAATGGTTTTGCTGTTCAAACTTTTATGGGGATCTTTTGAAATTATCTATTTCAGCTATTTAAGCCGACAAGTTATCACCTTTGTGTGGTAACCACTGTGAAATGTATAAACAGCAAATGTGAGATCAATTGAATGAACAAAATATTTGCGCCTCTATACAGGGTCTTTAAATACAAACGTCGCACATTCTTTTCATGTCAATAAATACCCTTGTGGTTTACGAAAATTGCAGTAAGAAGATTAGCAGTAAGCAAGCCAAATTTTTTCCCGAAATCTTACGCTACATACGAGAAATTTACCTTTCCGGCTGGTGCTGCCAACGGGGATTTTTTCAGTAGCGAAGCCGCTACCGTAGGCCCAATCCATTCCGAAGCTCAGTTGCCGGTTTCGAAACAATATAGGGTTTTCCAGGGACGCACCCAACCTCCGTTCCAGTGGCATGGTTAACCTTCACCCTCTTAGGTCACCACAAAGAACGTGTAAGTAGGATTTAATAACAGAGCTGCAGGTCTATTTACAGTTATTGGCATTTTACGGTATTTAATGTCCCGAAATTCGGGAACCAGTCAACCCAACATGTGACTCCGAGACCATTTGCTACCATTTGGTTGTGGGATTTATGTTTAGGGTTCATGGAAGCTGTGAATTAGGAAAACAAAGGGAACCTTTCTCCTTTCTCAACCGTTCTTGGCACCTTCTACGGTGGGGTTAAGACTTAATTGATAAGAGGGATTAAATTTCAGTTTTTCATTTTGAGTGGTTCATTTTGCCATTCTTTATTAAACTTCTTCTGCTGAAAACGATCTAAGCTCTTCGCAATCGGGAGTTAATCAAGGTATTATCAATCTTCAAGTAATAATTCTGTGAATATACTCATACTCACGTCAAATTTATTTGAAATTCGAATCAACAGCTAATATCGCGCCAACTTCACGCTACATCATAAAGTGCTTCAATTCTCTCGATGCATTTCGTATCCATTCTCTCTGACATCTTTGATATCGACAAATTTTAGCATATAATCTTCAATGTGTACTTGTGTACTTTTTAGGATTTTTTAAAATAAGTTTACAAAACCCTACTAAAATCGTGACCTGCCTATCCGTCTGTCCGTCTGTGTGTCACAGCAGTTTTGTATGTAGGTGTAAAGGGGTGCTCTATTTAAAGTTCATTTACAAAAAATGTTATAAGGTATTTCAGGGGGGAGTCGCCGTTAAGGGGAGTGGCCCCCTAAAAAAAATTGCATCAAAGGTTGACAATATGGGTATCAAATGAAAGGTATTAATGAGACCATTTCAAAACAGGTCTTAAACTAACATTTTTTCCTTCGAGGGGTGCACAGCGATGGGAAATACACGAAAAATTTATGTTCACCCTCTCGTGATTGGACACCTGTGATCTGAAAAATCGGAAAAAATTATGGCGGTAGGTGTTTATGAGCACAACAACAACAAATACCTTAGAAGTTAAAATTCACTCAACTTTGTTAATAATAGTATGACCTTCGAATTTCACATTTTCACCAATAAAATCGTATAGGTAAACTCAACGAAAGTATTTAAGTAGTTTAACAAAAGGTCCTCATACTTTGTAAATTTATGAAAATCGAATGATATTCGCGGAAGCTATAGCCATTTGAAATTCCTCCAATTACAACAACAACTGATGATTTTGGTATTTTATGGACTTTTCACCGAATCAGTTTTGATTTGATCTTCTTGAAATTTTCAAAAAAGATCAATGACATAATTATTTTGCGAATTCATGATTTGAGTGATTTTTGTTGTTTTTCAACAAGATGGCGACCGTTGAAAATAGAAAAATGTGCGCATCTCTTTGACATGTTTCTTGACTTTATTCGTTGCTGATGACTGCATTTCGTAAGTTGGGTACAAAACGCTTCTGACATGAGCGTAAGTCTGTCTATACCCAACGTGTTTTTGCTTAAGCACTATAGTTCCTTTCGGCCCGCTGCTTAAAGAGAAAGTTTCTCATTATCTTCATCAAATGCATCGGTACTCGAGAATGTGATATGATCAGTATCACGCTTTGGCCATTGATCCGTCCACCCAGCTACGATACGTTCTGATTTCGTTTCGTTTCAAACAAAAATCGCCGTTACTATGCAGGCTCGAACCAGCGACCTTTGACTTACGCAGCGGGCACTTTATCCACTACACCACGCTGATACTAATTATGTATTTACTTAAAAGTTTCTTTTTCCTTTCTCAGAATCACATATAGGAAATTCTCGTGATACCTCATTTGAAGACATGATTGCGGAGCAAACTAAAGGAGAAGGTGTCGACTTCGTGTTGAACTCTTTGTCCGAAGACAAGCTTCATGCATCTCTACGTTGCCTTGGTAATCGAGGGCACTTTTTCGAGATCGGTAAATTTGATATATGGAACGATAATCAAATCGGAATGGCCATATTTGAAAAGGAAATTTCCATGCATTCTATAGTCGCTGATCGTCTCATCGATTTAGGCGAGGAAGTGAACAGTGTATGTAATCATTTTTGAGAAAACCTCCATCTTGCTGTCATTATTTATGCTTCATTTTTTCTCGTTTTTGTAGGAAATCCGTGACCTAATTGACAAAGGAATAAACGATGGTATAATCAAACCATTACCAAGGGAAATTTTCAAGTCAGGTGAAATTGAAAAAGCATTCCGACATATGGCATCAGGAAAGCATATTGGCAAAGTTTTAATTCAAGTGCACGATGAAGTTACTGGAGAACTTGTAGCACCGATTTCACCTCTTCCGCGAATCTACTTCGAGCCCAATTTGGTTTATGTGATTCCTGGAGGCTTGGGTGGATTTGGCTTGGAACTCGCAGATTGGATGATTCTTAGAAAAGCCCGAAAAATTGTGCTTAGCTCCAGCAAGGGCATTACAAAGCCTTATCAAATATATCGTATTAAGTATATAATACAACAAAATGCTATATTTTCTTGGATTATTCATTGTTATATTTCTAGGCTATGGAGATCATATGGTGCAAAGATTGATGTCAGGACTGACGATATAACAACATATGAAGGTTGTCTCTCACTTCTCAATGCATCAATGAAAATGGGACCTATCGGAGGCATATTCAATTTGGCTGTTGCATTGCGTGATGCCATATTTACCAACCAAACGCCTGAGAAGTTTGGCGAATGCATGGCACCTAAAGCAGTTGCAACAAAATATCTTGATGAACTAGCACGAAAATTGTGCCCACAGTTGCATCATTTTGTTGTATTTTCTAGTGTATCCTGTGGTCGCGGTAATGCCGGTCAAACCAACTACGGCATGGCAAATTCAGTTATGGAGAGAATCATTGAACAGCGTGCTCGAGATGGGTTACCAGCTAAAGCGGTTCAATGGGGCGCTGTCGGTGAAGTAGGTCTGGTGGCAGATATGGCAGAAGACAAAATTGATGTAGAAATCGGAGGAACCCTGCAACAAAGAATTTCCTCTTGCCTGCAAGAATTAGATTACTTATTGGCACCAGATGACCCAATTGTATCTAGCATGGTTGTTGCGGAGAAACGTACAACAAAAGGCGGTACAATAATGGAGACGGTGATGAATATTATGGGAATAAAGGATTTGAAGTCAATATCGATGGGCTCTTTCCTATCAGAAACAGGAATGGATTCTCTGATGGCTGTGGAAATCAAGCAAACGTTGGAGCGTGATTTTGAATTGCTGCTTTCACCGCAAGAGTTGAGATCACTTACCTTCCAAAAATTACAGGAGCTTTCAGATGCCAAAACAAAAGATACAGGAGAGACTGTTAAACTGCACCTCGCTAAGGAAGACAAACTCATTGGAATGGCATTATTGCTTCGAAACCTAGGTGACGAATTGAACAGTCATCATACATTGCTTCCGCTGGTCACGAAGAATAGTAATCTAAGCGGTGTGAGTTCAACTCTCATCATACCGGGTCTAGAAGGCGTAGCTGGAAAAGCATGGTATGATTTGGCAATCGGTCTTTATTCTCCTGCTTATATTCTGCAAACTTCGAGTACCGTTGATATGACCTCGATACCTGAAATAACCGATGCCATTTTTGAGGTATTTGAAAGAACATATATATGGGTTGTGGTTGCAATAAAATAATCATTTTTTAATTTCAGCAAACTTTAACAGTGTTTCAGCGAAATCAGCCTTTCTATCTCGTTGGCTACTCATTCGGAACCTTCATTACGCTTGAGATCGCGTATAGACTGGAACAATTAGGATTTAGTGGAAACATAACAATCATCGATGGAGCGCCACTTTTCCTTAAAAAGTTAAACGCCCGAATCTTCAAGTACCCATTCACAGACGATGAACTACAAGTTCTTCTCTACACCTCCACTCTAGTCCAAATCTTCCCTGAAGAAAAATACGAAGATGTTGCCAGCAAATTCATGGCATTACCGGACTGGAATAGTAGAATGGCTAAGTTCTTAGAATACGGAGAGCAACAAACCCTTTATAGTAAAGCGTATTCCGAACGTCTGATGAAATCTCTGTATAACCGTATTAAAATCACTCAAGAGTTTCTATTAGATAGCGTTAAACCAATTCATGCTCCAATAACACTTGTTAGACCCACGGATGTTTCTGTTCCTGATATTGAAGAAGATTATGAATTGTCTAAGGTCACGTCTGGAAAAGTAGTTGTAAAATATGTTGAAGGTGATCATACAACAATGCTTGATAATCCAATCTTGGCTCAAATTATTAACAGTTTTGATCCGAATCTCGATTCAGATAATTGTTTTGTTGATATAATCGAAGTGCTATAAGAACATTTTATTTTCAAACTGAATCGATACAATTCAATATTTTAAATAATTTTAACCCTAAATAAAATAAATTTTAATCCCTCTGTAATTTCCTATTGAATAAACTTTAATATTAAAGAAAAATTATTATTATGTTAATTATTGGTATTTTCATTTTGCAGTATTCGTATCCATGTACAGTATGTGCAGGATCTTAGAAACAGATTATGTTTCTGTTGAAGTACACTAAATTAAATTTAATCGCTAGCCACTCATTTATATTCTGAATAGAATTGAAGTGCTAAAGTTTGATCGTGATTTTGTCCGATCGGCTTCTAAATACAATATCATATACCTGGTATGTTCAGAAAATATGCTGATTCGAATTGCGTGACTTCTGTTGGCTCCAGAGGAATCCAGTTTTTTGTTTGAAACTTCAAAAATCTATGACCGAAACACTGTATGCCTATGCCAGTTGAGCCGCACTCACCACCTCTGCAATCGCATGAATGCTATACAAAGATCTCTTTGGAAGGTTTCTGTTTTTCCTGTGTTGTAGATTGTGTCATCGTTAAGATCTGCCTTCCCCATAATATCTCCTTATTAGTATCTTCCGTCTTTATATCTAGTAATTCTCCTTTATCAGTACATGAGACATTCTTTGATCAGTTTTCCTCATATGTTTTCACGCGACATCCGCAATCTTCAATATTAATTGGGGATTATTTTAACCTGCGAACAGTAAAATGATCGACGTGCCCTCTATTCTGTATATTATCAACTGATGCTTCGTCATTGTCAATTTCTTCATTCCTATTACTCAGTTCATTTTTACAATTCAACAATGTTCCTAACCCCAATGGCCGGCTCATTGATCTGGTACTTTCCAAAGTTCCGCTTAATTCTCAGCTTTCGGTACATTGGATCCTCCTTCAGTTTTCGGTACGTTGGATCCTCTTGCCCCCCTTGGCAGTCATCATCCACCATTATGCCTTGATCTCTCAGTCTTTCCTGTGAGGAATCGAGCATTAGCTCCTAATCTTAAATTTAACTTGTTTAAAGCAAACTACAAAGCTCACGCTTCTGAATTTTTCTAAGTTGATTCACTGCTGTTTTTGAAAAACATGGAGTGTGAGGAAGCTCTAAGTAAATTTTACACTCACTTTTATAGTTTGATTAAACGCTTTGCACAGTTGCAACTTTCTTGGAAAGTAAAACAGAAACCTTGGCCCACAAACCAAGTATTTTATGTCTTGAAAGCTGAAAGTAAGGGGCATCGCCATCATAAGATTGATGCTTATGAAGAACCTGAAGCTCGTTTTTTTGCGTGCTGCAGTAAAAAAACGTAATTAAATTAGCGATGCAAAACTATTTCAGCTGCATGGAGAGTTCGCCCGCGACGAATAACGCAAAACCCTTTTGGTCGTACATTAGGTCTTTCAAGTCATCGGATTCTATTTCTCTCTCTGTGCACTGGAATAATATTGTGAGTTCTTCTGCCTCAGAAATCCCCAATTTGATCTCCAAGTTCTTTTCTTTAACTATCTCCTATCTAGTTAATAAGCCTGTACATTACTCCATTGACATTTTCTTACTTTATACAGACTTTATTGATGTTGAAACCCCCATTAATTCCCTTAATATCAATATTTCTCCCGGTTCCGTTGGTTTACCAAATGTTTTCGCGAAGTCATTAGCGTCATCACTATGTATTCCGCTGGGTTTCCTCTTTAATGTCAGTCTAAGTACAGGTATTTTTCCTGCTTATTGGAAAAGAACAAACATCGTACCTATTCTCAAAAGGTGTGATCCTTCTTCTGTACCCAATTATCGTCCTATATCTTTAATCTCCTGCTTTCCGAAATAACCCATGCATTTGGTGCATATCCGGCTTTCAGTGTTACTCAACCCGATCTTGGCAAAAGAGTAACATGGCTTTCTGAAAGGTCACTCCACGACTACTATCTTGATTGAGTTCACAGATTACATCGCAAACGCCTTAAATAATCGCTTGCAAGTTGATGGGATCTTCACTGACTTTTGATACCGTCAACCATCAGCTAATTTGTTATAAACTGAGAGTCTTTGGCATCACTGGTCCACTTTTGCTATGTATGAAGTCATACTTGTCCTCATTTGTGCTATGTTCTTCTTCTTTTTCACCTCCAACTGTCTTGGTCTATTGACAGTGCCCTTCGCCGACCGAGTCAGACCAGAGTTTACTCGATTTGCCCACTAGTCTGCTCCTTTCAATTCTAGCAATGAATACCTTTTTGGGTATTCGTTGTTCGTCCATACGATTCATGTGGCCAGCCCATTGCAGCTTCCGCAGTGTTACAATCGTTGAGATCTCCAGCTCGTCAAAAATTTCGTACAGCTCATGGGTGTGTGGGTGACTTCGCCCATGGTCCCCATCTAGTTTCGCTCTAATTATCCGCCACAGGATCCTTAACTCAAAGGCATTCAATATTGTTACATGTACAAATAATTACATGTACAAATAATTCTGCGAGCTACTGTCGCAATTGTTTTCACAGTCATTAAGAACGTCAACAAATGAATTTACTCGAACCCACGGGAACCCAACAAGCATTATCAACATCCGAAAGTGAGTCACTGCCCATTCATGCTGGAATATTCCCGCTTATTCACCAATGTATGAGAACTGAGTTGAATGATTAGAGACCCTATATAAAGGCGAGCCGAATGAATGGTGGCATTCATTTGACCGCGATAAAAACTTGCGGTAGTGTGTGGAAAGCGAATTGAAAAGCGATCAAGTAATAGTGAGGTGATTTTGAGAAGACAATTGCGATAAGAAATTTATGGACAACTGTTAGAATTTTAATAGTGAAAATTAAAATTAGTGAAAGTGTTAAATTGATCATTGTGCACTTTTGTAATTAAATAAACTCTTTTAATTTAAATTAAAAGACATTGCGTTTTCACTCTCCCGGAACATTAAAATTATTATTGGCCGCGAACCGAAAACACGCGACAGTGGTGTCGAGAAGTGGGATTAAAATTTTGAAAGTGAAAATTTGAACATTTTTATAGTGCACAATAGTAAAATTTAAAGGAACCAGAAAATGCGCTGATGCAAATGTTGATGCTGATGCAGCAAGAGCTGCGACAACAGTCATCTAATTTAACTGCGAAGCTCAATGAACAGTCGTCGAATTTAACTGCGAAGCTCAATGAACAAGCGATCGAAATCAAGGCAGACATCACACAGAAGCTGGAGAAACTGTCAACCGAAATAAAAGCGGAGCTCGGTCATCTCAACAAACAAATTAAAGGCGTCGAAGAAAAGGTTGACCAGGTCGAGGAAAAAGTTTACCAGGTCGAGGAAAAGGTCAGCCAGGTCGAGGGAAAGGTCAGCCAGGTCGAAGAGAGAATGAACCACGAGATGGAAAAAGTGAAAAAAGAATTGGAAGCAGCGAAGGCAGTAGTAACCTATTCACCAGCCCCGCTTATAACCGCAGCGCAAAGCACATCCAGAAATGTGCAAGCACCAATATTCGATGGGCAAACGGTCTGGAGTATTTACAAGACCCAGTTTGAAGCTGCCGCAAGGGCAAATCACCGGATTGAACAGGGCCGAGCAACTGCGCTGATTCTTGCTGTAAGAGGCCCAGCTGCCGAGCTTTTGCAGACGATCCCCGTTGAATCGCAATCAAACTCGAATGCTATAATGAATGCGCTCGACATGCGTTATGGAGACGATCATCTAAAGCAGATTTATCGGTCACAGCTAAGGCATCGGGTGCAGAAGTCTGGTGAAACCCTACAGCAGCTAGCCCAAGACATTGAGCGACTAGCACTTTTGGCTTACCCAGCCTACGACCCAGAACATCGAGATGATGCAGCGACAGAAGCATTCATCAGCGCACTAAAGGACCCGGAATTGCAACAAGCCGTGCGTTTAGCTCAAAAGCAAACGGTTAAGGACGCATTGGCTTACAGTCTGAACTTTGAGGCAGCGAAAAATGTGACTCGTACCACTGCCCGGGTTCGTGAAGTAGTGACAGACGAGTGCAGGTGTGAACGCGTGGAAATTGAGCGAGACCCGCATGTAAATGGTGCGCCTAGATGCTGGAATTGCGGAGAGAAGGGGCACTTGCAAAGAGACTGCAAGAAGCGAAGAAAGCCGAGCTATTGTCCAGGGTGTGCAGCTAGGAGGAGATCCAGACCGAGTCAGGAGCCCAGAATGGAAGCCCTTCAAACAGAGGGGTCGGGAAACATGTAAGAGCCAACTTCGTGGGGCAGAGGTTGGCTAGGAGGATCGACGTCCCCAGCACCACCATCACCGTGTCAAGACTACATCGTGGAGAAGCGGACTTATGCCTTCCGGGTCAAATTGACGGAGAACATTGCACCATAACAATCGACACTGGTGCAACCCGATCGATTATCCGACCAGACCTAGTTAGACAGCAACAACTTCACAAGGGCAGAATTTCCTCACTACGGACAGCTACGGGAGAAACTGCACCTGTCCATGGAGAGGTCAACCTCCAGATACAGTTGGGAGACCTTGTGTTCCGACATAATTTTCTGGTCGCGAACATTATGGATGACTGCATTCTCGGAATGGATTTTCTGCGACCACATGGAATCACGTTGGATTTGGGCAAACGTGTATTGAAATGGCAGAATGTCGAAGTACTGATGGAGGATCCCAGTGTCCAAATCCCCAAGATGAATGTAGTGGTATGTACTGACACTGATGTACCGAATTCTTCCGAAAGCATTGTATGGGCCAAGCTTGATGGTGATTCTGGAGACCACCGATCTTATCTGATAGAGCCAACGAAGACATCCGCATTGCGCAGTTTTATTGTAGGACGAAGCCTTGTAAGATCTTTAAGGAACGGATATGTGCCGGTTAGAGTCCTTAACACCGCAGACTCAACCACGAGCATCAAAGCGGGAGAAGTCATCGGCAGCTGCCAGCCTGTTTCCACCATCACCTCTTTGGAAGCTACTCACAACCATCATTGGAAAAGGAGGCAAGACACAGACACAATCGCCGGTGCAGCTATTCAAATGAGCCTCTGATCTGGTCACCAAGTACAGTGACATCTTCTCAACAAGCCCGGATGACCAAGGCCGAACGACTTTGGTAACTCACGTCATAGATACACAGGGAGCCAAGTCGATTCGACAAGCACCAAGCGCGCTGATCTCGGACATGGAAAAACAAGGCATTATTGAACGTTCTGTAAGTCCATGGGCCGCGCCTGTAGTTCTAGTAAAGAAAAAGGATGGTAGCACTCGCTTTTGTGTCGACTATAGGCAGCTTAATGACGTCACTAAGAAAGATAGTTACCCGCTCCCACGCATCGATGACATCATGGGCACTTTAGCCGACGCAAAATGGTTTGCTACACTCGATCTCAAGAGTGGTTACTGGCTGGTAGAAATTGACAAGAAGGACCGAGAGAAGACCGCATTTTCAGTTGGGACCGGATTGTGGCAATTTGTGGTGATGCCGTTTGGGCTTTGCAATGCTCCAGCCACTTTCGAACGCTTGATGGAATACGTGCTACGTGGTCTAACCTGGAAAACCTGCTTGGTGTACCTAGATGACATCATCGTCATCGGGAGAACGTTCGAAGAGCATGTGCGGAACTTAGAAGAGGTTTTCTCCCGACTGAATTTAAAACTTAGTCCCGACAATTGTACCCTTTTCGCAGCTGAAGTAAAATACCTGAGACATGTCGTATCAGCAGAAGGGGTCAAAACAGACCCTGAGAAAATTGAAGCCGTGAAAAGCTGGCCAACACCAAACAACAAGCGCCAACTACGAAGTTTCCTGGGTCTGGCAACCTACTATCGAAGATTCGTCAAAGACTTTGCCAAAATAGCTAAGTGTCTCCATCAGCTAACTGAGAAAAATCGTCCGTATGTCTGGAATGAACAATGCCAGACAGCCTTTGAGACCCTGAAGGAAAAGCTATGTGAATCACCCGTGCTGGCGTATCCGAAACCCGGAAAAATGTTTGTAGTTGACACCGATGCAAGCAACGGCGGTATTGGAGCTGTACTCTCCCAGCAGATCGATGGCGAAGAAAGAGTCCTCTCGTATTACAGTCGAGTTCTTTCAAAAAGTGAGAGGAACTATTGCGTGACCAGGAAGGAGCTATTGGCTATAATAGAGGCCACCAAGCAGTTCTACAAGTACCTATATGGCCAGAGATTTGTTCTTCGAACGGACCATGCATCGCTGAGATGGCTACTTAGCTTCAAAAACCCAGAGGGACAAGTTGCGAGATGGATCGAAAGGTTGCAGTCATACGGCAACGAAATTGTTCATCGAAAGGGCGGAGTTCATGGAAATGCTGACGCCCTATCTCGTCGCCCATGTCCAGCTAACTGCAAGCATTGCCAACGGATTGAGGAAAAGGAACCGCTCGTTGATCTGCGACTGATAACGGCCGAATTCGATGAAGGAGGAGATTCGAAATGCCCAGCTAGCTGATGAAGACATCGGACCATTGCTCGTATGGAAAGAGACAACTGGACGACCTGAGTGGAAGGACGTTTCAACGCATGGCGCAACCCTGAAAAGCTATTGGGCACAATGGAACTCCCTTCAGGTGGAGGGTGGCGTACTCAAGCGGAAATGGGAAACGGCGGATGGCAGCTCCTATAGGATGCAAACTTTACTACCCAAAAGCCGAATCCACGATGTGGTTAAGGAAATGCATGAAGGATCCTCGGGAGGCCACCTTGGTGTTAACAAGACCTTAGCGAAATTGCGGGAAAGGTTCTACTGGCTCCACGCTCGAGAAGACGTAGAGGACTGGTGTCGGAGATGCACAGTTTGCGTTTCCGTCAAAGGTCCAAAGCGACGACTGAGAGGACAAATGCAAACATATAACGTGGGGGTACCGTTTGAAAGGATTGCTGTTGACATCGCAGGACCCTTTCCTGAATCTGAATGGGGAAATCGATACACACTGGTTGTCGCCGATTATTTCAGCAAGTGGCCCGAGGTCTACCCCATTCCCAACCAGGAAGCAACTACTGTAGCCGAACAGCTAGTGTTAAATTGGGTCAGTAGGTACGGCGTACCTGGCGAACTACATTCGGAACAAGGCCGCAACTTTGAGTCACTAGTTTTTGGCGAAATGTGCGAGCTGCTCGGAATACGGAAAACGAGGACAACGCCGCTGCATCCCCAATCCGATGGAATGGTCGAACGTTTCAACGGCACGCTCAATAAACACCTGGCCAAAATGGTTGACGAGAACCAAAGGGACTGGGACCGACATATCCCACTATTTTTAATGGCGTATAGAGCTGCTGAACATGCATCGACGGGCCAAGCCCCAGCCAAAGTCATTTTTAGAAAGACTATTCGTTTGCGAGCCGATATAAAGTTCGGAACACCCCCTGAGAAACCCCAAACGGTCTCGGAGTACGCAAGTGATCTAAGACAACGGTTGAACCAGATACATCGGACAGTGCGAAAATACCTCGAATCGGCTACTGACCGCATGAAGACCAGGTATGATCTAAAGGCTAATTCTACTGGCTTCCAGCAAGATGACTTGGTGTGGCTTTATAACCCGCAACGGCGAAAGGGAAGGTCTCCAAAGTTGCAACATAATTGGGAGGGACCATACCGAGTTACAAAGCGAATCAACGACGTCGTATACCGAATACAGGAACATTGTAAGCCGAGAGCTAAAATGAAAATCGTGCATCTGGACCGTCTTGCCCCATATTACACCCAGGGAGAATTGACTACAAATAGCGACACATCTTTTCGGGGCGAAAAGAACTGAGGTGGGGGCAGTGTTACATGTACAAGTAATTACATGTACAAATAATTCTGCGAGCTACTGTCGCAATTGTTTTCACAGTCATTAAGAACGTCAACAAATGAATTTACTCGAACCCACGAGAACCCAACAAGCATTATCAACATCCGAAAGTGAGTCACTGCCCATTCATGCTGGAATATTCCCGCTTATTCACCAATGTACGAGAACTGAGTTGAATGATTAGAGACCCTATATAAAGGCGAGCTGAATGAATGGTGGCATTCATTCGACCGCGATAAAAACTTGCGATAGTGTGTGGAAAGCGAATTGAAAAGCGATCAAGTAATAGTGAGGTGATTTTGAGAAGACCATTGCGATAAGAAATTTATGGACAAGTGTTAGAATTTTAATAGTGAAAATTAAAATTAGTGAAAGTGTTAAATTGATCATTGTGCACTTTTGTAATTAAATAAACTCTTTTAACTTAAATTGAAAGGCATTGCGTTTTCACTTTCCCGGAACATTAAAATTATTATTGGCCGCGTACCAAAAACACGCGACAATATGTTCAAGATCACCAAAACTGCATAAAATATTTCATTTACAAGCTGTATTCTTCGGCATTTTTCCTCCCTTTCATTACCAGCTCTCGTTATTTTGACACCTAATACACTAATTTGCTCACATATTCGATACTGCGTTCACCAAGTGTGATATTTTGGGTAGTTGAGGTATTTTTCCCCAACTGCGTGATGAGCTTTGTTTTATTCTCATTGATTTGTAGCCATAGTAGTTTTGCTTCGCTGTCAAGTTTCAGGAAAAGTTATTTGGCAGTTGTTAACAACCGTGACAAAATTTTGATGTCGCCCGCATAGGCTACCAGTTGTCTTGACTTGTATAGCGAACCACTTCTATCGACACGTAGGTTTCTTATGATATATTCCGGAGCCAAATTGAAAAGCGCTGGGACCAGCCCATCTCCCTGCTTTAAATAGATATTTGCGTAAAAGTCCTCGGTGAGTTGGTTATTGATGCGGACTTGGGAGGTCGTCGACATAATTGTCATTTCAGTAAGACGGACTAATTTGGCTGAAATACCAAAGCAAAGCATTATTTGGTACAATGCGTTACGATTAATACACTCGTATCCTTACTTCAAGTCTACGGAAATTCGGTGTACGTCTATGTTGAGCTCCCAGCATTTTTCAAGTACCTGCTTGACTGTAAACAATTGGTCTACCGTCGATCCACCTGCTCTAAAGCCACGTTCATACTATATATAAGATCTTTGAAAATATTTCGTACGTCGTACAAAGTAGTGATATGCCTCTATAATTTTCGCACTGTAGCTTGTCACTGTTTTGTGGATAGGGAATATAATTGATTAGCTCCACGCGTTCAGCATATGTTCTTGTTGCCAAATGTACAGGATGGCTTTCTGAGCACCGCTGCCACCATATTTAATTATCTCCACTGAAAATTCGTCGATGCCCGGCGCTTTATTATTCTTTTGGGCTTTGATGGTGGAACAAACTTCATCCAGAGTATATGGGGCCAATGGAAGCTCTCCGGGAATATATCTATAAGCTCCGATGATCTGGAGCTGTGTGAAAGATAAATCAGATTCTTGAAATATGATATCCACCTTTCCTTAATCCTTAATCATCACGGTAGAGCGTGGTCTTATGCTGATAGCCTCGCTTCAGGCTTTTCACTTCTTTGTAAGCTTGTCTTGTGTTGTTGTTCGCTAGACTTACATCGAAGCTTCTCACGTTGTGATCACAGTTGTAATGAATCATGCGACGCCGCTGGCGACCACTACTAACACACCTTGCTGCTAGGTGGCTTGTCATTTCACGTTGGTTACGACGAGCGCACATTCCACGTCAATTTTGTCGTGGGATGTCAAGAAGATTTGACAGCCACATGGCAGTGAAGTGTGCACGTAGTGGCCGCCACCCAAGAAGAGAAGTGATAGTCCGGGGAAAAGAAAAAACGTGGTCGCGGGTTGGCGATCTCCAATTAGTTGTCAGGTTAGAAATCTTACAGTGTATATACGAAGTGTAATCGGTAGATTGACTGAGAGGAGAGAAATTTGAGTTCGAGGGTAAATTATGAAGGTGTTTTTGATCAAATTGGAAACAATGAGGCAGAAGTAGCACTCATTGTACTCGTATTCGTTTATTATTTCTTCTGGGTTTTGGGGCTGCTGTGTATACCGATTGAAGAAGATCATTGGATTCACGGTCTGTTCCCGCCTCTGCAATATGCGTTCGCAATCCCGGCAGCCTTTGGGGTTATCTTCGTCGGAGGCTTGTCAATTTTTACATTGGTGAAGATACGCAATTATACTTGAAAGATCACGTTATGAAGCGGTCCTAACTGTGATTTTGCACAAACGACTTCACGAAGGTCATGAAAAGCAAACTGGTTGAAATAACGACTGTGATGGTGGATATATGTGTCCTGCAGAGCGACTGCGGTCAAACAATCAATAGCAGCCCTCGTCAAACGTCGCTTGCTTAAACTGCGAAACTGGTGCAGTGGGTGGTTAATCATAGGCATTTTTGGTGTAACTTGTGGCCGCAACACTACGCTCGCTGCCGGGCTGTAAAACTTCTTCACCAGCAACCGAAACAAAGGCATCCTCAACACGAATCTCGTTGTGGGCGAAACGTTCGTGCTGAACCAAGACAACTATCCCCTCGCTAAAGACCACCCACTCACAAATGGGAACCGAACTAAGCATATCAATTCGGAAATCATGTGTACATTGGATGTCGGACCCATTTTGTGAGTACAAGATTTATAAAGTTCTATGAACTGATAAGAAGTACACCTAATAAATGCTGCTCAAATGAAGGACAATTAAAAAAAAATAATGATTTATAAGCTAGTTACCTTTAAGTTTCTGATTCGATCTTACAAAAAGCAATTTTTACTCTAAAATTATATTTACATTATTTTAACTTACAACATCACTTCGCAAGATTTTTTAATGAGTTGAAAATTTCATAATTCCATTCCAATTAACTTTTAATTCGATTTCATAAGAATTGCAATTTTTAGAATTAGTTTTATAATAGTCATTACTGAAGATGGCCCAAAGGAGTCGAAACGCGTCTGCTCACACAGCAAAGCAAGGCCCGACGGCTTTTCAAGGAAAAAAACTTTATAATGAGTTTCAGTCCTTCTAACAAACTAAACCCAACTTTATATTCGTGCTCACATCATTACTTACCATAGAATTTACATTACTAGTTAGCTCAAGACGTGATAATAGTAGTATTTGATTCTAAATTCAAGCTTTTTAATTGGGCTTTTTCATTAGCAATAAGAAAGCAATGTTTTTGCGGGTTTCTGATGTGCTTTTGCTGTTAAAATATAATTTTAACGAAAAATTTAGTACGGGCAACAGGCTGCGATTATTTGGTTTAATTTGTCGTTACCTTATACTCAGCAGTATTATTAATTTAGAGATTATATAAATCTTTTGGGATTTATAAGTTAATAAGTTAGTCACAACAATGTTTAGAAAATTTTGTTTGCAATCATAAATTTGTAGTGCGAATTTCTATTACATTGGTTCACACAGTCAATCCTTAAAATTCCCTTTAAATTAGTTTAAATAATTTGCAGCTTCTTACAAGTACTGCTGAATAAAAAAAGAATAACTATTTTATGTTATTTACAGAGGCCTATAATATAAAACAAACGGCAAAATATAATTAACGTAAATAAAAGAAAATACGTAAAAATAAATAAATGAATCTTACCTACAAAATCTATAATCAACAAATAAAACAAGTACATAAGATTATCTAAATATAATATTGATCAGTATTATAATATTTATTTAAATGAATTTAATCTGGGTATTACAATATACTCGTATAACCTTCCAGATCTCCATTCCATTTGTTGATTTTATGATAATAAAATCTTTGTAGGTTTAAACAGTTTTATATAATTTTTCCTGCGGATATTGAGTGCAAAAATGAAGTTCTAGTTTTTTTTTTTGACACAACAATTATTTCCATTAGGCACATAGCATAGTAGTCAAAGTAGACCCACATTCAATAAATATGCGTAATAATTTAGAAGAGAGCTAACTATGATTACTTTAACATGACTATGAATTAGATAATTGCAGATTATTTAACTACTCGTAAGTTGAATTAAACCCTTTATATTGATACTCGTAGGACAAAAAAAAACATTAAAATATAACATGAATTGCTAAATTTAACAACGACTTTCCTTTCCAGTGGTTGTAATGATTTTTCTACCTTCAGCTCGAACGCGGAACCGACCTCTCATCGGTTCTAGACGTTAAGTCTGAGTAGTGCCAACGGATGGTACCAACAGGTCAACCAATCCGTGCACCGTAATCCATTCACGCGGTGACTGCTTGTCGGCCAGCTAGTTCGGAGAGGATTTCGGTCGCGGGTCTCCGAATGGATTACGCTCAATTACAATATTTCAGTCACCTGAACTTGCCCGTTTTCCAAACGCGTCAACAATTACTCATCCAGAACGAGAAACCTACATTACGTTAGTTCTGGATGTGATCTATCCACAGATCTCAAATCAAAAACGCTACAACAATCCACAGGCGCGTTACCGATTCACCGACGCGGTACCGAAAAATATACTACTCGAACTTAAACCGAAGAAAACTACTCTAAAGAAATGGCGAAACAAACAAAGGTACCGCGTACCGCGCGCGACGCGAAACCGACTTCAGCGGATTTGTCGAAACCCTAACCTCGCGACGGCATACCTACCCTGCACTTCCCTTTCACGCTGAAAAAAAAAACGAGCCACTGAAAAGGAAAGTCGTTAGTTGCTTAGCAATTCATATTATTTTTTTTTTATTCAGGTCCTACAAATCGATATAATTTTTCTATCAGTATTTCTATTTTTATCTATCCTTATCCTGTAAGCTACTTTACTTAAATATCCTATTTTGACGTAATCTGTATGAAAATTTTATACCATTAATCATTCGTGTTTAATATTAGGTTTAATGATTATCGAAAAATACGGTTAATAGCTATTTTACTAATCCTTGTTCAAATTTGTTGAAATTGATTTTCTCCTTAATAATTCAAAGGTTAAAGGAGTGTGGAACTAAGGTAACATAACGAAGCTAAAGTAAAGTAAACTAAGATTATGCAAATTATCGTGTTGTGGTTGGTTGGTTGTCATGTGTTCATATTATTAGTAAAGGATTCTTGCTTCATCTAAATACAAAATTAGGCTCAGTCGTTTGTTGCTCGAACAAATTCGCCTTGTTGTGTATTTAAATTAAGTGCTTTCTCTATCGGTGTGCTGACTACTTTTCGTTCCAGCTTGCCGTTTACGCGTTCTCTTGACAGTTGTTACGGTTGTTAATTCTGTGGTGTTAATGGAATAATCGATACATAAACTAAAGTTAAATCTTTACATGCTTCTAAATCCTGCAATACATTTAAATTGATGTTATTAACTTAAGTCTGAAATTCTACCGTTTTGTTTGTTTTTATCTAGTGTAATTAAATTTAAGTTGCATATATTGTATCGTTATCCGTTATACTTAATTTAGCTAAATAGATTTATCGTTTCTGTTTGATAAAATTTCGTTCTCTTATTTATCGTGTTTTCTTAAATGGATTAGTTGTAGGGTTTCTAGATTATTTGTGTATTATTATTACTAAGTGTTTGTTTTGCTCTAGGTGTTTATTTTAAATGGGTTTATGTTTGTGGTAATTAACGATTACGTCCGGCAATTTTGGAACTTATTCCATAAAAATATTTCTTAATATTTTTGGGCCGAATGACTAGGAGAACTTCTGATTTTCTTTAATTCTTACAAACCCCAGCCCACAACACTCAACTTTCAATAAATATTTAGAACTATATTAACTTGTTGTTAAAATCTTTTTTCTACAGCTAACATTTCTGCATCCTATTTAGGTATATGATAATGTTTCTACTAAACATTCTGAATCGATGCAAACGGAATGCTTATTCGCATAAAATTTACTATATAATTAACAGAATTTGAGTTTATGTACAAAATGATATCAACTGTGGCGCCATAACATGAAATTTTGCTTATATTTATGACAAAATAATTAATTTAATTAATCTTTGATAGTTACAAAATTCGTTCAGCCTTATTCCATTAAGTTGTAAATATTCAAATGTACAAGCAAATCTTTTCTTTAAGCCAATCACCTTGATATCACGTTTAAATCTCGAATGTAAATATCGTGCAGTTTGATCTAACTATTTTTCTTAAATGGAAACCAGCTGACTCTGAGATAAATCCTGATTTCATGTTATGACATCCAGAATTTAAAAATAGGTAACGAGTGATATTAGAAACTGTAACCTGAATTGTCCTCCTTTGGTGTTACAATTTCTTCCTCTATAGGTATATATATTGTGCGTCTCTGATTTGTATTAAGTGTTGGCGAGATGTTTCACATTTTTCCAGAAAATTGTACGATTGATGGATAACGTCAAGGCATCTGATGCATATTTGGTCGGGTAAATCATTATTCTCGCTGACTAACAACTTTGAAAATAGGTTCCATAATTCAACAACGCTCCTGCAAGTAACATTAATTCGTGGTGCTATGGATTTAGCAATATGATGCATTTCCTTATCACTTTCGGCACATATCCGACACAATTGGTTGAAATTCATTTTCACATTGAAAATTTATTATTAACTGCTGCGAGAAATCATCAAATCCTCTATGAAATGTGATAAAAATTTAAGCAACAAAATCTCTTGTTTATGTTGTCAGTGACATTTCTTCTTTGACATTTTCATAACTTTTTGATTATCATCATTCTCATCATTATCATCGCTGATCGCCGTTGATAGTTTATTTTCCTGATTTCGTGCAATCAATTCGGAAAGTGGTTGCCAATCCTCGTCGTCATCATCATCTTCATTTGTTACTATTTCTATAATTTTGTTTTCAGCCGGCCGCATGAATGCCCTCACATCCGCCAACAATTCCCCTTCTGGAACTTCTTCTTTGATACCGACTGAATGTTTTATCGAAGGTATATTTCCACTTAGTCCGCAGTTCACGCAACGTTAAATTTGATGAGGTGATCAGCCGCTGCATAGCTTCGCCATAATAGCAGCAAAGCTCTAGTGGATCACAATACCGAGTCAGTTCATTGTCACAATTGTCACTTTTCAAAAAGACATCTGACCATTCAAGAAAATTGTTTGCAGATGTGAAAACTTTCGTGCAACCAGCTGAAAACAAAATTATCATACGAACGCAACAATTTTCGTTCCGGATTCTTGCGATTTTCTATCAAGAATGAGGTTAGAGACGGAACTCGGGAAATATCCGTTAGCAGACTTACCTTTCTATAGATATTTTCGGCCCAAACAAGAGCGAAATCCGGACTCTGCCGCACCCAACAATTAGCAGCTGCTATCTCTGGTTCTTCCGATATTTCGCGACACTGGACATATTCGAAGACGACAGCCACGAAAAACTAAGCCGACATGTGGCTGTCAAAAATTTCGGTTGTCACCTCGGACAAAACATCTGTGCGTGGAATGGCACTTCATATGGCGGAAATGTGCTTCTCCAGATGTCGCCAGTGGCATAGTTTTCTCGATGGCCACGGTGGAGGGGCATTTCCAGATGGCTATGTCTCGAAATGTGCCGGGGTTGGATTAATTCTATATTTCGAATATTTATATCCACGGATCTAAATATTTGGACAGAAAAAAAAATACTTTCTGCACAACGATATCCGCACAACAGATGAAGTCCGCTGGCACTTCGAGGACATATCCATCTGGCAGGTTACAAGGGTTCGGGATCGGAATCACTTCGATTCCTGGGCGTAGGCGTCACATTACACATTCCCCCCCCCCCCCCAAAATCGAAGTAATTACGATCCCGTCTCCTTTGTAAAAGGTCTTGGTTAGGGACGTGGCGGGTCGAAGATCGGTTTTGAAGGATAGGCTACAACCATGTTCGTGAAGACTCGACAGTGACTATATAGTAGGAAGTCAGGTGTTATTCGGAGGCCTTCGTCTAGGCAGAGATTTGGGATAAGCCAAGGTTTCTCGTGAGAATTAGTTGCACTTCATCGTCTAAGGTCTTTTGCGTGGTAAATTCCCAGGGTCTTACCAGTCATGTCCGCGATGAGGTATCGGGTGGGGCTTATGACTTGTATGACTCGACACTTCACGAATTTCTTGTCTAGTTTGGCATTGTAATGGCGGGTGGCATCGCTCTGTCGGAAGTTTCGACGATATATTTCGTCGCCGGCCTTAAAGCCAGAAGGATGAGATCGCAAGTTGTACCGCTCCTCTCCCATCCGTCTACTTTCTTCAATCTTCTCCCGCAGTTGATCTCGCAGAAGTTGGAGCTTTTCGTGCGGTTCTAGAACCACGATTGGGTCCTCTAGCGATTTCAGCTGCCGCAATAGCCGGTAAGCGCTCCCATGACCGATCATGTACTGGCCGAACACTGCAAAATACGGCGAAATGCCGGTCGTGGCGTGGTACGACGAGCGCAGCGCACTAGTGATGGCGGACAATTTGCGATCCCAGTCCCTCTGATTCGGGTGGACATAGGCGCGAATGGCCGCTATGAGCGTACGATTCAGTCGTTCGGATGCGTTGGCTTGTGGTGAATAGACGGCAGTTCGTTGGTGGATGATGCCGTATTTGGACATTAGGTCTCGGAACTTGCTGGAGGTGAACTGGACCCCATTGTCGGAGACAAGTTTCTCCGGAACTCCAAACATGTGAAAGACTCGTTTCTCCAAAAAGCTGATTATAGGTCCAGTGTGCATGTTACGTAGTGGTTCTATGATAGGGAATTTAGAGAGCTGGTCCAGGACCACGACAGCTCCCGTGTGACCAGAAGCAGATCGAGGGTAAGGACCGATAAGATCAATGTACAAGCGCTGGAACACGCGTTCGGGGACCTCAACCTTACCCATGGGTGGCCGAAGAATGGTGTTGGGCGCTTTAGTGCACTTGCATAGCTCACAAGAGGCTACGTACGCTTTTATCTGTTGTGCCATCTTAGGCCAAAAGAAACAGGTTTTCAACCGCCTAAGTGTACGACCGTATCCGCCGTGCGCACTTGATGGGTGGTCATGAGCCCGCCTGATAAGATCAGTGGTTAATTCTTCGGGCACCCACAACTTCCACTGTTCTTCTTCTTGTATGGGGTCTCCGGATGCGTGTCCCATCCGTTTGTAAATAAATCCATCCGTCAACCGCAGTTCAGGAAGCTGGGGCTGTTGATTCTGGATAGTGTGAATCAGTTGGGTGTAGCTGGCTGACTTGAAGGCAGGATGGTCCAAATCGATCAATTGGGGGCTGTCGTCCTCTTGGACCAACTCGGCTCCTTCAGGGGCAAACATTCTGGATAGGGTGTCGGGGACTACATGCTGGCTTCCTTTTCGGTGGCGAATTGTGAAGTCAAATGCCTGTAGTTTCAGTGCCCACCTGGCCAATCTGCCGTTGAGATCAGTCTGGCTCATTAGCCATTTCAGAGAAGCGTGATCCGTAACGATTTCAAAGGTGTGTCCCTCCACATAGGCTCGGAAGCGTTTCACTGCCAACACCGCAGCTAGACATTCCTGCTCGGAGACCGTGTAATTTCGCTGGGCTGGGTTCAGCTTGTGAGACATGAAGGCTATAGGTCTCTCCTCGCCGTCTTGTGCAACCTGGACTCAGACTGCTCCCACCCCATGTTGACTCGCGTCACAATGGATTGAGAACGGTTTGTCAAAGTCCGGGCTGTGCAGTACGGGGGCTGTAGTCAGACTCTTCTTTAGCTCTTCAAAGGCTCGCAAGCTGGGCTCTTCCCAGACGAATTTACGTCCCTTACGCAGCATGTCGGTCAAAGGAGTGGTAATGGTGGCATAGTCACGTACAAAACGCTGGTACCATCCGCATAAGCCTAAGAATCGGCGTAACTGTTTGGTGGTCTTGGGTAGTGGAAAAACGTCAATCGCTTGAGTCTTTTCCGGATCGGTCTTGATATGCCCATGCCCAATGATGTGACCTAAATACTTCACCTCCGTCATCACGAACTGGCTCTTCCTTATGTTGATGGTTAATCTTGCCCTCCGGATGTGTAGAGCCACCTCCTGAAGCAGGTCGATGTGTTCGTCAAAGGTCTCGGTTATAAGCAGCAGATCGTCCAAGTAAACGAAAACTTGGTGCCGCAAATGAGGTGGTATCACCTTATCCATAAGGCGCGTCATCGTTTGGGGGGCATTACACAATCCGAATGGCATGGTCACGAATTGATATAGGGGCCGACCTGGGACTGTGAAGGCTGTTTTCTCCTTTGAACCGGGGTCTAAAGGAATTTGCCAGAAGGCGTCCTTGAGGTCTAAGCTCGTGATGAAATGGGCTTTAGGCAATCGACTCAAAATGCCTTCGATCAACGGTAGAGGATATGCGTCCTTGACTGTGACGGCGTTCAAGCGTCTGGCATCTAAGCATAACCGGACCTTGTTCGGCTTGACAACTAAGGTGACTGGGGAAGCCCACGCGCTCTGTGATTCTTCGATTACGCCTAATGATAGCATTCGATCCACTTCGGCATATAACGATTTTTCCTTCGCCGGAGATATGGCGAAATGTCTCTGTTTTATGGGTTTAGCGTCCCCCACATCTATCGTGTGGAACACCAGGGCAGTCCTCCCGAGACCTTCTTTCTCATGCGATGGAAAAGCCGATATAGCCGAGTCGAGACGCAGTTGCTGAGTTACATCCAGTGTATGCCGTAGTAAGTAAGTGGGTTGAGATTGGTCAGGAACGGTGGTGACGGACTCCAGGGTCGAACCGGAAAATAGTGCCGGGGCCAAGTTAAATTTTCGAACGAAATCCACTCCTAGGTAGAGATTCTGGGTTAACTGAGGTATAATGAAAAATTCCATAGGTTTAGTTACCCCTTTAAAGGTGACATCCGTCATAATTTTTCCCACTACAGAGTGACGAGTTCCGTCCGCCGTGCTTAACCAGGAGGTGAAATGACGGATTTGGTCCGCGTGCTTTGCCAGTACCTCCCCTGCAAACTCGGCAGAGATGCAATTCACACTGGCTCCCGTATCGACTAAGCCTGATACTCGTTTTTGCAGGAGGTGTACTGACGCATATGGCCGGACATCCTCCCTCAATAATTCGTCTAAGTATAGGTCCTTCAACACTTTTCTCGACTGCCTGACTTTTCTCCAGAAGCTCCGCATCCGACGCGTGGCTCGCTTGCTTCGCGGTGGGACAGTTGTGACCAATTCCTCATGGAAGATGCGCTGTCGAGTAGCCAAATAATTCCGCAGCCTAACATGAAAAGGTTTTACATGCCAAGGAACAATCGTCTCGCTATCCTTTCCCTGCGCGTTGGCCTCGGCGAAGGACGGCGTCGGTTGTGGAACTTCGGGAGAACTGTGGTTAGCGGTGCGAGTCAGCAGAGTTGGAGTCATGTTGGGAGCTGGGTCATAGCTGGTGATGGGGTCTGGATTGGTTCGTCCGGGGTCTAGGAGTGCCGACGGGTGGTCGCGGCACTCGGTGGCAAGTTTTTTCGCCCTTTGCAATTTGCACAATCAGGTGCGTATGTGTCGGCCTTCCCGCAACGGTAGCAGAAAAGCGTTGGCTCCGCTGGACATGCATAGAACCGATGTCCCGGTTGTCGGCAGTTCCAACAGACCGTCGGGCTTGTAATTGCTTCAAGGGAGGGTCGATCAATCAAGGCTGGGTCCTCAAGCTCCGGTGGTGCTCCGCTCCTCGGTACTGGTACTGGATCAGCAAGCAGGTGGTCTGCTGCCATCAACTCCGCGGTGTGATGATTTCGGGGATTTGGTCCCGTTATGCGAGGTTGTGGACGGAAGGTACCACGCCGCTCATCCAAGTGTTCTTGTCTGCGGGCATGGAGGCGCAATCCCTGTATGGTGTTGATGGGAAAATGCAGAAGGCTGTTCTGGAGATCCCAGCGCATATTCTCTCTGATAATTTCTACCAATTCGTCCTCGGGCATGGTATTTCGCAAGCGAGTGCTCAATCTCACTATACTGGTGTAGTACTGGTCGAACGGTTCGTGAGCGCCTTGTTTCCGTTTCTTTATTTGCTCCTTTAGCTCTCTCTCAGTGAAGCCATCCTCAAATCGATTGCGGAAGGCTGCACTGAAAGAGTGCCAAGTGGGACGTGGCGTTGACTCTTTAAAGCTCCAGTACCAGTCGGCAGCGTCGCCGCTGAACAAAAGATGTGCATGCCGAAGGAAGGCCGAGGAATCACCTCCCAGGGTGCTGGATACCAACGCCTGAATCCGGAAAAGGAACCGGTCCGCCGATATCATATCGTTGAACCCTGTAAAGTTCAGGCGCCAACTCTCCATGATACGAGGCGTCGGGTCTCGAAAAGGTGCCAATGCGTTCCCGGGGGGAATCACATCCTCGATTGACCTGTGGTACTGAACTGCCTCGGGGGCTGGAGGTACCAACGGGGGTCCGGTACTGTGTCGCGGTCTGTATTCGGGAGCTCTGGGATCCATTCCCGAGTTCCTTGGAGGTGGGACCCATTGCTCGGATTGTCGGGAGTGGGGCATCGCCACACTGGGATTTGGCTCCCAGCCAAGCGGAGTTCTCACGCGGCTGGGTGGTTGGCTCAACGGGAGATTCTGGATCTTTCCCTCCAGGTTGCCAATCCTCTCCGACATATCCCTCATCAACGCCACGAGGGTGTCAATGGAGTGGGCGGAAGGCATGGTTGTCACCTCGGACACGACACTTGCAGCCGGAACTTCACCGCCTACTGCTCCTTGCAGGTCTAAGAGTGGTTGTGACGGTTCGGCTTCTGGAGCTCCTTTCGCCACTGCTCCACGCGTCGGTAGGGGCGTTCCGATGGGGACGTCTAGGGCGGTCCGCTCGATGGGTCGCCGACATAATGGGCAACTCTCTGACGTGAGGAGGAGCTGTTGTACACAGGCACGATGGAATAGATGTCCACAATCCAATCGCACGCTGTGTACGCCCTCCACTACGTCCTCAAAACAGATTCCACAGTTCGCGGGTTGGACCGTTTTGGACCGGGTCCACCGCTTTTCTGGGGTCCGCTTCGTTGCCATATTTGTTCTTGCTGGGTGTGTTTGATCCTATGTGTAACTAAAAGGGTAAAAAAAAAGAGAAAAAAAAATGTAAACTACGCCTACTCTAATAATGTAAACTATAGGTATATCTATTCGCTTAAGACTTATTTAGTGGCCGATAGTGGCGAACTATTTATATCGAATGAGAAGAAAATTTATTTGATATACACTTTCCTTTCCAGTGGTCGAACTCTTCAGCGGGAAATGAGAGTGCGTGGTAATCTGCCGAAGAAAGGGTGCTTCGGTCGATTTACGAAATTTATCCCCATACCCACATACATTACAAACCGTTTCTAATCTACGTTAAATGACTCGACGAGACAAGTGGTAGAGCTACCGTAACGACTTTGTACGCGGTCAAAATTCCCGACGCGTGGAAGCATTCCGGGCTTCGCAACTCCAGCATACGCCATCGAACGTTGAACCGATACCACTCGTCTAACACGCATACGAAATAGTTAGAATCCTTCCGCGACATAAAGGCAAGGTAGCCTTCTATTTTCTTGAGAGTCCATGCTGATAGGTAAACCCATCAGACTGGCAGTTCCATCAAGAAAATAGAAGGTCCTTACAGGGGTTAACCTGGGACAACACATCGGAAGGATTCTGTCGCGAAAGCAAAATCAAACAAAGGAGAGCGGAAGCTACAACTCACGTGAAGCGACCTCTAATGTGTATCACACAATTCCACTGCTCCTGATAGTGGGACTCGAGTACCAAAGTACCTTACATCCTCCGTAAAGGACCAACTCGTCAGAAGACGCGAAGTTCTTTCCCCCTTAGGATGTTTTTGGCCCCACGTTGGGCGCCATTTGTAATGATTTTTCTACCTTCAGCTCGAACGCGGAACCGACCTCTCATCGGTTCTAGACGTTAAGTCTGAGTAGTGCCAACGGATGGTACCAACAGGTCAACCAATCCGTGCACCGTAATCCATTCACGCGGTGACTGCTTGTCGGCCAGCTAGTTCGGAGAGGATTTCGGTCGCGGGTCTCCGAATGGATTACGCTCAATTACAATATTTCAGTCACCTGAACTTGCCCGTTTTCCAAACGCGTCAACAATTACTCATCCAGAACGAGAAACCTACATTACGTTAGTTCTGGATGTGATCTATCCACAGATCTCAAATCAAAAACGCTACAACAATCCACAGGCGCGTTACCGATTCACCGACGCGGTACCGAAAAATATACTACTCGAACTTAAACCGAAGAAAACTACTCTAAAGAAATGGCGAAACAAACAAAGGTACCGCGTACCGCGCGCGACGCGAAACCGACTTCAGCGGATTTGTCGAAACCCTAACCTCGCGACGGCATACCTACCCTGCACTTCCCTTTCACGCTGAAAAAAAAACGAGCCACTGAAAAGGAAAGTCGTTAGTTGCTTAGCAATTCATATTATTTTTTTTTTATTCAGGTCCTACGAATCGATATAATTTTTGTATCAGTATTTCTATTTTTATCTATCCTTATCCTGTAAGCTACTTTACTTAAATATCCTATTTTGACGTAATCTGTATGAAAATTTTATACCATTAATCATTCGTGTTTAATATTAGGTTTAATGATTATCGAAAAATACGGTTAATAGCTATTTTACTAATCCTTGTTCAAATTTGTTGAAATTGATTTTCTCCTTAATAATTCAAAGGTTAAAGGAGTGTGGAACTAAGGTAACATAACGAAGCTAAAGTAAAGTAAACTAAGATTATGCAAATTATCGTGTTGTGATTGGTTGGTTGTCATGTGTTCATATTATTAGTAAAGGATTCTTGCTTCATCTAAATACAAAATTAGGCTCAGTCGTTTGTTGCTCGAACAAATTCGCCTTGTTGTGTATTTAAATTAAGTGCTTTCTCTATCGGTGTGCTGACTACTTTTCGTTCCAGCTTGCCGTTTACGCGTTCTCTTGACAGTTGTTACGGTTGTTAATTCTGTGGTGTTAATGGAATAATCGATACATAAACTAAAGTTAAATCTTTACATGCTTCTAAATCCTGCAATACATTTAAATTGATGTTATTAACTTAAGTCTGAAATTCTACCGTTTTGTTTGTTTTTATCTAGTGTAATTAAATTTAAGTTGCATATATTGTATCGTTATCCGTTATACTTAATTTAGCTAAATAGATTTATCGTTTCTGTTTGATAAAATTTCGTTCTCTTATTTATCGTGTTTTCTTAAATGGATTAGTTGTAGGGTTTCTAGATTATTTGTGTATTATTATTACTAAGTGTTTGTTTTGCTCTAGGTGTTTATTTTAAATGGGTTTATGTTTGTGGTAATTAACGATTACGTCCGGCAATTTTGGAACTTATTCCATAAAAATATTTCTTAATATTTTTGGGCCGAATGACTAGGAGAACTTCTGATTTTCTTTAATTCTTACAAACCCCAGCCCACAACACTCAACTTTCAATAAATATTTAGAACTATATTAACTTGTTGTTAAAATCTTTTTTCTACAGCTAACATTTCTGCATCCTATTTAGGTATATGATAATGTTTCTACTAAACATTCTGAATCGATGCAAACGGAATGCTTATTCGCATAAAATTTACTATATAATTAACAGAATTTGAGTTTATGTACAAAATGATATCAACTGTGGCGCCATAACATGAAATTTTGCTTATATTTATGACAAAATAATTAATTTAATTAATCTTTGATAGTTACAAAATTCGTTCAGCCTTATTCCATTAAGTTGTAAATATTCAAATGTACAAGCAAATCTTTTCTTTAAGCCAATCACCTTGATATCACGTTTAAATCTCGAATGTAAATATCGTGCAGTTTGATCTAACTATTTTTCTTAAATGGAAACCAGCTGACTCTGAGATAAATCCTGATTTCATGTTATGACATCCAGAATTTAAAAATAGGTAACGAGTGATATTAGAAACTGTAACCTGAATTGTCCTCCTTTGGTGTTACAATTTCTTCCTCTATAGGTATATATATTGTGCGTCTCTGATTTGTATTAAGTGTTGGCGAGATGTTTCACATTTTTCCAGAAAATTGTACGATTGATGGATAACGTCAAGGCATCTGATGCATATTTGGTCGGGTAAATCATTATTCTCGCTGACTAACAACTTTGAAAATAGGTTCCATAATTCAACAACGCTCCTGCAAGTAACATTAATTCGTGGTGCTATGAATTTAGCAATATGATGCATTTCCTTATCACTTTCGGCACATATCCGACACAATTGGTTGAAATTCATTTTCACATTGAAAATTTATTATTAACTGCTGCGAGAAATCATCAAATCCTCTATGAAATGTGATAAAAATTTAAGCAACAAAATCTCTTGTTTATGTTGTCAGTGACATTTCTTCTTTGACATTTTCATAACTTTTTGATTATCATCATTCTCATCATTATCATCGCTGATCGCCGTTGATAGTTTATTTTCCTGATTTCGTGCAATCAATTCGGAAAGTGGTTGCCAATCCTCGTCGTCATCATCATCTTCATTTGTTACTATTTCTATAATTTTGTTTTCAGCCGGCCGCATGAATGCCCTCACATCCGCCAACAATTCCCCTTCTGGAACTTCTTCTTTGATACCGACTGAATGTTTTATCGAAGGTATATTTCCACTTAGTCCGCAGTTCACGCAACGTTAAATTTGATGAGGTGATCAGCCGCTGCATAGCTTCGCCATAATAGCAGCAAAGCTCTAGTGGATCACAATACCGAGTCAGTTCATTGTCACAATTGTCACTTTTCAAAAAGACATCTGACCATTCAAGAAAATTGTTTGCAGATATGAAAACTTTCGTGCAACCAGCTGAAAACAAAATTATCATACGAACGCAACAATTTTCGTTCCGGATTCTTGCGATTTTCTATCAAGAATGAGGTTAGAGACGGAACTCGGGAAATATCCGTTAGCAGACTTACCTTTCTATAGATATTTTCGGCCCAAACAAGAGCGAAATCCGGACTCTGCCGCACCCAACAATTAGCAGCTGCTATCTCTGGTTCTTCCGATATTTCGCGACACTGGACATATTCGAAGACGACAGCCACGAAAAACTAAGCCGACATGTGGCTGTCAAAAATTTCGGTTGTCACCTCGGACAAAACATCTGTGCGTGGAATGGCACTTCATATGGCGGAAATGTGCTTCTCCAGATGTCGCCAGTGGCATAGTTTTCTCGATGGCCACGGTGGAGGGGCATTTCCAGATGGCTATGTCTCGAAATGTGCCGGGGTTGGATTAATTCTATATTTCGAATATTTATATCCACGGATCTAAATATTTGGACAGAAAAAAAAATACTTTCTGCACAACGATATCCGCACAACAGATGAAGTCCGCTGGCACTTCGAGGACATATCCATCTGGCAGGTTACAAGGGTTCGGGATCGGAATCACTTCGATTCCTGGGCGTAGGCGTCACATTACATGGTTCCCTTCTTTCAGCGGGAAATAGACTGCATGGTAAGTATGCCGTCGCGAGGGTAGGGTTTGAGAAAATCCGCTGAGGTCGGTTTCGCGTCGCGTGCGGTACCTTTGTTGGTTTTGCCTTTTTACTAACGTAGCTTTCGTCGGGTTTAAGTTCAAGTAGTGTGCTTTTCGGTAACGCGTCGGTTAGATTCGGGAACGCGAAATGGAGATTAGATTTTTGTTCTTTGACTGGTTGTATGAAGAAATACGGAGTAACGTAAATTAGGTTTCCTCTCCGTATGATTTGTTTCGGTGACGCGTTCGAAAACGGGCATGTATTGGTGGCTGAAGATTGTAAATGAGCGTAATCCATTTGGAGACCCGCGACCGAAATCCTCTCCGATCTAGCTGGCCAACAAGCAGCCACCGCGAAAATGGATTACAGTGCACGGATACGTTGACCGGTTGGTACCATCCGTGGGCACTACTTAGACTTAACGTCTAGAACCGATGAGAGGTCGGTTCCTCGTCCGGACTTAGACATTAAAATCATTACACAGTATTTTCGTAACTTAATTCTGATGATCTTATTCGCTACATTTCAAAGATTTTCATAACGTTCTCTCTTCATCCTGGTTTTCCTACCGATTGTTTATGCACCTGGTTCTTTTTATCCAAGCCATTATGGCACTCATCATAGAACCAATAATTTCTTGTGCGCCGTGCTTGATGCTTGATTATCTGTTCTGCTACAGTCTTAATTAACGCTTTCACTTCCACTCATAACTCGTTGCTTGTTTTCAGTGATGTTTCTGATAAGATGGGAGCTAGATGGTTGTCGAGGATCTCCATGATATTCTCGGTAACAGATCCTGTTTGGAGTCTTTCGATGTCGAATTTGTGTAGCGGGCTGGTCTTCACCGAATACGCCTTTGACATACGATATCGATAGGTTAATGTGATCAAGTAATGATCCGAGTTACAATTGGCTCCTCGATATGAACAGACGTTAAGTATGCTCGAGGCAAAACGTTGTTGAATCAGAATATGGTCGGTTTGGTTTTATGTGTTGCCACCCGGTGATAACCGGGTCATTTTAGTCATGCGTCGATGTGGAAAGCAAGTCGAACATATGACTAGATTCTGCTACGTGCAAAGTCAATCAGACGCAGGCCTTTGCCACTTGTTTCATCGTGGAGGCTATATCCTCCAATTGTTACCCAATGAGCCAACCTTAGCGTTGACACTTCCCAGAATTATTTTTGGTTCGTTTATAGGCAATGAGTCAACTAGTCTTTTCAGATGATTGTGGAACGTTTTCTTCGTTTCTTCGTCCTTTTTCTTCGGTTGGGGCATGTACGTTGATCAACCAGATCTAGAAGAGTTCCGCTTTGATACAGATCGCACACAATCGTTCGTTGACAGCCTTAAAATCAGTAACGTGTGATTTGAACTCCTTATCCACAATAAATGCTACCCCAAGTTTCCGCTTTCCAGTTGGCTTTTAAATATAGTGTACAATTTCATGTCTAGAATATCATTTTCAGTCCAATTTGTTTCTTGAATTGCTAGTATTTTTAATTTATATTGACTGGCCTGTTATAAAAGGTCCTTAAAAGCGTCAGGGTTGTTCAATAATGTGACATTCCACGATTCAATTCCATAGTCATTTTTCTGGTTGTGAGATCGTAGATTCAATCCATTCTAAGGTTCTGCTGCAGGTTTCGAAACAATGTAGGGTTTCCAGGGATGGAGAGTTAGCCCGTCACCTAACCTCCATTCCATTGGCATGATTATTACTTTCGATTCCGTTATCAGGGATAGAAGACTCGCCTTCACTCTCTTACGTCCCCAAAAAGGACGTGTAAGTAGCATTTAGTAGCAGAACTGTAGATGTACTCGTATTTACAATTATTGGCATTCCTCGGCATTTAATGCCTCATTATTGGGGAACCAGTAAACCTAATGAGCGACCCCGAAACCAATTGTTACGATTTGGTCGTGGAATTCGGGATGAGGAATCATAGAAGTTGCTGGCTGGGGAAACAAGGGGACCCCTCTTTCGTCTGTGGCGGAGTTATGTGTTATGTTAGTTTCTGTAAAACAACTTCCACACCATTTTACTTTTCCTCTGGTGTTCTTCTAGTCTCCATTCTAGGTCCGCTTCTATTCCTCTTGTTTATAGTTGACGTTGTAATAATTGAGCAGTCCGTACCTGCAAACTGCTTGTGAAACCCTTGAAAAATAACATAAATAATCAAGCACGCTCGAACACTCATTCTTACGATCTTTCCAAGTAATCGATGCAAGTGATCGTTGGAAAGAAAACATTTGATAATGTTCGTCTGTTGTAACCGTTCATTCTACCGGGGTGAAGTTTTCCTTTGTTGGACAAAATCAGTCCAGTTACTATAATTTCGGAAAATCTTACCCTCATAGGTGGCCCTGAAATCACAGGTCAAGTTGTCGTGGCAAATAAATTAAATGGCAATTATTTCTATGGTGAACGTTCCACTTGTAATTTATTAGATGTTTAAGAAAATGGTTCATCCCTCAATACCGAGAAGATTTATCAAAAAATTAATTTCAAGCGTGCTATTCATGCAAAAAAAAATGTGAATACAAATTTCTTGAATAGTACAATATCAGCGATCAAGAAACCAAGGAACCTCTGATGGATATTTTGATGGATCTGCAAGCTATGTGGTATTTGATGCAACATGAGGCAGTCTTTATTTACTCGTATTCAGACAAAATCCAAGTAAATTCACCCAATTAACGCCGAGAAAGCATGGTGCCATGTCACTTTTATCGATTTCTCCCTACAAAAAATTTAGCGCCAAACACAGCACCGCAACTGATAACTGCAAATGTAGGCCAATTGTCAATGAATTGTTTGCATTGGAAGCGCAGACGAATGTAAGTTCTACTATGTAATGAAAAGTGGTAAAGTTCATCTCGTTACCCTAATACTATTTATGGGTACACTCAGAAAAATGACAGTATTTCAATCAAAGCTCATACCTTTTTGTTTCATAGAAACTAATTACATCTTTGGTTTTTGGAAATTTTCCTCAATTCAAATTATTTTAACAATGAATGGAAATAATTTACAAACTTTCAAGTCATATAATAAATAAATTGGTTTTAATTTGAATACATATTCTTCTTAGATGGCTATAAACAAAATATTCAACTTCAGTTTATTTATCTTTTGTTCAGAGGCAGTTTTCTTTGAAAGCAAGGTATAATAAAACAAAAAGCATACCAAATCAAACAAAAGTTAACTCGTGAGCACTCATTTTGTCCCAGATTCTACGTCTAGCACTCGTTGCGTGTAGAAGTGTTTTTAATCGCTCCTGTCATTAATTTTAAAAATTAATTAATTTTTCGCAAAAGTCAGTTTCAAACAATTGCAATATTTTTTACGAGCCAGTCAAAAGCAAATTTTGATTTTATTGGGAAAACCATCACCGTCGAATTATTCGAGCATTTATCGAATACCTGAAATTCATTTCCTGAAGAAATATCAAAAGTGGAAATACGTTCAAGAGAAGTCCCGGTCTGAGAACATTCCCTCTAGTCTCGCTGCGAAAGCAACGAGATGGAGGAGCCCGATGGCTTCAGCCATCAATTAGAAGGACCATGCCCATCGCCAATGATGATGGGTGAAAAAAAAAACTTAAAAGAAAATACGAGAATCAAGAACAAAACCCGACAATCCTATCGGTTATCGAGATCTAACAGCTGATCCAAGAAAAAGAGAAAGCTGAAAAATTTGAAAAGGAAAATGAAGAACTCAAGCTTCGAGTTAAATCGTTAGAAGCACTTTTTGGAACGTTAACGTTCAACAAGGATAAAGATATCAAGAAAGGCCGACAACCACACTCAAAATCTGAAGACAAGAAAACTAAAAAGCCACAGGAGGAAGCTAATCAAGAGGATGTCCTCAGCGCAGGAGGCGCAAATGACAGCAGAAATTACTATGCAGCGCTAGCTGGTCTTGAAGAAACGATGAACATTGAAGAGGATGCAGGTAAAACGTCAAAATTAGATAATGATTTCATTGAATATCTTAAAATTAAAAATCGGGAGAAAAAACCAAAAGGTTTGTCTGCTGGTCCGTCTGTTGGTCCGTCCGTTAAGATTGATGAAAAAAAAGACAAAAAAGAAAAAGTCCCACCAATCAATGTGTTTGGGCAAACGGGCAAAGATATGGTTCGGCTTTTGGCAGCCGAAAATAAACTAAAAGATTTTCAGATAAAAAGAGTCAATGCCGATAAGTTGACAATTAGGACTAAGTCGCTGGTTGATTTCCAGGCAACAAAAAGTGCCTTAAATTCTGGAGATGTTCCGCATTTCACGTACACCCCGAAAAGCGAAAAGAACCAAACCATTTTATTGAAGGGTCTGGACTGTGGTGAGGACACAGTCGATCTCCTTCAAGTGCTCCAAGAAGCTGCACCAGAAATACAGTTTATTTCAGTTAAAAACTTTGCAACGAGGAGATCGATTGTGGAGCGCAAAAACTTGCCTCACTACTTAGTCCAGATTTCCAGCAAAAGTAGTTCGAGTGCCCTAAAGAAAATACGGTACTTGAACTTCCGCGTGGTGAGGTGGGAACGCCTCCAGAAAAGTGAGGTCAACCAGTGCTACAGGTGTCAAAGATTCGGACATTCGGCTGCCAATTGCGCCATGAAATAAAGGTGTGTCAAATGCAAAGACATTCATGCTCCCGGCGAGTGCAAATTGGCTCAGGCGGAGCCAAAAGAAAAACTATATTGTGTGAACTGCGGTGCCTTTGGTCATCCAGCATCATATCGAGGATGCCCCCGGTATCAAGATGCAAAGGTTAAAGTCACTCCGAAACAAAGTCAAGCACACCACAGTGTGATACCTACCAACTTCGTCAAGCCCGGGGTGTCATTTGCACTTGCTGCGAGAGGACCAGCAGACAATGTAAATAAAATAAATAATGTAAGTGGCAATAATGAGCTGCTCCTTAAAATTTATCAACAATTAAATTCCTTATCGGAGCGAATCGATAAACAAGATTCGAAAATTAACATTGTTTTTCAGCGTTTAGGGCTTTCAAATGCCTCCAAATAAGTTGTCATCCAGCCACATTCCCACGGATAGGATTCATCTCATCTCGATCAACGTCAACTCCATTGTTACTATACATCGGCGTGATTATCTCCTTGAATTCATTGCCACACAAAAGCCGGACATCGTGCTTCTCACCGAAACCCACCTCCGTTCATGGCACTCCATGAGATTCAAGGATTTTGAGTTCGTAAGAAACGATAGGGTAACAGGTGATGGGGGAGGTGGCACCGGGATATTGATTCGAAGACCCTATCGTTTCCAAAATATTGAAAAAGTCGAGCTCAAAAGCTTTGAATCTCTTGAAGTGTCCGTTATCAAATCTCACTGCCAGGTGGGGATAATCTCTTCGTTATCTCTGCCTATGCAACTGGTGGAACTGTTCTCAAGCTCAAGGAGGAGCTCAATTCCTTGTTCGAAATACTCGAATTGAACAGGCTGCATAATTATTATATTCTTGCTGGTGACCTGAACGCCAAGCATACATCATGGCTGAACGCCACCAATAATCCAAGAGGTGTATTCCTGAAATCGTGGATAACAGAGAACCAAATTGAATACAGGTGCACTCTATATGGGTCGAAGTTCCCAACATACCCTAGGACAAATTCATATTTGGACCTTTGCATTGCTGACGCAAGACTTGAATTCAGCTTCCTTATGATAGCGACCATAACGCAATCGTAATGGAAATCAATCATCACAGGGATGATTTCTTCCTCATTCCAGTTCAACATGAAAATCATCGGTTGAATTTCAAAAAAACAGACTGGGGAAAGTTTCAAAAGAAGTTTAATCGGGAGTACCAGAAGCAATGTCCCCCTTCTGATGGTGGTCTTGCTCAATGGTTCCTAATGACAGGAATCTAACGAACGATGAAATAGATGCCTATTTGTCGAAGTTAGAGAAGCTGACGTTGGAAACGATTGAGAAAGTAGTTCCCAAGATTAAACATAGAAACAATATGGAAGGATATGAAACACCAACCATCGCAAGGTTGAAAAGATTGAAAAGCCTCCTTCTCACACGCGTCAACAATATTTATCAACGATTTTTGGATTACAACCATCCCTCGTTAGCTTTGTTGAAATTACATCTGAAGAATGTCCGGAACTTAATCCGGTCATACTTCAGGAGTGAGGTCAGCAATCAATGGGCGGAAAAATTGAGGGGTATTAGCCCACTGGACCCAGAAGGCGTGTTCGCGAAAGTGAATAGCATATTCCGCAAGAAGTCTCGAGTGAAGGTATCGAATCTTGAAGTCACTAGTGATGAGATAAATCTTCTCGATAGGGCTGGTATCGTAATTGATAGCACGACTCCGGATAGAAATGGAAACAGGATTATTTGTGAAGGATTGGATAAACTTGCCCTAATTGGAACACATTTTGAACTGGTTCATCTACCAAACCCTGAGAGAGGGAACGAAATATTTTCAGAGGTCGTTGAAGCAAAAGTTTCCGACTTCAAATCAAGCCTGAACGGCCAATCAATTCTTCATTTCAATGAAACATTAACATCTGACCTCATACCGAGCTTGAATCTTATTGATTATTTTGTCAGCTATGAAGACTTGTGTTTCATATTTCGCAAGATAAACAACAAGAAATCATGTGGTACTGATGGTATTCCAAATGTAGTTCTCCGACATTTGCCTGAGGTTGCTATTAGGAACTATTGCATATTGTTCAACAACATGTTGAGCAATTCATATTTCCCAAATGAATGGAAAAAAGCTAAGGTATTTCCGATCTTGAAGAAGGGACAAGAATCTTCATGCCCCAAAAGCTATCGCCCAATCAGCTTGCTGCCTAACATCAGCAAGATGTTTGAAGTGATACTCAACAGAGCATTAAACGCCCACATTGAGGAATATGAGTTGATGCCGAATTGCCGATTTGGTTTTCGTGCCAGGCATTCGACCACACATGCAATAACGAAAGTAACCTCAGACATATGTTGGAAACTAAATGATAGACAATACGTTGGAGCATGTCTCATTGATATGGAGAAAGCCTTCGATACGGTGTGGTTAGATGGACTAGTTTTTAAACTCCTTCAGGACAAGTTCCCCAGACTCTTTGTCGCCATGATGTGTAATAGGTTATACGGGAAATCGTTTGTTGTAACTGATGGAAATCTGACAACAATGCGCGAGTCCAAGGTCTTGAATGGTATACAGCAGGGAACAGTTACTGCGCCTCTGCTCTTCTCAATCTTCATTCGCAAGCTATTGAACGGCTTTGATTTTAACGTCTCGCCAACGCGATCATTAGTAGCGTTTGCTGATGATCTGATCATCTATACGGCAGACCGAAAAGCTACAATAGTTCAGAGCAATCTCCAAAAAATGTTCAATGATGTACAGCTGTACACTGACAATTGGCAAATGAAAATCAATGCGCAGAAGAGTGAAACAATCTTGTTTCGGACAACGCTGCAGGGGGTCAGTCAAGACCTGAAACGTAATTGGAAAGATTTCCACATCATGGCTGGTGAGGGTAGTCTAGAACGGGTTCCACATAAATCCTGTGTTCAATACCTCGGTGTTTATCTCGATCAGTATCTGTACTATACTGAACATGTGAAAATCATGCTCAGTAAGGCACTTAAAGTAGTCATGGCCCTTCGAAAACTCTTTCATTCCAGATACATTGATCAAAAGGTCAAAATTATCTGTTACAAGACACTGGTTGGACCAGTTTTGACATATGGATGTCAGATGTGGTACAACCAGAGTGCTAGTACTATGGAAAAATTAAGAGTTTTCGAAAGGAAATGTCTTCGTGCATGTACTGGTTTGTACAGGAAGCCTGAGACGGATTGGAAACATTATATATCGAATAGAAGAATTTATCAAACTGCTGAAGGGACGAGGGTCGATATCTTCATATTGAAACTTCTTCGGAATCATATCGCTAGATCTGTGACTGTGAGTGAAAACCCTTGGATTTCACAGCTGTTCCACCCTACAGACGGGTATATTGCGACTTGCCTCGCTACTGGCTTCATTCCTCCAGAAGCATTCGTGTATTTGGACATGAATCGATATGTTTTTGATTCTGACGGCGTCCCAGTCATATATCACATATATCGACGGGCCACCGATAAGAAGATAAAATATCCTCCTAATTTGAGTTCACGAGACCAACGGACTCATTTGCTAGATTCGTTGAAGCTGATCGAGTTGAGACGGCGCAATCCAGGTATTGGTGGCTGAATGACAATGTTTAAATTATTCGTGTTTATTTTTCAGTTCTGGTGTTTTTCGTTATTTCGTTTTTTTAGGGTTTTGTACTAAAATACAAAACCCTATTGCAATCACGACCTGTGTCCGTCTGTCCGTCTGTCCGTCCGTCCGTCCGTCCGTCCGTCTGTATGTCACAGCACTTTTTCTCCGAAACTATAGAGGCTACAGCCATGAAACTTTGTGGAAAGGTCAGAAGTGGTGACCTCTTGAAAGTTCAATGGTGGAAAAATTTTCACCATTGGTAGTCGAGTAGGGTGTCATTGGAAAGGCCTCAACGAGATCTTTTCAAAACAAGTCTTAAAATTGCCTTATGAGCACCGAGGGGGGCAGGGGAAGGGGAAATGTACGAACTTTTCGCGTACCCCCCCCTCGCGATTGGACACCTTCCATCCGAAAAATCTGAAAAAAATCATGGATGTAGGCCCTAATGAGTACAACAACAACAAATACATGAGAAGTCGAAATTCACTCAAATTTGTTAGTAATAGTATGATTTATTGATTTTATGTTTTCTTGAATAAAATCTAGATGGTACCCTTAAATTCAATAAAATTTAGTACACAGATGACTATTTATAAGATTGATCTTTTCTGAAAGTTTCATAAAGATCGAAGAATATTTAACGAAGTTATAGCGATTTGAATTTTCCTGCATTACTATGGAACAATATGCCCTGTATTATTATGGAAACATATGGCTATGGAGCCATATGCGCTTTTTACCGACTTAGAAACTACAGCTTTGCTAGGATTTGCATGAAAATTTCAGGAATGATAGGTATCGTGAAGATGAGTATATACAATTGAAACAAGTCGGAAAGGCAGGAGAGAGCTCCTAGCAAAAGGGCTTTGTAACCATTCTAAGATTCTAAAAAACAGGCCATGAATCGATGATTACAGTACAGAGGAGTGGCCCCTGAAAAAAAATTTCATGAAAGGTAGCCGATATGAGTATCAACTGAAAGTTCTCTATGAGAGTTTTTCAAAATAGTTCTTCTTCAGTGTTGCATAGGGGGGGGTTGGAAATACATGAAAAATGTGTTTCCTCCCTCGCGAATGGACACCCGTGATCTTAAAAAATCGAAATAATTATCAAGGGAGATATTTGTGGGTATAACTATAACAAATACCTCAGAAGTCAAAATCCTTTCAACTTTGGTAATAACAGTATGATCCTCGAACATGACATGTTTCTTGATTTTATTCGTTACTGGTTACTGCATTTTGCAAGTTGAGTACAAAACCCTTCTGACATGAGCATAGGTCTGTCTACCCAACTTGTTTGAGTTTCAGCTCATTATTGCTACATTTAGTGTTGTTGTTTATTTTTGTGATAGGTATAGGTTAGGTATATGTAATGTTTACTATATTCCGTTAGAGATAAGATTAAAACATTGTTACAGAATTTTTTTAGTATAAGATAAAGTTTTTGATTGTATTTTATTAGAAATAAGTTACAACATATTAGGTGTAGGATCAAAGTTTCACTGTTGTGTTTAAATTATAAATAATTTTAGAATAGTGTTGGTTGGTTTTTTCTCCTTTTTCCAATTAAATTTTAAAAATATGTAATAATCGTAATTAATTGAATTTGCTATAGTTTTTTTAGGTCTTTGTAAAAATTTTTTTTACAAAGACCTACTAGTTTCGCGACCTGTCTGTCCGTCTGTCCGTGCGTCACAGCTGATTTCCTCAGAAACTATAGAAGCTAGAATGCTCAAACTTTGTGAAAAGGTCAGAAGTGATGATCTCTCAAAAGTTAAGGCCTTAACAAAAATTTAAAAAATGTTTAAGGGGGGTCCCCCTTAATAACGAATTGGCCCTTAAAAATGTTTTTTCATCAAAGGTAGTTGAGTGGGGTATCAAATAAAAGGTCTTGATTAGAACTTTTAGAATCTGAAATAAAAAAATCATTTTATGAATTAGGGGGTCCAGGGGAAGGCAAAATGTACCCAAAATTTATGTCCCCAACCCCTCGCGATTGGACACCTTTCAGCCGAAAAATCTGAAAATTATCACGAACGTGGACCTATATGAGTACAAGGGCAACAAATACCTTAGAAATCGAAATTCGCTCAACTTTGTTAATAATAGTATGATTTGTAGATTTTACATTTTTGCCCATAAAATCAAAACGGTACCTTTAAACTTCTTGAAATTTTGCAATTATATAGACTAACATAAGGCATATATATTCGCAAAATTTAATTGAGATCGAATCATAATCAAGTGAGTTGTGTAATTCACTGTTTTAATTAAAAATTTACGAAACTTCCATCCGCTTTGACACATGAGTTTTCCCGCGTGTTTCGCGCTCTTTTCGATTTTCTTTTGCTTTGACGTTCGAGTTTTCCGTGAGAGTCGTTTGTTGTTTGTACTCAAACTGTTTTCCGAATGATAACGAAGGCGCGATCGTGTGCACGTGAAATGAAATTTCGTTGGTGTGCGCGGGTGTTAGTGGAGGAAGCGATTCTTCTGAAGAGAGAAAAGAAAAACCTGTCTGGAAAAAAAGGGGAAGGAGAAGCAGAGGGAATCATATAGTTTCGAGAGCGTAAGTTATTTATAACTTATTTATGTGGCAAATTTGCTTCTCGCATGGACGAGTACGCAGATTCTCGTTGCTCATCCATTTGTTTATATGTCTTTGGTGAGTACAGTCATTCAAGTGTATGGCGCAGTTTGATACTTTGTTTATCAGGAAAGATGTTTTGTCGTTATTTTATAGTTTCACAACTATCGAGGAGTAAAAGAAGGTGTCGTCGCGAGTAAATTTTTCTGTGATCCAATCAATGTTTTCTTTGATCAGTCATATCAGCGGTTGAATTTATATTGTTGAAAGACTTGTTGCACGTCATTTACGTTCATGAGTGAAAACGCGTTGATTTCAGACGAATCAAACAATTTACTTGTTAACGTTGGCGAAGGTGATAGTGGTTCTTGTGAAAAAACAATATTTCAGTGTGGTAGCTCAACACCTGTAGTGATCAGTGACATAATTAACTACCCGCAAGACGGTTTTTTGGATCTGTTAATTTTGCTTAAAGGAGAGCTATTTTATTCAATCCTCAAAGATGAGTTTCATTTTATAATTTGTGAATTTATCTTAGTACGTATGACGTTTTTTATTTTGCATTCCACACAAAAATTTGTGTTTTTTAACCGAAAAACTCGAGTTGTTTTGTTTGCTGATTCTCGCAATTGTGATAATTTGAAGTGCGTCTTAATATTCTTCCGGTAGAAACTTTAACTTTTGTGACTTGTGACGATTTTTTTAGTCTTCCTACTCCACAAACAAAAAATAGATCAGTTCAGTTTTGAGATCGATGCGATTGAGTGTCCAGCAAATTTTTTATCTATAAATGCTGGTTGGGGCTACGACACTATACACCATACAACTAGTGAATATAGGTGTATACACTGAGTGTATGATGTATATTTTCGTAGTCTTAATCAGCATTAAGAGAATATATTTGGGCATGAAGAAACCCAGACTGTGTAGCACACTAGTTTTTTCTTTACATTGTAGTTATTTGCTGCGTCCTACATTTTCTCAAATTCAAAATGTTTTGTTCAGTGCACTATTTATGTTCAATGCAATGCTCAGTATATTTATGTTCAGTGCGCTATTCATTGAACGCTTTCAATTTTTTAATATCAAAAGATACAAAATAACAGAAACAATTTTTATTTGTTTCGAAAATGAAAAAAAAACTAATTGGGAATATTTTTTAGAGTGTGGCTTTAGTTCTGATAGCTTAAAGTATTTAAAGCCAATTCATTTGGACAGCATTCTGCCAAGATCAACGTTCGGGCCAAGAGTTGTGTTTGAATATCACCTTGAACAGTGGCAGAAAAGTCAGGTAATTGCTTAAAATCCTTTTTTGACTACTCTATAAAATCTCAAGCCAATATCTATTCATTCTTTATTGATCAAAGCACTATTATTGCTATCATTATTGATTGTCTTCAAATATGATGAAAGCAATATATACAGAACGAAATGAGAATATCAATATTAGTCAATATATTGATACTGGCTTGTCTTTCAAGATTAGTATGTTCACGTACATATATGTCAAAATATATTTAATTTTTATTTGCAGAGAATTCATTTGAACTCTGCTTCAAATTCACCGACTATTCATTCTGCATCCACGGAGTCTGTGAACTCTAATAAAATAGAAGGAATTTCTGACAACGAAGTATATAACGATTTACTAAATTTAAGAATATATTCTATCATATGTATCAGTTTGCAATCGAAAAATTTTTAGATCAATCCACATCTGGGAAACAGTTATTAGCATTTTATAGGGAAAATCGAATTCTAAATCCAAAGTACAGAAAAATTCTAGCCAATTTAGTCACAGAGTATTTATTAAGCAAAAAAATTAATCCTACGCCTTAAAACATTTGATCGTATCGCAAACGAAATCATCAAATTTTTTCTGTCCGAAGCAAAAGCAAGTGTGAATCACTTTACCAGCTTAGATCATACAATCATATGTTTTCTTCTAGGACATATATTTTATTCAGAAAAAAGGCAGGAAGCCCGGAGGAAATTTGTATTCAAAATATATCTTCATCATTTGAGGAAAGATGACCTGCTTCGTAAAAATAAAACTGGGAATGCAAAGCTCAATACTGATAAACCAGAAAACATAGAATGCAACAAGGAAGGTAAAATACTGAATTCAGCATTAAATTAAGGCTAAAACACATACATAAACTTGAATTAAATTTTCAGATTCAAATTTAAATTTGATAAAAAACTGGCTCAAATATAATATTGAACCACTTGATGAAATACAAACCAAGTGGAAGGAAACATTTCCTACAAGAAAAAACTGTTTGGATAAAACATGCAACATATCTGAAGTTATCGAGGAATGGCCTCTTTATAAACAGTCATTTGGGCATATTCTGGTGAGTTTTCACTGTATTTATTCTGTGTATAATTTCAAACCTTTCTTGAATAGATCGAATCCGATTTTTGTCAAATATATCCTGGAAAGGAGAACATGCAGTTCGAGAATTGGAACGATTTCAGCATAAGAGCAATAGAATTGATGGGGAAGAGGATAACCGATCGAGGGTTCTTAGATATTTTAGAAAGATTTCAAAGTGAGAAGTACGGAACAGGTAATAACACCTAATTTGTGGGCACTTATAAGAAAAATTAATTGCTTTTTCATATGCTTTAATAGGTGTCAGGGACGTAATTGTATGCGTATTGCTACACTGTTGATTAATCCCGACAAATCGAAGATTTGAGGCCAGCACAAAAAAATTAAGGAAATTTTCGACTGTTGATTCACGGAATGCGTTTGATCTCCAAAATAGAATTAAGAAGTTAGTTGATAATAAATTTCGTTTCAAAGGAACAATTCAACCTCTCATGTGCCATAGGTAACGATGCGCTCGATTGTAATGAATTTTAAGTGTACTATTTCAAAACCTTTTACAAACTGGACAATATTGTTAAATGTGTAGGTACTTGTTTCAAAACATTCCATGTTTTAGATTTAAAGTATCCAGATGAATGTAAATTAATTTGGACTTTTTTCCAACACTATTTTTATGGAATACATTTGAATATTGATGAAAAATCAAGCTCGTTATCAGGATTTATTACCGACGTAAAACATTTCAAAATTTAGCTTTGATAACTTTCTATACTTTACATTTAATTTCTTGAATTCAAAATCAGTCGGTTGAATTGTTTTGTGTATGACGAAGTATTTAACGACTTGAAATATTTCCATATCATGCTTCCCGAGCAAAATTATAAGTGCGTGTTTGCTTCATGCAACCAATCGTTCAGTTCCTTCAAATCATTTTGCAAGCACACAAGAAATGAAAGCAAAAAATATTTTAAAAGTGATAGTACCCTCAAATCAATAACAAGTGAATCTAGCGATAATTTTGCGTCTCATTCAAGTAACTTTAGCAAAAATATTCCCAACAATATCTTACAATCAAATAGTTTCACTTTGAATAGTAATTCGTCTGATAGTCATTTGGACAATTTAAAAACAAAGTCCATGGAATTTACTCTCAAGCATTATTCAAAAAATAATTTTACAAGAAAAGATGCTCTGCATTTGCAAGAAGATATTACAAAAATGATAACACAAGGCATTAAGAACGAAATACAAACTGTACCAAGTAATTTGACTTCTGAAAGTGTCGATAAAGCACGCAATATTCTAAATGAAATTGTTCAATTTTAAGAGAATCCTTTCATAGAATTTGATACTGAATATAAGTTCTTCAAAAAAATTGAAGAAAAGGACATATTTCAAAAACCACAAATTATTTTTCTCAACAATTCTGTATCAACCCTGATATTCAATAATGTCAATACTGTTGATGTCAATGTGACCCAAAGTTGTTTTGCTTCCCATAAAATTTCATTTGAGAAAATATTTAGAATGGCCTGGTGTTTTTCAAGCGTTTGTAGAGAATGAGGAAATAACTCGTGAAAAACTACATTCACCAATTTTTTAAATGGGGACCGCTGCAAAGAAAAGCGAAAACAATTTGAAGGGAAAATAGTCATTCCATACTTCCTCTACTTTGATGATTTTGAAATAAATAACCCACTTGGTCCCCACAGTTCTTCATTGTTAGGTGTTTACTATTCATTTCCATCTGCTCCTATTTATCTCAAACACAAACTACAAAATATATTTGTAGTCGGTATTTTCAGCTCGAATGATGTGAAACGTTTTGGCAATGATAGATGTTTCTTCAAATTAATAGAAATTTTAAACGATATAGAAGAAAATGGGATTGATGTTAAAATCAACAGCGGGCACCACAAAATATATTTTGCTTTAGGCTTGATAACAGGTGATAATTTAGCTTTGAATAATGTCCTGGATTTTTCGCGCTCCTTTTCTGCGCAATACTTCTGCCGATTTTGCAAAAGGAGTAAGACAGAAAGTAAATTTGAATTTAAAGAAAACCCAGAAATCATTCGGAACAAAAATAATTATGATGAAGCTTTAAAGGCAAACAATGTGGAACAAACAGGAATTAGAGAAAACTAAATTTTTAATAGTATAAATGGTTTTCATATTACTGATAATTATTCAGTGGACGTCCTTCATGATGTCTTAGAAGGTGTTTTGAAATATGATTTGTGTAACATAATTTTACTTTACATTAAAAATAAGACTTTTGATTTGGAAATGTTAAATATTCGCAAACAATGCTTTAATTATGGTGAATCAGAAACTGGAAACCTTTCTCCTCCGTTGCAGTTTCATCATTTAAAAAAATTCACCATGAAATTAACAGCCAGGGAAATGCTAACTTTTGCCCATTTTTTTCCTTTGCTGATTGGAGATCTGATTCCAGAAGATGATTTATTGTGGAAATTCGTCACTAATCTAATTGAGCTTTTAGATTTGGTACTTTTAACAAAATATACCGATTTAGAAATAAGAAGTCTAGAGCAGCATATTGTTTATCACAACAAAGAATACACGAAAATATTTGCTGATACTTTGAAACCCAAGCATCATTTTTTGATGCATTATAGCCGAATTATCAGGCGATCAGGACCTCTGAAGTATCTTTGGACTTTTGCTTTTGAATCTAATCATCGTAAGTTAAAGTCGTATGCTAAAAACATGAATTCAAGAAAAAATGTAGCACTTTCTTTATCATTAAATTATTCATTATACTTTGCTAACGTTACAACAAACTTTGAAATGCCTTCTAACATTTTCAGCAAAAAGCAATGGAATGTAACCGCTTCTAAGTTTTATAAAGAATTACAAGCTAATGTAAATATTACAGATCTACTAAGCTATACATGCTATAAAAGTGTCGAAAGGCATGGTACATTACACAAACAAGGATATATAGTATATTTACGAAATCCAATATTGAGGGCATTTAAAATAATAGAAATATTAAAGTCACCTGACAAGGTTTTAGTTTTCTGTAAGGAGCTTCAGGTTCTTGAGTTCAAGAAACATTTTTTGTCTTATTTAATTGGCGAAGAGACAAGTTTTTATTTGTTGGAAATCGAAAATATCAAGTATCCTCCTGTTCATCTATGTACAGTGAATGGTCTACTTCTATCATTCGAAGAAATTTTTTTTGGCGCCATATCATTATCAATTTTCTTTGAAGTAATGTACATTTTTTTTCAGCAGAGGGAAATATTTTTCTGAGTGTAGGGATATACAAACAAAGCAAACAACGGAAATTTCCCACGCAATCAATAAATCGAAAAAAGGAAATAAACCAAAAACTAGCCCGGCACTGCTATATGGAGGAGCCCGACGGCTTCCCCCCGTTGGGGGGCCCCGGGGAGACTAATAGTGCAAAATTGGCGACAAGTGTCAACAAGCGAAGAAACACGAGTACCCAGCAGATGGCGGCCGTAAGACTCAAGCAGTCGAAGACAAGCAAGAAGTGAGTCGACTTCAAGCAGAAATTGAAGAAGTAAAATTAAGAATCGAAACGTACGAAGATATGTCTGAGACAGCGAAGAAAGTGCAAGATACTGAACCGGTACGAAAAATCGATACGCAAGCAAAGCAGAAGAAAGCTGTTAAATCAATCTTCACAGAAGAAGTCTTAAGTGCTGGAGGCACTAATGACAGCCAGAATTACTTTGCAGCGCTGGACGGACTCCAACAGGATTTGCAGGTAGATGAAAATAATGGAGGTAATAAAGATAATGATAATTTTATACTTTATTTAAAAAATAACAAGTTGGGTAGACAGACCTATGCTCATGTCAGAAGGGTTTTGTACTCAACTTACAAAATGCAGTAACCAGTAACGAATAAAATCAAGAAACATGCCATGTTCGAGGATCATACTATTATTAGCAAAGTTGAAAGAATTTTGACTTCTGAGGTATTTGTTATAGTTATACCCACAAATATCTCCCTTGATAATTATTTCAGATTTTTTAAGATCACGGGTGTCCATTCGCGAGGGAGGAAACACATTTTTCATGTTCTACCCCCCCCCCCCCCCTCTGCCCCACAGAAGCAAAAACTGTCAGTTTAAGAACTGTTTTGAAAAGCTCTCATAGAGAACTTTCAGTTGATACTCATATCGGCTACCTTTCATTAAATTTTTTTTCAGGGGCCACTCCTCTGTACTGTAATCATTGATTCATGGCCTGTTTTTTAGAATCTTAGAATGGTTACAAAGCCCTTTTGCTAGGAGCTCTCTCCTGCCTTTCCGACTTGTTTCAATTGTATATACTCATCTTCATGATACCTATCATTACTGAAATTTTCATGCGAATCCTAGCAAAGCTGTAGTTTCTAAGTCGGTAAAAAGCGCATATGGCTCCATAGCGCATATGGCTCCATAGTAATGCAGGAAAATTCAAATCGCTATAACTTCGTTAAATATTATTCGATCTTTATGAAACTTTCAGAAAAGATTAATCGTATAAATAGTCATCTGTGTGCTAAATTTTATTGAATTTAAGGATACCGTCTAGATTTTATTCAAGAAAATATAAAATCAATAAATCATACTATTACTAACAAAGTTGAGTGAATTTCGACTTCTCATGTATTTGTTGTTGTTGTACTTATTAAGGCCTACATCCATGATTTTTTTCAGATTTTTCGGATGGAAGGTGTCCAATCGCGAGGGGGGGGTACGCGAAAAGTTCGTACATTTCCCCTTCCCCTGCCCCCCTCGGTACTTGTAAGGCAATTTTAGGACTTGTTTTGAAAAGATCTCGTTAAGACCTTTCCAATGACACCCTACTCGACTACCAATGGTGAAAAATTTTTTTTGGGGGGTCACTTCCCTATATGGGGAGACCCCCCTTAAACCCCTTTGAAAATTTGTCCCACCATTGAACTTTCAAGAGGTCACCACTTCTGACCTTTCCACAAAGTTTCATGGCTGTAGCCTCTATAGTTTCGGAGAAAAAGTGCTGTGACATACAGACGGACGGACGGACGGACGGACGGACAGACGGACAGACGGACACAGGTCGTGATTGCAATAGGGTTTTGTATTTTAGTACAAAACCCTAAAAATAAGGAAAATAAAAATAAAATCTGCTGGTTCGCCTCAAAAAGTTGTCAAGAATACCGAGAAAGTTCCGCCAATTAATATCTTCGGTCAAAGCGGAAAGGACATGGTTCGGCTATTGGCAGCCAAAAACAAATTAACAAATTTTGAAATTAAACGAATCAATTCCGAGAAGTTATCTATCAGAACGAAATCACTGATTGATTTCAAATCAGCTAAAAATGCTTTAAATTCTGGGGAGGTTCCACACTTCACATATACCCCCAAAAGCGAAAAGAATTAGACGTTCTTGTTGAAGGGCATGGACTGCGGAGAAGATACCGTCGATCTTCTTCAGCTGTTCAAGGAAGCAGCACCAGAAATCAAATTTATCTCAGTTAAAACATTCCCGACAAGAAGGTCGACGGTAGAAAAAATAACCACTTTATTTAGTACAAATATCAAATAAGAGCAGTCCAAGCGCTCTTCAACAAATCAGATATTTAAATTTCCGAGTGGTGTGGTGGGAACGCCTCCAGCAACGAAAAATCAACCAGTGCTTTCGCTGCCAATGATTTGGGCATTCGGCTGCCAACTGCGCCATGCATTATCGATGCGTCAAATGCAAGGACATGCATGCTCTCGGTGAGTGCAAATTGGCTCAGAAATTATACTGTGTTAACTGCAGTGTTTTTGGTCACCCGTCATCATATCGAGGATGCTCCCGATATCAGGATGTGAGATTAAAATCTGTCCCAAAGCAAACACAACTACACCGCAGTGTCTTAGCTCTGAACTTCGTCAAGCCCGGAGCACTCGGCGCTAGAGGACCAGCAGAAAATGCGGAAAATAGTGTAAATAATGTAAGTGGCAATAATAAGCTGCTTCTCAAAATTTTAAAGCAATTAAATTCTCTATCGGAAAGAATCGATAAGCAAGATATGAAAATTACTCTTGTTTTTCATCTTCTAGGGGTTTCAAATGCCTGAAAATAATTTGTCATCCAGTCATATTTCCATGGATAGGATTCGTCTCATCTCGATCAATGTCAACTCCATTGTTACTATACATCGGCGTGATTATCTCCTTGAATTCATTGTTAAGCAAAAGCCTGACATCATGCTTCTCACTGAAACCCACCTCAATTCATGGCACTCCATGACATTCAAAGATTTTGAATTCGTAAGAAACGATAGGGTAATAGGTGATGGGGGAGGTGGCATCGGGATATTGGTTCCAAGACCCTATTGTTTCCAAAATATTGAAAAAGTCGAGCTCAAAAGCTTTGAATCTCTTGAAGTGTCCGTTATCAAAATCTCACTGCCAGGTGGGGATAACCTCTTCGTTATCTCTACCTATGCAACTGGTGGAACTGTTCTCAAGCTCAAGGAGGAGCTCAATTCCTTGTTTGAAATACTCCAATTGCACAGGCTGCATAGTTATTATATTCTTGCTGGTGACAATAATCCAAGACGTGTATTCCTGAAATCGTGGATAACAGAGAACCAAATTGAATACAGGTGCAATCTATATGGGTCGGAGCTCCCAACATACCCTAGGACAAATTCATATTTGGACCTTTGCATTGCTGACGCAAGACTCGAATTCAGCTTTAATAGTCCTCAACGGAAACTGCAGGTGCTTCCTTATGATAGTGACCATAACGCAATTGTAATGGAAATCAATCATCACAAGGATGATTTCTGCCTCATTCCAGTTCAACATGAAAATCATCGGTTGAAATTCAAAAAAACAGACTGGGGAAAGTTTCAAAAGAAGTTTAATCGCGAGTATCAGAAGCAATGTCCCCCTTCTGATGGTGGCAACTCTTGCTCAATGGTTCCTAATGACAGGAATCTAACTAACGATGAAAAAGATGTCTATTTGTCGAAGTTAGAGAAGCTGACGTTGGAAACGATTGAGAAAGTCGTTCCCAAGATTAAACATCGAAACAATATGGAAGGATATGAAACAACAACCATCACAAGGTTGAAAAGATTGAAAAGCCTTCTTCTCACATGCGTCAAAAATATTTATCGACGATTTTTGGACTACAACCATCCCTCGTTGTCTTTGTTGAAATTACATCTGAAGAATGTCCGGAACTTAATCCGGTCATACTTCAGGAGTGAGGTCAGCAATCAATGGGTGGAAAAATTGAGGGGTATTAGCCCACAGGACCCAGACGGCGTGTTCACGAAAGTGAATAGCATATTCCGCAAGAAGTCTCGAGTGAAGGTATCGAATCTTGAAGTCACTAGTGATGAGATAAATCTTCTCGATAGGGCTGGTATCGAAATTGATAGTACGACTCCGGATAGAAATGGAAACAGGATTATTTGTGAAGGGTTGGATAAACTTGCCCTGATTGGAACACATTTTGAATTGGTCCATCTACTACACTCTGAGAGAGGGAACGAAATATTTTTAGAGGTCGTTGAAGCAAAAGTTTCCGATTTCAAATCAAGCCTGAACGGCCAATCAATTCTTCATTTCAATGAAACATTAACATCTGACCTCATACCGAGCTTGAATCTTATTGATTATTTTGTCAGCTATGAAGACTTGTGTTTCATATTTCGCAAGATAAACAACAAGAAATCATGTGGTACTGATGGTATTCCAAATGTATTTCTCCAACATTTGCCTGAGGTTGCTATTAGGAATTATTGCATATTGTTCAACAACATGTTGAGCAATTCATATTTCCCAAATGAATGGAAGAAAGCTAAGGTATTTCCGAAATTGAAGAAGGGACAAGAATCTTCATGCCCCAAAAGCTATCGCCCAATCAGCTTGCTGCCTAACATCAGCAAGATGTTTGAAGTGATACTCAACAGAGCATTAAACGCCCACATTGAGGAATATGAGTTGATGCCGAATTGCCGATTTGGTTTTCGTGCCAGGCATTCGACCACACATGCAATAACGAAAGTAACCTCAGACATATGTTGGAAACTAAATGATAGACAATACGTTGGAGCATGTCTCATTGATATGGAGAAAGCCTTCGATACGGTGTGGTTAGATGGACTAGTTTTTAAACTCCTTCAGGACAAGTTCCCCAGACACCTTGTCGCCATGATGTGTAATATGTTATACGGGAAATCGTTTGTTGTAACTGATGGAAATCTGACAACAATGCGCGAGTTCAAGGTCTTGAATGGTCTACAGCAGGGAAAAGTTACTGCGCCCCTGCTCTTCTCAATCTTCGTTCGCAAGCTATTGAACGGCTTTGATTTTAACGTCTCGCCAACGCGATCATTGGTAGCGTTTGCTGATGATCTGATCATCTATACGGCAGACCGAAAAGCTACAATAGTTCAGAGCAATCTTCAAAAAATGTTCAATGATGTGCAGCTGTACACTGACAATTGGCGAATGAAAATCAATGCGCAGAAGTGCGAAACAATCTTGTTTCGGACAACGCTGCAGGGGGTCAGTCAAGACCTGAAACGTAATTGGAAGGATTTCCACATCATGGCTGGCGAGGGTAGTTCAGAATGGGTTCCACATAAATCCTGTGTTCGATACCTCGGTGTTTATCTCGATCAGTATCTGTACTATACTGAACATGTGAAAATCATGCTCAGTAAGGCACAAAAAGTAGTCATGGCCCTACGAAGACTCTTTCATTCCAAATACATTGATCAAAAGGTCAAAATTATCTGTTACAAGACCCTGGTTAGACCAGTTTTGACATATGGATGCCAAATCTGGTACAACCAGAGTGCTAGTACTATGGAAAAATTAAGAGTTTTCGAAAGGAAATGTCTTCGTGCATGTACTCGTTTATACAGAAAGCCTGAGATGGATTGGAAACATTATATATCGAATAGAAGAATTTATCAAACTGCTGAAGTGACTAGAGTCAACATCTTCATATTCAAACTTCTTTGGAATCATATCGCAAGATCTGTGACTGTGAGTGAAAGCCCTTGGATTTCACAGCCATTCCACCCTACAGACGGGTATATTGCGACTTGCCTCACTACTGGCTTCATTCCTCCAGAAGTATTTGTGTATTTGGACATGAATCGATATATTTTGATTCTGATGGCGTCCCAGTCATAAATCACATATATCGACGGGCCACCGATAAGAAAATAAAATATCCTCCGAATTTGAGTTCACGAGACCAACAATTCCAATGGAGATACTCATTTGCTAGATTCGTTGAAGCTGATCGAATTGAGACGGTGCAATCCAGGTATTGGTGGCTGAATGACAATGTCTAAATTATTCGTGTTTATTTTCAGTTTTGGTGTTTTTCGTTACCTAGTTTTTGAGTTTCAGCTCATTATTGCTACATTTAGTATTGTTGTTTATTTGTGTTAAAAATTAGGTATAGGTTAGGTAGATGTTTATTATATTAGGTTAGAGATAAGGTAAAACTCTGAGGTTAGGAATTATAGAATTTTTCTAGTATAAGATAAAGTTTTTGATTGTATTTTATTAGAATTAAGTTAAGACGTATTAGCTGTAGGATCAAAGTTCACTGTTGTAAATAATTTTAGGATATTGTTGGTTGGTTTTTTCTCCTTTTTCCTATTGATTTTCAAAATGTGTAATAATTTTAATTAATTGAATTTGCTATAGTTTTTTTTTTTTTTGAAGAAATATGTTTAATGAAAACGTTTAAATTTAGAGAGCCATTTGGGCCATTAAGGTTTTTGCATGTTTATTGTTTGGAATTTGCTTTATATTCTTTGAAAATTTATAACGATTAGTATTGAATAAAGCGCTTTTGACTTTGACTTTGACTTTAACAACGGAGACTTGACATCCTAGAAAGACAGACGATAACATTATCAAGGAACTACTTACGAGTATGACAAATTTCGATTCAATTTTATCGGCACTAGTACATACCCCCCAACGAAAACGGAAGCGAGATGACCCAGAAAAAGCAGAATTCCAACAACTGAAACAACGAAAACCTAATCTTCTTCTATCTGGCCTAACCCAGGGTCTACCTGCGTAACCCATCCTACACGTTTATGGTAATATCCTTCCACGCATCGTTTAGACACTGAAGATGGCATGAAGGAGTCGATATGTACCTGCTCACTCAAGAAAGCAAGCCTGACGGCTTTCAAGAAAAAGTCTCATTTTTTAGGTCTTTGTAAACATTTTTTCTACAAAGACCTACTAGGTTCGCGACCTGTCTGTCCGTCTGTCCGTCCGTCTGTCCGTCCGTCCGTCTGTCCGTCTGTCCGTCTGTCCGTGCGTCACAGCTGATTTCCTCAGAAACTATAGAAGCTAGAATGCTCAAACTTTGTGAAAAGGTCAGAAGTGATGGTCTCTCAAAAGTTAAGGCCTTAAAAAAAATTTAAAAAATGTTTAAGGGGGGTCCCCCCTAATAACGAATTTGCCCTTAAAAATTTTTTTTCATCAAAGGTAGTCGAGTGGGATATCAAATGAAAGGTCTTGATTAGAACTTTTAGAATCTGAAATAAAAAAATCATTTGATGAAGTAGGGGGTCCGCGGGAAGGCAAAATGTACCCAAAATTTGTGTCCCCCCCTCGCGATTGGACACCTTTCAGCCGAAAAATCTGAAAATTATCAGAATTAGGGGGTCCAGGGGAAGGCAAAATGTACCCAAAATTTGTGTCCCCCCCCCCCCCCCTCGCGATTGGACACCTTTCAGCCGAAAAATCTGAAAATTATCACGAACGTGGACCTTTATGAGCACAAGGGCAACAAATACCTTAGAAATCGAAATTCACTCAACTTTGTTAATAATAGTATGATTTGTAGATTTTACATTTTTGCCCATAAAATCAAAACGGTACCTTTAAACTTCTTGAAATTTCGCAATTATATATACTAACATAAGATATAGACGTTCACAAAATTTAATTGAGAGCGAATCATAATCAAGTGAGTTATAGCCATTTCAATTATATGGAATTACACCAACAATAACACGTGTTTATGGTTCATATAGGGTTTTCCAATAAGAGGTGTTATTTTGATATTAAAAGAAAAATGCCACTTTTAATACAAATGATCGAATGTTAATTTCATTGTAAAGAAGAAGATATGCCGTTAATAGCAATAATTAACATTGAGCAAATAACCTCTACGACATGCTTACAGGACCATATCCTCTTCATGAAATTTTCCATAACCAAATCGCAAAGTGGTTACCCTATGTCCTCAATAGCCTCACGAATTTCATCTTTGAGATCTTGAATCGACGCTGGGCTATTGGTATAGGCCTTCTCTATCACGTGGCTCCAAAGGAAGAAGTCGCAAGGTGTTAAATCAGAAGATCTATTCAAAATAACACCTCTTATTGGAAAACCCTATATATTTAAAATTGACTTAGGCACTTTTATTTTCTTTCAATTTTCATGAAAATTTAAGGAATAGTGTTTAACTTGAACATGTTCAATCGGCCGAGCATTCAGAAAAATCATTTAAGCTAGATTAAAATGGCGGCTGCACTGTGCTTATGAAAGAAACTGTGCATCTTTTGTATAAATTTGAACGATTTCATATCTAAGTATTGGATGAATAATTCAAGTTATCGATTCACGCCATTAGAAAACTTGTTTCTAACCCTAGGATGTTTACAAAGACCTTCTGGTAGGAGCACCCTCCTGCTTACTCAACTTGTTGTGTTTTGGATCTGACTAATTAAAATTAAAATCTTAAACAAAAGTGTCGATAATATTATTTTACATTAGAACCAAACTCATCTATTAAAAATATCTGAAAAATAGTAAAAAATCAGTCAACAAAAGAATACTTTGGTTATTATAAGGGTTTTTTTTAATAATTTTACAAGGGCCTATTAAAATCGCGATCCACCTGTCCGTCTGCTCGCCCATCTGTGCATCTGTGCGTCACAGCAAGTTTTCTGACAAATCATGTTAATATCATAAACTAGCTGACCCGGCGAACTCTGTTCCGCCTTAAAGGCAATTAATAAGCCGATTTTCGAATTTAGTAAGTTAGTTTTTTTCTTAGAAAAAAAAAGAAGTACATTAATCATTTATTATTGTTTCTGCATTTCAGTACATAGGTTGCTCTTCACTTAAGTACCTTGTGATACACGACATTTTTGGTTTTCTTATCAGGCGCAAAAACAAGCAACGCAGATGGTCTTCCAACCCGTGAACATGCCACATATAATTGACCATGGGAAGAACATGGATGTTCTAGATTCAAACCACAAACTTTTAAGGATTGACCTTGTGATTTGTTGATGGTCATGGCAAATGCAAGACGGATCGGAAATTAAAGTCTTTTAAATTCAAACGGCAAATCGGTTGGGATCATCGGGATCCTCGGAATGAGAACTTCCTCACCTTTGAATTTTCCTTTCAGTATCGTCGCCTAAATTACATTGTTCATCAACTTTCTAACCACGAAGCGCGTACCGTTGCACAGTTTTGGTTGGTTTATGTTTCGAAGCATGATTACTACGGAGCCAACCTTTAGGCGTAAATTGTGCGGTGGTAAGCCAGGCACATCCAAGGAGTTTAAAAATTCAATTGGATAGTTGGTGGCTTCATCTTCATTTGTGCATTGTTCTAATGATCTTATTTTGAATTATATAGTTCAGGTCGTCTACATCTTTATTCTTAGCTGCAAAATTGCTCACTCACTCAACCATTCATCATTTTTGTAGTTTAGTAAATACCTTAAATGTCGGATTAAATCCTCGCTCTTCCATAATATCTGCCCAAAGTGACGTTATTTGGAAACAACCATTGTATTTTTGAGTGTTTGCAAGAAAGTGGCGTGATTCTGGTGTTTCGCCACAAAGCAATGAATACAATGGCTCAGGTGGCGGAGTCAACAATGGCAATTTCACTTTACCACTAAGGCAGCATAATCCTGGCGTTTCTCCGGAAAACTTTAATGCACCACAATACTTGCAAACAACGTCCATTTGCCCAATGCAAACGCTAGGATGCAAGTTGTAATCATTGCTGCAATCGTATCGAAACGCTGCTCGATTCAAATCAGCACTTGATAAATTATCTATTTGTTGACGTCTGTTGTTCGCTCGACGATTTTGCATTGTCGACCGAGTCGTTTCACGGGCTGCCTCACTTTGCTCTTGTGATTGAGAAGCACGAAGTCGAGCCATACTAACGCGGCGCTGTTCACGTGCAATTTCTTGTTCTTCTTCAGTCCTTTCATTTGCAGTGTTTCGTATCCTTCTTGCATTACGGCTTTGTTGGGAAAGATTCGATCGTCTTCGTCGCGGCATTAGTAATTAAACTTCACTTCACTTCACCTAAATATTTATTTAAAAACTCAAATTTTCAACCATTCATAGACAAAATTACTTAGCTTTTTGAGATAGGCAATGGCTCTATTATTACATTATAAGTTATTCATTTAATAGAAATAGTTTTAATATTGATTTCTTATAAAAATCAAATTGTCATCCATACGTCCATTACATAGCTGTCATTTGTGTTTTGTTATTCCAAGTTTGATTCTTTTTTGTTATTCCACGTTTTATAGTGACTGATGTTTTATAAATAGTATCCTATGTCCGTCTCCTGGCTCTAAGCTACCTCCTCACCAATTTTCAGCCATATCGGTAAAGCCGTTCTTGAGTTATAAATAGTGTAAATAACACGACTTTCTCTTATATATATAGATATGAGATTTTCCAAATATGTCAAACGTAGTGCCCTCTTCAAAGTTTCATTTTAAAAAAATTGTAGGGGTATTATACAGGGGGTGATTTAAAAACGAAGATTTGACCAGGGTAGCCAAATCTTGATGAAATCTCAAAATAAGTCTTAAACTGACACTTTTCACTTTGTGGGCTGCATGGGGAGGGGATATGTACAAAAAAATTGGTATCCTCTTCCCGCGATTCCACATTTTTTATTAAAAAAATCTTTGAAATATGATGGAAGTAGGTCCTCATAAGTACACGGCCAACAAATGTCTCAGAAGTCAAAATTAGATCAACTTTGTCAATGACAGCACATTTTATGAATTTTAAGGAGTTTGCATTAAAAAATTAAAAAGGGACCTTCAAATTTTCCAAAACCTCGAATCTAGGCTTCTCAGCAGTATTGTAAATGTACGTGTTCTGAAAACAATTGAAGCTATTTATGTTTAAAATTCGTATTTTTCATCAGCTTCTGAATGGCGTTATATTCAAGGTCACAGTATTCATCGATTTAAAGTTACTTTAAATGTTTCTAAGAAAAAAAGTTGCAAAAAAGGGTTCTCGATGATAAATCCATATTGTACAAAATGAATAAAATTTGACTACGTTTCTTTCGTCTATGCTTTACCTTTCTCTAAAACCCATATTTTTTCTGCTAGAGCAGAGAAATCAATTTTCAGACCCTATGTTAAAAAATTAATAGTGTTCCAATGTAAACAAGTTGCGTAAACAGACCTACGCTCATGTCAGAAGGGTTTTGTATTCAATTTGCAAAATGCAGTCACCAGATCGAATCAAATCAAGAAACATTTCCAAGACAATTTTATTGGAGAAAATATGAAATACGAAGATCATACTATTATGAACAAAGTTGAACGAATTTCGAGTTCTGAGGTTTTTGGTATTGTTATACTCATAAATATCTCCCTTGATAATTATTTCAGATGTCCATCCGCGACGGAGGAAACACATTTTTCATGTATTTCCCCCCTGTACCCCCACTGAAGCAAAAACTGACAGTTTAACAACTGTTTTGAAAACTTCCCATGAAAACTTTTATTTCGTACTCATATCGGCTACGTTTGATGATTTTTTTTCAGGGGCCACTCTCCTGTACTGTTATCATCAATTAATGGCCAATTTTTTCGAATCCTAGAATGGTTACAAAACCCTTTTGCTAGGAGCTCTCTCCCACCTCCTTGACTGGTTTCACTTATGAGCATTAATTGTAGGTACTCATCTTCAGTCATTCATTAAATTGGATCAAGTGTTCAAAGCATGCACCTTAACCGTTGAAGTTGGGAAAAAATAACTCAAAATTATTCAATCGTCGCATTTAAAACAGCCACTATTTTTTTACGATTACTGATACCACTAGCTGAACCGATTCTCAAAGATATACATGACACCTATCATTCTTGAAATTTTCATGCAAATCCTAGCAAAACTGTAGTGTCTGAGTCGGTAAAAAGCGCATGTTGTTCCATAGCTATATGTTGCCATAGTAATAAATGCAGCGCATATTGTTCCATAGTAATACAGGAAAACTCAAACCGCTATAACTTCGCTAAATATAGTTCAATCTTTATGAAACTTTCAGGATGGATCAATCTTATGAATAGACATCTACGTACTAAATTTCATTGAATTTAAGGGTACCGTTAAGATTTTATTCAAGAAAACATAAAATCTATAAATCATACTATTACTAACAAAGTTAAGTGAATTGCGACTTCTTACGTATTCGTTATTGTTGTACTCACCAAGGCCTACATTCCTGATTTTTTTCAGATTTTTCGGATCACAGGTGTCCAATCGCGAGGGGGGGACACAAATTTTTCGTGTATTTCCCCTCCCTGTGCGCCCCTCGAAGCAAATTTTCATTTCATTTGATACCCATATCGGCTACCTTCAATGAAAGTTTTTTTTTTCGGGGGATCACTCTCCTATATGGGGAGACCCCCCTTAAATACCTTATAAAATTTTTTTGCAGTTGAACTTTGAAGAGATCACCACTTTACACCTACACACAAAATTTGATGTTTCTAGCTTCAGTAGTTTCCGAGAAAAACTGCTGTGACACACGGACGGACGGACAGACGGGCAGACGGACAGACTGGTCGCGAAACTAGTAGGGTTATGTAAAATTATTTTACAAAACCCTAAAAAGTGACGCCTTCAATCATAAATATATTTTTATCACATATTCAACACGTTCCACCAATAATATAAAGGGCTCTAATTGACTTTCTTCGCGGTATTATAATGACGCGTCTAGTACGATATTATACAAATCGAGCCAGATGGCAGCCTATGCGGACGACATCAACATTGTGTCGCAGTCGTTAACAAACGTTAAAGAAATTTTCCTGAAACTCAGCAACGAAGTAAAACTAGTAGGGCTACAAATCAATGAGAATAAAACGACAAAAAACACCTCGAATACCCAAAATATCACACTTGGTGTGGACTTATTTTTATATTCAGGCACGAAAATAACAAGAATGTGTAATGAGTGATGAGATACGTCGAAGAATACTGCTTGCAAATAAAATATTTTATTAAGTTTTGACGATCTTGAAGATCAGCAGCATAAATATGCAGTGGCGGCGCAAGGCATGGGCGAGGTGGGCAACTGCCTACGGCTTCGCGCTATAGGGGCCTCGCCCTTGAGAGCTTTTTCTATCTCAATAAAAGTTTGAAAAATATTGATACCAGTGAAATAGTGACCACGATCAACTCAACTACAGTAAGGTATTTAGGATGGATGAGACCATCGGCGGCGATCATCTTGGCTTACAGTATTTTTTACAACCGACCTCAATGTTGTCTCTCAAATCACAATTGCACTCCTATCTTTAGTGTGATAACTACAATTCTGGTGTAACTTATAATTAAATTGTGCTTATTGGGTTCCTTGACACTTTTTTAGAATGCAAGCACACTTCCCTGAAGCTCGAAAGAGGTATCCGATAGTATTTACTAACATATGCATATCTCACTAAATGTTTGGGCTGGGAAAGTTGCATAATGGGCAAGCACATCATTCCAATAACCAATATCAACCTTAAAACGAGAGTACCGAAAGTATGTATTTCTATATTTTATTGTGAGTGAGAATGAGTAATATTGTGTTGAATGTTTGTAAAATAATAACTATTAAATTAATACGTAGTGATTGTTTATCAACTCGATTTATTCAAATAGAATTTCAGTGAGCTGCTTAAGGTAATTTTTTATAAATTAACTGGATGCATGTGGAGTGACTGTAGGTATGTACGTAAAAATAAAATTATTATTATTGTTAATATACGTTAAACGACGTTCGTCATGTCACGCACAGGTCCCAAGAGGGATAGAGATATAGGGAGAAAATGGGTATCTGGGTCCGCAAAAAGACAAAAGTACGCTAAAAGCATTTTATCAGATCGGCCTTTAGATTCAGGATTGATGAATTACCTAAAAAAAACTTCTCATAGCATGACAAAATCAGATGAATTCATTTCCTTGACGCCAGATATTGCAACAGCCAATACTTCATTCAATTTGAAAAGTACTTCAGATGTATTGAGTAGTAAGCTACAGTTGGAAGTAGAAATAGCATCAAACTCTACGCAATCAGAATCCGAAGTGGAGAGCAGAATTTCTGAACAACAAATAAGTTCTCGGTCTGTTAATGGGGAAGAAAGCGACATTATCAAAGAATCATTTATAAGTTCAGAACCAGGAATGTGGTCATTTTCCCTAACCGATTCTCAGTGTCATGATATTGTTCAAAGTGGTCCAATGCAGCCATCAAATAACAGCGATGATGGTTATCCCAAAGATTATGATCGTAGTTACTTCTCTCATTTTTATTTTTTAAGAAGACTCAGTAACGGTGAAACTTAACATAGTCACTGGCTGGTTTATTCCAGTTATCAAAACAAAGTTTACTATTTTCCGTGTAGACTTTTTATCAATTCTCAAACTCAGATGGTTCATGGAGGATGCTGTGACTGGAAACACTTAACAAATATTTTACAAAGACACGAGAATACCAGAGAACATATGTCATTTATGTTTCAATAGCTAACATTTGAAGAGCGAATTAAGCCTGGGAAAACAATAGATAAAGAAGATAAAAGGCTAATTCATGAATCTCAAAAACATTGGTACAATTTATTTGAAAGATTGATTGACATCATAAACTTTTTGGGTATCCTTTGTTCGTCCATATGGGCTGGAGCTTCCACAGTCTTATACTCGTTGAGACCTCCGGTTCGTCAAAAATTTCATGCAGCTCATGGTTGTATCGAATTCACCATTGGTCCCCGTCTAGCTACGCTCTGATTATTCGCCTCAGGACCCGTCGCTCAAAGGCGTTCAATATATTTTGCAGATGCTTCGATTAGTTTCAAGTTTCACACCCATAGCATAACACAGGTCTTATTACAGATTTGTACACTTGGAGCTTTGTTTTCCTGTGTATGCAGCTGGTCTTCAAGATCTTCAATACTGAATAAAATATTTTATTTGCAAGCTGCATTTGTCGACGTATTTCGCCTCTTTCATTACCCATTTTTGTTATTTTGTCGCCTAAATACACAAATTCGCTAACATTCTCGATACTGCATTCGACAAGTGTGATATTTTGTGTACTTGAGGTATTTTTCCTCGACTGCGCTTTGAGCTTTGTTTTATTTTCATTGATTTGTAGCCCTACTAGTTTTGCTTTGCTGTCGAGTTTCAGGAAAAGTTCTTTGGCAGTTGTTGATGTCATCCGCATAGGCTATCACTTGGCTCCACTTGAATAGTAATGTACCTCGCGTATCAACAGGTAGGTTCCTTATAACGTACTCCAGAGCCAAATTGAATAGTAATGGGGCCAGCCCATCTCCCTGGTTTAGTCCGATATTTGTGTCAAACGCATCGGTAAGTCAGTTATTGATGCGGACTTGGGAGGTCGTCGACGTTATTTTCATTTTGGTAAGACGGACTAATTTGGCTGGGATGCCAAAGCAAAGCATTATTCGGTACAGTACGTTACGATCAATACGGTCGTATGCTTGCTTAAAGTCACGTCTATGTTGAGCTCCCAGCGTTTTTCAAATACCTGCTTGAGTGTGAACAATTGGTTTATTGTTGATCTACCTGCTCGAAAACCACCTTGACACTCCCCAATAATACTGTTGACGTATGATCCGATTTTATTTTCTAAGATTTTAGAAAATATTTTGTACGCCATACAAAGTAGTGATATGCCTCTATAATTTTCGCACTGTAGCTTGTCTCCTTTTTTGTGGATAGGGAATATAATTGATTGGCTCCACTCTTTCGGCATATGTTCTTATTGCCAAATGTGCTGTATGACTTTGTGAATAGCTTGATGAACACTACTGCCACCATATTTGATGAGCTCCACTGGAATCTCATCGATGCCCGGGCTTTATTATTCTTTTGGGCTTTGATGATGGAACAAACTTCATCCAGAGTTGGTGGGGCCAATGGAAGCTCTCCACAGATATCTATAGGCTACGATGTTCTGGAGCTGTGTGGAGGATTAAGAAGGTTCTTAAAATATGATGCCCATTTTTCCTTAATCTTGGTTTCATCAACGATGATATTGCCGATGTCATCATGACAGAGCGCGGTTTTGGGCTGATAACCACGTCTCAGGCTTTCACTACTTTGTATGCTTGTCTTGTGTTGTTGCTCGCTAAGCTGACATCTATACTTCTCTTTTCTTTCTTTCTTTTCTTAATTTTAATTATCTTATTCGCTACTCTTCTGAGATTTTCATAGTGTTCTCTCTTCGTCCTGGTTTTCCTACCTACGTATTCTTTGTACGCTTGATTCTTTTTATCTAACGCATTCTGGCACTCATCATTGAACCAATCATTCCTCTTGCACCGGGCTTGATGTCCGATCGTCTGTTCTGCGACGGTCCTAATAGTCGCTTTCACTTCCATCCAGAGCTTATTGCTCGTCTTTAACGATACGATGGGAGCTAGTTGGTTGTCGAGAGTTTTCGTGAAATTTTTGGCCACCGACGCCGGTTGGTGCCTTTCGATGACAAATTTTTGCAGCGGGCACGTCTTCGCTGAATATGCCTTTGACATACAACATCGATAGGTTAATTTGATCAGGTAATGATCTGAGTTACAATTGGCCCCTCGGTATGTACGGACGTTAAGTATGCTTGAGACCCAACGTTGTTGGATCAGAACATGATTGATCTAGTTTTATGTGTTGCCATCCGGTGACTCCCAGTTCATTTTATGAATGCGTCGGTGTGGGAAGCAGGTCGAACTTATGACTAGATTTATGCTACATGCATAGTCAATCAGGTACTGGCCGTTGTCATTTGTTTTATCGTGGAGGGTATATCCTCCAATTGTTCCCCGATGAGATAGCTCATTGCCAATCTTAGCGTTGAAATCGCCCAGAATTATTTTTGTGTCGTTTGTGGGCAACGAGTCGACCAGTCTTTCCAGGTGATTGAAGAACGTTTCCTTCATTTCTTCGCCCTTTTCTTCGGTCGGGGCGTGAACATTTATCATCCAGATTTTGAAGGATTTCGCTTTTATACGGATCGCACACAACCGTTCATTGACTGCTTTAAAATCAAAAACTTGCGATTTGAACTCCCTATTCACAATGAAGGCCACTCCGAATTCTCGTTTTCCAGTGGGTTTCCCACTTTTAAATATTGTGGGCGATCTCATGTCTTGAATATCGTTTCCAGTCCATTTCGTTTCCTGGACTGCCAGTATTTTTAATTGATATTGACTGGCCTGTTGTAAAAGGTCCTTAACAGTGCCAGGGTAATTGAGTGATCTGACATTCCAGGATTCAATGGCATAGTCTTTTCTCGTTTGCGAGGTCGTTGCCGTGAGTCCAATTCATTCCGTGGCCCATCTGCAGGATTCGAAACATTTAAAGGTTTTCAAGGGACAGGGAGTTAGCCAATTGCTCAACCTCTACCCCGGAAGCTTGGTTATTACATCGATTCCGTTATCTGGCGTGGAAAATTCGCCTTCACCTTCTTACGTCCCCACAAAGAAGGTGTAAGTAGGATTTAGTAGCAGAGCTGTAGATGTATTTACGGTTATTTGCATTCCTCGGCATTTAATGTTACATCATTGGGGAACCAGTAAACCCAATGTGCACCCCGAGATTATTTACTACCATTTAATTGGGGAGTTTGGGATGAGGAATCATGGAAGCTATGGGTTGGGGAAATAAGGGGCTCCCTCCTTCTTTCTCAAACGGGCTTGGGACCGTCTACGGCGGAGTTGAGTTCTTTAATACTATGATTGATTTCATTATGAGCAGTACGGATACAAGATTTACATCTTTGAATCGACATTTTGCAGATTTCGGTTTCCTCTATGATTTAAGCAAACTCAAAAATATTCGAAAAGAGTATTTATTCAAACATTTTCAAGACTTAAACATAGTCCTACGAGTGGGTCAGAGCAGTGACATCCAATCTTATGAATTGTATGAAGAACTGCAAGCAGTACATAACTGAGAATAACTTAAAAGAAATTTACCCAAACATTTACATATATTGTAATTCGAATTTTATTAACAATAACTTTAAGTTCAGCTTCCGCTGAAAGGAGCTTTTCTAAATTAAAGCTTATTAAAAAAATTTTAAGAAATACAATGGGTCAGCAAAGACTTTCAGCGTTAGGAGTTTTATCCATTGAGGCTGATATAGCATCTAAGTTGGACTACGATGCAATTATTAAGGAGTTTAGTAAGGCGAAAAGTAGAAAATTTCTGTTTACTTAATTTTCACTATTAAACTTTAGTCAGCAAGTGGTATCATCTTGAAAGAGCAGGAATAGAATAGTCAGACAATAGAATTCTGTTCATCAATTTATAAAAGTAGTATAAAGTGTCCAACTATTGATTTTTCAATTTTAGCTCACATTGAGAAAACACTTGCTGACGAGACTGTGATTTATTTATGTTAAAGTAAAATTGTTTGCTTTTGCACGAATTAAAAAAAAAAATCTGTTTAAATTGTTTGTTGTGTTATTGTAGGGCCTCACGGAGCTTATCTTGCCCACATAAATTTTTGGCCTTGCGCCGCCGCTGTACACAGGAAAACAAAGCTCCAATTATACAAATCTACGATAAGACCTGTGCTATGCTATGGGTGTGAAACATGGACCCCATAGAGGTATACACTGGAGACGGCGAGCTTTCATTTCCCATATAAAATATTGAAGTCTCTTAATACATGCTCAATACGAACACACATTTCATGTTCGTATACTCTAATTTTCGAAAGCTTTTGGACTTTTACGAATGAGCTTACGTATGATTGTCCAAATTCTATCATTGTTCGAAATTAATTTCGAAATAGCTAAAAAAGTTCATTATTTTTAGTTTTCTCTTTAATGATCATACAGCATTTACAATTGTAAACAATGCCTCCAAATATTGTTCAACAAACTTCTTTCCTTTCCATAAAATATACTAACAAACTACGAAGTGCGCCACATTCAAATCGTTTTCGATCGAAATCAACAATTGTGACACCCCTGATTTCGGAAATGATGTTTCAGCTGATAGAAAACAGGAAGTTGACAATTCCCGCAAAAACTCCATCAAATATCGTAATTTTTAAAAATTTTCAATGAAAACGCTTGTTTCGGGCGGATTCTATAAGTGGTTTCGAAAATAAAGTGTTCAATGTGTAAACGTGAGCAAAAATATGAGCGCGTTATCGAGTATTTTTCATTATTTAGGTAAGTAAAGTGCAGTCAAGGAAACAATTATGTGTCCGGGTATAATTTACGTGATGTTTTCTGTGTCCGTCCAGGTTTTCGGTGCGATTCGTGAATGAGAACATAATTTCGAATGTTGTGTGAATCGTGCCTGCTAGAAACGGTATATGGGAGGCGCGAGTTTAAAGATTTTCTCGGTTGAAACAGATTTGACGCCGGTCATAGAATTCCGATAACATGCAACTGAAACTCGCTTGCATTTTAAGAATTTACGCGCTTTTTTTTCTGATTTTTATTCGTACGGATTTAAATGGGCCTAAGTTATCCTTAAAGCTTCGTGTTGAAGTAATTAATTGTGTTTTTAAGTAAAAGTTCGTAATTATCAAAGAGCAAATTGCATGTGAAATAGATGTTGCGCGCAAATGTTGAAGTTTTGTTGGCTCCGTCCATAATGGTGTTAAGGTTAAATTGTTGAAAATAATTCGTTTTGTTATTGCGAAGGTGCTTGTAAAAGTTTCATGTATCGGAGTAAACATTTTAATTGAAAAACTTTGAATGTTTTCTAAAATACGTGATCTCGTACCAGTGCAGTGCACCGACAATATGGGAGCTGTTTTATTAATTTCGAAAACTGGTCGGTTGAATTTAAAAATGTTTTTCTAGGTTTCTGGAGTTGTGGTGATGGGACTGAAATTGTTGTTGAAAATCGAGTCAATTAATGCCGAAATGCATGCATGGTGGTTTAATTTGAAAATATTTGTTTCTTTACCGGAAAACGAAGAAAACCGACTTCAAAGTGCCCTACAAAGGATGAAATAAGTTTTATGAAAGTGATATTAAAGCACCATGCAATATAGCACCGCTTTTAAAAAATTTTATTCATCTTTCTTACTTTGGAGTCGGTTTTTTTTTTTTTAGCTGAATTTCTCAAGAGATATTAACCTATTGCGTATATATATATATATATATATATATATATATATATATATATATATATATATATATATATATATATATATATATATATACATATGATTTATATATAATATAACGAAAATCGTGACTATGCTAGAGGTCACAATTTCGCTCCAATTTTCACAAAATTTTTAGGAAAGGCGTATTGGGTGAATATCTCAGTTAAGTTGTTTAACCAGCCAAATCGGTCGAGGGAAAACAAAATGGCGGCCATTTTAGACAAACATTCGTGATTTCATTTCTGACCAAACCATGGCTCCTATTTGGATGAAATTTGGTACAGAGGTTTATTGAGGTGTGCGATGAATTTCACAATAAAAAATCCAAAGTCGAACCGTTTGAAACAAAATGGTGGCCGCTCAGACGTCGAAAAGCGTGTAAGCATTGGATGTTGTAGTTGTGACCAAACTTTTCAACTGATGTTAATGAAATTCGGTTCTTTGGTAATTACTGTAAATGCCTAAAAAATCATGTTAAAAAACTAGAGATCAGGTCTCCAAAAACAAAATGGCGGCTAGTTGAAGCTAGAAATTTCAAAGGCTTCTGAAAGACCCAATTTTGATTCGATGTGAATGAAATTTATTTTCAAGATAGAAAACATTAGATCTAAACATTTTGCTATTTCGGTGCACAGACATGCTCAAGTTTCAAAATGGCGGCGATTCAAATATGCGATTTTTTCAGATTTTAGTGGCCCTCTAGTGGCCGAATTTTCCAATGGATTTTAATGAAACTTGAGACTATGGATAATTGTACAAAGTCCTTGTATTGAACAAAAAATCATCAAAATCGGATGAAAAATAAAGAAGTCGAAAATATAAAACCTAATATTTTTCGCTGCCATTTTCATTAAAAATTTAATACTTTTGCCATGTCTAGAGGGAAACTGATTTGACTGCGATTGGACAAATTGACTGATGAGACTCTAAGATTGAAATATTTTTAAAAATCAAAAATCAAATGCATGCATTCAAAATGGCGGCCCACAAAGGTCAGAAGGTAAGCGCAATTCGCTATTTTAGTAGCAACTGAAGTAATGAATGATTATCATGAAAACATTTTTAATGGCGTAACTTGCAAGTATTTATAAAACAGACCATTTTAGGGGATTGTAAAATATTTTTACAATCCCCTATTAAAATCGCGATCTGTCTTTTCGTCCGCCTGTCCATCCGTCCGTGCGTCACAGTAAGTTTTTTCGCAAACCACATACTTGAATGATGAAATTTTCTTCGTAGGTCAAAAGTGGTACCCTCTCAAGCGTTTGCAAGAAAATTCCACCAGAATAATAATATCAGCACAAATGATAATTTTTTGGCTTTCTTTTTGTAGTAAACAATTAATTTTCAACCGCTGCATTCTCATAAAGTTTATCGTCAAGAGTATGATACATCTTATCATATGATGAACGAAATTTCGACCCCAATTTCGAAATTAGCTTCGAGCCTATGCGAGTTATCACAATAGCAAAGGCAAAAGCTCGTGGCTTCATGAATTTGATCTTTCGCCGTCTCCTGTATATACCTCTATGATGGACCCTAACCAAAACTGACGATAGATACAAGCCATATGGTAGCAATTTGCATATGTATTAGTCGGCCTACTATGGACAAGCTTCCGGTAGCTGTCACCCAACTGCGGCATTAGCAAATGCTTATATTTCATCATATATACTATTTTCCGAATAAAAAACGTGCCGAACGCATTCCGTGCATGCTATAAATTCACCTTGTATAGCCCATTGTGCTCTTAAACTTTCCAAGACGAGCAAATGAAGCACACGTTTTGCACCTTCGACTGATAGCTCAGCGTTGAAATGTAAACAAACTCCTATAAATTCACTTTGGAAGGCGATAAAACTAAACGGGTATAAGAACTGAAATAATTTTCACTTCACTAGGAGCGCTATTGTGTTCTCCGCGGATCATCTGGATTTCACTGTAGAAATCCGTCTCTAAACCGTACAAAACCTCGAATTTTTGTTGGCACCTCCACAATTCTTCATATAACGCCATGTAAGTTAGCCAGCAAAGTCGGCCTACTAATGGTCATGTGTGTGGTAGTAAGCGCTGCTGCCATATGGCTTGTATCTATCGTCAGTTTTGACCCTAACCCAAGCATCCAGAAACATAGTGAACACCTTCGAGGGACGAGTCCTAAGGCAAATAATCGGAGCGAAACTGCATAATGACGAATTCGATACAACCATGAGCTGTATGAGATTTTTGAGGAACCGGAGATCTCAATGATTGTAACATTGCGTAAGCTGCAATTGGTTGTTCCCGTGAATCGTATGGACGAATAGCGGATTCCCAATAAGTTGTTAGCTGGAAGAACCGGAAGGCGGAGACCAGGGGGGACCCAGACTCGGTCGACGAAGACAGTTCTTCGCTGCGTGCATTTCAAAATTTGAGACGCGGTCGATGGACCGAAACAGTTGGAGGCGCTTTTTGCAAGAGTGGCTGTAGTGCTACCAAGAAGGAAAAGTTTCAGCCAATTGAATATTTAACGATTACCATAACAACCCATGATACTGTGGAGATACACGTATTTAAGAACCTATACACTATAGAAATTTAGATATTTGATGAAATTTTAGAAACGGTTTGTAGAATTTATATGTTATCATGACTCCTCAAACAATAAGATCAGCATTCTAAAAACAAAACGGTAGCGATTTTAATTACGTACATAATAACCATGTTTTAGTGTTTCGTTCTCAATTTACGGAATGAGTATAGGAGTCCAGCTTTGATATTCAGAAACATTGCTTGAGTTACTAATTGGTTTTCAAAACCCTTCGCGCAGGAGCACTTTCCGGCTACTTTGACTTGTTATTAAGTATGTTCTAAGAACCGCTATCATACCAGGTATCTGGCATAATCTATAAACGATAGACGTACGTACGAAAGAGTAAACATGGTTAATTCATTAAAGCTGAAAAATAACAAAATCTTGACACCGAAATGGGTCAAACTAAAACCTTGATTCCTTGACGTAAAGTCGCTTCCGTACAAACTCACTGCCAGCATTTTATTTATGATTCATAATGAAGTGACGATCAAAACATTGTGTTCATTGCTTTAATTGTATCTAATTGTATGCCCATAGTACCCATGAGGCTAATTACGAATTCAATTACCAAATAACGTTTTTCAGGATTCGCATTTCATTTGCATCAGTAATAAGAAATATACAAAAATATTCTGGTTTATGGCTAGTAACTTGGGAAAATTAAGCTTCCTACGAGTCTAGTAGTATAGTATGCGTAAACTTCAATTTTTGACTATTAAAAAGTTTTTAATTGGAAGAATGTTAATTTTATGCTAAATTTCGATTTAACGAATGGATTTCTAATATAATGTAGGAATTACTGGTTAACCACCCGTTTTTATAAAAGGAGAATGCGACAAGGTATCAAGTTAATTGCGTATAGTTCAGCAATTCGCGAAGTCCGTCGGTAGTATACACACGTTATTTTTTGAATAATCAGTTGGTGTTTAAATAGGCTTTAAGGACTATATAATATTTAATAGTGAAGTGTTCTTTCTATTTAGTTGTTTGGATTTGTGAAAATAATTTTTGCCTAATTATTAAATAATCATGGCACCGAACGAAAGCTCTGCAGTGTTAAGCTCCGCTTCTACTTCACAGAAGAGAAAACGTTCCCGTATTTTCGTTGAAAATCCTGATGATGAAATTGTCATATCGGGAATTTCAGGGAGATTTCCTAATTCAAGGAATGTATCAGAATATGAGTACAACTTGTACAACAAGGTATACCATCCTAATGGATTATATGATCTCTATATAAAACTCTGGATAAAGACTTGACCCTGTGCGTTTGTGTATGGAATTCGTCATAATAATTTTTTATGATTGCACTTTGGTAAAATTGAGCGGTTTAGACTTACTTGCTCTCTTTTTAAGGATCGAGTTTTTAGTTGCTAGAAGAAATATGGTGTTACCTCGTGGAATTTATCGAATGAGTTTCCATAAATAAATTTCCTCGGAAAACAGTTCAAGTAAAGTTGGAACGATAACAGAGAACAATTTGTTTACCTGGATAAGAATAATCCTGAAGGGAAACTGCAGGTGCTTCCTTACGATAGCGATCATAAAGTCAAAGTCAAAGTCAAAAGCGCTTTATTTAATACTAATCGTTATAAATTTTAAAAGAATATAAAGCAAAATCCAAACAATAACAATAAAAAACTTAATGGCTCAAATGGCTCTCTAAATTTGTACGTTATCATTCATCACATTTAAAAAAAAACTATAGCAAATTCAAATCAATGAAGATTGTTACATATTTTTAAAATTCAATTGGAAAAAGGAGAAAAAACCAACCAACACTATTCTAAAATTATTTATCATCTTAACACTACAGCGAACTTTGATCCTACACCTAATATGTTTTAACTTAATTCTAATAAATGCAATCAAAAACTTTATCTTATACTTAAAAAAAAATATAACAATGTTCCTAACCTAAGCGTTTTACCTTATTTCTAACCTAATATAATAAACATAATATAAACCTAACCTATACCTAATTTTTAACAAAAATAAACAACAACACTAAATGTAGCAATAATGAGCTGAAACTCAAAAACTAAATAACGAAAAACACCAAAACTGAAAATAAACACGAATAATTTAGACATTGTCATTCAGCCACCAATACCTGGATTGCGCCGTCTCAACTCGATCAGCTTCAACGAATCTAGCAAATGAGTATCTGGTCTCGTGAACTCAAATTCGGAGGATATTTTATCTTCTTATCGGTGGCCCGTCGATATATGTGATATATGACTGGGACGCCATCAGAATCAAAAACATCGATTCATGTCCAAATACACGAATGCTTCTGGAGGAATGAAGCCAGTAGCGAGGCAAGTCGCAATATACCCGTCTGTAGGGTGGAACGGCTTTGAAATCCAAGGGTTTTCACTCACAGTCACAGATCTAGCGATATGATTCAAAAGAAGCTTCAATATGAAGATATCGACCCTCGTCACTTCAGCAGTTTGATAAATTCTTCTATTCGATATATAATGTTTCCAATCCGTCTCAGGCTTTCTGTACAAACCAGTACATGCACGAAGACATTTCCTTTCGAAAACTCTTAATTTTTCCATAGTACTAGCACTCTGGTTGTACCACATCTGACATCCATATGTCAAAACTGGTCTAACCAGGGTCTTGTAACAGATAATTTTGACCTTTTGATCAATGTATCTGGAATGAAAGAGTTTTCGTAGGGCCATGACTACATTAAGTGCCTTACTGAGCATGATTTTCACATGTTCAGTATAGTACAGATACTGATCGAGTTAAACACCGAGGTATCGAACACAGGATTTATGTGGAACCCGTTCAAGACTACCCTCACCAGCCATGATGTGGGAATCTTTCCAATTACGTTTCAGGTCTTGACTGACCCCCTGCAGCGTTGTCCGAAACAAGATTGTTTCACACTTCTGCGCATTGATTTTCATTCGCCAATTGTCAGTGTACAGCTGCACATCATTGAACATTTTTTGGAGATTGCTCTGAACTATTGTAGCTTTTCGGTCTGCCGTATAGATGATCAGATCATCAGCAAACGCTACCAATGATCGCGTTGGCGAGACGTTAAAATCAAAGCCGTTCAATAGCTTGCGAATGAAGATTGAGAAGAGCAGAGGCGCAGTAACTGTTCCCTGCTGTAGACCATTCAAGACCTTGAACTCGCGCATTGTTGTCAGATTTCCATCAGTTACAACAAACGATTTCCCGTATAACCTATTACACATCATGGCGACAAGGTGTCTGGGGAACTTGTCCTGAAGGAGTTTAAAAACTAGTCCATCTAACCACACCGTATCGAAGGCTTTCTCCATATCAATGAGACATGCTCCAACGCATTGTCTATCATTTAGTTTCCAACATATGTTTGAAGTTACTTTCGTTATTGCATGTGTGGTCGAATGCCTGGCACGAAAACCAAATAGGCAATTCGGCATCAGCTCATATTCCTTAATGTGGGCGGTTAATGCTCTGTTGAGTATCACTTCAAACACCTTGCTGATGTTAGGCAGCAAGCTGATTGGGCGATAGCTTTTGGGGCTCGAAGATTCTTTTCCTTTCTGCGAGATCGGAAATACCTCAGCGTTTTCCCACTCATTTGGAAAATATGATTTGTTCAACATGTTGTTGAATAATATGCAATAATTCCTAATAGCAACCTCAGGCAAATGTCGGAGAACTATATTTGGAATACCATCAGCACCACATGATTTCTTGTTGTTTATCTTGCGAAATATGAAACACAAATCTTCATAGCTGACAAAATAATCAATAAGATATTCTACGTCTAGCACTCGTTGCGTGTAGACGTGTTTTTAATTCGCTCCTGTCAAGAATTTTTAAATTAAAATAATTTTTAAAAACGTCAATTACAAAGTAATTTTATAAAGAAACTTATTACATCGTCGAACTATTCGAACAATTTATCGAGTATCTTGACTTTACCTACGAGAAAGTTTCAAGAAAAAAAGTTTTTTTTCACCGGGGGGATGGAGGAGCCCGACGGCTTCCCACCAGGAGCCAGGCATTTTGAAAATCACAAATGATAAAATAAACAAGCGGAAAAATGAACAAGACAATTGTGAGCATGGAAAGCGAATTACGATTTCAAGCGAAGATTATGAAAAAGTAACCATGGAGAATACAAGGGTTACGAAACAAAATGACGAATTAAAACTCCGGATACAGAGTTTAGAAGATATGGTCCGGACGTTGTCAAATGGGAACAAACAAAAAGCGAAGCCACAGAATACGTCCGGCCAAGAAGAGCCGATACTAACTAAGAAGAATGAAAAACAGGAAACAACAAGCAAGACCAACGGGAAAGGAGTACCAACATATAAAACGAAATCGCAAGATATGAGCAAGACAATTCATGATGCGGAAAATATCCTGAGCGCAGGAGGAGCGAACGACAGCGCTAATTATTATGCGGTGCTGTCTGCAATGCACGAGGAAATGGACTTCGAGATAGACAGCAACGATAACATAGGTAATATTGATAGCGATAATAATTTCATTAAATATTTAAAATTAAAAAATAAGCAAAAGGAGAAGAAACCAACCGGTGTGTCTGCTGGTCCTCCTAATAAAATTAATGTGGTAAATGAAAAAGTTCCTCCAATAAACGTTTTTGGGCAGCGTGGAGGAGATATGGTTCGGTTATTGGCAGCCGAACATAAAATCAAAAACTTTGAAATTAAGAGAGTGACCGGTGATAAGCTCTCGATCAAGACAAAGACACTGGCTGACTTCAAACAGGCGAAAGATGCTCTTAATAGTGTCCAAGCTCCCCACTTTACATATACGCCAAAGGCGGAAAAAAATCAGACCTTCCTGTTGAAGGGCCTGGACTGTGGGGAGAATACAGTTGATCTCCTTGAGATGTTGCAGGAAGCAGCACCAGCTGTTAAGTTCATGTGTGTGAAAAATTTTGCTACAAGGAGATCAACTGTAGAAGGTAAAATATTACCATTTTATTTGGTACAAATTTCCAACGACAGCAGTCCGAGTGCCCTCCAACAGGTAAGGTACTTAAACTTTAGAGTTGTGAGGTGGGAACGCCTCCAAAAAACTGAGGTCAACCAGTGTTACAGGTGTCAACGATTCGGTCATTCGGCTGCCAATTGTGCAATGCACTATCGCTGTGTTAAGTGCAAAGATATCCACGCCCCCGGTGAATGCAAATTGGCTCAGGTGGAGCCAAAAGAAAAATTGTATTAGGTTAATTGCGGTACATTTGGTCATCCAGCATCATACCGAGGATGCCCTCGGTATCAAGATGCAAGAGTTAAATTTTCACCAAAGCAAACCAAAGTAAATCAGAATCTGTTACCTCCCAACTTCATCAAACCCGGGGTATCATTTGCACTTGCTGCCAGAGGACCAGCAGACAACAATATAAATAAAATAAATAATGTAAGTGGCAATAATGAGCTGCTTCTTAAAATCTACCAGCAACTTGAATCGCTTTCAGATAGAATTAATAAGCAAGACCAAAAAATCAATTTCGTTTTTCAAAGTTTAGGTCAACATGCTCCAAAATAGTTTATCATCCAGTCACATTCCCATGGATAGGATTCGTCTCATCTCGATCAACGTCAACTCCATTGTTACTATACATCGGCGTGATTATCTCCTTGAATTCATTGTTAAGCAAAAGCCTGGCATCATACTTCTCACTGAAACCCACCTCAATTCATGGCACTCCATGACATTCAAGGATTTCGAATTCGTAAGAAACGATAGGGTAATAGGTGATGGGGGAGGTGGCACCGGGATATTGGTTCGAAGACCCTATCGTTTCCAAAATATTGAAAAAGTCGAATTCAAAAGCTTTGAATCTCTTGAAGTGTCCGTTATCAAAATTACACTGCCAGGTGGGGATAACCTCTTCGTTATCTCTGCCTATGCAACTGGTGGAACTGTTCTCAGTCTCAAGGAGGAACTCAATTCCTTGTTTGAAATACTCGAATTGAACAGGCTTCATAATTATTATATTCTTGCAGGTGACCTGAACGCCAAGCATACATCATGGCTGAACGCCACCAATAATCCAAGAGGTGTATTCCTGAAATCGTGGATAACAGAGAACCAGATTGAATACAGGTGCAATCTATATGGGTCGGAGTTCCCAACATACCCTAGGACAAATTCATATTTGGACCTTTGCATTGCTGACGCAAGACTCGAATTCAACTTTAATAGTCCTCAACGGAAACTGCAGGTGCTTCCTTATGATAGCGACCATAACGCAATCGTAATGGAAATCAATCATCACAGGGATGATTTCTTCCTCATTCCAGTTCAACACGAAAATCATCGGTTGAATTTCAAAAAAATAGACTGGGGAAAGTTTCAAAAGAAGTTTAATTGGGAGTACCAGAAGCAATGTCCCCCTTCTGACGGTGGCAACTCTTGCTCAATGGTTCCTGATGACAGGAATCTAACTAACGATGAAATAGATGTCTATTTGTCGAAGTTAGAGAAGCTGACGTTGGAAACGATTGAGAAAGTAGTTCCCAAGATAAAACATCGAAACAATATGGAAGGATATGAAACACCAACCATCGCAAGGTTGAAAAGATTGAAAAGCCTTCTTCTCACAGGCGTCAACAATATTTATCGACGATTTTTGGATTACAACCATCCCTCGTTGGCTTTGTTGAAATTACATCTGAAGAATGTCCGGAACTTAATCCGGTCATACTTTAGGAGTGAGGTCAGCAATCAATGGGCGGAAAAATTGAGGGGTATTAGCTCACAGGACCCAGACGGCGTGTTCACGAAAGTGAATAGCATATTCCGCAAGAAGTCTCGAGTGAAGGTATCGGATCTTGAAGTCACTAGTGATGAGATAAATCTTCTCGATAGGGCTGGTATCGAAATTGATACTACGACTCCGGATAGAAATGGAAACAGGATCATTTGTGAAGGATTAGATAAACTTGCCCTGATTGGAACACATTTTGAATTGGTTCATCTACCAAACCCTGAGAGAGGGAATGAAATAGTTTCAGAGATCGTTGAAGCAAAAGTTTCCGACTTCAAGTCAAGCCTGAACGGCCAATCAATTCTTCATTTCAATGAAACATTAACATCTGACCTCATACCGAACTTGAATCTTATTGATTATTTTGTCAGCTATGAAGACTTGTGTTTCATATTTCGCAGGATAAACAACAAGAAATCATGTGGTACTGATGGTATTCCAAATGTAGTTCTCCGACATTTGCCTGAGGTTGCTATTAGGAACTATTGCATATTGTTCAACAACATGTTGAGCAATTCATATTTCCCAAATGCGTGGAAAAAGGCTAAGGTATTTCCGATCTTGACGAAAGGAAAAGAATCTTCATGCCCTAAAAGCTATTGCCCAATCAGCTTGCTGCCGAACATCAGCAAGGTTTTTGAAGTGATACTCAACAGAGCATTAAACGCCCACATTGAGGAAAATGAGTTGATGCCGAATTGCCAATTTGGTTTTCGTGCCAGGCATTCGACCACACATGCAATAACGAAAGTAACCTCAGACATCTGTTGGAAACTAAATGATGAACAATGTGTTGGAGCATGTCTCATTGATATGGAGAAAGCCTTCGATACGGTATGGTTAGATGGACTAGTTTTTAAACTCCTTCAGGACAAGTTCCCCAGACACCTTGTCGCCATGATGTGTAATAGGTTATACGGGAAATCGTTTGTTGTAACTGATGGAAATCTGATAACAATGCGCGAGTTCAAGGTCTTGAATGGTCTACAGCAGGGAACAGTTACTGCGCCTCTGCTCTTCTCAATCTTCATTCGCAAGCTATTGAACGGCTTTGATTTTAACGTCTCGCCAACGCGATCATTGGTAGCGTTTGCTGATGATCTGATCATCTATACGGCAGACCGAAAAGCTACAATAGTTCAGAGCAATCTCCAAAAAATGTTCAATGATGTACAGCTGTACACTGACAATTGGCGAATGAAAATCAATGCGCAAAAGTGTGAAACAATCTTGTTTCGGACAACGCTGCAGGGGGTCAGTCAAGACCTGAAACGTAATTGGAAAGATTTCCACATCATGGCTGGTGAGGGTAGTCTTGAACGGGTTCCACATAAATCCTGTGTTCGATACCTCGGTGTTTAACTCGATCAGTATCTGTACTATACTGAACATGTGAAAATCATGCTCAGTAAGGCACTTAAAGTAGTCATGGCCCTTCGAAAACTCTTTCATTCCAGATACATTGATCAAAAGGTCAAAACTATCTGTTACAAGACACTGGTTAGACCAGTTTTGACATATGGATGTCAGATCTGGTACAACCAGAGTGCTAGTACTATGGAAAAATTAAGAGTTTTCGAAAGGAAATGTCTTCGTGCATGTACTGGTTTGTACAGAAAGCCTGAGACGGATTGGAAACATTATATATCGAATAGAAGAATTTATCAAGCTGCTGAAGTGACTAGAGTCGATATTTTCATATTGAAACTTCTTCGGAATCATATCGCAAGATCTGTGACTGTGAGTGAAAACCCTTGGATTTCAAAGCCGTTCCACCCTACAGACGGGTATATAGCGACTTGCCTCGCTACTGGCTTCATTCCTCTAGAAGCATTCGTGTATTTGGACATGAATCGATATGTTTTTGATTCTGACGGCGTCCCAGTCACATATCACATATATCGACGGGCCACCGATAAGAAGATAAAATATCCTCCGAACTTGAGTTCACGAGACCAACAATTCCAATGGAGATACTCATTTGCTAGATTCGTTGAAGCTGATCGAGTTGAGACGGGGCAATCTAGGTATTGGTGGCTGAATGACAATGTCTAAATTATTCGTGTTTATTTTCAGTTTTGGTGTTTTTCGTTATTTAGTTTTTGAGTTTCAGCTCATTATTGCTACATTTAGTGTTATTGTTTATTTTTGTTAAAATTAGGTATAGGTTAGGTTTATATTATGTTTATTATATTAGGTTAGAGATAAGGTAAAACGCTTAGGTTAGGAATAAAGTTATAGATTTTTTTAGTATAAGATAATGTTTTTGATTGCATTTATTAGAATTTAGTTAAAACATATTAGGTGTAGGATCAAAGTTCACTGTAGTGTTAAGACGATAAATAATTTTAGAATAGTGTTGGTTGGTTTTTTCTCCTTTTTCCAATTGAATTTTAAAAATATGTAACAATCTTCATTGATTTGAATTTGCTATAGTTTTTTTTTTAAATATGTTTAATGATAACGTACAAATTTAGAGAGCCATTTGGGCCATTAAGTTTTTTATTGTTATTGTTTGGATTTTGCTTTATATTCTTTTAAAATTTATAACGATTAGTATTAAATAAAGCGCTTTTGACTTTGACTTTGACTTTGAATAATCAATAAGATTCAAGCTCGGTATGAGGTCAGATGTTAATGTTTCATCGAAATGAAGAATTGATTGGCCGTTCAGGCTTGATTTGAAGTCGAAAACTTTTGCTTCAACGACCTCTTAAAATATTTCATTCCCTCTCTCAGGGTTTGGTAGATGGACCAATTCAAAATGTGTTCCAATCAGGGCAAGTTTATCCAATCCTTCACAAATAATCCTGTTTCCATTTCTATCCGGAGTCGTACTATCAATTTCGATACCAGCCCTATCGAGAAGATTTATCTCATCACTAGTGACTTCAAGATTCGATACCTTCACTCGAGACTTCTTGCGGAATATGCTATTCACTTTCGCGAACACATCGTCTGGGTCCTGTGGGCTAATACCCCTCAATTTTTCCGCCCATTGATTGCTGACCTCACTCCTAAAGTATGACCGGATTAAGTTCCGGACATTCATCAGGTGTAATTTCAACAAAGACAACGAGGGATGGTTGCAGTCCAAAAATCGTCGATAAATATTGTTGACGCGTGTGAGAAGGAGGCTTTACAATCTTTTCAACCTTGCGATGGTTGTTGTTTCATATCCTTCCATATTGTTTCGATGTTTAATCTTGGGAACGACTTTCTCAATCGTTTCCAACGTCAGCTTCTCTAACTTCGACAAATAGACATCTTTTTCATCGTTAGTTAGATTCCTGTCATTAGGAACCATTGAGCAAGAGTTGCCACCATCAAAAGGGGGACATTGCTTCTGATACTCCCGATTAAACTTCTTTTGAAACTTTCCCCAGTCTATTTTTTTGAAATTCAACCGATGATTTTCGTGTTGAACTGGAATGAGGAAGAAATCATCCCTGTGATGATTGATTTCCATTACGATTGCGTTATGGTCGCTATCATAAGGAAGCACTTGCAGTTTCCATTGAGAACTATTAAACCTGAATTCAAGTCTTGCGTCAGCAATGCAAAGGTCCAAATATGAATTTGTCCTAGGGTATGTTGGGAGCTCCGACCCATATAGATTGCACCTGTATTCAATTTGGTTCTCTGTTATCCACGATTTCAGGAAAACACCTCTTGGATTATTGGTGGCGTTCAGCCATGATGTATGCTTGGCGTTCAGGTCACCAGCAAGAATATAATAATTATGCAGCCTGTTCAATTCAAGTATTTCAAACAAGGAATTGAGCTCCTCTTTGAGCTTGAGAACAGTTCCACCAGTTGCATAGGCAGAGATAACGAAGAGGTTATTCCCACCTAGCAGTGAAATTTTCATAACGGACACTTCAAGAGATTCAAAGCTTTTGAGCTCGACTTTTTCAATATTTTGGAAACGATAGGGTCTTCGAACCAATATCCCGGTGCCACCTCCCCCATCACCTATTACCCTATCGTTTCTTACGAATTCAAAATCCTTGAATGTCATGGAGTGCCATGAACTGAGGTGGGTTCCGGTGAGAAGTATGATGTCAGGCTTTTGCCTAACAATGAATTAAAGGAGATAATCACGCCAATGTATAGTAACAATGGAGTTGACGTTGATGATGAGACGAATCCTATCCATGGGAATGTGACTGGATGACAAATTATTTTCAGGCATTTGAAACCCCTAGACGATGAAAAACAAGATTAATTTTCATATCTTGCTTATCGATTCTTTCCGATAGAGAATTTAATTGCTTTAAAATTTTGAGAAACAGCTCATTATTGCCACTTACATTATTTACATTATTTACCGCATTTTCTGCTGGTCCTCTAGCGGCGAGTGCAAATGATACTCCGTATTTGACGAAGTTTGGAACTAAGACACTGCGGTGCAGTTGTGTTTGCTTTGGGACAAATCTTACTCTCGCATCTTGATATCGGGAGCATCCTCGATATGATGCCGGGTGACCCAAACACCGCAGTTAACACAGTATAATTTCTCTGTTGGCTCCGTTTGAGCCAATTTGCACTCACCGGGAGCATGCATGTCCTTGCATTTGACCCATCGGTAATGCATGGCGCAGTTGACAGCCAAATGCCCAAATCGTTGACAGCGATAACACTGGTTGACTTCTCTTTTTTGGAGGCGTTCCCACCACACCACTCGGAAGTTCAAGTACTAATTTGTATAAGAGCACTCCGACTGCTCTTATTTGATGTCTGCACTAAATAAAATGGTAATTTTTTTTTTCTACCGTTGACCTTCTTGTCGTGAACATTTTAACGGGGATAAATTGAATTTCTGGTGCTGCTTCCTGATGAAGATAGACAGTAACTTCTCCGCAGTCCAATCCCTCCCTTTCCGCTTTGACCGAACACATTAATTGGCGGAACTTTCTCTGTATTTCTGGCAACTTTTTGAGGAGGACCAGCAGAACTGCGAGCCGGTTTCTTCTCCTTGTTTTTATTTTTTGAATAAAGGATAATATTATCATTGTAATTTTGACTAACATTACCTTCAGTACTGTCATCAACGTCCATTTCTTATTGGAGTCCGTCCAGCGCTTCATAGTAGTTCTGGCTGTCGTTAGCGCCTCCAGCACTTAGTACTTCAACTTTCTTCTGCTTAGCTTCCGTATTTGTTTGTCGTCTACATTTTGAACTTTCTTCGCTCTCTCGTACATATCTTCAAACGTTTTCAGTCTTAGTTTCAATTCTTGAATTTCAGCTTTAAGTCGACACACTTCTTGTTTATCTTCGGCTACTTGATTCTTACGCCCACCATCTGTTGAGTCCTGGGTACTCATGTGTCTTCGTTTATTGACGCTTGCCGCCAATTTCGCATTGCTATACTCCCCGGGGCCCCCCAACGGAGGGAAGCCGACGAGCTCCTCCATACAGCAGTCTCGAGTTAGTCTTTGGTTTATTTGCTTTTGCTGATTTATTGATTCCGTGGGTCGACGCCTTCGACGATAAATGCTTTTCCAATAAAATCAAAATTTGCTTTTGACTGGCTTGTAAAAAATTAATTCAATTTTTTGAAACAGACTTTTGTGAAAAATTAATTAATTTTTAAAATTAATGACAGGAGCGATTGAAAACACGTTAAAAACACGTCTACCACGAGAATAAGTCAGAATATAAAGGGTGGGCCAACCAAAAATCACGATGTTAATTGTAAATAAAAAATAGTGTTCAGAGAATTATGTTAATATTTTCTATTGTAATAGAAAGATCTATGACAATTGTGTGTGAAACAAAATATCACCCAAATGCTCGCCACGGCTACGGTTGCATACTTCTATCCGATGGTCCATATTTTCAATGACTCTGAGACATAATTGAGGTTCAATGTCGTTAATGTGCTGAATTATCTCATCCTTTAACTCTTGAATTGTGTTTGGCTTATTGACGAACACTTTTTCTTTTGAATATCCCGAGAGAAAGAAGTCCCACGGTGTCAAATTACATGATTATGGCGGCCAATTAACCTCGCCACAACGTGAGATAACACGGCCATGGAATTGCTCGTGCAAAAGAGCCATTGTTTCGTTGGCTGTGTGGCAAGTGGCACCATCTTGTTGGAATCACATCTCTTCCAGGTTCATAACCTCAATTTCTGGCCACAAGAAGTCCGTTATCATCTTGAAATAGCGAACACCATTCACGGTAACTGCTTGGTCGTCCTCATTTTCGAAGAAGTACGGCCTGATGACACAGTCAGCCTATAAACCGCACCAAACAGTCACTCTTTGTGGATGCATCGGCTTTTCAACAATTACTCGTGGATTCTCATTTGCCCAAATGCGGCAATTCTGCTTGTTAACGAATCCACTGAGGTGAAAGTGTGCCTCGTCGCTGAAGAGGATTTTCTTAGTGAAGTCACCATTCCCTTCTGTCTGTTCAACCAACCATTCGGCATATTGCCGACGCTTGAAATGGTCAGTAGGCTTCAGGGCTTGAGTCAATTGAACCTTGTAAGCGTGTCAACTCAAATCTTTATTCAAAATTCGCATCAGTGATATTCGTGAGATGTTCAATTGTTGGGCACGACGACGAGTCGAGGTTGACGGCTCTTCTGGCACACTATCGTGAACAACAGCAATGTTTTCCACAAAACAAACTGGACAAGCATGCAGAGGTAATTTCACATTTCCTACAGACCCGGTGTGCTGAAATTTGCGCACAGTTCTCGCACGAAATGCATTTTGATTTGAACGCCCATTTTCGTAAAAGGCTTCAACAATCTTAACGCGCTGCTCAACTGTGTACATCTCCACTGAAACAAAGAAATGTCAAATTAAGCTGGGCGAAAAACTTGACGTTAAGGTGTGACTCACAATGAACATCGCGCATTATGGTTGGACCACCCTTTATGTAATACTTTTGATGCTCACTATTTTGTAGTGTTCTTTGTACAATATGTTGATATTCAATAGGTTTGGTTGGTTTTTCCAATTAATCGATAATACTTAGGGATTTTCATTTGATGACATTTGATATTGTTTGTTTTGAACGAAATTTTTGATTGAATATTGTTTAAGTTTAGAGTCCCATGTAGGTACATACATTTTTGAGTATTATAATGTTTAAAAAATTTGTAAAACTTATAACAATTGAAACAATAAAGCGTATTTGAATTTGAGTGAGCAGGGTCGATCTAGTCATTTGGATACTTCCATTGATGGGTGGTTTCATTTGAATTTATAATCAACTTATGCAGAAAATATTGATGAGAACGTAAATTGTAGCCACTGTGATGGGTGCATCTTCAATTATTCGAGTTTCTACCCATTTCAACTTGCAGTGGATCAGGATTGAAAATAAAAAATTCATGAGGTCTATTGATAACTCTGATTTAATATACGCATTATTGATCGATAAATATACTACACACAAGGAAAAAGATAATTGGCCTGCGGATACCAAATAAACAAAATAATTCAATACAACTCTGCTAGCTCAGCAAAAATGTTGCGACCATTCCACAACCTTACCTTAAGACCATCGAATCATTGCAAACATATGGTTTAACAAACAGTGCTTAAAAAATAACATTACACCAGCATTTGCAAAAATCTTAATAAAGCAAAACACAATTGCTGTACGAAACACACAATATGTACAAATACTTCGCATTCAAAATGAAATAAGAGCACTGTACATAAAAAAGGACGTAATCAACTACTACATTTACACTTACAATTGACTAATACTATATAAGCTGAAAACTTTTTACAATTCTACAATGACATGAGGCAAAACATTGATACTCAGCTCAAAACTAAATATGAGACCATGGACAAGAAACTTGACAAATTGATGAAAAAACACCAACAAACTGGGCTCTCTGTCTACGAATATCCGGCCTGTTGTCAATCACCGCCCAGCTCCTGCATACCAATTAGCACGGTACTTGGCAATAATATTCACTGATTCCATGCACCTTGACGATAAGTACACATTAAAGAACAGCCGGGATCTAGCAAACTCTACCACCTCTTTAACACTGACTGAAACTTTTCGACTTTTATCACTAAACAGCACCAACCATATACTTTTACACCCATTTATGAAACACTCACATTGCTAAACGAAAGTTTCATTCAATAGCAACTGGCGACTCACAGATCCACTACTCAATCTCATAAAGATCATAATCAAGCCAAGCTATTTTAGGTTCGATAACAACACATACATTGCCAAGGATTTACTGGGTATGGGATATCTAATGCCCTCAATAATGTCAGAAATATTCTTTCAATCTTTGGAAGAAGTCTTTGTACCCAAAATTATCAAAACATTCAATATAACATTTTACAGACTGAAAGTCTGCTTCATGGTTATTGTCTCGTAAGAAAATAAAAAAGATGAACTACTTACCTAGGTGTATGAAATAGACCCGAATATAAATTTCACTATAGAAAAAGAAACAAACGGACAACCCAACTACTTGTAAATGGAACTAACCGTGACACGCGAAGAAACACGATTAGACTACAGCAAATACAGAAAAAAACCACAACTGATGATATCATACACGTGGCATCTAACCACCCCGCATAACATAAACTAGCAGCGTACAGATCAATGGTGCAGATACTATACACAATCCCTATGGGTCCTACTAACTACTCCAACGAACTAAACAGCATTTACAGAATAGCTGGTGATAACGGGTACAAATAACGTGACATTGACTAACTTATTAGACAGTACAAACAAAAATCGGAGCGCCAACTGATTGAAATGCAAATGAACGACCAACAGTGGATTTCGTTAACATACGTAGGCAAAGAGACATACAAACTATCAAACTTCCTTAGGAAGTACAAAGTATAAACTGTTTTCAAAACTAACAACAACATTGGGAACAAACTGAAACCAAAACTGAATGACACATCAATATATGAGAACAGCGGCATAAAGAAACTGACATGCAAGGACTGCGACTTGCCACACTAGGAAGGATAACATGGAAACTAACGACAACATACAAAGAGCACTTACGATATTTCTTACATGACAAGGCAGAATCCAATTATTATGCAACACACCTACAAAGCCATGCACACGAGCCTAAAGCTATGACAAACCCTATGATATTGCTACACAAACAAAGCAAAGGGCCAAGACTTGACATTCTAGAAAGGCTTGAAATATATAAACATAGAAACCAGACGGTAACATTCCAGAATACTCTCTTCTAGTTTCCAGAAGTCGTGACCCACACATTTAGGCGTATTTGGACGAAAAGTGGAAAAACAAAAGCAATCGAACCATACGACTTTACAGTGCATTACGAAATGAACTTTCTAAAAAAGGCATGCACGCACGAATATCACTTCAGACTGGTGTGGTCAATAAGTTTGCTTCGTTTCGTCTAAGCTCCAGATGGTCCGCGTAGTGTAGTAGTTAGAGTACTCGCTGCATAAGTCGAAAGTCCTTGGATCAAATCCTGTTTCTAGAAGAGAAGACAAACGAGATATGTTTCGAGTGATCCTTCGGACAGACTATAAGCCCATTCAGTTATGATACGTACTGGTTTAAAATCAGAACGTATCGCAGCTAGGTGGACGGACCTACGGCCAAAGCGTGGTACTGACCATATCACCTTCCCAAGTGCCAATACATTCAAAAAAGATGAGATACTCTTACTATCTCTAAGCGAAGGCCCGAAAGAGGCTGTAGTGCTAAAGCGAAAAAAATGCTCTGGAATAATACTCATAACTTCTCACTTCACGCGAGGACAACAAGAATGCCAAATGAAAGTGGGCAAGTGACCAGCTGCCACATTAAAAATCAATTGACATTTGCCTCCATACGAAAAATTCAAATTAGCCGATTATTGCAGATTGGAACAAGACCAACCGAGAAGATTGGAAAGCGAGTCTAGAAGTACAGGAAGGGAACTGTAAGCTTGTCACTGTTTCTTGGACTATGGGTTAACATATTTAAACATAAAGAAGACAATGTCAGTTCCTGTAGTAGACTGCGCAGCATGTAGATACATGCAAGCACATTAGCAATTAGATTTTGCGCTTGATTGATTACTCTCAAGTGGATAGCGCTTTCACATTCCATCTCAAATACAAACAAATAATGATAAAGGTGCTCTTTTGCTCTTTGTTCGAACATTTTACCTACTTTTTGATTTGTCTGATCAACTGGTGAGTTAGCTTGTTAGTGTATATGCTCTGACAATCACTTGCTTGAATCTTGAGCTAAGCTTAACAAAATTTCACAGTTTAAAACGACCTCCTTTCTAATCAAAGAATATATCCATAATCGTAACAAAAATAGCCGTGTGAGCTATGAAGAACTGTCACATGCAAACTGACCAGAATGTGTGGCTTCAGTGATTCAAGATTCAAGGTCTTTGCTTGGTGAGTTTTTCTAATTTTTACATATATACAATTCATAAATAACTCAACCGTGCGGACTGTGCCTTAGGGCTTTTCCCGAGGTTCAATATTAATTTAGTTTACTTAGATTACAATATTAATTTTTTTCGATAAAACAAAACTTTAAAATGTTGATACCCACAACATTATCAAACATTAATAGATTCTAAAAAGAAGTTTGGAGTAAAATTCATTTGCTCTAACAACTGCAGTTTTAAAAATTGAGTTTCTTGAAATTAAGTACATTGTTTCCTTAAGAGTACCTTAAAACTACTCATTCACTACATCCATTGAGTTTTGTCTGTCGCTCTCCTGACTACTACCGCCTTGTGTTCCTAGGCTCTTCTGGTTCCCGATTCCACCAGCTTTTCCGCATACGATTTGATGGGCTCCATCGCTGCTTCCTGGTACAGCATCTCGTTGGGGTAAGATCGAACGTCCTCCCTTCTGTATAGGCTTGTGCAAGCCTTATCTTAGCAATGTGCAAATTGTGCTCAGATGATCACACTAACAAGTCGTCAGCGAAGAGGTTCACCTGGATTCCGAGCTTATATTCGCCTCTTACACCCGGGACATCAGAGGCGAATATTTTGAAAAGAAATGGGCCTAATATAGACCCCCGAGTCAATACAAAATGGGTCTGACCTAGCTCCACCAGCCACCGCAAAGGCAGTTGGTCCCCTCATGAAACGGCCTATAATTTTTACAACATGGGCCGGAAACCAAAAATTATCATTTTGTAGAGAAGCGTATTGATCCATACAGAGTCAAAGGCTTTCTCAACATCGATAAGGCAAGCTACAACAAGCCTATTGTGGCGCCAACTTCTCGTTATATTGGCTTGTAACACGGCCAAAGCATCCGCCGTGGAGTGGGCTTTTTTGAAGCCAAATTGTCTTTCCGGCACAATTCTTGCCCCCGCAGATAATTGTATGATGCCTTCAAGTATTACCCTTTAAAGCAGCTTACCAATATTTGAAAGCAGCAAAATCGGACGAGTATCGACTTCGTCAGTACTGCTTAACTTCTTGGGTATTGTAAATATTTTTCAGCATTTCAGTGCTGAGGGAAGTAGCAAATGTTAATGAAATTAAGAATGATCGCGAGGAGTACAAATAAAACATGGGGAAGCCTTTTAAGCATATAATTGGAGATTCCATCAGCCCCTGCTGATTTCTTGGAATTTTGCTCCAGTGCAAATAGAGTGAGTCTCTCAGGATTGACACTTAGACCATGGCCAGTAGGTGCGTCAGAGGGATTTGAATCAGAGAACCTGGTCAAGCACAATTGCTCATTGTTCCTGTCAAAATTCGTTGTGGTACTGCTCACTAACGAAGTAACGGAAGAGTCACTTGCTTTCTCTCCTTGAAGAAATTTCGCAAAATGTTTTGCGATAGAGTCAGCAAAAGTTTTGCCATCCACGAGCATGGATCCATCATAAGTGAGGACCCCGGGCAGCCTTTTTCTGCCAGTTATACTATTGATATGAGGAAACATACAAGGACCTGGTTTGATGCTTTCCAGGGCCTGTTCAAATTGCTCGTTATCAAAAGCGGTGGTTCTTCTCGAGATCATTCAGTTTAGAGACGTAATCCCTAGATGAATACGTTCATACTACTAGTTGACCATATTTAAATTGCGGTGGTAGATTCTTGCGTCTACCATGAAGCTCCAAGTTACCTTCTGATAAATCTCGATAAAAGTAATTTGTCGAGGATTTCTTAATGGAGATATTTAAGATGACCGTATCAAGGGTTGAATTTATACATGTGACTCCCTCACCAATGTCAGGAATAGAAAGAATTTTCAATCTATTAATCGAAATTCCCTTCAATTTTTCGCCAAGGCCAGCACTTACTGCTACCCAATCGATTCACTTGTATGGAATGAAAAGTCTAGGATCTGCAACCTCAAGTTTCACACCCTGTTTCACTCTTAAAGTCAGTTCAACCAAAAGATGGTCAGACTCGGCGTCAACAGCTCCATACTCGAAATTTCTCTAACCGTGGGAGAAATTTACCAGATTGACAGACACGATGAAGAAGTCAATAATAGACGAGCTTCGGCGGAAGGTAGGCTCTTTTGAGGCAATCGGTATGAGATCCATATTTAATTGAACCCAATTAGAGATAGCTGTTCCATAGCCATTAGATGCAATCACCTCCCATGACATGGAAATCGAATTTTTTGCACGGAGTAAGCACTGTTTCCAAGTCGTCAATGAGTTCCCTCACTGGATATCTATGTCGAACATAGATCCCCACGTACGCAAAGGTGCACCCTCACAGGATGGAGCTTATTTTCTCTGCTTCAATACATTTCAGACGTTCCCATTGTATCTTCTGATACAATGGGAACTTTATGTCCATCGCTTTCTTCACTTCAATGTCCGGTTTGAACTGGACTAAGAAAGATGAAAGCGTCCTTTTTTCTCTCCTAGAGGTTATAGTGGGGAACCTTTTTGCTGATAGGATATCTGCTCCAATATGTCTTTCAGCTCAGCCCCGACATCGTTCACATCGTGTGAGCTGTGCACGCCTTTGAAAAAGAGAGTCAATTTCTCTCTTGGAAGAGTGTAGGTGTAGCAAGCCACTTTCACAAACTTCAGAAAATCAAATAGGCTGGTATGATCCTCAGCCATTTAAGGGTGGAGCGAAGTTCATGAGGAGCTGTTCACCATCACATTGAACTCTGGCTCCGTTTCAGAGTTTCGTGTGCCTGCCCTTTTGACGCTATCCCTGCAAGTCTTCGGGTCGAGCGTATAGCATACTCGTACTATAATGAGGCACCCTCTCTTTTTTGGCAGCAGCCAAGCTTGGCTGTTGGGGCTTCGATTTCCCAGTATAACCCTCAAGGCCCAGCCTTCCACCCGGCTTGAGTATTGTCCCCGAGAAACTAGCGGAAGCTATTTTCGCTACCTTTTTGTGCGGGGGAAAATCCCGCTCGCTTACTTCAAGGGTCTTCGATACCTTTGAAGTAGGCCTCTTTCCGGCTTCTGGCTTTACTATAGCCTCCTCCTCGTCACCACTGTCCGTGTAACTTCCACCCACGTCCATCTCCATGTCACTGGAAAGTTCCGGCACTTGCAGTTGCATCTTGCAACTAGCAAGCAAGTCCAGAATAAATTCCTCCTTTGTATCCCCACCAAACTTCTCACAGAAACGCTGCAATTTTTTCCTTACTTTCCGCATGAAGCTAGATTTAGCGACGAAAAGCTCCCCATACTAGTTATTCGAAATCACACGTTCGAGCGTGAGACACTTTTTAGAATACCGTCAGGGCACGAAATGCAATTCTATCACAAATATCATCCACAATGATGAAATTTGGACTCTTGCACACTCAGCTATAAAATCAATGTGGTATTAAAACTCAACATTTGTATGGAAACGCTCACCACGTCTTTATTTTTGATAATGGTTATTTCAGATCTACAATTTTTTTTTTTTTCTATTTGATTTGTATTTTATATTCTTCCAGATCGACATGGTAGACGCTGAAGAGACACGTTGGAAAAACTTTAATCCAGAAATACCTCAACGAGGAGGCAAGATTTATGATCTGGAGAAATTCGATGCTACGTTCTTTGGCGTGCACTTTAAACAAGCTCATACTATGGACCCACAATGTCGTATTCTGACTGAAGTCGCATACGAAGCTATTTTGGATGCTGGAATCAACCCGAAATCGTTGAAAGGGACACGTACCGGTGTCTATGTTGGTGCATGTATATCAGAATCTGAAGTAATTTTATAGCTTAAATTATATTATAAATCCGACAATTGCTTAAAACATATCAAAAATAATTACAGAAAACCTGGTTCTACGAAAAAATGTCAACTGGCGGTTTCGGTATTACTGGGTATGTTACCTTACATTCTTTCTAAAGCGTTGATTATAGCCACAATTGTTCCAAATACAGATGCAGTCGCGCTATGTTGGCCAACAGAATTTCTTATTCGTTGGGATTAATTGGACCTTCATTTGTTTTGGATACCGCATGTAGCAGCTCTCTGTATGCTTTGGATAATGCTTACACGGCATTGCGCAACGGTGAAATTGATGCAGCACTTGTTGGTGGCGCCAATTTGACTTTACATCCCTACGTTACCATACAATTCGCAAGGTTGGGAGTCTTAGCCAAGGACGGATACTGCCGACCGTTCGATGACAGCGCTTCTGGATATACCCGATCCGAAGCAGTGAACTGTTTGTTTTTGCAGCGAAAAAGGGATTGTAAACGAGTCTACGCTACTCTTGTACATTCAAAAACGAACTGCGATGGATTCAAACCGGAAGGAATTACTTACCCCTCTGGGATCGTTCAAGAGAAATTATTGAGAGAATTTTACAATGAGATAGGCTGGAGTCCTGAAAGATTAGGATATGTTGAGGCACATAGTACAGGAACAGTTGTTGGGGATCCAGAGGAATGTAAAGCTATTGAAATGGTTTTGTGTGCTGGCCGGACTGAGCCATTATTAATTGGATCAGTAAAGTCAAACATAGGACATACTGAGGCAGCTGCTGGTATATGTTCAGTAGTTAAGTCAATACTTGCCTTAAAGAACAGAAAAATTGCCCCTAATATACACTACAAAACTCCTCGTAAGGAAATTTCTTCATTACTGGAAGGCAAAATCAAAGTTGTCTCTGAGGTCGAGGAGCTTCGCCATCCTTATATTGCTGTTAACGGGTTTGGATTTGGAGGTAACGTAATGATTTCCATTAAAAGTATATGCACCTAACTTCTTTTTATTATCCAGGTGCTAATGCTCACACTCTTCTCGAAGGGTGTATGAAAGAAAAAAAAAATAATGGAATCCCTAACGATGATCTTCCTAGACTTATATGCTGGAACAGTCGCTCTGAAGAAGGTGTTAACACGCTATTTAAGGCCATTGAATCAGCACCTTTGGACGCAGAATACGTTGGACTCATTCATAATATTCAGAAAGATGTCATACCGGGATTCGTTTTCCGCGGCTACGGTCTTTATTCTCATGCTGATGGAAATAATGCTTCTTGTATTAACAAAGAAATTCAACATTGCACTGGAGTTCAGCGCCCAATCGTTTGGGTATTTAGTGGAATGGGATCACAATGGGCGGGAATGGGTACTTCTCTTATGAGTATTCCACTCTTTAGGGAATCTATCTATCGCTGTCATAATGCATTGAAGCCGAAAGGACTGGATCTCATTAATATAATCACATCGCCTGATCCAACGACATTTGATAATATTCTGCATTCATTTGTGGGTATAGCAGCTATCCAAATTGCAATAGTTGATATTTTACGGGCGCTTGATTTTGAACCGGATTACATGATTGGGCATTCTGTCGGTGAGCTAGGATGCGCCTATGCCGATGGTGGATTTACTGCTGAACAAATGATATTAGCGTCTTACTCTCGTGGCAAAGTCAGTTTAGATGTAGCTAAAATTAAAGGATCTATGGCAGCGGTTGGATTGGGATATAAAAATATCATCAAGCTCTTACCGCCAACAATCGAAGTAGCTTGTCATAATAGTGCTGATTCCTCGACAATATCTGGGCCGTCGGAAGATGTTGAAAAGTTTGTAGCTGAACTAAAACGCAAAAATATCTTTGCAAAGGAAGTTCCTTGTTCAAATATCGCTTATCATTCACGCTATATTGCACAAATGGGGCCAATGCTCCTGAAATACTTACAAGAAATTATTCCGAATCCAAAGAAAAGATCGGCCAAGTGGTTGAGCACAAGTGTTCCTAAACATAAGTGGGATCAACCGCAAAGCGAGTTTTGTTCGGCTGAATATCATACCAATAACTTATTGAACAGTGTTCTCTTTGAAGAAACGTCGGCTATGTTACCACCTAATGCGATTACTATTGAAATTGCACCACATGGTCTTTTACAAGCTATTTTGAAAAAATCAATGCCAAATGCTGTAAATATTGCTCTAACACAACGTGGTAACCAAAACAATACAAATTTCTTCCTCAGTGCTTTCGGAAAGTGAGTATACGTGTATAATTTGATTATTTTACAAAGATTGTGATGCTAAGAATGACATGGAGGTCGTTTTCTGAGTAAAAGTTTAATAACACTTCTTCAGCCTTTGATCGATTTGATGCGCAGTAGTTCTTGGGGTTTTGTTGAGATGTTAATTGCTTGATGTTGAAAATTGATATATGTTAGTTTGAATCCCATATCAGGCATGGTATTTCTCATGAAATTGTTTCAATTATCGATATGATTCGCTTTGGCATGAAATCCTCTTATTTGAAGGTATATTACACTCTTGCTGATTGTCACAAAATAGTGGAATCGGTTCGTCAGAAACGATATGTGATTTGTCCTCTCCACGAAATCGTCGTTGTTGTTGTACACCTACGGACCCTCACGGGCCTTGGGTTCCTGCGGCAGCATTTCCAATTACCTCGGTCTATCAGCCTCCAATTTTTGAATCCTATTAAAGATGTGTTTTTCTTCGTTGACAAAATCGTTTCGTTGACTTTCCAAATATTCTCCACCCTTCAGTTTCTCCAACGAATACCCTTCAAGATGGCCACTGCTTGTCCATACGTATCGCCTAGCCAGCTTCTATTGTAGTTTTTGATGAACTCTATTGTAAAATTTTTATTGTAAGTCGAAAGAAAAATCTATGTCATTTACTTTTAAGAGATTATCTTGTTTAAATGTTGACGGTGACTACGCCGTAAATGGTCCATCCAGAGGGTCCAAATTTGAACAACGTGTTCCAGCATAGCGACCGGTACGATTGACACGAGTAATGTCAGCTTTTAAAGCGTCGATTGCAGCTGACTTATCCCTGGAGACCAGAGACTTCATATAAACCCAAAGAAAATAATCTAAAGGTGTTATATCACACGGTCTAGGCGGCCAATTTACTGACCCGAAACGTGAAATCAGATTCTCACCTAAATGATTTCTCAATAAGTCCATTGTTTCTCTCGCTGTGTGAAGTAGCGCCGTTTTGTTGAAACCAAAGTTCACCGATACTACGGGCTTCATTTTCAGGTTGCAAAAAATCCGTTATCATGGTGCTATAGCGGTCGCCATTTTTTACGTAAAATACACCAATTTGTTGTGTACGACATACCAAACGGTTGACAACGACGCCGAATCGATTCGTCATGCCTTTCAGCCACACTCTCAGCTACAGCCATCGAGTATCATTCAATAATGTATACTGGGTTTCAAATTTGCGGATGGTATTCATTATAGAGTTTCCGTAGGACAATGCACACCATAAGTTGCTTTAAGAGCACAAAAAACATTTCTCACAGAAGGCAGATGTTCGTAATACAGGCGAACAATTTGGATACGTTTTGTGGTGTAAGTCTTTCCATTATGATTTGTCAAACAGTACTGAATAACGGTTATATTATAGTTTGACAGGATTCGGGCGTGATCTGTCAAAAAAGCGTATTGAAAATCAAACCTCATCATGAATCAATACACCCAATGCATTTATATGTATGTGCATATGTACAGATTATGCTTTTTTTGTTCTAAAAACGTCGGTATAGTACTGCACTCAACAATCTTTTATGTTTTAAGAACAAAATAACTTAAATTAAATTACATTGACCTCTTAAACTATTATATTTAAATCAGCAATCATCTTATCAGTTGGGCAGTACCTCACTCATCGAGCTTCTTGTTGGTATAATCCTTCACAAATGCAACTTCGTATCAATGTGCTTTGTCCGGTTTGAAAATCTTTCTTATTTCACAATCTTTAAGCAGCTTTGATTATTAATGAAATAAAATTAAAATTCCCTTATTGACCACAAATATTGATTTAGAATAAAAAACCGAGAGTTTGATGGTAAGAAACGATTTTTTATTCTAAAGCACACACGAATGCATTTCGGACGGTATTGCCGACCATCTTCAGCGCTATGCGCGAAACTTCTAATGAAACTACTGAATAAAAAATAAAAAATTGAAGTACATTAACAATTAACGGCTTATTGATTCTATATAATTTAGTCGGATTAAATAAAAATGACAAATTCTGTTATCAGACTGTCGTCAATATAAAATTACTGTCCTGTTATGTGTTAACCACAAATAATATATAATAATCTATGCAAAATAAAAGTAACCGTTAACACATTATTTAGCCAATTGAAATAAACTTGAATTTATTGGTCTATCGTCGATATTAACTAGATTATCCGTTATATGCATGAATAACGATTCATACGCGTCGAGTTTTCGTGGATTAGCTACTGTTTTTAGCAATTTAAAATTTTTTATAAGCGATCCCGTGTAGTGTCTTCCTGTGTTGTTTAAATCGAATGCATGTGCAGCAATCCCTTTGTTAATGTCTTTTTTTTTATGTATCGTTCATGTTCCTTCAGGCGAACTTCAACAGCACGTTTGGTTTGTCCAATATATTTTTTATCACATTCTGTGCAATTAACTTGGTAGATTCCGCTTTTTTGTTTTGGCGAAAAAGGATCTTTCGTAGAACCAAGTAATGAGCAAAGCTTGCGGGTGTTGTTAGGCACAATCTTCAGATTCGCTTTGCTGAATTCCTTTTTTAGAGGGTTGGAAATCATAGGGACATATGCCAAGGTTACACGCGATTCGTTATGGTTTACTGTACGGTTTTGGTTGAAATGCGTTTTTGCATGTATTTGGCAATCAATTTGTCCATAAGCGCTTTATCGTACCCATTAATTTTAGCTAAATGTACGATATGCTCATATTCGTGCCTATAGTCTGCCAGCGATAAGGGCAATCGACACATACGATATATCATCGATCTAAACGCTGCGATCTTGTACTGATATGAACAAAATGAATCTTTGGTGATATATCTATCTGTTGTTGTTGATTTTCTATATATCGAAAATTTAATTTTTCGGCCGTCACGCGTAATATTAAAACCTAGAAAGGGCAGCGTTTGTTCTTCATTTTCTGGTTCGATGGTAAACTTTATGGTTGGGTAACGACTATTGAGCAAATCTAAGAGATGATTTACTCTTGATACCTTAACAATGGCGAAGACATCATCTACATAGCGCCACCAAATCCTTGGTAAGATGCCTTCAGATTTCATTTCTTTTTCTAATCTGGACATGAAGGCTTCCACTATGAATGGTGACAAACTGTTCCCCATACTACATCCAAAGTCACTCGAATAATATTTTCCTCTAAATTCAAAGCAATTATATTTCATACATGCCACGATGCAGCGTATGTATGCGTCCATATGTTCGGCGGAGATGTTGCTTTTTTGGAGGTGATCTCTTATCGCTTCGATGGCTAAATGAACTGGGACGCTGGGGAAAAGAGCTATGACGTCAAAGGAAACTAGCCGCTCATCTTCCTCGATATCTACGTCTCTCACCCTGTCAACAAAATCATGAATTCTTAACGGAGAACCCTTCAAGGTTGCCAAATTGTTTCATTTCATTGACTATCCACTTTGTCAATTTAGAGAAGGGTGAGTTGACACACGAAACGATTTTCTTCATTTTATCTCCTGCCTTATGGATCTTCGGGAGGCCATACATCAATGGAACTTGTGGATTAGGTACTCTTAAATGATGTTTATTTACGTTGAAAACAGAGCATAAGGTATCTATGATGGACTTAGCATCTTTCACCATTTTATTGGGAGGGCAAGGACAGACCGCAAATTTATCCTCATATATTGACTTTATCATGCGTTCATCATAGTCCTTTTTGTTAATTATGACCACCTTGATTCCTTTGTCGGATTTCATATAGAATCGACGATAGCCCAATAAATTCAAGTTTATTTTAATTGGCTAAATAATGTGTTAACGGTTACTTTTATTTTGCATAGATTATTATATATTATTTGTGGTTAACACATAACAGGACAGTAATTTTATATTGACGATAGTCTGATAACAGAATTTGTCATTTTTATTTAATCCGACTAAATTATATAGAATCAATAAGCCGTTAATTGTTAATGTACTTCAATTTTTTATTTTTTATTCAGTAGTTTCATTAGAAGTTTCGCGCATAGCGCTGAAGATGGTCGGCAATACCGTCCAAAATGGTTTTTTATTCTAAATCAATATTTGTGGTCAATAAGGGAATTTTAATTTTATTTCATTAATCTAAATCGACCCCAAAGTGTTCATATCTAACAGATTAAAGTGTTAGAAAAAGTTCCTGAACTTATAAAGCTTTGATTGTCTTCGTTGATTGTAGTGGGCAAAACAATGTTTTCTAATAACTTTCGAAGCAAAACAGCCTCTTGACAAGCATCTAATAATGCTATGGATTCCACCTCTGCGGACGAAAATGATTTACATGATTGTTTTTGGCATGACCAAGTGATCAAGCCACCACAATTTTTTTTTTCGTAGCACTACAGCCCCTTTCGGGCCTTCGCTTAGAGATAGTTAGAGTATCTCATTGTCATGATCGAATGTATCGGCACTCCACAAGGTGGTATGATCAATATCACGCTTTGGCCGTGTGGTCGTCCACCCAGCTGCGATACGTTCTGATTTTAAACCAGCACGTATCAAAACTGAACGAGCTTATAGTCCGTCCGAAGAATCACTCGAACTAAATCTCGTTGACGCAAACGAAACTCCAACCAGAGACCTTTGGCTCACGGACTACTAAGCCACCACAATAAAAAAACGCAAAACCAATGTTTGATTTTCTTGACTTTCTATCTTCCGCCCAAAGTCAAAGTCAAAAGCGCTTTATTTAATACCAATCGTTATAAATTTTTAATAGAACATAAAGCAAATTCCAAACAATAAAAACTATGAAAAACTTAATGGCCCAAATGGCTCTCTAAATTTATACGTTATCAGTTAAACACATTTAATGAAAAAATACACAAGCAAATTTAAATTAATTAAGATTATTACATATTTTTTGATTCAATTGGAAAAAGGAGAAAAAACCAACCAGCATTATTCAAAAATTACTTATATTACTAACACAACAGTGAACTTATATCCTATACCTAATATGTTACACCCAAATTCTAAATAAGTTCAATGAAAAACAAAAAAATCTTACCTTATATTGAAAACTATACCTAATTTATAATACAAATAAACCACAACACTAGATGTAGCAATAATGAGATGAATCTAAAAAAAATAAGAAACGAGAAAAAGCACAAAAACAGAAAATAAACACGAATAATTTAGACATTGTCATTCAGCCACCAATACCTAGATTGCTCCATCTCAGCTTGACCAGCCTCAACGAATCTAGCAAATGAGTATCTCCATTGGAATTGTTGGTCTCGTGAACTCAGATTTGGAGGATATTTTAACTTCTTATCGGTGGCCCGTCTATATATGTGATATGTGATTGGGACGCTGTCAGAATCAACAACATATCGATTCATGTCCAAATACACGAATGCTTCTGGAGGAACGAAGCCAGTAGTGAGGCAAGTCACAATATACCCGTCTGTAGGGTGGAACGGCTTTGAAATCCAAGGGCTTTCACTCACAGTTACAGATCTTGTGATATGATTCCGAAGAAGTTTCAATATGAAGATATCGACTCTTGTCACTTGAGCGGTTTGATAAATTTTTCTATTCGATATATAGTGCTTCCAATCCGGCTCAGGCTTTCTGTACGGACCAGTACATGCACGAAGACATTTCCTTTCGAAAACTCTTAATCTTTCCATTGCACTAGCACTCTGGTTGTACCAGATCTGGCATCCGTATGTCAAAACCGGTCTAACCAGTGTCTTGTAACAAATGACTTTGACTTTTTGATCAATGTATCTGGAATGAAAGAGTCGCCGAAGAGCCATGACTACTTTTTGTGCTTTACTGAGCATGATTGTGACATGTTCAGTACAGTACAGATACTGATCGAGATGAACACCGAGGTATTGAATACAGGATTTATGTGGAACCCGTTCTGAAGTACCCTCGCCAGCCATGATGTGGAAATCCTTCCAATTACGATTCAGATCTTGACTGGCCCCCTACAGCGTTGTCCGAAACAAAATTGTTTCGCGCTTCTGCGCATTGATTTTCATTCGCCAATTGTCGGTGTGGAGCTGTACATCATTAAACATTTATGTAGATTGCTCTGAACTATTGTAGCTTTTCGGTCTGCCGTATAGATGATTAGATCATCAGAAAACGCTTCCAATGATCGCGTTGGTGAGACATTAAAATCAAAGCTGCTCAATAGCTTGCGAATGAATATTGAGAAAAGCAGGGGCGCAGTAACTTTTCCCTGCTGTAGACCATTCAAGACCTTGAATTCACGCATTGTTGTCAGATTTCCATCAGTTACAACAAATGTTTCCCGTATAACATATTGCAAATCATGGCGACAAGGTGTCTGGGGAACTTGTCCTGAAGGAGTTTGAAAACTAGTCCATCTAACCACACCGTATTGAAGGCTTTCTCCATATCAGTGAGACATGCTCCAACACATTCTTTGTTATTTAGTTTCCAACAGATGTCTGAGGTTACTTTCGTTATTGCATGTGTGGTCGAATGCCTGGCACGAAAACCAAATTGGCAATTCGGCATCAACTCATATTTCTCAATGTGGACGTTTAATGCTCTGTTGAGTATGACTTCAAACACCTTGCTGATGTTAGGCAGCAAGCTGATTGGGCGATAGCTTTTCGGGCATGAAGATTCTTTTCCTTTCTTCAAGATCGGAAATACCTTAGCCTTTTTCCACTCATTTGGGAAATATGAATTGTTCAACATGTTGTTGAACAATATGCAATAATTTCTAATAGCAACCTCAGGCAAATGTCGGAGAACTGTATTTGGAATATTGTCAGTACCACATGATTTTTTGTTGTTTATTCTGCGAAATATGAAACACAAGTCTTCATAGCTGACAAAATAATCAATAAGATTCAAGCTCGGTATGAGGTCAGATGTTAATATTTCATCGAAATGAAGAATTGATTGGCTGTTCAGGCTTGATTTGAAGTCGGAATTTCAGGTGTAATTTCAAAAAAGCCAACGAGGGATGGTTATAGTCCAAAAATTGTCGATAAATATTGTTGACGCGTGTGAGAAGAAGGATTTACAATCTTTTCAACCTTGCGATGGTTGGTGTTTCATATCCTTCCATATTGTTTCTATGTTTAATCTTGGGAACTACTTTCTCAATCGTTTCCAACGTCAGCTTCTCTAACTTCGACAAATAGACATCTATTTCATCGTCAGTTAGATTTCTGTTATTAGGAACCATTGAGCAAGCGTTGCCATCATCAGAAGGAGGACATTGCTTCTGGTACTCCCAATTAAACTTCTTTTGAAACTTTCCCCAGTCTGTTTTTTTTTAAATTCAACCGATGGTTTTCATGTTGAACTGGAATGAGGAAGATATCATCCCTGTGATGATTGATTTCCATTACGATTGCGTTACGGTCGCTATCGTAAGGAAGCACCTGCAGTTTCCGTTGAGGACTATTAAACCTGAATTCAAGTCTTGCGTCCACAATGCAGAGGTCCAAATATGAATTTTTCCTAGGGTGTGTTGGGAACTCCGACCCATATAGATTGCACCTGTATTCAATTTGGTTCTCTGTTATCCATGATTTCAGGAATACACCTCTTGGATTATTGGTGGCGTTCAGCCATGATGTATGCTTGGCATTCAGGTCACCAGCAAAAATATAATAAATATGCAGCCTGTTAAATTCGAGTATTTCAAACAAGGAATTGAGTTCCTCCTTGAGCTTGAGAACATTTTGACCAGTTGCATAGGCAGAGATAACGAAGAGGTTATCCCCACCTGGCAGTGAGATTTTGATGACGGACACTTCAAGAAATTCAAAGTTTTTGAATTCAACTTTTTCAATATTTTGGAAACAATAAGGTCTTCGTACCAATATCCCGGTGCCACCTCCCCCATCACCTATTACCCTATCGTTTCTTACGAATGCAAAATCTTTGAATTCCATGGAATGCCATGAATTGAGGTGGGTTTCAGTGAGAAGTATGATGTCAGGCTTTTGCTTCACAATAAATTCAAGGAGATAATCACGTCAATGTATAGCAACGATAGAGTTAACGTTGATCGATATGAGGCGAAGCCTATCCATGGAAATATGACTGGATGACAAGTTATTATTAGGCATTTGAAAGACCTAAACGTTGAAAAGCAAAGTTAATTTTTGAATATTGTTTGTTGATTCTCTCCGATAAAGAATTGAGTTGCTGGTAAATTTTGAGAAGCAGCTTATTATTGCCACTTACATTATTTACATTATTTCCAGCATTTTCTGCTGGTCCTCTAGCGGCGAGTGCAAATGATAATCCGGGCTTGACGAAGTTGGAAGGTATGATATTACGGTGTACTTGTGTTTTTCTTTGGAGCAAATTTAACTTTTGCATCTTGATATCGGGAGCATCCTCGATATGATGCTGGGTAACCAAAAACAATTTGCACTCACCGGGAGCATGAACGTCTTTGCACTTAACGCAACGATAGTGCATGGCACAATTGGCAGCCGAATGTCCAAATCTTTGACACTGGTAACACTGGTTGACTTCTCTTTTCTGGAGGCATTCCCACCTCACCACTCTGAAATTCAAGTACCTTATTTGTTGAAGGGCACTTGGACTGCTCTTATTTGCAATTTGTACCAGGTAAAGTGGTAAATTCTTCCTTTCTATGGTCGACCTTCTTGTCGCGAAGGCTTTGACTGAATACTGTTGCAGCTTCCTTGAGCACCTGAAGAAGATCGACAGTATCCTCTCCGCTGTCCAAACCCTTCAACAAGAAGGTCTGATTCTTCTCACTTTTTGGGGTATAGGTGAAGTGTGGAACCTCACCAGAAATCAGCGCATCTTTGGCTGACTTGAAATCAACCAGTGATTTCGTCCTTATAGTTAATTTTTCGGCATTAACTCTTTTGATTTCGAAATTGGCCAGTTTATTTTCGGCTGCCAATAGCCGAACCATATCATTCCCAGTTTGTCCGAACACGTTGATTGGCGGAACTTTTTCTGTCTTGTTGGAAGCTTTTTCAGAGGAACCAGCAGAACTGCGAGCTGGTTTTTATCTCCTTATTTTTGTTCTTTAAATATAGAATAAAATGTAAGTCATTATCTTGATTAAAATTACCTTCGATGTTTTCTTCAATTTCCATATCTTCGGTTAATCCCTCCAGCGCTGCAAAATAGTTTTGGCTCTCGTTGGTGCCACCAGCACTTAGAACTTCTTCTGGAATTGCTTGCTTTGTACTTTTGTTCGGCTTTGTTACCTGTTGCCATTGATTTTGCGGCTGCGTCTTTTGAGGCTTCATCCCTTTCTTGAAGAGATCCTTGAGGGACTGTATCTCTTGCCTTAGTTCATCATTTTCTTTTTGCAATTTGGCCATTTGTTGATTGTCCGCTATTATTTGCAGCTTGCACCCTCCATCTGCGGAGTTTTCTTCGTTATGTTTTCTTTTGGTGATTATCGCCAGTTTCGTATTCGTCGTTTCCCCAGGTTGCCCCAACGGTGGGAAGCCAGTGGCGAAGTTTTCTTTGATAATTTGTTTTTCGTTACCAATCGAAGTAAAAATATTCGATAGAAATTTCCTGAGTCGATTACTTCGACAATGTAAGATTTTTTCCGATAAAAATTAACTTCGGATTAACGTTTTTTAAAAAATTAATTTAATTTTTGAAAACTTTTGACAGGAGCGATTTAAAAGACGTCTATACGCAAAGACTCTATCTTCCACCCAGTTTGCATCAACATAACCAATCAAATTCACTTCGTTTGCCACATTATTGCTCAGTCTTAGTTTCAAATCTGCAGTTGCCTTCAAGTATTTGACAACCCGCTTAAGCTGATTTCAGTCGTCTTGTTTAGGACCTGAAATTCTTTGAGCTGAAATACTGATACCAGCAGAAATATCCGGTCGCAAATTAACTGATGTATACAGCAGATACCCAATCAATTTTTGATAGTCTTCATTGTTGGTAAGTTGACCCGATGGATCCGATGTTGATTTATAATATGAAACATACATTGGTGTTTTTGCTTCTTTTGCTAATTGCAAATCAAATTTTGATGCAATTTGATTAACGTAGTTTGATTGACCACAACTTTAAACGTCTATGCCAATTATGAATGCAACTTTCTTTGTGTGCATTTAATGAGATATTTACTTTATCTAGTATACGCACTTCATACAAATTTTCTGCGCGAGCCTCTGCAGCGACCTGTTTGTTGTTTTCAAATATTTCACAAGTTTTACATCAAAATAAAACTTCAAAACCATTTTCTGTTAATTTCCCGACTGGCAGTCAATTGCTTGCCATATCTGGAGAATATTTCATGTATCACCATTTTGTAAAAATTTCGCGTTTAATACTTTTTCACTTGATTCACCTTCTCCCTTTCGACGCACGTATCCCGCAATTAATTTTTGTTGAAAAAATGCATATGTCAACTCTTCTTCTTCTTGCGCCTCAAGTGCCGTAATTAATGTTTCATAGCTTCTTGGAAAACTAATCAACTGCATAGCTACACTCCATGGCTCCGACAATGCTTCATTATTGATATTCATCAATTTCACGAACAAATCTTGCATTCGATTGATGTGCTCATTTACATCGCCGCCTTCTTCCATTTTTAATATGCAAATTCTACGCATTAGATGAACTTTGTTGCTTAATGTTGCCTTTTCGTAATTATATTTTCAGCTTGTTTCACGCAACAGCCGCTGTTTTTTCGTTCCAAATGTTTACTATTTGATCGTCCTCAATCAATAGACCAATGATTGAAAAAGCCTGTTTATCCTTTTGCAGCCAATGGGCTTTTTCAGACGTAGCGTTAAAAGTGAGCGTTAAACAGGTTATATGGGCAAGAAGAGTGAGAGGCATTGAGGGGACCTGATGGTAAAAACAAGCCAACATTTTGTAGGGTGAACGAGCGTAACGCACATACACAAACGCATTTTGTTGATCATTTGGTGGGGGAAATTTTATACAAACGCCGGTAATCATTTCGAATTGAACATTCGGTGAAGAAGGTAGTGGTCATGAAACGATTGCCTTTCTTTAATTTGCGTGCAAAAATGGATGTGTGGACGCGAGAAGCTACGCGTTATTTAATAAATTTATAAAAGCGGAGGAAACAACACAACGAATATCACGATTTCAATAAAGATAAATCGCCTATTGTAAATCTATGGAAAATTAGCAGTACACATAATCTTTATAGAATCGCATTATAATATGCCAGTTGACAACACAACAAGAAAAATATGCGACTTAAATGGATATTCAAATTTGGAATAAATTTTTCAGAAAGCGGAAAATCACGGAGGTTCTAATAAATCCAATAGAAGTTTGAATCGACAAACTTTAACAATCATAAAATACATTATTCATTCCAGTTTTCCTTACCCCGTGCACAATTCAAGGCTAAAACATCAATTCTCAATCGCTTATCTCTCCGTCTTCGCTTTCATGTTGTCCGCACGACGTTTAACGATCAAATGATCCTTTTGACACATACACTCGCAAGACGTGTATCGTATACAAAAATTGGTTGGCTGAACTATGCAACGTGTAAATATAAGGGCGTAAGCGCGAAACCTGTTTGGATATGGGTTTTTACCATTCCCGTGTGAAAGAGCCCAATCATTGTATTCTCTTTGGGCTCTTTCACACGGGAATGGTAAAAGCCCATATCCAAACAGGTTTCGCGCTTACGCCCTTATGTTTACACGTTGCATAGTTCAGCCAACCCATTTTTGTATACGATACACGTCTTGCGAGTGTATGTGTCAAAAGGGTCATTTGATCGTTAAACATCGTGCGGACAACATGAGAGCGAAGATAGAGAGATAAGCGATTGAGAATTGATATTTTAGCCTTGAATTGTGCACGAGGTAATAAAAACTGGAATGAAAAATGTATTTTATGATTGTTAAAGTTTGTCGATTCAAACTTCTATTGGATTTATTTGAATCCTCCGTGTTTTCCGCTTTCTGAAAAATGTATTCCAAATATGAATATCTTTTCTAGTCGCATATTTTTCTTGATGTGTTGTAAACTTGCTTATTGTAATGTGATTCTATGAAGATTAAGCGTACTGTTAATTTTGTAAGGATTTACAATAGGCAATTTAACTTTATAGAAATCCCGATATTTGTCGTGTTGTTTCCTGAAATTGAACATGGCCTCTCTTTTATAAATTTATTAAATAACGCGTAGCTTCTCGCATCCACGCATCAATTTTTGCACGCAAATTAAAGAAAGGCAATCGTTTCAATAGACTACCTTCTTCACCGAATGTTCAATTCGGAATGATTACTGGCGTTTGTATAAAATTTCCCCCACCAAATGATCATCAAAATGCGTTTGTGTATGTGCGTTACGCTCGTCCACCCTACAAAATGTTGGCTTGTTTTTACCATCAGGTCCCCTCAATGCCTCTCACTCTTCTTGCCCATATAACCTGTTTAACGCTCACTTTTAACGCTGCGTCTGAAAAAGCCCTTTGATATTCTACTATGCCTGCTACGTTCACATCGCCGACTGTTTCCAGTGGCTTTTCATCCAAAATGGCTGTCCATAAGTTCTCCTTTTCCAATGACGATTCTTTTTTTAAACACCAATCGGTATAACTTGTGTTAACTTTTCTTCTCTTGAAATCCGCCACATTGCTAAACCACTTGTTAATCTACTTACTTTCCTTACTTTTTGCATTGTCGGGCCCATAAGCTGATGCAACTTCTGATTTCTTTCGAACAAGTAAATGAAACGAAAGAAACCGATCAATCTAAATTATTTAACGTTGCTCATTTGCTTGTTACAACACGATTGAAAAGAATGTAGCGGTGTGGAGCGTATACATATATATGTATGCACCCAATGTTTTCATATGTACTCGTATGTGCATATGTTTACATTATGCTTTATTTGTTCTAAAATCGGCAATATAGTACTCCATTCAACAGTTTTCGTTTTGTTATTGTGGTCGTCAAATATTTCATACAACTCGTGGTTGTATTTTGTTTGTCTCCTATTTTCTGTTGCATCATTTGTATTAAGATACGTCTTTCAAAGGGCTTTAATATGTTTGGCCTTCTTACAGATTTTTATACTTGGGGCTTTTTTGGTCTATGTAAGCAGCTGGCTTTTAGGATAATCAGTACTGAACTACATATGTAAATTCTGTGGCATATTTTAATCGTTCTGTTTGCATATTTCAACTTATTTTACTTTCCCGTCTACTTTGAGCAAAATGTCTTGCACGCTCGTGAATGACCTTGACAGAATGTTGATACTACAATTTGGCTCAACTTATGTCGATAACATTCTGATGACATATTGTAGAGCAAGATTTAAAAAAAGTGGGGCCAGACCATTTCCTTGCATTAATTGCAAAAGCGTCTACCTATTGGTTACTGATCCATACTTGCGCAGTGATTGATATCATTGTCATTCTTGTTAGACGAAATTCAGCTTTGGTTGATACAGTACATTACCGTCGATACCGTCATATGCTAGCTTAAAATTGACGAAGAGTTTATGGACATCGATGTTAAATCCTTAGCTTTTTTCAAGTACCATTCAGCCCTGACACTACTTTGATGCTCTTCAATAAAGGTGCCAGTAAATTAAAGTGACAATAAAAGGAAAATCAAATTTTCTTTGAGTTAACTGCTGTGGAGACAATACTCCAATAAGTACGTTCTAATATTTCCTACAAGGGTACTAATATAATCACGTTCTAATATTTCCTACAAGGGTACTAATATAATCATTGGGACCCTGACGGTGAGTTGTCATTAGTTATATAAGCACGAATCGAAGTCATGTCGCTTCAGCTCAAAATATTTTAATACAGCATTTAATTTCTCATTTCAGACCCTGCCTACCGGTTGTGGTAGTTTAAAGATTTTCTCTAGCTGGCAGCAATCTCTGAAACCTTTAGACTGGCTAATCAATTTCGCTTTGCAGAAATGTTGAGATTTTATCCATTTCTTCGACAAGCAGCCGAAAAGATAACAAAAAACCCGTGTCTAATGACTGGAGCATATATCTCTTCATATGCCATGCAACCAACCACCAACTAGCCAATCCCTATAAAATTCGACATCTTCCGTGATTTCTCGCATTAATTTTACATTTCATTTTGATAAATCTTTTTCTGACAGTAGGTAAGTCAGTAATAATACATATATTGTATTCAATTAGGGCTGATATCGGTGATCTAAGAGATTTGAATAAGCACAAGAAAGAGTTTCGTTTAATTCTTCTTCGTAACGCTGCAGCCCCTCTTGGGCCTTCGCTTCCTATGACAAGCGTCTCCAACTGTCTCAATCCATTGACCGCGTCCTACAATTTTGAATGCTGATCAGCGATGAACTGTCTTCTTCGTTCAAGTCCCTCGATTTCCCCACTGGTCTCCACCCTTATGTTCTTCCGCGTATTTTGCCTCTTTCATTACCGGTTCTCATTATTTTGGAGCCTAAATAACATGTACAAATTCTCTCACATCCGTAAGCCTCTATTTGGCTCAACTTGTATATTAATGTAGCTCGTGTATCGACAGGTTGCTTTCTTATTACGTATTCCAGAGCCAAACTGGATAGCAATGAGGCTAGCCCATCTCATTTATATATATATATATATATATATATATATATATATATATATATATATATATATATATATATATATATATATATGTATATATATATGTATATATATATATATATATATACATTGTATATATATATATATATATATATATATATATATATATATATATATATATATATATGTATACATGCAGCTGGACAAAATAAGTGTGAGCAGTTTTTTTCTAAAACAAACTTAATTTTCATACTTTTCTTCATTATCACCCAAAAATAAAGTTGGTTTTTAAAATAAACACATGTCATCTTTGTAATGAAAGACAGAAGCAGAGCATATATACTAATTAGCACCTGCAATCGAGGAGCTGTCAAAATAAAAAGAGAGGCAAATAAACGTGTAAAAGATGGATTAAAGTTTACCTTGTGTTGGTAAAATTGCATGCAAATTCAAGTTTTTGTTTACCATACATACGCACTTTTAGTCTAATTCTCTCTACTCCATAAGTACCGTAAAAAAGAAAATTTGTTCTAATTGCAGCTGCTATTTAGTAGATATGCTCTGACAGAAGCTTCACAAACAATACCCATTTTCGAATTAATAGTGCCTAAAATAAATGAAAGATTAAAACGTTCTTTAACAAGCACTATTTTTATTTTTCTTTTCTGTCACATACCGATATTACGGGGACTAGTTGCCTCCTTCTTCAGTGCCAATATTCTGAAGCTATGTCCTCTTTATATTGGCTTCTATAGCAAAAGTTATATTCAGGTCTACATAAGGTAATTACAGGACTTTTTTAGTAATGATTATATCAAGGGTAATTACGGAGACTAACCTAAAGGGTTTTACAGACAACTAACTTATTACAAAATCCCCGTTGGCAGCACCAGCCGGGAAGGTAAATTTCTCGTATGTAGCGTAAATTTTCGAAAAAGAATTTCGCTTGCCTACTACTAAACTTCTTTCTGCAATTTTCGTAGTACCACATGAGTATTTATTAACATAAAAAAAATCTGGCCACGTTCGTTTTTAGAGACCTTTTATCGGGGCGCAAATATTTTGCTAATTAAATTGAGTTGCACGCGTATGGATTACATATTGAAAATCGGCGGATCATAAATTGTTGAAAACATATAAATTCCGGTTTCGCCCTTCTCGCATTTGCTGTTTACACAGTTCACAGTGGTAACCACACAAAGGCTTAAATAGCTCGAATAGTTAATTTCAAAAGATTTCCATAAAAGTTTAATCAGCACTTGCATTGCCATTAATATATACATTTTCAATTTTTTTCTGAACTATGAGGGCCGTCATTTCGATTTTTATTGAAATCGGCTGCTAAGAATATTAAGCTGTAAATTTTCGACTGTTTTATTTGTCATTCGATTTGCATAATTAAATTAAATTAACTTGCCTTAATAACTTATAATTTCAAGTTTCAAAGAAATCTGTTGAGAACGTTGGCTGCTAGAGGGCTACAGAAATAAAAAACATTGTATGCCACCCCCTGTATGGGGAGACCCGCCTGTATGGGGAGACCCCCCTTAAATACCTTAAAATATTTTCTTGCACTGCAAATTTCAAGAGGCACGACTTTTGACCTACGTAGAAAATTTCCTCATTCTAGTTCATGCGGTTTGCGAGAAAACTTGTTATAACGCACGAACAAACGGGCGGACGGACGGACAGACAGACAAGTCGCGATTTTATAATTTTTTAGGGTATTGTTAAAAATATTTTACAGTATCTTAAAAATGATCTGGTTTATAAGTTCTTTCAAGTAAAGTCATTTAAAACGTTTCCATGAAAAATATTCATTATTTCAGTTGGCACTAAAATAGCGAATTGCGCTTGCCTTCAGACCTTTGGGGGCCGCCATTTTGAATGCATGCATTTGATTTTGGATTATTTTAAATCTTTGTATGCTAGGACCTCATCAATCAATGTACTATCTCGTTCAAATAGGAGTTTCACTCTAGACAGGACAAAATAATTCAATTTTTAGTGAAAATGGCAGCTAAAAATATTAGGCTTTAAATTTTCGACTTCTTTATTTTTCATCCAATTTTAATAATTTCCTGCAAAATATAAAAACATAGTACAGAGGTTCATAATCTCAAGATTCATCAAAATCCGTTGGAAAATGTGACCGCTAGAGGGCCACAAAAACATGAAAAAAACGCATATTCAAACGGCCGCCATTTTGAAATTTCCACATACATGATCACTAAAATATCAAAGACTGTAGGTGTAAGTAATGTCTATCTTGAAACCAAGTTTCGTATATGTCGGATCAAAATTTGCAACCTGACCTCCAGTTTTTTTACGTAATTCACTAGATACTTATAATTTCTATCAAACTATCGAATTTCATGAAAATCTGTTGAAAGCTTTGACCACTATTACAACAACAAAATGTTGCACGTTTTTCGACCTTTGAGCGGCCGCCATTTTGTTTCTGCCGTACCGACTTTGGATTTTTTATTGTGAGATTCATCACATACATCAGTGAACCTTTGTACCAAATTTCATCCAAATCAGAGCTATACCTTGGTCAGCACAGAAATCACGATTTTTCGTCTAAAATGGCCGCCATTTTGTTTTTGCCCGGCCGATATAGCTGGTTCACGAACTTAACCGAGATAATTACCCAATACACCTTTCCTGAAAATCGCAAAATTGCAACCTCTAGCGTGGTCACAAATTTCGTTATATCCCATATATATATATATATATATATATATATATATATATATATATATATATATATATATATATATATATACATATATATATATATATATATATATACGAGTATATATATATATATATATATATATATATATGATGCTCTCCGCAATAGGTAAATTTCTCTCGAGAAATTTACCTAATTACAAGATTATCTTATGACAATTACACCAACTTCATTAAGACACTGTAGCCGTTGTCCGTGTTCATCCTTTTTCCTTTCGGGACTCGTAATATCCATAAATTTTTTAAACAACTTAACATTTAGTTCATTCATAAAATACGCTAAGTTTTTCCTCCTTCTCAAATTTGCAGTTTCAAGGAAAGTAATTTTTCGGGCAATCCTACCGGATAGTTTGGCGCTTACTTATCGCTGTCGAAAGGTTCGTGATGGAACAGCATTCCCAATTTTGCTTGCAATTGTCCTGGATGGTGTGAACGGGCGCATTTAGCTAATGTAACGATACGATTTTCGGTCACTGATGAAGTTTTTTTAGGTGCTCCACGCGTCTCAATGGATTTTTCCGGTTCGAGAGCATTTGTGCGAAAATATTCAAACCATACAATTGATATGGCAATGAACTTGTAGGTTTTTCCCTCATCTTGGAGCTGCTGGACAAGTCTTCTTTCCTCTGCACTACAGTGAGGTCTACTTCCCACCTAATATTTTTTACAATCTTATAATTAAACCTTCAATCAGTTTAATTTGTTCAAAATCTTACCTACTGCAACTAAATAATACTTTAAATTGATTCACTTTAATGTTTATCAGCGCACACTTATTGTATTGTCCACCTCAATTTTAAAGACTGAACAAGGAAACAAGCCGCAATGTTTGTTAACAAGTAATTTTACTATGGGGACTTCCCCCTTTCATTCGAAAAGAATGCTACTCACGTGCTGAACTGGTTTTTTGATTCGGGAACATATTGACTAATTTTTTCTCTACATTTTACGAGTTCTGGGGACTCACTCCTATTATTTTGTCTATATATATATATATATATATATATATATATATATATATATATATATATATATATATATATATATATATATATATATATATACACAGGGTGCGGCAGCATAACTTCCTTTTTTGAAATGCCCGCCCTTAAAGTGCTAACTGTTATAGCGCGGCGCTAGTAGTCTCATTCGAGAGTGGTGATTTAAAGTTTTGCTCATCCCTTGGTTAGTCGCTATCATGCGTTGGAACAGTGCGGAGCGTGCAAACAACAGTATAAAAAAAAAAATTTGTTTTGTTGAATTTTGAAAAAAGGAAGTTATGCTGCCGCACCCTGTATATATATATGTAAATATATGTATATATGTATACAGAGTGCGTAGGGTATTTGAGGACAACTTGAGAGCAAAATTAATTAATTATGTGGTCATGAAAATGTTCGGCCATCCAATCTTGTGTCGCCATTGCTTTATGTGAAGGAGCAGAGTCTTGTTAAAAAATGTATGGTCTGCCTCCGCTTACATTGTCTATCCAGGGTTTCACTACCATCTCCAAAACCTCGATGCATGCAGCAGAGGTCACTCGAAGTCCTTGAGTAAAAAAGAGTGGTGGCATAACATGTACTTCGTTGCTGACAACACCTAAAACCATAACAGTGACTGGAAATTTTGTGTGCATAACAACAGGAACCTCCGTAGGATTCGCACATAGCCAACTGTCATTTCTGCGATTGGTCTTTTGATCTTGGTCAAAATTTTTTTCGTCGAAAAAAAACCATAACGTTTTGGGCGCCTCAGGATGTTTGATTTTGTTTAAAAGACGTTTTGATCGGAGAACTCTCTGTTCCCGTGTTCGTTCCGACATGAACTGTCCTCTGCGCATCACGTAAGACTTATACCGAAGGTCTTCGGGGACAACTCTGCGAATAAGGCGCTCAGAAACATGAAGCTCACTCGCAAGGACCCTCATTGATTTTGAAGGGTCCTCGTCTATGATCGCTTGCACTTGCTCTAAAAATTCTGCAGATCGGACAGTGTCAGAACGTTGTTCGTGCCTTTTGCGTTTTGCAACCGATTCTGTATCGCCTCCTGATGCTTCCAATTCACGGCGACCTTATGCACGAATGAACGGGTGCAATTAAGAAAATTAGAGATCTCTAAACCTGTATGGTTCGCACATATGTATATCGAAGATGGCAGCATGTCTCTTCATTTCTTGAGTGATGTTGTAGTCCGCCATTTCTTATCTGAAAAAAAAAAAAAATTAAAAAAAAAATTTGCGAAGTTATAGTCACATTTATGCATGTTCTCAAATACAGTAATCCCTCCGACTCCGCGGTTTTTTAGTACGCGATTTCTTACTGCGTGAGTTGAGTTTTTAGTACCAATATTCGCACTGCGCGATTCAAATTTTGCACTGCGCGGTTTCCAAATTTTTGAATTTCGTAGAACTCACTGCGCGTTGGCGAGGCTCTGGCCACCAATACATTGCATTCACAAGCAACATTAACGCGAGTGCCCGTTTCAAGGCTAAATGTTTTCTATCGCCGTCACACGTTGGTGTTGATATGCTTTTCTGTACGCAACATATTCGCGCCAGAATCGAATTCACTCTTTCTGGATTAGGTCTATGTTTTTATACATACACTATTTCAGTTTTCTTGTGGTGTCGTAACATCATTGTAATTTAAGACTGCGCGTTTGACATATGTAGTAAGTATAAGTAGAATTTTTGCTCTGTGTGATTTCTTATATTACAAAGAAATTTTAACAATTTCAACAGCCAAAAATTAAAATGGAAAAAAGCGGAAAAAGAAAAGTTTTAACTTTGGAAGCAAAGATGGACATCGTGAAGCAAATAGAAAATGGTGAAAAAACTGCAGTTTTAGCGAAAAGATTCAATCTAAACGAGTCCAGCATAAGAAGAATTAAGTCAAATGCAGAAAAAATAAAAAGTTCGTTTGCATGTTCCACATCAATATCCTCAAAGGTAATAAAAAAACCTAAAAATTCTGTAATTGGAAAAACTGAAAAAGTGCTTAGCTCCTGGATAGAAGATCAAAGTCAAAGGCGAGTGCCTCTTAGTTCTGGTATTATTCGCATCGCCAAAATCTTCACAATATTAAATTCACAGGTGAAGCAGCAAGTGCTGACCAATTGGCTGCTTTTGCATATCCAAAAACCTTGAAAGGTATTATCGATGAGGGTGGATATTTGCCTAGTGAAGTTTTTAACACTGATGAAACTGGCATATTTTGGAAAAGAATGCCTAGTAGGACTTTTATTTCCAAGGATGGAAAAAGGGCTCCTGGTTATAAAGTATCAAAAGAGAGACTGACAGTTTTACTATGTGGAAATGCAACTGGAGATTTCAAAAACAAGCCAGTACTTATTCATACTTCAGAAAACCCTCGTGCTTTTAAAGGAGTGTCGAAAAACTCACTTCCAGTTCATTGGGTATCTAACAAAAAAGGATGGATGACTTCGAAGATTTTGAGAACTGGTTTTTGAATTGGTTTTGTATTAAAACTGAAGAATTTTACAAAGCTAAAAACATTGCTTTTAAAATTCTATTAATTGTTGATAATGCGCCAAGTCACCCAGCCTATTTGCCTAAATTAAATCCTAATATTAAGGTGATATTTCTACCTGCAAATACTGCATCGTTAATTCAGCCGATGGATCAAGGTATAATCGCCGCATTCAAATGTTATTATTTGAGAAGAACTTTCAGGCAATTGATTGAAGCTACTGATGGGCCAGATAATGTATCAAACCGTGACTTTTGGAAACAGTACAATATTTTATCTGCGGTAAAAAATATAAAACTATCTTGGGACGAAGTTCAAAATTCAACTATGAATGCTGTGTGGAAGAAAATATGGCCAGAAAGTTGCATTGAAGAAGCTACGGTTGAGATGCCAGATATTTTGGAAATTCTGGCATTAGGGAAAACAATTGGTTGAGACGGGTTCGAAGAAATAGTATCAGAAGATATTATGGAAGTCATTGAAGAAAATATGACTGTTGATGATATTATAAATCAGTGCAATAACGATGACAATGTTCAAAGTGAGGAAGAAGTAATAGAAGTTATAAGTAGTAATAAGCTTACCACCGAAAATTTAGCTGATCTTTTAAAACTTGGTAGTCAGCTTGACGTGAACCCTGATGAGGAGCGTGCCTTAAATTTCGGCAGATATTTAACAACTGCTTTGGCTCCATATGACAAAATTTATGAGGAACATAAAAAGATTGCTAAACAGTCTTTGATAACTAGCTATTTTCAAGGATTAAAAAGCTCATCAGAATTTTAATTACAGAATACTAAAAGGATCACAATGATATTTTTTAAATTTTTTGTTGGTTTTTTCATGTTAATTTGTTTTTTAATTCATGTAATGATTTCTGTTTTAAGGGTCGCTGAAACAATACTTGTTTTTATGTTTATATATATAATTTGTGTGTCAAATAAACATTTTCAACATACTTTTTTGAATTTTTTCGAATATTTGGCACCTAACCCCCCATTTTCACACAAAATTGGATTCATATAGCGCGGTTTCCTATTGCGCGCTGTTTTTATAGAACGGAACTACCGCGCAGTTTGAGGGATTACTCTACCGTACGTACGCACCCTGTCTATATATATGTATATTTTATTTTTTCATTTCCATTTTAATGTTTTTTTTGACTATTCCATATATATGCGAATTTCTTTTTTTCAGAATATACCTGAATGGAATAAATTTACCTATTGAGCGACTTTATCCTAAAGTAGAGTTCCCAGTTTCTCGTTCAACTGCAGCACTTAGTTCTCTAATTCGTTGGGATCATACGGACGATTGGTTCGTTGCGAGATTCGAAAATACGGGAAGACAAAAAACAGGAGAAAAAATCTTCCACATAGGACTGACTAGCGACGGTTTAGAATATTTGCCCGGACATCTTATCGATGGAAAAATACTCATCCCAGCAACATTCTACCTACAAATGGCATGGGAAACATTCTGTTCTATGCACTCCGGACCAGTTATGATGGACACAGCAGTTGAGTTCAATGACATTCGCTTCATTCGAGCCACTCAATTGTCTAAGGAAAAACCTGCTGCCTTAACTGTTACTATGCATCACGGAACAGGAAACTTTGAAGTATTATCGCCTTAAGTAGTCGGAAATAAATCTTACAATTCTAATTACAGATAAGCGAAGAAGGTGCTACTGTTGTGACTGGTAACGTTACGAAGATATTGAATCCACAGCCTCCAAAACCCATCAAACCGCATCACACCTCAGAAGATTGCGCGATATTAGAAACTCGTGATTTCTACAAGGAACTTCGATTACGTGGTTATCATTATTCTGGCTTGTTCAAAGGCATTGTACAGTCCCGTAGCGACGGTCTTGGAGGAAAAATAAAATGGGTTGTTAATTGGGTGGCATTCATGGACTGCCTCCTACAACTTCAAATCATTGGAGCCGATTCGCGATCATTAATGTTGCCGACTCGAATTCGTAAATTGCGCATTTTTGGCCTTTATCACAATGATTTAGCTAATCAAATGCCATCGGAAGAGAAAGTGTTCGACGTTCATGTAGATCCTTACACGCGACGAATTGTTGCAGGTGGAATTGAAGTAATTGGCCTTCATGCTAGTCCCGTTTCTAGGAGAAAGCCTCCAGGCATACCAATATTAGAATCTTATAAATTCATTCCGCATCTACCATCACCTGTAATAGATTCGACAGAAGCTATAAGAATTTGTGTCCAAATCGCTTTGGAAAACTTTATGACTCGAAAAATGAAAGTTGTTGAAGTCGATCTAGATAAAGCTCCACCAATGATTCAGGGTTTCTTAGAAGCAATGGAAGACTTGCCCGTTGTCAGTGGGGACTTGATGTTCTTAAGCTCCCAAGAGCTTGAATTACCCGGAATACACGTTGAGGATGGAAAATTATCCACCCAAACAAACTGTATGTTTGTTGTCTCCACCAATATTCTTGGCCGACCAGCATGGCTTTTAGAAGCACAAAAATCAGTCGCAGAGTACGGATATGTTGTATCTGTTGAGAGTTCTTCTCTAAAGTACTCTCAAACTAAGGCACCACCAGGCTTCAATATCATAGCTTTCTTCCCTTGTGATGGCAAATCTATCGTGCTTATGAAGCGAACTTCAGAAGAAGTTGTAACGCCTACAATAATCAAAGTATCGCAGAATGATTCCAAATACACATGGGTCACCGACGTACAAACTGCTCTCGAAACATCGCCTGTTCTGCTAGTGGCTCAAAACGAACATTTGAATGGACTCATAGGTATGGTTAATTGTTTACGAAAGGAGCCCAATTCAAACCCTGTTTCGTGTGCATTCATTGACGATCCGAAGGCCCCTCCATTCAACTTGGAAAATCCCTACTTCGCTGAAAAAATGAAATTTGGAGTCGCCATAAATGTTTTCAGAAATGTAAGTATTGAACAACTGAAAATTTACTTTGATTTTCAATTAAAACTTTAAATATATATATATATATATATATATATATATATATATATATATATATATATATATATATATATATATATATATGTATATATATATATATATATATATATATATATATATATATAGAGCAATAATTTTATACTCTTATTTTAGGGTCAATGGGGTACTTACAGACATTTAAAGTTGAAACCTCTTCAAGCCACAAGCGTGTCTCCCAGTGTTGTTGAAATTCGACAACGTGGCGATTTATCATCATTCACTTGGTTGCAAGCCCCCTTTAAACTACCGGAATGCAAAATTAAAATCATATACTCTGCTTTGAACTTCCGCGATATCATGGTAGCGACCGGTCGTATAAACCTCGAAAGGATCGATTCATCTCGTCTTTTAAATAAAAATATAGTTGGTTTTGAATATGCTGGAATTGGAAACGACGGTAAGCGATACATGGGAATGACATTGAAGAATGGTCTGGGCACTCACATTAATGAAACCGGCACAAATTGGGTGGTACCCGATAAATGGACCCTTGCGGAAGCAGCTACAGTTCCCGTCGTCTATACTACGATTTACATGGCGTTCTTCCAATTCGCAAATATAAGAACCGGAAGATCGATCTTAATTCACGCTGGAACAGGGGGTGTAGGGCAGGCGGCTATCTCAGTTGCATTGGCATATGGATTAGAAGTATTCACAACATGCGGTACCCAGGAGAAAAAACGATACCTATTGGAGAAATTCCCACAGCTTAAAGGTAATTGAGCTTGGTTGAGGTTTTTTTTACAACTTATATAACACAAACTGCAACAAAGATCTATACCAACTGATAATCGACACGGAACCAGCAATTAACAAACTCCTACAGGAACAACAGATATATGCAAGACTCACTGCAGTAGATATACTACAAAAAATACGCATTACTTGTATCATAAACAAAACGAATTTCTACGGAGATCATAAGAAACTTACGGACAACCGACTAAAAGTGACAAAGGCTAACAAAGGACATACAACGGTAATCCACGAACTACGTACAAAAGACAACAGACTTCATTAACACTAACGGATACGAACTAACTAGCAAAGATTCCAATAACAGGTTCTAAGCAGACTTACCTATTGCTAGAACACAATCTCCACTAATCATCCCTCCTAATACTGAACAGTGCTAGATAAACATCCATCCACACTACCCCTTAAAGCAAAACCTAAGCTCCACAAATCCAAAATCCCTATCTGGCCCATCGTTAATTAGCACCCAGCTCCTGCGTATCAATTAGGATGGTACTTGGTGACGATACTGGCAGATATCACGCACCTTGACGACAAATATACATTAAAGAACAGCCGTGATCTAGCGAACTCCACCACCTCTCTAACATTGACTGATACTTGTCGACTTTTATCAGTAGACATCACCAACCTCGACGCGTTTACATGTCTAGTATACCATTTGTCAAAAAAATTAAGGAAACTGATCTCTTACATCATGCATGATGAAATCGAAAAAAGTTGCAAATAAATAGGTATAATTCATACGAAAATGCATGAAAATTCGATGTCTCAACTGCAATGCATTATATTTAACTATTAATATCAGCAAAGTCCTTCAAAGGATTCCGGTGCTGTCCGTCCAATATGCTGTCACTCATACGCAAGCCGGCAAATCGGCACAAAAGTCAGATCTTTTTTGATTTCACGGTGAATATCCTTTACCATAATTAAATTTCCATGTCCTTAATATGGGGCTTAACGGAAAGTAAATAATATACTCTGGTGAAAACAGGATTCGTCTATCGATCCCTGTTTTAAAGTAACACATGAACATACATTCAAATTATACAAAAATAATAAAATAATATAAGATAGAGTATCGAATTATTTTGATCGAATACATCGGCACGCGAAAAGGTGCGACGCTTCGGCCATTGATCCGTCCACCCAGCTACGATACGTTCTGATTTTAAACCAGTACATATCATAACTGAATGGGCCTATTGTCTGTGCGAAGAATCACTTGAAACAAATTTCGTTGTCACCAACGGGGCTCGAACCAGGGATCTTTGGCTTACGCAGCGAGCGCTCTAATCACTACACCATGCGGACAACTACTTTTGTACTTAAAAGTTTCTTTTTTGATTCTCAGAATCGAATATAGGAAATTCTCGTGATACCTCATTTGAAGACATGATTGCAGAGCAAACTAAAGGAGAAGGTGTCGATTTCGTGTTGAACTCACTATCCGAAGATAAACTTCATGCATCTCTACGTTGTCTTGGTGATCGAGGGCACTTTTTCGAGATCGGTAAATTTGATATATTGAACGATAATAAAATCGGAATGGCCATATTTGAAAAGGAAATTACCGTGCATGCGATAGTCGCTGATCGTCTTATCGATGCTGCCGAGGAAAAAATTAAGGTATGTAATCATTTTAGAGAAAACCTCCATCCTGCCGTTATTATTTATGCTAGCTTTTTTTTGTTTTTGTAGGAAGTCCGTGAACTTATTTACAAAGGAATAAACGATGGTATAATCAAACCATTACCAAGGGAGATTTTTAAGTCAGATGAAATTGAAAAAGCATTACGACATATGGCATCAGGAAAGCATATTGGCAAAGTTTTGATTCAAGTGCATGATGAAGTCACTGGAGAACTTGTAGCACCGATTTCACCTCTTCCGCAAACCTACTTTGATCCCAATTTAGTTTATGTGATTCCTGGAGGCTTGGGAGGATTCGGCTTGGAACTCGCAGATTGGATGATTCTTAGAAAAGCCCGAAAAATTGTGCTTAGCTCCAGCAAGGGCATTACAAAGCCTTATCAAATACATCGTATTAAGTATATAATACAACAAAATGCTATATTTTCTTGGATTATTCATTGTGTTGTTTCTAGGGTATGGAGATCATATGGTGCAAAGATTGATGTCAGGACTGACGATATAACAACATATGATGGTTGTCTCTCACTTCTCAATTCATCTATGAAAATGGGACCTGTCGGAGGCATATTCAATTTGGCTGTTGCATTGCGTGATGCCATATTTACGAACCAAACGCCTGAGAAGTTTAGCGAATGCATGGCACCTAAAGCAGTTGCAACAAAATATCTTGATGAACTAACACGAAAAATGTGCCCACAGTTGCATCATTTTGTTGTATTTTCTAGTGTATCCTGTGGTCGCGGTAATGCCGGTCAAACCAACTACGGCATGGCAAATTCAGTTATGGAGAGAATCATTGAACAGCGTGCTCGAGATGGGTTACCAGCTAAAGCGGTTCAATGGGGCGCTGTCGGTGAAGTAGGTCTGGTGGCAGATATGGCAGAAGACAAAATTGATGTAGAAATCGGAGGAACCCTGCAACAAAGAATTTCCTCTTGCCTGCAAGAATTAGATAACTTATTGGCACCAGATGACCCCATTGTATCTAGCATTGTTGTTGCGGAGAAACGTACAACAAAAGGCGGTACGATAATAGATGCAGTGATGAATATTATGGGAATAAAGGATTTGAAGTCAATATCGATGGGCTCTTTCCTATCAGAAACAGGAATGGACTCACTCATGGCAGTAGAAATCAAGCAAACGTTGGAGCGTGATTTTGAATTGCTGCTTTCACCGCAAGAGTTGAGATCAATTACCTTCCAAAAATTACAGGAGCTTTCAGATGCCAAAACAAAAGATACAGGAGAGACAGTTAAACTGCGTCTCGCTAAGGAAGACAAACTCATTGAAATGGCATTATTGCTTCGAAACCTAGGTGACGAATTGAACAGTCATCATACATTGCTTCCACTGGTCACGAAGAATAGTAATCTAAGCGGTGTGAGTTCAACTCTCATCATACCAGGTCTTGAAGGCGTAGCTGGAAAAGCATGGTATAATTTGGCAACCGGTCTTTATTCTCCTGCTTATATTCTACAAACTTCGAGTACCGTTGATATGACCTCGATACCAGAAATAACTGATGCCATTTTTGAGGTTTTTGAAAGAACATATATATGGGTTGTGGTTGCAATAAAATAATCATTTTTTAATTTCAGCAATCCTTAACAGTGTTTCAGCGAAATCAGCCTTTCTACCTCGTTGGCTACTCATTCGGAGCGTTCATTACCCTTGAGATCGCGTATAGACTGGAACAATTAGGATTTAGTGGAAACATAACAATCATCGATGGAGCACCGCTTTTCCTTAAAAAGTTATGTTCGCGAAGCTTCAAGGACTCATACGCGGATGACCAACTACAAGTTCTTCTCTACACCTCCACTCTAGTCCAAATCTTCCCTGAAGAAAAATACGAAGATGTTGCCAGCAAATTCATGGCATTACCAGACTGGAATAGTAGAATGGCTAAGTTCTTAGAATACGGAGAGCAACAAACCGTTTATAGTAAAGCGTATTCCGAACGTCTGATGAAATCTTTGTATAACCGTATTAAAATCACTCAAGAGTTTCTATTAGATAGCGTTAAACCAATTCATGCTCCAATAACACTTGTTAGACCCACGGATGTTTCTGTTCCTGATATTGAAGAAGATTATGAATTGTCTAAGGTCACGTCTGGAAAAGTAGTTGTAAAATATGTTGAAGGTGATCATACAACAATGCTTGATAACCCAATCTTGGCCCAAATTATTAACAGTTTTGATCCGAATCTCGATTCAGATAAATGTTTTGATGATATAATGTAGGTGCTATAAGAAAATTATATTTTCAAACTGACTCAATACAACTCAATATTTTGTATAATTTTTGAACCCTTAACAAAATAAATTTTAATTCCTCTTTTGTTGCCTATTACTTTAATATTAAAGAAAAATTATTATTATGTTAATTATTGTTATTTTCATTTTGCAATATCCATATCCATGTTAATATGTGCGGGATCCTAGAAACAGATTATGTTCCTGTTGAGGTACACTAAATTAAATTTAATCGCTAGCCACTCATTTATATTCTGAATAAAAAATGTTTGATCGTGATTTTTTTTCGATCAGCTTCTAAATACAGTATAATATACAAGGTATGCTCAGAAAATATGCTGATTCGAATTGCGTGACTTCTGTTGGCTCCAGAGGAATCCATTTGGTGTTGCTAGGTTAGTACACATTAGCTCATTTGTTCATTAGCTACGCAGATTGTATAGACTTAAGATATTTTCTTTTGATGGATTTCAGAATGAATGACATCCAGGAGCAACAAATTTTTTGTTTGAAACTTGAAAAATCTGCGACCGAAACACTGTATACCTCTCCCCTCCCCTGATATCGTATCAACGCTATACAAAGCTCTCCTTGTGAAGATTTATGCTTTGTAGATTGTGTCATCGTTAAGATATGCCTTCCCCATAATATCTCCTTATCAGTATCTTCCGTCTTTATACCTAGTAATTCTCCTGTATCAGTCTACGAGGAATTCTTTGATATCAGTATATGAGACATTGTTTGCATCCGCAATCTTCAATGTTAACGTGGTTATTTTAACCTGCGAATAGTAAAGTGGCCAACGTGCCCTCTATTCTCTATATTATGAATTGAAGCTTCGTCATTGTCTATTTCTTCATTTCTATCGCTCTGTTCACTTTCACAATTCAACAATGTTCCCAACCCGAATGGGTGGCTACTTGACCTGGTGCATTCCAAAGTTCCGCTTAATTGTCTAATAGTTTTCCGTACGTTGGATCCTCTTATCCCCCTTGACAGCCATCATCCACTATTATTCCTTAATCTCTAAGTTTTTCCTATGAGGAATCGAGCATTAGTTTCTAATGCTAAATTTAACTTCTTTAGAGCAAACTACAAATCCTATGCATCTGAATTCCTTAAATTGCTTCGCTAATGTTTTTTGAAAACATGGAGTGTGTGGAAACTCTGAGTAAATTTTAGACTCACTTTTCTAGTTTGATTAATTGCTTTACACTGTTGCATCCTTCTCGTGCCGCCCCCACGTACCCGAGGAAATTCCAGCAGGGGGAATGCCGGTCGACAGGAGTACTCTTGGAGGCTAGCATTCTTTGGGGAGCGCCACCCCCCACGTACCCGAGGATATGGGGGGTGCCGTGAGGTTCCGTCCTGGGATGAGAGGTAACGACCCTGACTGAATCTGGACTACGCTTGGGACAACGAACTTGAATTTATGCTTTGGACTGGCGGATATCATGGTTTGGATCTAGTTACTTTGCAGGGTAGCGCCAAGGTGATCACCGAGCGTGGACGACTCCAATTCAACCATCATACCGTCTCCGTCCCGGTAAAACCTTGACAGGCCTCAGTGTACGTTCGAAGTTCGCACCATTGGGTTGGTGGCGTAAGTTCGATTGAGACGGAACTCCCGATAAGCGCTGGTCTGGCTTTGAACATTTGTCTCCATAAAGGCTTGTGCCAACCCTCGTATGGCCTCCCTGCTCTGCAAAGATAACCAAGGGGCCAAACAACGACTACACACATGAACGGAAATAGTGGCTCCGAGGGGGGACCCATTAAAACTGGAGCAACTAAAAACCATTAGAAAAGATAAAAAAATTCAAAAAAAAGAAAGCGAAAATAACAATCATGACGACGTTACCAGCGGCTGCAGCCACGATGTTTACTGGAGATTAACAGACAGTCTTGTCCAGACTGAGACTCCTCCGGCGTTTGGGTGCAGCAAAAATATGATGCGAACGCCAGAGCGTCCTAAAAAGGAAGAGCGGGAAACTCTGCAGGACGCGCTAGATGTTCGAGCGGTGGAGGGAAATATCAAGAACATCGAGAGCTCGATGGTTACTGCTGCGATCAGCATCAAAGCGACCGAAGCGGGGGGTCGCAACTCCCGAAATAATAACGAACCATCTTGAAGTCCACAAAGAGATTACTACAGGAAAAGAAAGGAGTGACCAGACAAATAAAGCCCTGTTGTGTGATTCCATCGCCACCGTCGAAAATGTGGTGGAAGTACTGTATTCGGAAACAGAAACCTATAACCTGTCCCAAGAAATGTGGCGGCAAAGTTCAGTTGCTGCCCAGCGACATGAAGAAGAAAAGCTAATCCGATAAGTGGGAGATGTTTGAAAAAGGATAAAATCTTCAAGTGATTGGGCTCCTTGAACTAAAGGAGCTCCTAGATCGCATCGAGCATTACCGAAAGAGCTAGTTAAAGGCCAGAGAAGACCAGAAGGCCGAAAAAGAGCAGAATGCTAAAGAAGCGTTGAGGGCTGAGCCTAAAGGGCGCACGCTGATATATCCGCCATCAAACATTAATAAAAGAATGGCGTCAAGCCCAATCGAAGAAGATCGGGATAAAAGAAGGAAGGAAGAGGCACTTGATGCGTGTGGAATGCCAGATCAGAGGTTCCAGACAGTGCTGACAAAAAGAGCAAAGAAAGCTCCAAAGCAACTCCATCAAAATATATCAGAAAATAAAGTTCGCATAGACGCCCAACAAACAAAAGGACCAGATGCAAAAAAGGAGGGAAAGAAGCCCCGACAACAGGCACTGCTTGAAAAACCCCAAGATGCCCGATCCTAAGCAGAAGTGTTGTGGGATATTAGGGGAAACGTAAGGCCCGAAGACACCAACATTGCCATTAAAGCAGTACGACTAACGCGTCGCGCCATATACTGGTCGAATTCGGACCAGATGCCGATAATAAAGAAGCATTCTGCGACGCAGTAAAGAAAGTCCTCGGAAAAAGTGCAACTTTAGCCTCACTCGAGCTGATGGCAACAATCAAAATAAGGGACATTGACTGCGTCATGGACCTGGCCGAGGTATAAGAGGCCATCAAAAGTGAGTTCCCTAGCGCGGGCAGCACCAAAGCCAGGCTAACACCAGAAAACCATAGGGGATAAGGCATGGTCATCATTGACTTGACAAAAATGCACGCCGAACAATTCTGAATAAGGGCAAAGTAAAAATAGGGTCGGTTTTCAGCAGGATACGGCGAAGAGTAGCGCCTCTACAATGTTTCAAATGCCTTGGCTCTGGTCATATCGCACAAGTAAGCAAAGGACCCGATAGGGGTAACCCATGTTACAAATGCGGTGAAATCGGACATGAAAGAAAAGAGTATACAAAGGAAGACACTGTATCCGGACCGTGGGCACGTCCTGGGATCAGAGAAATGTCAGGTATTCCAGGAAGCCCTAGCAAAAGCAAGATCAGAACTTTGATTAACCGCATCCTGCAACTAAACCTACACCGCAGTTCAACCACCCAAAGCCTACTGGTAGTGCCACCATCTGGGTTTGGAACAGGGATTTCTAGGCTGAAGGGCTGTGGGCGGGGAGATGGTTTCATGTGGGTTTGGTGCTCAGAAAACACCTTGAAAAGGTGATACACACTAAATGTGTATCACCTTTTCAAGCATAGCTAAATGCTTTGGAGGCTGCTGTCTCGAACGCAGACGGCAACATGCTCATTGAGGGAGATTTCAACGCTAAAGCAATCGAATGGGACATGCCTCAAACAGACCTGCGGGGAAAACGAATCATAGAAATGGCGGGCAGGACAAAACATTAACCACTGCTTCCAATGCTTCTCCGATAGAGATTGTTTTTTCTTGCCACTTGTCCGTTATAACCAGATCTCTTCAATACTCTCCGTATAGTGTCGTACTTAATTTAAGGTTTCCCGAATTCTTCGAACCAGCCAATGACTCTCATGCCCATTCATCAAGAGCATGGGCCCTTTCCTGCGAGCATAAAACTGCTATATAAAATTAGAATGCTTGTTAAGAATTAGAAAAATAACGGTAAAATACGTTAAACCAGGTCATTGAAAACTGTATGAATAACCAAGTGACATAAATTATGAGATTTGTCTCATTTGTGTACAAAATAAATTCTAAGGAATTGAAATGCTTCGAAAGTACAGAAATGCTAAAAAATAACAAGGATAACGATCTCCATTTGTCGAAGATAGATAACCTGACGTTGGAAAAGATTGAGAAAGTGGTTCCCAAGATAAAACATCAAAACAATATGAAAGGATATGAAACACCAACCATTGCAAGGTTAAAATGGTTGAAAAGCCTTCTTCTCACACGTCAACAATATTTCTCGGCAATTTTGTACTACAACCATTCCTCGCTTGCTTTATTTAAATTACTCCTGATGAATGTCCGGAACTTAATCCGTTCATACTTCAGGAGTAAGGTCAGCAATCAATGGGCGGAAAAACTAAGGGATATTAGCCCACAGGACTCAGATGGCATTTTCGGGATAGTGAGTAATTTCGTCCGTAAGTAGTCTCGAGTGAAGGAATCGAATTTTGGAGTCACTAGTGATGAGATAGATCTTCTCGACAGGGCTGGTATCGGAATTGATAGTACGTCTCCGGATAGAAATGGAAACAGGATTATATGTGATGGATTGCAGAAACTTGTTCTGATTAGAACTCATTTGAATTGGTTCATCTAACAAACCCTGAGATAGGGAGCCATATACTTGAAGCAAAAGTTTCCGACTTCAAATCAAGCCTGAACGGTGAAGCAATTCTTCATTTCAATGAAACATTAATATAACGTCTGACCTCATACCGAGCTTGAATCTTATTGATTATTTTGTCAGCTATGAAGACTAGTGTTTCATATTTGGCAGGATAAATAACAAGAAATCATGTGGTACTGACAGGATTCCAAATATAGTTCTCTGACATTTGCCTGAGGTTGCTATTAGGAATTATTGCACATTGCAAATGAGTGGAAAAAGACTAAGGTATTTCCAATTTTGAAGGAAGGAAAAGAGTCTTCGAGTCCTAAAAGCTATCGCCCAATCAGCTTGCTGCCTAACATCAGCAAGGTGTTTGAAGTGAGGCGAAACAAAGCATTAAACGCCAACATGGAGAAATATGAGTTGATGCCGAATTGCCAATTTGGTTTTCGTGCCAGCCATTCGACCATACCTCAGACATCTGTTGGAAACTAAACAACAGAGCAGTGTTGGGGCGTGTCTCATTTATATGGAGAAAGTCTTCGATACGATGTGGTTAGATGGACTAATTTTTAAACTTCTTCAGGACAGGTTCCCCAAACACCTTGTCACCATGATGTGCAATATGTTATACGGGACATGAATCGATGTTTTCGATTCTGACGGCGTCCAAATTATATATCACATATTTATTTATTTAAATCCACTTAACAGACAAAAATCCAATTACAAAATAGACTAAGACAATTAAATATCGTTTAAAGTAAGACACATTTATACAACAAAATCAAGTAGAAAAAAGTTAATTAAAACATGTAAGAAAAGAAATGAGAGGCTAGATGAAAGTTTGAAAAATTAAGTGATGAGGAAATATAAATCGCTATTCACAAAAAGTAACGTCTTTAGTTTATTTTTGAAAACAAAGTAGGACGTGGATAGAGAACCAAGCTCGAGGTTGTTATGCTTTCTGATGATTTGCGGCATAATTGACGGAAAATATAAATCTGTCGTTATTAGACCAACTAGGATGCGCATACAGTCTGTAGTGCAAGTCTTCGCTTAGAGTAGAAGCAATTTGTTGGTGGTACAACTTATAACAGAAACATTGATCTAAGAAGGTTCTACGGGACGACAGAGAAAGGAGACGAAGTATTATAGACGACACTCATAAGACTCATAGGCTAAGTTGAATTTGAAGAACAAAATACGGGTAAACTTACACTGAACAGCTTCTAGTGAGCTTACAAGATATAATTGTCTAGGAGACCACACTACTGAGCAGTACTCAAGAAGCGCACGGACAAAAAATGTGAACAAGCAAACAGCGGTAGCAATATTTGTAAACTTGTGCAAATGCCGCATAATAAAACCCGAAACTTTTGATGCCTTGGTAATTATGCTAAAAATATGGGCATCGAATTTATGCTTGGGGTAAAATATTACACCAAGATCTTTACATGAGTCTGCAGAGGAGAGAAAAACATCACATAGGGAGTAGTTGTAAGTTAAAGGAGCAATTTTCAATCAAAAGTCATTTTAAAACATTTGGAAACATTGATACGAAAGAAGTTTGCATTAAACCAGCTATAGAGGTTAAAGAGATCATTTTGGAGTTGCTGACAATCTTCAAGGGATCTAATTATCCGGAATACCTTGAAATCATCAGCATACAGGAGACAAGAAGAGGAAATTACAGAGAGAAGATCATTGATATATAGACGAAAAGAAGAGATCCAAGGATTGACCCTTGAGGCACGCCAGATATAGGATTGAATGGAGAAGTCCGTGAATATTGCATCAACTTGAAGCTGTTTATCTAAAGCTCTTGAAATATAATCTTAGAACTCAGTCAAGTTCGAGGAAGTTGAACGACCCTTCAAGAATCCATGTTGCTATGGTATGACAATTGAACTCAATGATTCAAGAAGCCTGTTGTGTACAAGTCGTTCCAGCAGCTTAGAGAAATAGGAGGGGAGTGATATGGGACGATAGTTTGAAGCAGATGATGGGTCGCCGTTTTTAAAGATCGGAACGAAATTTGCATCTTTCCAGTACGTTGGAAAGGTGTCAGTACCAAGGCTGAGATTGAATATAAGTGATAGAGGAAAACACAAAGAGGAACAAAGTGAGTTTACAAATATATTAGGCAATCCACCGGGACTAACATTCGGATCGAGCAAGTTAACAAGGGATTCAACTACAGAAGGATCAGTGGAGTAGGATGTAATTGATGCCGGATAAGTTTGAATTTAGTTTACGGGGGAGTGTAGTGTATCAGAAGAGGAAAATTTAGAGGAAAAACATTCGGTAAATAGGTTAGAAATATCCTGAGGGAAGGAAGCTTCAGTGTTATTCCATTTAACAGTATGCGGGATGGTAGAGAAAGATTTAAAGGATCGGATGTAGAACCAAAAGAGTTTAGCGTTATTTGTCAGGAGGGAACTCTCTAAACTGCTGAGGCTAAAAAAGAGCTCAAAACGGCTTTTTCGTGGCCGTTTTGAGCTCTTTTTTAGCCAAAGAACGCAGTCTACAAAAATGCTGTTTGGCATCATCATTTCCGGTCATAGGTAGTGCCTATGCCCCTTGCCTTTGGCTTTTAAGAAGAACTCTTCGAGTAAGCCAAGGCTTCATTTTAGCTTTGCGAGGAGCTTGCAGTGGAGTATAAAGAGCAATCAGATTGTTAAGGTAGTCGTAAAATTTGTTCAAAGCACTATCACAGTCAAGACGAGTGAAGAAGTTGCACCAGTTGACCGAGTCCAGATTGGTTTTAATTGCCTCATAATGTGCTCTAAAGAATTTGTATCGATTAACTGAGGTAATTCTCAGAGGTTTTAGGGTATCAACGGTTAGTGCTAGGGACAAAGGTGGATGATGGAGATCAGGTTGAATATAAGGATGTAAAACAGGAGCTATTAATAGACACCCAGTTTGAACATTTGACATGACAAGGTCCAGAAGGCGACCATTAGGGTTACAGATATGGTTAAACTGTGAAAAAAACAAAGGGAAAGAAAGGAAGAAAGTAACAAAGAAGGGTTGTTTGTTGAGGAAATGCCAGGTGTTGTTAAGGGATCCCATTCCACTGCCGGTAGGTTGAAGTCCCCACAAATTATAATTTTAGAGTGAGGATGACGAGCAAGATGATAGGCAGAGAATTCATCGAAAAAGGCTTCGTACGCAGTTAAGGGAGAATTACAAGGAATATACACAGAGGAAATTAACAAAGAGGAGTTATGAGGAAGAGGGAGTTTAATAATTAATTAATTAATTAAATTTGAAGTCAGCGCAAAGTAAACTACTAAGGATTTTACAGACTGCAACCAAGACTCCGCCACCATCAGATTTATTAGTGATGTTAAGGTCACGGTCGCATCGGTAGACTAAGTAGTCTGGTAAAATTTCCGCATTTGAAGTATTTTCGTTCAAGTTAAACAGATAACAGAATCGTTAATTAATTGAGGCACAACTAATAAGTCCCCAGGCTTGGTTCTTAAGCCACGAACATTCTGGTAATAAATAGAAATAGTTGAACGATTGGGAGGGGAAGAATTTCTTTCAGTGTTAGATGATCCTTGAAGGTCGTTGAGGCTGTTTAGAACCTGTATCGGGAGGAAATCGCTGCTTAGGCTGCCTTGTTTTGAATGATTTATCGAGTGTGTCCTTTGGCCAAAAATCGGGACGCAGTAGAATAGAAAGCTCAACTGGAACTGTCAGTTTGAATGAACTTACAACCTGGTCAGGAAGGTTGCCTTTTGTTAATTTTACGCACCTGAAAATACTAGGCATGTAACCAAGCTTCGATGTTACATAGTTGGCAAGTGTACCCTTGGTTGTGTTGTAAGCGAGCCTTGATATGAACAATTGTAGAGGTGGGGAGACTGCTCGCAAAACTCCGTTATCAGCTAACACACTATCTATATAGTTTTGTGGTGCTGAAGACATAACAATATTTCGCTGAAGATTGTTAATCGGTGATTGTGTTTGGCTCAGCTCGGGTTGCGGCTGAATTTTTTGTTGCTGCTGCAAAGGCAGGATAGACTGCTGCATGCGACTATTTTGGTGCAGGTCCGTAGCTTTATTAAGTAGAGCCGGAATTGACTCCTGATTAGAAGCTTGCTGTTGTTGCGCAAGCATGCTTCGCGTAAGAGGCCGCTGCTGCCCAAGACGTGACACGGTAGAATTTTGCATGATACAGTGACGGCATGATGATACCAGCTCATCATACACACTGGGCGAAAGTAACTGTGGGGACAGCAGAAGATTTTGACATGTTGAGGGTTGTTCCGGAACCTGCTGTAGATGATCCTCACTCTGGGGCAGACTAAGGAGCAATTGCTGAGGTAGCTGTTGTTGTAATGCATGCTCAGGTTGCTGTTGTTGCAAAGTATGCTCATTTTCGGTTGGGAAGAACATTAACACCCTGTTCCAGATGCTGGTTCATATGACATGAAGACGATAATTCAGCCTGAGCAATTGAAACGAGAGACGCTAAAGAAGTTTTAGTCTCTTCAAGTTTAACCTGCATTTTAGAAAAAGAGGTTGATAGGTGGGCCACCGATAAGAAGATAAAATGTCCCCCGAATTTAAGTTCATGAGACCAACAACTGCAATGGAGATACTCATATGCTAGATTCGTTGAGGCTGGTTGACCTAGGCGGAGCAATCTAGGTATTGGTGGCTGAATGATAATGTCTAAATTAGTCATGTTTGTTTTCTGTTTTTGTCCTTTGCCTTACTTAGTCTTTGAGTTTCAGCTCATTATTGCTAGATTTTGTGTTGCTTATGTTCAAACTTAGGGATAGGTTTCAATATTTAGGATAGATATGTTATGTTTGGAGATAATGTTTAACGTTTAGGTTAGGAATATTGTGATAGGATTTCTTAGTATAAGATAAAGTTTTTGATTGAATTTTATTAGAATTAGATTATAACATATTAAATTCTACTCGGTGTATTTTCCCATGTTTAGCGCTTCCAGACTATCCTGCCTTTTTATCTTTTCCATTTAAACGCTATTATTTTGTTTTTTCCGACAAATATATATTTCGGGAGTAAGTTGCTTCCTTCTTCAGTGTCAATTATTTTCTGAGATTGCAAGGCCTTTTCGAGGATATTTATACTAACCAAATTCTAATTACCTAAGGTCTAATTGCTTAATGTCTAATTGCTTAAGGTCTAATTGCTATTCGGTTTTATTACCTTTATATCTTAATATTATTCTTAGCTTAATTATTAAGTCTTTTTTTTTTCTTTTAATATTTTATTATTGCTTAAGGTCTAATTATTATTATTTATTACATGAGTATTTTTTTTAATTATTATTAGTACAATAGAAAACAATCTGACGCTAATTTCACCATATCCAGGAGCCTAGAGTATCCATTTCCTAGGTCATCGTTGAGTCTCGTTTCGGTTTGCTGTCTCATGATCCACAATGATTCGTACACGTCCAGTTTTCGCATGTTTCTTACTTCCTTCACTACCGTTAGGTCGTCCCATTCTATTTTATGTCATGTAATAAATGATAATAATTAGACCTTAAGCAATAATCAAATAATAAAAGAAAAAAAAGACTTAATAATTAAGCTAAGAATAATATTAAGATATAAAGGTAATAAAACCCAATAGCAATTAGACCTTAAGCAATTAGACATTAGGCAATTAGACCTTAGGTAATTAGAATTTGGTTAGTATAAATATCCTCGAGAAGGCCTCGTTATCTCGGAAAATAATTGACACTGAAAAAGGGAGCAACTTACTCCCGAATTATATATTTGTCGGAAAAAACAAAATAATAGCGTTTAAATGGAAATATGAAAACACAGGATATTAAGTTCACTGTTGTATTGCAATTATGAATAATTTTTAAAGTGTTGCTTGGTTTGTTCTCCTTTTTCAATTGAATCAGAAAGTATGTAATAATCTTTGAAAATGCTGTTGTTTTTTTTTATTAAATGTATTTCATTGCTAACCTTTAAATTTAGAGAGCCATTTGAGCCATAAGGTTTCGTATTTTTATTGTTTGGAGCTTTCTTTATATTCTTTGAAAATTTATAACGATTAGTATTGAATTTTAACTTTGACTTTGAATTTAAAAGTTTTTTTTTAAAATCAGTGTCAAAAACGGAATTAACTACAAAACTTAAGGCATGTCACGCTCTGTACGAATACCCAAGTGACTCACTGCATATGATATGTTCATTGTATGGTTTCCTCGGTGGTTATTTTTTTTTTTTTTTTTTAATTACCTCCATTCCCTACCACTCTCTCCATCACTCTTTCTTCGTCGCACAACGCTCGTGCGATCTGCATTCACATTACGTCGCTTGGTCCTTTGTGCCACCCAGACAATGCTTAACACATCGGTATAAGGGGCACACAATATAATGTGAACTAGTCCTTTTCGTGAACATCTAGTCCAAAAAATCATGATCAGCTCTCAGAGATAAAAAAAAAAATTCAATATCATACGACGCATTCAAAAAAATTCTGAGTAACTGTCACTTCAGTATCTCGCCGATAGGGTCAAAAAGAACGCCCTAAGATACTGGGCTCATAAAAGCAGAATATTTGTATACGTGTTTCAAATGTATGCTTTATGTAAATTTTTGATATTGGCAAAAAGCAAATTAATCTAGTCAAAAATATTAGTTGCTAATTTGCATTTCGTTTTGATTCTGCAAAATGCAACAATGCCCAATTTTATTTTGCATTGGCAGTGACACTGATGGCATGTTCCAGCTGATTGTCAAGTGTGCAAAAGTCAAATAGCTTTTAAAACGATTGCCGCTCCTTGTGGTTCCGACGGCTAATAATTCGGCAGCATGATTTCATTGAGGAGTTCGGTATTTTTCATAAAACCGCTTATCCCCACAATTTCAAGACTTGGTAACTTTATGGTGCCAATAAAAAACATTTTAATACATTCCAAAATTTACAGATCAAGCGCGAGAAATCAAAAGATGGGTTGCACCCGTTCTCCGGGAGTTTAATAAGCGAAAGAAGAAAATGGGCCCGGAACCTATAAAACCCAGGTCATCATTTCTCGAATGGAATTATAATGCAGAATTGTTTGCATTTAACAAACGACTCAATGAAGATATTGAACCTAACAAGCTGCAACAAGCATTTATTCATCAATCCTTCTTGCTTCAAGAAGAAAAAAAGCAAAAAGAACTTGGTGTAGAGGAACCCAAAATTGAGTTGGTTGACAATCGTGACTTAATTGTAAAGGGAGAACGTCTTATTCATGACTATACTGAAGGTTTCGTGAAATACTCCCTTCCAAAAATGCCCTTTACTCTAATTTCAGCTATTTTACGAGACATAACTTCCGATAAGAGTTTGGCTAATATTGCATCAAATCTCGGTATGGGAGACCTAGTCCTATGTGCCGATTTTCCGGCGCAAGAAGGTACACTAGCTGACACCTTCAAAGCTATTGTTGGATCTGTAGCAATTTCATCAGGAGAGGAAAGAGCTTATACTTTCATTCGTGATTTCATTTGTACACAGCTGAACCAAAAAGATTTGGCAGAAATATGCCTTATCGAAAATCCATTTGAAGAGCTAAGGCTGTATTGTAAAACAAAGAATATTGGTGAACCAGAAGCCCGATTGATTGGCGAATCAGCGAAAAATACTGTCCTGGCTGCGTATAATGTAGGCATTTATAGCGACAAGAAGCAAATTGGAAGCGGTAAGTCTTGCGTTGCTTCCAATCACCGAATTTAATTGTAAAACTGCATTTCAGGTTTCGGCGAAAATGTCACTACAGCTATCGAGGTGGCTGCATATAATGCTCTACGAGAATTTTGGGGATTTCCGGAACACATGAAGCCATTTAACTTTGAAATAAAAGTAGACAAATCTGTTCAAAGAAAGTTAGAAAATAAAAATTAAGTTTATTTATAGGAAATAAAATATAGGCTATAAACTCTTAAAATTATTGTTTGAAATTTACGTATAACTTCTAAATTATGGTGTCGCCACTATCTAGATATAGAATGTTGTTTAACCTTGTTCGTAGGCATAAGAGAAAGGTTAGCATTGATGCTCTGTAAATGAATATGTTATATGGTACGCAATATAGGATTTTCCTCCGAGTTGAAGGATGTTTCGGTTCTGCAGTATGTAGCGTGGTCAACGCTTCATAGGAGGTAGATCGTGCGTGATACATAAAAATATTTTACTTAACTTTTTCTGCAGAGACTTTTTACATTAGTAAGTTCCTAACTATGGTGACAAAAGCGATCAGCTTACATTGCTTGTGTGCAGGTGTGTTTTTTAAACGCTTCTGTCCCCAGTTTTTTAAAATTACATAATTTATTAAAACGTCAGTAAGAAATTAATTTTTATTGGAAAAGACAACGTCGCACCCGAAGAAACGAATAACATCAGATGGAAATGTTCCAAAAAGAAAAGTCGGTAACGAAATAATGGATGATAGAACAAGAAAACTGTCGTAGGGTTTGGGATTTTGGTACATGAAGGGCAGCATCGATGTTAACTACATCAGCGAGCTAAGATTTCGAGCTGCGCTGGCATGACCTTGCCTGGCCGCGCGTATGCATGCTGGCAGCTAGCTTTCTGCAGTGCCACGGGACGGATCTTTCTGCCACAGCAAAGTCCACCCGGAAAACTTATTTCTCACGTGTACGATTATAAAAATAACGCGGCCTGTCGGAAACGGAAGGGGTCTTATTATTTTCTGCCTAACGTACCGATGACACAAGTCATCCTTCCGTCTTCAACGGGGAAGCTAGCTCATATTAGAAAATGTGACGAGGCATGCAACCTGGTAGCAGCATATAAGTTGGCCAGGAAATACCTTCGCAAAATGATTAAAAAAAAGCAAGGCTCGCTGCTGGCAAGGTCTGATGGACGATGTGAACAAGGATCTGTAGGGCCTTTGCTACATGCTAGTTATGCGGAAACTTGGTCCCCTACGGACGCCTTGCATACATAAAGTGGGAAAGATGGACTAGATAGAGCGGGCACTCTTCCCCGCCCATCCCGTCCGTGTTGAAGCTGTCCATGGTGAAACAGCAGTCGAGTGTCCACTCTTCACACAGCCGGAACTGGAAGAGGCAGTCCATCACTGAAAGCGAGAAAGACTCCAGGTTCACATAGTGTCCCAGCTGAGGTGTTGCAACTTGTCTATCACTAGTGTCCTGACTTGCTGCTCAGCAAATTCAACGCTTGCCTACGCTTGTAGGTGCATTGACCGCGTACTCCAATTTCGAAATCCGAGCAGCGATAAACTGTCTTCATCGACCGAGTCAGACCAGCGTTTCCTCAGTTTCACCACTGGTCTTCGGTCTTCAGTTCTCCCAAAGAATACCTTTTTGGGTATTCATTGCTCGTCCATAGGATTCACGTGTCCAGCCCATTGCAGCTTCGGCAGTCTGACAACCGTTGAGACCTCCTGCTTGTCAAAAATTTCATACAGCTCATGGTTATATCGAATTCGCCATTGGTCCCCATCCAGCTTCGCTCCGATTCTTCGCCTCAGGGCCCGTCGCTCAAAGGCGTTCAATATGTTTGCAGATGCTTGGGTTAGGGTCCATGTTACGCACCCATAGCATAACACAGGTCTTATCAAAGATTTGTATGCTTGGAGCTTTGTTTTCCTGTGTATGCAGCTGGTCTTCAAGATCGTCAAAACTGAGAAAAATGTTTTATTGTATTCGCCAAGCGTGATATTTCGTGTGTTTGAGGTATTTTTCCTCGACTGCGTCATGAGCTTTGTTTTATTTTCATTGATTTGTAGGCCTACTAGTTTTGCTTCGCTGTCGAGTTTCAGGAAAAGTTCTTTGACAGCTGTTAATGACCGTGACAAAATGTTGATGTCGTCCACATAGGCCACTACTTGGCTCTCTTGTATAGTAATGTGCCTCGTGTATCGACAGGTAGCTTCCTCATGACGTACTTCAGAGCCAAATTGAATAGCAATGGGGCTAGTCCGTCCACCTGATTTAGCCCGATATTTGCGTCAAAGGCATCGGTGAATTGGTTATTGATGCGGACTTGGGAGGTCATCGACGTCATTGTAATTTTGGTAAAACGGACTAATTTGGCTGGGAAGCCAAAGTAAAGCATTATTTGGTACAGTACGTTACGATCAATACTGTCGTATGCTAGCTTAAAATCAGCGAAAATTTGGTGTACGTCTATATTGCACCCCCAACATTTTTCAAGTACCTACTTGACTGTGAACAATTGGTCCATTGTCGATCTACCTGCTCTAAAACCACCTTGATACTCCCCAATAACACTGTTGGCGTATTATCCGACTTTAGTTTCTAAGATCTTTGAAAATATGCATTTTGTACGCAGTGATATACCTGTATAGTTTTCGCACTGTAGCTTTTCACCTTTTTTGGGGATAGGGAATATAATTGATTGGCTCGACTCTTTCGGCGTATGTTCTTGTTATCAAATGTCCTGGATGACTTTATAGATGGCTTTCTGAACACCGATGGTACTATATTTAATGAGCTTCACTAGAAACTCATCGATGCCAGGCGCTTTATTATTCTTTTGGGCTTTGATGGTGGAACAAACTTCATCCAGAGTAGTTGGGGCCAATGGACGCTCTTCGGGAATATCTATAGGCTCCGATATTCCGGAGCTGTGTGGAGGATTAAAGAGGTTCCTGAAATATGATGTCCATCTTTCCTTAATCCTGTTTTCATCAGCAATAATGTTACCGATGTCATAACAGCGTCGTCTTGAACTCATTACCTTGTTTCAGGCTTTTCCCTACTTTGTATGCTTGTCTTGTGTTGTTGCTGGCTAGACTTACATCGATACTTCTCAATTGGTCGTAATCGTATTTTCTTTTCTTAGCTGTAATTATCTGATTCGCTACTCTTCTGAGATTTTCATAGTGTTCTCTCTTCGTCCTGGTTTTCCTACCTACCTACCTTTGTACGCCTGATTCTTTTTGTCTCACGCATTCTGGCACTAATCATCGTACCAATCATTTCTTTTGGGCAATTCGCCATTCGTTTTATCGTAGAGGCTATATCCTCCAGTCGTTCCTTGATGAGGTAGCTCATCGCCAACCTTAGCGTTGAAATCACCCAGAACTATTTTTGTGTCGTTTGTAGATCTCATATCTTAAATATAAATTCTAGTCCAATTCGTTTCCTGAATTGCCAGTATGTCTTGACTGGCCTGTTGTAAAAGGTCCTTAAGAGCGCAAGGGTAGTTGAGTGATCTCACATTCCAGAATCCAATGCCATAGTCCTTTTTTCGTTTGCGAGGTCGTTGCCGTAGATCCAATCCATTCCGAGGCTCGCTTGCATGTTTCGAACTATTGTAGGATTTTCGAGGGACATGGTTATTACTTCGATTCTGTTATCTGTAATAAACATAAGCAGTCGAGCAGCCCTGTGGGGATCAGGAGTGGCTGCTCCTAAAGAGATAAGGTGGTCACCCCGTCGAAACTGCTTAGTTTGTTGTTTTACAAGATTAAATTTAACTACATCCGTCAAGTTTCCATCCTTTAGGCAGAGATGAGTGGGTTCACTTCAGCCACTCCAACATCTTTAGGTTTGACATTCCCCTTGTAATGCAACGACCTTCTTCGGAGAAAGTAACGGTTGCTTTTTGTAGAATTTTTACGTTTGTCTCAAGCCTCCGTGTTCGCTAACTTTAACGAGACAAGGAAATTGTGAATCGCCGTAGAGTAGCTTAATTGACACATAAAAGAACATTTCTAAAGATAATAAAAATTCATCGGTACGTCTCGTAGAATAAAGTATGCGTGATAAATATTTTGTAGTGTAGCTTCGTGGCTCGACAAGAATCCGCCTCATATGATCCCGCAAATAGCTTGTCGACAAGCACGCGTACGCGGCCGTTAAGCGAAGCTAATCAGCTGAGCTCGGTCTTGTTTATAGCGCGCTGACACTGGTCCCAGACAAGCGGTACCCGTATCCTACAGGGATTTTGAGAAAAAAAATCATTACATATTAGGCGCGGAAGACTCGCCTTCACCTCTTACGTCACCACAAAGCACGTATAAATAGGATTTAGTAGCAGAGCTGCAGGTGTATTTGCAGTTATTGGCTTTACTCCGCATTTACCAACCAGTAAACACAATGTGCGACCCCGATAACATTTACTACGATTTGGTCTTGAGATTTAGGATAAAGAATCATGGTAGTTGGGGGTGGGGGAGACAAGGGTATCCCTCCTCCTTTCTCAGCCGGGCTTGGGATCGTGTACGGAAATTCTACTGTGCTTATTTCCAAATTTCAAGCTCATCTCGTATAGAGGTTACTTTAAGACCAAGATGAAGAACACCGAGTACCAAGTATGGGTTCTGTACGACCTAAAACTAGTACACGCAGTTAGGAATGCGAAACAAAATCAGCAAAATTCGTAGTTTTTGCCTATGATGTAAATAAAATGACCATATCTCTTCATTTGGTTTAGTGACGCCTGAAGGAAGGAGTCAGTAAAAGTTGGACTTCACGAACATAAAAGCAAGCTTATCAGAAAGATGCGAAGAAAAATGCTATCCTGCGAAAATATTAAGTAAGTAATTTGAACTATTATTTCAGTATCAGTTTTCGATTACTCCCACTTTACAAACAAGCAAGTTTCATTGAAAATCGAATTAAAAGTCTAAAAATTCCAAGGCACCCTTATTTTTCTGAAGTCTGAATTCTTTTTCTAACGCTTTTTCCCTGTGATTAAACTCCACATATGTTTATTATAAGTTAAATTGTATTTTATCTTTTTATGTTTTATTTTATATTAAAATTACATATATAAACAATTATATGAAATTTACTCTTAATAGAAAGGCGTATACAACAAACTCATTATTTATTTTAAAACTTTAAAACATTTCATCACCTCAAACAACCCCATTAAAGTTAATTAAACGTTAGACAGTTTAGAACCAATACGTATACACACATATTTACAATTAACAGCACAATATCGTATCAGCTTACGGAATCCATTATTAGGTTTCCATCTTTGTCTTTTAATCTTACCCTCCCATTCGAATATCTTGTTTCTTGACTACCATCGGGATACACTATTTTCACTGTACCATCTGGATATTCCCTACGTTTATGCACTTTCGTGTGCACCTCCTTTTGGCCGTTTGGAAAAGATATAATTTTATCGCCAGTTTTCAATTGAATTAACTTTGTTCCATCAGCGTATCGCCATTCTTCTTGTTTCGCAGGATCATTTGGATTAGAGATCCGAATCGAACCATTCTCAAAATGGACCTCAACAGTACCATCTTTATATCGATGCTCGGTTTGTCCATTTGGAAATTCAAGAATCTCCAAGCCGTCTAGATATGTTGTTTGCCATGTATTTGTTTGCGCATAATAATACTTTACTGTTCCTTCATTTATATTTGTTTCTTTGATATCTTTATTGTAATAAAGCATACGAATAAGCATACCATCTGCAGATATTTTTTTCAAGTTACCATTTGTGTACCAAATATCTTTACTGCCATCAGGATTCACTATTTCCCGTTTGAACTCATCCTGTGTGCTAGTCTTTTTAACAGTTTCTTCTGGTTTTAGCGGTTCCGTGTCACCTTCACTGCATTCACTCGGCTCTTCACTTCTCTGAACTGGTGGCCTTTTACTTTTGAAGTAAGAGCTTTCATTTTCTACTATCGAATCACTATCACTATCCGATTCTTCTTGAACTTTCTTCGATTTGGAAATATTGCTTGGTAATGAAGTCCCTCTCGATAAACGGCGACTCGGGTGTGATGTCACTTTGGCTACTACTTGTTTATGGTTTTTATTTTTCACTTCAGTCTCTGCCGGAACCTAGTAAAAGAATTGCAAAAAAAGTAACTTTTAAATTTGATTTATAACAAAGTTGAATTTTGTATTTATTTTAATTACAGTAATACGAGTAATTCAGATCGGAGAAATTGGTTTGGCGGCGCTTCCATAAAATTTATATCATACTTTTAGAGCATTTGTAGTCGGTTTTATTTTTTCGGGTTTTATACTACTTACAAAACCCTAAAGGAAACGGTTTGTCTGTTCGTCCGTCGTTTTCTCCGAAATTTGGTATGAAGTGTAGAAATGATGACCTCTCGAAAGTTTATACAACAAATTTCTTTCAAAGATTTTAAAGGCGGGTTCCCCATTGCGGAAGGGGGCCCTTAGAATTTTTTTTACCAAAGATGGTCATGTGAGGTGTCTTGATGAGAGCTTTTCAAAATAGTGTTATTAGTTTCCTGGAGCGCAGAGAGAAGGGAAATATGGCAAAAATTATTGCTCCCCCCTAGCGACTGACGCCATTCATCTGAAAAATCCGAAAACCAATCATGAAGGTAGGTTTTTATGATTACAACAAAAATAAATATCATAAGCCAAATTCGCTTATAACATTGCTTTTTTTTTTGCTTCAGTACTACAGCCCCTTTCGGGCATTCGCTTAGGGATAGTTAAAGTATCTCATTATCTTGATCAAATATATCGGCACTCGGGAAGGTGATATGGTCAATCCAACGCTTTGGCCGTGTGTCCTTCGACCCAGCTTTTCTAATTGAACTGGCTTATAGTCTGTCCGAAGAAACGCTCCGACAAACCACGTTGTTGCCAACAGGATTCGAACCAGGAACCTTCGACTTACGCAACGAGCACTCTAACCACCACACCACCCGAACTACACCTAACCCTGTTAATAAAAGTATAATTTCCAAATTTTACATTTTCCTAAATTAAATTGTATGGACACCCTCAAATCCAATATGTATTATGTAGTAGTCTTATATAAGTTCCTTACACCGAGTAAGTATCAAAAATATCAAATCGTATTTACGGAAGTTATAGTCATTTGAATTTTCTATGGTGACAACAACAACACGCGATGTTATTATTCTATGGAATTCTCATTCAATTAGATGCTACAGTTTTGGTTTGATCTTAAAATTTTCAGATAAGATGAATTTAATAGATATATTTGAGAATTTACGGTGTGATTTTTGTTACATTGGAACAAAATTGCGGCCTGTAAAAATGAAATACCAATGTTTTTCTTTTAAACATGTACATACATCACAGCATTGGAAAAACCTCATATCTTCTTAGCAAGCCTATTATTGGGGCTAATTCCCTCCTTGAGCTATTTATGTGTGGCAACCAGGTCATACGATGGTCTATAATAAGACCAAGATATTTCATTTCTAGCACTCTCTGCAATTTTTCGCCGTTAATATTCAGGTCGAAATTTATGTCTCCTTCGTTCTTTTGCTTAAAAACAATATATTTTGTCTTTGTACTGTTCAATACTAGTTTACTTTCGATTTACCACTGATGGAATTTTCCCAGATCCTCATTGATAATGTTCTCAATGGCAGTTTTGTCTCATCCTGAATAAAGTAGAACTGTGTCTTTGCATATAATGTGTGATATCTCGTCAGTCCACATATATTTAGATTTTTTGTGTATAGCAGGAACAAAGTTGTCCAAGAATGAAGCCTTGGGGAACTCCTGCTTCTTTAAAAGCTCCTTATATTCTACAAGTTTCAATAAAATTTACAGAAGTTATAACCATTTGAATTTCCTCTGATTATAGCAATCATTAATGGTTTTTCTTCTACATGCGCTTTCCATCGAACCAGTACACTTTTCAGGATGAATAACAAAATTACATTTAAGATTCCGCTCAGTCAATGTTGGCCGCTTAAAAAGGAGTTCTTTTAAAGCTAGAATATATTTTTTGTGCATATCATGAAAGTTTTTCTTGGATTAAATCATTCTAAATACCTACATATTGTATGACAGGTAAAAAACCCTGCCGACATGAGCGTAGTTCTGTCTATCCAAATTGTTTCATTTGATATTGCTGTTTGACTATGCACTTGAGTAAAGCTACACAAACTACAGTAGGCGGACCATGCAGATGAACATCGGCTGTCCAGAACTCTTTAAGGGTAGATAACAAGGGAAGTTAGAAAGCTGAGGGAACGATGGGGTGCTCTGTGGAAGCTAACAGTAGATCTCAGCTCCGATAAGAAATCATTTGTAAGGTAATGAAACAGTAAAAAATTAAATTTTTCCAGAGGAAAAAAATACTTACGGGTTTGGGAACTAATTTTGCGATACTCTTGTTAATTTCCTGCAACATTTTACTATTATTTTGCCGCATTAATTTGGAGTTTTCGCCTTCGAGCCGCCTCTTTTCTTTCTTCAAAACATCAACTTCCATACTATATTCCTTCAAATCCTTCTCCAGATTTCTGATTTGTGCTCGTAAACGAGCTTGTGCTGCAGAATGCTTAGCTTCTTTCTCGCGATTTTCCTTTTGTAGCTGCTCCACTTGTTCCTTAAGCTTTGTAACCTCTTCGTTTTCTTTTCGACATTTCAAACGAGTATCCTTTATCAGTTTTTCGTATTTCTTCCTCTCTTCTTCTAGCTTCATTCGTTCATCATGTAACTGTATTTCTAGCTTAATTTGTTCATCTTTTAATTTCTCATTTAAATCAGATCTTTCCTGGTCCAAGCGAATTTTTTCTATTTCACATTCCTGTTTTAATTTGATCAGTTCAGAGTTATGACACTGGAACTCACGGATTTCACGCTCCAAATCTGCCAGACGGGCTTTCAGGCGATCTGTTTTCTCCATCAGTTCTTTTTCGTGATCCAAAACAGAAGTATTCGTCAGCGTAGTAGAATTATCGGCGCCTGCAATCAAATTTTCGGGGGAAAAAATTTCTTTTATAGAGTTATAACTGCCTTTATCACTTGGAGTAGACGTTTTACTATCCATCAAAGTGCTGACATCAGTATCGGATTCAGGTATCTCATTAACTACTACGTCGTCAGAGAAACGCACCCGACATTTCCCAACTTTTAACGTGCTATCATAATTTTCATCAGACTCAGATGATGACTCTTCCGATTCATCTGACAATACCTTCTTATCGATATCACAAGGAAGAGGGGATACTCGCTTAGTTATTGGCGGAAGCTCCTCAAGCGGTTTATCTGTTGTTGGTGCGGTATTTTGAAGATTATTGATGTACCTTTGTAATATGCTCGAATCAACCAGAATACTCCCTTCTTGAGCTTTTTTCTCTAGCAGCTCAAATAAACTTAAATTGTCGAATTCATCTTCTTCCAACAAACTTGTTTCGTCACTGTTAAATTCGACAAACTTGCGCAGACTATCGAGAGTAATAGGTTTAATATTATTCGGGTTAAGAACATCTGCCCAGGATATTGGATTGGTGCTATTTGAATCGCTCGTATTTGTAGTGTTATTTTTTTCAATGGTTTCAGAAAATTCATTTTCTCCGGAAATATTTCGATTTAGATTTTTCTTTTCTTCTTTTTCCATTCTTGAGAGTGATGAAAAATGAACTTTTCTTATATGTTCATCATTTGATTTACTTCCCTCACTTGCAAGAGACTTACTCACCCATGGTTCACTACTTATAAATTTTTTAGGAAGGTTTTCATCTGTTCGCCTTTTTAAGGGATTTGAATCAACTTTGTTCACTTTTTTCGGGGGGCACTCTTTTGCACGGAATGATGCCTTAACAGCTGCTTGTACCCTATGGGCGTACTTATATTTGGGGAGATTGTTGAGTCGAAATTTGTCTGGATTCACTTTGAATCGATTTGTAAGTCCTTCTCCTTTCTTTAGAAAAGGGCGTTTTATAAGTTGCCTTTCATTGTTGTCATTGGATTCGTTTCGATCAGTTTGTTTAATAGACGGATCGCCGAGATTAGAGTTAGAAATAGTCAATCCTACACTTGAATAAGACAATGTCGTCCCATTGTCGTCAAATGAATATTGGGTTGAGGAATCGTTTAAATGAGAATTCCTAGTCAAATCTTGCTGATCGTCATACTGGTTTTTCGGCTGATTCAGTATATTAATAGGACTTGCAAATCCAAGTCTCTCATACAGAAGCTTCTGTTCCTTGTCAAGTAGTTGTCGTTGGGAGTTTTGCCGCTGAATTAGTAACTGTTGCTGCTGTTCTTGCCACTTTTTCAACTCATCCAAGCGCTTGAGTATCTGTTCTGGCGACATCGAAGTAGAATTCGAACTCATCGTTCCCAGATTATTTCACCATTTATCCTTAAAGGATTTATAACACAAAGCTTAACGAGTTGTTTACATCCTTGACGTTTAAAGTTATAATTCAAACTTGTTGACAAGGGTTGACAACAGCACGACTGGGAAATAGTTCATGTGCAATGCTAATCATAATACAATCACTAACAAGTATGGTCACTCTTGGACGTCAATAATTACAACAACAAAAATTTATGGGGCAATGTAAAATGGAGACAAGAAAGGACTGAAAATAAATGGCTTTTGCCCTTTAGCGAAAGAGAGTTAGGTAGAGCTGCGGCCCATATGTGAAATTGTGTTAGTGATTGTATTATGATGCTAATCATGCCAGAATAGTGCATACGCTACAGTAAATTTGTTGTCAAAGTGACAAAAACAAAGAGGCAGCATTGAGGCAGTATCAGTTTCTAGCAATTTCTAGCAGCTCAAAAAGACAAGAGGTAAATGCAAAATCGCTATAGCGACTGTCACCAGGCGAAGAAAATATTTACAGTTTGTCAAAAAGTCGGAAAGAGGTGTGAGTTTTCCAAATATAAATTACATAAAGTTGCTCGAAACACGTAAGCACGTAAAACGCTTTGATTACTCGAGTTTCAATACTTATTGTCCCAATATTTAGCACAAGCAAGTGAGTTAACGTGTGTGAAAATGGATCAGCCGCACATAATGCCTTGTCCACCGAATATCCCTTGGAATTCTCAAGCATTGCCATGGACAGTAGCAGCATACAATGGGTTAATGGAATTCACAGCTCCCCAGCAATCTGTATTTGATCCATTGAGGAGCCTTTGTACAAAAAAACGAAAATCCAGCATTGGAGAGTGCATGTAAGTAAATATTCTTTTTCTTCGATCTGCCATTGAATTTGCTATTTGTTGAAACAAAGTGGGGTTATTTCCTACAGCTATTGTCCGAGTTAGCATATATAGTTCTTATGGTTATAGCACTCTTTTATCGAATGGTTACCGCTGCACCGATTGCGTTCAAATTTTATATTCCGGAGCACTTTTTAGTCTAAAACCGATAATGTGAGGAAAAATCCGATCCAAAACCTTTTTCAATATAATTTTATTAATTTTAGTATCGAACTGACAGATGAGCACTACATTTATTACTAAATTGACAACCTACACATTTATTCAATTGTGACCAGATGTTGTCATATAACACAATTGAAGAAAATAACTTCTAAAAACTAAAGAGGTGCCCTTGTCAAGAATAGAAGGGTGCTCTTTCAAAGAATAGAAGGGCACCCTTCTATTCTCGAGGAGCACCTTTCTATTCTATAGAAGGGTACTCTTCAAATGAATAGAAGGGTATCATAAAGTATAGAAGGGTACCCTTCTATAGAGTAGAAGGAAGAGTACAAGGATGCTTCCCAAGAGAATAGAAGGATGCCCTTCTATAGAATACACACCTAAAGAATAGAAGGTTGCTCCTCTAGAGTATAGAAGGGTGCCCTTCTAGAGAAAAGAAGGCTGCTCTTCTAGAGCCCGTCATTGCACAATATATTACAGCAGCATCGGGGATCTGCCATTTCAAATATTATAATTTAATGCCTTAAATTCCACCAAAACGTTGTTGAAATACAATTCCCATCCCATTTTCTTCAATTGTGTTATATGACAACATCTGACCACAAATGAATAAATGTGTGGGTTGTCAATTGATGAATAAATGTAGTGCTCATCTGTCAGTTCGATACTAAAATTAATAAAATTATATTGAAAAAGGTTTTGGATCGGATTTTTCCTCACCTTATCGGTTTTAGAATTAAAAAGTGCTCCGGAATACAAAATTTGAACGCAATCGGTGCAGCGGTAACCATTCGATAAAAGAGTGCTATAACCGTTCTTATAAAGCCAACAGTTATTGAACCTTGGTGTTCCATGCTTGATGTATGTAGACTATTCAACCAAAACATTCTGAAAAAATATATATGTAAAAGCTAATTTGCATGGACAAATGCTGATCTTTATCCATTATTTCCAAAAATAAATGCTATTTTCACAAAGTCTAGAACAAACACGATTTCTTACAGCAAATCCGATCGAATGACATCACAGTCTTGTGAAACCAGGAATTCAATACCAATCGTTATAACTTTTCAAAGAATATCAAGCAAATTCCAAACAATAAAAATACGAAAACTAAAAGCCAATCAAAAGTATTCAAAAACTATTTATAATTGCAACAAAACAGTAAAATTTTATCCTACGCCTAATATGTTGTAACCAAATTCTAATAAAATTCAATCAAAAACTTTATCTTATACTTCCAAATGCTATCACAATATTCCTAACCTAAACCTTAAACCCTATCTCTATTCCTAATATATTATTATAAACATAACATAAACCTATCCTAAATATTGAAGCCTATCCCTTATTTTTAACATAAACAACACGAAATTTAGCAATAATGAGATGAAACAAGAAAACTAAGTAACGAAAAATACAAAACAGAAAATATACACATATAATTTAGACATTGTCATTCAGCCACCAATACCTAGATTGCTCCGTCTCAGCTCGTCCAGCCTCAACGAATCTAGCAAATGAGTATCTCCATTTTAATTCGGAGGATATTTTATCTTCTTATCGGTGGCCCGTCTATACTCGTATATGTGATATATGATTGGGACGCCGTCAGAATCAAAAACATCGATTCATGTCCAAATACACGAATGCTTCTGGAGGAACGAAGCCAATACGAGGCAAGTCGCAATACACCCGTCTGTAGGATGGAACGGCTGTGAAAGCCAAGGGTTTTCACTCACGGCTACAGACCTTGCGATATGATTCCGAAGACGTTTCAATTTGAAGATATCGACCCTGGTTACTTTAGCAGTTTGATAAATTCTTCTATTCTATATATAATGCTTCCAATCCGTCTCAGGCTTTCTGTACAAACCAGTACATGCACGAAGACATTTCCTTTCAAAAACTCTTAATCTTTCCATAGTACTAGCACAGTACTAGTACCAAATCTGCGAGCTACTGTCGCAATTGTTTTCACAACAATTAAGAACATCAACAAAACGAATTTACTCGAAACCACGAGAACCTAACAAGCATGAACAACATCTGAAAGTGAGTCACTGCTCCATTCATTCATGCTGGAATGTAGGCTTCAGGTCTTGAGTCAATTAAACCTTGTAAGCGTGTCAATTCAAATCTTTATTCAAAATTCGCATCAGTGATGTTCGTGAGATGTTCAATTGTTGGGCACGATGACGAGTCGAGGTTGACGATTTTTCTGCCACACTATCGCGAACAACCAATGTTTTCCGCAGCACGAACTCGGTGAGAATGCACAGGTGATTTCAATTTCCTACAGACCCGGTTTGCTGAAATTTGCGCACAATTCTCCCGATTGTGGACACTGATCAAAAAATCACGGAATGCATTTTGATTTGAACGCCCATTTTCATAAAATGCTTGAACAACCTTAACGAGCTGCTCAATTGTGTACCTCTCCATGGTTGAATTATTCAAACACTGAAACAAAGAAATGGTGAAAAACTTGACGTTAAGGCGTGACACACAATTAACATCGTGCATTATGGTTGGATCACCCTTTACTTATGAAAGAAATCCTGTATCTTTTGGATAAATTTGAATGTTTCTTATGCAACTGTCGATTCACGCCATCAGAAAACTTGTTTCTAGCGCTAAGATGGTTACAAAGACCTTCTGGTAGGAGGCACTCTCCTACTAACTCGACTTGTTTCACCTCTAAATTGCAGATGCTCATCTTTAGCCATTCGTTAATAAAGTCAATCAAGCGTTAATATTATGCACCTTAAATGTTGAAGATGAGGAAAAATAACACAAATTAATTCAATCTTCTCATTTAAAACAGCCGTTGAATTTAAGGGTACCGTTTCAGTGTTATTCAAGAAAATGTAAAATTGATAAATCACACTATTACTAACAAAGTTGAGTGAATTTCGACTTTTCATGTATTTGTTGCTGTTGTTGTATTCATGAAGGCCTACATTCGTGATTTTTTCAGATTTTTCGGATGAAAGCTGTCCAATCGCGAGGGGGGGTTACGCGAAAATTTTGCACATTTCCTCTTCCCCTGCTCCCCTCCGGTACGAATAAGATAATTTTAACATTTGTTTTGAAAAGATCTGATTAAGACCTTTCCAACGTAATCTTACTCGACTACCAATGGTGAAAATTTTTTTTTGAGGGTCACACATATGGGGAGACCCCCCTTAAAACTCTCTGAAAAATTTTTTGACCTTACCACAATGTTTCATGGCTGTAGCTTGTTTAGTTTAGACAAACGGACACAGGTCGTGATTTCAATAGGGTTTTGTATTTTAGTATAAAACCCTAATAAGATTGACTTTAGAAAGTCAAAACATTGAAAACTCATGCACCTGACAATTGTTGCGATTTGGGTGGATAATAACTGTCCGTGAAGGACTGCAGCGATGGTTTGCTGCCTCGGCGGGGGAGGATGATGGTGTTCGCCGAGATTAGCCTTGTCTGAGGACGCGTGAATGCGCTAGCAGGCTAGCATTGCGCTGTTGTGGGGCGGGTTCTTTTCCCCAGCACAAGGACCCACTCCAAAAAATATTTCGCATTCACGAATTTGCAGATACAAACACGGGTCGACGGGTATCGAGGCCGAGGTAACCTACAAAGGGATGAAATTGCTAAAGCAAATAGCAAACTGGGCCTGGCGAAAACAGACGGGACTTGGGAGGACTTCGTCGTTACCGACGATACTTATGGCCCCCAAATAAGAGTGGGGCATCCAAGTGGAAGCGGTGCCCACTCGTTCATGCAAATGTAGTTCGCATGAACTTTTCCCCTCAAATGAAAATCATCAAAGTGGCAAATTTATGTTATAGTCTTATATGATGGAATCACATAATGCTATACCATAAATGAGCACGCGAGCGAAAGGCTACTCTACCCTGCGACGCATAATAATAAGGGGTGAGCTCACCCGATGGTTAGCTCATTACAGTGGAGGGGCAGGCAACGTGGTGGGTCCCATACCCGTTCAGGTTCACAAAACCGAATGGAAAGACCGAGTTTTAATTTCAATAATTCATCTTTTCATTTCATTTTGACAACATCGTCGTCTTTTTTTTAGTAAATGAATCTAATTAAAACTTAATTCTTCTGATACTAAAGAATGCAATCTAACCTAATTTAATTCATGTCAATCAACTCGATATTATTTAATTTTTTTTTGTATTAGGTATCACAACAATTTGATTGAATATACTTGTATATACTTTAAGATCAATCTCACAATTTTTCATAAATTTTTCAGTAGTCGAATATCAAAAAAAAATCGTCATATTCTGAATGGGGAAAAAAAGATTCTTATGTCCTTACTAATACAAAATGCTTTTAATGTGTCTAAATAAATACTTTTTTTAAAATTACTCAACTGATGTTATTGTATATGTGTCCACAAACCACAATTATTCCAATCACGAAAAAAATGCAAAATTAATCGAAGAGTAGCTTGGATTTTCTTTAAAAAATATAATTTGATGTAAAAAAGTTTGAATTTTTTAAAATCCTTATAATTTAATAAATAATCAAATTAGGGTACTCACCCAATCCTCCTCCGACGAGCGCTCGCTTTTTGGGGTGGACAAGGCCTATTGAACAAATGAATTTAAATATAAATTAGATTTACTAAAGACTGATCAATAGATTTGAATAGTTCGTGACCAAGTGCATTTGAACCAGGTTCTACTTCTTGTTTATTTAGCGAATCGATCACGTTTTTTTTTTTTTTTTTTTTTTTGTGAAATAATCTTTATCTTGATTGAAAACACTGCGCATACTTTTTCCAACGATCAACATAACATTCAACGGCAGCAATGATAAGAATAGCAACGAAAATGCTCGTAATGCAACAATCTCACACGTTTCATCCCTTTTATTCCATCTCCGCGTCCGATATTGACACATTCTTCACCTTCATTTTCTCAGTTGAATTATTTTAATAGCATCAAATGAAGAGTTTATTTTTATTAGACACGGGAATGAATTTCATGGAAACGCATTCTGTTATTTGCTCCGCGTCGATAGTGGTCCGTTAAATAGCCAGTCGTCGTCTGGTACCGAAAATTGGAAAATTTCATTTATAGATGAATAACGCACATGAATTTTCCACGATGATCACGACACGACTTTTCGTCCTTCTTTGCCGAAACAGCCGCAAAAATTCGCGCGTGCAAAAAAATTGCTAATCGTGGGATGGACCGCCTCAAGATTCATTCCCGTCGTATCGAAGCACTTGCACAAAAGTCAGACAACGAGCGAAGTCTCCAAGCAGACATGCGCTACTTGGGGTGATCAGAAACAGACTTCCTTGTAAATTGCATCAAAATCGCCATGATTTTCTTCCCAAAATTTACAACTGTTCACTGGCGCCCAGCGCGAACAAAATTCCACGTCCAACAATCAAACATATGACATGTCAAAGCGATGAATAACAAATTTGGCCCGCAACAAAGGCTGTGGATATTAATTCGCACTAAGGCTTCATAATTAATCCCTATGATCGCTATTCATTTCGTTTTATCGCGTTTTTAACTTCGCGATATTTTCACACTCACTATGTCTATTGCTTTCACTTGCATCACTTTAGCGATAATTATAAGACACCACCAAGATGTAAAGACGGAGCACACGATGATGCGATGGCAGGCCCGAGTAAGTGCAACTGAGATGACGTTAAGTCTATTTGCATATTTTGTCTTTCGTCACACACGATTTCTAATGCAAATGCAAGATCCTGCACGATATTGGCGATGGCTTGGAGGAGAAACTCAAGCATGCACGACAAAATAAATCTATCAGAACATATCACTTCACCGTCCAACGTAATTAGGGACTCATATTTAATAGCAAACGAGCAAAACACTCAAGTCCTCTGCATCGCCGTAAAAAATACACCATGAAAGGTGAGCATGAACATGCATAAAACAAGCACTTTGCGGTATCAGATCGACAGCCGAGTTCACCATCTCATGCTCTACGCGCTAACTAACTTCTGCCAAGTGTGCTATTTATGGCGATCCGTAACAGACTTCCGGGTCCGCCCAAGCAGATCTGTGACATGTACCGTACGGTACATGTCGCAACGGAGTTTCGTGACGAGCCCACTCATCAATCCAATGGAGATTGCATTGCGGCAATGCAATTCGTTAATAAGCTGCGTTATAAAGGGGTTGCCGTCTCCAAATTTTAATTGTAAATTTGAATAATTATTTTTTTAAATTCACAATTAAATTGGATCAATATTATGATGGTTTTCGAGCAGTTTGCTTAAGCGACTGCTCGATTACTACACAATAGAAAAAGAGGCCTTAGCCTCCAGGATTATTCTCCTCAATCATCACGGTTCCCCGACTTCGATTGCCAGTTGCTCACTCCCAATAAGGATCTTCTATGGTGTCTTTCCATCGAGGCCTCGGTCTTCCCGCTACCTTGTGCTCTATCCTTTAATGTTAATAGATTATAATATCACCTATACTATAAATGCGTTATAGCGACCTTTCCAATTTGTTTAATTCTTTATTTTCATATCAATATATCAATCACATTACAGATAGTCAGCTTTATAATGTAGGTTTACATATTGAATATCATTTGAACCAAACTTAATTTTTTTGAGCTTCACACAGAATATAACTTCCCAGATGTAATTCGTGCTGAGTTTTTCAGGCAATCTGGCCTTATTACTATATCGCGAGTCAATTTTAAATAAATTAGCTTACATACGAGGTCTGTTCAAAAAGTATCCGAAATTTTCGTTTTTTCAAAAAAATATTTATTTATTCGACTACATCCATGTGGTCCGCTTCAAAGTAGCCGCCCCCCAGATATAATACACTTATGCCAGCGTTTTTTCCAACCTTCGAAGCACTTTTGATATTCACTTTTTGGTATGTCCTTGAGCACTCTCAGCAATTCGGCCTTTATTTCTTCAATTGAGGAAAAACGCCGACCTTTCATGGGTCTTTTCAACTTTGGGAACAGGAAAAGGTCACACGGAGCCATATCTGGTGAATATGGAGGTTGGGGCATGACTACGGTATTGTTTTTGGCCAAAAAATTACGAACAAGCAACGACGAGTGAGCAGGTGCTTTATCGTGGTGCAAAAGCCATGAATTTTTTTCCATAAATCGGAGCGTTTTTTTCAGATTGCTTCACGCAAACGTCGCATAACTTCAAGTTAATACTCCTTATTAACCGTACGACCTTGTGGTAAGAACTCTTGATGCACTACGCCATTATAATCGAAGAAAACAGTCAGCAAAACCTTGACATTTGATCGAACTTGACGTGCTTTTTTCGCTCTTGACGTTGAATGCTTCCAGGTGGACGATTGTGCTTTGGTTTCGACATCATAACCGTACACCCATGTTTCATCACCAGTTATGACCCTTTCAAGCAAATTTGGATCGTCGTTGACGTCATTTAACAGCTCCTGAGCGATGTTCATGTGATTGTTTTTTGGTCAAAATTCAGCAGTTTCAGCAAAAATCGCCGAGCTCATAAAAACACGTCGAACCTTAGCGAGTACCACAGACAAAGTAAACAGTGAATATGGCTGAAAATTTTATCATACTTTAGGAGCATGTATACCAACACAATAAAAAAAATTTTGACAATCGGTCTCTCCAGGCCCGCAAAATTTAAAAATTCCGGGTACTTTTTGAACAGACCTCGTATACTTTATGTCGCCATATATAAAACAGGAGGCTTTCCAGAACAGACGAGATAAGTTTATGTTATAATCAGATAAGTGCGTTTTAAAGATAACTCTTAAGGTTTACACATTTATCTAAAGAAGTAAATTTGAATATTTACAGGATTAGAGATCTCTTCTAATGCTATTACAATTGGCTGCGAAATTACCTTTCCCGCTTTTTTATACAATAGGCAAAAATTACCTCGTAATTTATCGCATTAATGATTAGTATGCTGTTAAAATTTCATATCAGAAGTATTGACTAGTGACATTTTACTAATATTTGTGTTTTAATTGTTCGATTGCAGACCCGAAAAACAATTTATTACAGAAGAAAAAATGGCTGCCCATTTGGATGGTCTTCACATTTCATCCGAGTATATTTCACACAAATTAAATTCACCAAATACATCATCAACCACCGTTACAGTCCCATCAGATTTGCCAATGCATCAAAATCTGCATCATGCTAAGCCCCAATGCACCATACCAATGTCACCGAAAGATCTCGAAGAAAAACTTAAAAATGCCAGTCGCATAACTATTTGTGATGAAATTCGTCGATTACATGCGGAAGACTCCATAATTCCCAAGTCTTTGCTACCGCGTTATGAAAAACCATGCACAGCGCTTGTTATCTGGCAGCCGCCTCAAAATCTTGTCGATATGATCGTACCGATGGCGAAAAAGGATGAGGAAATAATTGAGGATGAGGAAAAAGATAATAATAACTCGGTTAATAATGTCGATTTGAATTATTGTATGGATGTGGAAATGTAGTATTAAGGAGTGAAAGAGAAAACTTAACAAATTTTGTGTTCCTGCGTATGATAAAAGTGAATGAGTTGACATACATTTATATATTTCTGTTCTAAGAATTAGAATACTAAGATTTTATACTCGAATGCTTGTCAAATTGTATTGTCTACATTAAGTATTCGATATAGTTTAGTCTAACTACATGACATAAGACAAAGGCCTTTGTATGTCTCGCTTCCATCAGTTAGTATGTTCGTTTATATAGTGAAATGTAAGTTTTTAAAATTTGAAGAAAGTATAATCTGTAGTCAACATGATCATTTTGAAAATATTAATAAAAGTTTACATTTAGAATGAATTTTTGTTTATTACTCGTATATTAATAATCATCGCGCACTAGTCCAATTCGCTCAGTTATTATTACCTGATTTTTCAATCAGTACACATCACAGCTGACAGAAGTACCAGAAGCACAAACTCGTTGCCACCAACGTTTACTTATTATAGCAGAAGCTATCTTATCAAATTGTGAAATAGGTAAGAAGTTTCTGCACGTGGGTTACAGGGTCGAGTCTCATTGCTGGAAATATTTTTTGTGTTGGTGAGTTTTCTGATGAATTATGTGCTTACGAACCTGTTATGGGTACTGAATGAAATTAGTAAAGAAATATCACCTAGTATATCATTCTAATCAGTGAATCATAAAAAGATATAGCAGAAGTCTCCTATACAGCCCGCGACAAAACTATAAGACACAGTATACAATTTTATTAATTTGAGGGAAAACCGAGTAGGTAAAAGAAAATGCTTCATATGCCCAGAATATCACACTTGGCGAATAAAATATCGAAAATGTGGGGGAATTTGTATATGTAGGCGCCAAAATAACGGGAACCGCTAATGAAAGAGACGAAATACACTGACGAATACAGCTTGCAAATAAAATATTCTATTCAATTTTGACGATCTTGAAGACCAGCTGCGTATGCAGGAAAACAAATCTCCAAGTATGCAAATCTATGATAAGACCTGGTCTATGCTATGGGCATGGACCCTAACCCAAGTATCCGCAAACATACTGAACGCCTTCGAAAGACGGGTCTTGAGGCGAATAATCAGAGCGAAGATAGACGGGGACAAATTGCGAACTCGATACAACCATGAACTGTTTTTTGACGAGCCAGAGGTCCCAAATATTGTAAGACTGCGGAAGCTGCAATGGACTGACCACATGAATCGTAAGGACGAACATGAATCGTATGGGAGAACTGAAGGCCGGAGACCAGCGAGCAAACTCTGGTCTGACTCGGGCGGCGAAGTCAGTTCATCGCTGCAAGGATTTTGAAATTGGAGGACGCGTTCAATTAACCGAAACAGTTCGAGGCGCTTTGTTGCAAGAAGCGAAGGCCCGAGAGGGGTGGTAGCGCTACGAAGAAGAAAAGGTGGAAACGTCTCCAAAACAGTTAAGTCAACCATTGTTATGGGTGTCAACGATTTGGCCATTCGGCTGCCAACTGCCCCATGCACTACCGAGGAGTAAGTGTGCAACTGTAAATTATGATTGACCTCTGCAACTGTACAACTGTAAAATATGATAGACTTCTGGTAACTATATTTTAATGTCCCTGGAATTTGTATTATATGGCGTCGCCGAGATGCGTCTAAACTATAAGACACTAAACTTTTTAAAGTGTTGTTACCTTTTGCAATAAAACATCAGAAAGGGGATAAACGAGCAAATTAAGCCATGTTAAAGTTTTGAAGAAAATTCGAAAAATAGCAAAGTATGCCTCGAGGTAAGAAATTAAATGAAACCGAAAGAAAGCTAGTGAACCAGCTTATGTTAAAAAGAATGAAAAAACTATTTTGGGAATACGCAGATACTGGAGGTAAGTCGAACAGCGATCTCAAATTATTTAATGCATCCCGTTAAATACAGCGTTATTGAACGGGAAAAGCGGGTCATTATGCGAGTGCTTTAGATTCAATGTTTACAGGACGGGAGATCAGCGCACAGGCAGATGTACACATAAATTTATGATATGTTCAACGTATTTTGCAGCAAGCTCAACATTTAAAACGGAAAAAGTCGAAATGTAAGCCACCACTGACGCAGGTACATAAAGACGCTTGATTACAATTTGCACGAGAGCACGTTCCATAGGCGAAAAATTGTGGAAAATCCTTATTCTCACGAAAAATAGTTCAATTTAGACGGCCTTGATTGTTTCCGGTATTATTTGCACGATTTGCGGAAGCAGCCTCTAATTTTAAGCAAACGTCAAATGGGCGGCGGTGGAGTCATGGTATGGGCAGCAAATGTGTTTAATGGCAAACCGAATGGCGTGTTCGTGGACGATCGAATGGTCGGTAGTAGTTATATTACACTAAACGCGTCACGCTGCAAAAATTTCTATTCTAAATTACATTTTTCAACAACATAATGCGCGAGTTGCCCTGCAGCCTACTCCATTTTGTGCTCGCAAAAAATATTTGGCAGACATCGTTCTCCTGAGCAAAACTGACAATCGGAGGACCATGACTAACCAGTCTTATGCAGGTAAGACTGAAAACGCCTATGCCCGCTCAAAAGCTAGGTCGGATAGAAGTTAGTCTCAGTATGCCTTCCATTTAGCCACGGTGTCACATCCAGAATGAGGCACGCAGCCCACCTTGCCTTCGTGTAATTCACCCAAAACTGCTGTCAATCGATGAGTGACCGCTGTCTCTCCTCACGGGCAACCGTCTCCCTCACGTCATCGCTTCGACGCAGGTAAATATCAAAACCCCCTTGTCATGCGCCGATGTTTTAGAGAGCAAAACCTGAACGTTCTTTCGTGGCCAGCACGTTCGCCGGACTTAAACATAATCGAGAATGTGTAAAGCATCTCCTAAACGGTCAATATTATTGACCAATATGCATTGATCAATACGTATTGAAGGGCAATATTGATCGTTTTAGAAACCTTCAAACATATTGAAGGCATATTGATGCAAATTCACATTGAAGCGTATTGATGGTCGCTATATTGAAGCTCATATTGACGTATAAGATACATATTAATCAATATTGGCCTTAGTCTTGTGTAGGATCGCAAAGCGTAAATAAAAGATAGGTGATGGCCGATGAGTTTGAGAGCGAATGCGATTTTGTGTTTTTGCTCATTACTCTCTATCGTGATTCGCCAGAGCTCTGGCACATTAAATCTAAAGACTATTTTAATCAAACCAAGGAGCAATTGCTATGAGAAAAATTATTGATACATTGTTGCATGTAAAACGATCCATGTGCACCATTCGACGCACAGTCAAAGAATGAACAAGCATTATATTGAAGGTGCATATTGAAGCTATATTGCAGCGTATTGATTCTACCTTCAGTATTAAAGTGTCCCTAAACGATCAATATATTGATCAATACATATTGACGGGCTATATTGACGCTATATTGACGTCTAGGAGAGCTTCAAACGTATTGACGGTATATTGAAGCATATTGATGGAAATTCATATTGAAGCATATTGATGGAAACTATATTGAGGCTGATATTGACGTTTAGAGCTATATTGATCAATATTTGTATGATCAGTCGTGATTCAACAACCAAAGAGGGAAAGTATACGCGATGTCCAACGCAAATGAAAAATTAGAGTGTGAACGCGATTACATTTTATTATTAATAACGCTCTACCGCGATTTTCCAGAGCTATGGCAGGTGAAAAGTGAAGGCTATTACAACCAAAAAAAAGCAGCTAACTTTAAAAAGAATGGTTGAAGCACTAACTTTGTTTAAGCCGGACATTACAATCGATAAACTAAAAAAGAAAATTAATTCCTTGCGAACTAATTTCAACAAAGACTTCCGAGCTATAGAAAACGCAAAGCGGTCTGGTGCATCAACCACTGATGTTCCTCAACCAAAGTCGTGGTATCCTGAGGAAATAATGTTTATTAAAGATCAAATGGAAATAGCGCAAACGGAGAGTTCAGAGGTAAGTAAAATTTATTTATGTATGATCTCCACGAAACTACAGGAATCGCGGTACATGGAATGTGTTAGTGACTACAAAAGCGGGTTAGTTGTAATGATTAAATATATGTGATTAATATCTGTTCCATTTGTTCGTGATTATTTATAGTGTCCAAAATTTATCCCCTGTAGACGCTCGTACATAGTACAAGTAAACATGATACGCAAACCACGTTCAAGCTGATGTTGCTTGCCTACGGGGCTGTACGTGAACCGACTTTTTGGTCTCTCGAACGGTACGACCAAATCAAAGCTGGTTTGAATTTTGTCGATGTTTGTGCGCGGAGCATTGTGTCCCTAGTACCATGTGCTAGTAACCGCGGACTAGTTTGTCAACATTTACTCGAATATGTAATTTTAATTAATATTTTTTGCTGTTATGATCCATAGTAGATTGATTAGAAGATTATCGACTCATCATTTGTTGACAAAATTTGGCATCGAAATGATAGTTTTGACAGCAAGTTCGAGTAAATAAGTTTCAGTTCTGTTTACCATCTGCGGATTGAAGTCAGACCATGATTACTTGTACCATGTTGAGCGTCTACAGGGGGTATAATATTGGCAAAAAGACAATATATATTAAAATAAAACATAAGTGGGTTCCATCCCTCGAAAGTTTTGGGCATCTTAGAATTAAAAAGTTAATTTTGATGGCTTGATAACGTTTTCTCGTCTAAATACTACTAAATCTTGATTTCTTTGGTTTCAGACTGAAATACAATCGAATAAAGCTACCGAGGAAGGGGAAAACGCGCTGCAGACTGTACATCAAAGCTGCGGAAAAAACAGAAAACGAATTTAAATAGCTCAACAGATGAGCTAGTCGGGTTAGCCTCAGTATACTTTAAGAAGCCCGAAAATGAATGCGATATCGTGGCGAAAGGTTGGGCCTTTAAATTAATTGCCTGCAGATCAAAGGAATTTTACCGAAAAAATAATCAACGAGACTCTGTTTGAAGCGGAAATGGGGAATTTAAGTAGACATGGTGATCAGTTTATATCTTCGGACAACTCGTGCATGCGACCCATATGTATATATGGCATCACATTCTCCGTATTCAACTCCTTCAACCACTCCATTAAGCACTCCCTCAACCACTCCATCACCTGCCATGAGCCCCTCTGCACTAAGGGAGGCATATAATTTTACTCAAATTTTTATTCACCAAGTCCCTCAAGCTGGAGCTTCCATGGTTGCGTTCAGTTCCCAACATTCAGCAGACAGCAACTCTCAAATTCAAAAAGATATGCCTACGGCAGCATTTATCTACGTTCTCCTCCTTTTAAATTTTGAATTCATCTATACGAGTACATTATATAACAGTAATACTACTTTAAATAAATAAATAAGAAATCGAACTTCATTGTTTATCTTTCTCAATTAGTTTGATTTGAATTCGCATGACTTTTTTCAGAATTTTCGGATCAAGCTTGTCCAATCTCACGGGGCGTAAGTGAAAAATTCACACATTTCCCTCCCCCCTGCGCACCTTGAAGCTGCTATCGTTATTGTGGTGAGATAAGATTTTCGAGTTCCTCTAATGTTTTTTATGTATGAAGTAATAGCAACTACACCAATTAGTATACATATTTTTTATTCACATTTTTTAAAGACCAATTCAACTTAATTCAATAGGGTATCTTTAAAAATATCAACAAATGCAACCATACTAAGTATGTTATAAAATATATTATACTTTATCAATTAAGAATAAATTATGGACTACTAAAGCTGCTTTAGGATATTTTTATTTTGAATTGATTTTCGAACTGATTCCTGTTAATAGCATTATCAACGTAGAATATTATTTTGCCATGGCACTGAGCCAGCGGATGAGTTGAAATAGTTTGTGAAATCATCCCTTGTTTGTTTTGCTTGAACACTTGAGTTACCTCTAAGAGTTCTTTGATGTTGCAGAGTCGCTTGTACTTCTTTTCGCCATGATCCTTCTTCAGTAATGCCATTGGTCGTGTTCTCGTAGTCGACATCACCTCTTTGTATGTAGTAATTGCTGTTTTTTTTGACAAATAGTTGTGTAAATGACAACAACACATTACTATTTTACGAGCCTTTTCAGGCTGGAATTTAATTGCTTTTTGGAATATTTTGAATCGCTTAACCAAAATTCCAAAGGCATTTTCAACAATCCTTCGCGCTCGAGATAGTCTACGAGTATAGTTGAAAATACGTTTATCATCAGTTAAGTTAGCTCGACTATAAGGCTACATAAAATTTGGATGTAACTGAAAAGCTTCATCTCCTACAAGCACATACGAGAACATCTTTTGAGTGCCAGGCAATTTTCTGGGATCAGGAAGATTCAATTGGTTCTCTGACAACTTTCTCCAAAATACTGTATTTTTCATAACTCCACCATCTGATACTCGTCCGTTGGCCCCAACGTCAATCATCATGAATTGATATTGAGCATTCACAATGGCCATGAGTACAATGCTGAAAGTACCTTTATAATTATAATAATAATATCCTGATTTATATGGTTTGTCTATCAGTATATGTTTTCCATCTACACTACCGAGGAAATTAGGAAAATTCCGCTGTTCTGCAAAGTCATTTGCAACTTTTTTCCATCCGTCAATAGTTTTCGGAACCTAGAACAGAAATAAAAAAATTAAAATTTTTTTCAACTAATGACTTTTTATTAAACATTGAAAGTCAACTAGTAGAGGTAGAACACGAACTCGCTACAAACTTCCCGATAATGCAAAGGAGAAAAAATAAAACTAATCAAAATTATCAACGTTTTCTTAGTATTAAGTTTTAAATACAGAAATACACTATTACAGTCCTTTCATTAGCTTGGTACTTTACTAACGAACGATTTTTCAAAAGTTGATATTAATTATTTTGAAATTCTTACCTGTATATTTTCCTTCAAAGCATCAATTATACATTGGCACGTTTCCATAATAATTTGCTCCAGCGTTTGAGGAGCAATAGCACACGTAAACTTTAAATCCGCCAAATCCATGCCAGAAGCTAGGTACCTCAATGTTATGGAAAGCCTTTGACTCGCCGGAATTGCTTGACGCATAACTGTATCCTGTTTTTTGAATTTTGGGCCTAATCAGCTCCAATAAATTATCAAAGGCCACTTCAGCCATTCGGAGGAAATTTTTATAATCCTCTAGTTCTGTCACGCAAAGATAGTTTAGCAGACATTCATGTGTAAAGCGATCTCTTAGCTTATACCATTCCTTTGACCAGCGCCGTCTTCTCTTGTTTCGTTTTTCCATCTCACATACAGCTAAAGTCAAGGGAAGAAAACCTAAGTCTACACGGGACACCATTCCTTGATATTGAGAAAACTAGGAAATCTAAATAAAAACTTGCACAACGGATCGCGAATTTTTCAGGCACACCCACCAACGTATAGTCAAAGAATGTCTAGGCATCGTATTGATATACATATTGAAGCTACATTGAAGCGTATTGATGCTACCTTCAATATTATTGATCAATGCATATTGATCAATATATTGAGCGTTTAGGAGCTACTTTATCGATCTATGCATATTGATCAATATATTGACCATTTGGGAGGTGCTTAGAGAAATTGGGAATTAGTTTGCGTTCATGGACGGCAGTTTACAACGATAGACGAGCTAAAAAGTGCCATTGAGGAAGCAGAGGCGCAAATCGACCAAAATTATATAAGAAATATATATTCTTCTTTGCCAAAAAGGATCTACGAGGTGCTGAGTAACAAAGGCGGATCTACTAAATATTCAGTTGCAAGCATAAGTTGTTAATTGTAAATATCGTCGACTAGTATCTAACTTTTGGCTTTTATCAAATTTCTCAAGTTTATATTTGTGTTTAGATTCTTGTTATATTCTATAAGCCTTTTGATGTACGAAATATACAATTTAATAAATAATAATAAATTGTTGTAAGTGGAGTATTTGACCATGACCATGACAAACCAGTCTTATGCAGTTAATACTGAAAACGCCCATACCCGCTCAAAAGCTAGGTTGGATAGAAGTTAGTCTCAGTATGCCTTCCATTTAGCCACGGTCTCACATCCTGAATGAGGCACGCAGTCCACCTTCCCTTCGTGTAATTCACCCAAGACTGCTGTCAATCGTTAAGTGAGCGCTGTCTCTCCTCACGGGTAACCGTCTCCCTCATGGTCAGACGTAGTCGTAAACAGGATTACGACCTATTTCAACATTCAGGTTAGCTGAAACCTAGCTGAGGTTTACATGGTCCAACATTGCACCCATGCTCACTTTGTATACGATACACATTTTTTCAATGCATGTGTATCACTGAGCCCACCATTGTCAGCCGTCAACAAGTGAACACGAGTAACATACATGATATGTGCGTCCTGACCATTTTCATCCTGAGACCAAGAACGCATTTCCAATCTCTCATACGAGATCTTTCTTCTTGAACTATCGATAGATGATCGATTGTCTTGGGACATTTTCTGAGGCGCAACAGATAAGTACGCATTAGTTGCAGTGCGTGCGGCCAGGTCGTAAGAAAATTTCCAGGACTCATGCGTCTTGTTTTCATTCTTTCGACGTCGCATCCTTCTCGTCTAAGAAAATGAGATTTACCTGTTTGAAGCCGGCAACAAGCTGAAGCATATGACCTCGCCCAATGGAGGCTGTGGATGCTATGTGAATGTAGTACGGTATGCAATACAGAGCAAATGGCAACTGTGACTGAATCCCTTACTTTAGGTAATGCACGATACTAGTAGGTGACAAACCTTTTGATCGTGGCGTTCCGATTCAAAACCATGGCATTGGATATAGTCGTCCTAATTACTTAAATTTCTTATTCACATTAATTAAATTTCTTATTCATAATGCTTCACCTTAATACTCAAAGCTATCATAATTTCACTAGCGGAATTTCTACCAATTTACGATTATTTTGTAAATGATTATATTGGCATAAATAAGGCGGCAGCACCCAAGAGAGATCTAATCTATTAATTTCACTGCCAGTACAGAAAGAGCTAGCAACTACATTGATGATGCGCTGCTTTTGTTACTCTTTCAAGGTACATATGTAAAAACATTTCTGCATGCGGCATTAGCTGCACAATTTTTTGACAGTTGTTTTGATGCTAATTTGAAACGAATATCTGTCAGTTTCCTGCCGAGGAGGAGCTTCTGAAAAGAATAAGAGAAGTCTGCAAAACAGTCTGTAGAGAAGCTCATGAAATGTGAGATAAAAGTCTAAAAGTTTTTCATTAATGGCGCTGCCGTAGCGAGGTGTGGACGTGTGGCTTGTCGTTCGTTTGAATTTGGTATTGGATTTTGCGAAAAAGTTGCGCGGGTTTTGCTTGTTCGTGCTGTGGAAAATATTCTAGTGCGAGATTGAATATCAAAGATTTGCCTGAATTAACGTTAGGAATATGATTGTGAGTGAAAAAAGCCACCTGGAGTGAGTTTTTGCGCGATCGCGTTTTGCTAATTGCGAGAGCGGAAGATTTTTCGATGGTGGAAAATAAGACAAAGTGACCGATCTAGAAAAGTTGGGGCTCGGTCCAGGTTAAGTGAATTTCAGTGCGCGCTGACGTTACGTGTAATCGCGGTACGGAAAAGTGCAATTGAAATTTTGCGTGTAAAAAGTGTGCGGAGTGGATTGACGGCTTGAAAATTCGGGTTTGATACTTGCTACGTGCACGGATTCGAAGTGCCCACAATTGGCGATGTCCGAAGCGGGGTCGTCGCCAGCCAGAAATCATCAGAGCCGCCGCCAATTGGTTAGTGCCAAGTGCCTTTACATTATGATTACCCTACCTAGGAATCCTGTTTGTCTGGAATGTTTACTGGAGCCTGGTGGATGGTGAAATAAATTATCCTTGCCTCCAGCTCCTTGCAGGGGGGTAAAATGTTAACTAATTTAGACGCCATTTTTGGATATTTGTGCTTCAGGAATCCAGATAAAAACGGCGAGCCGTCGGGCGATTAATTAATTCACGCGTTCATAGCCACGTGCAACATCACGAATAATGCGAGTTAGTTCCTTGCTCAATGCATCGCGAAGGCGGTGAACAACGCGCTGATTAGAATGTGCCTAAAATCTCAGCACGTACGAGTATGAAAGCCTTGATGTGCTGCCTGATTCGGAATGAAGCAAAACTGGCCGGGCGGGTTTCATTTTTTGTCTGTTCTGACTGGACACGGCTCTTTAGGCGATGGTGCAACCGACACTTGTTTTATGGCAGCAAAATCAGGTTTGAAGACATGCCGAATCGAAGAATTGGAATATGTCGACAAATAAAGATCGAGTCTTTGTTGACTCATTCATAACTAATTCTTAGCGAGTTGCTATTGAGTTTAGTATGCACTGAGGTAGAAGAGCTCAAATTCTCAACTGATAGCTTCAGGCTGGATGTTCGAATATAATCTTGCTAATGAACGGAGGCATAAATCGGGAACGGGTAGCCGAAACTAAAGCTTTCACATCTCCTTGCGAAAAGATTTGTTCGTTATTCAACAACCAGGGGAGCAAAGCTTCATTACTATACAACAACGAACGCTACTTAACAAGAATCTGCGCATGGACAATTTATTCTTCAGAGGGTTCGCACCGAAATGAGATTACAGCAGAAAGTTAGCAAGTACTTGGTTGTGGCGGATATATTCGCAATTTAGCATACATTTTGTTGCCGAAAGACCGGGTTGAGCGAATGGTTTGGTTGGGCGATTAACACACATGTTTCGTGTGTTATCGAAATTAACGTAATGATTAAATAATTCTGGAGGTTGGCTTGGTTCGAATAAAAAAAAAACATGAAAGCGACATCATCTAAATGAACCTGAAACCTGCATTTTCTTCCTGATTGAAGGTTTTTATTTTTTATAACGGCCAGATCTTTAAGGCAATTTTTACACCTTTCATAAAAAGTTGCATTTATCAGTGAGTTCTTAGCATCATCTCAAATTCTATCGATGAATAGAATAAGGCGTATTTTATTCATACATCACTAATCTTGAATATTTGAAGAAAAACACAGGAGAGTTTTTGGTAACAACCAGGACATCCCACTGTACTCTACCGGCGGTTAGTAAAATAAAGTAAAAAAAAATAAAACCTGCCCAACAAATGAAAAATATAGAAAGAACAAATGAAAACTATAGAAAGAGACAATTGAAGAAACAAGTCCCATACCGCAGCAATTTTTTTTTGATGAAAAATTAAAGTTTTTTAATATTAAAATAATAAACCATAAGACAGAATATTACTGTTAGTAGAGTAAAGTTGGACGTCATAGAAAATTCATTAAATGTATTGGTTTAATGAGGAAAATCAGTCGATAGAATTAAAGTTAAATGTGAAAATTGAAAAGAAAGGAAAATCGGACTGCTTCGATACAAAACATGCAACCACATGGAAAAACCGCAATGTGCGCAATTCCTACATGATCACTTGTTAAATACTCTCCTCCTTGCAAGCGATCCTTTTTATGACTTACCACTACATCTCTGCAAATCTTCGTGTTGCTCATACTAGGGCGGTCCGATAAGTAATTAGGCTACAAATGAAAAACAAAAATTTTGGAAAAGTGGCGATTTATTTCTCAACATAACCTCCTCTTAGCTCGATATACTTGACCAAGCGATGCTCCAACTTCTTTAATCCGTCTGAAAAATACGTTTTCTCGAGGTCTGCAAAGTAGGCCTCCGTGGCGACGATGACCTCCTCATTCGAATCAAATTTCTGCTCGGCGGGTGACTTTGAAATTCGGAAACAAAAAGAAGTCGCACGGGACCAAATCTGCAGAATACGGTGGGTACGGTAACATTTCATAGCTCAATTCGATGGCCGTAGTGACGGCGGAGGTGTGTCGATGCGTTATGTCGGAAGAGAACTTTTTCTTCGCCACACGGGGCCTTTTTTCCTGCAACTCGGCGTCGAATCGGCCCAATAATTCGGCATAGTAGAGCCCTATGACCGTATTGCCCTTCCCCACGTACTCGATCCAGATCACACCTTGTGAATCCCAGCAAACAGTGGCCACCCGGGACAGCCGATGGGACAGTCTTCGCCTTCTTCGGAACATGTTCGCCAAGTGAAGTCCACTGTTTCCACTGCTCGTTGGTCTCTGGTGTGTACCAGTGCAGCCATATTACGTCGAAAGCCACGAAACGACACAGAAACCCCTTCGGATTGCGCTTAAACAGTGTCAAACACTGCTCTAAAGTGGGCTCACGGTAGCGTTTCTTGTCTGGAGTGAGCAAACGCGGCATCCATGGCGTCGACAGCTTTCTCGTGCCCAAAATTTCATGCAGGATATGACCCATGCATATGTTACAAAGTAATGAAAAGCATGAAACGTGATTATCAGCCCAAAACTACGGTCTGTCGTGATGACATCGGTAATATCGTCGCTAAAGACTAAAGAAAGATGAGCGTCATATTTCAAAAGCATCCTTAATCCTCCGCACAGCTCTAGAACATCGAAGCCTATAGATGTCTGCGGAGAGCTTTCATTGGCCCCACTATCTCTGGACGAAGTTGGTTACACCTTCAAAGCTCAAAAGAATAATAATGCGCCGGGCATCGATGAGATTCCAGTTGAGTTCATCAAAAATGGCGGCAGCAGTGTTCATAAAGCTATTCACAAAGCCATCCAGCAAATTTGGCAACAAGAGCATATGCCGAAAGTGTGGAGCCAATCAATTATATTCCAATCGCCCAAGTCCGAATCAATAACCAACTCACCGATGCCTTTGACACAAATATCGGACTAAAGCAGGGAGATGGGCTGGCCCCATTCCTATTCAATTTGGCTCTGGAGTACGTCATAAGGAATACACGAGGTAGATTACTATACAAGTCGAACCAAGTGGTAGCCTATGCAGACGACATCAACATTTTGTCACGGTCATTTGCAACTGCCAAAGCATTCTTCCTGAAACTCGACAACGAAGTTAAACTATTAGAGCTACAAATCAATGAAAATAAAACAAAACTCATGACGCAATCGAGGTACACAAAATATCACACTTGGCGAATACAGAATCGAAAATGTGAGCGAATTTGTGTAGACGAAATACGCCAAAGAATACAGCTCGCAAATAAAATATTTTTTTCAGTTTTGGCGATCTTAAAGACCAGCTGCATACACAGGAAAACAAAGCTCCAAGTTTCTAAATCTGATAAGACCTGTGTTATGCTATGGGTGTGAAACATGGACCCTAACGCAAGCATCCGCAAATATATTGAACGCTTTTGAGTGACGAGTCCTCAGACGAATAATTGGAGCGAAGCTAGACGAGGACCAATGGCGAATTCGATGCAACCATGAGCCGGAGGTCTCAACAATTGTCAGACTGGACGGATGTCCAAAAAGGTATTCGTTGGGAGAATTGAAGGGCGGAAACCGAGGAATCGCTTGTCTGACTCGGCCGACAAAGACAGGTTATCGCTGCTCAGATTGATAAATTTAAGGACACGGTCAATGGATCGAGACAGTCGGAGGCGTTATTTGCAGGAAGTGAAGGCCCGAGAGGGGCTGTAGTGCTACAAAGAAGAAGAAAAGGATGACCCACGCGGTTTTTGAGATGCCTACTGTCTCAGCTATCTCGTGCATCTGCCAATTTCATTATATCCACTGAACGACTAAAGTCGCTACATCTCACCAACAGATGCGCTGCGATCGCTCGAGTGTCGCCACAATATCCTCCCCCAAATAACTCAGCTAACTTGATTTTTGACAGTCAGACGAAGTCTGTTTAGGAGTTTGTTAGTTAGGAGAATCTGACATTTTTAATGCGCGAATATGTTCAAATCGGCTCGGGGGTATTTGCAAATGATGTTACTGTTTTTGCGAATGGTGCTGATTCCTCATTTTCTGTAGCAACTACATATCTTGTTGTTTCTGACTTTCCATTCCTCTTGATGCGATAAACTCGATCTGACAGTCTTTCGTCTACTTTAAAAGGGCCATCGTATGGTTGTTGGCATGGGTTTTTAAGTCGAACCAACTCGAACGAAAACGTGGCTACAAGTTTCCAGATCCTTGAAGGCAAAAGCTTTTGGATTGCTATGGTGAATTGTAGGAGTCGGCATGATTTCTTTCATTAAAAGTTTCCTCGCGAATATTGCCGAATCCAATAGAGGGTCATCAAGATCGTCAGCTGTTGCATCAATATCATGTTTGAAACTGGTCCTCAATCCTAAAAGGACGAATGGAAGAACATCAACCCATTCTCTATCCTGATGACACTTGTTGGATACTTTTAAAGACCGGTGCCATCGCTCAATTAATCCATTGGATGCCGGATGATATGCTGTTATCCTGTTCCTGGTGCAACCAATTAATTTTGTAAATTAATCGAAAAGTTGTGATTCCAGTTGAGAACCTTGGTCTGTTGTTACCGTTTCTGGTGTTCCAATTTTCTAGAGCCATGCTGGAAGAAAACAGTTGCAACTGTATCAGCGCTCAATTCCATGATCGGTATTGCCTCGGGCCAACGCGTAAGCCGATCAAACATTGTAAGGCAATACTTAAAGCCTTTTGATGGCGGCTTCACGATAATGTCCAAATGTACATGTGGAATCGGTTCGAGCATAACACAGGTCTTATCACAAATTTGTATACTTGGAGCTTTGTTTTCCTGTGTATGCAGCTGGTCTTCAAGATGGTCAATACTGAATAGAATTTTATTTTATTTGCGACCTGTATTCTTCGGCGTATTTCGTCTCTTTCATTGCCCGTTTTCGTTCTTTTGGTGCCTAAATTCTCGATACAGTACTCGCCAAGTGTGATATTTCGTGTATTTGAGGTATTTTTCCTCGACTGCGTCATGAACTTTGTTTTATTTTCGTTAATTTGTAGCCCTACTAGTTTTGCTTCGCTGTCGAGTTTCAGGAAGAGTTCTTTGGCGGTTGTTAATGACCATGACAGAATGTTGATGTCGTCCGCATAGGCAACTACTTGGCTCGACTTGTATGGTAATGTACCTCGCGCATCGACAGATAGCTTCCGTATGATGTACTCAAGAGCCAAATTGAATAGCAATGGGGCCAGCCCATCTCCCTACTTTAGTCCGATATTTGCATCAAAGGCATCGGTGAGTTGGTTATTGATGCGGACTTGGGAGGTTGTCGACGTCATTGTCATTTTGGTAAAACGGACTAATTTGGCTGGGATGGCAAAACCAAGCATTATTTGGTACAGTACGTTACGATCAATACTGTCGTATGCTTGCTTGAAGTCAACGAAAATTTCCAATCTAGGTTTGCGCATTTTGGCTATTAATTTTGGTATTTTTGCTGGTCGCCTTGCATGCAAGTTCGCTTCTTTGAATCGTCTCCAGTGTGCGATATAAATATTCCTTCGGCGACCAGATCCTGATGCAAATTTCATACCGACCATGAACGGTTTTCACAGGCTTTTTGTATAATTCTTCGGTCTGTTCGAGTCGTTGTACTCCTTTTCCGACCAGAACTCTTTCGTTTGCTGGCAGTTTCCAAAGGACTCTCAATTGCAATCTTATTCGTTCGCATCACGGTTTGAGGAGAAACCTTCCCCATTCGTGCGATTTCACGAAAAGAAAAGTTGTTTGTCCTTAGTGACGTAGTTATGGGACGTTTTTTGCAAAGATAAATCTTTACACTTTCTCATGTTGCTTTAATATCCGACTTTAAAATAAAATACACGGAACAATTCAGGTATCCAATTAACTATAAAAAAAGTTAAAATCTTTGCTTTCACAAATCAATCACTTTTGCTTCCAAACACTTTTCACAAATCAAATATTTTGCTTTCCAATTACTAGTAGAAAACTAACGACTTTGTAGTTTTTTTACATACCTCCATTTCCTACCACTCTCTAGATCCCTTTTCCTTCGTCGCACAACGCTTGTGCAATCTGCAATTCACTTTCCATTCGTTTCATCAGGTGTGCCTCCCAGACAAGACAGGTACTCAAGACCCCAAACAGTTGTTATACCATACAGGTATAATTTTCATAAAACAAATCATTCCAGTATTATGGAAAATGTTTAAGTCAGTATCTTAGGGCGTTCTTTTTGACCCTATCGGCGAGATACTGAAGTGACAGTTACTCAGAGTTTTTTTTGAATGCGTCGTATGATATTGAATTTTTTTTTTATCTCTGAGAGCTGATCATGATTTTTTGGACTAGATGTTCACGAAAAGGACTAGTTCACATTATATTGTGTGCCTCCTTATACCGATGTGTTAAACATTGTCTGGGTGGCACAAAGGACCAAGCGACGTAATGTGAATGCAGATCGCACGAGCGTTGTGCGACGAAGAAAGAGTGATGGAGAGAGTGGTAGGGAATGGAGGTAATTAAAAAAAAAAAAAAAAAAAACTATAAATCTTTTTTTTTCAACCTTATCTCATCGATTTTTTCCTATTTTTATTTTTAGTAATTTGTCTTATGCTTACGAGAAAAGAAAAACTATCTTTTTCATCCCAAAATTATTTTTTTTTATTGACGTTTCTATCGATTTTTCTGGCAACAATGCACAACATTGGGTAAAAACAGATTAGCCGCAGAGGGCATCAATAAGGCCCGGTTTAAAAATGTTGTAAGAGCTGGTCGCTCTGAAATTGTGCTACCTCCATTTCACATTGAATTTGGGGACTATAAAGCAATTTGTATAGACAATACCTAAAGACGGTCCCTGTTTAAAATACTTCTTTGATAAGTTCAAGCATTTATCGCATGTCACGATCTAAGCAGGCTTTTTAAGTGACCCGCGAGAGAAAGTAATGATGTGATCAAAACCATGTAGAAGACAGTAAGAGATGCGGTCCTGGGGCACTAGACAAAGAAAAGTAGGAGCGTATGACGAAAAATGCAAGGAAGCGATTAAAAAAGGATCCAGGCGCACAAAGAATACATCCAGCGACCAACTCGGGCCAAACAAGAATAACATAAAAGCCTTCGACGTCAAGCTAAAAAAATGTGCTGAAGAAAGAAACGACTGACAATCAACACTAAGAGATAAACGAAAACATGGCCCTGCATGAAGTCAGATTAGCGTATACCTCTATTAAAAAACTAAGACGGTTGCAATTCACAAACAAGTCTTTAGTGTAATCATTGGCGACCCAGTCGATATTAAAAACAGATGGCTGCAATATTTCTAGAAGCTATTCACAGCGTCCCCAACAACGACTGAAGCTGTGAACATTCCAGAAGCAGGGCAAGAGGTCCCAATCTCGCCACCAACCAAAGCCAAAGTACAGGCAGCAGTACGCGACCTATGAAAAAATAGGGCTCGTGGAATAGATAGAATACCTGCAGATCTACTCTAGAGCGGGGGTCCCCATCTAAATAACCTTCTCCATCGGCTAATATTCAGAATATGGTCAGAGCAGCAGTCACCAGAGGACTGGCGAAAAAGTATTATGTGTCCTGTACACAAAAAGGGGGACAAATTAAGGTGTGAAAAGTACAGAGGCATTGATTTACTGTGCTCTCCGAAATCATAGAAAGAAAATTAAAGTTCGCAGTGGACGGTCTACAATAGACCACATATTCTCAGTAAAGCAGGTGCTCGAAAAGTGCTGCGAATATAACATCGATGTGCATCAACTCTTTGTAGACTTCAAGCAAGAATGCGACACTGTCGACAGAACTGAGCTGTACAAAATAATGTTTGACTTTGGCGTCCCAGCAAAGCTCGTTCGTATGGTCAAGGTCACGATGCTAAACACAGAGTCCCAGCTCAAGGTAAACGGTGAACTAACGCACAGCTTTATAACGGAATCAGGCTTAAAACAAGGGGATGGACTTCCCCAATGCTCTTTAATATAGCGCTGGAACACGTCATCAGGAAGACATCAGCTGAAACCTCACAATCCTGAATAGAAGAGGCACCGAAAAAGATGAGATTGGACGCCGCAAATAAAGCATATCACTCTGTACTTCCCGTTCTAAAGCCCAGGGTTGTGCACAGGCAAAATAAGCTCCGCATTTACCAAACACTAGTTAAACCTGTGCTGTTATATGGAAGTGAAAGATGGACCCTGTCGAGCGAATCCGAAACGGCAGTGAGCTTATTTTTTTTTTAAATACCTCCATTCCCTACCACTCTCTCCATCGCTCTTTCTTCGTCGCACAACGCTCGTGCGATCTGCATTCACATTACGTCATTTGGTCCTTTGTGCCACCCAGACAATGTTTAATACATCGGTATAAGGGGGCACACAATATAATGTGAACTAGTCCTTTTCGTGAACATCTAGTCCAAAAAATCATGATCAGCTCTCAGAGATAAAAAAAATTCAATATACTACGACGCATTCAAAAAAAACTCTGAGTAACTGTCACTTCAAAAAGAACGCCCTAAGATACTGGGCTCATAAAAGCAGAATTACAGGTCCACGCTTCAATCAGTGCTCATTAAATGCTCCCTTAGTCTTTTCTTAAATACCAAAAGTGAGTTTGCTTCCTTAACAATTTCTGGTAGATTGTTATATATACGCAGAGCATCGTTCGTTGCATCGTTCTTTAGTCGATCCGTTCTGGCAAAAGGTATTACGAATTGATTTTAACGCAAAGTACTCTGGAAAATCTACGGCCCAGTGAAACAAGGAACAGATTGGAGACTACGCTACGAAGATGAGTTGTATGAACTATTTGACATTCACCTGTTTCCTCTTACGCAAAGCCATGTAGAAAGAATGGAAGAAAACCGGCGACCCAAAAAAACCTTGATGGGTAGAGCACGAGGTAGACGTCCAACGGGAAACTGTCAGCAGATCCTTGTTGGGAGTAAACAACTGGCGGATAGGGTCGCGGAACCGTGATGATTGGAGGAAATTTATCCTACTTGCGCCATAGATGATGATTGTAAGTGACCTTTACTTGAGGAAGTTAATGTAAGATGCTAACTAAAACTATGAATGAAACCAAAGTACTTGTTTGGAAATCATTTAAAGAGGGGTGTGAAATATTTTTTAAGGAAGCAGAAAGGCCCAACAGAACGCTTAATAATAAATAAACTGGGTGGAAATATGGGTACAAAGTTGCATTTTCTGCACTCCCATATTGACTTCTTTCTTGAGAGTCTTGATGGTATAAGTGAAGAACAGGAGAAGCAATTTCACCACGACATTAATATTATTGTGAAAAGATATCAAGGAAGAGGGGAGATAAGTAAGATGGGCAACTTTTGCTTGAGATTAGACAGGAGTTTTAAAGGAGGTAGAAAAATATATCATAAATCATCTTGATTTATCTAGTCTCTTAAGTCTTGTTTGAAATGTACAATGTTCGTTCTGTAACTAAAAATACAATTTTATTTTCATTAAAGTTGATCTTTTCATAAAATTGGTCAAATATTTAGTAATGCATATTTAAAGATTTTCAATGAAAATAAATCTCCATGTGCCATACAAAAACCGCACTATATTTTAATTCCACATACCCATACAATTAAAAATATAATATAGTTATTTGAAGGGGAAAATAAAAATTATATTTTCAGATCTTTATCTGTCAATTGAATATTCGTTACCAGGCAATTAAACTAAGCCTTTCTGGTCTTGTATTGCCCAGGCCTGTTTCTGATTTCTCTGCAAGGTCTTTCTCATTTTCCTTCAACCCTTCCTCTTTATCCCCTAGCTTCTCTCCTCCTTACTCCTGCTGACACTGAGTTGCTCATAAGCTAATTCAATGCTATCTACGGCCCAGTGAAACATGGAACAGAGTAGAGACTTCGTTACACCGTATTTTTTGTATCAAAGCTACGCCATATCTATTTTTCCAAATATCCTCTCCTGGGGTTATCTGTATACCTCCCTTGTTTAAAGCATTCTAGAGTATGCACTTCGGATGTGGTCACCTCATTTCCTTGTGGGATCCTTGTAGCAGTTAGTAATACAAGCTTTTCCCGTGTTGTGGATTGTGTAATAGTCAAGATCTTCCTTCCTAACAACACATCTTTATTAGTTTCCTCTGTCTACATACCTAGTAACTCTCCTTTGTATGTGTACGAGACATTCTTTGACGAGCTTTCCTCTTACGAGTATGTCTTCTTGCATCATCCGAAAGCTTTAATTCTAGTATGCGGTGATTTTAATTTGGGGACAGTGCAATAGACGAAGAACCTTCCTTTCTCTGTTTCATCAACCGATGCATCTTCTTTATCTCTTTCCTCGTTTCTATCACTGTTCACTGACGCAATTTAATAATATCGCTAATGCTAATGGTCGGGTACTTGACCTTGTTCTTTCTAACTTTCCCCTTTACTGTCTATCTGTTTCCCTAGCATTGAATCCTCTTGTGCGCATTGATAGTTATCATCTGCCATTATCACTCGATCTCTCAATTGCACCTTGACACATCGCACTCTTGCTTCTTCTCCAAAATTTATCTTCTTCAAAGCAACTTACGAAGCTCTGACCTCCGAACTGAACTTGGTTGACTGGCTGGAGTTTTTTGATAACTTGGAGTGTGAGGAAGCTCTGAGTAAGTTTTATAATTACCTCTATGAGTTGATTAAACATTTCACACCTTTACAAGCTTTTCGCAAAGTAAGGCAGAAACCATGGCTAACTAGACAAGTACTTTGTGCCTTAAATGCTAAAAGTAAGGTACACCGCCGTTTCAAGCGTTGTCGTACTGAAGAATCCAGAGCCCGCTTTTGTGATCTGCGTGTTGTAGCAAAAAAATAACTAAAGACTGCAATGAAAAACTACTTCAGTAGCTTGGAGAGTTCACTTATGGCGAATAATGCGAAACCCTTCTGTTCATACATGAGATCCTTCAAGTCCTCCTCTTCTGTCCCTCCTTCTGTCCACAGGAATAATATCGTTAGCTCTTCTCCGCAGGATATTTCCAACTTGTTCTCTCAGTTCTTCTTGTCAATTTTTATTCCTTCTCATGTCTCCGATTCAGTTAATACACCTGTACTTCATTCCATCGACATTTATTCACTTTTCACTGACTATATTAAAGTTGAATCCCTCATTAATTCACTTAATCCTAATATTTCACCTGGTCCTGGTAGTTTACTGAATATTTTCGTCAAGTTATTAGCGTCTTCACTTTGTATCTCTCTGGCTTTTCTCTTCAACCTCAGTCTAAAGACTGGTACTTTCCCTACTTATTGGAAAAGATCAAACGTTGTTCCTATTCTTAAAAGTGGTGATCTTTCTTCTGTGTCCAATTATCGCCCTATTTCCTTAATTTCCTGTTTTCCGAAATCACTCGAGCGTCTGGTACATAACCGACTTTCAGTTTCATTGACCCATATCTTGTCGAAGGAACAACATGGGCTCCTCAAAGGTCGCTCTACGACCTCAAATTTAATTTAATTTACCGATTACATTGCGAAGGCCCTAGAAAATTGATTGCAGGTTGATGTCATCTTCACTGACTTCTCGAACGCGTTTGACATGGTCAACCATCAACTGAAAGCTTTTGGGGTTGCTGGCCCTCTTTTATCATTGATGGATTCCTATCTGTCCTCCCGTATATGTTGTGTTAGTTACCGTGGAATTACCTCTATCCCACTTTATTCGTCCTCTGGTGTTCTTCAAGGTTCCATTTTAGGTCCCCTGCTATTCCTATTGTTTATAAATGATCTTCCTTCGGTTATCGCCTCCAATTGCCTACTGTATGCCGATGATTTCAAAGTATTTCGAGCTATCAGATCTGTATAAGATTGTCAATATTTTCAGATGGACCTGATTGCACTAAGTAACTGGTGTTCGTCTAACTACCTCTGTCTTAATATTGCCAAATGCTATAAAATGACTTTTAATCTTAATCAATCTCCGCTGACTTTCACCTATATGTTAAATGAAATCCCACGCGCTGCTATGAGCTCTGCTAAAGATCTCGGTGTTACTTTTGATCCTAAGCTCAGTTTTGATGCACTACTAGGGCCTCAAAAATATTGGGACTTATTTTCAGACATGCTTATAAATTTACAAATATATCTACCCCTGTCCCCTTGTTAATCTATCTTGTCCGTCCTATCCATGAATATTGCTCTGTAGTTTGGTCTCCCCGACACTCCTACCTCATTAACTCGTTAGAGAATGTCCAGCGAAAATTTACTCGTGTCTTGTTTTACAAATTCAAAATCCCATATCGACCTTATGAATGTCGTTTAGCCTTCTCACGTCTGCCTACTCCGTCGTCCCGTCGCATGTATCTAAATCAGTGTTTTCTATATCAACTCTGCCACAATCAAATTTCATCAACATTGTATGCAAATTACGTTTTCGCCAACCATTGCGTTTTTCTCGGGCAAGCAATTTTTTCGTACTACCGTATGCCCGTACAAATTTCTATTTTCATTCTCCCACCATACGAATGGTGAGAGAATATGATAAGCTTGAGTTTCGTCCTTTTTCCGACTCATACCTTGTTTTTAAATTGAGATTAAGAAGCCCGATCCTTACAACTCAATTGGAGTAAATATTAGACTTGTTTGTGCTTTAATTTAATTTTATATATATTTTGTTTTTTTCAACTTAGTACTACTATTGTTAATATCATTGAATTTCTTTAAATATTAACTTTTCACTTAATTCTAATTTGCATTAATTTTCTTTTCTGTTTGTTTTGTTCTGTTTTGTAATTGGGTTGTGTTTAATCTGTTAAATGGAATTTTAAATAAATAATAAACCTCATTTCTGATTTTAAATCAGTTTAATGGAATTTTACACGTCATCTTCTTTTGAATTTATAATTTCAAAATGCCGGAAATGCGTTATGAAGACCGATTGAGATACCTAAAATTTCCATCGTTAAAAGCTCGTAGGACATTCCTCGGCAAATGTTTCCTTTGCAAGCTCCGTAACCGCCTAATTGACTAATGATCATATTAATTGGATTCAATCTGTAAAGCCCCTGCGTTTTTCTAATAAATTTAACGTACCATTCATCTGCACCGAAACGATTCGATTACCACGTGCACCTAACCAACTACAGCTGGTTCTATTTTCATGCTATCTCAGCATTTAAAAATATGCTCAAAGCAAAACTTGAATTACGCAAGCATTAAGGCTACGTTTTTTTCTAGGTTTTAACTTTAATCCGCTAAATTGGATTCTGTCTGTAATAGAAGTAATAAGATCTAATAAATAAAATAAAAACGGCAGAAAAAGCTCATTTGATAAATTTCTGGAAATTACAGAAAAATCTAACCAGAAATAGTGCAAGAATATAATTGGCTTTCTATGTTGGATGTTATATGTAAGGAGTTATACAGGTATTTGCTCAACAATGGTTCTCCTTGATCCTTGAAGTCAAGCAATAAGATCGTTGACAGTACTTACAAGGATGTAATGTTTGAGGTCATCGATTTCGATGAAATTCTTAGGATTGGTGGTCTTCGTCCTAGGGATGGCGATTTTTGTTAAAAGAACCGGTTTTTTGGTTTTTTTTCATCTTCGGTTTAACCAAGCGGTGCAGCCAAAAAAAAAAACGGTTTTGGGAAGAAGTGGTTTTTCGGTTTTTTTCCTAGCAAATTTTTTAAATCAAAAACTAGAATCATAATTAAATGTACTATATACAGTCTTCCACAAAAGTCAAGGTACAGTGATAAATATCATGAAAATTGTTTGATATTTTTATTTAAAAACCTATAGTGATAAAATTTTTTTTGGTATTACTTCAACTATAATCATTACACTTTAAATTCATGTAAAACAAAACGAAAATTCTGTCGTATTAATATATTATTACATATGATGTGTTGGAAAGTCAATGAATGAAGTCCACAAAAGTCATGGTACACCTAAAGAAAAATGATACAAATTGTAATTATAGTCTTGCATAGTTATTTGAATTATACTTTTCTTAATATTTTGTCGGATATCCTTTCATCTGAATTACAGACTCCAGTCTTTTAGGCATAGAATATACCAATTTTTTAGTAAATTCGCTGCTGATTCTGGCCCACTCCTCCAATATAACATCCTTAAGCTGCGCCTTGCTTGATATCACTCTTTTTTGGATTTTTGTCTCAAGCTCATTCCAAAGATGCTCTATAGGGTTCAAATCAGGGCTTCGAGGCGGTGTAGCAAGCATGCGAGTATTGTACAATGGCCACATTCGAACTTTATGCGCAGTGTGCTTAGGGTCATCGTCCTGTTGAAACAAGAAATCTTCTCGCATACCTAATTTGGCTGCACTTTGTTTCATGTTGTTTCGTAGAATCTCTAAATAAAAGTTCTGATCCATAGGTTTTTTCGATTAATGTCAGATTTCCAACTCCAGCAGCAGCCATGCAACCCCAAACCATAACACCACCGCCTCCATGTTTTACTGTTTTAATAGTGTTCTTGGGATTAAATGCTTCTCCTACTTTTCGCCAGACCCTCTTATGCCCATTTGCACCAAATATACAAAATTTAGACTCATCCGAAAATAAAACATCATCCCAAAACGTTATTGGTTTGTCAATATATGCTTTTGCAAATGTTATTCTTTTTTGTTTGTTTATGGAACTTACAAGAGGTTTTCTTCTAGGCGTACGAGATGAAAATCCAGCTTCTATGACAGCTCTACGCACAGTTTCTGCGCTAACCTCCTTCTTATCATTAATTCCAAGAACATCGCAGATTTTTCTACAGCTTAGAAATGGATCTTGTTTTACCATTCGCGAAATTTTGCTCTTGTCCTTTGCACTTAGTTTAGATGGACAACCTGTTCGGGGCACATTTTCCACTCTATTTTCCTTCTTAAATCGATTTATCACTTTTTGAATGGTTGACCGACTTCGCAACACTAGTTCAGCAATTTCAGAATATGATTTGCTCTGATTTGAATGCAGATTAATAATTATTTCACGCTCCTTAATACTCAACTCCTTTCGACTCATTTTTAAAAAATTTTATTAAATAAAAGATACACCACGAATATGGACGCGATATTAAAGACAGCGGCCTACGGTTGTTAACTCACTCTGATAATATGAACTTGGGGGATTCCCCTTTTTACAAATAACAGGGCATTTTCTGCAACTGTACCAAGACTTTTGTGGAGTAGAAAAGAGACATTGCCAACAAAAAATTATTGTCTTCAATGATCATTATTGCCGAATCCCTTTAAATTTATGAAAACTTAAATTCAACAGAACTCGTATTATAACCATTTCATAACTTTTGGTTTTCAAATAAAAATATTGATTCAGTAATACAATTTTCAGTTACCGATTCTCTGTACCTTGACTTTTGTGGAAGACTGTATGTCCATTGATTAACTTTAGGTATAAATGGTTTTTGGATTTTTTACTCACGAAATCATTTAAGTCAAAATGAACTGAAGGATATTTCATCTTTGTGTTAAAAAGAAAAAGATTAACGTATTAAACTCCAAGCTGACAGCTTACTGTTCAGCTAAGTCATTCATTTACGGTATAAGGATGAAAGATTCTTCTGTTCAGTCCCCAAGAATTTTGCATTTATTGGGTATCGCGTGCTAGATTCTTTTCGCACTCTATGTGAAGTCCTCCGCATTGAAACGAAACATATACAATTAAAAACAAGAACCAATCAAGCATACAAATTTGCTTTGCTCTGGTGACTGTGAGCATTAATGCTACCTAGGTAGGGATGGGGAAAAAACTGTTTTCCGGGTTTTTGTATTCGGTATTTTTCCATCCCTTTGTATCCGGTTTTCAACCGGTTGTTGAATTTGAAAGAAAACACCGGTTTAAACCGGGTGGAAAAAGCTTCCGGACAAAACCGGGTTTTCGAACCAAATAAGCCGGTTTTCAGTTAAACCGGTGCGGTTTTTTCCATCCTTATTTCATCCTCAGTGGGCTTCCCTTAAAGCGATTCATCGAACTATCAAGGATATTCGAAAAATTCGATTGTATAGCAACAATCTTCCTAGAATAGCATATAAGTAAAGGGTTTTCCCATAAAAGGTGTTATTTTGAATAGCCCGCTATTTCGGTAAATGCCACTTTTGAAGTTGTCATTTTTTGACATTTGACAAGTAGAAACTACGCCATTAATAAAAATGGAACGATACACGCTTCAACGACGCATTGAAATTATTAAAATTCACTATAAAAATTCTGAAAATTTGGACGAGACGGTTCGTAAAACTCGAACATTTTTGGGTCGTCGTGAAGCACCTTGGCGGACCACAATACAGAAATTGGTGGAAAAATTCGAGCTGTTGGGACAACTTAGTGATGTGAAGAAAAAAACCCGTGCACGTCACTCAAGAACGCCCGAGAATATTGCTGCTGTAGCCGAAAGTGTTGAAGAAAACCCAGGTTTGTCCATTCCTCGTCGTTCTTTGGAATTAGGCATTCCACAAACGTCATTACACCGTATTTTGCATAAAGATTTGGGTCTTAAGGCTTATAAAGTTCAGTTAACACAAGAACTCAAGCCGGTAGATCATTAACAACGTCGTGTCTTTGCTGATTGGGTCCTTGAAATGCATGAAAATGATCCGGAATTCCATCGTAAAATCATCTTGAGTGATGAGGCCCATTTCCACCTCGGTGGCTTCGTCAACAAGCAAAATTGTCGCATCTGGGGCTCGGGAACCCCAAGAGTTATTGTTGAAAAACCTCTCTATCCTCAATGGTTTGACTGTTTGGTGCGGTTTATGGTCCGGCGGAGTCATTGGACCTTACTTTTTCAAAAATGAGGCTGGAGCAACAGTTACGGTGAATGGATTACGCTATCGAGAGATGATTAATGATTTTTTATGGCCGGAATCGGATGGTATTGATCTGGAGGTTTACTTTCAACAAGACGGCGCTACGTGCCACACAAGCAACGAAACTATTGATCTTTTACGGGAAAAGTTTCCGGACCGTGTTATGTCTCGAAGAGGTGATCAGAATTGGCCACCGAGATCTTGTGATTTAACACCTTGCGACTTCTTCCTTTGGGGCCACGTGAAAGAGAAGGTCTACTCCAACAGCCCAGCGTCGATTCAAGACCTCAAAGATGGAAGTCGTGAGCCTATCGAGGACATAGGGCGACCACTTTGCGATTTGGTTTTGGAAAATTGCATGAAAAGAGGAATTGATGTTCGTGTTTGCATATTTACTAATCACTTGCCAGATGTCTTGAACAACCGTCTTATGATTTCTGTTGTGCTCACAGTTTAATAGTACTGCTCTAAAATCGGAGAAAATATATATGCTGGCGGATGTAGTAGCCGCAAAATCTTTTAGGGCTGCAAGAACAGCATAAAGTTGAGGTTGATGAAGGCTCCACACGCTCCCAATATATTTTTAACACTGTGCGTAATATAGACGAGATGTGAGTCCATAATCAGGTCATTTACATAACTATTGAATTTTTCGTTCGATTCCTCTCTCGCTTGGGTTATATGAGTATTATAGACAGGGTGCTACCTTGAAATTTGGTGTCTGGTGATAATATCGGATGGGATTATGTTATTAAAGCAGATGGTCCGATAAGTACTTAGCCTCACCGCCCGATAGGGCCACTCTCGCAAAAGAGATTCACTATCATGTAGTACATTTTCGTAGACGGCTACTGTCAAAATTTCAGCCGAATCGGACTCGTAATTTTGGTTTGACCGCGTGCGGAAACGGGCGTATCCGCGGATTTTAGAAAATGGAGAAAGGGCAATATCGGTCGGTGGTTCGATTCTTGTTTTCAGAAGGGAAATCGCGCGGTGAAATCAAAGAGCGCTTGGATCATGTGTACAGTGACTCCGCTCCTGCAATGGCGACCGTAAAAAATGGTTTAACGAGTTTCAAGGTGGTCGCACACGGTTTTTAATGAGCCACGCCGAGATACCCCGAAAATGGCTACCACGGAGGGTAACGTGACAAATTGGCTTACTAGCTTCTGTAATTTCCGCAAGTTTCTAGTACATTTTGCCTTATGTAATATGCATAGAATTATTTATGATTTGGCCAAACTTACTTAAAGTTACGCGGGTTGGGTGAAAAGTTTCCGGCCTGACCAAGAAAAACATTTCTAAATTTTTTTTTGCTTTATTTTTCAACATAATTCCATCAACACTGATACATTTCTCATAACGGTGTTCAATTCGTGGATTTTGGGCATGGCAACAATCGACGAATGCGCTGGTGCGTTATCGTGATGAAACATTTTTTTTTCTTTTGAGGCCGTTTAATTTGCATCTCGGGCTTCAAATGTTGCAATAACTCTGCGTAGTATTGACCAGTGATAGTCTTACCCTTTTCAAGGTAATCAATGTATATAATTCCTCTCGCATCCCAAAAAAACAGTAGCCATAACCTTGTTTGCCGATAAAATTGTTTTTGCCTTCTTTGGAGTTGGTTCCCCTTTTCCAACCCACTTTTTTGACTGTTCTTTATTTTCAGGACTGTAGTGGTGGATCCAAGTCTCATCAACGGTTATGAATCGACGCAAAAACTCGTTTGGATTACGCCTATACAGCGCCAAATTGTCGGTAGAAATGTTTTTTCGAATCAGTTTTTAGTCGAGCGTTTGCAAACGCGGCATCCACCTTGCATACAGCTTTTCCATGCTCAAATGGTTGTGCAAAATATTTCGCACAAGATCAGCTGACATCCTACAGGTCTCAGCTATCTCATGCACTTTTAACCTGCGGTCTTCCAACGCAATTTGATGAATTTTCTCAATCATTTCTGAGGTTGTGATCTCAACGGGCCGTCCTGAGCAAGGCTCGTCAGAGGTGCTCACACGACCCATTTTAAATTCAGAAACCCACTGCTTAATACAGGGCTTTCGAATAAGAGGTGTGATTTTGATAATAAAAGAAAAAAGCCATTTTTTTAATAAAAATAATCGGATGTTTATTTCATTATAAAGAAAAAGGTAGGCCGTTAATAGTGGAAAATAACATCAGGCAAATGACCACCACGACCACGCTTACAGGACCATATCCTTTTCATGAAATTTTCCATAACCAAATCGCAAAGTGGCTGCCCTATGTCCTCGATAGCCTCATGAATTTCATTTTTGAGGTCTTGAATCGACGCTGGGTTGTTGGCGTAGACCTTCTCTTTCACGTGGCCCCAAAGGAAGAAGTCGCAAGATGTTAAATCACAAGATCTCGGTGGCCAATTGTGATCACCTCTTCGAGAGATAACACGGTCCGGAAACTTTTCCCGTAAAAGATCAGTGGTTTCGTTACTTGTGTGGCACGTAGCGCCGTCTTGTTGAAAGTAAACGTCCAATTCCGGCCATAAAAAATCATTAATCATCTCTCGATAGCGCAATCCATTCACCGTAACTGTTGCTCCAGCCTCATTTTCGAAAAAGTAAGGTCCAATGACTCCGCCGGACCATAAACCGCACCAAACAGTCATACGTTGAGGATAGAGAGGCTTTTCAACAATAATTCTTGGGTTTCCCGAGTCCCAGATGCGACAATTTTGCTTGTTGACGAAGCCACCGAGGTGGAAATGGGCAACATCACTCAAGATGATTTTTCGATGGAATTCCGGATCATTTTCATGCATTTCAAGGACCCAATCAGCAAAGACACGACGTTGTTAATGATCTACCGGCTTGAGTTCTTGTGTTAACTGAACTTTATAAGCCTTAAGACCCAAATCTTTATGCAAAATACGGTGTAATGACGTTTGTGGAATGCCTAATTCCAAAGAACGACGAGGAATGGACAAACCTGGGTTTTCTTCAACACTTTCGGCTACAGCAGCAATATTCTCGGCTGTTCTTGAGTGATGTGCACGGGTTTTATTCTTCACATCACTAAGTTGTCCCAACAGCTCGAATTTTTCCACCAATTTCTATATTGCGGTGCTTCACAACGACCTAAAAATCTATATTGCGGTCCGACTAGGTGCTTGATGACGACCCAAAAATGTTCGAGTTTTACGAACCGTCTCTGCCAAATTTTCAGAATTTTTATAGTGAATTTTAATAATTTCAATGCGTTGTTGAAGCAGGTATCGTTCCATTTTTATTAGTGGCGTAGTTTCTACTTGTCAAATGTCAAAAATGACAACTTCAAAATTGACATCTACCGAAATAGCGGGCTATTCAAAATAACACCTCTTATTGGAAAACCCTTTAGTTGAATATGATGGGGAGGAGTCTCCTAGTGTTGAATCCATCCCTTCTTGTATTTGTTTTGGTGTAACACTTTTCAAATAGAAGTATTTGATGACAGCACGTTTTTCCAATTTTTCCATTTTCACGAAAACAACGGAAGCGTCTCGCGCGATGTGCTCTCAAACGCAAACTAACGGAGCGATTGGGCTGAAACTGTACATACAAGCTCGGTAAGAATGGTACTGTAGGTCACCGCTCCAAAAGTAGACCTAGTGGCGCCATCTCTTGGTCAGGCCAGAAACTGTTCACCCCACCTACATATGTATGATGTTTAAGATTCATATGAGAAACAAAAGAGATTTTCTTAATGAGATTTAACTAGGCTACACGTTTATAGCTATGAAATTATCTCTAACCCAAGTTATTCCACTTACTGTTTTACTTGGTTGATGTAAAGCATTTCAAAACCTAACCTAGGTCTACTGTATCACTTCAAAAATGGTAAAGGTTTCGTCTATCCTCCATACTAGGTTTGAATTAAAAACTAAGTTAGCTCATCTTTGGGATGAACCCATATAAATTCAATTACCAGGGATCTCGTATGTCAGAAAGGCGAGCTTCCTTACGCACATTTACATAACTATTGTAAGCTTAGCATTATCTGTACATAACTTTTAGAATAACATAATTCTTTTAATCAGTATTTAAGTATAGGGGTCTAGTTTTCTACTGCTAATTCATTGATAAAAATTTGTCTTTTATAAGAAAAATAGTGAAATCGAATCAGCCATATATAGATATACAATTTTGTTATTGCTTACACTACAATTATCTCGAACTACACGCATTTCGATAAGATAAATACTCGTAGTTAAATGTTTAGCTCATTCACCCATATCTAACGTCAGAGTTAACCGTAATTAGATAGCTCATCTTGACTGCTTGACATTATTTATTGATTTTTTTCCACCTTCTGTTCATTACATTTATTATTTACTACGTTTGCAATTTTTCAGTTGAACATTATATGTTGTATATAATGAGTACATACAAATGGTAGTGTGATTAGCTTTCTCATTTCTGCAATAAATTAAGAGCGATTAAATGCCTGCTAGAGATAAGTCCCTGTCAAAGGCATGTACAAAGCTTTAAAGGTGTAATGAATTCTTCTTAAATTATTTTTACAACAAACATTCATTGCCGGGCTGGTGAGAAAATTATATCATAGGTGTAAATTTAAAATAGGAAACTGTAACATTCAGTAACTTGATGAAGTTCGATGATAATTTAAGTTTGGTAAATGCAGGTAGTACTTAAGTGTATGCTTTTCTGATTTTAGATGGTACTCTTTTAGTAATTGAAAAATTGCTTGTTATCTCGCTCTGCATAATATTTGACGGGCCATGAATTTATCCATGACACATTTTATTTTCAACCGACTTGCAAACATAAATAAATTATATATTTTTTTTGCATATTTCCGTATAGTTTGTAAGTAGGAAGATATTGTTGAGTGTGATTTTCAATAAAATATTTGCTATATGATTGATTTTCTGCCGACCTTATATCAATTATTAATTCAGGAGCTTTGGAACGAAAATTTATAGATTCTGATCTGTTGCATTCTAAAATTTCTTATTTAGTGCCGATCAAGATATTACTCTATTTTAAACGGACTTCGTGGAAGTTATTAGTGCTGAGTATGTTCCTAAGAACTCGATACTTGTTTGGTAGGCTTCAACCGTGGCATCCTATCTCCGCGCTTCATTAATTTTCTTCCATTGTTGCCTGAATTGAGAAACCTTCCTGTTTTCGAATGATTGTACTTCAAGTAGTGCTTACTCACACGTCATTGTTGATTTTGCTGCTATCTCCAAATATTATTATGAACATTTGTCCAAAGGCACCCCATTTGTTTTTCTTTATAGCACTTAATCTACTCTCGGGCCATCACTTCCTGCAAAAAGCGCCTCCAAACTTTTCGTTCCATCAAGCGCGTCCTCCAATTCCGAAATCCGAGCAGCGATGAACTGTCTTCGTCGACCGAGACAGACCAGCGTTTCCTTGGCTTCCCCGCTTGTCTCCGTCCTTCAGTTTTCCCAACAAAAACGTTTTTGGATATTCGTTGTTCGATTCACGAGGCCAGCCCCAGCTTCCGTAATGTAACAATCGTTGAGACCTTCCGCTCGTCAAAAATTTCATACAGCTCATGGTTGTATAGAATTTGCTGCATAGAATTCGCTCCAATTATTCGCGTCGGGACCCGTCCAATATGTTAGCAGCTGCTTGGATTCGGGTCCATCTTTGATATCCATAGCATAGCACAGGGCTTATCACAGGTTTGCATACTTGCTTTCCTGTGTATGCAGCTGGTGGTCTTCAAGATCGTCAAAACTGAGTAGAATATTTTATTTGCGGGATGTATTCTTCGGCGTACTCTAGTTTTGTTTGGCTGTCGAGTTTCATGAAAAGTTCTTTGGCGTTTATAAAGGTCCGTCCGTATAGGTTACCCATTGGCTCGACTTGTATAATAACGTACCTCTTGTATCGACAGGTAATTTTCTTATGACATATTCCAAAGCCACATTGAATAGCGATGGGGCCACCCTATCTCCATGCTATACTCCAGTATTTGTGTCGTAGGTATCGATGAGTTGGTTATTGATGCGGACTTGGGATGCTCTCAACGTCGTTGTCATTGTAGTAAGACGGACTAATTTAACTCGGATACCAAAGCAAAGCATTATTTGGTACATAAAGTTTCGCTAATACAAGTACTTACAAGAGAAATTTACCTTGAATATAACTTGCAGATACAAAAACATATTGAGTTTGCATAAGTAGAAAAATTAAAAATTAACTCCCTCACCTCTGAGCATAGTGGTCGCCATCACCGGTGTGTATCTAAGAGTGATGGCCTGAGGAGAATTAGTGCACACGTCGAAACCACCTTCTTCTAACATTTTTCTTCTCTAATAATTTTTCATAAAAATTATTATTCAAAATATGCAACTCATTTATATGTAGCTGCAAACAATTCCATAAAAAGTAACATAAAGTACGTTACGATCAATACTGTCGTATGTTTGCTTAAAGTCAACGAAAATTTGGTGTACGTACTTGACTGTAAACTGTTTGCCTGTCGTCGATGTACCTGCTCTAAGCCAGCTTGATACTCCCCAATAATACTGTTGGCGTATGATCTGATTTTATGCCTCTATAATTTTCACACTGTAGCTTGTCACCTTTCACATTGTATCTTGTCACTTTTTTTTGCGGATACGGAATATAATTGATTGGCTCCACATGCTTGGCACTTGTTCTTATGGCCAACTGTGCTGGATGTCTTGATAAATGGCTTTCTGCACATCGCTGCTTACAAATTTAATGAGCTCCACTGGAATCTCATGGATGCCCGACGCATTATTATTTTTTTGGGCTTTGATGGTGAAACAAACTTTATTCAGAGATGGTGGAACCAATGGAAGGTCCCCGGGCATATGTATAAGCTCCGATATTTTAAAGCTTTGCAGGAGATTTCGGAGGTTCTTAAAATATGAAATCTTATTTTCATAATGTCATCACGCCAGAGCGTTGTGGTGGCATTAATGAACGGAAATTCCCAAAACACGTTTATTACGAAACGAAATGACGGTAGCGATGAATTTATTTCCTGAAAATATTTAAGTATATGTTATTTCTTACTTCCATTAAATATAGTCCTCGACGTCGTCTTTCGTTCGTGTTAACGGACTGGCTTTGACTAATTGCATGGTGCTGTCGAATTGAGCATTGGTACTCGCCGCCAAGGAACTCGCCTTCACCCTCTTACGTCGGCCTTTAAGAGTAAGTTAAAGTTACCAGGGACCACCACAAAGGAGGTGTAAGTAGAGTTTGGTAGCAGAGCTGTAGGTATATTTACAGTTATTGGAATTTTTCGTCATTTAATGTCCCATCATTGGGGATCCAGTAAACCCATTGGGCGAACCCGAGACCATTTACTACTGTCTGGTTGTGTTTGTTCTCATTCCATAAATGTGGATTTCAATTCTCTTCTGTAGTTTCCTCGTGAAAATCTTTAACATGGGCAAATATGATCCACATTAGCGTGCACAATCTTCCCCTTATCATTACTTATTCATATTGAAATAAATTTGCAAATTTCACGGAAGTTGTAATTCATCCATTACCATTTCATTGCCCCTTACTTTTGTAATAAGTAATGTAAATATTTACATCAATCATTACTTTCGTAATAAGTAATCCAAACCGTTTAGATTAACCATTACTTTTACGATGAGTAATGGGAACCATTTAAGATATTCAGTAACAAATTAACATGCAATGAAAGTGTAAGCCATAAAAAAAGAAGTGCATTATTCACAACTAGGACTGTTAATAAAATATTGATGGATCAAAATATCGATATTTTTTTAAAGTATCGATATAAATCGCCGGTATTTTTTATCACAACACGCTCAACGATACATTCAACTAGCAAAAAATAAATAAAATCATCGTAGGGGACAAGTTAATAGGAGAGCTATGAATTGCAAAAGTTCCCTATCAATCGAATTTTCAGCAGACATTACGGAAGTATTGATCATCATTTATGGCATGGCTCCAAATCGAGCCTTTGCCTCCAGTAGTAGTCACCTCCAATCATCGCAGTTCTGCGATCTCGTTCACCAATTGGAAATCTCAAGCAAGTATCTGCTGTCAGCATCGATTGAATCTTCCCATCGTTTCCTCGTTTTCCCAACTGGACGGTTTCCTTACGTTCTACCCTTCGACTTCGTCCTCTCCACGTTATATATCAGTCTTCGTTTAATGACTTAAGATAGCACTTTGTATGATATGCTCAACAGAGCAATCCCTCCGCAATTTTCATAGCGTAGCTTGTCTCCATTTTTATGTAAGGAGCATATGATGCTTTTCCGCTATTTTAACTGATGAAGGAGGTTGTTCCTCCGGCTTGGAGTAGCTGTGTCGATTCCCGGAGCTTTGTTCTTTTCGAGATCACAAATGGCTGTCTGTTCCTCTTCTATTGTTGTGGGCATTGCCAGGCATCTTTTTCAGCCCCTGGAATGCTCAAAATTTCGGCAGATGTGGTGGGTGCTGTCAGAAGTTTTTGGAAATATTGCTTCCATCTGTTTTTAATATCGATAAGACTAATATTGAACCTTGTGTGTCTTTACGGAGGCACGTGCGTCGTATGTATCCCCCCGTTTCGTCAGTCGACAGCATTTGTTGCTTGTTGACGGGGGGGGGGGGGGGTGATGTTTTTGCTCCTCTTTCGCCCGAGTTGGTTTTTGGACGTACAGTTTGTGTTTATGATTTCTTTTGTTAACCGCAATCATTTCGATCATTTTTTAATTGGTGCCCAAGACTCTGTCCGCTGTTTATCGATATTAAAATCCAGATATTAGAGTCGGTATATTTTGGATTAGGATGTAAGTTTTATCTCAAATGTTAATATCAAGGAAGGATATTCTTATGCTGAATCTCTTTTTGTCTTTTGAAAGTCAATCAAATCTCAAAACGAACTAATTGAATATCAAAACACCTTTCTGACTAACTGCATGTCTTATAGCTAGAAAATGGGAAAAATAGGATCATGCGTTAATTTTTATTTAATCTTTGTGGACAAGTTTGGATACTTGTGTGAAAATGATGGAAAGTACTCCGAAATAGCTTGGATTGCGGCAAAAATATGCACGATAAGAAGAAATCGCAAACCGCTAGAAACAGCTTCTACGTCACATCTGAAAATTTTGCACAATTTTGTTTGCCTTTGTAGCCTATTTAAATTACCAAATAATGAGCTATATTCTGCAAAATACGATGTAGAATGTCCAGCAAAGAAACCCTTCAACTATAATGAGCTGGTTAATATAAGGAATTCACAGAAGGTTGAAGCCTTTGGAACAGAGTTTATTTCTATTTAAAGCAGCTGATTTTGGTCTTCCTTTTAAAAATTTACATTTTGGTTTAATCGTCATCATCATCTATGGCGCGGCATTCCAAGCCGGTGCTTGGTCTTCTATCGTGTCTTCCCATCGAGTGCTTGGTCGTCCTCTATTCTCTAATGCCCTTTTAGGTATTCGTTTCTCTTCCATTCTTTCTACATGGCCCACCCATTGCAATTTGCGTAACTTTACGCAAGTAGATACAGGTGGCTTGTCAAATAGTTCATACAACTCATCGTTGCAACGAAGTCTCCCCTCTGTCCCTTGTTTCACTGTGCCGCCGATTTTCCGGCGCACTTTGCGTTGAAATACGTCAACTGCCTTTTCGGATTCGCTCCCCAAGGTCCATGTTTCACTCCCGTACAACAGCACAGGTTTGATTAGTGATTTGTAAATACGAAGCTTATTTTGTCTGTGTACTACTCCGGACCTTAGAATGCGAAGTGAGAAGTAATAGGCTTTATTTGCGGCGCTTCTTCCGCGTCCTATCTCTTCCTTTTCGGTACCCGTTCTATTCAGGTTAGTTCCAAGATAAACAAAGTTACCCACACTTTCAAAGTTATAGTCTCCTACGGTCAGATTTTGTTGAACTGGAGTTTTTTTTCTCGTTTGAATCGTGGACTTAGTTTTAGTTTAATTAACTCGTAGGCTAATTTGGTCTGCATCAGATTCTAGACTCAGATATGCTTCTTTGGCGTCCGAGATTGACCGTGCCATAATATTGATATCAGCATATACTACGAACCGTACCCGAGGTTTCAGCTGTTGTATTTCTTATGACGTATTCCAGCGCAATATTAAAGAGCATTGAAGCAAGCCCATCCCCTAATTTTAAGCCTGATTCCATTATGAAGCCATCCGTTAGTTCGCCGTTCACCTTATTCTGGGACTCTGTGTTTAGCATCGCGACTTTGACCATGCGGATCACGCCAAAGTCAAGCATTATTTTGTACAGCGAATTTTTGTCGACACTTCATATGTTTGCTTAAAGTCTACAAAGAGGTGGTGCACATCGATGTTATATTCCCAGCACTTTTCGATCACCTGCTTAAATTAAAATATTTGGTCAATTGAAGATCGTCCACTTCGAAAGCTTCCCTGATACTTTCCTATAATACTTTCATTATATTACGTACACAGTAAAGCAATGCCTCTATAATTTTCACGCCTTAACATGTCCCCTTTTTTATGTACAGGACATGGTACAGTTCTTCGCTAATCATCTAGTAACTGCTCCTTTGACCATATTCTGCATATGCAGGAGGTGCAGGAGGTTACTTAGATGGGAACCCTCCCTCTGGAGCAGTTCTGCTAGTATTCCATCAATTCCAGGAGGCTATCTCCTCTGGGTTCACGTACTGCATTTTGGTTTAGTAGTGTGCTAATAAAGCGTTATTAAGCCTTTCAAAAAATGTAAGTGATGGGGACCAGCATAAGAGTTGTATTCATCTAAAACAGAAACTTAGAAATTATTCTTAGAGACACACTCGAGAGAAAAAAAGGTCTAATAGGTGTCTGGTAATTTTTAATTGTTTTTTTTTTCTTTAGCACTACAGCCCCTTTCATTATCTTCTCATTATCCTGATCGAATATATCGGCAGTTGAGGTGATATGGTCAGCACCACGCTTTGGCCGTGACCGTCCACCCAGCTACGAAGCGTTCTAATTTTAAACCACTACGTATCATAACTGAACGGGCTTTTATAGTCCATCCGAAGAATCACACGAAATAAATCTCATTATCGCCAACGGTATTCGAACTAGGGACCTTCTTCTTACGCAGTGAATATTCTAACCACTACACTACGAAGACTATATGTTTCATCCTAATACCTGCTGAATTAAAACAAAATTTGCACAAGATACATTTTCTTAAATCTTAAGCTTGTGTTCTCAAAAACTTCCTAGAAATGTTAAATTATCTCAAAAAATGCATCGACATTAAATGTACTAGTATAAAAAGCAGCGTTCATTAAAGGGCGAATGTTCTTAAAAGCTCTTGACAATAAATTGCGGCATACGAAATTTTGAGATAGTTTTCATTGTGTTCAAGTTTCAAAATTAAAATACAGTGGAAATTGTGCATGTTTAATGAGCGTCAATTTATTACATTATTATTAAAAACAAGCCGTCATCTCGATGTATCGATATTTTTCCTTGGTATATCAATGTCCGATATTGATATTTTGTACAATATCCATGCATCAAAAAGCAAATTTTTTTTTTTTTTTTAAATATCAATAGCCCTGTTCACAACCATGAAATGTACTAGTCAGTTGTAAATATTTTATAGTTTTAAAGTAAGAAAAGCGGTTAATGTAAATATTTTACATTAATAATTACTAAAGTATTGATTAATAGAAAATAATAATATAAAAATATTCTTCTTCGTAGCACTTCAGCCCCTCTCTGGCCCTCGCTTACTGCCTCCAACTGTCTCGGTCCATCGATCGCGTGCTCCAATTTTGAAATGCGAGCAGCGATGAACTGTCTTCGTCGACCGAGTCAGACCAGCGTTTCCCCGGTTTGCCCACTGGTCTCTGCCCTTTAATTCTCCAAACGAATACCTTTTTTGGTATCCGTTGTTCGTCCATACGATTCGTGTGACCGCCCATTGCAGCTTTCGCAGTCCTACAATCTTTGCGACCTCCGGCTCGTCATGTATCATACTTTCCTAGTGCATGTAGTTAGGGCACATTCCGCTTGCGCAGCAGCTCCCAAGTTCAAACCTCGCTGGCGGCATCAAGTTTCAGCTTCTGATGCTGCTGTCGGACTATCAGCCCACCCAACTGTGGTGGTTACTTATTGAAAAGTTAAAGTAATAATCATATGGTTGAGCGTGATATTTATATCACCCGAATTACTACACCTAACCATTCTTTTTAAAAAAAAAGTTGTTTGGAAATGTTTTACAATTTTCCTTTTTATTTAATCTATTGGAATTTATTTCAATCCTAGTATTTTATTGATACATAATATTAAACACAGAAAAACATAAGTTAAACAGAGCGAATAAGGAACGATTAAAACTCTTAACAAATTCATCAAACGATACTAGAATATATTAGCTCTGTATAATACTACCGAAATTTTCTAAATGTGAATAAAAACATGAAATATAATGTAATAAAAACTTTTAAGCCAATTAACTTAATTAAGTTCAATTCACTTCCCTTCTTTTAGCGAGAAAGGAAGCAACGCAAACTATATTCAGATGAATGGGCTTTAGGCGAAGATGATGTGGAAGGAGTTCGTGGTTTCAGTGTGGCTGAAAAGCTGGAGTCGCCAAAATTCGCTCAAACAGGAATGGTGCGCGAAATGAAAGGTTCAGATTTAACCATAGGGTAAGATATTACAACGCATAAACCGCATTTGTATGAAGCCTATAAAGATACTCATATATCGAAACATACGAGTACCATAAACGTACATTGCAATATATCTTTTCAGGTTTTTTCAACAATATGGGTTCAACATTCCTTTGCTTTTCCGTGAAAAAAGTGGACTTGGATTACGTGTGCCATCAACAGATTTTTCAATTAATGACGTGAGAATGTGCGTGGGATCACGCAGAATTTTAGATGTAATGGATGTCAACACACAAAAAAACATTCAAATGACAATGAAAGAATGGCAACAATATTACGAGGATCCTCACAAAGATCGTCTTTTGAATGTGATTTCATTAGAATTTTCACATACAAAACTTGATAATTATATTCAGAGTCCAGACATCGTGCGAAAAATAGATTGGGTTGATGTTGTGTGGCCGCGCCAATTGAAAGAGTCACAAGTCGAAGGCACAAATGCAATCGAAGAGATGATGTACCCGAAAGTACAAAAATACTGTTTGATGTCAGTAAAAAATTGCTATACGGATTTTCATGTGGATTTCGGTGGAACGTCAGTTTGGTATCATATTCTCAAAGGTAGCAAGGTTTTCTGGTTGATTCCACCGACCGAAAAAAACCTTCAATTGTATGAAAAATGGGTGCTTTCGGGGAAACAATCTGATGTGTTCTTTGGTGATACCGTGGAAAAATGTGCAAGAGTGTATCTCACAGCGGGGAATACGTTCTTCATCCCAACAGGATGGATACATGCAGTCTACACACCAACTGATACCCTTGTGTTTGGAGGGAATTTTTTGCATTCGTTTGGGATTGTTAAACAATTGAAAATTGCACAAGTCGAAGATATAACCAAAGTGCCACAAAAATTTCGTTATCCTTTTTTCACGGAGATGCTGTGGTACGTGTTGGCCAAATATGTGTATACATTATTGGGTAGATCTCATTTAGAAGGAGAGCCATCAAGAGAAGATATCGTTGCAAATTTGCCGCATATTCATTTAACGCACTACGAATTATTCGGATTAAAGGTAAGTTTTTCTTAAATGTTCAGGAAACTGTACTTTACTTTTATCGAATAACTGCCTCTTCTTTATAAGGTTATTTTTACTTTTCGTTAAATTTAATTTAAATGTTTTGTTTATTTTGCCCATCAATTAAGGCCGAATACTCAGCAGTAGCAATATATCAATATATCCTATTTATTCTAACCCATCACTTCTCCAAGTTAAATAAATGCTCCTCTCTGTTGCTCTCTTCGAAGTTATCTTTATTTTACTGTAAAATTTCTTCCATACATAAAAAACATTATGGGCAGTTCTTTTTAATAAATTGAAAAACGTAATTATAAATGCAAGTAAAAGACTAACACTAATAAACATTACATTTCTTTTATACACAGGAAATTGTCATGTATTTATACGACCTTCCTCCGCACAGGAAAAACGTTCCAGACTTAGTGAAAGATCCAGTAGCATTAATAAAAGATGTGAGAACGTTAGTCGAGCGACATTGCAAGGATAAAACAGACTTAGCTATAACAGGCGAAGCGGTTCTAAAGCCAGAAAACTCGAATATACCCCCTGTACAAATTTACGACAGCAACATTTTTAATGAAGCGAAATTAAAAGAGTTACCAAATGCAAATGCACAAGCTGATGGCAACTCACTTAATTGTCATAGTACAGATATTATAATTAAAAATGAAATGAACAATAGTAATGATGGCAGCTGTAGTATTATTCGTGGATCAACTAATGACGGAAATTTCGTATCACCGACCAATATGGCTCGACCGGTTTCTCGAGGTCCACATAAGAAACAAAGCAGTAATTCTGACGGTGGTGCATCTGATGTCACAGTGAAAAGTACGAAAGATCAAAATGGATCGGGCAGTAACCAACCACCACGTAGACGCAGAACACGATGTAAAGTTTGTAATGCATGTCAACGTTCAGATTGTGGAGAATGCAGTTTTTGCTTGGATATGGTAAAATTTGGCGGTCCAGGACGCGCCAAGCAAACTTGCATGATGAGACAATGTTTGTCACCAATGCTGCCTATTACAGCACAATGTATCTACTGTCATCTGGATGGGTGGCGTCAAACTCCAGTGTCTCCTCAAGCAAAGCTGCAGGCGTCGCTTGAAGGTCCATCATCATTGATGGAATGTTCAGTCTGCTATGAGATTGCTCATCCGGATTGTGCACAAGCCAATTCACAAAATGCAAAAGGCATAGTTAATGAAGATTTACCGAATAGCTGGGAGTGTCCGTCTTGCTGTAAATCAGGAAAAAACAATGATTATAAGGTGAGAGCTTTATTGTTTTATTGGTAATTGTATTACATATTGTAAATCCAGGATTAGGTTAACCACTTCATAACAAGTGTATTTCGATTTCAAATGTTAGCCCTAATACGAATAGATTCCACAGTTTAGAATTATAAGAATCCATATTGAGGCATCATATACAAATAAAATATAGCATACTGGGATGTTCAGTGTATATTGTTTAGATCAGCTTGTGATAACGCCGTTTCGCGATTGTCGATATCTTCATTTATTGATTCGCTATACGTTGCATTCCTGTAAATGCTTTGGAAAATCCTTGAACGAAAAAGAGAGGTGAATTGGGACACTAAGAAAGGGAGGAACAGATAAAACTTATCAACACATTGATCTAAGTAAAATGTGATGAAGGCATATTGTAGTAATCTAAGAACGATGGCTCTAAAAGCAGCGCTGACACAGGCACACAGCACGAACGCAATTTAATAAGGATTCAGTCGATTCAGTCACCTTCCCCATCGCAACACTCGTTTTTTTTTTTCGCAGGAATAATAAGTGGAAAAATTTCCTTTGTACTTAACACCCGGGAAACAAAATTCTAAAAATGTTTAAAAATTTCTAATGTGTAGTATCTTATTACAATATCTTTTGAAGATAATTTAACGAATTGCGGTGTAACGCGGTATGCAAATGCTTAGAACGAAACGGTTAACCCCTTTTAATTATGAATGCTAAAATCATTGTATCATTTAACCTGTTAATTATATGAACGCTAAAATCATTGTATCATTTAAACCCCTTAAAATTTGTCTAATTCTTCCGATTTTTCCCACCTAATTACGCCTAATTATCATAAACGACAAATTGCCTTCAATTGATAACTTAATTGAACCTACAAAAGACAGTGAAAAGGGAAATTGCAAATACCGCCGTCATAAACTACAAATGATAAGGAAAAAGTACATTTGATAGCAACAAAAACCTTCAATTGTGTGATTTCCCCCTTTCTGAATGGGTTCGTATTGTTCTACTTGCCCATAAAGTGTCGTAGTTGCTTGAGTGTGGAGAATATTAAATTGTGCTTGCGAAATTTGCATGCTATTGCGTCGTAAATCGTGAAAATGGGTGATAACTACATAACAACATTGGAAATTGGAATTATCGGGGAGAGTGGCGCCGGCAAGTCGAGTCTGATGCTTCGTCTGACAAACGAGGAATGGGATGGAGATCATGAGTCTGCTCGAAACCGCCAGACAGCGCGGACGCCGCGTAAAGAAGAAGCGAGTTGGGAGTGAGAGGAGATTGCGGGCTGATCAGAATATCGCCGAGACACGTGGAAAAGTTTCTCGCGTAAAAGACAGTGAAATATTGTAAAAAAAATAGACGATAAAGTTATCGTGCAAATTGTGAACACCTTGTTAGTCGTGTGGGTTAGCGAAAAGTGGAATAAAACTCGTGTTCCGTCAAAATCTAGTGGAAGTGTTTTCGCTTGGGTGTCCAAAGGTTTCTCCCTCCCTTAAATCATTTGTCGAAAAGTTATTCTTTAGTTCCCAGAAATAATCAGGTCCCCAAAGGAGATATGAAACGAAGAAACAATTTGAAAATGTGGAAAAAGGCGTCATTGATTTGCCCCCGAATTTAGTAACAATTAGTTACTCAATGCACTTAGCATGTAACGGATTTGTAATTAACCGTTAGCTCTTTTGTCGGAAATTTTTCGAAATGCTGTGATGCAACTTCGCTTCATCGATTAAGGAAGTCGGTTCGCGTGGAATCGTTGTTGTTAATGTACTGTACATGTTCCAATACAAATTCGGAAACTCCTCCACAATACTTGTTAGAAGAAGCGTGCACACAGAGATGAATCGTGAGAATACAAACAAACTGGAACGTTTCACAGAAGTACACAGAACACTTTCATGGAATAATTTCTGTGTTTGAATGGTGCATGCTTGGGGTGAAATGAACTAGTGAAGGATCAGAGAGCAAGTCTTCGAAGAAAAACCGGCAACCCGAACAAAATAAATACGCGTTTGATCGACAAATATCTCTTCGAATCTTCTCACGTTTCCCTATGTGGCAACGAAAAAGAAAAGTACGGTAGTTCGCAAATGTAGATTTAATTAGACACAAGAGAAAAAACTAGTAAATACACGGTGGATATTTGCGTGGAAAAAATAAAAGTGCGTGTGTGGTCGGAGTAAATTGATCGCGATAGAAATGCACAAAGTAATGCTTGCGAAGATTCTGTAGCAAGAAGTGAAGTGAAGGCCCAAATTTAAAGCACGTCGGCCAGTTGCACTAAACAACAAAGTGATAATAACGGTCCAGACATTGCCACACAGCACGCTCACCGTGGAAATTGATCCTAGCAAAACGATCAAAGAGCTGAAGCAGGAAATCGAGGCTGTCCATGCTTTTCGGGAATTGCAAGGAAAGGTTGCAGAATTGTCGGGAGAAGAGGAGGCTTTCACATTATTCGGCGCAGACATAACTTGAGTAGTTCACATTATTTCAAGTAATAGAAAATTCATATTAGCTTTTGCATGCATGTTCATTTTCGCGTCTTATTGGAATCCCGTATGAAGTTCAAGTCACAAAACCTTAGAATTAAAAGCGTCGATTGAAAGTGTAGTTGTAAGAAAAGCTTATCAGTCGTGTTCAGATACAAGACGACCTGAGCATTAAGAAACATAATCTTGAAGAGATAATTTTCTCTATAGAATGTTATGTGGCATTCAATGAATTTTGTCGAAATATTTTTGGATAAAGTTCGCATGAAAATTATAGCACCATGATGTAATCAATTGCATATAGAACTTTGCTATCACACGATTAATTTGAATGAATCTGTCTGAGTTCAGAGCGATTAATTTGCATGTATCCATTTTTATACTGATTACGTTGTGCATCCAGAGATTACGCCTGGTTTTAGTAATTCTTGTTCGTGAACTTCAATGTATTTCTTGCTATAGATTTTTTTTGGCACTCTCAAATATCTGCACTTTACTAGTTTTCGATACCGGATATGTAAATGAGCATACTTATTGGTCTAATTTTGAAGGCTTAATTTTATATTCATACATATTTTAATCAGTTCTTGAAAGTGAACATTTTTTTTCAATTTCATGAAAAATTTTGGATTTTTAATATAATAAAGAGTATGTTCAGTTTACGCTTTGTCGATGTACTTGAACATCAAAGGCATTATATCATTTGCATTTAGTGATACTCCGTTAAAAGTTCCCGAAATTTGAATAAAAAAATAAGATAACATTACCTTATTATTTAATAATAATAATTATAAAATAATACTGATTCATTTATTTAAATAAACAAATTTACCTAATTATTTACCCTATAAATCTTTCTACTACCCATTTATATGACAGCACTGATTCAAATTCTTAGTAAAATTAAACCATAAGATAAAATATCACACCTAAAATAATAGCCTAAACCCATTCAATAAAAAGAATAACAATTTGAAATGATAAAAATCAAAGACAATATAAACAATAAATTTTGCACCATTCAAAAATATAAAAAGGTATTATAAATGACAGATAAAAAATTTAGATTAAATTCGAAGCTTTTGTGTTTAACGAGAGTTAATAATGATGTAATTTCTCAACTGGGATTTTAGAATGACAGTTCAGGTAAAATACAAGTATAAACGAGTATTTGTTGCAACAAAAAGAGATAATTATGGGACATGCAAAATAATCACTTGCAACATCGTTGTTCTGGCATTTTCCGCAGAAGTCTGTAATGTAACAGTATCTGAACATTATTCTTATAATTAAAAGTCAAAAATTTAATAAAGGGCGATAATTTTAGTCTATTAAATCGCTCTCTAAGAGCTTGGAATTAATTCTCAACCAGAGATTGCAATTTTGAAAACCCTGTTAACATCGCTCGTCAGAAAGGTAGATTGGAATTGAAACATTTCCTGTGTTGAAGATTATCTTTCTCAAATTGATCCATTACTAAAATTCTGCCTTTTATTTAAGTATTATTTATCACCATACAAAATGTACATAAGTGTAACATAAATAGTTCATTTATATTCAAATTCCAAATAAGATTTTGTGGTCAGCTATAGAGTATCAGAAAATGTGTAATACCGGAATTTAACCTGTTAGAAACCAATAAGTTAGATTAGGTATAGATGATCTAATGAATTGATTGAAAATTGAAAGAAAAAAAATAAAAATGAATTAAAAACGTACCCGAGGGTCTTTCCTTTCCTCCATTTCTAACCGGGTATAGGACCCGGTACGGTGGCAGGCTTCCCCCTCAAAATATGAGCCAGTCACCGGGTACAATTTAATCCTTTTTATTTCAGGTGACTTAATGGGTTGAGTGGCCCAAGCCAAGTGCCTTTTTATGGCATAAAGTTATGCAATTCCATTGTATAATTCTATGACATAAATTGGTCACCGGGGTACTCCCCTTCTGATGGGAAGGTTCATACAATTCAAGTTGTATGAGTTTTCCACTCAGAAGAGGAATACCTGGCCACTTCAACGATTTAACATTGGATTTATTCCGGTTGGGTGGGCATGAAGGGGCTCCACCACCACCCGGTTGCCCCTCTTTCATTTGTGGGCCCTGAATGTATTTGGGTAAGGACGAGGTCACCCCCAAATTAGTCTTTCTTGTCAGGTTGCACTTGTTCTCGCAACAAGTCGTAATTCCTTCGTGGAGGTTATCTACTGGTTTGCGACTTCGGTCGTCCTCTCGAACTCTGCAAGCAATTCGTGAATGCGAAATGTTTTGTAGTGAGTCCTCGTGCCGGGGAAACGAACCCGCCCCACGACACCGCAATGCTAGCCTGCCAGCGCATTCACGCGTCTCCGGACGAGGGCATTCTCGGCCGGAATCAACACCTTCCTCTGCCGAGGCAGCAGAACATCGCTGCGGTCCTTCACGGACATATGAAAATCTCTTATTCACTACAAATGGCGCCCAACGTGGGGCCCGAAAAGCCCGGCTGTATCATCAGTCGTGAGCACGAGACAGTCCATCGTCTCTAGGTGTCCCCACAAGGTGTTAGAAATTTTGGCGGGTAGATAACTCCCGAGGGTTTTTGCACTAATCGTGCCCCAGCAGCCGAGTAACTTCCGAACGTGTGTTGTCTTCGGACATCAATATCGTTTGGTCCTTCTTTTGATTTATACCTTGGTGGTTTACCACCATTGTATAACTAGTAAGGCCAAATTATATTAGAGTCCCTTTTTGTGTTCGGAGGTTATTATCCCAACATCTATTTTGCGGAGGATTCTGATCCGCTCCCCAAACCAGCGGTGCCTAAGTGTCTTAAATTACATGGATTTTGATTTCATGTGATTGGCTGATTAGCTAATCCATGACTATCCATGACAAGACACGCGCTGCTTGTGGATTAGAATCCCACCCTGGGCTGACAAGCTGTAACTTGAGAAGTTTGCTAATGAGGGATCACTTCGGAACCCTGATTTTCATGGTGCCACAAGAGAGTGTCCCTGAAACGTTTTAGAAGGATTGTGCCATGGTGTCCATACTTGGGAGGAAGGACGGAAAGGAAAGACCGATTATTTTTTTTGATAACTTAAAACTTTTTTTGAAACTTTATCATACATTTTTTTTTTTTTGTGAGGTTCGACTATAGTTCGCCACTGACGGCCACTTACAAATCATAAATTTTGCATCATTTTTTTTCACATTTTCATTATTTATATATATATATTTATTTAGGTTTTTAGTTAGCAATTTAAATTTCTTTTAGCATGCCCACCAAAAGAACTCCCGAAAGGAGAAAGTTGCGGTCGGATGCCGGACCAGCTCTATTGTGTTCCATCTGTCACGAGGACATGGACGAAACTACAAGCCAGAGGTTGCAGTGCGGACACAGGCTACATCAGCTGTGTTTGGCACAACTGCGGCAAACTTCATCCACGTGCCCGCTCTGTCGACAGCCTTTGGAAATCGCACAGCCAGCAACAGAACGACCTCAGTCCTCCAGTACAAGTGGAGCTGTCCCCAAAAGCGGACCCCTTCCATCCACTACAAGGAGTGCACGAGACGATGACTACAGGGCTGAAGCAGTTCCGCCTGCAGAAGAAGCGAGTCCACCGGTGGCTGTGGAAGCCACAGTTCTACGAGATCTAATGGCGCTCGTACAGGACATGTCCACCCGGCTCGCCTCTCTAGAGAGCCAGAGAGAGAACCCCGCACCATCCCGGCCAAGAACTCCTCCTATGTGGGATTCGGACCCAAATCCGTGGGACTTCCCAGTAGACTCGCGGCGTGATCCCGAACGGATCCGGCCAGGTACAGCCATGAATCCGTTGGCTCCAGTTTACCGGCCCCGATTGAGCCAAGCACCGCCACCAAATCAGGCTCCCGTGATTCCGCCGGACCAACGCTTCCATCCACACGACATGTATCGGCTGAAGCCGACACAGATCCCCAGCATCATCCAGGGATGGAATCTACATTTCAGTGGGGAACCCAATACGATAACGGTGGAGGTTTTCATAAGTCGGGTGGAGTCACTGATTGAGCAGATGCTAGCAGGAGACCGCACAGCGCTCGCAGGATACCTGCCAATGCTGCTTAGGGGAGCAGCCCTGGAGACATATTGGAGGATACATTCAGCTCCACCATCCATACGCTGGTCACGGCTGAAGGAGGTACTCCGCATGGAATACCCTACGGTCGACATGGACGAATTAGTCCTGGATAAGATGAATGCTAGATGGCAGCGTCCGGACGAGTCCTTCCATAAATATCGAGCCGATATCCTTCGGTTGAATGACCAGCTGTCAGAGCCATTGTCTTCTACCCAAATTCTTCGCCTGCTAAAGCGCAATCTAAGACCGGAGATTCGTCGGCATATCGTGAACTCCGATCCACAGAGTATGGAGGCCCTGCTGAGAAATGTGCGTCGTATAGAAGGGTTTGAGGAAGACCTACGGGACCGGCCATACTTACTAACCAGGACGGGTCCTCGACGAGGAATCGCGGAATTGGCCCCAGATTATACCACCCTAGATCTGGAGGATGATTTGGACCCAGACCAGCTTGCTGTAGCGGCAGTGGGAAGTCTTACGACCTGCTGGAATTGTCACCAAACCGGACACCGGTTCATTTCATGCCGCGCAGAACGTAAGGTTTTCTGCTACGGTTGCGGCAAGCCGGACACTTACTTCCCGGACTGTTCTGAATGTGCCGCACGAAAAAACGGCCAAAAGAGTACCCGACCACCTCAGCGGTACTCGAAACCCCAGCAGTAGCTCCTCAGTCAGCGGCTCACCCCAACCAACCTGACGTTAACCCACCAGCCATAACCATTACGACTGCGGATGTTCACTCTCTTCCGGAGACCTCACCAACGACAATATTAAAACGACCATCGCAGTCACTGCCAGAAGAACCGCGGCAGCCTCAAGTACGCACTCTAAAACCTTATCATGTTAGACTGCAGGAATATCGGGTGGCTCGAGAGCGAATATTTGCTTCCGAAGTTGTCACTTCCCGTCCGTGCACGACAAAATGGTCAACCCGTCGTTGGCGGAATTTCCGCAAGAGAGTGCGCACCTGCCGTCAAACCGTAAACTCTTGTAACATCTCGGAGGTTGCTGAGAATGAGATCAGACCTTATCATCCAATTAAAGTGTTGGGCGAGACCGTGTTTGCATTGATCGACACGGGTGCCAGTATCAGTTGTCTTGCCTCGAGCTTTGGCTCGAAAGTGCTCCAAGAATACCCGAACTTGATTAAATCCTGGCGCACTGAAATCAGTACAGCTGATGGCACCAAACACCCTATACGAGGTAAACTAACAACACCCGTGACGTTCAGGGGTCAGACGAAGGATATTACCTTCTACATTATCCCGTCTTTGACTCAGAACGTATACCTTGGTGTCGATTTCGTCCTTCGCTTTGGACTGGCCTCCGATTTATTCACCGATTTGTCTTTAAAAACCAGAAATGTCAACGAAATCACTTCTACTCCCGATAGGCATGACCTGACGTCTAACCAACGGCAACGCCTGGAAGCATCCATTGCTGCTTTCCCATCTTACGCTACCCAAGGCCTTGGCCGCACCACCCTAGTCTCACACGCCATTGACGTTGGCGATAGTAAACCGATTAAACAGAGACACTACGCCATCTCGCCAGCCATGGAGAAATTGGTGTATGCGGAATTAGATAGGATGCTCGAGTTGGGGGTCATAGAAGAGTCCCAAAGTGCCTGGTCCTCACCGGTAACCTTGGTTGTAAAGCCAGGTAAAGTCCGCCTCTGTCTTGATGCCCGTAAGGTAAACGCGGTTACCATCAAGGACGCGTACCCTCTTCCACTCATCGATGGAATACTAGGGAGACTGCCGAAAGCCAATTATATCACCAGTCTCGACCTAAAAGACGCCTTCTGGCAAATTCCACTCGATGAGGGCTCGAGGGACAAGACCGCCTTCACAGTGCCTGGACGACCATTATATCAGTTCGTCACAATGCCCTTTGGCCTGTGTAATGCGCCGCAAACGATGACCCGGTTGATGGACAAGGTCATCCCACCTCACCTGAAACACCAAGTGTTCGTGTACCTCGATGATCTTTTACTCATCACGGAAACGTTCGATCAACACCTCCTACTTCTACAAGAAGTAGCCCTGCACATCAGTAAGGCGGGACTCACCATCAACGTACAGAAAAGTAAGTTTGTCATGAAAGAAGTCCGATACTTAGGCCATGTCATAGGACATGGCACTATCAAAACGGATCCAGACAAAACGCGTGCGATTGATGAGTTCCCCTTACCAAAAACTGTGAAGCAGCTACGACGTTTCCTTGGTGTGTGCGGTTGGTACCGAAGGTTTGTTCGGAATTATGCAACAGTTTCAGCGCCCCTGTCAGACATGTTGCGGAAAGGGAAGTTCGTTTGGACCGAACTCAGCCGAAAGGCATTTGAAGAGCTTAAACAAGCCCTCACATCAGCTCCTGTCTTGCACAGCCCCGACTTCACGAAGCCCTTCTCCATTCATTGTGACGCAAGTCAACATGGAGTAGGAGCCGTGCTGGTGCAATTGACCGACGAAGGGGAGGAAGCTCCCATCGCCTTCATGTCCAATAAGCTGAATTCGGCCCAAAGAAACTATACTGTTTCCGAGCAAGAATGTTTGGCAGCGGTAATGGCTGTGAAGAAATTTCGAGCTTATATCGAGGGCCACCAATTCGAGATCATCACGGACCACGCGTCACTACAATGGTTGATGAACCAGGCAGATTTAAGTGGACGCCTCGCCAGATGGGCTCTTAAACTGCAAGGGTTCAAGTTCTCCATCAAACTTCGGAAAGGAACCCAGAACATCGTACCCGACACTCTCTCACGGATGTTTTCCCCAGAGGGAGCCGAAATAACAATAAATGACGAGGACCCCATCGAAATAGATTTGGACAGCCCACATTTCGAATCAGATAGCTACAAAGAGTTGAGGCAAACCATAGCGACCCAACAGACACAGCTGCCTGACTTGAAGGTAATAGACGGCTATGTGTATAGACGAAACGAATACGCCACTGGTGATCCATGGCAGGAAGAAGAGTCTTGGAAACTCTGGGTACCGGAGGAAATGACACAACAGCTGATCCTCCGCGCACATGATCATCCGTTAAGTGCCCACGGAGGTTACGGTCGAACACTACGGCGACTAAAAAAATACTTCTTTTGGCCTAAAATGGCATCCCAGGTCAAAGACTACGTGAGCGCCTGTGATACCTGTAAAGGCACCAAAGCGCCCAACCAGCCTCTTCGACCTCCTATGGGTCAACTCAACGTCCCAGAACGCGTGTTCCAGCGTCTATACATCGATCTACTCGGTCCATATCCTCGGTCTTCCATGGGACACATCGGAGCTATAGTCGTTCTAGATCAGCTCTCAAAATTCCCAATGGTGGAACCTATCCGTAAATTCACAACTCCATCGATCGTGAAATTCTTAGAGAACCGGGTATTCCATGTGTTCGGAGTTCCAGAGAGTGTGTACTCAGATAATGGAGTACAGTTCCGGTCTCGGCAGTTTAAGAGCCTACTTGAGCAGTATGGCATTGAACACCAACTGACGCCCATATACTCTCCTCAGTCCAACGCGTCAGAACGGTTGAACCGCACCCTATTGGCCGCGATCCGTTCCTACGTCCACCCATCTCAAAAGGATTGGGATCGGCGATTGTCTGCCATCACATGCGCCCTGCGATCCTCGTATCATTCCGTCACCGGTGTCGCCCCTTACTTTGCCGCCTTTGGACAGCACATGATTTGCCACGGTAAATCATACCGACTGTTACGGCAATTAAAGTGTTTGGGAGACCCGGTCGTTGCGCTGGAGCCCCACGAACGTTTAGGAGACCTCCGCCAACAGATCGGACGGAAGATTAAGGCCGCAGGTAGTGCAAATGAAGCGCAGTACAATCTCCGGTCACGATCTGCTAATTTCAAAGAAGGAGATGAAGTTTTCCGGCGAAATTTCCGCCAAAGTGACGCCGCGGGGCATTACAACGCCAAGCTGGATAGGCGATTCCTGAAAAGCCGCATAAAGAAGGTAATGGGACCTAACCGTTACTTGATAACGGATCCATCGGGAAAAGAAGTGGGGATATACCACGCGAAAGACCTGCGCCGATAGATAATTGGGCACGTCTGTTTGTCCGTCCGCATATATTTTCAAAAACGCGCAAAGATTGTATACTTCCAGGCAAACATAGACATAAGTCAGTCCGTCCGTCTGTTAATTGTGTTCTTTTATTGTTCGTCATCTCTAGTCCCGACGCCGAAGGCAACCCGTGAGACACAGAAAGATCCTTCAGCTCCTTTTTCGTAATCCGCATTGCCTTGGGATCACGAGAAAATTAGCTGCCCTGTAGTAATCTAAGAACGATGGCTCTAAAAGCAGCGCTGACACAGGCACACAGCACGAACGCAATTTAATAAGGATTCAGTCGATTCAGTCACCTTCCCCATCGCAACACTCGTTTTTTTTTTTCGCAGGAATAATAAGTGGAAAAATTTCCTTTGTACTTAACACCCGGGAAACAAAATTCTAAAAATGTTTAAAAATTTCTAATGTGTAGTATCTTATTACAATATCTTTTGAAGATAATTTAACGAATTGCGGTGTAACGCGGTATGCAAATGCTTAGAACGAAACGGTTAACCCCTTTTAATTATGAATGCTAAAATCATTGTATCATTTAACCTGTTAATTATATGAACGCTAAAATCATTGTATCATTTAAACCCCTTAAAATTTGTCTAATTCTTCCGATTTTTCCCACCTAATTACGCCTAATTATCATAAACGACAAATTGCCTTCAATTGATAACTTAATTGAACCTACAAAAGACAGTGAAAAGGGAAATTGCAAATACCGCCGTCATAAACTACAAATGATAAGGAAAAAGTACATTTGATAGCAACAAAAACCTTCAATTGTGTGATTTCCCCCTTTCTGAATGGGTTCGTATTGTTCTACTTGCCCATAAAGTGTCGTAGTTGCTTGAGTGTGGAGAATATTAAATTGTGCTTGCGAAATTTGCATGCTATTGCGTCGTAAATCGTGAAAATGGGTGATAACTACATAACAACATTGGAAATTGGAATTATCGGGGAGAGTGGCGCCGGCAAGTCGAGTCTGATGCTTCGTCTGACAAACGAGGAATGGGATGGAGATCATGAGTCTGCTCGAAACCGCCAGACAGCGCGGACGCCGCGTAAAGAAGAAGCGAGTTGGGAGTGAGAGGAGATTGCGGGCTGATCAGAATATCGCCGAGACACGTGGAAAAGTTTCTCGCGTAAAAGACAGTGAAATATTGTAAAAAAAATAGACGATAAAGTTATCGTGCAAATTGTGAACACCTTGTTAGTCGTGTGGGTTAGCGAAAAGTGGAATAAAACTCGTGTTCCGTCAAAATCTAGTGGAAGTGTTTTCGCTTGGGTGTCCAAAGGTTTCTCCCTCCCTTAAATCATTTGTCGAAAAGTTATTCTTTAGTTCCCAGAAATAATCAGGTCCCCAAAGGAGATATGAAACGAAGAAACAATTTGAAAATGTGGAAAAAGGCGTCATTGATTTGCCCCCGAATTTAGTAACAATTAGTTACTCAATGCACTTAGCATGTAACGGATTTGTAATTAACCGTTAGCTCTTTTGTCGGAAATTTTTCGAAATGCTGTGATGCAACTTCGCTTCATCGATTAAGGAAGTCGGTTCGCGTGGAATCGTTGTTGTTAATGTACTGTACATGTTCCAATACAAATTCGGAAACTCCTCCACAATACTTGTTAGAAGAAGCGTGCACACAGAGATGAATCGTGAGAATACAAACAAACTGGAACGTTTCACAGAAGTACACAGAACACTTTCATGGAATAATTTCTGTGTTTGAATGGTGCATGCTTGGGGTGAAATGAACTAGTGAAGGATCAGAGAGCAAGTCTTCGAAGAAAAACCGGCAACCCGAACAAAATAAATACGCGTTTGATCGACAAATATCTCTTCGAATCTTCTCACGTTTCCCTATGTGGCAACGAAAAAGAAAAGTACGGTAGTTCGCAAATGTAGATTTAATTAGACACAAGAGAAAAAACTAGTAAATACACGGTGGATATTTGCGTGGAAAAAATAAAAGTGCGTGTGTGGTCGGAGTAAATTGATCGCGATAGAAATGCACAAAGTAATGCTTGCGAAGATTCTGTAGCAAGAAGTGAAGTGAAGGCCCAAATTTAAAGCACGTCGGCCAGTTGCACTAAACAACAAAGTGATAATAACGGTCCAGACATTGCCACACAGCACGCTCACCGTGGAAATTGATCCTAGCAAAACGATCAAAGAGCTGAAGCAGGAAATCGAGGCTGTCCATGCTTTTCGGGAATTGCAAGGAAAGGTTGCAGAATTGTCGGGAGAAGAGGAGGCTTTCACATTATTCGGCGCAGACATAACTTGAGTAGTTCACATTATTTCAAGTAATAGAAAATTCATATTAGCTTTTGCATGCATGTTCATTTTCGCGTCTTATTGGAATCCCGTATGAAGTTCAAGTCACAAAACCTTAGAATTAAAAGCGTCGATTGAAAGTGTAGTTGTAAGAAAAGCTTATCAGTCGTGTTCAGATACAAGACGACCTGAGCATTAAGAAACATAATCTTGAAGAGATAATTTTCTCTATAGAATGTTATGTGGCATTCAATGAATTTTGTCGAAATATTTTTGGATAAAGTTCGCATGAAAATTATAGCACCATGATGTAATCAATTGCATATAGAACTTTGCTATCACACGATTAATTTGAATGAATCTGTCTGAGTTCAGAGCGATTAATTTGCATGTATCCATTTTTATACTGATTACGTTGTGCATCCAGAGATTACGCCTGGTTTTAGTAATTCTTGTTCGTGAACTTCAATGTATTTCTTGCTATAGATTTTTTTTGGCACTCTCAAATATCTGCACTTTACTAGTTTTCGATACCGGATATGTAAATGAGCATACTTATTGGTCTAATTTTGAAGGCTTAATTTTATATTCATACATATTTTAATCAGTTCTTGAAAGTGAACATTTTTTTTCAATTTCATGAAAAATTTTGGATTTTTAATATAATAAAGAGTATGTTCAGTTTACGCTTTGTCGATGTACTTGAACATCAAAGGCATTATATCATTTGCATTTAGTGATACTCCGTTAAAAGTTCCCGAAATTTGAATAAAAAAATAAGATAACATTACCTTATTATTTAATAATAATAATTATAAAATAATACTGATTCATTTATTTAAATAAACAAATTTACCTAATTATTTACCCTATAAATCTTTCTACTACCCATTTATATGACAGCACTGATTCAAATTCTTAGTAAAATTAAACCATAAGATAAAATATCACACCTAAAATAATAGCCTAAACCCATTCAATAAAAAGAATAACAATTTGAAATGATAAAAATCAAAGACAATATAAACAATAAATTTTGCACCATTCAAAAATATAAAAAGGTATTATAAATGACAGATAAAAAATTTAGATTAAATTCGAAGCTTTTGTGTTTAACGAGAGTTAATAATGATGTAATTTCTCAACTGGGATTTTAGAATGACAGTTCAGGTAAAATACAAGTATAAACGAGTATTTGTTGCAACAAAAAGAGATAATTATGGGACATGCAAAATAATCACTTGCAACATCGTTGTTCTGGCATTTTCCGCAGAAGTCTGTAATGTAACAGTATCTGAACATTATTCTTATAATTAAAAGTCAAAAATTTAATAAAGGGCGATAATTTTAGTCTATTAAATCGCTCTCTAAGAGCTTGGAATTAATTCTCAACCAGAGATTGCAATTTTGAAAACCCTGTTAACATCGCTCGTCAGAAAGGTAGATTGGAATTGAAACATTTCCTGTGTTGAAGATTATCTTTCTCAAATTGATCCATTACTAAAATTCTGCCTTTTATTTAAGTATTATTTATCACCATACAAAATGTACATAAGTGTAACATAAATAGTTCATTTATATTCAAATTCCAAATAAGATTTTGTGGTCAGCTATAGAGTATCAGAAAATGTGTAATACCGGAATTTAACCTGTTAGAAACCAATAAGTTAGATTAGGTATAGATGATCTAATGAATTGATTGAAAATTGAAAGAAAAAAAATAAAAATGAATTAAAAACGTACCCGAGGGTCTTTCCTTTCCTCCATTTCTAACCGGGTATAGGACCCGGTACGGTGGCAGGCTTCCCCCTCAAAATATGAGCCAGTCACCGGGTACAATTTAATCCTTTTTATTTCAGGTGACTTAATGGGTTGAGTGGCCCAAGCCAAGTGCCTTTTTATGGCATAAAGTTATGCAATTCCATTGTATAATTCTATGACATAAATTGGTCACCGGGGTACTCCCCTTCTGATGGGAAGGTTCATACAATTCAAGTTGTATGAGTTTTCCACTCAGAAGAGGAATACCTGGCCACTTCAACGATTTAACATTGGATTTATTCCGGTTGGGTGGGCATGAAGGGGCTCCACCACCACCCGGTTGCCCCTCTTTCATTTGTGGGCCCTGAATGTATTTGGGTAAGGACGAGGTCACCCCCAAATTAGTCTTTCTTGTCAGGTTGCACTTGTTCTCGCAACAAGTCGTAATTCCTTCGTGGAGGTTATCTACTGATTTGCGACTTCGGTCGTCCTCTCGAACTCTGCAAGCAATTCGTGAATGCGAAATGTTTTGTAGTGAGTCCTCGTGCCGGGGAAACGAACCCGCCCCACGACACCGCAATGCTAGCCTGCCAGCGCATTCACGCGTCTCCGGACGAGGGCATTCTCGGCAGGAATCAACACCTTCCTCTGCCGAGGCAGCAGAACATCGCTGCGGTCCTTCACGGACATATGAAAATCTCTTATTCACTACAATATCAACAACATTAAGGCTACATTTGATGCTAGAAAGGACAGATTTTAAAACATTAAAGCGGCAAGGGAAGGTTTTCTTAAAAGAAGAAGGAAAGACAATTGAAAGCTCAATGATTTGACAATGGCAGAACAAGGGGTGGAGGCGGTAATTTAGAAATAAAAAAGTCAAAAATTTTGTTAATGAAATCAGGAATATTACGAGCATTGAATTGAGTGAAAGAGTAAAGGGAAAAGAAAGAGGATGTCGAACACGTCGCACCACATTTAGACAATATTGAAAACAATAGAAGGCATATTAAAGTCACGGCGAAACAAAAAAAGAGTAGATGGAAAGTGAGTATTGATGTAAATCGAAAATTCCGTAGTTTCGTTCATAAACAAATGAATAACTTTCAAAAAGAATTTAGACATAGGAAACATGAAGGGGTAGTGAATCATTCAAAGAGACACGTACAATGTACAATGATACATTCAACTAGCAAGAAGTAAATAAGAATGTTATAAATACACACAAAATTTTCCGCAGGCATTACGCAAACATTGATCATATTGATCATCATTTATGGCATAGCTCCTTCGTCTGCAGTAGTAGTTGTGTCCAATCGTCGCGATTCTGCGACCTCGTTCACCAATTGGAAATCCCAAGCAGGAATCTGCTGTCAGCATCGATTGAATCTTCCCATCGTTTACTCGGTTTCACAACTGGGTGTTTCTCTTGCGCTCTATACTGAAATGATCGCCTGTTCTCTTCTATTCTCTTCACATGTCCTGCCCATCGTAGTTTGCGCAGCTTTGCGCATGCGGATACAGGTGGATCGTCTTCATAAAAACTATATAACTCGTCGTTGTAAGGAAGTCTCCATTCTGTCCTATGCTTAACTGGGCCATAAAACCACTTTCGCAGTATTCGTTCCAGTACACCCAGAGCCGGACAATATATTTTCAAAGCTCTTAGCAAATATAAACAAAAAGAAAACTGACTTCAAAATACTCTAAAAAGGATGAAATCAATTTTATGGAAGCGGTGCCTTATCAGTTTTTCCCTGTTTCTTTTGGGATGTTGCACGTGTTGAAAATTTTTATATTGAAATGGGGAAATTGATGGAACCGCTTCCATAAAATTTATTTCATCCTTTTTAGGGCATTTTAAAGTCGGGTTTCCTTTTTTTCTAAACGACTATTTATTTCACCCTTTTTAGTGGCAAATTTTTTCATTTCAAATCTATTAAAACTCAGTTGCTTGAATACATTGTACCATGTATATTAAAATTTAATTTTAACTGCAATGCTAAACTCACTATTGCTAAAATCTGCAGGGCTCATAGCAATCGAATTTAGTTCTGATACATTTTGGTACAAGATCTCATCAACGTCTATCTTGATTTTAGGTTTCATAAAAATCCAATATAAATCGTAGCTTTAAGATTTTTTCGAATTTCGAACTTCGCCTAGCCGCCCTTTTTTATTCTGACCTGACCCTGAACTTTTTTTTACTGTTCAACTTTTTTCGACCTTTGAGCGGCCTCCATTTTGATTTAGATCGTTCGACTTTGCATTTTTTATTGTGAGCCTTATCGCACACTTGAATGAATCTTTGTACTAATTTTGGTGCAAATCTTAGCTATACTTTGGTCAGAACAGAAACCAAGGCTTTTCATCTAAAACCGCCGCCATTTTTTCGCTTTACTAATTTGAGTGATTAACAAAACTAGCCGAAAATGTCTGAAAGTTTGGCGAAACCGCAGCAAAATTGCGACCTCCACGCCCAAATTTCGTTATAGCCTATATATGCATATACTCGTATATGTAAAGGTTGAACAATAAAACAATCTTTATTCGTTGAAAACTTTTGTTACAAAATTCAGTATTTAAGAAGAACGAATTCAATAATTAAGAAGGACAAAAGGATATCACGTCTGCTCACGGCACGCTCTCGTAGTCGACTCCTTCGATCATGTTGCAGGCGACGATCTCTCCGCCGTCAGTGTTGCCACCCGACACGGCCCTTCCCGATTGTCATCCGACTCGGATGAAGTGCCTGGCCATGCCTTCATTTTGTCCGCTACTGTATATGTCTAGATTGGTCCTTCACAATCTCCCTGTTTGCTGAGTCGATAGCGATCATGAGCAAGGACTTCTTCGACTCGATACGCTTCCAAATACTTCGATCTCATCTTTTTTCCAATTCCAAACTGGGTTTTTTCTATCGCCACGAACGCTCCAACATCATACTGCCGGCAAGGTTTTCTACGCAAGTTTTATCGCCCTCGATTTTCCGCTTGTCGCTGCGCTATTTCATTTCTCCCTCTTTCACGCGGTTCTCTTCGCTTATCGGTAAAGTTTCTTCGCAATACTTCTCCGTCATTTCGATATCTTCAGGATGCTTCATCTTTACGCCAGTCAGCAACTCGAAAGGTGTTGTATTGATACTGCGATCAAATGTACTATTCAAATATCTTCGAGTTTTCTCGACATGGTTGAACCACACATCAGATCTTTCTCTCGACAGCTTCGCTAAGACAGGAATAATAACGCCATTGATTCTTTCGTATTGCCCATTTCCCCGAGGGACGCGGATACATATCAAAAGAAGCTCTATATTGTCGTACGCGCAATATCTCCTGAACAAATTGGATGAGAAAGCTATCTATCTATCCGCAATAAATCTTCTCGCATTTCCGAACACGGCTGATATTATTTCTAACTTCTTGATGGTCTCCGTTGATGTTGACTTCACGGGAAAAAGCCAGATGAACTTCGTAAATGAATTCACGACCGTTGAAAGCACTTTCGCGTTGATGGCATTGCTCCAAGGTGATCCAGGTGGAGCGTATCGAGAGGTACTTCCCCTTAGGAATAGGATGAAGGACGCCTTCCTGCTGTCCTGTCTTCCTAGTCGATACGATGCACTCTATACAATTTTCGATATAACGTTGAAATTCCCGTTCAATCCGTGGTATGAAGAACTCGATGTCTATCAATTCTCTGACTCTTTTGATTCCACAATGCCCTCGTGCATGGAAATGTTTTATTACTTGCTTGCATATTTTCAGGTACTACGATGCTTCTCTTTCCATCGTCCTCCATGAACAATATATCGCCGTGATATATGTAATTCTTGTACGGCCCCGCTTCAAGTGCCTGTTTAATCGTATTGATACCTTCATCGCCCTGTTGAGCCGCACGTACTTTACTCGCGACATCGTTGGCTATCATCATTACTGTTGCTCGAGATAAGGCGTCCATGTGTACCATTAGCTTCGCTGGTCGATGCTCCACTGTGTACGTAAATTCTGATAGACTAATGACCCATCGTGCAATTTTAGGATGAATTTCTCTTTGCTACTGTTAGCTTAACCGCCGAACAATCCGCAATGATTTTGAATTTGACTCCCAGCAGATATACCCAAAACTTTTTGACCGCTTCAACTATCGCTAGAAACTTACGAATGATATCATCTTTTCAGCGTGATTGGTAGTACGGCTATAATAATAGCATTGGTGCATCATTTGATCGCTTGGCTGTCTCTGTATTAGGATTGCAGCTAGACATTCCTTGCTCGCATCTAGACATTCCTTGCTCGCATCTATGTGAAGTTCCGTCTCAGCGCATGGGTCGTACAGACTCAGCACCGGGCTACTGGACAGTGCAACCTTAATGTCGTCGAACGCCGCTATCTGCTCCTCTCCGAACTCGAATACAGCTCCCTTTTTCAGCATCGAACTCAATGAGCGCATTCGCGTTGCGAATTCAGTTACAAATTTCCTGAAGTAGCTTGCCAGTCCGTAGAACCTCTGCAGCTGCAATACTGTTCTCGGCTGTGGAAACTTCATAACTTTGTCGATCTTCGATGGTGAAGGCTCAATTTTTCCCCCACAGATTACATAGCCCAAATATTCGACACGTTCATTTAAGAAGACGCTTTTCCTCCAATTAAATTAAATACCGCTTTCTTCAGCCACATCTAACACCCGTTTCAATTTCAGGATTCCTTCATGCGTGTCTATGGATGGTATTATCAGGTCATCTACAAATATTAATACTGTTCCGTCCTTTATCAAATCTCGGAAAACTTCATTAATGAATCGCCCAAACGTATTGACACTTATACATAGACCAAATGGCGTTTTACAGACTTGTATTGGCCGTCATGCGTAACGAACGCAGTATACTTTCGACTGGATTCGGTCACAGGAACATGGAAATAAGAATTTTTCAAATCAAGTGTCGTATAAAATCTTGCTGACGCCAATCGATCAAGCTGGTCCTCAATTATCGGCATAGGGAATCGATCTCTTACAGCTTTACTATTTACTTTACTGTACAGAGCCTATGCGACCCGTCTTTCTTCTGCGACGACGACCACTTGACTTGCAAAGTCGCTCGATGATGGCCGTATTACACCTTCACTCAACCATTCCTTTACTTGACCTTCAACTACGGCCTTTTCTAAAGGTGCCAATTGTCTTGGGCGATGGTATATGGGCGATGGTATATGGGCGTTTCATCCGTCAGCGCTATAACTGTCTCAACACCTGGTCTAGTCTAGCTTTCCACCAATTTTTGCCCAACGTCTTTGAATTTGCCCCGAACGTTAAAATCGTTTTCCCCGTGGTCGCATGAAATTCTCATCATCCAGCTGTCGTCGTTGACTGGATCGTTGATCGCGTTCGATTCTTCAACTGTTTTCACATACTTGGGCGTAATAATGTAGTTTACCGTCTTCAAAAATTGTCTACCGATTATCATATTAACACTCATGGCGTTTTTCGGGAAAGTTCAATAGAAAACACTATTTCTTCGATTTCGATGTCCATATTTACTCTCCCGATTGCGTCAGGAATTGCGTTACCGAATTCGCGAATTTTTATGTTACTTGAAATCGTACTCGGAACTGTTCGTTCTAATTCTTGCCACAACGCATGTCCGATCAAATTCAAGTCACTATCAGTGTCTACTACCGACGTTCACATTAATAACGTTTTCATCTCCCGTGAAATGCTCGAGTTGTTCACACCTTTCCTTTGCGGGCATTGTCGCGATAAATGTCCATGCGTTCCGCATTTAAAACACTTAGTTCCCTTGTCTTTATCCGGGCAATCACTCGCTTTATGTGCCGCCACATGAAAAACATCGCAAACTTTCGTTCGAAGAACGTCCATGTTGTTTATTGTCGCTGCCGCCCTTTTTTATATGGGTTTTTGCCTTGGATTTTTCTTTCACCTTCGCATAGACATCCAATTATACCATCGGATACATATTGGTATATGGTGGCTTCATCTATCTTTCCCGCCCTTGCTATGCGCTGCATTTCGTATACGTATTCTAACAGGGTTTCCTCTGGCTTCTTCGTACGCTTGAGTAATTTTCTATATACTTCCGCGCCACTGAATTTTCTGTCGAACTCGGCACATAGAGCACGTTTCAACTTGTCCCAACTATCCAAATCGTTCTCGGCGAACATGAGTTTCCGCGCGACTCCTGTTAATAACTTCTTCGCGTAAAGGAGTTTTTGCAGTGCAGTCCAACCGGCGCTCTTACCATTCGAACTCTTCGATCTACGTGGAGATACTTTGTCCATTCTCCGTACTGAATTTTTTCAATGCTCTCTTCCACTTCGCGGTACCCGTATACCCCACTCGGCTCCCGGCCCGCACTCGCTGCCGCTGTGAGATTTTGAATCGGTGTTGATGTTCCTGCTTCAATATTCTCAACGATTGTCTCTTCACTCACGACTCGTCTTATATTGTCCGCCATCTCACACATTTTGTTAGTTACCACGGGATTTTGTTCGTCAAATTCCACAATTCGAGCAGCTAATTCTTCTTTCGTCCCACTTTCTTCGAGACCCCGCATCGAGCACTTTCACACGAATCCATTTTTGGTGTACCGGTCAAGCCACTCTCTCACTTCCAATCTTGCGCGCGACATCCTCTTTCCCCGTCTCTCTCTCTTTTCTCGGCAATCAGAAAAGTTCGCGCACAAATATTGCTATGTCTCTCTAGACAGGTAGCAGCTCGCACACACGCGCGATATCACTTCAAAATAGCGCCGCTGATCGATACCGGGTTCGGAACACAAACGAATTAGATTAGCTCAACCATTACATGGTGGCTCATCACCCACCATGTAATGGTTGAACAATAAAACAATCTTTATTCGTTGAAAATGTTTGTTACAAAATTCAGTCTTTAGGAAGAACGAATTCAATAATTAAGAAGAACGAAACGAAGTCACGTCTGCTCGCGGCACGCTCTCGCAATCGACTCCTTCGATCATGTTGCAGGCGACGATCTCTCCGCCGTCGGTGTTGCCACCCGATATATATATATATATATATATATATATATATATATATATATATATATATATATATATATATATAAATATTTATATATACATATATATATATATATATATATATATATATATATATATATATATATATATATATAAATATATATTTATAAATATATATATATATATATATATATATATTATAAATATATTTATATATATATATATATATATGCAGATATATATATATATATATATATATATATATATATATATATATATATATATATTTATATTTATATTTATATTTATATATATATAAACATAAAGTAAACTCCGCAGTCAATCTCAAGAAATTTACTTAAAAAGATCCTTCTTAACCGTATCACTCGTACACTCGTAAACTATAGCATGTAATTTTCATGAAAATGATGTCCTTTAGTTAAATGAAAACTCAACTATGCATTTTCATGTTCATCTTTAAAGTTATGATCAGTATGGAAACCGCTAATTTTAGATTTCTGCGCATATAATGTATAATATTAACTAGAAAGTAACGAATTAATTTTCAAATGGTGATTAACTCTATAATTTGCAATCACTCAATCCCTATTTTGTCTTAGGGGAATTTTGCACATCCTATGTATAACGTTTATGTCTTAGGATGTAAGAAGCATCATTAAATAAGTTTGTCAGTAAGGGAAGAACGAATGCGGAAGAGAAAAGTATCATTTATGCTGCATTTAGAATTAATTTATTGGCAATTTCCGGTGAAAATGATTTACTAAAATGTACCGTTTAAGTAGAAAGTTAAGAATACTTATCATTTTTATCATCCGTCACCAAAGGATTTGGTATCTCCATCAAATGCTTGATGAGTGCAAAAAAATTTGTATTTTTCATACGAAAGATTATTAAAATTCTATTTCCCGACAACAATGTACCATATTGAACTGTTCGTATCTACAGAGTCCTTGAAAGGATTACAATTCTGCCCCGATACATTTTAGTCTGCCATGTTGTCCTACATTTGAAACCGCTAAAATCAAATTCCTTACACGCGTCGATCAGTTATGCTGAAAAATCGGGATGAATGTCGGAATTTTTTAAATTTAATGGTAAAAGCCCTCTACCGTTATTTGATTTTCTTGCCCTTTTAATGGGACCGAATAGAAAGAGAGACATATCATTTCCCGAAAACAGGAGAATAAAACAAAGCGCCAACGAGATTTAGTTCGAGTGGTTCTTCGGACGGACTATAAGCCTGTTCAGTTATGATACGTGCTGGTTTAAAATCAGAACGTATCGCAGCTGGGTGGACGGAAACCGGCCAAAGCGTGATAATGATCATATCACCTTGTGGATTGCCGATACATTTAATCATGACAATGAGATACTCTAACTATCAGTAAGCGGCCCGAAAGGGGTTGTAGGGCTACGAAGAAGAAGAAGAAAACAAAGCTCATGACGCAGTCGTTGAAAAATATCTCAAATGTACAAAATATCACACTTGGCGAATACAATATCGAAAATGTGGGAGAATTTGTATATTTAGGCGCAAGAATAATGAGAACCAGTAATGAAAGAGATGAAATACGCGGAAGAATACAGTTCGCAAATAAAATATTTTATTCAATTTTGACGACCTTGAAGAAGTTCCAATGAGGGATGGTTGTAGTCCAAAAATCCCCGATGAATATTGTTGACAGCTTTTCAATCTTTTCAACCTTGCGAAGTTTGCCGTTTCATATCCTCCCATATTGCTTGGATGTTTAATCTCAAGAACTGCTTTCGCAATTGTTTTCAATGTCAGTTTCTCTAACTTTGAGGAATACAGGTCCATTTTATCATTAGATACCTGTAACTATTGGGCAAGTGTCGCCATCATCTTGGTAATCCCGATCAAACGTTCTTTGTGACTTTCCCTAATCCGTTTTTTTAGGTCTTTGTAAAAAATTTTTTACAAAGACCTACTAGTTTCGCGACCTGTCTGTCCGTCTGTCTGCCCGTCCGTCCGTCCGTCCGTCTGTCCGTGCGTCACAGCTAGTTTCCTCAGAAACTATAGAAGCTAGAATGCTCAAACTTTGTGAAAAGGTCAGAAGTGATGGTCTCTCAAAAGTTAAGGTCTTACCAACAATTTAAAATTTTTTTAAGGGGGGTCCCCCCTAATAACGAATGAACCCTTAAAACATTTTTTTTAACCAAAGGTAGTCGAGTGGGGTATCAAATGAAAGGTCTTGATTAGAACTTTTAGAATCTGGAATAAAAAAATCATTTTATGAATTAGGGGGGTCCAGGGGAAGGCAAAATGTACCAAAAAAATTATTTCCTCAATGTTGATGACCACTATCGTAAGAAAGGACCTGCAGTTTCCCTTGAGGATTATTACAATAAATGTGAATTCAAGTCTTGCGTCAGCAATGCAGAGGTCCGAATATGAATTTGTCCTAGGGTATGTTGGGTACTCCGATCCATATAGATTGCACCTGTGTTCCATTTGGTTATCTGTTATCCACGATTTCAGGAATAGACCTCTTGGATTATTGATGGCGTTTAGCCATGCTATTTGCCGGGCATTTAACTCAGTGGCAAGAATATAACAACTATGCAGCCTGCTCAATTCGAGTATTTCAAACAAGGAATCAAACTTCTCTTTGAATTTGAGAACGTTTCTACTAGCTGCTTAGGCAGAGATGACGCTAGAAAGAAATGAAAGAAATTCAAAGTTTTCGAATTCGACTTTTTTATTGTATATATTTTGGAAAAAAATAGAGTCTTCTAACCGATCCCGGTGCCACCTCCCCGATTGCAATTTGAAGTTATGAATTCAAAATGCTTGAATGTCATGAAAATGCCATGAATTGAGGTGGGTTTCAGTGCGAACATAATGTCAGGCTTTTGCATAACAATGAATTCAAGGAGAAAGTCACGTCGAATTAGAGTAACAATGGAGTTGACGTTGATCAAGATGAGACGTAACCCATCCATGGGAATGTGATTGGATGACAAGTTATTTTGAACCATGTTGTCCTAGACGTTGAAATATGAAATTGATTTCATAGTGCTTATTAATTCTTCCGTAAGAGATTCAAGCTGTTGGTAAATTTTGAGAAGCAGCTCATTATTGCTACTTACATTATTTACATTATTGTTTGCTATTTCTCTAGAGGCGAGTGCAAAAGATACCCCGGTATTGACGGAGCTAGAATATATCACACTGTGGTTTACTTGGGTTTGTTTTGAGGATTTAACATTTGCATTTTGATATCGGGGGCATCGTCGATATGAAAATACATCGCAGTTCACTCAGTATAATTTTTCTTTTGGCTCCATCTGCGCCAATTTGTACTCTTTGGTACCTATAATACTGGGTGATTTTTTTTGAAGATGCTCCCACCTCACAACTCTATTCAAGTACCTTATCTGTTGAAGGGCATTTGGACCGCAATCGTCGAAAATTTGTACCAAAATAAAATGGTAACATTTTGTCTTCATTAGTTGATCTCCTTGTTGAAAATTTATTTACAGTAATAAATTCTATCCTCCTGGGGCGCTTTGTTTGGCTTTAGGGTCAGGTTTGCTGAATGCATAAAAATTAATTTTGTTCCATTCAAAATCTAATACATACAAGTACTGTAAATATATTTAATATATATTAATCATTTTTTCATCAATTCTCATTACAGCCCCGACACTTCCGTGCTAGGCAAAAGTCTTCCGAGATACGTCGGATGTCTGTTAGCAGTGATGCATCTTCTGCAGTGGAAAGTAAGCCTCATCTGGATGGCAATCACGACTTCGGTATGTCCAGTGAATCAGAGCTTGAGTCGTCTACAAAACGAGATATTAAGAAGGAATTGAAAATCGAAGATATAAAGCTAGAGAGGATGGAGAGCAATAGCAACGATGACAATAAAGACAATGAACACCGGTTGGACGTTAATGTCATAAAGCGACGTAAAAGTGACGACGGTAGTATGTGCAGTAGTATGCATGATAGCATGGATGTGATGGAATCGAACTCAAATTTGCCGCGAAAAAAGAATACAATTCGAACACAGCTTGCCCATCAAATAATCAACTCATCGAACAAAGTGCTAAAGAAGCCACAATATGTTGTTCGACCAGCACAACTCAATTCATCGGCACCACCTTCAAATAGCAATCTGGCATTAGATGCCAACTGTCTGAAAGCCGTTTTTCGATATTTGCCACCCGAGACTTTAGTTGTTTGTTCGCTGGTATGCAAAACATGGTCTACGGTATCCGTTGATCCATCATTGTGGAAATGTATGAATTGCGCTGAGCACAAGTTATCAGCTGCACTTCTGACTGCGATAGTTCGACGCCAGCCTGAATATTTGATTCTGGATTGGACGCAAATAGCGAAGCGCCAACTTGCTTGGATTATATCGCGCATACCGGGGCTTAAAAATTTGAGTTTACAGAATACTCCCATTCAAGCAATACTGGGGTTGCACACATGCCTCTGTCCGCCCTTGCAGACGTTGGATTTGAGTTTTGTGCGAGGCTTGAATGATGCAGCCATCCGTGAAATTTTGTCGCCACCAAAAGATTCTAGACCAGGATTGTCAGATTCGAAATCACGATTGCGAAACTTGAAAGTGTTGAAAGTTGCTGGAACTGATATATCCGATGTTGCACTTCGTTATATAACTCAAGGACTTCCATCTTTGATCCACTTGGATCTGTCGTCATGTCAACGCATTACTGATGCCGGTGTGGCTCAAATTGGTACTTGTCCGAGCGCAATAAACACACTGGTGGAACTCAACTTAAGCAGTTGTCGGCTCGTTACTGAAGTATCGCTGGAATACTTGAGTAAATGCGAGGAACTAACCTGGCTAGACTTACGTCATTGCCCACAAGTGTCAACACAGGCTGTGATCAAATTTGCTTCAAACTCAAAGCACAATCTTCAAGTTAAAGACATTAAGTTAGTTGATAGAAGGAAAGTATCTTAGAGATTAGGTCCATTGAAATAATTTGGTGCAGCTTTCTTAACGCTATGGATCGGTGCTTTTCATCGCATGATTGAGCACACCGTTTGGAGTTGGAGAGGGGTTTAGTGGTTGTTCTTGCATGCTGCCATATTTCTCGTTTTTCATACGAACTCACAGGTAGCACTAGAGCATATTGCAGATATCGTTACATCTGTGAAATTAATATGAACGAAAATATTTAATCATTGTGCTATTTTTATGGTAAAATATATCGACATGTCTGTGACGGAGGAGAATGTTACATTTTATGTTTTAAACAAAGATGCAGCCCTGGTGTCTCTAATAATTTCGAAGTACCGTGAACAACATCCATTTTGAATGAAATAATTTTTTTACCATTTTGTGATATATTTTTGTAACTTTCCAAATAATGCTAATTATTGTCTCTGAAAACATTTTTTAGGGAAGCGAATTCAGTTACAAAAGGTTTAAATGCATTTGATTGAACTAATATCATTTAATCGCAATATAGTCGTATTAAAATTTTGAATCTAGAATTTAGATAATTTGAATTAAATTTAATTTAAGATTTAACTGATAACAAATAAACATGCATTAATATTATAATAAATATACAAAAAAAAACTCCTGTACAATGAGAAACAAATTTCGGCTCGTGTCTAATCATGTTAAAAAAATGTTATTGCAATATTCGTTTTATTGTACAAAAGAAATTTTGACTATGTATATACGATAGAAATACAATGATGCAATGTATTTAGTAAATACCAAAGATACTTTAATGAATTCGTTGAATTTTTTCAACTTTAAAATCTGATGAAGCATTATAAGTCTATCTGTAGTCATATTGTAAATATGGTAGATTATTAAATTTAGTACTATAATTATATATTGTGGTTTTAATTTCAAAATGTTCTCAAATAAGTATGCCCTTCTAAATTAAAGATACACTAATGGATATGTCAGAGGGGGGAAGACTTAACGAAAGTATTGTGGCATAGTAACAAATATGACCAAAAACTGAATTACACCGTGCATCTACAATTTGTCCGATTGTGACTAAGCTATTAAAGCCCCAGAGTCGTCAACGATAAAAAAGATTGATTCGCTTAGAAATAGAGTATCTCATTATCTTGATCGAATGTATCGGCACTCGAGAAGGCGATATGTTCAGTACCACGCTTTGGCCGTTGGTCGATACATTCTAATTTTAAACCAGTACGTATCATAAGTGAATGGACTTATAGTCCGTCCGAAGAATCACTCGGAATAAATCTCGTTGACACCAACGGCATTCGAACCAGGGACCTTCGGCTTACACAGTTAGCGTTTCAAGGATACCCAAATAAAACATCGCGCGTGCCATTCTCGAGATTCATTATCTAGCGATTTACTTTGAGAATTTTTTGGTTTAGTCCTTCGCAATTGGTAATAGTTATTTGTTGAGTGTATTTTAACTATCAAGACAAAGTATTTTTCCTGCACATGAGCTTTTTAATTTCTCCAAAAAGGCAGCTTTCCAAATTGCTAATTTCGTGTTCATATGTTTGAGAGGGAACAAGAGGGCTAAATGTGAGTATCCTACAATATTTTGTGAAGGAGTTTGATGAACTTTTGGTCTCGATCAATTTCGCTACGACGTACCGTTTTCAAGGTATACAAGTATGTACCAAACCAGCAATTGATGTTATTTCTATGAAGAACTTTGCCTTTACATATAGTATAAATTTCAACAGTCCAAGTGCTCATCATCAGACAGTCCAAGTGCTCATCATCAGATAAGGTACTTGAATTTCAGAGTGGCTAGTGTACTCATTGAACAGTCAACACGTGCGAACTGCTCGAGGCACTTCCAAGAAGAAATGAACCTGCCGCAGCTGTAGCGGGAACAATATCTATTAGGGAAACTTATGTCGAGCATGATAGCTCACAACGATTGCATCCGATTCAATCACAGCCACAACCTCATGTACAAATTCAGGTTCAATGAAATCGTATACAATTCCAACATGTACACGTACAAGAAGTACGATTAAACCAAAGTCGCACACAGAAAGTATCACACCAAGTTTATATACATGTATAACAAACTCAATAAGCCTACATCCAAATAGCACCGAGACTCGAGTTTGAAAGTACCAAGCAGTTTGTAATAAGTATTTCCGGAACAAGAAGAATTAAGTTTCTCATTGTGATTAGTCTTAAGTTCGTGTCCACATCTTAGCGGTCGATATGAAAATACCTCCAGTGGAAAACGCAATTCTTCTTCTTAGCACTACAGTCCCTCTCGGGCCTTCGCTTCCTGCAAATAACGCCTCCAACTGTCTCGGTCCATTGACCGCGTCTTCCAATTCCGAAATCCAAGCAGCCAAAAACCGTCTTCGTCGGCCGAGTCACACCAGCGTTTCCTCAGTTTCCCCACTGGTCTCCGCCCTTCAGTTCTCACAACGAATACCTTTTTGGGTATCCGTTGTTCGTCCATACGATCCATATGGCCAGCCCATTACACCTTCCGCAGTCTTACAATCGTTGAAACCTCCGGCTCGTCAAAAATTTCATACAGCTCATGGTTGTATCGAATTCGGCATTGGTCCCCGTATAGCTTCGCTCCGGTGATTCGCTTCAGGACCCGTCGCTCAAAGGCGTTCAATATATTTGCGGATGCTTGGGTTAGGGTCCATGTTTCACACCCATAACACATGTCTTATCACAAAAAACGCACATTGTTAAGCAAAAGCCTGACATGCTTCTCACTGAGACCCACTTCAATTCATGGCACTCCATGACATTCAAGGAATCCTACGTCTAGCACTCGTTGCGTGTAGACGTGTTTTTAATCGCTCCTGTTGTTAATTTTAAAAATTAATTATTTTTCACAAGTCAGTTTCAAAAAATTCAATTAATTTTTTACGAGCCAGTCAAAAGCATATTTTGATTTTATTGGGAAAGCATTTAACGTTGAAGGCATCGACCCACGGAATCAATAAATCGAAAAAAGGAAATAAACCGAAGACTAACTAGGGACTGCTATATGGAGGAGCCCGACGACTTCCCTCCGTTGGGGGGCCCCGGGGAGAATAACAATGCGAAATTGGCGGCAAGCGTCAATAAGCGAAGACACGAGCACCCAGGACTCCGAAGATGGTGGGCGTAAGACTCGAGTAGTCGAAGATAAGCAAGAAGTGAGTCGACTTCAAGCTGAAATCCAAGAATTAAAAATAAGACTGAAAACGTACAAAGACATGTTCGAGACAGCGAAGAAAGTTCAAGATACTGAACCGGTATGACGAATCAATACGGAAGCTAAGCAGAAGAAAGCTGTTAAACAAGTCATCCCAGAAGAATTATTAAGTGCCGGAGGCACTAACGACCGCCAGAATTACTAAGCAGCACTGGACGGACTCCAACAAGAAATGGAGGTTGATGAAAATATTGGAGGCAATGTTAGTCAAGATAATGATAATTTTATACTTTATTTAAAAAATAAAAAATAAGGAGAAAAAACCAGCCCGTAGTTCTGCTGGTCCTCCTCAAAAAGTAGCCAAGAATACAGAGAAAGTTCCGCAATTAACGTGTTCGGTCAAAACGGAAAGGACATGGTTCGGCTGTTGGCAGCCGAAAACAAATTAACAAATTTCGAGATTAAACGAATCAATTCCGAATAGTTGACTATCAGAACGAAATCACTGGTTGATTTTAAATCATCAAAACATGCTCTAAATTCTGGGGAGGTTCCACACTTTACATATACCCCGAAAAGCGAGAAGCACCAGACCTTCTTGTTGAAGGGCTTGGACTGCGGAGAAGATACCGTCGATCTTCTTCAGGTGCTCAAGGAAGCAGCACCAGAAATCGAGTTTATCTCCATTAAAACATTCGCGACAAGAAGGTCGATGGTAGAAAAAAAGAGCAGTCCAAGTGCTCTTCAACAAATCAGATACCTGAATTTCCGAGTGGTGAGGTGGGAACGCCTCCAGAAACCAGAAATCAACCAGTGTTATCACTGTCAACGATTTGAGCATTCTGCTGCCAACTGCGCCATGCATTACCGATGCGTCAAATGCAAAATGCATGCTCCCTGTGAGTGTAAATTGGCTCAGACAGAGCCAAAAGAGAAATTATACTGTGTTAACTGCGATGTTTTTGGTCACCCGGCATCATATCGAGGATGCTCCCGATATCAAGATGTGAGAGTTAAATTTGTACCAAAGCAAGCACAACTACACCACAGTGTCTTAGTTCCGAACTTCGTCAAGCCCGCAGTATCGTTTTCACAAGCCGCTAGAGGACCAGCAGAAAATGCGGAAAATAGTGTCAATAATGTAAGTGGCGATAATGATCTGCTTCTCAAAATTTTACAGCAATTAAATTCTCTATCGGAGAGAATCGATACACAAGATTCGAAAATTAATCTTGTTTTTCATCGTTTAGGGGTTTCAAATGCCTCAAAATAATTTGTCATCCAGTCACATTCCCATGGATAGGATTCGTCTCATCTCGATCAACGTCAACTTCATTGTTGCTATACATCGGCGTGATTCTCTCCTTGAATTCATTGTTAAGCAAAAGCCTGACATCATGCTTCTCACCGAAACCCACCTCAATTCATGTCACTCCATGACATTCAAGGATTTTAAATTCGTAAGAAACCATAGGGTAATGGGTGAAGGGGGAGGGGGTACCGGGATATTGGTTCAAAGATCCTATTGTTTCCAAAATATTGAAAAAGTCGAATTCAAAAGCTTTGAATCTCTTGAAGTGTCCGTTATCAAAATCTCATCGTCAGGTGGGGATAACCTCTGCGTTATCTCTGCCTATGCGCTGGTGGAACTGTTCTCAAGCTCAAGGAGGAGCTCAATTCATTGTTTGAAAGACTCGAATTGAACAGGCTGTATAGTTATTATATTCTTGCTGGTGACCTGAACGCCAAGCATACATTATGGCTGAACGCCACCAATAAACCAAGAGGGTTTATTCCTGAAATCGTGGATAACAGAGAACCAAATTGAATACAGGTGCAATCTATATGGGTCGGAGTTCCCAACATACCCTAGGACAAGTTCATATTTGGACCTCTGCATTGCAGACGCAAGACTTGAATTCAGCTTTAATAGTCCTCAGCGGAGCCTGCAGGTGCTTCCTTATGATAGCGATCATAACGCAATCGTAATGAAAATCAATCATCAAAGGGATGATTCCTTCCTCATTCCAGTTCAACATGAAAATCATCGGTTGAATTTCAAAAAAACAGACTGGGGCAAGCTTCAAAAGAAGTTTAATCGGGAGTACCAGAAGCAATGTCCCTCTTCTGATGATGGCAACTCTTGCTCAATGGTTGCTAATGACAGGAATCTAACTAACGATGAAATAGATCTCTATTTGTCGAAGTTAGAGAAGCTGACGTTGGAAACGATTGAGAAAGTCGTTCCCAAGATTAAACATCGAAACAATATGGAAGGATATGAAACACCAACCATTGTAAGGTTGAAAAGATTGAAAAGCTTTCTTCTCATACGCGTCAACAATATTTATCGACGATTTTTGGACTACAACCATCCCTCGTTGGCTTTGTTGAAATTACACCTGAAGAATGTCCGGAACATAATCCGTTCATACTTCAGGAGTGAGGTCCGTAATCAATGGGCGGAAAAAATTAAGGGCTATTAGCCCACAGGACCCAGATGGCGTTTTCGCGAAAGTGAATAGCATATTTCGCAAGAAGTCTCGAGTGAAGCTATCGAATCTTGAAGTCACTAGTGATGAGATAAATCTTCTCGATAGGGCTGGTATCGAAATTGATAGTACGACTCCGGGTAGAAATGCAAACCGGATTATATGTGAGGGATTGCATAAACTTGCCCTGATTGGAACACATTTTGAATTGGTTCATCTATCAAGCCTGAACGGTGAATCAATTCTTCATTTCAATGAAACATTAACATCTGACCTTATACCGAGCTTGAATCTTATTGATTATTTTGCCAGCTATGAAGACTTGCGTTTCATATTTGGGAGGATAAACAACAAAAAATCATGTGGTACTGATGGTATTCCAAATGTAGTTCTCCGACATTTGCCTGAGGTTGCTATTAGGAATTATTGCATATTGTTCAACAACATGTTGAGCAATTCATATTTCCTAAATAAATGGAAAAAGGCTAAGGTATTTCCGATCTTGAAGAAAGGAAAAGAATCTTCATGCCCTAAAAGCTATCGCCCAATCAGCTTGCTGCCTAACATCAACATGGTGCTTGAAGTGATACTCAACAGAGCATTAAACGTCCACATTGAGGAATATGAGTTGATGCCGAATTACCAATTCGGTTTTCGTGCCAGGCATTCGACCACACATGCAATAACGAAAGTAACCTCAGACATCTGTTGGAAACTAAATGATAGACAATGTGTTGGAGCATGTCTCATTGATATAGAGAAAGTCTTCGATACGGCGTGGTTAGATGGACTAGTTTTTAGACTCCTTCAGGACAAGTTCCCCAGACACCTTGTCGCCATGATGTGCAATATGTTATACGGGAAATCGTTTGTTGTAATTGACGGAAACAATGCGCGACTACTTCAAGGTCTTGAATGGTCTACAGCAGCGAACAGTCACTGCGCCTCTGCTCTTCTCAATATTCATTCGCAAGCTATTGAATGGCATTGGTTTTAACGTCTCGCCAACGTGATCATTGGTAGCATTTGCTGATGATCTGATCATCTATACGGCAGACCGAAAAGCTACAATAGTTCAGAGAAATCTCCAAAAAATGTTCAATGATGTGCAGCTGTACACTGACAATGGGCGAATGAAAATCAATGCGCAGAAGTGTGAAACAATCTTGTTTCGGACAACGCTGCAGGGGGTCAGTCAAGACCTGAAACGTAATTGGAAAGATTTCCACATCATGGCTGACGAGGGTAGTTCAAATCGAGTTTCACGTAAATCCTGTATTCGATACCTCGGTGCTCATCTCGATCAGTATCTGTACTATACTGAATATGTCAAAATCATGCTCAGTAAGGCACTAAAAGTAGTCATGGCCCCACGAAGACTCTTTCATTCCAAATACATTGATGAAGACCCTGGTTAGACCAGTTTTGACATATGGATATCAGATCTGGTGCAACCAGAGTGCTAGTACTATGGAAAAATTAAGATTTTTCGAAAATAAACGTCTTCGTGCATTTACTGGATTGTACAGAAAGCCTGAGACGGATTGAAAACATTATATTTCGAATAGAAGAATTTATCAAACTGCACAAGTGACAAGAGTCGATATCTTCATATTGAAACTTCTTCGGTATCATATCGCAAGATCTGTAACTGTGAGTGAAAACCCTTGGATTTCACAGCCGTCCCACCCTACAGATGGGTATATTCCGACTTGCCACGCTACTGATTTCGTTCCCCCAGAAGCATTCGTATATTTGGACATGAATCGTAATGTTTCTGATTCTGACGGCGTCCCAATCATATATCACATATATCGACGCGCCACCGAAAAGAAGATAAAAAATCCTTCAAAGTTTGAGTTCACGAGACCAACAATTCCAATGGAGATACTCAATTGCTAGATTCGTTGAAGCTGATCGAGTTGAGACGGAGAAATCTAGGTATTGGTGTCTAAATTATTCGTGTTTATTTTCAGTTTTGGTGTTTGTCGTTACTTTGTTTTTGAATTTCAGCTCATTATTGCTACATTTAGTGTTGTTGTTTATTTGTGTTAAAAATTAGGGATAGTTTAGGGATATCTTATAATTATTTTATTAGGCTTAGAGATAATGTTAAACGCGCAGGTTAGGAATATTGTGATAGAATGTTTAGTATAAGATAAACGTTTTTTGATCGAATTTTATTAAAGTTACGTTATAACATATTAGGTGTAGGATTAAAGTTCACTGTTGTGTTTGAATTATAATTAATTTTTGAATAGAGTTGGTTGGTTTTTTCTCCTTTTTCCAATCGAGGCATAAAATATGTAATAATTTTAATTAACTTGAACTTGCTATAGTTTTTTTATAAAATGTGTTTAATGATAACGTATAAATTTAGAGAGCCATTTGGGCCATTAAATTTTTGTATTGTTATTGTTTGGAATTTGCTTTATATTCTTTTAAAATTTATAATGATAAGTATTGAATAAAGCGCTTTTCAATTTGACTTTGATCATAAAAACACAATTACAACTTCATTTTCAGTGTGACTGTTTGGAAAAGTTAAATTGAATACAGAGTATTACATCATTTTTGGTAAACGGTACGTCAAGGGCTCGAATGCTAGTGTACATAAATATACAACGATAGGCTACAGACATTGAAATCAAGATGACAGAATCGCCATGCAATTCAAAGTAAATATGGGATAATGATCAATGTCAAGCGCAACAGCCCCAAGCAATTATCTCATGTATGCTCTAAACCAGCCATCATCAAAAGATCCTTCTAGCGAAGTGGGATTGCATTCTCTTGTCCTCCCACCCCATAAAAGTCGCCTTCAATACCTAAAAGTAGGCAAGAGTCACAACACATTTTACGTGAAATAGGAAGAAATCAGCCGCAAACATTTGTGAACCGACAGCAACATCCAACTACAAAGCGTTTTTCCCCTTTGTATCATGAAAGTATTGATTACAATTGGTCAAACATTACAAAGTTCATTTCAACTATCATCAGCTCCTTCTCCCATTATTTGCAATATGACCAATGCCCGAGCAACCCATTCTAAGGACAACAAGATTCACCCGACCGGTTTTGGATGAACTTGCATGTTATGCGAGTTGCTCAAAAACTGGGCGGGTGAAACAAAGGGAGTTCTGCTGAGCCGTTGGCGGAGGCGTTTGTTGTGCAGATTGCCTACGTGACGGTTAACTGTCGAGAAAAAAGTTTTACTTGGCGCGCGAGAAAGACGTGGGAGTAATACGACTGATTTTTGTGATAAAAGTGATTATTATACGTGTGCAGTGGAGTACAAGAACTATTGTTCGTCAACTAGTTGAGAAAGTGTTTTACGAATGTATTGAGTAATAGTTTTAACTCTTTGTTTTCTAAAGTTATCATATCGAGTTGGGAACGAAAACGGTAAACTGAAATAATTCGACAAGTTTGATGTATTGTACCGTTGCCTTCTTACTCAGATTCATAAGGAAATCAATTAACGCACCTGACGTCACTTCACGTACCGAAAACAGCTGCTTGGTTGCCCTAAATTTCCGAAAACAGCTGTCCAGAAAACTTGGAAGCAGCATCTCAGTACGCCGAAAGTAGGCTTTTGAGATTGTCAAGTATGACATTTCTCAGATGAAATTAAGCCGAACTGATACAAACGAGTCGGAAATACATATATTTGCGCGCTACTGTCTTCGATGCCTCATATCTAAACTAAATCGTTGAGATAGTTATGATAAAATTTCAAACGTACAATCATATGTACTGTCAAAAATCTTCACAAAGTTTGTTTGGCTTGAACAGCACTAGATGGCGCTGATGAGGCTGCTCGAAGAGGTTAGTTCGCGGCGTGACGTAGTGTTTCCGTTTTCGGGCCTGAGTAAGAAGGCAAGCCAGTAAAAAGATTTGATCCATCAAAATCTTTATTAGTTGACAACTGTCCTGCGCATCCAAAAATTGAGCAGCTGAATTCCGTTGTTCAAAGCATTAATGCTGGTACATACCATAATGTCACATTACTTGATGCGGTCAATCTTTTGCACAAATCTTGGCACAAAGTATCTACTGAAACAATAAAAAATGCATATAAACATGCAGGACTATTGGCGACCAACAGTAACGATGAATTTGATGAGGAGGATTTGTTATCACTTAATGAATGGCTATTAAGAAACATTCCAAGCAGCAATACATATGAACATCCTCAAGATTTCCATGTCCCATTAGATTACCTCACTGCAGATGAAGGCCTTTTAACCGCGACATTTTTAGGGGATGAGGAGTTAGTTGCTGATATTCAAGGCATGGAGAATAATGGAAGTGCTGATAGTGAAACTAAGGACGAGTTAACTGAGGGTCCGTTGCAACTACTACATCAATAGTGCAAAAACTAACAGAAGTTCTTCGATTTTTCCACTTTCATGGTGTACCACAAAATATTTTAAATAAATTGGTAGAAATTCAAGCTTATACAGGCACGCTAAAAATTCAAGAGCTTCAAATAAAAACAACAGACTATTTTAAGTAACGAATTTATGCATTAATGGACATTTGATATTATAATTCGGATTAATTGGAAATTGAGTTTGCGTTTTGGTATTATCATATTTATTTTATTCATTGATGAAAATATTATTATTTTGCTTTAAATAAACTTACGGAAAAAATATTTCTTGGTTTTTGGTTTAATATTTGGATATAACGAACCAATTCTCACAGTCCCTAGAGGTTCGTTATAATTGAGGTTGACTGTGGTTTAATTTCTTTTTGTAATTAATTTTCCCTTAGCTTATTTCAAATTGATAGCGTCCTGATCTATAGAATCACTGAGGAAAGAAGATGCACCAGTAACATCGACAACTTCCATTGTTTTTTTTTATTTTCGCCAGCTTTATTCATGATATTATTAGCTAAAGCCACTTTAACCAACTGAAGATCATTTTCTACAAACTCCTTAAGAAAGGAGCTGTTCAGAACTTTTAAATTTGAATTTTGTAATTTTGTTTTAATCTTCCCGACCCCAGAAGGAATATTGAAAAATATTTATACCTCTTCCCTTGTTTTCTGAGTTCCTTCTTTTATCTTGAACGTTCTTTCTTTCTTCTTTTCAAATTTTCAAGTTCCTTCTTATATCTTGAATTTTTCTTCTCCTTAAAAATCAACGTCCAATTCCACGTTCCAATAGGAAGGACTCTCTTCTAGGGTGATTCTAGGCCACCCTTCTTGAATTTTCGTATTGCACTTTCTAAGGGGAAAGTCTCCCTTCTTGGAAGCTACTTCGCTGTTTGAAATTCCTCTTTTCAATAATCGTTGTAAAATTGGAATAAAAACCACACAATAATCAAACAGAAATGTTGAATTATTAACATTCAACATTAAAAAAATTTGATATTAAAACAAATCGCGTCTATTCGCTACGATGTAATCTTCATAAGCTATGAATGGCCAAATTGCTTTTGCATCTTCTTTTTTTTTTTAATAAAATTGGTAATTGATATCGGACGCAAAGGCAAATTATGTGTTTCCTTTATAGCAACGATCTACTGATTGGTAGGTGTTAGTTGACCCAATAGCGCTGCATTCGTCAAACAGGAATATAGCGGTCTGTCAATGTCAAATTCTTGACAGCTTTCACAACAAAGTAACCTACCCGGTCGAATTGGCGTAGATTTCGTGTTTAACGATGAATAAAATTACATTCAGTCTGCAAACTTGTCCTGTGAGAAGTTGTACGCTAATAGCTAATTAGTTCCATCCTTCCTCAAGGATCCGGTGTAGTAATAATAAGTGATAATGAACCTAGATTTCTCGCTAACCCGACGCTTGCTTATGGTTGTTTTTATTTTGACAATTATTTTGTACTTGAAAGTGATATTTAGCTAAAGTGTTCAAATTAAGTGAAAACATATTCAAATACAATGACTACGAGACGCGTATCATATTTTTATAACCCGAACGTGGGGAATTTCCACTATGGTCCTGGTCATCCGATGAAGCCGCACCGACTGTCTTTGACACATAGTTTAGTAATGAATTATGGCTTGCATAAAAAAATGAAAATCTACCGCCCATACAAGTAAGCAAACTCATTTCATAATTTGAACTTGACTAATTCCTCGATAACTGTAGAGCCAGCGCACAGGATATGCTTCGATTCCACAGCGAAGAGTACATTGAGTTTTTACAACAGGTCACTCCGCAAAACATACAATGCAACTGTAAGTGTTTTGGATGCTTTGGTAAAAAAACTCATGTGTTTTTGTTCTAGCGGTCGGGTACACGAAATATTTGTCGCACTTTAGTGTCGGTGAAGATTGTCCTGTGTTTGATGGCCTGTTTGAATTTTGTGCAATGTACACGGGCGCATCATTAGAAGGTGCACAAAAACTTAACCATAATCATAGTGATATTTGTATCAATTGGTCAGGAGGGCTTCATCATGCCAAGAAATTTGAAGCATCGGGTAAGCTGATAATTTGGTCTTGTTTTTGGCCTTTTCAACACTAAGAAACCAATCGCTTTTGAGATTTTTATTTCAATTGTGTAAATTGTCAAATTCAAAAATGCTTTTAATTTCAGGGTTTTGTTATGTAAACGATATTGTCATAGGGATTCTGGAACTACTCAAGTACCATCCACGTGTCCTATATATAGATATCGATGTTCATCATGGAGACGGAGTGCAAGAAGCATTTTACTTAACGGATCGCGTCATGACTGTTTCATTCCATAAATATGGGAACTGGTTTTTCCCAGGCACTGGCGATATGTATGAAATTGGAGCAGAATCGGGTCGTTACTACAGTGTAAATGTTCCTTTGAAGGAAGGAATTGACGATCAAAGCTACTTCCAAGTATTCAAGCCGATCGTTTCGCATGTGATGGAGTTCTACAGACCTACAGCTATAGTACTGCAATGTGGAGCCGATTCCTTGGCTGGGGACCGATTAGGATGCTTTTCTCTCAGCACACGCGGTCACGGTGAATGCGTGAAATTCGTGAAAGAACTAAATGTTCCAACGCTAGTCGTAGGCGGAGGCGGCTACACATTAAGAAATGTAGCTCGATGTTGGACATATGAAACTTCACTACTGGTTGACGAAACAATATCAAATGAGCTGCCGATGACCGAGTATTTGGAGTTTTTCGCGCCCGATTTCACGTTGCATCCTGACATCGGATCCCGCCAGGACAATGCAAATACTAAACAATATCTAGAAATGATAGTGAAGCATGTGTATGAAAATTTGAAAATGTGTCAGCATGCACCCAGTGTTCAAATGTTCAATATTCCCGAGGATGCACTAGAGCCGGAAGAGAATCGTCAAAAGGAAGAATCTGACCCCGATGTACGAATTAGTCAATCGGATGAAGACCGTATGGTTGAGGTGAAAAATGAATTCTTTGATGGCGAACAGGATAATGAGAAAACTGAATCAGAGAGTTAATAATTGTTCGGAAGTTCTTGGTGTGATATTGTAAATTTAAGGCACGAATTTCATAGTAAAAAAATGTAATTTTAAAATAATGATTTAAGGACGAATAAAGCTAGTTATAACACAATGTCATTGTTTTTCGGTAGTAAATGACTAAAAGTAGGGCTCAACCAGTAATAATTTGCGGCTTGGTCTCGGAGAGTGATCTGGCAGCCCCAGCCGGAAGTTGACAAGTGTCAGATGACAGATCTCTGTCCCGCGACCACAGTGAGTCTCAGCCACGAAGACTAGTTTCCGATATCGTGGAGTGGGGTTTCGTTGAAGTAAGAAGTGATAACGTTGGGCTCCCATTAAATTTATATTCTATACCAGAAGTTCTTGTACGTGCCCTAAACTAGCGATTAAACTTTTCTTTTGATCTTTAAACTGGTGGGGCAGCATCTAGAACGTATCTTCCAACTCGCTGGAGAGGCATCATTTGGAGTAGTGACCACACACAAATAGGTTTGATGCAGTTGTAGGTTCTTTGTGTTGGGATTAATTAACTCACTCAGAATACTTCAACTACCATCGTCCGCCTACCCAACGGTTGGAAGACCGCATGGCCGCAAGAATACGCACATAATTAACCCGACTATAGCCAATCAAACGCTTTGGACACATCTATTTCAATTATTAATAACATTTTTGCGACCCCGGCTCCTCTTGTTTATACAAATCGCTATAACAAACTTAAACATTCTCAAAATTATCTAATTCAGCATTTCATTGCCATTTTGTTGGTGCATTGAGATTGAGAGATACTATCAACAATGGAGCGGACTAGAAGGCTCATCAATTCGATATTTTGGATGTTTCGGAGGTTCAATTGTTGGCCAGTCGGGGAATTGATTGCTTCCAAATAAATATTGTAGCGGTCCCCAAACGGGTATCGTCGTAATAAGGAGTGGGCTCGTTGCGTTGACACAATTAGTTCACATTTCAGCAGCCCTACCTATGTACTGTTCACCACAATTTACGTTTAGTTCATGATTACATTTCATGTTTTTCAAATAGTGTAGCTGCCAATTGGATTGAAACTGGAAAACGAACAATGAAGTTTGGAGCGAAGAATTTATTACGATTCGTTGAAAGAGTTTAAATTATAGGTCGAATGAATAATTATGTTTAGCAAATAATAATATCTGATAGCAAGTGATAACCATACATTGTAGTAATTGATGATAAATATAAATACTAACTAATGATAAAAACAATAATAATAAATAACAGCGAGCAATAATCTTGACAATAAAAATATAAGAACAAACAAATTAGCAAAATAACGTATTTTGCATTTTTTTTCTTTTTATTGTCAATTAATTATCCGTGAATAATTATTTTATATTATCTGTCGAAAAGAATCCGATGCAGGTTGGAACTTAAAATAGTATTGGTCTACCACATGCGTATTTAAAGCCACTATAGACTAAGTAGAATATGAGGATATATTAGTTTAAGGTAATCGATAGTTATGAAATTACATAGGAGAAACTTTGAACGATACAAATACAAACAATGAATTGTTAAACAAAAGAAAATCTTTCTTTTTCGCGAGGCAATGAAGACGGACGGTGAGTATGCCAGCGAGGGGATAGGGTTTCAATAATCCGCGACTGATTGATTTGGTGGTTCGGTTCGATACGCGGTGCCATAGTTTCGCTTTGCATTTTTAGTAAGGGTAGGATTATTAAAATTGCAATTGATATAACTAGACAATAACACCTCCTAGTTTATTAGGAATTGACCGTAATATTGCGTAGGCAAATAAAAAGTATCATTCTGGTTGAATGTGAACTGGGGTAACCAGGAGATTAGCGGGAATAATATTGTCTGGGTCTCCTAATAAGTAGGGGTTAGAAAGTGTTAATATTACCAATGAAGCTAATATTACTACAAATCCTACAATATCCCTCTACGTCGGTAGATAATCGTGAACGCGTGGTTTTTGATTGGTGTTATCTATTTCTTGTTTTCCTCTCTTTCAACCGAATGCATGTTCTGAAAGAGATGAAAATAGATTAAAGTAGAGTATAATCGGTTGTTGAAGTTATTTTGATGCGTTTTGATGGGGCATTTATTTAGTTGCGACCGAAATTCCTCCCCGAACTAGCTAACCTGCCAGCAGCCACGTCGGAGTAGACTAAGAGTGTCCGAACTTGTTTACCTGTTGGGTACAGTCCGTTGGGATATTCAAAGACCACGTCTATAACTGATGATAGGTCGGTGTAGATTACCTTCGGGAAATCTCGAGCGTACAAAAGAGAACAAAAAATCATAACACACCCCAAATCGCATCTCAAAATTGTTTTATAGTCCTGATTGTCTTCAGCGACCTTAAAACGGGATATTTAACACGGCGCACATGGGCTACGAGGACATTGGATAGGAAATTGGAATTGTTCGTTCATGATGGCTAGGCTGCCCGAGCATGCTGATAATGTTGCAGAGCATTACACCCCTAAATGTTTATTTTTTGTAAGTTTGCTTTGATTTTCAGCTCATTATTGCAACAGTCAGTAGTCCGTGTGGAGAAGTGAGTTATTCCTCCCTCCACTTGCGCAGGAGCTCCCAAGTTCAAACCTTGGTAGAGACATCGAGTTTGAGTTTCTGATGCTGCTGTCGAACTATCACCCAGCTTAATGGGTACTAATTGAAAAATAAGGTAATTATAACATGGTTGAGCGTGATATTGGCCACATCACCTAAATTCCGTTACGATCATAGAATGAGATAGCCCAACAATAAATCTGAATTCCAAGGTTCGAATTAGGACTGTTGTGTGATAGACTATTAATCTTATTGCTACATTTAGTGTTATTGCTGTTGGTTTGTGTTAGTAGTTTTTTCAAAAATTAGGAAAAAGTTTCAACGCTCAGATTATATATATACATATATATTATGTATTATGATAAGAGATGAGTTGAAGTTTTAGGATAAGAGATAAGTTTTAATGCTTAGCTTAGGTATATTGTGATAGGATTATATTAGGACTAGATAAAGTTTTTGATTGAATTTCGCTCGAATTGGGTTGGAATATATTTAGATATAAGCTGAATGTTCACCATTTTGTTGTGTGCTTCGTACAATATATTATTTTTTAATAGAGTTGTTCGGTTTTTCTACGTTTTTTCCAATTAATTGATGATATTTAGGGATTTTCATTTGATAATATTTGATATATTTTTTGTCTTAATTTTGTGATTGAATATTGTTAAAATTTAGAGTGCCGTTTGGGCCATTAAGTTTTTGAATACTATCATGTTTTACAACTAAAATTTGCTCTATGTTTTTATAAAATCTATGACGGTTGAGTCAATAAAGCGCATTTAAATTTACATCCTTGAATGTTGCCAGAGAAAAAAATCAATTCTAAACTTGAATTGAAGTCGGACAGGTCTAATTTCGAACAAAATCATCATGGCATGGATTTTAAAATACACTACTTGGAGTTGCGTCAGTTTTGGCGTAGAATGAATCTGATGAACGGCAATGACAAAATCTGCATCATCACATAGTCCTGAATAATACCCATTTTTTATTTTTTTTATTGGTTTGTTTTTCGTATTAGTACACATTTGAAAAAGAGAGGAACTTACATCGGAAGTGAAAGGGCCTAAAAATAAAATGATCATCTCACCAATGGAGAAAAACTCCAATCCTCAATACTAAAGAATAAAACCCTTCAGTCTTTCCATACTTGTATCGGCATCGTAGAGGTTGCCCTGTAATGAAGTTTCATACGGGCGCACCGACAAATTGACAGACAGATACAAGGACGAGCAGAGAAACAGTGGGAAGCCCCCTCTAAATAAGTAGTGTCCGGAGGTGATTAGCTATGGCAGTTATTTACGAGAGAAGCTAATAACCTCATCGAAACTGCGTACAAAAACAAGTTTGTGGTTCATAAGGGCATTATAGTTTGGTCATTTTCGCTCGTTAGGCCTACGTCCACTTCTGTTCACTTTATCCACCTTTGCCATCATGTGTGCTCGCGCGTTCCCCTTGTCATGCAATAACCTTCTTTGGAGAAGGAATGCGCGTTTTTTCTTGTATTTAATATTTGCATTTGCCCATTGCCTTCTTACTCAGGCCCATAAAATGTGCTCGCGCGTTCCCCTTGTCATGCAATAACCTTCTTTGGAGAAGGTATGCGCGTTTTTTCTTGTATTTAATATTTGCATTTGCCCATTGCCTTCTTACTCAGGCCCATAAAAAAATCAATGAACGTACCTGACATCACTTCCCGTACCAGAAACAGCTGCGTAGTAGCCCTAAATTTCCACAAAAAGCTGTCCAGAAAACTTGAAAGCAGCATCTCAGTAGGCCGAAAGTAGGCTTTTGAAATTGTCAAATATAACATTTCTCAGATGCAATTTAGCCAAAATTATGCAAACGAGACCGAAATACATATATTTGCGCGCTAATGTCTTCGACGCCTCATGTTTAAAATAAATCGTACTGATAAAATTTCAAACTACAGTCATTTGTACAGTCAAAAATCTTTAGAAAATTTGTTTGATTTAAACAGCACTGGATGGCGCTGATGAGGCTACTCGAAGAGGTTAGTTCGTGACGTGACGTAGTGTTTCCGTTTTCGGGCCTGAGTAAGAAGGCAACGATTTGCCTCGAGCTTCCGCGTCCGCTAACCTTGATGAGACAAAATTTCGATCGAAACTCAATAACAAAAAAAATTCAGATAATAGAAAATGCTCGGGATGTGTAATAACTGGAGTACGCTTGATAAATCTTTTTTAGTGCGGTGTATTGTAGACAAAAGAACGTGCCTCAAATTATTCCGCAAATAGCAAGCCAATAATCACGTATGTGCAGTCTCAAAGTGAAACTAGTCTGCTTCGTAGCTTGCTGACCTCTATATAAAAATATCGGCACCCATGTCCTGCACAGACATAAACATTCCAATCCATTGCAATTATTTGAAAAGAGACAGGCTAGGCGCCTACAGTGAGTTTTATTCGTGCTGAAAAATTAGTTATTGAAGTTGCACATGTTCATAAGTAAGCGCGCCCACAGGGGTTTTACAACTCTTCTTGCCAAGAAAATACTTGCAAAACACGCAAATACAAAATATGGCACCACGTACCGACCGCTACGCGAAACCGACCATTCACAGATTACTGGAACCCTACCCTCTTGGTGGCAAACTCAGCTCTCGCTCGCATTATCCTGCTAGAAGAGAACGGGTTTATTGGAAAGGAAAGACGTGATTAGGAATTCAGCAATTCATAATTAATTATATTTATTTTTTCTGTTTAGCAATTCACGTTATATTAAAAAATTATTCAAAAAAAAAATAATACAGGGTGCGGCAGCATAACTTCCTTTTTTGAAATGCCCGCCCTTAAAGTGCTAACTGTTATAGCGCGGCGCTAGTAGTCTCATTCGAGAGAGGTGATTTTAATCACCCCTCATCCCTTGGTTAGTCGCTATCATGCGTTGGAACAGTGCGGAGCGTGCATTTACCGTTGTACTTTTCAAACGGAAAGTCGGTGAATTTTGAAAAAAGGAAGTTATGCTGCCGCACCCTGTAATTTGAAATGTTAGCATCCTTTCTTTCATATGGTAATATTTCTTGTTAAACATTGGTGGTTTATCTTTCTTGCTATTATAGGAATAAATATGTGCAACGTGAACAAGCAAATTGATCTTATATCAATAATTATAAGTCTAAAAATGGGCATTATCATTAGAATTACGATTAAATATCTTTGCTTAAGGCAATGCATTTTAATATGAGATTAAAAATAATTACAAAATAATAATAATTAATAAAACAAATTGAAATTATATCTATGAGCTACAGATCAACTGATTTGAATGGTTTACGGTATTGGGCGAAAAACTTTCTCGTATTTTAGTTTTTTCAAGAAGCACTTCATTAATTACTTAAATATTTGGTTTTATATTTACACTAGTCCTCTTTTTCCTATCGCTTATATCTCTTGAGAAAATTTTAGTTTTATTTATATAGAAATATATTTATATATAATTTGTTAGTTTGTGCAATTTAAGTGCTAAATTTAATTTTTTTCTTGTTTCACACAATTTTTTTTTTGAAAATATATTAGTTAACATAAGTGAAACACTCGGGGTTTTTTCTCTGTTTGATAAACTCTTTGAATATTAATTAAGGTAAGGAATTGTCCAACGATTTTTAACCATTTTCTAAATATTAAAAATTGACAATCAGTTTTCATTTTAAATTCTGGCAATATTTATTAATTTCTTCTTTCCATTAACTCTTAGTAACGGATTGAAAATAAAAATTGGTTAGGTCTTAATAGTTTGTAACCAAAAAGGATACAAAATCAAAAGCCAATAATTATCGAGATTTCATGAACGAAAAATTTATTAAAAATACCCGGTCGACTCTAGCAACTTGATGTACGATGACACAGCCTTGCAACGAAATCCCAAATTCACCCCCCGAGTTAGGCTTCACTCCTTTTTTGACAGCTAGCTCAAACGTCAAGAGAACATTGGAATTTGAATCTTTTAAAACTAGTTGAGCATGATGAAGGTGCGTGGAGCTCACGTAGATAAGAAGTGCCTTAATCAGTGGTCAATATTGCTTATAAATTATGATAGCTTTTCAAGACGCTTCCGATGCAAACGGGTTGTAATTTCCTCCGCTAGTATGGGCTAGTGATCGGGCACGCTACTTCATTTTTTAATTGTTCAACAAGGGCTCTTGCCGGGTAGAGTGGCCTTCCACTCGCGTGCCCTTTTATGGTATAGAGTTATGTGACTCGATCTATAACATAAATTGGTCACGTCTATATTTCTCATTTGATGGGAAAATTCATGCGAATTATGTTTGTATGAGTTTTCCACTCAAATAGGAAATATATGGCCACGTCTACGTTTGGATCTTGATCCGGTTGGGAGGATGCGAAGGGGCAACACCCCCGTCTTGATGCCCCACTTTTATTTGTGGGCCATAAGAATTGTCGGGTAACGACGAAGTCCTCCTAAGTCCGTCTGTCTTCCCTAGGTCCAATTTGTCCTTTTCGTCAGCAATTTCCAACCCTTAGCTGGTTACCTCCTTTTTTCGAATTCGGTCGACTTTTATTTGACCCCGTAATTCGTGGATGCGAAATCCTTTTGTAGTGGGTTCTTGTGCTGAGTGAAGAACCCGCCCCACGACACCGCAACGCTAGCCTGCCAGCGTATTCACGGCTCCCCAGACAAGGCCAATATCAGCGGATCCCAACATCCTGTTCCGCTGAGGCAGCAAACCATTGCTGCAGTCCTCTACGGACATTTATATATACCTATTTCACTACAAATATATTAAACATGAAAATAAGCAATATATGAATTACTAACTAATTTGTTTTGTCTTTTTTTTCTTTGAAAAACTAAAACAAAGAATTAAGGCAAGAGGAGAAAAGATGAGGACTAATAAATAATTCTTAATTTAAATAATAAGTATTTACGTTGGTTTCTATTTACTATTACAAATTAAAAGATGCTTTTACAAACATATTTCGTTGTGACTGTTCACATATCTGGATTACTTATTTTTTGTGTTATTTTTCTTTTTTTTAGCCTTTCTTTAAAGATTTTAAATTTATTTCTTTGAAGTTACTCAATGACAATGACATATCTGTAGTAGTTTGTTTGTTTGTAAGTTCTTACTGTTGGTTTCCTATAGTTCTTCTTTACAACTATCAACTTACTTGTTGCGGAGGATAATTGGCCACGTAACAGCTTTTTAGAATGACCCTTTCTGTCAACAATGGGAGGTTTGGGCGTAACGAGTGGATGCTGCTGGCCCTCCTCTCTTCAATGGGTGTGATCTGAAAAGTCTAACATGCCGCCATCTTATGCAAACTGTATTTAGTTGTGTAAGGTGATGATTTTCTTCCTAAGGGGTGGCTGCAATTTGGCAAGTATTCGCACATCGTTTCCGATGAGTAACAAAGGAAACTTCATTACCACAGTTTACTCGTATCCCAAATATATCATCATTAGAGCCGTAAGTAAGCCACGATTGATTAATAATTCCTGAAACAATATATGACTATACTTTGGTTTTGGTTTCGTTCCGAGTGATTCAGGTTGAACTTCGAAACTCATCATCGCAACCCAGCGGTAAAAATTGCACGTGCAAACTAGAAAGTGGAGTGCACAAATTGGTCGATATTTTCATTCGTCTGCGGATGAGTCGAAACTATAGGATACAGTCATTTGAAACTATAGGATACAGTCATATTGAATTCTTAAGGGACTGTAAGGTAGCTTTTAACGACAAAAAGTATGGTAAAATTTCCAAAACTAAGGCAAATTTTGCGCTCAGGTTACCTGTCGTTTTGGGGCTATTTGTTATCACCCAAGATGGATAAACGTTAAAATTATCAGATCGGTCACTTTTGCTGCGGCCTAGATTCCCGTTTTCCGCATGTGAATTGCTTGGTTCATGTTTCGCATAAATTTAAATCGCGAGTTTATCAACTTTGCAATGCGAATGCGCGTATATATGTACAGTTAATTTGCTGAACATTTGCAAAGTGTGCCTCCCAGGCAATATTCAGAATACCGGTATAAAGGGGCTTACAGAATAATGTGAATTAATCTTTTCATGCTAATCTAGTACAATTCCTGATTAGTGATAAAAAAGGTGTTATAATACGACGAATTAAAAAAAACTCCGAGTAGCTACCACTTCGAGTATCTTGACGATAGGGTCATAATAGCCATAAGATACAGTATTAAAATCTTCAGGACCACGCTTCAATCCGTATTCATTAGATGATCCCTTGGTCTTTTTTAAATACCAAAAAAGAGCTATAGAAATTTCACGATTTCTGGAAGATTGTCATACGAGTATACGCAGAGTATCATTCGTAACACCGTTCTTTAGCTAATCCGTCCTGGTAAAAGGTATTAAGAATTTATTTGCTTTCCACGCATTATATGGGTGGATTTGCGATACTTTAATTAATGGTGTTTGAGTCAATCTCTTAGTTTTAAATATTTTTTTAACCACATCCTATCCCTACCGCTCTCTCCATTACTCTTTCTTCATCGCACAACGCTTGTACGATCTGCACTTTATTATCCATCCGTTTCATCAGAGACAATTTGAAAATAAATTTAGTTTTCTCTATCATAATAATTTGGCTGCTGGTTAATGATTTTATTGATTCGTAAACCCGTCTAGGTTCTCGATTGCAGCTCCTTCTGATCATCATGCCCTTTTCCTTACGCTTCGTCTTGCTAACTTATTGTTGTATGTAAGTAAATTAATAAAGAGACACCGTTTCCGCACACGGTCAGCTATGGACTGACGGTGTTTTATTAAATATAATAATGTAATGGTTTGGTATAAAATAAAAGGGTTGCCATGTTAGAGTTCATAATATTATACTTTAAGTTTAAATTGACAAATTCTGATCAAGTTAAAATTGCAAATCTAACACCCCTTCTCAATTTTTCAATTAATATTAACTACAATAGATTTAAATTTTTGATTAATTCAGTAAATCTATTAGCATTTAATGGCTTTGTGAAAATATCCGCCGTCATCATTTTAGTTAGACAATAAACTGCTTCGATGATATTGTTAGATACTAGTTCTTGAACAAATTTATATTTAGTGTCGATGTGCTTCGTACGTTGACTGCTTCCATCGTTGTATAATCCATAGATGTAGCTTTGGTTTTAATTTTGTCAGATGTAACCTTGTATATTTCTCTATAACGTTGACGTCGGATTCCTTTATTACTACGGGTTGACTGTCTAGGTACCTGTACCTCTCGATGATCTTCGATACCATCAAGTTGCCTGTCAATTTTATTTTCAGTATCTTTATTCGCTGATTTCATTCCCATTCCAAATTCAATTTCCGCATCGTTATAATCAGTTGATGGATCTGCGTCTGGGAATCGAATATCCCTAGAGATTTTGAATTTGTTAGTATTTACATCTAATAGTCTGTAACCTTTAGTGCCCAATTTGTAGCCTACGAAAACTAATTTGTCGGCGGTCGATTCTAATTTACCACGTTGATAATTTGGGATATGCACATATATCTTTTGACCAAATTCATGAAAATAACTTAGATCTGGCTTTTTATTTTTAACCGACTTCCAAAAGAAAGAAGGTTATCAATTCATTGCGTATATTTTTTTTTTTTTGCTTTTTTTTTGTATGTTCACGCATAACTTTTAAACGGAGATAGATAGAAGAGTCCTGTTTTTGGCAAATGATACGTCTTTCTTCCAGTTAGGTCCCGTTTAAGGGATAAAAAATTCAAGTAACGGTAAAGGACTTTTACCGTTAAAACTAAAAAAATTCCGACTTTCACCCCGACTTTTCAGCGTAACTGATCGACGCGTGTAAGGATTTTGATTGTAGAGGTTTCAAATGAAGGACAACATATTGATCTAAAATGTATTGGAACAGAATTGAAATCCTTCTAAGGACTCTGTAGATATTAACAGTTAAATATGATACATTGATGTCAAGAAATTAAATTTAAATGATATTTCGTACGAAAAGTGCCAATTAGTTGGCACTCTGCAAGGATTTGTTGGAGATACCGAGTCCTTTGGTGACGGATGATAAAAATTTACAGTATCCTTAATTTTTCAGCATAAACGGTACATTTTAGTCCATCATTTCTACCGGAAATAACCCATAAATTAATTCTAGGTGCAGCATAAATACAACAGTTAAAGGGAACATTTCAGGATGCTTTTCTCGTCCGCATTCATTCTTTGCTTACCAATGAGCTTGGTATAGGATCCTTCTTACGTCCTTAGACGTAAACGTTACATATAGGATTAAAAAATCCCTCGAAGAAATAATAAGGAGTGAGTGATTGCAAATTACAGAGTTGAATTGTTACTTTGCAGTTAATATTATATCTACATTAGAACATATAAAATTAGTGATTTCCATACTAAAAACCGGCGAGAATCGCAACCTTAAAAGAGATACGTTTCCTGCTATAATTGATCATAACTGTACAGATGAAGATGAAAATGCATAGCCGAGTTTTCATTGAACATTATGGTATGATTTTCTTGAAACTTTCATGAAAATTAGATGCCATAGTTAAGTGAAAACGAAGGCGATGGGTATCGAATAAACGTGAACGAATGATGCGGTTAAGAAGGATATTTTTAAGTAAATTTCATGAGATTGATTGCGGAGTGAACTATATGTTTATATATATAAATACATATGTCTACAGACACACACACACACACACACACACACACACATATATATATATATATATATATATACACATATATATATATATATATATATATATATATATATATATATATATATATATATATATATATATATATATATATATATATATATATATATATATATATATATATCTATAAATATATATATATATATATATATGTATATATACACATATATATATATATATATATATATATATATATATATATATATATATATATATGTATATAATATATATATATATATATATGTATATAATATATATACATATATATGTATATTATATATATATATATATATATACATGTATTATATATATATATATATATATATATATATATATATATATATGTATATATATATAATACATATATATAAATATATATATGAATATATATATATATATATATATATATATATATATATATATATATATATATATGTATTATATCTATATATATGGCTATGTGTGTGTATGTGTGTGCCTTTGCTTCGATTTTCTCCAAATTTTCAGCAATATTTCTGTTGTGGCCAAAGTATAGCTCCAGTTTGTACCAAAACTAGTACAAAGATTAATTCAATTGTGTGATAAAGCTCATAATAAAAAATCCAAGCTTGAACAATTTGAAACGGTCGCTCAAAGGTCGAAAAAAGTTGAACGATAAAAAGCACTTCAGGGTCAGGTCAGAATATAAAAATGGCGGGCTATGCAAAGTGCAAAATTCGAAAATTTCTCAAAGCTTTAATTCATATTGGATTATTATGAAATATAAATTCAAGGTAGACTTTGATGAGATCGTGGATTTAATGTACCAGAGCTAAATTCGATTCCTATGAACGCGTCAGATTTTAGCCGTAGTGGTTTTTTTGCATTGCAGTAAAAAATGATATTTTAATATACGAGAACATGATACAATGTATTCATGAAACAGAGTTTTGAATGGTTTGAAATGAAAAAATTTGCCACTAAAAAGGGTGAAATAAAAAACTTTTAGAAAAAAAAAGAAAACCGACTTCGGAATGCCCTAAAAAGGATGAAATAAATTTTTTGGAAGCGGTGCCAAATCAATTTCCCCATTTCAACATAGATACTTCCAACATCTGCACCATCACAAAAGAATGGGGGAAAATATGATATGGCACCGCTTCCAAAAAATTTATTTCATCCTTTTTAGGGCATTCCGAAGTCGGTTTTCTTTTTTTTTCTAAAAGTTTTTTATTAAATATTTCGTATGGAGTTATAACAGCATTTGTCATAGGAAAAAGATTTAATATGTGTTTTGCTGTTGTTATTGCTTCACCCCAGAAACGATTAGGTAATTTCGAACTATAAACCCTGCAACGCGTCATTTCAATCAGCGTGCGGTTCTTCCGCTCAGCTTTACCATTTTGTTGAGGTGTCTTGGGTACAGTTAATTAAGTTTTAATACCCTTTTGTTTAAAATAATTTCTTGATTCAATATCCATGTACTCACCGCCACGATCTGATTGGATACAATTAGGCGTTTTATTCAGTTGAGTTTCCATCATTTTAACGAAATTCCTTATGATGTGGGACACTTCGTCTTTTCGTTTCATCAGGTATATACACGTATACCCACTAAAATTATCTATCAAACTAAGAACGTACTTATTGCCCCTTGGTGTAGCATGAAGAGGTCCACAGACATCCGAATGTATTATTTCAAGAATTTCACTCGTTCTAGTCTTGGACTCATTAGGAAAATTATCACGTGTTGATTTATTCATTAAACAAACTTCACAAACATAATTATGCTTGCATCCTTTAAACGCTACGTTATCGGCCAAATGATTCAGTTTCCGAACGTCATTTAAGTTGCGTTGCCCTAATATTTTATGCCAATCATGTACACATTTCGGATTGTTCGACTGTACCGAATTCGCAAGTTTATGATCCACTGAGAGTCTGTAAATGTTATTATAGGCACTTACGGTGATAATTACAGCTTCTTTCAGCAAAATTTTACAAGCGAATTCATTAAAATGAACTTCACATCCTTTGCTGATCAGTTTGTTCACCGAAACTAAGTTGCAAATTAAGTCCGGCATAAAATAAACGTCATTCAGTTTTATTGTTTTGCTCATTTCACTTTGTTTACCGCTGATCCTAACAATGCCTATTTCTTTCACAGGTAATGCGCGAACCCTCAACGGAAAAAACGATGTGCGCTCGTACTTTATCGTCTTTCAAAATTTATGCGTCGGTAATTGTATCAGGCCTTGAGTCCCTCACAACCGCCCAGAGCTCATCCCGTTTTAGAAGTAGCTTCAATTTGAATTTCCAAGTTTGGTAATTCGTGTTGTTGAGTTTCGTTATACGAATCGACTCTGCCATGCTGAATTTTCACTTTTCACGACTATAAAACAAAACACTTTAATGCACGGACCTTCTGTGTCTGGGCCCATAACCTGTTGCGTGGAAAAAATAATGAACAGACTCCGTTTGCGCACACGGTCAGCTATGGACTGACTTTCTTTTATTAAATATAATAATGTAATGGTTTGGTACAAAACAAAAGGGCTGCCATTTTAGAATTCACAATATTATATTTTAAGTTTAAATTGACGAATTCTGATCAAGTTAAAATTGCAAATCTAACACTTATTTCCAATTATTCCTCATCCTCGTTTAAGAATGTTGATTGGCCTTGTTTTGACGAACAGTTATCTGATCTCTTGACAGACAAATTCCCGGATGAGCGTGTACTTAACAACCAACAAATCAATGAGTCAATCCATGTTCTCTCTTCTATGATTTCTTTATGCATGGGCTCTTTTGCACTTGCCAGAAAATTTAATATCTCAAAATATGACAATCTTTCCTCATCAACACTGCATTTAATTCATACTAGAAGTAAATGGCAGTAGAAACTAAAAAGAATATTTCACCAAAATTACAATAGAGTAAATCCTCTTCTTCGTTCACAAATAATTGCCTAAGTAAAATTATAAGTGATAAGATGTATCTTGAATTGAATACGGCGTATAAACTACGGCTTTCTTCTATGAAGCCATCCTCACATCTTTTAAAAAAAATAAATAACTTGAATGGCCGGTTGTCAAATGATTGGAATGTTTCCAGGGATTCTATTCATTTTAATGGACAATCATATGTTACGACCGATGCAAAATTGAACGTTTAGTCCTCCTTTTATAATAATCTTTACGGTGAAAAATCTTATGCTAACAGTGCTTGTAGAGAATAAAGTCAGTTCTTTTAGTTTAGGTTTTGAAGGATTTTTCCTGACAATATTTTCTCCCTATAGTCGCTCCTCACATCCCACTTGCTTAAACGTTCGTGATTTTTTTGCCAGCTTTGATGAAATCCAGTCTTTAATAGTAAATTTGAATAATAAAAAATCTTTTGGTCCAGATGGTGTTTCGAACTTAGTAATCAGGAAATATAGCAACTCAATTTCTAGACCTCTTGTCGTCATTGCAAATAATTGCATTAATGATTGTTACTTTCCATCTGCTTGGAAAGCAACCAGATTAGCTCCTTTGCCAAAATCAAGAAGAAATAATATTAAGAAATTGAGACCAATCTCTCTTCTTTCGAACGTAGGCGAAATTCTCGAAAAAATTAATCTGTGTTCTTTTTCGGTTTGGTTAAAACGTTTAATCTATAAGCTTTTAAATTGTAACTGCCCTATTCCTTTAGCTCGTATTTTCATAAGTTTTCTTCATATCCGTAGTTTATCGATTAAAAAAGGCAATTCCTACTCTTCTTTAATAAGTGTATATTCTGGTGTTCCTCAGGGTAGACTCAAATAATCGTTATAATGGTGTAGATAGTAGTGAATATACATATCTACCATACAATCGTAAACCACAACCAGTACCCATATCACAGCCAGAACTCAACGATCTAGTTAGAGACTTAGACTTAGCCAAAGATGGTGCAGAGCATCTTGCTTCATTTTTGAAGAAAAGAAATCTGCTCAAGCCAGAAACTAGTGTTTCATTTTACAGAAATAGGGACCAAAAATATCACAAATATTTCAAAATCGATGATGATTTGTCACTAGCATATTATACTAATATTAAAGGCTTACTAAATGAATTAATGGGAAACCTTTATAATCCTGTTGATTGGAGACTGTTTATAGATTCTTCTATGCGAAGCATCAAGGCAGTTTTTTGCACAACACTAAAGTATATGCTCCTGTTCCAATTGCACATTCCACAGTTATAAAAGAATATTATGATAAAATGAAGAAGCTTTTAGAAAAAATAAAATATGCTGATCACAACTGGAAAATCTGCGGAGAACTCAAAATCTTAACAATATTGCTTGGCCAACAGTCTGGCCCACAAATAAAGAAATTGTTTCAGGACACAATATTCGTAACAAAAATGAACGAGATTGAAAAAGCTGCTTGGCTAAGTTTTAAAGAAGTCGCAACAAACTTTTTAGGAAATAATAAAAGTCCTTACCACAAAGAGATAGATAAGAAAATGGTTAAAAATTTTCGAAAATTAGGATGCCTAAGAGTTGATGATTTCTCCGACAATCTCGGCGACTACAGCGAAGAACAAGGAGAGCGCTTTCACCAAGACATTAAAGACATCGAAAACCGATATCCAGGACGATGGGATGACCACATGTTGGCTGACTATTGCTGGTCACCCAAAAGAGAGACGAATCCACAGCTAAAAAATGAATTGGGAAGAAAATCTGTAAAAAGATAAGAGAACGAAATATAGTCGTAAAAATAGGATAGACAGTAATATTCGGCCACTTAATCAGTGTATTGAGTTTCAAAGTTTTAGCTTATTCAAGTTATTCAACTGGGGTGTTGGGTGTGATTTTGTGGTTATGGGTTAGATTTATTGGGCATCAGATTTTGGGCATTAGGGTTGTTGGCATTTAGATTTATTAGGTGTAAGTTATTGGGTATAAGGGTTAGCCACATTCAATTTGCACCAAAGCACAAACGCCCAGGTCCTACTTGAGCAGTTTGCGAGGGATAAGAAAGCTGACCTCCTATTGCTGAGCGAGCAACATCATAACAAGGACTCGCAAGCGTGGTACCCTGACAAAACTGGTACCTCGGCCATCTGGGTTCGAGACAGCGCCCGCCTTCAGGTGCAGGGCCATGGACGCGGGGATGGTTTTGTGTGGGTGCGGTGTTCAGGGATAACATATTTCAGTGTTTATCTGACGCCTAACGAGGCAATGCGATCCTTTCGAACAAAACTCGATGCCCTGGAGGACGCTGTCTCGAACACAGAGGGCCACATGCTGGTCAGGGGAGACTTCAACGCTAGAGCCATCGAATGGGGTATGCCACAATCCGACCCAAGGGGAAAGCAAATCTTGGACATGGCGGCCAGAACAGCGCTTTTTGTCCTAAATACTGGTAACACCCCTACTTTCCGCCGCTGGGGTTGCGTAGGAGCCATACCCGATGTGACACTCGCTTCGGAGTCCCTGGTACCTAGAGTACACAACTGGCGAGTACTAGAGGACTACTCGGCTAGTGATCACCAGTATATAGCTGTTGAGATTCACGACGGTGCCACTCTGCGTGCATATGCCCAAACTTCAATCCTCGGATGGAGGACTGGGAGGATGGACGTCGAGAAGTTCACTGACGCGCTTACGGCAGGCGCACCGTTGCTGGGAGCTCCGCCAGGGAGTGGAGGGCCTACAGCCAAGGACTTGGTGAACTCAACTATGAGTACCATCATAGCTGCTTGCGAGTCTTCCATGCCCCGTCGGAGACCCCGACATGGTAAGCCTCCAGTATACTGGTGGTCAAACGAGATCGCCGAACAAAGAAGCGAGTGTCACAAACTTCGGTGAGAGGCCCAGCGGGCGCGAACACGGGAGGAGGCAGACACTAGGCTAGCAGCATACAGGTCCGGCAGGAAATATCTTCGCAGGCTTATTAACAAGAGCAAGACCTCGTGGACGATGTAAATAGGGATCCGTGGGGCCTTGGCTACAAGCTGGTCATGGGGAAACTTGGTGCCCTACGGAAGCCTTGTATACATGACGCGGAAAAGATGGACGCGATAGTGCGGGGACTCTTCCCCGCCCATCCCGTCCATGTTGACGCTGTCCATGGTGAAACAGCAGTCGAGTGCCCACTCTTCACACAGCTGGAACTGGAGGAGGCAGTCCTCTCCCTGAAAGCGAGGAAGGCTCCAGGTCCAGATGGTGTTCCAGCTGAGGTTTTGCAGCTCGTCTATCACCATTGTCCTGACTTGCTGCTCAGCACATTTAACGCTTGCCTACGGGACGGGGTTTTCCCGGTACGATGGAAGGTGGCGAGGCTCGTGCTGGTCAGCAAGGGGAAGGGAAATCCTGAATCGCCGTCTGCATACCGCCCGTTATGCATGCTAGACACGGCTGGGAAAGTGCTAGAGAAACTCATCAAGGGAAGACTCACTGACGCGTTTCGTGCTGCTGGGGACCTATCTCCTCGGTGGTACGGCTTTAGAGCAGGACGTTCTACCATTGATGCGATTGCAGAGGTGGTGAACGCGGTCCAAAAGGCAGAGGCATATAGTCGCACCAAGCGACGGATCGTCCTGTTGGTGACACTCGACGTCAGGAATGCCTTCAACTCCGCTAGATGGGTGGATATTCTGGATACGCTGGAAAACTCTTTTCAAGTTCCAGAATATCTAATGCGGCTTTTGAGGAACTACCTAAAGGACCGAAGCCTGCTCTACGACACGACACAGGGCCAACCAAGGATGGAAATTACATCGGGTGTTGCCCAGGGATCTATCCTTGGTCCGGACCTGTGGAACGTGTCTTACGACGGGCTACTGAGACTTGAGATGCCAGATGAGTCGTGCTTGGTCGGCTATGCGGATGATGTTGCGGCTCTGGTCGCCGGACGCACCGTTGAACAAGCGCAACTTAGGCTAGGTATGCTAATGCGCCGAGTGAGGGACTGGATGACTGCTCGCGGGCTCAGTTTAGCACTGGAGAAAACCGAAGTGGTCATCTTGACAAAAAAGAGAATCCCTAGAGTAAGGATGATCAGTATTGGAGATATACAGATCGAGTCGAAGCCAGCGGTGAAGTACCTGGGGCTACTGATCGACTCGAAGATGAGTTTCTCTGAGCAAATCAGGGCAACGGCTGAGAAGGCTGCTTCGGGAATATCGGCCCTGAGTCGACTTATGGCCAACGTAGGGGGACCCAGCCCATCAAGAAGACGCCTCTTGATGAGTGCTGTAGGGTCAGTGCTACTGTACGGAGCAGAGGTATGGGGCGACGCTCTCAGCAAGGAGGTATACCGAAAACGATTGGCACAGGTACAGAGAAGAGGAGCACTGAGAATTGCATCTTCGTATCCAACAGTCTCCGACTCGGCGGTGAGAGTTATTGCAGGTGTGATACCTGTCGCCCTCCTTGCTAGAGAGCGCCGCGCTATTTACCTGCGCCGAAACGAGGATGCGAGGGAGATTGTTGTCCGCGAGGAGAGACAACGCTCGCTCAACGATTGGCAGCAGTCTTGGAGGAATTGCACGAAGGGAAGGTGGACTGCGCGCCTCATCCCGGATGTGAGAGCGTGGCTAAATCGAAGGCATGGTGAGACTGACTACTATCTGACCCAGCTTTTGAGCGGGCATGGGTGTTTTCAGTCTTACCTGCACAAGATCGGCAAGTCACGGTCTCCCGATTGTCGGTTTTGCCCAGGAGAGGAGGACAATGCCTGTCACACATTTTTTGCGTGTACCAAATGGGCCAGGCTGCGAAGGGAACTCTACAGGGAGACGGGAGAGCTCACCCCGGATAATATAGTTGCGGTGATGCTCGAATCGGTTGACAAATGGAACCAGGTGGCACATTATGCTCGGGCAGTCCTAAAATATAAAAGGGACTCACAGCAGCCGGAGGCACTGGGGCTGGGGGATCGCTCTTCTGGCAATTCCTCTTCCCCCCTCCCCTCCCGCTAGGAAAGGGACTCCCCAGCTTGAAGGCGCCCACGGCGTAACAAAACGAGACCTGGCCCGAAGTAATGTGTCAAACGGTTCCAGGCTAGGTTCTCAGATTGACAGGGGAGGTGTTTAGTGGGTAGTCCAAAGGTATCCTCCATGGGAGTCCCACACTGCCAGACTCGGCGGGCATAAATGCCTTCACCTCCCTACCACAAAAAAAAAAGGGTTAGCCACATTACGATTTTCCTGGTGTAACTAGCGATTTTTAGACGCAAATACGAACACACTGCGACAAGATTTGCAATGGAACTTCAGGCATGCGCAGAACTAATATGCTCATTTGAAGGTATTTCTTTGCCAGGAACACATGCGCTAACTCATTTGTGCGCTATGCAAGAAACTTCCGTGAACGTCAGCGTCAAATGTCCAAATGATGTGCGCCTGCGTGAGTATCACAAAAACTACCTACTAAACTGGTTTTAGGGTTCGGCCACATTGCGATTTTACAGTCGTAACCAGCGATTTTTAGACGCAAATACGAACACACTGCGACAAGATCTCCGAAAGAACTTCAGGCATGCGCAGAACTAATATGCTCATTTGAAGGTATGTCTTTGCCAGGAACACAGGTGCTAACTCATTTGTACGCTATGCAAGAAACTTCCATGCACGTCAGCGTCAAATGTCCAAATGATGTGTGCCTGCGCGAGTATCATAAAAACTACCTACTAAACTGGTTTTAGGATAAATCGCAAATTCCTGCGACTGCCGACCTGGAAAAAATTGTCGAAAATCGCAGTGTGCGGGCTTCCATTTAACCATGTGTAACTTGCGACAGAAGTGCGGCTAAATAGTCGTAGTCTGATGCATCCCTTAGGAAAAATCGCAAATTCCTGCGACAGCCGACCTGGACAAAATTGTCGAAAACCGCAGAGTGCGGGCTTCCATTTAACCATGTGTAACTTGCGACAGAAGTGCGACTATATAGTCGTAGTCTGATGCATCCCTAAAGGTATGAATCATTAGGATTTTTGGGCATAGATATTCAAAACGGGTAATTGGGAATAAGATGACAGGTCTCAGGTTTTTAAGTATAGGTTGGTGGTTATGTATTACGAGGTATTGAGGTATTTGATTTCAACAGTGCCGGACTTAGAAAGGAGGGGGCTAGGGGGACTGCCTTAACCTGAAAATGTTTTTCAATGTATTTTTTCCGATTTTTACTGGTTTCAAACCATTTATTGAGGTTAGGAAAAGATTTGGACGTGATGATCTAAATCTGACCACAGATTCATGTTTAACATGTCCAAATCCGTATGAGTATAGGTTAAAAGGTGGGAAAAAATGTTCTTCAAAGTATTTTTGTCGATTTTCTCTGTTTTTATCCCATTTTTTTGAGGTTAGAAAAAAATTAGGACATGATGGCTCAATTCTGGTCACAGGTTCGTGCTCAGCAGATATCAATTCATATGAATATAGGTTTAAATGTCAAAAATAAATTTTTTTCGAATTTTACGAGTGTAATTTCCACGATTTTCTCTGATTATAACCCTTTTTTTGAGGTTAAAAAAAATCAGCACATGATGGCTCAATTCTGGCAGGCCAAAAGACTATGGATATGGCATCAAAAGTATACCCAACTTTTTTTTGTGTGGCTGTGCAATTCCTCGTTAATTACTCCTTCCTCATAAGCTATTATTTTACTCACCGATCGTAGTTAATAGTTTAGTTTTTATATTTTATTTATTTTTTTGCTCTTTTCAATAAATACCATTTTTTTAACTTTTACAGTATACGTTACCATTTGCTTCTGGTTTCATTTACTTAGTTCATTATATTACTTGTAATTAATTATTATTGTTAAATATTGTAGTGAATAGTTAATTCAGTGTGCATGTCGGCGTATTGAACGGAGTTCACAACAAATTGATGATTGAACGCCGAGAAACGTGATGTTTCATAAAATAATTTGTGTACATATTCACCTGTACGATATGGTTTCATTTGGAGATTATTGAAAATAATTTTTTCGTAACTTAATAACTCAATCAACGTGGAGAACAGTTTACGCTCTTCTTCATATTTAGCATCATTTGATTGTAAAGCGGCCATTACTTCATAACCCAATTTCTTAGGATGTAAGCAATTTTGTTCATGTTCTGGAGCTTCATGAACTGGTCCCTTCCATTGGCATCCAATACGATGGTTTTTGCAAATTAGAAATTTCTTTTACACCGAGAACGGAAAGAAAAACTACGTGAAAAATCCTTTTTTCTCGGCGCGAACGAAGGCCGCCACAACCGTACCTGCTCGATTACTATAATATCTTATCATATTTTGTAAGTTCGAAGTGTCATATTCATGTAAATTCCTTACTTGTTGTTTTTGCGACTAATTCTCAATTGTATTTTTCAAGTTATAAGCCATTGGCACCGGTGTGATACTATTTTCATCAATCTTTCATTCACATTGAATTGGTTACGACCGAATCTTGTAATAATTGCTGTTTGACCACAGTGCCGTTGTCGAGCTATGTACCTTCTTATCATATTAAAAATGTTTGCACCTAAATAAGATATCTATCTATAAACAGTCTAGTTTGAGTGAGCATTCGCAAATTTAAAAATTTTATATACTTTGGTCGGCAACTTAGATTCAATATAGTTTCCACAGTAATTATTAATTTGTTATTCTAACATAAGACAAATTTATAATATTTCTCGCATATAATTGAATTTATCAATACACCACCTATTGAGGAATATTAACTATTTACTATGCAATTATGAATATTTTCAAATATTTTCCACCACACTTTTCGATACTCGTTCGCCATATTTGGTGGGAAAGTACTAAACGAAACTATCGAAGCGCATTTGTAACGATAATTTCGATATTTTTGGGGATGTCTCACAGTTCTTCGTTGGATTTTTAAAAAGCGGTACGGCCATATTGATTAGTTTGTCGAGGCGGTGTTCTACTCGTAGACGTTTCGTGCATTCTCTTTGTAGACGGAATTTGTGTGCTAGTCTGTTTTTTCCATAAGAAAATCGCGAAACATCCGAAATGTCTGAACGCGAAAATAACGTGTATAAGGCGAAATTAGCTGAACAAGCTGAGCGCTATGATGGTGAGTTCTACTTTCTTTAAAATTGTGTCCGGTTCGTAGAGAAAAAAATGTTTGGAAAAAGCGTTATGTGTGGAATGAAAGCGGCTCGGTTGGGATCAAAATGAACGTTAATTGACCTGGTTGTTCGTTGGAATTAGCCTTGACGGAAAAAGGATTATGGAGTAGGTGAAAATCGAGACAGAGGCCCCAATGGTGGCTCGGTCGGGATTTTCAGCAAAAGGTAAGGCTGCCGCAAGCGGACTCGTTACCGGCACGATAGTGGCGTCCAGGCTGCAGTTGCGAAGCGAAAATTGGATTATTGGGCGTTTCGAACGGAAACTGAGATTTCTTCGTGTGCAGACGTCAAATGCCGGCTTGGCGTAGTTGTAATCTAACGATTATTCAGTGACTCAGAAAATTAATAATCAGTGGTCCGAAAATGGATGGGAAAGAAGCGGGGCTTGGCCCGTTGATTAATCGGCCTAGTCACTAGCCGTTGGTGTAGTCATTGCGTCGAAAAAAGGTGAAGGCGCAGATTTGTTAGTCGCGAAGCAAGAGGTCGGTAGCAGAAGAAATCAATGGACGGATCAATAAAGGTGTTGGGAAGGGTCTTTGAAAAAGGGGTGGGTGAGGGTTGGGGCTGAATAATTCGCGATACGAGCGGCGCACAGGCAAGTTCTCCAGTTGGCGCTACACTCTGCGAATTTTATCTGAATCCACCCAGGGATATCTGTCGTGCATAGATTGCTTCCTCAGAAAGTATCTGCTACCAAATTATAAAACAATTTACAGTAACATTTCTGATTGTGGCTTGTTACGAAGAGTTTTGCATAGATTTTATACTGCTCAATAACCCTTAATTTTAATTGACGAATTTTTCTAATTGATTTGTCGAGAAAGCTATTTTTGCACTTGTTAACGCATTCGTCGTGGAGGCTACATTGTGGATGCAATTAGTCATCGGGCAAAGATAATTTGTGCATAAGCTTTCAAGTGAAAACGCCAAAGATGTGCGGACCGGTTGGACAGAGTCGCAGTAGACTGGAGGTGTTTGTCGAGCAACGTGAAGTGTAGCAACAGTGATAAATGACGAAGATAGGCGCAGCAGCAGTAAAGCAAACGATAAGTGGTTGGGTTGCTCACATCTTACTCATGTCTTGTGTGGCTGTTAGAGCAGTTACCCATTTTTACTGGCCATGAAGTCGATAGAGATAGAGGCTAGTGCGCACTCCAATACACCGTCTTGAGTCGGAATCTGTGAATCTCGACCGTCCATCGTCATCGAGCGTCTGGGCTCGACCCGACCCGGTCGTTGTACACTGGAACTGGCGGGCTTAGTCACAAGTCGTACCGATTGATGAATTGTGTATTGTACTCGATTCCAGTGAATCGCGTACTACACTGGCAAGTGTTCCTCAATGACGTACGTCGACATGGGTTGGGGTTCGCACTAACGACCGAGGGCACGCGGTGATATTGGATACTTGCACTCTAGCCCTGAATGTCATAATTGATGAGCAAATATGTGCGGAGGAATGCTTGTGCCAGAAAAAATGCGTACAAGCAGCGAAACGTCTTCGCAGCTGAAATTCGGCTAGACTAGACTCTCGACCGCGAAGGGGAAGTTCTCCATTTGTTAGAATACCCAATATTTGCCGACACACCGAGCACAAGTCGCACAATACATTCAAGGCCGTTCATGCCCAACACACGCTCGAGTCTCGAGCAAGACCGGCTGGTTGTTGGCTCGGTCTCGTTGCACGTTCGTTGCTTCATCTGGTCGTAGTTTGTGATGGAGGCGGTTGCCTGGATTTATAATTTGAGCTAATAATGTTCGTCGCGACCGCTTCTGGTCGTCGTCGTAGCGCGTTTCTTTGGAGCCCCTCGAGGACTTGTCAGCGTGTAGAAGACGTTGCTGACGGCCTCATCTGCTCTGTTACGTAACGTAGTTTTTCTCAGGCGAGAGATAAATTGGTGGCCGAAATCACTCGTCGAGCCTCGACGAGTAGAATATTATAGAGGTAGCTTGTATTGCATTTGCAGGTTGATAAGCGGAAAATATTTATTGTGACGTAAATGCAAGACTAGTTATCGTCGTTGTTCGGTTGGTTGTGTTGATTGGGCGCGTGCAAGCCAACCATAAATCCAACAGCTCTTAATTTGCATATGTGGGGGGGATATGGAACGAACAATGCCTCGGAAACGGATTATGATAAGGAATTTCGAAGTGCACAACTGTGGAACAAATTCGAACGAAATCTATATATACATGCAATATGTATCTATTCTAAATATTTGGTCACGCATAATACGTTTAAAATTTTTGAATTATTTTAGACTTTGTCATGTCGAAATTTTAGACTTTGTCATCTCGAATATGAGACGACGTCAAAAATCTGATAAAGGGAAGCACTTTACTTCCCAATGTCCTATGAGTTCTGTAGCGTAGTAGTAGTACTCTATCTATCATAAAACTCTGGTTGTTATTATACCTTCTGTTTAATGCCAACTTTAACGAAAGTTGCTAAGTTTCATGAAAGTATCGCTCGGCGAAATACACGTGTTGGAATGTGTTACAGAATTTGCAAAAAAAATAAACCAATCAAAACTACTAGTCTAAGAGAACGCAAAATTTACACACTGAATTTTAAATGCTTGCTAAATAGTAAAAATCAACTCTGGCAGTTAGTGGCCATGTTATTGAGGAATAAGGGCAATTTTAGTTGAAAGTAGTCATAATTCAAGAGATCGAATTCGATATTTAGTAAAGGTTTTTCCTTCTTACTTTTCGAGAAAATGTTTGCAGCGTTCCAGCAACACTTGCGGGGAAGAGTGTTCAAATGTTATCTTTTGATTTATTAAAACAATTACTGCTACCTTGATTTTGAATTTCAGCTCAAATATTTAATTACAATTGTTTCTCTTAAACTTTAGTTATTTTGTTACTTTTTTTGCCTTAGTACTACAGCCCCTTTCGAGGTTTCGCTTACAGAAAGAGTATCTCATCATCTTGATCGGGTGTTTCGGCACTCGGGAAGGTGAGATTCCTAGATATTTTGTATGATAATTCGTAGTCAACGATATCTTAAACGTCTAGAAACTGCTTACTTTGATTATTTTCGATTCTGTGTTAAAAATCAAGATAAACTGTGTGTACAACCTTTGAGTTGTCTTCTTAATTTACTTAAGTGAGCAACCTAAAAGAACATTTACTCGTAGTACTTGTTAGTGTTCCAATATAACGGAGGAAGCCTAGCTAGCAATCATGTGAAAGACTTACTTTCGCATGAACCGAAGGAGAATCAGAGACTTGCATACCTTTAAAAAGCATTAACCGGTACCAGACGAAACAAAATGTTTGTACATTGCACCTTTTATTGCAAATACGTTTCAGCACTAGTTTTGGATAGTTCTAACCAAGCTTTTTCATGGTATGAAGCATCAAACAAAGAAACTTCCTAAGTAATCCTTCGAAATTAGTTAAATTCTTTTGTTAAATTCACATTCATCTATACTTAACACAAATAGAGCGAGTGTAAAGTAAACTGAAGCGTTTTGTTAACCTTTACCTTAGTACAGATTTAATTAGTTTCTGAACAATTTAGTTTTTTGGGAGGTGAAGGCTGTTTACACCCTGAGCGTGGGACTCCAAAGCGCACAAGGCACTATATACAACCCACAAAACACGTTTCCTGACAGCTATGAATCTAGCCTGGAACCGTTGAGTGCATTCAGGCTAGGCCCCATTTTCCTTCGCCTAGGGTCTTCGGACTCTAGAAATCTCCTTTCTATCGGGGAGGAGGGAAGGGAAAGGGATTACTAGAAAAGATATCCCCTAGCCTCGACGCATCCTGACGCTCTAGTAGCCTTTTTTTTTACCCTCCAGGACGGTCCGTACATTATGTGCTACGCTGTTCTAGTTGTCAATCAATCCCAGCATCTTTCCGATTATAGTCTCCAGTAGAGCGCTCCAACTTCATGAAGAAGTCAGCATGCAGTCTGTCTCATCTTTTGCAGTTATAAAATGTATGGCAGGCATCATCATCTCCTACGTAAGACACACAGTCGGGGGACCGTGACTTGCCATTCTTGTGCAGGTAAGACTGAAAACATCGATGCTCGCTCAAGAGCTGGGTCAAATAGAAGTCAACCTCATCATGCCATCTATCGAGCCATTACTTCAATTTAGGAATCAAACGGGCAGTCCAGCTTTCCTTTCTTCCAGGACTGTTGCCAATCGCAGAGAGTGCGTTGTCTCTCTTGACTAAGTCGCTGTTGCCTTCGCTTCTACGTTGGTAAATATTTATACGCTCTCTAGCAAGAAAGACGATCGGTATCACTGTTGCTATCACTAACACTGCCGACCCGGAAACGATCGGTGTGCACGTAGAATTTGTAGCGCTCCTTGTCTCTGCACTTGTGTCAACCGCTATCGGTGCTGCTTCTTGCTGAGAACGCCTCTCCGTATTTCCGGTCCTTAAAGTAGTGCAAAATGCACAGCGCCCGTCAAGAGTCGTGTTCTTGATAAGAAGGGTCGCTCTATATTGGCCATTAAACGTGCAAGTGCCACAACCCTCGCCGCCGCTTTATCAGCTGTTGCCCCGATTTGTTCGGAAATCTCATCTTCGAGTCTATCAATATTCCCAAGTTTTTCATTACTAGTTTTAATTCTACCCGCATTTCCCCTATATTGATAGTCCTGATCATAGTACATTTACATAGTATCCACACACCTTCCATTTACCCTGTGTTGCACATTTTCTGAATTTTTCCAGGGGCCGGTCGTATTCAAAAAACAAAATAAAAAGCAAGTAAAATTTCCGACGCACGTGTTCTTTTACGCATTTCACAATAAGGGAGCATTGCAAGATCCTTATAAAAAACTAAAAGATTGCATAGAACGAATTTGCTTTTCTTCAGGGTTATTGATTTTTTCAGATCTGGTAGTGCTGGAATCTCTCATCGAAGCACATGTTTGTGTTCACGTCAATTCTCGCGTCAGCATTTACCTACCTGCCTGATGAAGATTTATGGTCACTCTTCACCTTGTGTTCGGGTTTTTTTTTTTTTGGAGGCTAAATTGAGTGTGGATGCTATGTGAGTATTATGCTATGGTCCTGACTTTGGAAATTCTTTTCTTTGTCAAGATGAAGATTTCGATTTTTTCCAGTGCAAGGCTCATGCCGCGAACAGTCATTCATATGTTGCGCTTGTAGACCGTGCGTCCAGCGACTAGCGCCGCAACATCATTTGCATAGTCGATCGATCGTGATTCATCTGGCAGTTCCAGCCTCAAGAGTCCATCATATGAGATTTTCCACAGATTAAGGCTAGGATGGAGCTCTGAGCTACACCCGATGTAATTTCCATCCTCCGCCGACCTTCCTTCGTGGTATAGAGCAGGCTGTGTCCCTCAAAATCCGCATCAGATATTTTGGTATTTGGAAAGGGCTTTCCAGTGCTGTCAAAATATCTGCCAATCTAGCGGAGTTGAAAGCATTTCTGACGTCAAGACTGACCAGCAGAGCAACCTATCGGGTGAAACTGCTATGTATCTACGTGCTGGATCGCGCTCACCACTTCCATAACGACGTTAGCGGAGCGACCGGCTCTAAAGCCATATTTTTGTGGAGATAGGGCCCCAGCAGCATGAATCGCGTTAGCGAGTCTTCCCGGCTGAATTCTTCTTCTCCGGCCGTGTCTAGCATACGCAACGGGCGGTATGCAGAAAGCAAATCGGGACTCACCTTGCTACTTTTCAGCACTCTGGGAATATTCCTTCACACAGGCAAGCCCAGAACGTACTGATCAGCAAGTCAGGGCAACAGGGATCGACCAGTACCTCAACTGGAATCTCCTCTTGGCACTGGGGCCATTTGAAAGTTCTCTGAGTACAACAAAAACAATCTACGGTTTTATTACCATTCGGGGCTTCCGTCGAACCAAACACTAAATTTTGAATTGGATTTTCTAATTTCTAAATAAAATGAATGATGATAATAGCACCTTTAAGATTTTAGTCAGTCAATGGTTGTTAGAGCTGAGAGGTTAAAATTACATGGTTTTCCTTTTAAAGCGAATATGTATTTGTTGTAGATGTCGTTAAAGTGTTTGTTGAGTTTATTCCTTATTGGTGTCTTCATATCGTAGGTTGAGTACAAAACCCTTCTGGTATGAGCATAGTTTTTTCTACCCGTCGGGCTTTGCTTCTTTGGATAAGCAGACGCGTTTCGATTGCTTTGAGTCATCTTCAGTGTCTAAAGGATCCTTGAGACACTGAAGATGACTCAAAGGAGTCGAAACGCGTCTGCTTATCTGAACGATCCTTTAAATACTGAAGATGACTCAAAGTAGTCCAAGTGCGTCTGCTTATCCAACAAAGCAAGGCCCGACGGCTTTTCAAGAAAAAAACTGAAAAGTGTCCTGATAAGGCAATACTATAAATGACATGCATTCTTCAAAATTACAAATGTTATATTGAAAATTAAATGATTAAAAAAACGTAAAGGAAAATGAACACAAAATTTATGCATTTCTTATTAAGAGAAAAAAAATGTTCATATGAAAAATTACCCGAGCGTAACATATCTCATTCATATGGAGAAAGCCTTCGATACGGTGTGGTTAGATGTACTAATAATTTTTTAATTCCTTCAGGACAGGTTCTCCAGACACCTTGTCGCCATGATGTGCAATATGTTGTACGGAAAATCATTTGTTGTAACTGATGGAAAGGTCTACAGCAGGGAATAGTTATTGCGCCTCTGCTTTTCTTAATATTCAGTCGCAAGCTATTGAACGGCTTTGATTTTGACGTCTCGCCATCGCAATCATTAGCAGGGTTTGCTGATATGGCAGACGAAAAAGCTATAGGGATGTTCGATAATAGACGACGGAACTGCATTTTCATGTAGTAGTGATGCGTGGCTTATATTATTACATACTTTTTGCAAGATTAGACTATCTTTGGTCAAAAACTGGGCGTCATTAGTAAACAACAAGTTGGTTAAAAATAAACTTGAAAATGGACAATCAAAGAGAGCATTATCGACATATTTTATTGTTTTACTTCCGAAAGGGCAAAAATGCGGCTCAGGCTCGAAAGAAATTGTTTGAAGTTTATGGTGAGGACTGGGACTGCCTTACTGAATGCCATTGTCAGCGGTGGTTTGCTTGCTTTCGTTCTGGAAATTTTAATGTACAAGGTACACCACATTCTGATTGTCCAACCACTACTGATGACGACAAAATAAAGGTTTAATTGAAACTAACTAGCGTATGACAACTCGAGAGATAGCGAAGAAGATCGACATATCGAATTCAATCGTTTACTTGCACTTCCAACAGCTTGGTTACATAAACAAAGTGGTATTTGGGTTCCTCGCGAATTAAAGGAAATCCACCTCACCAAATGCATTAACATATGCGACTATTTGCTGAATAGTAACCAAAATGATCCATTTCTAAAAAGAATCTAACGGGTGATGAATAATGGATTGTTTACGATAACGTATTCCGAAAAAGATCATGGACCAAGCGACATCGAAAGCCAATATTCACCAAAAGAAGATTATGCATTTTGTGTGATGGGATTACAAGGGTATAGTCTACTTTGAGCTACTTCCAAGAAGCCAAACTATTGAATTGAACAGAGAAATCAAGAAAAAACGCCCTAAACTGGTTAATCACAAAGGGGTGATGTTCCATCGTGATACTGCATGCCCTACGCCTCTTTGATAACCCGTCAAAAATTAATGGAGCTCAATCCATCAGACTATCATTTGTTTCGTTTCCTTCAAAACCATTTGAATAGTTAAACTTTCGATTCCGATCAGGCTGTTAAAAATGAGTTGGACCAGTTTTCTTCGCTTCTACAAACCAAGGCTTCTTCGAAAGTGGAATTCTTCAACTTACCGAAAGATGACGAAAAGTCATCCAACAGAAAATGAAATCATTGATTAATGTTGTTGTTAATATAAATAAATTTACTTTGAAAAACATGAAAAAAACGACATTAATTATTGAACAACCCAATACAATAGTTCAGAGCAATCTTCAAAAAATGTTTAATGATGTGCAGCTTTACACCGACGACTGGCGAATGAAACTCAATCCGCAGAAGTGCGAAACAATTTTGTTTCGGACAAAGCTACAATGGACCATTCAAGACCTGAAACGTAATTGGAAGGATTTCCACATTATGGCTGGTGAGGATAGTTCGGAACGGGTTCCACATAAATCCTGTGTCCGATGCTTCGGTGTTCATCTCGATCAGTATCTATATTAAACATTTCAAAATCATGCTCAGTAAAGCACAAAAAGTAGTCAAGTCCTTCGACGTCTCTTTCATTCCAGATACATTGATCAAAAGGTCAAGGTTATCTGTTACAAGATCCTGGTTAGACCAGTTTTGATATATATGGATGCCAGATCTGCTACAACCAGAATGCCAGTACTATGGAAAGGTTAAGAGTTTTCGAAAGGAAATGTCCGTGCATGTAATGGTTTGTAAAGAAAGGGTGAGACGGATTGGAAACACTACATATATCGAGAAGAATTTATCAAGCTGCTATAGTGACGGGAGCCGATATCTTCATATTTAGACTTCTTCGGAATCATATCACAGTTATTCCACCCTACAGTGGGATATATTGTGTCACAACTGGCTTCGTTCCTTCAGAAGCATTCGTGTATTTGGACATGAATCGATATGTTTTTTATTCTGATGGTGTGCTAATTATATATCACATATATAGACGGGCCAGCGAAACGAAGATCAAACATCCTCCGAATTTGAGTTCACGAGACTATCAATTCCGATGAAGATACTCATTTGCTACGTTCATTGAGACTGGTCGGGCAGTCTAGGTATTGGTGGCTGAATGACAGGTCTAAATTATTCGTATTTTTTTTATCATCATTAGGTTTAGACATGATAAGGTTTAACGTTCATGTTGGGAATTGTCTTAGTATAAGATAAATTTTTGATTGAATTTGATTAGAATTATGTTTAAAATATTAGATGTAGGGTAAAAGCTCACTGTTGTGTTCATATTTAATTAATTTTTGAATAGTGTTGGTGGCTTTTTTCTCCTTTTTCCAATTGAATCATAAAATATGTAATTTGAATTTAATATTGGCCATTTTCACCATTAAATTTTAGTATTTTTGTTGTTTGGATTTTGATTAGAATTGAATAAAGCGCTTTTGACTATTTCATATTTTGTCTCTTGGTTTTACACATACAATTGATGACTCCTTGACCGCCTCCACTGTAATGAGCAGTAAGTTCTTAGGGCATACAGTGAATTGTGATCTCGCATAAAGTTGTTTTAAAATTCCTTCAGAAGTTCCGAGTCGATAGAGAAACCAATCTCTCTGTTACACTCATTGCAACTGCCAATATATTGCGCGAATTATCTCGCCCCTTGTCAACGTCATGCATAGGAACTCGCACAGTCGTTCCCCAAGAAGCAGTGGGACAATTTTTCCCCCGATTTCATTTTTTTAAGTAACTCCATTCCCTACCATTCTCTCCATCACTGTTTGTTCGTCGCATAACGCTCATGCAATCTGCATTCACATTTCACTGCTTCAGACAATGTTCAGTACATCGGTTTAACAGGGAGCCAACAAAATTATGTGAATTAATCCTTTCGTGAATCTAGTCCAATTCGTGGTCAGCTCTCAGAGATAAAAAAATTCATATAATAGGACCTATTGAAAAAAACTCTGAGTAACGGTCTCTTCAAGTGTCTCGCCGATAAGGTCAAAAATGTCCTAAGATACTGAGTTGAAAAAAATTTTTATTTTTTGGCTATTATTATTTCCAGACTGATTTTAAACTTATTTTATCTAGAATAGCATTTTCAATTCAGTTGCACAAAATATTCATTTCGTCATATTCATTTCATCATATTTACTAGGATGGAAGGTATGAACATTTTGACGAACTTTTTGTATGCTTCTTCTGTAAACATGTCTTCCTCATGTTGGTTTGATCCAACTATCGAATATTATCTCATCCATGTTTTATTAAACAGATTCTTTTCTGCATTTTCTAATTAATTTTACATTTTGCCATTGTTTGGGCGTTTTCTATCAGTCTTTCAAGCTGCTCCTCTGTATTTAATATATGTCTTTTAAACTTCTTCGAGTACAAAAGACGCCGTAAGTTCTACTTTAGGCTTGCAGCCAAAAAGAGCTTCGTATGGTGTTCTTTTGATACCAGAATGCTGAGCTCTGTTTTTCATAAACTGAACGAAACTTAGTCCTTCACTCCAGTGGTCAGATTTGCTGTCCTGCATCCATGTACAGAGCATATTTTCGATATGATGATTAGCACTTTTAATACTGCCCGGGCTATGTGAATGGCGAGGCTTCTCATTGACGACTTTCAGTTCTGGCCAAAACTCCTTCAAATTGGTTACCACATTATTGACAAATTCCCTAGCATTGTTAGACTGTAATATAGATGGCGCTCCAAACAACGAGCACATATGTCCGTTAGGTTGTAGGCTATTTTTGACGTATGAGAATCACAATTTTTGTGACATGATCTTGTCTCACCATAATAAATTTGTATTCCCTATATGGCTAAGACTGAAAGTCAATAAGACCTACCTGACAACGGGAATTAAATTCAGAAAAAAAAATCATATGTTTCACAACAATCCCTTTTTTACTGCTTTTCTATTTTTTCTGGCAAGGTTTAGTGACGTGGATGTACAGTTCATCATGACGTGTAACGTTTTTGTATTTGATTGAAAGTTCTTACAACATTCTATCACGTCCTCCGTGTCCAATAAGCTTCATGAAGTACACGAAATAAATCCGAGTCCATGACGTAATGTAATATAGTATTAACGCCTTCTTTAACAGAATAAATGAGTTTAATTTTGTTTTCCACAATCATATAGAGAGTTAGCAACCAATAGTCCCTTGGTTCCTTCTTTTAGTAGTCATTATGGCTTTTTGTAAATCATTTATTAACTTCTGGTAAGTAGCTTCTGTTAAGAAAAAACTTTTTTTGCAACATTAACTCGAACTTTGGCAATTACATCCTTGAATTGTTCTTTCATGTTTGACTATAACTCCTCCAAAACTGCAGCTTGATTCTTCATTTTCTTAGAGCACGGTAAAAAACTAATATTCTATGAAAAAAAAATTGAGTAAAATTGACTATTTTGATACTCCCATATAAACTGCAAAGTGCAATTAATTTTGTTGAACAAATTTAAGCAAAATTGAGTATTTCGACACTCCCGTACAAACTGCATAGTAAAACTGATAAATTTTAAGCCAGAGGCGCGCCTAAAAGTCACGTGTATTGCCACATGAAATTCGAAACAAATCGGGACATTCATTTCATACTTCGCCAGTTTCTCATTTGGCATTCTGTAGTGTGTGAAATACAATATAAATTGTTTCATACATTTGTGGCTGCAATAGTTTTAGGCATTATATACCATGCCTAGGAATTCTATAGAATACCGAATTTCAAATTTTCCCGGTAACATACATATGTATATAAAATATTCCATGGAAGTATGAATGAAAAATCAAACCTCAGTTTTCTAGAGATCATTCATATCAATACTCGATGAAATCCATTTGTAAATAATGTTTTCCTTAACGATTTAATTATGTTCCAATTCAATGTAATTTTTTTTAATGAAAATCACGTTTTTAGTTAACTTTGTGTGGGGTAACAGTTTAATGAGCTTATAATTCGCACATAAGTAGCAAAAGTTTTATCCTCGAATGGGTTTTAATAGTAAACCGAAACATTTAAAGCATTTGTAATGTGCAAAAAGTGCTTATTTTCGCATTCTAATGTGTATTCCTTGTAGTTTTCCATGCCTACATAAGAAAAGACCGGAATGAATTCTCGTGTTGTGCAATCGTTTTTTATAAAGCTTATAAAATCTAATCCGCATTTTTATTGTTTGAATTCTGCGCGGGATGAAATGAAGTGAACAATTGATATTTGTATTAAAACATTTATAAAATTCAGTTACTTTCATCATAATTTTATTTTAAAAATAGTAAAATTTAGCAAATAGTTGTGAGAGGAAGCATAATTTAATATGATTCTTCGAACGCTGTCGCTGAAAATAAACACCTGTGAAGGGCGCACGTTTATAATACTTGGCGGGATATTTAATTTGATGAAAATGATCTTGTTTCAATATGAAGAGCAAGAATTAGTGCCTTGCTGTATTTCAATTTTCTACGCCACATTTTTCGCACTCTATATCTCACAAAACTATGTGACAGGGGTATAGAGAGGATCCGCGATTCTTTGAAAAATATTCTTTGGTCTGATGAATCAAAAAAGGTGATCACATGAACCTCCACAATTTTTTTTTGTTTGAAATCTAGCGAATATATTTTTTTGTAATTTTTCAAATTCATTTTATGTCGATATCTGTTACGGTTACTGATGTTTAAGGTTGTACATTATAATGTACAAATGTACTGAAAGGCATATTACCGAAATTTAAATTTGTCAAAATAAATTACAAAAGAACTCAAAGTCTAATAAACAGGATCAAAAGAAAAACGATTTGCAATTAACAGGTTTTTATATTAGTACCAAATTATTTTGCATGTCAAATGTGGAAATAAAACACAAATGCACATTGCATTTTGGGCAAAAGCAATGAGTCTTCCACCGCATCCCTTGTTTTTACATCTGGTGGCCTCTTTATTTTTGTCCATGTATGGGAAATGACTAATGGTCCTTTGCTACCATCGCCACGGGTCGAACCTCTATTGCTGGTGAGGAAGAAAGTGACGGTGGAGATGTAGTGGAGGGGGAACACTCAGCGGATAAAGGCCGTCCATGTTTTCTTTGAACGATCATTCCTGACTTTGGTAGAACTTCAGCCACCTCTTGTCTAAAATGTAGCAGGTCAAGTCGATGCTTCGGTTCACCTTGATATTTCTTGCAGTACATCAGTCAGCTATTGATAAGCGCCAGGTCTACTGCATAAAATATCATGCGTAGCGTCCATTTTATAAATTTAAAAAAAAAAATCCGATTAATGCAATTAAAAAAATCTACCTTGTCAACTCCTCCCATGGACGTGTTATAGTTTTAGGGTTTTGTAAAATAATTTTACAAAACCCTACTAGTTTCGCGACCAGTCTGTCCGTCCGTCCGTACCTCCGTGTGTCACAGCAGTTTTTCTCGGAAACTACTTAAGCTAGGAACATCAAATTTTGTGTGTAGGTGTAAAGTGGTGATCTCTTTAAAGTTCAATTACAAAAAAAATTTTATAAGGTATTTAAGGGGGGTCTCCCCATATAGGAGCGTGACCCCCCGAAAAAAAAATTTCATTGAAGGTAGCCGATATGGGTATCAAATGAAAGGTCTTGATGAGAACTTTTCAAAACAGGTCATAGTTTGGCAAAATTTGATTCGAGGGGCGCACAGGGAGGGGAAATACACGAAAAATTTGTGTCACCCCCCCCCCCCGCGATTGGACACCTGTGATCCGTAAAATCTGAAAAAATCAGGAATGTAGGCCTTGGTGAGTACAACAACAACAAATTCGTTAGAAGTCGCAATTCACTCAACTTTGTTAGTAATAGTATGATTTATCCATTTTATGTTTTCTTGAATAAAATCTTAACGGTACCCTTAAATTCAATGAAATTCAGTACGTAGATGTCTATAAGATTGATCTATTCTGAAAATTTCATATAGATTGAATCATATTTAGCGAAGTTATAGCGGTTTGAATTTTCCTGTGTTACTGTGGAACAATATGCGCTGCATTTATTACTATGGCAACATATGGCTATGGAACAACATGCGCTTTTTACCTGACTCAGACACTACAGTTTTGCTAGGATTTGCATGAAAATTTCAGGAATGATAGGTGTCATGTATATCTTTGAGAATCGGTTCAGCTAGTGGTATCAGTAATCGTAAAACAAAATAGCGGCTGTTTTAAATGCGAAGATTGAATAATTTTGAGTTATTTTTTCCCAACTTCAACGTTTAAGGTGCATGCTGTGAACACTTGATTCAATTTAATGAATGACTGAAGATGAGTACCCACAATTAATGCTCATAAGTGAGACAAGTCAAGGAGGTGGGGGAGAGCTCCTAGCAAATGGGTTTTGAAACCATTCTAGGATTCGAAAAAATTGGCCATTAATCGATGATAACAGTACAGGAGAGTGGCCCCTGAAAAAAAAATTCACCAAACGTGGCCGATATGAGTATGAAATGAAAGTTTTCATGGCAGCTTTTCAAAACAGTTGTTAAACTGTCAGTTTTTGCTTCAGTGGAGGCACAGGGGGGAAATACATGAAAAATGTGTTTCCTATGCCGAGGATGGACATCTGAAATAATTATCAAGGGAGATATTTATGAGTATAACAATAACAAAAACCTCAGAAGTCGAAATTCGTTCAACTTTGTTAATAATAGTATGATCTTCGTATTTCATATTTTCTCCAATAAAATCGTCTTTGACATGTTTCTTGATTTGATTCGATCTGGTGACTGCATTTTGTAAATTGAATACAAAACCCTTCTGACATGAGCGTAGGTCTGTTTACCCAACTTGTTTTTATTATGTCTGGACGGCTGATTTCGTCATATTGTTTCGTTTTTTTTCTTCCAACGCTTACAAAAATCGGGTTTTCCTTCGCCAACAAAATTTGAGGCCATTGACGCAACTTTGTTGTCTATCCATTTAGTTACAACAACGTCCTGTTCTTTATTAACAAATTGTTTGGAATGACCTCTTATTTCCTTCTTCAGTCGAGAAGCTACATTCTTATTCAATCCTTTTCCTGAAAATCGGTCCATTCTTATTATGCACGCAGCCCATATTTGGTTCTCCTTCAATAACTGCAAAAGATAAGACGTAAAATAATTATCAAAAAATAACATGTGCGCAGGGGCTTTTGCAGTCTTTTGCTTAATTGAACCACAATTGCAGCACTAGTTCACTCACATATGCCGGATTGATTTCGGTTGTTGCTTCCTGGTACAGCAAGAAATCCAACATTAGGCCACTAGACTCACTCAAAACGAACAATTTTAATCCCCAAGAATTTGGCTTTCCCTTCATAATACTATATTACTTACAATGATGATGCCCCTTGAATGGAACAATATGCTCGTCTATACGAACGCATTGGTCGACTGATTTAATTTCCATGCACCTTTTCCTAATAGCTTCGTAAATGGGCCTAACTTTTATGAACTTGTCTGTGTTGCCATTAGGAATTTGTAAATTATTCATCAGATGCAAATGGCATCGTAAACTGAAAAATCTGTTCACGGACATTGTCTTTTGACCAATGGAACGCCAACAAAGCTGTCCCAAAACATCCGTACTCTTGGATATTGTAGATTACCCATAAGAATGTGGAGGCCATTGAATTTTTTTAATTTCTTTGTGGTTGGTAGCCATAAAATTGGAGCCGCTCTGGATCGTATAAATATTCGTCATTTCTGACATTGTATCAAATAATTCGTCGGGAATATACTAGTGAAAATATTCCGATGGGTTCATAGCAATATGTCATATATTGCAAGTTTTTGGATGAAAAAAAAAACTTGCTGAGAGTTTTAAGTGGGATCTCCCCATTAAGGGAGTTGACCCTTAAATATTTCGTTTTCATTCAAGCTAGCCGAGTGGGGGTACCGTACGAATAGTCTCAATGAGATCTTTCTGAAGCAAATGAATGAATGAAATTGCTAATCAGCATGGAGAAGGAAAGGGGGAATTGTATGAAATTTTCGATCAATCTTGGAGGTCAAGGCTCAGCTTGGGCTGTCGCGACATTTAAAAAAATGTTGATGGCTGTCACACAGACGAGCGGACGGACAGTTCGTCATTTCAATAGGGGGTTTTTTAAAATTTTAGTACAAACCTCGAAAAAAGGCTTCAACAAATTAAAAGTTAGTTGCATGAAGAACTCGGTAGCTAAGCATATAGTGGAAGAAAATCATGTAATAAATGAAGAAAAACTCAAAATAGTTAAGGAGGTCAGAATGCCGTGCAAATTGGATGCATATGATGGCTTCATTATATCCAGACAGCTGCTGGACTAAACATAGACAGGTAACAGCTACTCACCTTGGATGCAGGAAATTAACAACTAATTAAGGGAGATATTTAGGTAATGGTAAAAGCTTTATGTATATAATTAGATTTAAGATAAGTTACAATCAATTGGTCCCACAGACTAAAAATGTAATGAGAGCCTCGAAACGTCGACGTCTGGATTATAAATAAAAATTTAGTGAATCAAAAAGAAGTGTTAGTGTTTTTTATTTTTATTGGTTAAAGTTCGCTAAAATCCCCGACATATTGGATATGACTGATGTTACTTTCGTTATCGCATGTATTCGCTATCAGTTCATTTCGATGTGGGCGTTTATGCTTGATTAAGTATCACTTCAAACATTTTGCTGATATCAGCTCCATCAACCCCTAAGTGAATCTAGTCCGAACGGAACTCCAAACTTTTTCGATATTCTTCATCTACTTTCACTATTAATCTTATTTAACCTTTTTAGGTTTTTGTAAAATAATTTTACAAAACCCTACTAAAATCGCGCCTGTCCGTCCGTCCGTGTGTCACAGCAATTTTTCTTGCAAACTTTTTTGTAGGTAGGTGCAAAGTGATACCCTCTTCAAAGTTTCAGTATAAAAAAAATTATAATGTGTTTACGAGTCTCTCCGTATAGGGGAGTGGTACCTGAAAAAAAAAATTTCATCGTATTTAGGCAATTCCTTGTGCGGGAGTGTTCCCATTCATCCCTTTTGAGATAACCATGCAATCATAATATTCTACAACTTGTTCCTTTTCCTTCCTCACTTCGAATATGCAAAAGAGTACCAATTCAAATCAAGGAAAGAAATACTCGAATTTCCTTCGTAATAATACACATTGAAATTAATCAAGAAACATAACTGACATATTTTTTCCCCCCTATTTATTACAGAGATGGTGGAGGCTATGAAAAAAGTTGCGTCAATGGATGTTGAACTCACCGTTGAAGAGAGAAACCTCCTTTCTGTAGCCTACAAAAATGTGATTGGTGCTCGACGAGCATCATGGAGGATAATCACTTCAATTGAACAAAAAGAAGAAAATAAGGTAAGATGTCAGCACTGACTGAAAGAAAGACTTAAAAATGAGACAATGCCTGAACATATTTTTCACTATTTCAGGGAGCTGAAGAGAAGCTAGAAATGATTAAAAATTATCGGGGACAAGTAGAGAAAGAATTACGCGATATTTGCTCTGATATTTTAAACGTTTTGGAGAAACACCTCATTCCTTGCGCCACTAGTGGTGAAAGCAAAGTATTTTACTATAAGATGAAAGGTGATTATCACCGTTATTTGGCTGAATTCGCAATGGGTGCGGATCGTAAAGATGCTGCTGAAAATTCTTTAGTTGCTTACAAAGCTGCTAGCGACATAGCTATGACTGATCTTCCACCAACACATCCAATCAGGTTGGGTCTAGCATTGAATTTCTCGGTAAGTCTCATCGATTTGCAGTAAAAATTTCCTTTGAGTACTCATAATTTTGAACTTCCTCTAGGTATTTTATTATGAAATTTTGAACTCTCCTGATCGTGCCTGTCGGTTAGCGAAAGCTGCATTCGATGACGCAATTGCTGAGCTGGATACCCTTAGCGAAGAAAGTTATAAAGATTCTACGTTGATTATGCAACTATTGCGGGACAATCTTACACTGTGGACATCTGATATGCAAGCTGACGGTAAGAATTGATAACTTCCCATTATAAATCTTGTTTTAATCAACATGCCAACAAAATGTTGGTTTACATAACATGCAACTGATTTGTACCACTTTATCTTACTTCAGGCGAAGGCGAACAGAAAGAGCAGGTTCAGGACGTTGAAGATCAAGATGTATCGTAATTTAAGTAAAGCGTGTATGTGTGAAATTAAAAAACAAACGTTATTATTAAGGAAATAAAAAGAAGAAAAAAAAACATACATATAAGATAATATAAATTATAAGTGTATTGTTTCGTCTTTACATTATAAAAAACAGCATAAAACCTAGAAAAATAAACTCTTGAACATAAAAAGAAAAGTAAAATAAGAATTATAAAAACACAAGCTACACATAGTATCAACGACTACACAAAACATGAATTTTTATACTTATTTAAAAGTTTCTGTCGCCGGGACTGGCGGAGTAGTGATTTTATTAATTTCTTCTCATTTCTTACATTTCTTATCTAATTGAATATCAAAAATAAACAAACAAAAAAAAAACGAAAATCAAGTAGATCGTGTCTGAACGAAACGATTTGTTGTAGAGGAAAATTGATGAGAATATAGTATTGTTCTGGTCATTGAGTATTCGAGTATTGGACGTTAGTCTATTTCATAGAAGTACTTTTCAAGCAAACAAGAAGTAGGTTTGATTTTAAGCGAACGAAAAGCAAGAGACAAACTCGCATTTCATATTATCTTGTGTTTCACTTATTTATTTTTGAGATTCCATGTAATTGTTGTTTTGGATCAATAATAAACAGTGGATGTTCATCACTTTTTTAATTTAAATATCTAGCAATGTTTAGTTATCTTATTTAACATAAAGTTATATACAAAAAGCAGAAACGAGTATATATATATACACGTTATCAGTACATTAAAAATACATAGAAGACACTTAAGGTAATAACAGATGAAGAATCAGGATGTACGAAAAGCAAAACTGGGGCAGCAATCAGCGAGGAGTAGACATTTGTTCGCAATAAGGTACAATGAACTATATTATATTAAAATACAAGCTAATAAAATAACAAGGAAAATGAGTTGAATGACACAGTAGAACTTTTGCCGTCGCGATGCATTTATATACATTGATAAAATAGAAAAGTAAAAATAAAAGTCTTTCTCAATTACTTCGGAGATGTATTTTTACTTTTCTGTAGACTAAAAGATTCTTGAATTTGAGATAAATATTAAAGAACATAATCGAAAACTTAATTAGGAATTCAGTTGATTAAGCGTAGATATTTTATGTAATAATAATCATAAAACTATTTACGATGTACAAGTTGATTATTATAGATCTTTACTCTTGATTTGACCAGCACATGTCGCTTCTTTAGCTTGTATCAATACATACTATGTATTATCATATTCTTGCGTTTTTTACAGCTTTAACTTTTTAAGAATTAGAAACAAAAGTATTTTATGAGAGCTACTAATAAAATCATGTGACCACTAACAAACTAACCAAGATATTTCACTTTCATATAGAAAATAGAGAAGATAAATTGGAAATGAGTGCTCCGGAATATTTGAAATCATTTGAATTTGAAATATCAAATTGAAGTTGCTTGCAGTAAAATTAACTTATATTTTAAGATGTGAAGAACCCTCGGTATTATCGTATTCTCGACTTGCTTCCCACATTGACGCGTACATAAAATGGCCTGGGTATCACCGGATCGCAACACAAAACTAAACCGATCATGTTATGATCCAACAACGTTGGGCCTCGAGCATACTTGTCCTTCGTACATACCGAGGAGCCAGCCAATCGTAGCTCAGATCATTCTTCGATCAAATTAACCTATCGACCATCAGACAATGTAAATAAAATAAATAATGTCCTCGTAAGTGGCAATAATGAGCTGCTTCTCAAATATTACCAACATTTAATTCTCTATCGAAGAGAATCGATAAACAGAATTCTAAAATTAACCTTGTTTTTCAGCGTTTAGGGCTTTCAAGTGCCTCAAAATAGCTTGTCATCCAATCACATTCCTGTGGATGTCTAATCTCGATCAGTGTCAACTCTATTGTTGTTCTACGTCGACGCGACTATCCCCTTGAAAGCATTGTTAGGCAAAAGCCTGACGTGCTTCTCACTGAAATCCACCTCAATTTATGGCACTCCATGACATTCAAGGATTTAGAATTCGTAAGAAACGATAGGGTAAGCGGCGAAACACCTGGATTGAAGTTAGAAGACCCTATTGTTTCCAAAATGTCGAATTCAAAACCTCTGAATATCTTTGCGTCCGTTATCAAAATTTCACTGGCAGGTGGGGATAACCTCTTCATTAGCTCTGTCTATGCAACTGGTCGAAACATTCTCAAGTTCAAGGCGGAGCTGAATTCCTTGTTTGAAATACTCGAATTGATCAGGCTGTATAATTATTATGTTTTTGTCGGTGACCTGACTGCCAAGCATACATCATGGCTGAACGGCAACAATAATCCAAGAGAAGCTGACGAGTGAAGGTATCGAATCTTGAAGTCGCTAGTGATGAGATAAATCTTCTCGATAGGGCTGGTATCGAAATTGTTAGTACGACTCCGGATAGATGTGGGAAAGGATTATATGTGAGGGATTGTATAAACTTTCCCTGATTGGAACACATTTTGAATTGGTTCATCTACCAAATCCTGAAAGAGGGAATCAACATTTTTCAGAGGTCGTTGAAGCAAAAGTTTCCGACTTCAAATCAAGCGTGAACGGCCAATCAATTCTCCATTTCAATGAAACATTAACATCTGACCTCGTACCGAGCTTGAATCTGGTTGATTACTTTGTCAGCTACGAGTATGAATGCTTGTTTTTCATCTTTGGCAAGATGAACAACAAGAAATCATGTGGTATTGAGGGTACTCCGAATGAAGTTCTCCGACTTTTGTCTGAAGTTGCTATTAAGAATCATTGCATATTGTTCAACAACATGTTGAGCAATTCATATTTCCCAAGTGAGTGCAACAAGGCAAAGGTATTTCCAATCTTGAAGAAAGAAAAAAATAATTTTCGTGCCCTAAAAGCTATCGCCCAATCAGCTTGCTGCCTAACATCAGCAAGGTGTTTGAAGTGATACTAACAACTGTTTAAAAAGCATTAATGAAGCCGAATTGCCGATTTGTTTTTCGTGCCAGGCATTCGACCATACATGCAATAACGGAAGTAACCTCGGACATCTGTTGGAAACTAAATGATAGAGAATATGTTGAAGCGTGTCTCATTGATATGGAGAAAGCCTTCGATACGCTGTGGTTAGATGGACTAATTTTTAAAGTCCTTCTGGACAGGCTCCCCAGACTCCATGTCGCCATGATGTGCAATATGTTGTACGAGAAATCACTTATTGTAACTAGTGAAAACCTAAGGACCCTACTTCAAGGTCTTGAATCATCTAAAGCAGGAAACAGTTACTGCGCCCTGCTTTTCTCAATATTCATTCGCAAGCTTTGATTTTAACATCTCGCGGGCACGTGTATTAGTAGCGTTTGCTGATGATCTGATTATTTATACGGCAGATCGAAAAGCTACAATAGTTCAGAGCAATCTTCAAAAATCTTTAATGATGTGCAGCTCTACACTGACAATTGACGAATAAAAATCGATGCGTAGAAGCGCGGAACAATTTTGTTTCGGATGACGCTGAAACGTAATTGGAAGACCTGAAACGTAATTGGAAGGATTTCCACGTTACAGTTAGTGAGGGTAGTTCAGAACAGATTCCACATAAATCCTGTATTCGATACCTCGGTGTTCCTCTCGATGAGTATCTATACTATACTGAACATGTCAAAATCATGCTCAGTAAAGCACAAAAACTAGTCATGATCCTTCGACGACTCTTTCATTCCAGATACATTGATCAAAATTATCTGTTACAAGAACCTGTTTTGACATGTGGATGTCAGATCTAGTATAACCAAAGAAAAGATTAAGACACGGATTGGAAGCATTATATATCGAATAGAAGAATTTATCAAACTGCTTCTTTAATATAAAAGTAGGTTTACACAGAAATAAAACGAGGAATTCCGTGACAAAATAAAAAACGCTTGATTCTTCAATGGTGTACTTTACTGAACAGGTTATTAATAATATCGACACGAATCTCGGCGACGACAGATCGGTCAAGGAACTCCTCTCGTACAGCAGCTGTCAAAAGTGAATGATTTTACAATTGTTCTTGATTGTTGAGCTATGAGAGTAGTTACATCACTTTAGAGCTTTGATTGCACTTGAAAGCTTGGGATAAACGCAACATGCAACATTCCCGCGTCGTTAATAACTTGTTTCTGGTAAGAACACTGCGAAGCACGTTGAATCGCTCTTTCGGGAGAACCTTTGTGAACGAGTCCGCGACTTGTTCCTCGGTACGCACGTATTTTAGTTCGCTCTCTTTCGATTGAATTTTTTCTCTAATATAATGATATCGTATATCGATATGTTTCGTTCTCCTATGATATTCGGCATTTTTTGCAAGTCTTATCGCGCGTTAGTTATCGACATTTAAAACCGTAGAGCAATCGTTTCCGTTTCCGAAATCGCGCAACAATTTTCGCAGCCATACAATTTCCTCAGCGGCCGTAGCCGCTGCAATATACTCGGACTCGGTCGTACTCTGAGCAAGAATCGTTTGCCTTTGTGAGCCCCCAAGTTACAGGGCCATTTGCGAGAAAGAAAATATATCCGGAGGTCGATTTTCGCATAACCACGTCCCTGGCAAGATCGGCGTCGGAATAACCATAAAGTCCGTTAGCGCTCCCGCGGTTTGAGTACTCTATACCGCAATGTTTTGTTTCTTGCAAATATCGAAATATTCTTTTCACGGCCTGCCAATGAACTGCGGTGAGTGCGCTTAAAAACCGGCTGACATTGCCCACTGCAAAAGCAATGTCGGGTCGCGAAACACCGGACAAAAACATCAGGCATCCGACTGCCTCGCGATACGGCACGGTTGTGTCATTCGCGTTTTCTTCGGCTTTCGACAAAATCACGTGCGGGTCTGCTGGAATACTGGACCCCTTCACCTCAGTCATACCAAAACGTTCGAGCATCTGCCTCACATATGTGCTCTGATGTATAAACATTCTCTTTTCCGGTCGATCACGCTCAATTTCCACGCCGACAAAATCATGCTCATCACCGACAGTAATACAAAACTCACTTTTCAGACAGTCGATCATTTCATTTACAATTTTGATCAATTTTGACGCAAGCAAACCATCATCCACAAACAATGGGAAAATAACACTTTTGCCGTCGGTCACACCGCGAAACACGCACGGTTCGGCATTGCTCTGCTTCAAATTAAACTTTTCGAGGAAACACATGAATTTCTGGCTCCAACATCGTGGGGCCTCTTTGATCCCGTACAAGGACTTGTTGAGCTTGAGAACCAACGGACCTTTCTCGGCAATCTGCAGACTTTGAAGTGCTTCCATATGTATTTCCTCTTCGAGTTCGCCGTGTAGAAATGCTGTCCGTTTGTCGAATTGCGCTTTTTCAAGATCCTCGTATTCCGCTGCAGCCAGCAAGACAGAGTGAATCGTAACGAGTCCCGGGTGCGAACGTCTTGGTGTAATTCACACCGTATTCCTGTTTAACTCCCCTCGTGCATAAACGAGCTTTATATCGGCAAATGGTTCCATCGGTGACCCACTTAAATCGATAGTCTTCTTATTCTCCTTCTTGGAAACGATCGTCCAGGTTCGATTGCTTTCGTGAGCGCGTAGTTCATCGCCAATGGCTTCTAGCCAGCATCTTCCCTCAGAAGCATGAGACAGCTTCGTCAAAACTGCTGGGAGTGTCGACTTGAGCGAAGTCAGCGTTGTATTTGGACGGTCTTCTGATTTCGGCTCGATTTCTCAGAATTCTCGGCTCGTCTTGAATTTCTGGGAGACCCACGGGGTCGTTGTCGTTCTAATCGGGCTGCAATGCGGGTTCTCTCTCGTTCTCAGCAGGATGAGGCACTTCGAATTCCCTCTCGTTTTCGAGACGAGGTACTTTAGATTCTCTGTCGTCAATTCGCTTTGTCGTTTTCAGATGCGTTCCAACAATTTTCGTTGAAAATGATAAAGCTATCTTCGAAGTTGAGTGGGGACGTGTTTATAAGCATCGCACCCAAAAACGCGAAGATGCCTCACATCTGACTTTCGACCTGTCCACAATTCATATGGAGTTTTTTCAGGATGGCGTCTCGAGGGAGTCCTGTTGAGGACGTACTATATACTGCGGAATTCACGGCTTCTGCCCAAAGATAAGTGAGGAGGGATGATGCCTGCAACATCGTTCGAGCGCTCTCGATGACCGTGCGATTATCTCGTTTGCTTCGGCCTTTCTGCTCCGGAGTGTACGGCGCCGTTGTCTGCAACTGGATACGGCAATTTTTTAAGAACGTCTTCAATACAGAGTTTAAATATTCGCGACCATTGTCTACTCGAAGTACTTTCACATTCCGTTTAAACTTATTCGAGATTCAGTTTACAAAGACACGAAAGCGATCGGGTATCTCCGACTTGTGTTTCACAAAATAAACGTTTCTGTAGCCCGATGCGTTTTCCTTAAAATTCACGAAAAACCTCGAGTCTTTTATCGTGCGTGTTGACATTGGCCCCTCAACGTCCGAATGGAAAAATTCGCCTGTTCGGTATCGTGAACATCGCCATCTTTCTTAAACGGAAGTCTGCGTGACAGGGCTCGCAAAAGAAATCACCGTTTGAGGTCAGATTCAATTTTCGCTTTTGACATTTGCCCGATCTTGTCGGTAGTAACGTGCTCGAATCACTCATGCCACCGTTTCAAACTACTCGATGCCATGTTCGACTCCGTGTTCGAAATCGATTTCGTCTCAAAACACAACTGGTAAATATTGTTCCTCTGTCTGATTCCCTGCGTTACAATTTCTCCGTCGCGTTGAAGGTGAGCGAGTTCACCTTTGAAAATAACATCGATATTTTTCGAAGTGCACGCTCCAACGCTAAACACATTTTTCTTCAATTCGGATACACACAATACATTTTCGAGTCGCGCTTCACTCCATTCTCCATTAACAAACTTACATGACAACAAGCAGTGTCCAGTAACTGGACACTGCTTGTTGTCACCGAGCGACACGCTCTCCCCCACAACCGATCGGAGCTCCGTGAACCACTTTCGACGATATGTAGCACACTCTCGTGGCTCTCGCGTCATAAACTGTCCTTGAACACTTGACAATTTAGTCATATTTCTCGCACTCACATTGCGTTTTCCGATCGCCATAGCGGCAAAAGCGCCAACCTCGTCATCTGCAGTCATTCTCAGCTTCTCCTTTATCAAACGTTCGATGAGTTTCTGGACTGTCTGGTCACTGCGGGCACGCTGCCCCAGGCTGGCGATGATTTTTGCCATTATAGCGAGGTCCGAGACTGCTTCCCCGACACTTTGAGTAGCATCGCCAGGTTTTGGACTTTTAGTGTGCGTGACGATCGAGTCGTTTGGTGCCATTCTATACTCATGGAAGCGTTGCATCAGCATTAACTTGCACGACTCCGATTTTTGTTCATGGATCGTATCGAGCTTATCCCACATGTCTTTCGACGTATTGCACACAAAAAGAGCCTGCATAATGATTGGATCCACTGAGGTCGAGATCATGTACATAGCTTTCGCATTGTCCTTGACCCGTTTTCTGGATTCATTCGCGTTCGCGACATCTCCTTCGGGTTTTACGCGCGATCCGTCGACAACATCGATTATTCCGGAAGCCGTCAGGATCGCAGTCATTTGAAATTTCCGCGCCTGAAAATTATTTCCGTCGAGCTTCGTGACGTATTTCGCAAAAATCTGGTCCGCTATTATGTTTGTTCGCGTCGTCCGACAAAGAATCGGGACTCCTGGGTAGCGCGAGAAACGTTTCTCACGGTGACTTCGAGATCTCGCGGATTTCTCTCTCGTTTATACGAACGCGATACCTGGGCCCATAACCTCTTGGATATAAGAGTAGGCTTGTGCAGAAACAAAACGAAGAATTACGTGACCTGTTGTAAAAGGTCCTTGACAGCCCCAGGGTAATTGAGTGATCTAACATTCCAGGATCCAATGCCATAGTCCTTTTTCCGTTGCGAGGTCGTTACCGTGAGTCCAATCCATTCCGAGGCCTTTCTGCAAGTTCCAAAACATTGTAGGGTTTTACTCCATTCCGTAGGCATGGTTATTACTTCGATTCCGTTATCAAGCGCGGAAGACTCGCCTTCAGACTCTTACGTCCACACAAAGGAGGTGTAAGTAGGATTTAGTAGCAGAACTGTAGATGTATTTACAGTTATTAGCATTTCTCGGCATTTAATGTTCCATTCTTGGGGAACCAGTAAACCCAATTTGCGAACCCGAGAACATTTACTACCATTTAATCGGGGGGTTTAGGATGAGGAATCATGGAAGCTGTGGGTTGGAGAAACAAGGGGTTCCCTCCTCCTTTCTCAAACGGGCTTGGGACAGTCCACGGCGGAGTTTTTCGCATTTTGTTAATGAGGGCGAATCAATTCCGACCAGAACCTTTCAATATAATAGGTTTCAAGTTGTCCAACCGCGTTTGCAGATTAAAAATTGTAGCAGCAGTTAACTGACCAATGGATAACATTCAGCTTATTTGGGTTTTGGCAGAGATACGATATTATTCTTTCAACAAATTAATTTTTCTATCAGTTAATATAATTTTTATTGAAACTAACACGATTCGTTCTTACATTTAATTATATTTTATCTTATTTGGCTAGTTTGGATTTCATTCGAGATGTGAGTTCATCGAGCCGCTGGGTGTATAATGGTCGGTTTGTCGTGGCTTTCTTCGACTCTACATATTTCAACATTTTCACCTAATTGTAAAATATGAAATATTTAATTTTGATACAACTTAATATGTTAGTAATTTTACCATTAGCTTGGGATCAATGGATGACTCATTTTTAACAGCTAAATTCCAAAGATTGTTGGCAAGAACCAGCATTTTATCCTTGGTTAAATCAGCGTATCGGACAATGCGTGTAAACAGTTCTAGGGCTAAAATCGATTGTGATTTCAAATGATTGGCATCTCCAAATGCTTTCAGTTGAATAAGTATTTGGTCAACAATAGATGAGCACATGGAGTTGACTTCGGCAATAAATTTTGGATCACTTCCGTAGAGTTCGTCGTTAGACACAACTGTCAAAGATAGTGTTATAAATTAAATGGTTTCGTGGTTAAAATATGCGCTTACCATGTGGAATGTGAAATGGGAATGTTTCCATGCTTTGTGTGTACAACATATCCAAGGAATGTAGGTAAACAACTGTGGGACCCGTGCTGTGCAGATCGAACGGATACTTTTTAAGAACATCCAGAAGCAAGCGAACCAGATATAATACTCCTTGTTCTGGGCTATCCTACGTTTTATTTACTTGTAATGAGTGGTTGAAAAGGGATAATTAATCTATGAACTTACGGGAACTACTATTAAAGTGGAAAGCGTATTGCATAGATAAGAGATTAAGTAGTTTTCCGTGCTTTTTAGTTTGCCTTCTATTTCAACCGTTCTGGGCAACTCAGAGACAAGGTTTAGGGCGGTTTCAAAGCAGGCATCCGCTGAAAGAGAAATTCTTAGCTCGTTGCGTGGCAAATGTTTTACTTTATACCCTGCCCTAAACACAAATTCACCAGGGCTACTTGCCCACTCAACAGATAGAGATCCATTTGTGTTACTACAGAAACAATACTTGGGATGGTTATGAAAGAATACGCTGCACAAGCCTTGACAAATGCGGCAGTTTTTCGAGTGTGATGCCCATTTACAATTCTCCTTGTTTCAATAGCCAGTTTATTTACGCAATGGACCAATGTCGAAAAAACGGCGTCTAAATTCGGAAATGCTCCTCTAGCTTCTACATAAAATGCAAGCTGTGACTCAAAATCACGTCCATAATCGACTTTTTTAATAAAATTGCTAATCAAGATTCCAATTTGTCTGCGTTCATCTTCAACAGTCAACGCACTGGAAATTAAAAAGAAACTAAATATGTAGCTAGTTATATATAATGTGTGACATACTTGACAGAATCATTGAGAACTTTACAAATGTACATGAGTGCATTTGTAACAACTGGATCCGATGTTGGAGTTTCAATATTTGCTTTATAGGCTGTAATTATGTTTTTGCATACTTCCAATTTGACTGATTCTTTTTGGAAAAGATCAAGCAACGGAAGAAAACTGTCCTGAATTTTCATATTAAATAGATATATTGATTCCGAAGTTCACTGACAAACATAATTCGACTTACCAATGTAAGCAGTGTTTCTAAGTCTTTTGTGGAACGCACAATTTTGTCAACAATAGTCTGCAGTTGATTGTAATGGTTTTCAAAAACTTTGTTTTGATTCATGCGATGTGTAATTTCTTCAAGCAATTTATTTACTTCATTTATCTAGCGACAAAAGGCATAGAAGAAATTTTTAAACATTGTAAAAATTAAATTATTACCGTAAAATGTTCAGCTGTATATTGCGCCCACATTTCGATACAGCATATATATTCCGTAGGATTTGTTAGAGTATTAATGGTTGCAAATGCAGCATTAAGCACGGGATATTTTTGTTCGGGCTGAGGTGGGCTAATGTTCAAACTTGCTCCTAACGCTCTAAATAATTGGCCCTTGGTTATACCTTCCGTATTGCAATTCGAGAGAATTCTTACAAAATCTAATGCGTGGTTCGCAATAAAGTCTGGTCTGAACGTGTTTAAGATAGACATAAGAAGTGGTCCACTGAAATAGACAAAATGAAAATTAAGTCATTCTTCAGAATCTTGCTAACAGCTACTTGTTCTTTTTGTCTTTGCATAATTGAAGCACATCATCAGAGTAAGCATCCGGTGAGCGAAAGACGATTGCTTGTATTATCCAATCCAATGCTGGTCCATATAGTGATAGGTATGTGGTCATGTCGATACGTTGACGGTTGATTTCCGATCGAATTGATCCATTGAATATCTGTAAGGATTTAGAATTAGGATGTGTTTCGTCAAGCTGAGAACCCTTAGCATACGGTATGATAAATTGCCAATATATCGTTGAGATTTTCTTTGATGTAAGTTTTGTCGTTAGTCACTGTCATTCCAACACGCACTAAGTAGCATCGGACATAGGTTGCAACAAGAGGGTCGCCAATGCCACGAATCATTCTCGTTAACCGCATCAATGAATTAATACATTCGCTACAGAAGATGTTACTTAACATATTAACGTTTAGCTGTAAATATTATTTACCTTTGGCTCAGAAAATTGTAACATTTCAAAATAGCGATTTCCACATACAGTCTAGGTATAAGTTCACGAATTGAAGATATTTTATAAAACCAATTTTGGCATGTTTCCTTTGCTGATTCCGAAATCATATCAGGAGTGAATTTTTCAGGAAGCAATGTAGGTGCTTTTTTGCCTGGCCTAAAATAGTTACACAAAATTGAAAAGTGATGATAGCAACGGGGAGCAAAATCTGCTTCGGTTAAAGTAAAAGGAGGATATTGTATATCAATTGCAGAGCTTTTGGGCTGAAAGTACTCAAATTTCTTGCAACTAAGTTTAATTTGGGTAGATGGATAGAACTTGGGTGAAGCTGGGTTAGATTTGGGTAAATAATCAGTCCGCGTGGTCTAGTGGTTAGAACACTCGCCTCGCAAGCCGAAGGTCCCTGGTTCGAATCCCGTTGGTGACAACGAGATTTGTTTCGAGTGATTCTTCGGGCGGTATAAGCCCGTTCAGCTGTGACACGTGCTAGTTTAAATTCAGAACACGTCGCAGCTGGGTGGTCGGACACACGCGCAAAGTGTGATACTGAGCATATACCTTCCCCGAAAGCCGATACATTTGGTCAAGATAAGATACTCTAACCATCTCAAAACGAAGGCCCGAAAGGGGCTGTAGTGCTAGGGCAAAAAAAAAACAATCAATCAATCATTAACGCTTATTGTGAGCTCCTCCAAATTGGCGTCTACCGCCCTCGACCAATGAAAAACTTGCCAGATTTGAACACTGAATATTTCCAGTATATAATCGTTGGACAATCAGAAAGGATGTGAGAGATTATTTCATTCTCTTCGTTGTGGTCTTTTCACTGGAGCCTCAATCAGGACATCATTACATACCGTTGCTTGCACAGTTAGAGCTGGCCAGTTATTATGCCGATCATAGTGCTGTGCTTCTAAATCGTACCATATTTCCATGTTTGCTGCAGCATCCGCTTACTGCTACTACTACTACTTCTACTACTACTTAATGTACTAAGATATTTCGCTAAGTATCTTCCTGGCCTAGTTTTACGGAATCCAAAGTGTACAAAGTTGCATGAACAAAGGTATAAATGCATAAACCATACTATCTTGCCCGATAGTCAAGCTACTTTTCAAGCCCCAGAATCATCAGCATATTCCAGAATGACGTAGGAGACCGGCAAAGTAGGGGATGTACTGAGTACCACGGCACTCAGAAATTAAGAAGCTGGAATAAATATTATATCAAACAAGGCAGGAATCATCTCACCCTTATAAGGCATAAAAACGCAAGTTTTTCTTGTTTAAAGATGAAACTCCAGAACTGACCTTCTAAGAAGCTTTTTTACGGCGAGCCGGCCTGTGTGTTAAATTTTACGTGTTCCAGGGAGAACGAGATACAATAAATCTTTAAAAGTTGAAGTGTTGAGCAACTGGTTCTAATAATTTATAACCTAAAATGCTTTACCAGGATAAAGTGGTTGGATTAACAACCTCAAACCAGTTTTGATCAGCATTCTGGAAACACTAGGCCCTGTATAACTGTTGGACTGTTGTTGCTACATACACGGACGATACGGACGTCTCGCTAACAAAGCAATTTAAATAGATATCACTTTCGATTCTCTACATAAAGGCGATGCGATGTCGGCGAAAGTTTAATATTTTGTTTTTTGTTTAATTAATATATTTTGTTTACCTCCACTTTTGTTCTTCAATTACTATTTAAATTCTTATTTTTGATATCACTCTTTGTAAACGTTATTTTTTTAAATATTTAATTTCCTCCTCTATGTTCGTGAACAATTTTAACATTTATTTCGTTAAATGTTTACATTTCATCTATTTGCTTTTTTGATCTATTATTCATTTTCTTTTAAATTAAATCAATTTCCATTTTTTTTAAGTAATTTTCAATTGTTATATTAAGCTTTATCTCAGCATATTTGATTTCATAATAATTGTATTACCATTAAACAACTAAGCTGAGCTGAAATAACTTCCGTATCACCACTAGATGCGAACCCAGACGGTTGTATTTTTTTACATTGGAGATATCTGAAGGTAGGTAATTGAAGCCGATAGCTTGAAAATTTCGCAGCTGACAATGAGCTCTGTCATTACCATAATCGCGAGAAGATCATCTTGTTCGATAATTGAGGTTGTAACGTCTAAGCTATCATGTTGGATAATGAAGGGAACATAGGAAAGCCCTCGGCCTCAGCGAGAAAAAATTCAGGGAAAACTGGGAAGTCGAAAGTGTGAGCAAGGTGAGACGTTTGATTGAATTTTGATGATTAAAAGCACTAAAATCTCGAAGTGTCGTGCATGCCTTGATCTATCTGGAAAGAATAGAATTCTATCTGGAAGGAATAGAATTGTTTATTCTGGTCCGCTTCTTAAATAGAGAAGCGACAGTTCATATAATTAATAGTGATGCACCCACAAAGCAATGAAACTTTGTTTATTTGATATCCGCATGCCAATTCTATTTTTTCTTAAAAATCCGCCGGGTCTTGCTTTTTAAGTGAACAGACGCTTTTCGACACATTTGAGTCATCTTTGGTGTCTAAAGGATGTGTGAAAGGAAGTTACTTTATATAGGGTGTAGGAAGAGTTGAGTAGGTAGATCTTAGATTAGGCTAGTTAGAGGAATATTAGGTTTTTGTTTTTTGGGTTATTGGATGTCCACTTGTTCTGGTTCGTCTCGATTCTGTTTTCATCGGAGGGTGTGGTCTAGTACTGAGAAAATCGCGTCGAAATTTGTAATAAGTTGTTGGTTGATAATTTTTCCATCTGTCTTTCTATGTTTATATATTTCAAGTCTTGCCAGGATTTCAAGTCTCGGTCCTTTGCTTTGTTGGTGTAACAATGTCATATGGTTTGTCACAGCGTCAGGCTCGTGTGCGTGGCGACGGTCCCTGGTTCGAGTCTCGTTGGCGGCAACGAGATTTGTTTCGAGTAATTCTTCGGACGGACCATAAGCCCGTTCAGTTATGATACGTACTGGTTTAAAATCAGAACGTATTGCTGCTGGGTGAAGGACACTTGGCCAAAGCGTGGTACTGACCGTATCACCTTCCCGAGTGCCAATATATTCGATCAAGTTAATGAGATACTCTAACTATCTCTAAGCGAAGGCCTTAATGTCTCGTTGCTGACAACGAAATTTGTTTCGCGTGATTCTTCGGACGGACTATAAGCCCGTTCAGTTTATGATACGTACTGGATTAAAATCAGAACGTATCGTAGCTGGATGGAAGGGCACATGGCTAAAGCGTGTTACTGACTATATCGCCTTCGCGAGTGCCAATTCATTCGATCAAGATAATGAGGCCCGAAAGCGGCTGTATTGCTAAAGCAAAGCAATGTAAATATTCAAATTATATTCCAATTCAATAATTTAATAATGTTCCAATTCAATTCACTGCTGTGAATATATGTACATAAATGTCATAGTTAGTCTTTGTCAAGAATAAAGGTCAATGGTCTGTCTTTTATCCAAAAAGTGTTTCTATTACATAAAAACTATATCGTTCACACAAAAGGGTAGCACATACGAAAGTTACAAGGATTGGCGACTAGGAGAACACAGATCATCCAACACGCGGATATATTAAGCAGCAACAAAAAAGTATAATAAATGTTCGTTCGAAATTGGGAAAGTAAACCCTAACCTTAAAAATTCAGTGAGTCTGCACAATTATTAGCTCTCGAAATGGATACGGAATAGTTCCAGCAGATTCCGCAATTACAACAAAATCAACAGAAAGAACTTATCAACGCGTTATTGGGGAAAACAGTGGACGATAGCGCAAAAAGGTCGAACACGAAAAATCAAGATGTACATTATACTCGTACATTCGAAAAACATGACCAGGAAATCGAATCATTTCAACAGTGCATGCAAAGTTTCAAAGTGGACGTCTCCCTTAAAAGAATAACATCAAGGAAAATGCATCAAAAAGTTTTATTGAACAGTATAGGGCCAAAATTATTCTGTCTTTTGTCAAACATAGCAGAACCCAAAATCGTGGAACTGTTGCACACACACACACTTATATCCAAAGCCGAATTCTATTGTTGAGAGGTACCGACTTCTATCTCGCACCCAAAAGGAGTACGAATCCAGTGCTAATTACGCGGCCGAGTTGTGCAAGTTCGTTTTTACATGCGCCTGCGAATGTTCCGGCTGTAAGATTTCCGTCGCTGAAATATTTCTGTCATCACAGTTTATCCGGGGGATCCGAGACGATCCCATTCGACAAAACTCAATGCAAACCGGAAAACTGACGTTCCAGGAGAAAGTTGATGTAGCACTCGCATTGGAGGCGTCGGTGATTGATAGTCGCGAATTAGCAAATCAACAAGCATCTACATAGAAAGAAGTAGATGGTTGACTGTTTTACCAAAATAATCGATTGTCAAACTATGGCAACCGCAAGGAACAGGAACGTGAATAGTAACCGGAATGTAAAAAATCAAATATAAAAATCAATTATGCTGGAATAGGTGTAGAGAGACTACTCGTATGTTTGCGATTCGGTCGTAACAACCATTCTGTATGTGGCTGCAGAGTCAAGAAAAAAAAACAAGCTGCTTAGTAAATCCTGCAATAAAAAAGGACACATTGCAAAAATCTGTATTAACACTATAATAAAAAAAAAGTTGTGGTGCAAATCCTAACGCCAATTACGTCAGCGCGTTGCAATACAATTTACCGCTGTGAACATACAGAAGTGCCAAAGTTAGAGTCGTCGTCAAGGTCAATAGACTAAATCTCTTATCAATTCCTTATTTCAGACGCCTTAGAGGTCACATCCCTTCTTAGATTACAGCGGTTTTCTTTGAGGTGTTTTGCCGCCATTTCACTTAGCATAAAACGTAGATTTCGATGAAGTCAAATCCAAAGACATCGGGTCTATCGGATCAGTGTTTTGAAGTGCTTACCCTCAACTGCGAATAGAGACATTTTGTGAATTTGGTGTAATTTAGTGAGTGATAACTTGGTGAAAACTAACACATGTTCCAAAATGGAACAGGGTGCGGAGGACCACCCACCTGACCCGCGAATAAGGAATGAAGTTAGTGTCACTGACAGTGAAATCAACGAAAAAACAAAGAAAGAACTTCAAATGCTGGGCACCAACGAGTTCCGAGCAAAGGAGGAAAAAAAGATTATAGAATCACCTGCGCCAATGGCTACAGATATTAGCGTGTCCAGCAATATGAAGATAAATCCGCCCAATGAAGAGTCAGTGCTACCTGTACAGGGCAAATCGAACAGATACGACCTAGATTCAAAAGAAAAAATCTTTCCGGTTATTATGGAATGGAAATCAACGGTAAATCCGTCAGGTTAACGCCGATGAGATTCTTTATTCTTAACAAAGAATCCAAATGCAATGTTACGAATGTAAAACAAAATGGACTAAGATTAAAAGCTTTCTTCGATACAGCTAAGGAAGCCAACGACGCGACGGAAACTAAAGTTCTAAAGGAAAAAAAAACATAAAGGTCTTCATTCCAGGCAGTTTCACCTACAGGTATGGTGTAGTTCGGGATGTCTAATTAGATTTTGATGTGAAAGAGCTAGGCCCTGCAACAAGATGGGGATGCTACTTCATAACATTAAGTTAATTAACGCCTCAAGACTTAACAGGAGTGATCCTGAAAAGGCTGACAACTTCATTCCGACAAAGTCAGTCAAGATAACAGTCTCGGGCAATACCCTCCCTGACATACTAAAAACCGCATACTTTAATGCTTAAGTCGAATATTTTAAATTCCGACACAGACAGTGTAGGAGCTGCGGCAAGTTTGGACATTCCACTACTATCTGTAAAGAAAAGATACCGAGATATCTGAAATGCAGTTCAACCGAATGGAATTTGAAACAACAGAAAATGGTGCGCGTAGTTACGGACCAAGCATGCCCCAAATGGGTTAAATATAAGCATGAAATAGACGTCAGCTCAATATTAAATGTATCCAACAGAGAAGCATGTTCGATTATAAATAAAAACAGATACGAAGGGCTTGACCTTGAAGACATAGCTCAAATGGATTTTCTTCAATTGAAGAGGGACAAATTTACGAATAAAAGAAACCCGGTAGGAGATATCAGGAAAGTTTTAATGAAACACACATATGCTCAAGTGGTGGCCTCTTGGGAGAAAACCAACATCAGAAGCAACGAAACGAAACAATATTTTTCCAACTGTAGAAAACTGCAAACTCCCATCATGCCTATAACCAACAATCCCCTTAGAACATCAGATATTGAAAAAATAGTCCACGAATTACAAATAAACCTCTAGTCACTAGCAATGCAGGATTTTGAAGAAATCGATATGAATTTACTAGCTTGTCCAAATACTTTATTCAGGCTAAATTCCAAAGGCAAGAAAAAGCTACTAAAGAACCACAATCGAGCACTTAACTTTCAAGGTTTTTCTTACCAAAAAACAACTCCAAAATATCTGAAATCACAAATGTAAAGGGGATACTCTACGATATACTTGTACAATTTATTTCTGAATTTTATTCGTTTTTAAATTAAATGTTATTAAATCTTGAGATACTGCTCACATATCACTACGACGGTCGGTAGATTTAAAACTTAAGCTGTAAACATCTGACAATACTTAAAGAGGGTCATATGGTCTCTCCATATCAATTATTCTCAAAGTAAAATACTAACACTTCCCAACTTAATTAATTCAACTAACCACCCGTTGAGGGACAATATTACCTATCAGTATTGAGTCACTGAAATTACCCGTCACCACTGATCCCAAAAGTGGACAAGATCACTAAGCGCTGGTTAAGTTCCGACTGGATAGACCTATCGATTTCCACAGTACACTATTGTGGACTGGAGAGCAGGAAAAAAGTCTTTTATCAAAAACTTGTTTCTATTACATAAAAACAATATCGTCCATATAAAAGGATAACACGCATAAAAGTTACAATACCTTCAAAGCCACTTTGTTTCATCTTCAATATTTTCTCTTGATAAAAAGTCAGTAGATATCAATAATTTCGCATTAGTCATAAAATCATCTTAAATACCGGGTCAAAAGAGAATGATCGACCCTTTATCGGATTCTTTCGATTTTGATGGTTACATCGCTGCATTGCTACAATGGTGTTTTCTTGTGGAAGCATATATCGACCATAAAATATATTTGTACTGATTGTGTTCAAGCAGTTTCTTCCCCGTAAATCACGCTAAAGTCTTTAACATTAGATAGAAAATTATCAAGGAAATGAGAATCAAGGGAGATTTATTAATTTCAAAAGTAATTTTACCATAATTATTGGTAAAGAGAGTACTTACTCCATATAGTCTGCTTTGGATCTAAGTCTTTCATAAACTAATTTGCCGAAAATCTCCAAAATGTCCGTAATTAAAACAAATTGGCTTGGGTAGAATTGTAAAACTGAAGTGTCTGCCAACATTTTTGAGCATTGTATTGCAATTTTCAATGAATTCACACGTTGATCACCATTCCATGAACGAACCAATTCATGATTGAGTTGCTCAATTTGCATGATATATTCTTGTTGGTTAAGATCCATAACATGATGCATTGATCCATCTTCAAAATCATCTAATTGTTCCAAACGATATTTTACTTTATCCGAAACAGTCGTTTGTGTTTTAACTATAATTGATTCAACGTCAATAGTAGTGCTTAAATTATGTGCATTGCATACTTATTTCACCACCAGTTAGAAAACTTGTAGTTATTGATAATTTTTCGGATGTTGTGAACTTATTGAAAATTCCTGGTCGTTTTGAATTCCAATTAAGAATGTCACAATCAAGAACGTCTTTGTCTTTTTTACCAGTTTTTTTAAACGATGTTTCCTGAAAATATTCGTTTTCATTACTGTACTAGTAATGAATGAAATGAAAACATAATTTATTTATTTTTTAAGGGAATAATTTAGGGAACGCGTCGTTACTAGAACTTCATAATGATTAGTTCTACTTACCGCATTATAAGTCGTTAAATTGTCACTAAGCTAGTTTAATACTGTGTTTGAATTAAGTTTTGTTATGAAGTTTAAATGTCTACATAAGAAGGCATAGTGAGACTTAAATATAGTAGGGAATATTTTTGATATCTTTTCTTGCTGGCAGCTGCTGTAACTATGCAATTAAAGGCTGTGAATAAGAAGACAGTAAGAGATGCGGTAACAGAAGCGGCCGGAGAGGTCTTTTTATTTAGTTATTTATTTATTCTATCAAACAGACTGAATACAATCCAAAAACAAAATGGAACGCAAAGAATAAATACAGCAATATTTGGGAAAAAAATAAATGGGATTTGACTGGTCGAAATACTTTGAAGTCATCAGCATACAAGAGGCAAGAAGATTTAATTCCAAAGGGGAACTCCTTTATGAACAACAGAAAGAGAAGAGGCCCAAGAATTGAACCTTGTGGAACACCAGATGAAGGATAGAAAGGACTAGATAGTACCAGAGAAGGACGACACGATAGATAAGATGACATCCAAGATAGAAGAGCACCCGAGATGCCAAGAACTTAGCGATGAGGCTAACGACTTCCCAAATATGTTTGGCAAACCATCCGGTCCAGGGCTGGTATTAGTATCAAAAGCATTTATCAAAGATTCGACTTCAGATACATTTGTACAAATATAGGAAATTGGGACGGAAAGGCGATTAGGTAAGACAACAGGATGCACAGCTACAACGGGAGGAGAAAAGGACGAAGAGGAAAGAGTCAGCAACTTCTGCACCATTTCAACGGACCTTAATAGGACTGGAAGAAGAGGATTTCAGCGACCTAATATAAGGCCAAAAATGTTGAATTGTAGGTGGTATTTCTTTGGAATCGCTCCCCGGCAGTTGAATGAAAAACCAGGTGGGGTGACGATAAGTAAATCAGATTGCTGATTAATAGAAAGCGGCCTCAACAGCGAGGTGCTCCTAATGAGAATTGACTGACCAGGCTCCACTGTTCCGACATAATTGCAGCAATCCGGCTGTAGTACGAACGCTGGCTGTAGCTGCATATCTTGTTGAGCAGTTAGTGAGGTATCAGGTACATTTAAATTGTTAGCTTCCGAAACCACTGGTTGTTGGTTCATAGATAGCGGCTTCAACAACGACTTACTCCTAGTAACCATTGAGAGACTAGGTTCTAATATTTCTACAGAATTGTGGCAATCTGGCAGCAATACGAACGCTGATTGATCCTGCATGTCATGTTGAGCATTCACGTTTAAGCTGTCGCTGAAGGACAAGGCGGACAGTTCTCCTTGAGAGGAGACATTGGATAATTTTACCTGCGGTTTACTTTTTGTCGGTATTGATAAAGCTGGATCCAGCATTGAACGCACAGCCTTTTCGATCGAACTACCTGATGCATTGAAAGATGAGGAATCCGCAAACTGTAACAAGGAGTCGACTGTAAAGCCTGCTGATCGACTCGAAGATGAGTTTCTCTGAGCACATCAGAGCAACGGCTGAGAAGGTTGCTTCAGACGTATCGTCTCTGAGTCGACTTATGGCCAACATAGGGGACCCAATCCATCAAAAAAAAAAAACCTATTGATGAGTGCCGTGGGATCAGTGCTACTGTATGGACCAGAAATATTGAGCGACGCTCTCAGTAAGGAAGTGAAGAGGGACACTGAGGATTGCATCTTCATATACGACAGTCTCTGAATCGGCGTTGAGGCTCTCTAGCAAGAGAGGAACCCTTGCTAGAGAGCGCCGCACTATTTACCTGCGTCGAAGCGAGGACGCGAGAGAGATGGTTGCACGCGAGGAGGGACGGCGGTCACCCAACCATAGCCAGCAGCCTTGGGGGAATTGCACGAAGAGAAGGTGAACTGCACGCCTCATTCCGGATCTGCGATCGTGGCTAAATCGAAGGCATGGTGAGACTGACTTCTATCTGACCCAGCTTTTGAGCGCGCATGGGTGTGTTCAGTCTTACCTGCACACGATTGGTAAGTCACGCTCCCTCGATTGTCGGTTTTGCCCTGGAGGGGAAGACGATGCCTGCCACGTATTCTTTGATTGCAAAAAATGGGACAGCCTGCAACAGAACCTCTACAGGGAGACGGAAGAGCTCACCCCGGATAGTATAGTCGCGGTGATGCTTGGATCGGTTGACAGATGATGCCATGTGGCACATTATGTTCGGGTAGTCCTAACAAGGGACGTCGGGGCTGGGGGATCGCTTGTCTGGCAATTTCTTTTCCCCTTTCATCTCTCGCTAGAGGAAGGTGCCTCACGGCGTAGCAAAACGAGACCTCGCCCAAAGTAATGTGTCAAATTGTTCCAGGTTGGTTTCTCGGGTTGACAGGGGATGTGTTTAGTGTGTAGTCCAGTTGCTTGGGAGCATGGGAGTCCGACACACAGTGCGTAAATGGCATTCACCTCCCAACTAAAAAAAACTATTGGGAGCTCCATACTTAACTTACTTAATATAGATCCCTTAATTTTTTTCCAAAAGTTGGATTTGAAAGTATTAAGAGCACTATCAGTGCTAACATACTCAGAAATGAAAGATTAGAGTACTTTGCAGCAACTAGTTTTAGTCAACATATTCAAAAATATATTACAAGATGGAATTCAACAAGAGATAGCATATTCAACTATTTCCTTTAAAATTTGGTACTAGACATACGAGTACTTTTCAGATTTGGGGCGGAAAATTTGGTTTGCATTTGGATTAAAACTTGATTATACAGAACCCTCTCCACGCAAATTCAACTCACATTTGGTCGAGTTTTTAATGTCTCAAGGCGCTATCAGGTTGCAGGGTTCCCTCTTTTAGAAGGAGGCGAGGTAGATAGAAGCAGTGCTAAGAGAGAGACCTCTTCACTTTCAACACTTTCAGGTGCACTTTTTAGTGATTAGAACTGCCCGAACCTAATATGCCACATCGTTCCGTTTGGAACCTGGTCTGAATATCTATCCAATCCTTCCCTACCTCCCCTCCCGCTACGAAAAATGTGTACCAACCCCTCGCGATTGGACACTTTTGATCTGAAAAATCAGTAAGAAAAAAAATTCTATCATTATAGTAGTATATTTTATGAACTTTAGATTATTCCTATAAAATCAAAAGGGGAACCTTACAGTTGCCAAAAACTTGTATCAATATTTCATAGTAAGATATGAAAATTTCACAACAATCGAGTCATGAACAGCGAAGCTACAGAAGATTGAAAATCTTACAATTGCAACAACAATAAGTGACACTGTTGAGTGGTTTTCAGCATTAATATGTTATCATGACCTCTCAAACAATGAGGTCAAAGCACTGAAAGCAAAATGCAGACGTATTTAGATACAGAATAGCCATATTTCAGTTTTTCTAACTCAATTTATAGAACCTGAAGACGTTGTTGGAGTTACGAATAAGCTTGCAAAACCCTTACGGCACCACCACTTTTCTGTTACTTCGAGTTGTTCTAAATTAATTTAGGGATTCTAAATCGATTTGTTTTTTTACTGGGAAATTCAAGGAGCAGAAAACAAAACTTACTAATTGGAGTTTCTACTGTATGAGTTTCTTGTTCACAGTATGTCAAGATTTTGGTGTCAATAGATCGGGCTTGAGAAGATAAATCCAATTAATGCAGATAGCTTTTTGGAAAACTCATTACTTCCAGTGAAAAGCAAAGATATTTGTAAGCATTTACCCTCCTATAAATTAACTCCGGCGAATAAGAGTCCCCAGGAGTGAAAAGGGGAACTATTCATTATATGCTGCCGAAGGTAATTTGCGTCAGAACAATGCTCACCTTTGTAATTTTCTTGAAAACAATGGTATTTTCTGAAAGTGGTCGTGATAACATGATTTGTCTCAAAGAAAAATTGGAGCATGTTTCAATCTTTTATGTAGTCTATGGGAGTTATACCTAATATACTAAGTAGCCTTCCGTAAAAAGCTCTTATAAAATCAAATAGTTGCATTAAGGTCAAAATCGTCTACTTTTACTAAGGGAATCTTACTGAGAACAATATAAATTTGATGTAGCTTGGCAGGTGTGGTAGTAATTTATAGTATTAATGTTGCCGTCAAATCTCTAATTTGGATCTCCTAATTAAAATTAGTTGCTAGGATAGAATATCAAATCTTACATATTCGGCCACCATTTGTGAAAGTGGATCCAATGCTTCTTGTTTAGCAAACTGACTCAAAGGGTCGGTACCATCTAAAGCCAAGCCCAATGGGTCCAATGAAAGTGTCGATGATGTCCTACTGCTTGTATTGCTCATATTGCTAGCGCCAGCGGCTTTTCGTGTGCCTCTACTATCAATCATCTGGAAAAATTATCAATTACATGTTCTCTATCATATTTTCTAATAATTAACATGGTTATTACAGTGACAGTCATTTGTTTCAGGGGATGCTCAAATGTTTCCACCCATTGCACTCTATTCTTCACCATCTCTCCATCATATGGCACACATATCCTAAATCAAAAATATTATTATAATATAGCTTATTAAAAATTATAAAACATAAAAGCACCATTCTGTTGCCATTCTACAAGAGTTTTATATAAATCGCCGAAAATAAGCTGAAAAGCACTGCAGTGTTTACACACGGCTTTAGAACAGCGGGTTCTGTCAAATGTCAATATATTAACATTCACAATGTCATAAATCCAGCGCGAGTCACAATCATCACTTGCAGCATCGGAAACGGAAACAGCAAAATCGTTTATATGGGTCCTGTTAATAATATTATAATGGTTTTTTTGTCAGTAAAAGCTAAATTTGTTAAAATTTAAACTTCGTATTTTATAAACCATATAATATAGAAATACTATGCAAGGAACAAAAGCATCAGCTTCAGATTAAACTCACCTAGAGAGCTTAGACGAGTACTAATATTTATTCATTTAAAGGGACTTGTGAAGATGATTCCTAATAAAGATGCTGCTAGATAAGTTGCAATGAGGTTAGGAAGGAGCTTCAGCCCTTGGACTTCACAGCCGTTCCACCCTAAATGCGCATATGTTGAGATTTATCTTGCTACTGGTTTCGTTCCTCCAGAAGCATCGTGTATTTGGACAGGAATCGATATGTTTTTGATTCATATGGTGTCTCAATTATACGAGTATATCACATACATATATAGACGCGCCAAAGATAAAAAGATAAAATATCCTCCGAATTTGAGTTCCCAGACCAACAATTGCAATGGAGATTGCTAGATTTGTTGAGGCTGGTCGAGCTGAGATGGACCAATCTAGGTGGTTATTTTGTTTATTTTTTGTTTTGTGTTTTTCGTTACTTAGTTTTGAGTTACAGTTCATTATTGTTACATTTAGTGTTTTTCTTGTTTGTTTGTGTTAAAAATTAGGGATGGATTTCAAACGAATTATTTTTAAGTTAATTGCAAAATTATCAACATTCTTTATTCTATCTGTCTGCATTTCGCAGGTTAAGTACAAAACCCTCCTGATATGAGCGTAGTTCTGTCTACTCTACTTGTTTTTAAATTGCAGCCTATGCATCGATTAGCTTGAATGAGAGGCTCAAAGAAGGAATTTTGTATTGAGCATCTCAATCTTAATTTACAAAAATCCACGGGGTGTGTTCAATGAAATTGAATTTCTCAGTCGGCTTCTTGTACCGGGGGCTCTTCCGAGTTGGGTCTTACCAGAGCTTATGTATCATTAATTTGCACCTAGGCTTTACAGATCTGATTGCCGAGGACAACATTAAGACTCTGTCTTATGGTAGTGAGCATAGAGAAATAACGGTTAAACTAACACATAATACGGATTATATCTGTTTACTAGCACCACAAGATCAGTCATAAATTTACCTTTAAGAAAGCTGATATGGAGTCATTTAATAAAAATATTAATCAAAAACATAACTTACTCAAATAACAAGGTGCGCATCACATTATTTTACAAAATAAGAAATAATAAAGTTCTGAACTAAATTAATTATAGAACACCTCAATCATTTGACAACCGATACAGTGATTAAATCTATACCAAAAATTACACACACATGGATAGATGCAACACAAGACGAATTACCTTACTTAAAATATGAATATTGTAATCCAGATACGCATCAACCGAATATACAATATACGACTTCTCGCGATGCGATGCGCGAGGGTTTGCCTATCTTTACGAACATAATGAAGGTTTTGGGTTAGCTCAACCAATTCTGTTATAAGATAGAAATTAATAAATATTGCAGAAAAAAAGCAAAATACTCGCCCCAGGAACAAGACGGAAGGTTTAACCATATTAATGCGATGTTTGAATCGAAAAAGACGCCAATAGTGTCTACTTTCAAAGTCCTGCTTGAGCGACAGGGGTAGGGAAACGGAAAAACTAACAGAGCACGACGTACAATCACTAGAAGAATAGTTTAGATGCGTTGTTGATATTGAGAAGTTGAACGTTATTGGTATGAGTATTGAATCTTTCCATCAGCAAAACTCTGGCTTGGTGATCACTCGAATTAATGATCATGTTAAAGTCAAAGCTCGATAGTTTTAGTCTAATTTTTCTGCCAGATAGCTTTAATGATAACTTTGCGTCAGTTTTCCACTTTTGATTTCGATTCGTTGTTCATTGCTGGCCAGAAGATTGTAAATCTAGCCAAATCGATCGTATGTTCAAATCCTGCATGGTTAGCATGAAGTCTATCAAGAATCTCTTTGCATATAGTGCTTGAAATCAGTATATGCTTTCCTTTTATTAGTAATTAATTAATGCTGTAGTGTGAGCAGTTCCTTATAGCTCCAAAATTGTTTAAGTTTTCCTTTAGATTCCTCTTATTGTTCGGTTATTCTATTTGTTATTATATTGTACTAATTGTGTAGAATTTTATCTTTCCGACTTTCTTGTGATGCATTCGATTGTCGGGTCATTTATTGGCATATCTTCTGTATAAACTTTTTCAATATTATCGAAAACCTTTTCTAATTAATTAATTTTGATTTTTTTATTGATTGCGTTTTCAGATGTCTGGAAATGTATCAGCTATATAAATTTCTCTCTTTAAATCCGCCATAGACGGTTCCAAGCTTAGTTGAGAAAGGAGGGATCCCCTTGTTTCCTCAAGCCAAAGCTTCCATGACTCCTCATCCTAAGCCCCACGCACGAATGGCAGTAAATGGTCTCGGGCTCGAACATTGCGTTTGCTGGTTCCCCAATGATGGGACACTAATGCTGAGAAATGCCAATAACTGCAAATACATCTGCATTTCTGCTAATAAATCCTATTGACACCATCTTCGTGGTGACGTAAGAGGGTGAAACGGAATCGTAAGTAATAACCACGCCACTGGAATGGAGGTTTGGCGACGGGCTAACTCCCCGTTCCTGAAAACCCTACATTGTTTCGAAACCTGCAACAGAGCCTCGGCATGGATTGAACCTCGGAGCCGAAAAAAGGACTATTACATTGGATCCTGAAATGTCAGATCACTGAAGAATCCTGGCGCTGTTAAGAAGCTTTTACAACAGGCCAGTTAATATAAACTAAATACTGGCAATCCAGGAAACGAACTGGACTGGAAGTGATATTCAAGATATGAGATCGCACATAGGATTCATAAGTGGGAAGCCTGCCTGAAAGCGAGAATTCGGAGTTGCCTTTGATGTGGGTAGGAGGTTCAAATCACAGATTATTGATTTTAAGCCAGTCATTGAAAGAATGTGCGCGATCCGTATAAAAGCGAAATTCTTCAAAACTTGGCGGATAAACGTACGCGCCCCGACCGAGGAAAAAGACGAAAAAACGAAGGTAATCTCTACAATCACCTGGAAAGACTAGGCGACTCATTTCCTACAAACGACACAAAAATAATTCTGGGTGATTTCAACGCTAAAGTTGGCAATGAGCTATCTCATCGGGAAGGACTGGAGGATATAGCCTCCACGATGAAACAAGTGACAACGGCCAGTGCCGGATTAACTTTGGATGTGGCAGGAGTCCAGACATATGTTCGACCTGCTTTCCACATCGTCGCATACATAAATTGAATTGGGCGCCACCAGTTGGCAATATACAAAACCAAATCGATCATGTTCTGATCCAAAAAAGATGGGCCTCGAGTATACTTGACGTTCGTACATACTGAGGAGGCAGTTGTAACTTGGATCATTACTTGATCAAATTAACTTGTCGATGTCGTATGTCAAAGGCATATTCGGCGAAGACCAGCCATCTACAAAAATTTGAGAGCGAAAGGCTCCACACGGCATCTTTGGCAAACAATTTCACGGAGATCCTTGACAATCAGCTAGCTTCCATTCTATCAGGTACATCACTGAAAACAAGCAACGAGCTATGGGTGGACGTAAAAACGGCAATTAAGACCGTAGCAGAACAGGCGATCGGATATCAAGCCCGGCGTAACAGAAATGATTGGTTCGATGATGAGTGCCAGAATGCGGTAGACAAAATGAATTAGGCGTACAAATAATATTTAGGTAGGGAAACCAGGGCGAAAAGAGAACATTTTGAAAATCTTAGAAGAGTAGTGAATAAGATAATTAGCACTAAGAAAACAAAATACTATGATGACCAATTGAGAAGTATCGATGAAAGGCTAGCATACCAAGTAGTGAAAAGCTTGAAACAAGGTTATCAGCCCATGCCCATGCACTGCATTGATGACATTGGAAACATCATCGCTGATTAAGGAAATATGGGCATCATATTTCAAGAACCTCCTTAATCCTCCGTACAGCTCCAGAACATCAGGCTCTATAGATATTCCCGGAGAGCTTCCATTGGCGCCCCCAACTCTGGATGATGTTTGTTCCACAATCAAAGCCCAAAAGAATAAGAAAGCGTCGGGCATCGATGAGATTCCAGTGGAGCTCATAAAATATGGTGGTGGTGGTGTTCAGAAAGCCAGCCACAAAGTCATCCGACACATTTGGCAACAAGAACATATACCGAACGAGTGGAACCAATAAATTATATTTCCTATCCACAAAAAAGGTGACAAGCTTCAGTACGAAAACTATAGAGGTATATCACTACTTTGTACGGCGTACAAAATATTTTCAAAAATTTTGGAGAATAAAATCAGATCATACGCCAACAGTATTTTGAGGGTGTATCATCAATGTGGCTTTAGAGCAGGTATATCGACGACAGACCAATTGCTTATAGTGAAGCAGGTACGTGAGAAATGACGTACAACAAATTTTCGTTAATTTTATTGATCATAACGTACTGTACTAAATAATGTTTTACTTTGGTTTTCCAGCCAAATTACTCGTAGTCCGTCTTACAAAAAATACAACGACGTCGACAACCTCCCAAGCGCCTGTCAATAACCTACTCACCGATGTCTTTGACACTAATATCGGAATAAAGTAGGGAGATGGATTGGCCCCATTGGAATATGTCATAAGAAAGCTACCTGTCGCTGAGAGGTACGTTATTATACAACTCTAGTCAAGTGGTAGCCTATGCGGACGACGTTAACACTTTGTCACAACGAAGCAAAACTAGTAGGGCCCCAAATCAATAAGAATAAAACTAGGCTCATGACGCAAACGAGAAAAAATACCTCAAACACCCAAAATATCACACTTGGCGAATACAGCATCGAAAATGTGGGCGAATTTATGTATCTAACCGCCAAAATAACGAGACCCGGTAATGAAATTGATGAATCACGCTGAAGAATACAGCTTGCAAATAAAACATTTTATTCAGTTTTGACAATCTTGAACACCAGCTGCAGGGCTCTTGCCCAAGCATAGCCTGAAAGCTTCCCTGGAGCCTACCACATGCAGGCTGACTACTACAAATGCAAATTTCTCCTGGAGGGCTTGTATCCTACGTTGGTTTTCTTTTCATATCGTTTGTTTGGGATCATACGCACTGCCTTGTTTTTGGTACATTAAGAAAACAATGTCTATTCTGAGATGAGAATGGAGAACTTGCTAGTATAAATGATACGGTAGCGATAGCCGGTTGGTTCATGTATTCAGTAGACTGTCTTGCCAAAAATGCAGAGAATCAGAGAAAATCTATCGATAAATTAAAATCTATAATCACTTTTAGGTTCTTTATTATTCATGTTATAAGAGATATATGTACAGTTAAAGATATCAAACTTAATTATGTATGTTTTTTCATCTGTTTTGTTTATACAGTTTTGTAAGTTTTATAGGCCCTTCAAGTATTTTACTTTCTTAATATTTTATTGGTTTACTTTATCGATTATCTTTCAATTTTTTATAATATATTTATAATTTTACTGATTACTTACTCTCTGTTTGCTTTTGCTTTACTTTTCTCACTTTAGGTAAATTGGAAATTATAATCTCAAAGCCGATTTTAATTATTTTTTTTTTTGGTTTTTCGCGTAAACATTTTTGTATTTTATTTTCGATTATTTTATTTGTTTTATTCTTGAATTAAATTGCTATTGCGCTGTTGTTGTAAAGAAAACATACACACAAACAGCCACGATTATTTTTTCATTTATTATAATTACATATATATTATTTGAATCGTTTCAACGAGATTGACCGCCGAGGTTACTTAAATTACGTATTTCTTCGCATTTTTATTGTATGACAATAATGCTTATTGCGGAGGGAGAGGGGAAATTATGAAATGGTTTGTTAAAATATAATATTGCCTTGCTATTGACTTGGATTTTCTCATGTTTTGCTATTTTTTCTTGTTTATTGTTTTGTAGTGTTGAAATTGCTATTTGTCTTTAATGGTTAGTTCGTTCTGCTCATGCATGTTGTCGGTCTCATAGAGTTGATTCTTGCGGTCTATACCTAGTTACAGTGTGCTGGTGAGTTCCGCGTACAGCTTTCTATAGGTCAGTGGACGTAGCAGCGTCTTCGTGTGTTACGGCGAGATGATGTGATGCATCTGAATATCACTTGGTGTTATCTTGTCGTCTTGATGGTTTGGCTAGCATGTAAATAGTTTGTTTCTGTAACAAATAGGAGTATGTGTATCGAATGAATAAACATCTTCGATCGTTATTCTCGACTCGGATTTCTTCGGCTTCCGAGAGTTGACTCCGAAACGTTCTTTTTGCAATTTCTATTGCATGGAAGCAAGTCCCGCTGAACCCATGTGCGATGATGTGCCTAATGTAGATGCTAAATCTTGATAACTAAACTGTAATTGAGAGGGAAACACAACATGAGTTGATTTAATCACTGGAAGAGGTTTATATCTTACTTGCGGAAAATGTGGCTCTTCTTGAATAGCTCCTAGAGGCCCAGTTGGATCTGGCGGCGTCAGTTCTACGCTTTCTCCCGTAAACTCCGAGTCAAAGTATCTTGTGTCTGTATCACTTGTGACTTGTGGCTTAAAAGGCGGTGGAATCTACGATTTCAAATTATGTCGAATATATTAAAAATAAATTCATATATTTAAAGCAATTACTGACCTTCTTCTGAACTAAGTCTTGCCAATTGATACTCGAGAAGAATGGATGCCTTTGAATTTCTTTTACATCTTCTATTCCGCCACCTAGTCTCTTCGCTGGGTTTTTGTGTAACAGCCCACTTAAAAGGCTTCTCGCTTCGATCGAGATATTTCGAGGAAACCGCACTTCTTCCATCAAGATCAGGGTAAAAAGCACGTCGTGATCACTGTTGTAGAAGGGAAGACGCCCACATATCTAGAAGAATCAGAAATTGATTAAGTATAAAATACTTAACGAATTGATGGAATTTGCAACTTTCTTACCATTTCATACATAACAACACCAGTTCCCCACCAGTCAACAGCTTGCCCATAATCATTATCTTCGAGCACTTCGGGCGCCAGATATTCTGGTGTGCCGCAAAATGTTTTCGTCGTAGTACCATATGTTATATCTTCTTTGCATAAACCGAAATCGGCAATTTTTATGTGTCCATCCTTATCAAGTAAAAGATTTTCTAATTTAAGATCGCGATAAATAATGCCTTGTGAATGTAAATATCCGAGCGCGGAAATAATTTCTGCTCCATAAAATCGAGTGCGTTCCTCAGAAAATAATCGTTCTTTACTCAAGTGAAAGAATAATTCGCCCCCATTTACGTACTGCATTACAAAACAAAGGCGATCGGCGGTTTGAAATGAATATTTTAATGACTAGGATAAAAATTATGGTTAGTAATTTTTGAAAACGTGTAGATACATCCAATTTGAATCATAATATAACGAGTAGGAACTCGCGAGAAAAATGCTCACGCTTTTCAAATGTACTTTATATGTATTAATGGTCATATTTCATTGATACAAACTTGACTAAGGTAAATTATAGAGCTTCAATTAAGTATATAGAGTGGTTTATCAATAATAAGTAATAAAAAATGTGGATTTCTACAACAATGAAAATATCTCTAAACTTGCCTTAATTTTCGGCAGTCTTAGCGCGAGCAAAATACTCATAGCACACCTTCTCACAGGTTAACTATTTAACTTGTTTTAAACTTCACAGTTATAATTCAAATTGAATTTGATGTAAATAGTGTGAATAGCTTACTATTAAAAATGGATGATTTGTGTTGCGTAGGACTCGATTTTCCGTTAATGTATGAGCAACTTCGTCCCTTTGGATAATGACTTCTTTCTTCAATATTTTAATAGCAAACAACTTAGCGGTAGCCTTTTCTCTGCACAAAATTACCTTACCAAATGTACCTTTACCCAAGACTTTTAAAAATTCGAAGTTTTCTAGTGTCTGAAATGAATAAAGACAAAATAATGTTTCATTTAAGAAGAAATTTTTGACTTAAATATATATTAAATAATAAAAAATTAAACATTAAATAATTAACGGGAGTAAAGAAAGTTATATCTTCGACAATTTTATAAATCTTAAAACGTCAATTTTTTAAATTTAGATGGATATTGAAAACGAATGAAATTGACTTCTTACATGGCACGTGTTGTTTTGCCTCACAAAACAGCACCTGCTTACCTGGTCGTGCTGTTCCCAGCTGGCTATTGCCATAGAAACAGCACCTGATGAGCGTGGCAGTCAGATGGACGAAACCAAGCGAGGAAAATTTTTCATGGCAGCCAACACGCTTGGCAGACATGTTCAAATAAAACTTTTCAGATTTATATGCCACATGCGGCTTTGCCATGATGCTAATTATTTCGAGCTCAATACAAGTAGTGATAAGTAGTCACTCAAAGTGGCCATAGACCTGAGTAAATTACTTAGGACGAGAAGTTAAGAGCGGTTATGAATAAAATTAAATCTATCTAAGTTAAATGATAAGTCGGGAGCTCCATATACGAGTATGTACATGACGTCGCTAGAAACACTGAAAACGGTTCTGCAGGCGGTAGGTCACAGATGCGATCACAAACACAGCGGAAAAGGTATCAGGACATCGACCAAGAAATGCTCGAAATGACTGGTTTGATGAAAAATGTCAAGCTGCGGTCCAAAGACCAGCTTGGGCGAAGAAGGAGCAATACATCAGCACCCTGTAAACAAGCAACAACGTTGTGCCGACAGAAAAAACGACAGACCATCAACCGGAAGATAGACCAAACTAACGAACATATAATGCTAAATGAACCCAGATCAGCGCATGCCTCAATTGAACAGCTTCGACGGGATACACACCACGCACGAGCTTCTGACACGAAGCATAAGGTGCAGTATTAGGCAGCCCTTTTGATATTTAAAACAGATGGAAACAATATTTCCAAAGACCTCACAGTAACTAAAATATCTACCGAAACTGTAAGCATTTCAGGGGCTGAAAAAGATGTCCTGGGAACGCTACCAGCAAAGAAGAGGTACAAGCAGCCATTCGTGGTCTCAAAATAAACAAAGTTCTTGGGATTGACGGAATACCGACATAATTGCTCCAAGCCGGAAGAGCACACCTACACAACTCCCTTCATGATTAATATGTAGGATATGGATATAGCAATAACTACTAGTTGACGCGAAAAGCATCATATGTCCCTTACATAAAAAGGGGGACAGGCAACGCTGTGAAAATAAAAATTGTGTATCATCTATAGTAAGGACTCCGAGGCGAATTCACGTCTGGGATGATTCCTTCGTAGCCAATACGGTGGAAAGTCGCCGTATAGTACAATGAGCGCCGTCCGGCCGACATTTCTAGGATCTGTTAATGACATGTCCCATTAGTCGAACCACTACCGAACGCTTTAGAGTTGAAGTCTACCCTAACGAGCACGTTGCCATTTGCGAGAGTGCGCCATCCAAAGCATTTAGCTTGGATTGGAAAGATGATATTGGTTCGTTCGACGTTGGGTACACGCTACAGAACGTGGTCCCTGAGCACCGAGCCCACACGAAACCCTCAAAATCACTGCCTAGAACCCAAACGGCGGCAACGGCAGTTTCATCAGAATACCGTGGTTCAGAACTTTTATCCTGGTGTTGCTCACTCAGCAGCAAAAAGCCCCTGCCAAACTGCTCAAGCATGTTTTGGGCAGTTGAACTGTGGTGTAGGTTTACCAGTAGGATACTGGTCATATAAGTTCTGATTTTGCCTTGGCTATCCCGAGATGTGCCCAAGATCTTGGATCAGCATCATTTCAAAGGATACTTCGTACACTCCTTTTTTTAATATGGTGAAATTATATTTGTAGCAGAGGGAACTCCTGTCGGGTCCTTTGCATACTTGTACGGTGTGACCAAAGCCAAGGCATTTGGAGCATACATCTTCGATGTATCCTGCACCACCCTATTCTTACTTTGCCCTTTTTCAGAAACTCCTCGACGTCCTCTTCGGTCAAGTCAATCATACCCATTCCCCTACGGTTTTCTGGTGTCAGCCTAGCTTTGATCCTGCCCACGCTAGGGAGCTCCCTTCTGAAGGCTTCTTCTACCAATTTCATGTAAATCAAATCATAATCAAGTGAGTTATTGCCATTTGAATTCTATGGAATTATAAAAACAATAACACATGTTGATGGTTGAAAAATATTTCATATCGACCCGAGTACTCCGGGAAATTATTTAATCTGGAACAAAATGGCGCCTGTTATGTAAAGGATGTTTTTTTAGAGGTATAGAACTTTAAGTTGGTAACACTTTTTAATGCAACGTATGGTGTGACAGCTGTCATGCGTTTTATGGTTAGTGCGGTTTGTCATTTTGTAACCGCCGGTGGTATATCTTCTTCTTAGCATTACATCCCCTCTCGGGCCTTCGCTTTCTGCAAATAGCGCCTCCAACTGTCTCGGTCCAATGACCGCGTCCTCCAATTCCGAAATCCGGGCAGCGATGAACTGTCTTCTTCGACCGAGTCAGACCAGCGTTTCCTCGGTTTCTGGCCTTCAGTTCTCCCAACGAATACCTTTTTGGGTATTCGTTAATCGTCCATATGATTCATGTGGCCAGCCCATTGCAGCTTCCGCAGTCCTTTAATCGTTGAGACCTCCGGTTCGTCAAAAATTTCATACAACTCATGGTTGTATCGAATTCGCTATTAGTCCCTGTCTAGCTTCGCTCCGATTATTCGCCTCAGGACCCGTCACTCAAAGGCGTTCAATACATTTGTGGATTCTTGGGTTAGGGTCCATGTTTCACACCCATAGCATAACACAGGTTTATCACAGATTTGTATACTTGGAGCTTTATTTTCCTGTGTATGCAGCTGGTCTTCAAGATCGTCAATACTGAATAAAATATTTTATTTGCGAGCTGTATTCTTCGGCGTATTTCGTCTCTTTCATTGCCCGTTTTCGTTATTTTGGCGCCTAAATACACAAATTCGCTAACATTTTCGATACTGTATTCGCCAAGTGTGATTTTTTGTGTATTTGAGATGTTTTTCCTCGACTGCGTCATGAGCTTTGTTTTATTCTCATTGATTTGTAGATCTACTAGTTTTGCTTCGCTGTCGAGTTTCAGGAAGAGTTCTTTGGCAGTTGTTAATGACCGTGACAAAATATTGATGTCGTCCGCATAGGCTACTACTTGGCTACTTGTATAGTAATGCAACTTGCGTATCGATAGGCAGTTTCCTTATAACGTACTCCAGAGCCAAATTGAATAGCAATGGGGCCAGCCCATCTCCCTGTTTAAGTCCGATATTTGTGTCAAGGCACCGGTGAGTTGGTTATTGATGCGGACTTGGGATGTCGTCAACGTCGTTGTCATGTTGGTAAGACGGACTAATGGTATATATTTCCGGTATATATCGTCAGTGTCATTTGACACCATATTCGAATGGTGGAATTTAAAGTGTGTTTTTTGTTTTTTTTTTTAGAGGGAACTTTAAGTTGGCAACACTTTTTAATGCTACGTATGGTGTGAGCTGTCGCGCGTTTTATGGTTCGTTTGTATTGCCATTTTATTATGAATAGGATTGAATTGAAGACAACATTCGGCGCGTTATTGGCGAGATACGGCCACAATTACTGGTTAGAGTAGTCGAAAATAGGACCTCTCGTTTGGACTTCCTCAGCGCCAATCGTGGTGCTCACATGCCCAAAATTATATTTAAATAACAATGGCAGAGAATGATCTTTCCATTAAAACCAATTCATGGCAATCAAAAGAATTTATCAGTATTTTATTTCATTTCAAAGTTCTATGCCTCTAAAAAAAAATCCTTTACTTATGAAAGAAACTCTGCATCTTTTAGATCAATTTGAATCATTTCTTATTCAAGTATTGAAGTCATCGATTCATGCCATCAGAAAACTAGTTTTGAGCCATAGGATGGCTACAAAGCCTTTCTGGTAGGAGCACTCTCCTACTTACTCGACTTATTTTACCTCTAAATTGTAGGTACTCATCTCCAGTCATTTATTAATAAATTCAATTAAGCGTTAATATCGTGTACCTTAAATGTTGAAGTTGGGGAAAAATAACACAAATTTATTCGATCTTCTCATTTAAAACAGGCGCCATTTTGTTTTGCGATTACTGAACAAATCCTCAAAGATATTCATGATACCTATCATTCCTGAAATTTTCATGCAAATCCTAGCAAACCCGTAGTATCTGAGTCGGTAAAAACCGCATATAGTTCCATAGCCATATGGTTCCATAGTAATATAGCGCATACAGGTATCGTTGCATAGTAATACAGGAAAATTCAAACCGCTGTTACCTCGTTAAATACCACTCGATCTTTTTGAAACTTTCAGTTTAAGTTAACCTTATAAATAGCCATTTGTGTATTGAATTTCAGGGCGCCATTACGGTTTTATTAAAGAAAATGTACGATTGATAAATCATACTATTATTAACAAAGTTGATCAAATTTCGCCTTCTGACGTATTTTTTGTTGTTATGCTCGTAAAGGTCTACATTCATGAATTTTCCCAGATTTTTTGAATGAAAGGTGTCCAGTCGTGGGGAGGGTACGCGAAAATTTCGTATATTTCTCCTTCCACTGTTTCCCACGGTACTGATAATGTAATTTTAAGACTTGTTTTGAAAAGACCCCGTGAAAACCTTTTAAATGACACTCTTCTCGACTACCAATGGCGAAAAATTGTTTAAGGGTCACATCCCTATATGGGGAGACACCCCTTAAAATCTCCCTACATGGAAAGGCCCCCCTTAAAACTCTCTGAAACATTTTTCCACCCCAAAACTTTCAAGAACTTAAAACTTCTGACCTTTCCACAAAATTTCGGAGAAAAACTGCTGTGACATATAGACACGGATGGACACAGATAATGATTTCAAAAGGGGTTCGTATTTTAGTACAAACCCCTAAAAACACAATATTCGCTTTTATTTATGACCTGAGCCTTTTCGTCTTATATGGTGTAGGGACTATAACCTTTTTAATTCGTGTATGCTCAATAATTTGTAGTGGAATTTTGTGCAAGGGGAAAGAATCGGTCCCAGGACATCGCAGACGCTAGCCTGCCAGCGCATATACGCGTCCCTAAACCAGGTCGTTTCTGGCTGAGTATCCATCCTTAGCTCGCTAAGGGATCATATCCATAAGAAACACTTTTTAGAGCATTTCATTATCTGAGTGTATCGATACTCGAGAAGGTGATGTGGTCAGTATCACGCTTTGGCCGAGTGTCCACCTAGCTATGATACGTTCTAATTTTAAACCAATACGTATCCAACTGAGCAGGCTCATAGTCCGTATAAAGAATCACTCGGAACAAATCTCGTTGCCACTACCGGGATTTGAGCAAGAGACTTCGACTTACACGGCGGGCACTCGAATCTCTACACCACGCGGACTACTTAATATATATATCTATACTGAATCGCAAATCGATTCTTAAATTTGAGGGCTAAAGTGCTATTGCCCATGATGGAAATTCAGCCCATTGTGGACTATGGAACCCTGGTCTGACTCGATCGACGGACAGTTCATCGTTGCTCGGACTTCGAAATTGGAGGACGCGCTCGATGGACCGAGACAGTTGGAGGCGTTGTTTGCAGGAAGCGAAGGCCCGAGAGGGCTGTAGTGCTACGATGACGAAAAAGACGCAGAACCAGACAGTGAAACCCGTTTTAGCTATGTTGCTCATATAGTATCATTATAACACCGACGTCAAGCAGTGTTAGCTGAAGGTAGTACATACTTGACTACCTGGTGCACAACGTGCTATTAGCAAGTGTGTGTGGATGTCTATTATGACATTCCCTTTTCTTCTCTTTCTTGCAGGAAACACAACAAATCTGCTAAAATTTTGACGTGCATAGAGCCCGATTTCGTACAACCTACCGCCAGAGAGACAGTACTATGGGAGGGGAAGGGTGAATGAAGAGTTATCATACTATATTGGAGAGGTACGGATATACGAGTATTGTAAAATTAAACAGATTACTTACAACTTTCCGCCGTTTGTCGCGTTTCGTTGATGTGCCTTGAACTGAGAACTTTTCCGATAATTCATCTTCAGCGATCGATGCCATATCCACATCTGTCATATCACTTGAGGTTGAAGGTGACATTGCAGTCTCACCCATTTCACTTAATCGTGTAGAAACGTTTCTATTAAAAGTCAAAAAAATATATGAAGGCATTCTTCCTCTACTTAATATGCAGAATGTAAATCTACCTAATAGCTTCCATCCATTCTTGTCTTAGACGATCTGAGTCTACGTGAAATGTACGCTCAATGACTGTAGTCCATTGCAATCCACGAATAATAAATGTATAGGGTTTTGGTCGATCTACTGACATAATTTGGCATCCTTTCACTGTGAAATTATTGAGTCTTTCGGGTGGTGTGTTTGCATCTGGACGATTTTTGAAACCCATCAATGTACCATCGTCACGTAAAATAAAATATCTTGATCGCCATGTTTTAATATGTTCACCACGTTTGTATAGCCATCCTTCTTTGACGACGGCAGCGTTTGAGCCCAAACCGTCATTAGTTGACGACATTATGGGATTCGAAGCTACTCACAATTAAAAATGGATTTCTTTCTTTGATTTTTTTGTTCTTATTCTGCAATTGGAAAAAACGTTTATTGTAGAAAATTACATTTATTTCTGATGAATTAGCGCTAAAATAATACATATATCAAATAAAATATTTCGAGAAAGAATTTTTAATGCATATATGTATATCTCATTTAGATATTGGAATAACGAGTGATCAGCAAAAAGCTCATGTCAAATTCCTAACCCTTTTGAGCCTTACATGCCAGTACTTTTCTTTATGCAAGAAATAATCTCTAATTGACTAGTCAACTTATTTCGCATATTAAAAGTTACCTTCCCAAACAATAAATGTAAAATTAACTTCAATCTCTCATTGAAAACGATAATGAAAATCTGAAAATCTATGTGCTCTTTTTTTCGTCGACCAAAAACTATTTTATCGTCGCAAATATTGTTTACGCTGTTTTTTAATAGCACTCGACTATGCGTGAGTATTTTTCACTCCCTCCACAAGTGGCAAATGTGAATAACAGCCACATATCTCGCCTGACAAAAATTATTTCATTGTCTCGCAAACGTCGATATGGAGTGTAGCGATATAATAATGTGATAAGGGCGCTATCTAATTTGAAATAGAAACAACACTTGCCGTTGCCACTATTCCATTTCAATTCAGTCCTTTGACATTTTGCTAATAAACAAATTCTGACTCATCCATCCATCGATTCATCCGAGTCATACATACATTTAACACCGGCGCCACTCATCGAACAAATTATAGTTGGCAAAAAGTTGAAAATGAGACGGAGCAGTTGAATGCTACCATAGTCATCGCCAAGCGAATGAAGAAAAGAGCAACATTACTCCCGGAAATGCCAATGATTCATTAGGCAATAATTGTGCCAAATAGTTTAGATTGCAGAAGTCACTGCTGCCCGAGGAAAACGCAAAATGCATTTCGTTCACACGTTCGATCATCAGACAACATGCCGTGCAAGTCAGTCAAATGCATGTCTTACAGTGTGGGAAACATAATTCGATGCATATATCAATATGCATGTTTTCGTAATGAATAATTTTGATAATCAAGAACATACATTTGCTACTACTCGTAAGCTTAATGTTAATAGAATTGGTAAGAATATGATTCTGGAGGCGAAGCGTGATTTTGATGGCATACAATCCGGACTGGTGTAAGGAAACGTGTTTGTTTTGGGGATTTTTGCGAAATGTCTTTAGTTTACGAGAAAATGAAGCTTAAAGTTGATAATTTTTCCTCAAAGAAACTTAAGCTTCCGCGCCATTTTAAATGTGTCGTTTTTTATCAGTCTGAGTCGAGAGAAAATCAAAACAAGTCAAAGTATCACCCTCCCCTGCATCTCTTGAAGCACGTTCTGAAAAGATCTCGTCAAGACCTTTCATTTGGTACCCATATTGGCTACCTTTGGTGAAAAAAAACGTGAAAGCCTCACCCCTGATATGGGGAGACCCCCCTTAAACACTTTATATGTGCATTTTTTGTAGTGAATCTTTGAAGAGCGCATCACTTTTAACATACTAATAAATTTTCATGTTTCTAGCTGGTGTGGTTTGGAAAACCTACCGCAACGCACGGGCGGAGGAATGCGCGACCCCCGACGCTTAATTTTCCTACTATTTTAAGTTTTCTCTCGACGTTCTGACAGGTAAATAAACGACATAGTGGCTAACAGCTTATTTGATGCACTTCAATAAAAATCAAACAAACTGTTGTTCCACTGTAAATAGGAATAATTTTACAAACGATTTTGGATGCAATTTTTAAAATGAATACTTCTGACATTCGGAGCATATAAAAAAGTAAGCAAAAATGTTTCCGTTAGCAGTATATAGAGGAGCTACAGCTCATTTGATGCAGTTAGTTCTTAGTCTCCTTGGGTCAAAAGTGCACGCTCCGCATCGATTTTTTTTGGCTATATTGATTTTCGTATGTTTTTAATGTTATTCTTTAAAAAAATAATTTCATTGTGATGGCTAAAAAGTAATAAACTGTGTCATATTTACAATGGGTCGCAGGGCAACACTTGAGCGGTGACAATTAGCAGTTCATCCTTTTTACAAATGGTGAATCTCAAGCGAAGTATGCGAAATTGTTAATTTAAGCGAATTAACAATCCAGCATATAATTGAAAGGTATTCAAATGAAAAAGAAGAAGAAATGCACCAAACAAAATGTTGAATGAGTCTGATGAACGATGGATGTTTAGGAACACAAATGCAAACGTTAAGTTATCGGTTCCTAAATTGTAGAAACCATGCGTTGTGCGCTAAGAAACCATAATTTTAATGGCCGGGTCAACGAAGGCATTCATTAATAACAAAAATCACAAAACCGCCTGGCCTTTGCTACTGATAATATTTCATAGGATTTAAAATTTTGGAAAACCGTCATTTTTGCTGACGAGTCCAAATTCAACATATTCTCAAATGTAGTGTCATACGTTTGGCGAGAGTCAAATACAAAGCTCAAAAAAGAAAATTACATGGGATTGGTAGGCAGAGCGGTGGCAGCGCAATGGTTTGGGCCTGTATGTCTGCATCCGGCATAGAAAAGCTAGCTTTTGTGGAAGGAAATATGAACAAGATCATGTATATTAATATCCTAAATGAAAATCGACTCCAAAGTGCCGCCTAACTTGGAATAAGCAGTGGATTTCAATTCTACCAAGATATCGACCTTAAGAATTATTGGCTTTTTTTGATAAAAAATTCGTAACCACATTATTTACAACAAAAGTGATTTAAAAAAGATTTTTAGAGGAACACAAGAAAATAACCCCAGAAATGTTGAGAAATCTGCTAGAATCGATTCTAAACAGACTCAAAGCTGTATTGACCGAAAAAAGTAACCATGTCATATATTAGTATTGCACTGGAAAACTTTCAGTCGGATAACTTGTACTGCGCCAAATAAGCTGTGACATAAAATTTCACTTTTAATTTGGTTTTTGTAATTTAGCATTTTGAATACGAATTTTTGAAATAAATAAAACTGTTAATTTAAAAAAAAAAGCTTTATCAAGCGTCTATATTGTGATGCATCAACAACAAAAGATGAACTTGCGCAAATTGTATAGAAACAAGAAGTTCAAGCCACTTGACCTGAGGAAGAAAAAGACCCGCGCTATGCGAAAGGCTCTTTCTCCACGAGATGCGAACAGGAAAACTTTGAAAGAAATTCATAAGAGGTCTATCTATCCAGTACGCAAGTTTGCTGTTAAAGCATAATTCGTAAAAAATATTTGCAGCTTAAATTTTTTAGGGTTTTGTAAAATAATTTTACAAAACCCTACTAAAATCGCGTCCTGTCTGTCCGTCTGTCTGTCCGTGTGTCACAGCACTTTTTCTCGCAAACTACTTAAGCTAGAAACATCAAATTTTGTATGTAGGTGTAAAGTGGTATTCTCTTCAAAGTTCAACTACAAAAAAATTTTATAAAGTATGTATTTAAGGAGAGTCTCCCCGTATAGGGGAGTGACCCCCCGAAAAAAAAATTTCATTGAAAGTAGCCGATATGGGTATCAAATGACAGGTCTTGATGAGAACTTTTCAAAACAGGTCTTAGTTTGGCAAAGTTCGCTTCAAGGGGCGCACAGGGAGGGGAAATACACGATAAATTTGTGTCCCCCCCCCCTCGCGATTGGACACCTGTGATCCGAAAAATCTGAAAAAAATCAGGAATGTAGGCCTTGGTGAGTACAACAACAACAAATACGTTAGAAGTCGCAATTCACTCAACCTTGTTAGTAATAGTATGATTTATCGATTTTATGTTTTCTTGAATAAAATCTTAATGGTACCCTTAAATTTTATGAAATTCAGTACACAGACTATAAGGTTGATCTATCCTGTAAGTTTCATAAAGATTGAATCATATTTAGCGAAGTTATAGCGGTTTGAATTTTCCTGTATTACTATGGAACAATATGCGCTGCATTTATTACTATGGCTACGGAACAACATGCGCTTTTTACTGACTCAGACACTACAGTTTTGCTAGGATTTGCATGAAAATTTCAGGAATGATAGGTGTCATGTAGATCTTTGAGAATCGGTTCAGCTAGTGTTATCAGCAATCGTAAAACAAAATAGTGGCTGTTTTAAATGCGAAGATTGCATAATTTTGAGTTATTTTTTCCCAACTTCAACGTTTAAGGTGGATGCTTTGAACACTTGATTCAATTTAATGAATGACTGATGATGAGTACCTACAATTAATGCTCATAAGTGAAACAAGTCAAGGAGGCGGGAGAGAGCTCCTAGCAAAAGGGCTTTGTAACCATTCTAGGATTCGAAAAAATTGGCCATGAATCGATGAAAACAGTACAGAAGAATAGCCCCTGAAAAAAATTCATCAAACTTACCCGATATGAGTATGAAATGAACGTTTTCATGGGAGCATTTCAAAACAGTTCTTACACTGTCAATTTTTGCTTCAGTGGGGGCACAGGAGGGAAATACATGAAAAATGTGTTTCCTCCCTCGCGAATGGACATCTGAAATAATTATCAAGGGAGATATTTATGAGTATAACAATAACAAAAACCTCAGAAGTCGAAATTCGTTCAACTTTGTTAATAATAGTATGATCTTCGTATTTCATATTTTCTCCAATAAAATCGTCTTTGACATGTATCTTGGTTTGATTCGATCTGGTGACTGCATTTTGTAAATTGAATACAAAACCCTTCTGACATGAGCGAAGGTCTGTTTACCCAACTTGTTTAATATCTTTTTTCATATTGAAGTTATAGCGCCTTATGTTTTGAAAAATGTACTTGCTCAAATAAGCTGTGAGCCACTGTACGTAACAAGTTACGTAGACAGACCTACGCTCATGTCAGAAGGGTTTTGTACTCAACTTACGAAATGCATTCACCAGTAACAAATAAAGTCAAGCAACATGTCAACAATATGTGCACGTTTAAAAGAAAATCCATTATTTCTCCATTTTCAACGGTCGCCATTTTGTTATAAACTAAGAAAAATCACTCAAATCATAAATTCCTAAAAATATTTATGTTATTGATCTTATCTAAAAATTTTAAGGAGACAAATCAAAACTGCAGTGTCTGATTGGATGGCAAGTCTACAAAACACTAAAATCGTGTGTTATTGTTGTTGTAATTGGAGAAATTTCAAATGGCTTTAACTTCCGTGAATATGATTCGATTTTCATTAAACTTACAGAATATTAGGAACTTTTGTAAGACTACTTAAATATCGAATTTCGTTGAGTTTAAGATTATCCATAGGATTTTATCAAAAAGGTATTCGTTGGGAGAACTGGAGGCCGGAGACGAAGACAGTTCTCCGCTGCTCGGATTTCGAAATTGGAGGAGGCGGTCAATGGACCGAGACAGCTGGAGGCACTTGTTGCAGGAAGGGAAGGCCCGAGAAGGGCTGTAGCGCTACGAAGAAGATAGGATTTTATTGGGGAAAATGTGAATTTCGAAGATTATACTATTACAGTGGTCCTTCAATAATCCGGACACTCGTTAATTCGAACCCCGGAGCAATCCGGACACCTCTTCATTTTATACTGCGGACTCTGTGATTCGGATATTTTCAAATCTTATAAAATTCTCGGTAATCCGGACTAGCAAACAAAAGAATTAAAATGCATTTCTCGATTCATACTTCAATGCATTCGGTGAATTCCCGGGTTCTGTCATTTTTTGTTGACGTAATAGAATATCAGTGCATAGTTGCTTTTTACATTGAAGTGGTTTCATGTGATTATTAAAGTGATTTATGGTTCAAGTAAACAAGAATTCAACGCATCATTTGCTTACCTTAAGGAAGAAGCTTGAAATACTGTATAAATTGAAAAGTGGAGGAAGTGTAAGGAATGACGCTAAGGAGTATGGAGTAGGAAAATCGACAGTCTCGGCTATTAAAAGGAATAAGAAAAAAATAGAAAGATAGAAATATTAAAACTGCAAATATTTTCTTGTGATAAAACATTTTACTTTTCAGTTATGCAGTAACATAAAATCTGGTTTCAGAGAAAACGGTTGCATCACATTCCAATCTCCGAAATCCTTGTTTGTGCAAAGGCGAAAGAATTTTTCGACGAAATTTATGGAGGCACACGTACGTGTTTTAATAGTAAAGGTTGGCTTCATAATTTCAAACAAGTTGGGTAGACAGACCTATGCTCATGTCAGAAGGGTTTTGTACTCAACTTACAAAATGCAGTAACCAGCAACGAATAAAATCAAGAAACATGTCAAAGACGATTTAATTGGAGAAAATGTGAAATTCGAGGATCATACTATTATTAACAAAGTTGAACGAATTTTGACTTCTGAGGTATTTGTTATAGTTATACCCATAAATATCTCCGTTGATATTTTTTTCAGATTTTTTAGATCACTGGTGTCCATTCGCGAGGGAGGAAACACATCTTTCATGTATTCCCCCCCCCCCTGTGCTCCCACTGAAGCAAAAACTGTCAGTTTAAGAACTGTTTTGAAAAGCTCTCATAGAGAACTTTCAGTTGATACTCATATCGGCTACGTTTCATGAAATTTTTTTTCAGGGGCCACTCCTTTGTACTGTAATCATCGATTCATGGCCTATTTTTTCGAATCCTAGAATGGTTACAAAGCCCTTTTGCTAGGAGCTCTCTCCTGCCTCTCCGACTTGTTTGTATGTACTCATCTTCATGATACCTATCACTCCTGAAATTTTCATGCAAATTCTAGCAAAGCTGTAGTGTCTAAGTCGGTAAAAAGCGCATATGGCTCCATAGCAATATGTTTCCAGAGTAATACAGGGCATATTGCTCCATAGTAATATACGAAAATTCAAATCGCTATAACTTCGGTAAATACTATTCGATCTTTATGAAACTTTCCGAAAAGATCAATCTTATGAATAGTCTTTGCTAAATTTTATTGAGTTTAAGGGTACCGTTTAGATTTTATTCAAGAAAACACAAAATCGATAAATCATACTATTACTAACAAAGTTGAGTGAATTTCGACTTCTCATGTATTTGTTGTTATTGTACTCATTAAGGCCTACATTCATGATTTTTTTCAGATTTTTCGGATGGAAGGTGTCCAATCGCGAGGGGGGGGGGGTACGCGAAAAGTTCGTACATTTCCCCTTCCCCTACCCCCCTCGGTACTCAGAAGGCAATTTTAAGACTTGTTTTGAAAAGATCTCATTGAGACCTTTCCAATGACACCCCACTCGATTACCAATGGTGAAAATTTTTTTTTGAGGGGTCACCCCCTTATATGGGGAGACCCCCCTTAAACGCCTTTGAAAAAATTTTCCACCCTTGAACTTTCAAGAGGTCACCACTTCTGACCTTTTCACAAAGTTTCATGGCTGTAGCCTCTATAGTTTCGGAGAAAAAGTGCTGTGACATACAGACGGACGGACAGACGGACACAGGTCGTGATTGCAATAGGGTTTTGTGTTTTAGTACAAAACCCTAAAAACGATTTGGTGTAAGATCTCTAAAGACTTCCGGGGAGAAATTAAGCAATGACTGCAATGTTGTGGAACCATTTCAAATTAAATTTAAGGAAAGATTAAAAGGGATGAATTTGCAGCTATGTCAAATTTATAATGCAGATGAAACCGCCCTCTTTTGGAGGAAATTACCGGAAAAGACTCTAGCGTTGCGTACGGAAAATGTGCTGCAGGTAGAAAAATTGGAAAAGAATGAGTGATCTTTTAGTTTGTTCCAATGCCACTGGAAAGCATCGAATGATACTCTTGATGATAGGCAAATTCAAAAGCCCAAGAGCTCTGAAAGGATAGTTTTTACCCGAGGAGTACGTCAATAGCAAAAATGCTTTTGATGACGGAAGTTTTGTTCAAAGAATGGTTTCATACACCATTTGTCAAGCAAGTTAGACGTTATATAAAAAGTGAAGGGTTGCCAGAAAGAGCATTACTGTTATTGGATAATGCGACTTGCCATTCAACAAAATCCGAGATAAGAAGTGATGATGGCAAAATCGGTGTTACGTTTTTCCCTCCCAATTGTACTGCACTCATACAACCCATGGATCAAAACGCCATTCGAATTCTAAAGCTAAGTTACCGCAAGAGTTTTCTTTGCCATATTTTGGCTACCCTAGATGACGATTTTATAAAGTGCATCAAACAATTCAATCTCAAAGATGTTGCAATGATTGTCGCCAACGCATGGAACTCTGTCACAGAAAGCACTTTGCGAAAATGTTGGAATAAACTTTTAGGAGTCGATGAATGGAAATCTGAAGACGAATTGCCTATTTCCACATTGAGAGAACATTTAACCACTAGGTCTGAAGAATTATCGATTTGCTCAATATTTCTCCTGGATTGCAGATGACGCGATTCAAGAACTGAGTAGTGAAGGTGAAGACGATGAAGATCAAATCGATAAACCACTTGTCGAAAACACGATGGTTTTCCATGCTGAAGCTGTGTCTGCACTTAACAAATGCATTGAATATGCAGAACAAAAAGAGTACAATATAAATGAAATATTGTGCCTTAAAAATTAAGAGAAGAAGCCATGCTAGATCTCAAACGGGTTCGTGTTCATCAAGCAAAGATTGCAAATTTTTTCAAATAACTACTGCTCGATTGATTTTATTCCTGGTACAGTTTGTTGATTTATATTCTTACATTATAATTATGAATTTGAGCAAATAAAATTTTTGTGCATTTAAATAAAACGATTTTTTTATATGTATAAGGTACTTAAAATATTAGTTTATGAATGTTCTCGGTCATCCGGCCGATTTGGTAATTCGGACAAGCCATGGAACGTAACTGTCCGAATTATCAAAAGATAACTGTACTCGTATTAACAAAGTTGAGCGAGTTTTGACTTTTAAGGTATTTGTTGGTGTACTCAACATCTGCCTCCATAATTATTTTCAGATTTTTCAGATCACTGGTGTCCAATAGCGATGGGGGGACACCAATTTTTCGTATATTCCCTCTCCCTGTGCGCGCCTCGAACAACAAATGTCAGTTTAAGACCTGTTTTGAAAAGTTCTAATTAAGAACTGTCATTTCATACCCAGGGGCCAACTCCCTATATGGGGAGGCCCCCCCTTAAATAAGTTACAATTTTTTTAATTGAATTTTGAAGAGGGCACCACTTTACACCCACATACAAAATTTGATGTTTCTAGCGTATAGAGTTTGCGAGAAAAACTGCTGTGACACACGGACGGACGGACGGACATACGAGTCGCGATTTTAGTATGGTTTTGTAAAATTATTTTACAAAACCGTAAAATGTGGTAAGTACGGGAGCAAGATTTTAAATGAAAGATGTAAGGATCACGGAATTGTAAGGCATGAGCTCAGGAGGAGTAATCACTAATAGACCAAATATTCGAGTACCTTCAATATTTCATTGATATCAAAATAAGTAGCTCAGACAACAGGCAAACCACAATCAATAAACCGATTTTACGAGTAATTGGAAATACGTTCACAATTAACGATGTTATCAAACATTCTTATACTCCCAACATATATATTTCAGAAATAGACTATCAATTTCAATTAACTTTCTATGAAAATAACATTATTAGTTTGTTCCTAGGAAATGCATAGTACGGTCTTATCAATTCAAGATTAAGGTAAATAAGTAATTTCGGAGTTCCCCTTATTTTGTTGTTAATCTAGTTAATACTCACTGAAGTGAAGGGGTACTTCATTTTTTTACTTTCAGCCACAGGGATCGTAACTCTATTTTATATCAAAATATATACTCATTTTTCTTAAAAAAATAGCTAACAAATAAACAAAAAAGAGTCAAATAAGAAACATTTTTTATGGTTGGCAAAAAGACGATTTTATTCAAAATTTAAATATATACTATATAGTGAGTAAAAAGAGTATCGGCACCTCTCTTTTCATGCATTTGTATATCTTCTTCTTCGTAGCCCCACAGCCCCTTTCCGGCCTTCGCTAAGAGACAGTTAGAGTATCTCATTGTCATGATCTAATGTATCGGCATTCCACAAGGTGATATGATCATTATCACGCTTTGGCCTGCTGTGATACGTTCTGATTTTAAACCAGCACGTATATACCATTTTCGAAGTAGAAATAACTGTAACTGAATATTTTTCGGTGTTCCCGTAGTGTTTCATATACTATACTTTGAAAATCAACAAATATTTAACGGTAAAAACTGGAATTCAAATAATTCATTTTATAGATTAGACTTTAGACTATCTTCAGTCAAAAACTGAGCGACATTAGTGAACAACAAGTTGGTTAAAAATAAACTTGAAAACGGACAATCAAAGAGAGCATTATCGGCATATTTTATTGTTTTACTTCCGACAGGGCAAAAAATCGGGTCAAGCGCGACAGAAATTGTGTGAATTGCTTTACTGAACGCTAGTGTCAGCGTTGGTTTGCGTGCTGATGATGACAAAATAAAGGCGTTAATCGAAACTTACCGACGTATGACAACTCGAGAGATAGCAAAGAAGATCGACATATTTAACTCAACCGTTTACGTACACTTACAACAGCTTGGTTACGTAAACAAACTGGATGTTTGGGTTCCTCACGAATTAAAGGAAATCTACCTCACCAAACGCATTAGCATATGCGACTCTTAGCTGGATTGTAACCAAAACGATGCATTTCTAAAAAGAATTATAACGGGTGATGAAAAATGGATTGTTTACGATAACGTAATCCGAAAACGATCATGGACCAAGCAAGATGAGCCCCACAATCGACATCCAAAGCCAATATTCACCAAAATAAGATTATGCTTTCTGTGTGGTGGGATTACAAGGGTAAAGTCTACTTTGAGCTGGTTCCACGAAGAACTATCGAAATTGACCGAAGAAATCTAGAAAAAAGGCCCTGAACTGTTCCATCATGATAACGCCAGACCACATACCTCTTTGATTACCCGTCAAAAATTAATCGAGCTCAACTGGGAACTGATTCCACATCCACCCTATAGCCCTGACAGGACCGGCAGGCTATCATTTGTTAAAAATGAGTTGGACCAGTTCGTCGCGCCTAAAAACCAAGGCTTCAATTTACCGAAAAATGACAAAAGATCATCCAACAAAATGGTCACATCATTGATTAATGTTTGTTGTTAATATAAATAAATTTACTTTGAAAAAAATAAAATAACGACATTAATTATCGAAAAATCCAATACCAATAAAATCTTTTAAAAGCTCTCACAAGAAGAGAACAAGACGGGATTCGGGTACATATTAAACGTAATCCTTTCGTGAGTGCCGGTTCTTTAGAGCAGAATTAATCAAGTTGGATGGACAGCCCTACGCTCCTGTCAGAAGGGTTTTGTACTCAATTTACGATATGCAGTCACCAACAACGAATAAAGTCAAGAAACACGTCAAAGAGATGTGCACGATTGTTCCTCCATTTTTAACGGTAGCCATTTTGTTGCAAAGTAACAGAAATCATTCATATAATGAATTCCCAAAAATATTTATGTTATTGATCTTATCTGAAATTGTTAAGAAGATCAAATCAAAACTGGAGTGTCTGATTCGATGGAGAGTCCACAAGGTACCAAAATTGTGTGTTATTGTCGTTGTAATTAGAGAAACTTCAAATGGCTTTAACTTCCGTGAATATGATTCGATTTTCATCAAGCTTACATATTATTAGGTCTTTTCGTAAAACTAACTTAAATATCGAAAATCATTGAGTTCAGGAGTATCTACACGATTTTATTGGGAAAAATGTAAAATTCGAAGATCATACTATTATTAACAAAGTTAAGCGAATTTCGACTTCTGACGTATTTGTTGTTGTTGTATTCATAAATACCTGCCTCCATAATTTTTTCAGATTACAGGTGTCCAAATGCGAGAGAGGACACAAATATTTCGTGTGTTTCCCCTCCTTTTCCGCCCCTCGATGAAAAAATATCAGATTAAGATCTGTTTTGAAAAGTTCTCATCAAGACCTTTCATTTGATACCCATATCGGCTGCCTTAGACGAAATTTTTTTTTTCAGGGTCCACTCCCCTTAATCACCTTGTCATTTTTGTTTGTAGCGGAATTTTAAAGAGGGCACCACTTTACACTTCATACGTATCTACATTTTCTGTTTGTAGCGTATACGGGTTGCAAGAAAAATTGCTGTGACAAACGGACGGATGGACAGACAGGCGCGATTTAATGTTTAAGAAGAAAGTTTCAACGCAAACTGTTAGTTAGTAACACATTAAAAATTTCGGGTTTTACGGCAGAGTTGCTAGGAAAAAGCCAGAAAGAAAATATTAGAGCTACAAAAATCAAAAAAATATTCGCTTACTACGCTATTCAAGTGATCTTTTTCTAATAAATTGATGATATCAATAATAGCACATTATAATGTTCAGTAATTTTAATCATTTATATCTAAAGAATAAAAATAAAATATTTCAAATCAATTCGTTGTAAATTATACTTTTAAGCAATAATATGAATCGCGATTTTTCGTGTATTTCCCCTCCCTGTGCACCCCTTGAAGCAAAAAATGCCAGTTTAAGATCTGTTTCTCGATATAACACGTTCACAAAATTTGCCTCTCAATAAATCGATTGTGAGACGTGCTGTGGGGCCTGTAGCACCGTCTTGTTCAAACCACATATCGTTGATGTCAAGTTCATCCAATTTTGGCCACAAATAATCTTCCAACCACAATAGCGCTTTCAATTGACGGTAACATAACGGTCGTTTTCATCCACGAAAAAATACTGCCGGCGTGAAAACTGCACCAAACAGTAATTTTTTGCGGATGCATCGGTGTCCCAGGAAGTACATGTGGGTTTGTTGCTGACCAATAATGCATATTTTGCTTATTAACAAAGCCATTGAGCCAGAAATGAGCTTCATCGCATCATTTTCTTCAAGCTTTGCCAGAGCCCAATTTGAGAAGTTTCGGCGTTACGAATGATCAAGTGGCTCTGTTTCTTGAGTCAATTTGATCTTTTAACCGCGTAGGCCAATATTTTCGCAAAATACACCACAGTACCGTTTGAGCCCAATTCTTAAGAACGACGTGGAATGGACTGATTTGGCTCATTTTGAATCGATGCACTTTCGGCTGCGATTTTTTCTTTCGCTTTGAGCGGTACGGCGTCTTTTTGGCACCGGAAAGTCTAATTGTGAAAATTTGGAGTCGAACTTATCCGCTATGGCACGCACAGCCTGTCGGGTAGGACGATTATTATGGCCGAAAATTGGAGTAAGCGCTCTTAAAATTTGCGACCACAGATTCAGAATTTCGGTAGTAGTTTTTAATAATTTCCAAGCGTTGCTGGTTCGTGAACTTTGCCATGATGAAAATTTTGACTTTACTAACGATTTGATACTGACAATTCATTAAAAAAGTTTAAGCGTGCGTCTATATACAGATACGAAACTGTAATGTCCCTAATGGAGAGACTTATAATTTGTAACACATAGTAAAGAGTGTAATTCGATTATAAACATGAGCAATATTCTACGTGAACGAAATTATAACGTTCCTTCTTGTGGTTTCATCAGATTATGATGGAATTTTAAAGAAAATTAATTCCTTGACTACCAAGCCTGAAAATACACCTAAGCCACCAGCTGAAAGACTTCTGAATGTCGTCCACGTATCTAGCCCAAAATTTAGATATTATCCGTTCATTTTCAATGATTTCTTCAACCCATCGCATGAAGAATTCGCTTAGAAATGGTGAAATGGAGTTACCCATTGGTGCTCCATTTTTTTGCTTTAAGTATCTCCCCCTAAAAGTAAAATAATGTTCCGCCATGCATGAGTTGCTAATTTTGTAAAGGCTCTTGCTCTCTCCGTCCCTGCAGTTATACTGTTGCCAAGGCTTGTTTGATGTGCACTTGGGAATAGAGCCTTGACTCTTCACTCTTCACTATCTTTAGTGAATGGTAGATTCACTAAAGATAATATCATAATGAACTCTACTCTCCAGTAAGAAATGTGTCAAGGAATTTTAAAAGATTAGACTGTAGGGGATATGAAGAGAACAAGGCATCTGCTTCATCAAGGAGAAACTACAATTAATGATGAAGACAGTAACAATGGACGTATAGGTCTCACACAAGAAATTTATACTCTCGATATAGTAGTAGTTCTTCGAAAAAAATGAAAAAGTTATACACCCCTGAAGAGTGCATTGAAAATTAGATTGTTCTCTGATGATGAAATGAGTCATTATGATGTGAACATCGCATAAGTTATATTTTCTACTCTAGTTCCTTCGCAGGAACCGTCTAGACGAGATGACGGTTTACTACACAAACACAAAAGCACTAGATTTGCATTGCCACTATCATGTGTGGGTACTAGGTGAATGTACTATGCTAGGCAACTACCACTACCAGTTTCCCAACAGACTGCCCTACTATTTCCAATAAGAATTCGGGCAGCATGTGATAATTTAGTCGAAAAGTTCCATGGCCACATGAGTAAATTTACTTAAAGCAGATTGTCGGGCAAATGAAAATTTCTTCCTGCCAGTAAAGAAGTCTCAGTTCGAAAACAATATCAAATTCAATTTAATGAAAATCATCACATATTTCATGATTCAATTGGAAAAAGGAGAAAGAACCAGAACACGATTCAAAAATTAATTATAATATTAACACAACAGAATAGTGAACTGTTATCCTACATATAATATGTTATAGCCTAATTCTAATAAAATTCAATCAAAAACTTTATCTTATATTAATACAATGCTATGACAATATTCCTAACCTAAACATTAACCCTTATATCTAAAACTAATTTAATAAAAATAACATATATACTACTAATAACATATATACTACTATATTGAAACCTATCACTAATTTTGAACATGAACAAACAACAACACAAAGAACAGCAATAGGGAGTTGAAACTCAAACTATGTAACCAAAAACAAAAAATAACGAATAATTTAGACATTGTCATTCCATGTCCAAATATGCTTCTGGAGGAACGAAGCCGGTAGCGAGACAAGTCTCAATATACCCGTCTGTAGTTAGAACGGCTGTAAAATTCAGGGTTTCGCAGTTACAAGTCTTGGAGTATGATTCCGAAGAAGTCTCTATATGAAGATATCGAGCCTCGTCACTCTAGCAGTTTCATAAATTCTTCTATTCGACATATAGTGTACAGTACATGCACGAAGACATTTCCTTTCGAAAACTTTTAATCTTTCCATAGTACTAGCACTCTGTTTATACATCCATATGTCAAAAAGGTCTAACCAGGGTCTTGCAACAGATAATTATAACCTTTTGATCAATGTATCCGAAATAAAAGAGTCGCCGAAGAGCCCTGTGCTTTACTTAGGATAATTTTGGCATGTTCAGTATAGTACAGGTACTGATCCAGATGAACATCGTGGTATCGAACACAGGATTTATGTGGAACCAGTTTTAAGCTACCCTCATCAGCCATAATGTGGAAATCCTTCCAATTACGTTTCGGGCTACGACTGGCCCACTACAGCGTTCTATGAAACAAAATTGTTCGCACTTCTGTGCATTGATTTTCATTCGCCAATTGTTGTGTAGAGCAGCACATCATTAAACATTTTTTGAAGATTGCTCTGAACTATTGTGCTTTTCGGTCTGCCGTATAGATGATCAGATCATCAGCAAACGCTACCAATGATCGCGTTGGCGAGACGCTAAAATCAAAGCCGTTCAATAGCTTGCGAATGAATATTGAGGAAAGCAGAGGCACAGTAACTGTTCCCTGCAGTAGACCATTCAAGACCTTGAAGTCGCGGATTGTCGTCAGATTTCCATCATGTACAACAAATGATTTCCCGTGCAACATATTGCACATCATGGTGACAGACACCTTGTTCTGAAGGAGTTTAAAAATTAGTCCATCTAACCACACCGTATCGAATGCCATTCACCTCCCAACCTAAATAAAAAACAAGTTGGGTAAACAGACCTACGCTCATGTCAGAAGGGTTTTGTATTCAATTTACAAAATGCAGTCACCAGATCGAATCAAATCAAGAAACATTTCAAAGACGATTTGATTGGAGACAATATGAAATACGAAGATCATACTATTATTAACAAAGTTGAACGAATTTCGACTTCTAAGGTTTTTGGTATTGTTATACTCATAAATATCTCCCTTGATAATTATTTCAGATGTCCATCCGCGACGGAGGAAACACATTTTTCATGTATTTCCCCCCTGTGCCCCTACTGAAGTAAAAACTGACAGTTTAACAACTGTTTTGAAAAGCTCCCATGAAAACTTTTATTTCATACTCATATCGGCTACGATTGATGAATTTTTTTTTCAGGGGCCAGTCTCCTGTACTGTTATCATCGATTAATGGCCAATTTTTCGAATCCTAGAATGGTTACAAAACCCTTTTGCTAGGAGCTCTCTCCCATCTCCTTCACTTGTATCACTTAGGAGCATTAATTGTAGGTACTCATCTTCAGTCATTCATCAAATTGAATCAAGTGTTCAAAATATGCACCTTAAACGTTGAAGTTGGGAAAAAATAACTCAAAATTGTTCAATCTTCGCATTTAAAACAGCCACTATTTTGTTTTACGATTACTGATACCACTAGCTGAACCGATTCTCAAAGATATGCATGACACCTATCATTCCTGAAATTTTCATGCAAATCCTAGCAAAAATGTAGTGTCTGAGTCGGTAAAAAGTGCATGTTGTTCGATAGCCATATGTTGCCATAGTAATAAATACAGCGCATATTGTTCCATAGTAAAACAGGAAAATTCAAACCGCTATAACATCGCTAAATATGATTCAATCTTTATGAAACTTTCAGGGTAGATCAATCTTATAAATAGACATCTACGTACTGAATTTCATTGAATTTAAGGGTAGCGTTAAGATTTTATTCAAGAAAACATAAAATCGATAAATCATACTATTACTAACAAAGTTGAGTGAATTGCGACTTCTAACATATTTGTTGTTGTTGTACTCATCAAGGCCTACATTCCTGATTTTTTTCAGATTTTTCGGATCACAGGTGTCCAATCGCGAGGGGGGGGGGGGGGGGAACACCAATTTTTCGTGTATTTCCCCTCCCTGTGCGCCCCTCGAAGCAAATTTTGCCAAACTAAGACTTGTTTTGAGAAGTTCTCATCAAGATATTTCATTTGATACCCATATCGGCTACCTTCAATGAAATTTTTTTTTCGGGGGGTCACTCTCCTATATGGGGAGACCCCCCTTAAATACCTTATAAAATTTTTTTGTAGTTGAACTTTGAAGAGATCACCACTTTACACCTACACACGAAATTTGATGTTTCTAGCTTAAGTAGTTTCCGAGAAAAACTGCTGTGACACACGGACGGACGGACGGACGGACGGACGGACGGACGGACAGACGGACAGACGGACAGACTGGTCACGAAACTAGTAGGGTTTTGTAAAATTATTTTACAAAACCCTAATGAACACAAGCTCTATGTTTGCCTCAGGGTTCAGGTGGTACAAATCAGATCTATCAATGTGCAATCCAAACATTCGATCCTTGACGACCCAAGGCTCCTAGATTAGAGCGATCTCCTTTCCGTTTTCAGATAGATGGAAGAGAAGTACAACAGATGCCGCCTTAGATTGGTGAGGACTAAAATTGGAGTATCTTCATCCTTAGATAAGTTGAGTGCTGTCCAGAGCTTCGTCGTCAGATCTCGTGATCAACACGTCGTTCTCACATGATGATCTAGAAGATCGAGACAGCCACAAACTGTTGGTTGAATTTATATTTGAATGGATTAAGTTCAAAGTCTATATTTCATACGTTCGCTACAAAATTCTTTTGGCTTGAGTATACTACTACCTATCCAACTAGTTTTTATTTCGATTTGGTCTTTATGCATTTCAACATAAACTGGATTGTATTTTTTTTTAAATTTAGGGTTATGCTTATCTAACTTAGTTAAGTGTTTCAAATTTATTTTCTGTATCTGGTTTATGGAACTGTGTCGTGGATATTCCCAAGCCTACTTGAGAAAGAAGGAGGGATCCTCCTGTTTCCCCAACGCACAGCTTCCATGATTCCTCATCCTTAATCCCACGACCAAAGGGTAGTAAATGGCATCGGGGTCGCACATTGGGTTTACTCGTTCCCCAATGATGGGACATTAAATGCCGAGAAAAACCAATAACTGTAAATATACCTACAGATTTGCTACTAAATCCTCTTTTGTGGGTACGTAAGAGGGTGAAGGCGAGACTTTTGCACCTACTAACGAAATCGAAAGTAATAATCATGTCGCCGGAATGGAGGTTGGGCGGGAAAATTGTACATTGTTTCGGAACCTGCCACAGAGCCTCGGAATACATTGAAATGAGAACTATGGCATTGGATCCTGGAATTTCAGATCATTGAACAGCCCTGGCGCTGTTAAGGAACTTTTACAAAAGGCCAGTAAATATAAATTAAGCATACTGGTGATGCAGGAAACGAAGTGGATTGGAAGTGATATTCAAGATATGAGATCGCACACAAAGAGTTCGAAGTGGCCTTTATTGTGGATTGGAGGTGAAATCGCACGTTATTGACTTTAAGGCAGTCAATGAACAAATGTGTGCGATCCATATAAAAGTGAAATTTTTCGAAATTTAGCTACTAAACTGACAGGCGCCGACCGAAGAAAAGGACTACAATCACTTGAGAGACCAGTTGACTCATTGTCGACTAATGAAACAGAAAAAAAAAAAAAATTCAGGGTGATTTCAACGTTAAGGTTGAAAATGAGCTATCTCATTGGGAAACGACTGGAGGCTATAGCCTCCTCGAAACAAATGACAACGGCCAACGCCTGATTGACTTTGCATGTTGCAGAAATCTAGTCATACGTTCGACTTGCTTCCCACATTGACGCATACATAAAATGACCAAAGGGTTTTCCAATAAGAGGTGTTATTTTGAATAGCCCGCTATTTCGGCAGATGTCACTTTTGAAGCTGTCATTTTTTGACATTTGACAAGTATAAACTACGCCATTAATAAAAATGGAACGATATACGCTTCAACAACGCATTGAAATTATTAAAATTCACTATAAACATGGTGAAAATTTGGCTGAGACGGTTCGTAAAACTCGAACATTTTTGGGTCGTCGTGAAGCACCTTTTCGGACCGCAATACAGAAATTGGTGGGAAAATTCGAGCTGTTGGGACAACTTAGTGATGTGAAAAATAAAACCCGTGCACGTCACTCAAGAACAGTCGAGAATATTGCTGCTGTAGCCGAAAGTGTCGAAGAAAACCCATTCCGTTCCTCGTCGTTCTTTGGAATTAGGCATTCCACAAACGTTATTACACCGTATTTTGCATAAAGATTTGGGTCTTAAGGCTTATAAACTTCAGTTAACACAAGAACTCAAGCCGTTCGATCATCAACAACGTCATGTCTTTGCTGATTGGATCCTTGAAATGCATGAAAATGATCCGGAATCCCATCGAAAAATCATCTTGAGTGATGAGGCCCATTTCCACCTCGGTGGCTTCGTCAACAAGCAAAATTGTCGCATCTGGGGCTCGGAAAACCCAAGAGTTATTGCTGAAAAGCCTCTCTATCCTCAACGTGTGAGTGTTTGTTGTGGTTTATGGTCCGGCGGAGTCATTGGACCTTACTTTTTCGAAAATGACGCTGGAGCAACAGTTACGGTGAATGGATTGCGCTATCGAGAGATGATTAATGATTTTTTATGGCCGGAATTGGATGGTATTGATCTGGACAACGTTTACTTTCAACAAGACGGCGCTACGTGCCACACAAGCAATGAAACCATTGATCTTTTACGGGAAAAGTTTCCGGACCGTGTTATCGCTCGAAGAGGTGATCACAATTGGCCTCCGAGATCTTCTTCCTTTGGGGCCACGTGAAAGAGAAGACCTACGCCAACAGCCCAGCGTCGATTCAAGACCTCAAATATGGAATTCGTGAGGCTATCGAGGAGATAGGGCAGCCACTTTGAAAATTTCATGAAAAGGATATGGTCCTGTAAGCGTGGTCGTGGTGGTCGTTTGCCTGATGTTATTTTCTACTATTAACGGCATACCTTCTTCTTTATAATGAAATAAACATTCGATCATTTATATTAAAAAAAAGGAATTTTTTTTTAATATCAAAATACATCTTATTGGAAAACCCTGTACTATGACGACCAATTGAGAAATATCGATGTAAGTCTAGCGAGCAAGAATACAAGACAAGCATCCAAAGTAGTGAAAATCTTGAAACGTGGTAATCAGCCCAAAACCACGCTCTGCCGTGATGACATCGGCAACATCATCGCTGATGAAACCAGGATTATGGAAAGATGGGCATCATATTTCAAGAACCTCCTGAATCCTCCGTACAGCTCCAGAACATCGGAGCTTATAGATGTTTATGGCGAGCTTCCATTGGCCCCACCAACTCTGGATAGAGTTTGTTCCCCCATCAAAGCCCAAAAGAATAATAAGGCGCCGGATGTAGGTGAGGTTCCAGTAGAGATCATTAAATCTGATGGCAGCCACAAAAAAGGTGGCAAGATGTAGTGCGAAAACTGTAGACGCATATCACTACTTTGTACGGCCTGCAATATATTTTTGGAGATCTTAGAAAATAAAATCGGATCAGACGCCAACAGTATTGTTGGCGGGTATCAAGGTGGCTTTAGAAAAGGTAATTCGACGATAGACCAAATGTTTACAGTCAAGCAGGTAGTTAAGAAATTTTGGGAGTTCAACATAGACGTACACCAAATTTTCGTCGATTTTAAGCATCATACGATAGTATTGATCATAATATATTGTACCAAATAATGCTTTGCATTGCCCTCTTAGCCAAATAAGTTCGTCTTACCAAAATGACAATGACGTCTCAAGTCCGCATCAATTACCAACTCACCGATGCCTTTGACACAAATATCGGACTACAGGGAGGTGGGCTTGCCCCATTGCTATTCAATTTGGCCCTGGAATACATCATAAGAAAGCTACCTGTCGATACAAGAGGTACACTACTATACAAGTCGAGCCAAGTGGTAGCCTATGCGGACGACATCAACATTTTGTTACGTTCTTCAACAACTGCCAAGAATCTTCTCCTGAAGCTGGACAGCGAAGCAAAACTAGTAGGGTTACAAATCAATGAGAATAAAACAAAGCTCATACCGCAGTCGAGGAAAATATCCCAAAATAAAATATCACACTTGGCGAATACAGTATCGAGAAAGTGGGCGAATTCGTGCATTTAGGCGCTGAAATAACAAAAATCGATAATGGAAGAGACAAAATACGTCGAAGAATACAGCTCGCAAATAAATTTTTTTATTCAGTTTTGACGATCTGCTACACAGGAAAAGAGAGCTCCAAGTATACAAATCTGTGATAAGACCTGTGCTATGCTATGGGTGTGAAACATGGAACCTACCCCAAGGATCCGCAAATATATTGAACGCCTTTGAGCGACGGGTCCTGAGGCGGATAATTGGAGCGAAGCTATACGGGAGCAATGGCGAATTTGATACAACCATGAGCTGTATAAATTTTTCGAAGAGCCAGAGGTCTCAACGATTGTAAGACTATGGGTTGGCCACGTGAATCGTATGGACAAATAACGGATTGGTTGGGAGAGCTGACGGGCAGACACCAGTGGGGAAACCGAGGAAACGCATATCTGACTCGATCGACGAAGACCATTTATCGCTGCCCGGATTTCAAAATTGGAAGACGCGATCAATGGATCAAGACAGTTGGAGGTGCTTTTTGCAGGAAGTGAAGTCCCGAGATGGGCTATAGTTTTACAGAAAAAGAAGAAATCCCATTGAAAATGCGTGTACATATTAAAGAAGAGTGTGTTTGGAAGTACTAGATCAAAAAATATGGAGCAGCTGATTCGAAATATGCAAGTTCAATGGGACGCTATTTCGCAATTTATCCAAGAAATTTATGTAAAAGTGTTAGACTGTACAGAAAGCAAAGGCCGACATACTTCATACTCTTGATACATTTTGTTGCCTAATGTGTGGTCTTTATAATAAAGTTGCAATATTTAATAAATCCCTTTACATGAAAATTTTGTACAAACTTTTGTGCCACACTGTATATATTAAATTACTTATACTCGTATATTAAGGGCTTTTGCATTAGATTAAAAACTGTAGAATAAGACCACCATGGATTTGATTACATTGATAAAATAATCCAGTCCTAATTTGAATGAAATTAATTATGATTCCTGCACATCCAAAGAATAAAGATTGATCCATCAGAGAAATATGGCCCGAGTTCATTTGAGGGCAAGTTTACGTATTGATTCTTCACAATTGCAATTTTGCAATTCCTGCGCGTGTACTTGCAGTGGACTTATGCGCTTGTTCGCGACTGTATGTAATGTTTGTGGATTGCAAACGATCCCGTTGTCAATGCACTGGTTCGCGGCGGTTGGTGTTTGGCGCTTGGCTCGATGGTCGCATGACAAATCGTTGGCGGTGGCTTTTCTTGTGCACGTACGGAAAACTAGGTCTATGGGTTTTCGTGCAAAATCATAGGCGCCTAATGCCACGATAGCGACCAGACTAGACATCGGTCGCGGTGGCAAACGGAAATTCTAGCCAGCGACGACGACGGTCGCAAGTACGTCTAAAGATAAACATATGTCACGAAATAAATGAATTTATGGCAAGGTAGCTTTGCTGTGCGGCGGAACACTTCCAAGACGTCGCCCATGTTGACTAGAGTGTACACGGCAGCAATTGCGGCAATGAGTCGCCACTCGAAATTAAAAACAACACGTCGGATGACTGTTTGTTCGTTTTATTGCAAGTAATTGTGAAATTATTGGCACCGGGATGTGTCCCGTATCATGGCACTGGTGTTTCGGGGCCTCTAACGTCGGACCTCATGCTCCATCCGACTGAATGCAAGCTTCAGACGGAAAGTAGGGCATCACGTTGAGACGACGCCTCAAGGCCACCTCACGATCTATTCTGCAAGGCAAAAACTCTATTATGTAACGTCTAACGGCAAGCGGAAATGAGATTAACGGTACGACGCTTAGTTGAAATACTAAACCCGACCGGAGGCCGGAAACTCCATTGAGGTAGCGCTAGTGCCGTCCCTGGCGACTGCATGAATGCAGACAGTGAATCTGTCGTCAGTGCACTGAGGAAAAGAACGCATGGCAACCGGAAATTGCATTACTATGCATCATAATTCACTTCGTCAGCAAGTACACTGCTCTCGGGGCTAATCCATGTACACGTTCCGTCTCTACGTTGCATGCAAATCGCAATTCTCCTCGCCATTCTAGCGTAATCCACTGCATGTTGTTTACAAACATTTTGTCTGTCGGCGCTCCATCGGAACGGAGAACGCAATTCCCCTTCTTTTTGTACGTTTTGCACTTATGCAAGCAATCAATGAATGAGTACGAGATAAGGAGACCAGGGCCGAGTAGATGGCAACGCGAAGCTTTTATATTTTTCCATCTCAATACCCACTAAGCCTGCCGAGGCTCTCCCTGGTTGCACTGTCTGGTCAGGATGCACCTGTCGCGGGTGTTTGTACACTCAATTTCCACTTCTTTTTGCTACCACGCACTCGTCCATTCCCCCCAGGTCCCGTCCGCGAATTACGTTTCGTATACGACCATTTTCGCCCGTGCCCCCGTTAATTTTAGCTTACGCATGGAATTTCGGTGAACAATAAACAGATTAAAACTAGAGCAAGTGCTCATTGCACTGCCGAGCGGTATAGACCTTTGCAACATTTCAGTGTGCGCCGTTAAACTCGTTCATAACGTTCACAACGAAAATTCCACTGAAAACTCGTCAACAATGACACGTAATGAAGGCACTTTCTAGGAAACACGAACCAAACTAACCCCGTGGATGCACAATGGGCTGCGAACACTTCTACCTTCGTGCATGCGAGCTCGACCCTTGCAGGCTGGGCCAATGCACCCGCAAAGGGCGCAATGGTTCGGTGGGTGAATGTATGACTAATGCAATGTCTGCATTCGAAATGAGAGTGCAAAAAGTCCAAAACGGAAATCCCGACTCCGACCATATGGCACTGCGTCCGAGTTCGTGTGTAGCGTTGCTGGGCCATTCATCCCGACATATTGCAATTTACGGGGAAACACTCCCGTTTTATTTACCAACACTCCGCATTTCAAAGCAAACTTTTACCTTTAGCCGTGTCAAACCGCTGCTCCTTCCTCCCTCGGGGAAATGCACTATTCGCAAACACTATTTTTCCACGGTAGCACTGCTTGGGTCGCGACTTCTTACAGTTTATCACACGAATTTCCACTATCTCGAATTATTCGGCAAATTACTTGGCATAGGAAATACTGACAAATGCTAAAATATATTCAATGGCGGGTTACGGGTTGATGCTTTTTTAAGGGCGACGACACACACGCACACACGGGACGTCAACCAGACTTTTTGATCCCATATATTCCGATGGCTTTCCGGCCACTCAACGGGTTTTATTCAAAGAGATATTCTTGTCCACGAAGGTTTGAAACGTTCGCATAAATAATACATGGGAAACACGCACTTATAACATTTCACAAGATTTGTTTATTGTGGTTTTTAAGACGTGCAAAGTGACAATTGTATGCGGATACGACGACACGCCATATTTGATCTTTGGCTGGTGAGGAGCGGATAATGGGTTGTTTGTTTCTGCACAGTTTGTAGCACTGTTTTGGTAATTGGTTGAATTGGAATTGGAATTGAAATGTTGATTATTGGTTTGTGCAGCTGCTAATCGTCGAAAATTGTCACCTAACATTCAATTGTGAAAATAAGATTTAACATGGGATAAATTCATGAACGTTTATATGCAGCTTCGTTCATCTAGAAATCGTATGATACTATGGAGGGAGTAAAAATGATTAGTTTTATATCCAAAAAAAAATTCGGTAAAAATATGAATAGCTGCCAGACTGAGCCGCTGTTATTGAAGACGAACTGTTGTCATGATTTCAAATTTGTTTTGCCGAAAAGCTGAAGGTGACAAAAGTTGATATCGTGAGCGTTTTGGATAGATTTTCTCATCTATAAAATGGTAAGTACCATTGGATGCAGGATTTAATAATTCTTCATTAAGAAACTCTGTCGGAGGGTAACATTACCATAAAAAATTTCCTCAATTGCGCTCACAGCTGTGAACCGGTCCATTTTTCATATGGTGGTTGTAAATAAATGTATATAGGGGAAAGTGGCCAGACAAATGCCCACAGTTTATCAACTAAATTACTAAGCTGATTTTGTTGGGGCGAAGCTTGGCTGCAGCTCTTTGTCAAATACGTCGGAGAGAATTAAGCAAGTGTTATTTTCCATGACTAAGAACATTTTTGGTTCCGACACTTTGGAAATGTATGCATCATAAAAATTACATACAGTGAATCTAAAAACTATTCGTACGACCCCGCAGGAATTATGAATTTTCTATAGAGGAGTTGGTTATCAGCTTCATGCGTATATTTTCCTTACTTACTGCATATCTAGATTTTCAATATGCATATCTAGATTTTCAATATGTATGCGAAAGACAACACCTCGAACAAAAATGTGTCGGAAAAGAATTTTAATCGTACCAAGGGCTCGACGGATATTAACAGTTATAAAGTGTGTACTGTAGACAAAGAATTAAATTTTAATATGCATTCAGGCAAAATGTACGCATTAGTTTTCTATATTTCTATATGTGTAGTAGGGAATTGATGGCATAATTTTCATAGATGATGAAAGGGATCATGGCACTGCATTAGTCAAGAAATTTAATTTTACTAGAACCAAACAGAAAAAACCAAGTAAACTGATTTCAATGTGTCCTACTAAAGGATGAAACTGATTTCCTGGAAGAGATTCCATATAAATTTTAATATTAATGTTAAAAATAGTTTATGGTTTTAAACATGTTGGTAGTTTTCATGTTTTACACGGAAATTGATTTGGCATCGTGTAGTGAAATGGGTATATAAAAATGTCCGTGACGTACTGCAGCGATGGTCAGCTGCCTCGGCGAAAGATGATGGTAAGATCTGCCGAGATTGGTCTTGTCTGGGCACGAGTGGATACGCTGGCAGGCTAGCGTTATGGTGTCGTGGGGCGGGTTCTTTCCTCCTAGCACAAGGACCCACTGTAAAAAAAATTTCGCATTCACGAATTCTTGGGTCACAGAAAAAGTCGACCGAAGTCGAAAAGAAGGAGGTAACTAGCTAAGGGTTGGGATTGCTTGTTCAGAGAACAAGTTGAAACGAGCAAAAACGGACGAGCTGGCGGAGACCTCGTCATTACGACGATCCTTATGGCACACAAATAAGAGTGGGGCATCCAGATGGAGGTGGTGCCCCCTCGCACCCTCCCTACCGAATCAAGTTCCAAACGTAGACGTGGCCATGTGTTTCCCATTTGAGTGAAAAACTCATATAAAAGCACTTTGTATGACTCTTTCCCACAAATGAGAATCACAAACGTAACCAATTTATGCTATAGAGTTATGCAATGAAATCACATAACCCTATATCATAAAAGGGCACGCGATCGGAAGGCCACTCTACCCGGCAAGAGCCCCTGGACACAGCAAGAGCCCCTGGACACAGCAAAACGGTGGAGCGCGCCCGATGGCTAGCCCATTTCATCCGGAAAGCCTTCCATTGTTGCGGGTCCTATACCCGGTCAGATTTGATAAAATGAAAAGACCGAGGTTTGGAAGTTTAATGATTCATTTTATTAATCTTTAGCTGTTCATAATCAGGAATTAAATGGAAAAAATCTATATATGGCAAAAATGAACAAATGCAACAAATTACAATATATTATATGAATGTAATAGCATCAATAATAAAATAGATTTAAAAACTCTAAAGAAATAAACTTGTTCTTCACATGCATGTCTTCTTATCATTACTATATTTAAAAAAGATAGCAGAATATAAATGGGAGAGGAAGAAAAATTAGATTCTATTTACGTGTGTACAAGTAGTAAAATTGTATTTATTATGTCAGTAACTCATGTTACAAAAAGACATACTTGTACAACATATGAATATTGTCAGAGTTATTTTATCAAATGCTCATTGGAGAGGGAAATCAACATTAATAAGTGATGAACCTTAGTTTTTCTCTTTTCGAATTAAATCATATAAACAGAATAGATATTTAATCATTTTTAAGCTATGAGAAAACCCTTGAAGTTCTCTATTTTCTTGAAATTGTTCCTTATACAAAGAGAAATTCATGCATGAATTTGAATTATCGGAACAGTAAACAAACCATAACCAATTTTAGTTCTATTTTAATGTCTGAAGGCATGAGCGGAAAATTGTCACTCTCAATTTTGTAACTTGGTTTGGGTCTAATTATGGGGTTTCTCCCGGCCTCTGTGGTTCATGAAAAAATTTTTGCTAAGGAAATTAATTTAAAGGGTAATATTCAGTATAATGAGTAATGTCTTTTTTCCATATTACTAATTTAATAAGGTCACGATGTTTCATTCCGTTACAATCATTTTACTGAGCTTTCTTATTTGTTTTCCAACGAATAAAGTTTAATTTTAGTTCAAATAAATTGGTGTCACAAATTCTTGATACCAGGCAAAGTTCGTTGTCTCGTTGATAGATTTTTACCGAGTTTTGATCCAGCTAGCTGGTTCAATGGTCTTGCCCTTTTGTAGATACTATCTCGACCATGCACTTTTCAACGCCAATACACATAGTTTAAATAGTCAGTCATCGCTTGAATAATTTTCACCCTCTCCAATGAATACTTGAGTTTCTACAGTAAAGATGAAAGACTTTGAGCTCCTAGTACACAAGGCCGTCCTCTGTCATTAAACGCTTACCACTACTGTTGTTGATGTTGAGATCATCATGATTAGAGGCTATTAAACGCCACAAGCTTGTGAAAACAAACTAGGTGTTGGAACTATTTTTCTTGTTTGACAGTAAGATTTGGACTTGTTAGGACCAGTGTTCATTAGTTATTCATGGTTGCTTTCTTCTCCTTGAAAATCTGATGTTTAAGATTCCCATTATTCATTACTTTCAACACAATGAACTACTAGCACATTTCCCATAAGATATTCTATTTGGATATTCCAAATCTCCAACAGCATTGATTTGAATAGCCAGTTTAAGATAGATGAAAGTCAACAATCTGATTTTCTTTCAGCAGTAACTAGTGGGTAGTTAAGGCTATCTTCAAATACTAACCGAGTATTCTGTTTGCAACTTTATTTATACTTGCGATTCTTTTAGCACAAAGTTAATATTAATCTCACATAATCACCATCCACATATCTTCATATATGCAAGGTAATGGGAACTCCGGCTCTTTGGATTAATCCTAAATTCACCTATCAACAGGCCCCTCTCTAATTTTGCATACGGGCTTTAATTAAATTGCTCGACGAGCCGACAGCTATGGAACTTAATGTCCAACGGTATACGCTTCCCAAGGTTTTAATGAAAATCGAACGATCTTCGGGACTTCTCTTCACGGAATTTTACTCGACTACTCGATCCGTCCCAAAAATTCCCGACTTGGCTTGAATGCCGGCAGCATACCAAAAATCACTCACACAACCAATGGCAAACTGCCCGCGCTTTCTTTTCATTTTTCTCGCGGCTTCGGGAAATTCACCAAATCTCTCATCACAAATCTGAAAATTCCTCGGTAGGAGTATTTCACAAGCGAAGATCGAATCAACGCATTAATCCTCACCGAAACGATATCAATTCTCCACTTCTTTATGCGCACTTAAACGGAATTTGTTCGCGACGAGAAACTTTTCACTCCCAAGCTTCAACCGAACCGTCTTCCTTGGCGATTTGAAGCGGACTCCCTCTTTTCACTTTTGGATCCGTCCAAAACTTGTCTTTCTTTTCGTCCCGTGCATACAGTGAATCGCCTCAGCTGATTCCAACAGCTCTGTTCCCTTCTCTTCCGTGATGTAATATACTGTTGAGGAGTATTACAACAGCGTTCCTCAAACCCGGAATTTTACATGCAGATGTGAAATTTTTAAAACAAAATTTAATTAATGTAGAGAAAATTAAAACGAAGTAAAGAAATATGCAATGTAGGAAAGAAATTTTAACTAGAGTAAAGAAATGAAAATTTTAAATAGCCATAAAAGTTAAATCTCATGACGAATAAAATAAAAGGGAGACATTTAAATTTTAATATAAAGGAAAACTGATAAAAAAAAACATTTTAGAAGATTAATAAAACGAAAAAGTATTCTACAAAAATATGTTTGCAAATAAAATCAATTACATATTTTTTCAAATCTGCCACAAAATTCCGAGTAGGAGATAGGAAGGTTTGATTGTGTGACTGCTCGATTAATACAACCGACACCATGAAATTAATTTCAACCTTTTTAGGGCACTTTGAAGTAGGTTTTTTTCTAAATGTTTTCTTTTCTTCATATTCTTGGGCGTGTTTTTGTATTGAAAAAATGTTTTAGTAGTTTTCAACTGCCATTGCTGATCCGATACGTAATATGAAAATAACGTTTCGCAATGATTACGGGGAAATAGCAATAGTTTTGCGACGCATAAAAAATATTCGTACGATCCTATTGTCGCGAGTTAAATTGTCCGTCCACCCTCTGTTAATCACTTTTCGCTCGGTCGTATCCACTTCACTCATGCCAAAACTTAGTCGCATACAGGACACCGTTCTAAAGTCACATACTCATCATCATCTATGGCGCGACAGCCCAAGACGGTTCTTAGCCTATTGGATTAATCTCCTCTAATCATCACGAATCTGCGACCACTTTTACCAGTTAATCATGTAATAACTTGCGCTTTTCCGGGTCGTAGTACTTCATAATGGTCTCGTAGTCGGCCCTTAAAGATGACAATTAGAGCGAAGTCCGCCTTCAAGCTCCATATCTATGCTATGTTGTAGATGTTTTCATACAAACGTCGCTGCCTGAGCTCCAATTTGACCCAAGCAATTCTCTGGATGTGGCTTGTGACTTTGATTCTGACCGCAAGCCTAACCGCAAGCGTCGAGAATCGAAATCACGATCCCACAGATTATAAAAATATTTTGTCACGCGGCGGTTTCACAAGCGATCGTGCGTTGAGTCAACCATACCATCGCACGAGGGCAAGTGGCGTTATGCTGAGATCAGCATTAAGGGGCTCTTAGACAGTGGTGCAAGTGATAGCATCCTGGGAGCGGGAGCCTTTGACCTTGTCGGTGACCTTAGCTTGTATCCTTATTCGATGCATGCTAATGTCAAGACGACTTCAGGTCATAAGGCTGACGTTGTAGGATATGTTATTGCCTTGGTTCAATTCAAGAATCGAACTCGGTTGATTCGGTTTTTGATTTTGCCGGCACTAACGTATTCTATTTATATAGGAATTGATTTTTGGGACGCTTTTGAGATCGCGCCTGTTTTATTGCCCCTGGCTGCAGAATCTTGTATGCCCACTTTAGTCCCTTTGACTCGTTCTTCTCTTGCGGCTGGTGACCCATCCGAAGCTGTTGACCACCACCTATCTTTCATTGATGAGGTGCAGCTAAGCATAAGCATCACGATTTCTAAACGTCATTATTCGGGTATTGCTCACTGCACGGTCAATACTCATTAAAGTGGTGAAATCATTCTGCCGAATGAAGTGCACAATAATTTGGATGGAGGATTGTCTGCCGGGAAGAGCGGGCTAAGTGACGGACTATAGGGCTCGCCCGTCACCTAGCAAGGAACCAGACAAAATATTTCCATGGTGCGAAGTCCAGTGAATGTTTTTGTTGTTGCTCTTCTTCAGTTATCCCTGCCGACGTTCCTTCTTTGCCCGGCTGAATAAGACACTCAGGGTCTGGGTCATACTCACGATTGTTGCGAATTCTTGCCATACCGGTATTCTCCCATTCACAATTTTCAACTTTATAGGTATCATCTTCCATCTTCTTTTGGGTACACATACCTTTTTTTCTTCCTTTTCTTTCAATAAAGATATTTAATCATTTACCTATTATTCTATTCCTTGTATTCATTAATATGATATTCCCTACCTGATTTTTAAATACAAAAAAAAAATTAATAAACAATAATCTTTTCTTTTCCGCTAACAAAATTTCATTATGTATTTCCCACTAACAAAATTTCATTCTTTCTTTGCTATTGTACTAACAAAATCTCAATTGTAAACTAGTTGGATTAGGAAATTCTAATCAATTCTTATTTTAGCTTAGTTTAGGGGCTAACATCTTCAAAATTTATATATTTATTTACTTGTCTGTTTATCCGTCTGCTATTTATTAATTCATTTATTTGTACTGGGACCATGGGTTCGAGTTCTCCCGGGTGCAAGGAACCTTTTTTAGTGTCGTCAATGCAAATATATTTCTAGTAATTAGTTCCCATGGTGTACTGGGACCTTTTTCAGTTTCGTCAATGGAAATATATTTCTAATAAATAATCCATCTCAATAATAGGTATAATGTATCTAAAGCTTATAATTAGATAGAATTAAAAGATGCAGCGATAGTTATTTTAACTGAGATTCTGACATGTGTACGGTTGTAGTTGTGCGTATGTGATCTTGAAGGAGTCAATCAACACATGAAAAAAGATAAGCATTTCTACTGCATTGCTCAAAAGGGTACTGTTTTAATCACTTTGATTAGAAAGCAACCCATCATTAAAATCAATGTTTCTGTGTATCCTTTCTTCTTCAAATTAAGCTATCTATAAATGTTCTTATGTTCCTTAATAAGATAAAAAAATTGTGGAACAGAACTTAAAGTTTCTAACTGTTTTCGCGTCGCAATTTTCTGCTTTTTTTAAAATTATTTCCATCTTGTCACACCTCTAAACTAAATTTTTGTTTGAGTATTGTGATTTGAGGTAAAACATATAGAAATAAATGAATATTGATCGTAGTAATAAAAATTTATTCGATTTACGTATATTGTATTATCAAATAAACTATGCAACAATAAGCTAACTTCAAAATACCGTAAGTTTTAAGGCGATTCCCGTCCAATCGGAATGTGAATTGAAAACGAATTATAAATTGCGTGTGCTCGTATGATCGCATTGAACGAAAGATAAATTATCTGACTTAAGACAAACGTGTATCTATTATATAGAAAATCAATAGAATAAAAATGAAAATGAATTTCTAAACTAACCATACTCTTTCCTTTCCAGTGGTTAGTTTTTCAGGAGGAAGGGAAAACGGAAGGTAGGTATGCGGTGAAGAGGGGCGTGGGTTTTCGTATGAATCCGCAGTTCGGTTCGGTTCGGCGCCATACTTTGTGTTTGACATTTTTGATTAGCGTAGATTATTTCGGTTAGAATCAAAGTAGCTTATTTCTGGCACCGCGTAGGTATTTAGATTGGAAATGTGCAAATCCGTTGTGGATTGATCGACAGCCTCGCAAAGGTAACGTTACAGGAAGGATGAAATTTTCTTCGGAAAATTGTTGCACGCATTTTAAATGGGCATTGACTCCGGGGCTGAGAAATTGTATGCGGGCCTAGTCTATTCGTGTAAGACCTGAGACCGAAACTCCTCTTCAAACTAGCTAGCCTGAAAGTAGCCACTTCGGACCAGATTAAGGGTGCCCGGACTATTGACCTTTTGGGTACAGTCCATTGGCACGTACCGAGACTTCACGTCTTTAACTGATGAGAAGTCGGTTTCGATTTCCTTTGGAAAGTCTTGAACAAACGAGAGCGTGAGAAAAAAATAATTACAATCAGTCCCAACAAGGGTCTGTTGTCAGCTTCTATCGTCTCTTCCCATCGAGTTCTCGATTTTTCCTCAGAACGTCTAGCTTGTGCTCTATTCTTTAGTTCTTTTGGGTATTCGATTTTTCCATTCTTTCTACGTGGTCCGCTCATCGCGATTTGAGTAACTTTACGCAAGCAGTTACCGGTGGTTCATCAAATAACCCATACAACTCACCGTTATAACGTAGTGTCCACTCTGTTCCTTGTTTCACTGGACTGGAGATTTTCTGAAGCACTTTGCGATCAAATATGTTCACTGCGTTTTCGGACTCACTTGTCAGGATCCATGTTTCACTTTGATATAACAGCACAGGTTTGACCAGTGATTTGTAAATACGTAGCTTATTTGGACTGTGAGCAACGCTAGACCTTCAAATAGAATGACAGAGTGATTGGCTTTATTTGCGGCGTCCAATCTGAAGTCTGAAGCCACATGCATTGTCAAAATGGCTCTATAACCAGATGCGGTCGCTCAAAAGGATCACAGATACAGTTGAGAAGCCTAAGTCCACTATATAGCCGCTCATAGATCGCTTTATCACTACAAATAAAAAAAACTAGGACCAGATGGCTACTGAGACTGACCAAAGAAGACAGGTGATTTATAGCCCGATGAGACAAACCTGCAAATCAGTATATGACAAATTGCTGCAGAGCTAGGACGGCAAATTATATGTAAATATGATGCAACAGTGCGCTACGCGTTTGGCGTGATAGATTTCCATGGGCGATGGTCACATAAGAAGTTTTATATCAGCAAAGTCAATCGCTTCAAGCGACTGGTCTTTGCCAAGGATCACTGAAACACAGGACTCGAAATAGAGATAATATGGACGGGTGAAAGGAAATATCGCCACTTTAATATCAAATAACACTATCTCTATATCTGCAATCTTGTAGGCAATATTATTTAATTTTGTAGACAAAATCATTTACTAGTCCATGTGTAGCAGTGGGTTAGGGCATACTCCGCTTGCACTTTAGTTCCCAAGTTCAAACCTCGGTGGCCGCATCGAGTTTGAGCTTCTGTTGCTGCTGTCGGAATAACAGCTCACCCAGATGTGAGGGGTACTGATTGAAAAATTAGGTAATACTCACACGGTTGAGCGTGATATTGACCATCTCACCTCGAATTCCGTTGCGGTTATGGGATGAGATACTCTAACAATAAATCTCAATGCTAAGGTTCGGATTTCGACTGTTAACATTCAATGCCAGATTATTGTAACCCAGTTTCAAATTGATCGAAACTATAGCAAAATACAATCAATAAAATATTCTATGTACGTGTCAACAAAAACAAAGTAACCAAGGGTCGATGTAGATAGTGTTGTTTGATATTAAAATGTCAATATTTCCAATTTCAAATGCTCTTTATTGATCCAATCTTTTTAAAATTTATAAAATCATAAAGCATGTTTTAAAACATTAAAGTATTCCAAAACATAATGGCACTCTAAATTCAAACAATATTCATTCAAAAATTAGTCAAAAAACACTATCAAATGTTATCAAATGAAAATTACTAAGTAATCAATGAATTGAAAAAAGGAGAAAAAACTACTGAAAAAGAAAAGAAAGAAAGGGTGTACTTTGAGTTTACAATTAATATTTATCAACTTAATTCTAATAAATGTTATCAAAAACACAGTCCTAAAAGTAAAATATTGCAATATTTCTATCCTATCTGTTAATCTAAAAACGGGAGTGCATTTATTAATGTATGTGTATGTATACGAATTTATAAATTGTCATACATTAATAAATTCAAGTAAATTTACAAATCCACGTTGATTTATATTTGCACGTCAATTTATTAATGGTCGGGAATTGGAAATGTACGTCAATTTCAAAATGCACGTTAATTTATATTTGCCCGTTGATTATTAAATATGCGTACATTTATAAATGCACGCACACATATAAACGTACGTGCATTTATAAATTCTGTGCATTTAAAAATGTACGTGTGTTTATAGATTTGTAAATTGACGTATAATACATTTGTAAATTGACGTACTTTTATAAATTGACTTGTATTTATGAATTTTTGTGCATACATAAATTGACGTGAATGTATAAATGCATATCAATTTTTAAATGTACATCAATGAACAAATCTATGACAATTTAACTATGCAACTACTTTTGTAAATGCACGTCCATTTTAAATGCATGCACATATATAAATGCACGTACATTTATACATGCACATCCATTTTAAAATGCACGTACATTAAGAATTTATCTTCATATACAAATGCACGTACATTTATAAATGCATGTACATTTATAAATGTACCTGCATTTATAAATTTACGTGCATGTAGAATGGACTTTAAAATATAAATAGACGTGCATTTTGACATTGACGTACATTTGTGAATTGATGTACGTGAATTTACAAATGTAAACGCAAAATAAATGTACATGTACAATGTATCGACAAACATCAATAAATTCACGTTGATTTATATATTCACGTCCATTCTTAAATACACGTACATTTATAGATGTACATGCTTTTATGAATGTACGTCTATTTAAAAACGGACATGCATTTATAAATTAATGTATATTTGTATGTTGCCGAGTAATACTTTTGTTAATTGGATTACATTCATAAACTGATGTGCATTTTTAAGTTTCAGTGCATTTATAAATGAACGTGAATTTGTAAATGCACGTCAATTTATTTATATACATCGATTAACAAATGTACGTAAATTTATAAATGCATTTACATTTATATTAGGAGCGCTGAAAATGATCCTTTATTGTGAAAAAAGTGCCAGTTTTTGCAAATGATAATATTTTGGCATAAAACCAGACATTTTCACACAGCCAAAAGTATATGACGCCAAAACATAATCACTAATGTGTAAAACCGGTATGTTTACCATATGTCCAACTATGGTTCATGATGTTTTGGATATGTTAAATTCGATCAGCACTTACTGCACTTGACAAATAGCGGGAACTTAGTTATACAACTAATGAATGCACGCTCAAATGTAAATCCATGCACACATATGTGAAAGTAAGACGTATCATTTCCCGAAAACAGGACGATTCTATCCATCTCCGGTCAAAAGTTATGCGTGAACATACATAAAAAAAAGCAACAACAAAAATATATACGCGACAAACTGATAACCTTCTCTTCAAAATATATTTATATGCAGGCGAAAATATATTTTGGAGAGAAGGTTATCAGTTTGTCGCGTATATATTTTTGTTGTTGCTTTTTTTATGTATGTTCACACATAACTTTTGACCGGAGATGGATAGAATCGTCCTGTTTTCGGCAAATGATACGTCTTCCTTTCTATTAGGTCACGTTTCAAAGGCAAGATAATTAAGTAAGCGTAAAGGACTTTTACCGTTAAAGCTTAAAAAATTTCCGGCATTCACCCCGATTTTTCAGCATAATTGATCGACGTATATAAGGATCTTGATTGTAGGGAAGTCAAATGAAGGACAACATATCGGGCTAAAATGAGTCCGTACAGAATTGTAATCCTTTCAATGACTCTGTAGATATTAACAGTTCAATGTGGTACTTTCATGTCAAGAATTGAATTTTAATTATCTTTGGTACGTAATATGCCAATTATTTTGAGACTCTTCAAAGATTTGATAAATGTACGTGCATTTATAATTGTACATGCATTTTAAAATGGACGTGCATTTATAAATGCACGTGAATTTAGCAATGTATGTCAATTTTTAAAATAGACTTACGTGCATTTATAAATGTACGTGCATTTTTAAACTTACGTACATACATTTTTGAATTGATGTACGTGAATTTATGAATGAATGAATGTCCGCTTGTTTCCTCAATCCATAGCTTCCATGATTCTTCATCCTAAATCTCACGACAAAATGGTAGTGAATGGTCTCGGGGTCGCATATTAGGTTTGCTGGTTTCCCGATGATGGGACATTAAAAACCGAGAAATGTCAATAACTGCAAATACATCTGCAACTCTGCTACTTGAACCTCCTTTGTGGTGAAGTAAGGCGATGAGGGTGAATCTTCCGCGCCTGATAACGAAATTGAAAGTAATAACCATGCGAGCGATGGGCTAACTCCCTATCCCTGAAACCACTACATTGTTTCAAAACCTGCAACAGAGCCCCGGAATTAATTGGACCTACAGAATTCTGGATTAATGACGATCAACCTATTTGAAGAAGTACTCATATGGATATTTCCTATATTTTCAGGACTATCAATACGCTTATCGGCTATCATTTCTTGGTGAATGGTATCAAGAAGAGGCTTCCATGTCAAGGGATTTTATTATATTTTTCTACCCATCTGATTCAGCTGTGGAAATTGTAAGTAGAACTGTAAATTCAAGCAGATAACTAAATATTTTCTTCAATTCTGTCTAGTTTGACAAGAAAACGAAGAAAACTTTCTTAAAGAGAACACGCGTTGAAAATATATCAGAAGCAGACTTTTTCGTTGGAGCAAGAGTGGATATATTTGGTAGGCAAATAGCAATATTGGATTATGGTGATGATGCAACAAAGAAGAAATTAGCGCATTTGAGTGAAAGGTATTTTTAAATAATACTATTTAATTCGCTTAGCATATCAATTGCTACATGTATGGATGCATTAGGTCATTTCTACTGATTAAACCAGACGGAGTTGAACATTTAGGAAAAATTTTGAAGTTATTATGTCGTAGTGGTTTTCGCATAACTGATGGTCGAATGGTTCAGTTCCAAGGTGATGATCCCATAAAAGTTTTTGGAAATTCAGTTGATCATAGGTAATATTTTTGAATATTTTCCAATGTAATTACAAAGAGTGGTCCACACTTCCATTTCAATTTTTATAGTCTATCAGTAAAAGCCATGTTATTGGGACCAGTAGTTGGAATTGAAGTAGTTGCGGAAAATGCAGTGGAAAAACTCAAAAAACTTGCAGGTACATTGAAGACCTACAATAGTTAGAACCTGATAGCTAATGCATTTACTGTAGGTCCAGAGGATCCTGATGTTGCTAAAGTTGAGGACCCGAATAGTATTCGAGCTATGTATGGACAAAATAAAGTAAAAAATGTAGTACACGTTGCACAGTCTCCACAACATGCACTTGCGGTAATGCTGAAGAAAATATTAATTTTTACGTTTCTATTATTCTAAACAATATTTGCAGCAAAGTTGTCGATTCTTCCATCCCAACCAAAAATTCAAGACAACTGAAGTCTTAGAGCGTTCAGCTGTAGCTGTAATAAAACCACACCTTGTTAAAAGTGGGGATGTTGGTGATGTTATTGAAGATATAGTGGAAAATGGATTTAAGATAACAGCTCTGAAAATGTGTCTATTGGAACGAGCTAATTCAGAAGAATTTTATGAAGTTTATCGCGGCGTTCTACCTGATTTCGTGGTAAGTGAAGTTTGTTTTTTGTTCATATGCTATATTTTTTTTGAAAATATGACGTAATGATGACCGGGCGCTCACGGTTTTTTTGTGCTTCATATGAAACTATCGCAAATTGTCATCAAATATGTATAAAGGACAGGGAAAGGAAAACTACCAGTAAAAATTTGTGATATCTACATTCAGCTTTCAGTTTTGTTTTGCGGTATACGTGTAACATAATGCCATAGAAGTTAATTATTGCGTTTTCTCCGCAGACCAACAATTTTTTTTTCTTCAGTGTCCGTAGGGGCTTGCTCGAGTTTCCTTTAGGAAGCCTTTTTACTACTTTGGCTCGTTCTGAGGGATAATTGCCAGAGGGCACCTTTTTGTAGGTGATGGGTAAGTAGGGTCAGGTATGTAGGGTTGGGTAAGGTCAGGTAAAGGTTCAGGAATTTTCGGGGCCTTAATTTTTGTTGCTAGAAGTGTCTGCGACATTCTGTTTGCCGTGTAATCTGCATACTTGACACCACGCTACAAAGGAAATCATAATGGGACGACACAGACATTGCTAAAAACTAAAAATCAAAACAATAAAAACCTTAAAATCTTAAGATCTCTGAACCTTCACCTGACGTTACGCAACTTTGAATATATGAGGATATCCGTAAAGGCCTGCTGCGGTGTCATGCTGTCCCAGCGAGCCAAGTTTTGGTGCTCATTGCAAACGACTTGCTCTAGGGACGCGTGTATGCGCTTCAGGCTAGCGTTTGCGATGTCCTGAGTTGGGTTCTTTCCCTAGCATCAAAGTCAAAACCGCTTTATTCAATATTAATTGTTAGAAATTTTCAAAGAATATAAAGCAAATTTCAAACAATAAAAATACTAAAACTTAATAGCCCAAATGGCTCTTTAAATTTATACATTATTAATCAAAAACCTATAATCAAAAAACAATATCAGATTAAATTTAATTAAAATTATATATATATATATATATATATATATATATATATATATATATATATATATATATATATATATATATATATATATATATATTGTTACATGTACAAATAATAACATGTACAAATAATTCTGCGAGCTACTGTCGCAATTGTTTTCATCATCATTAAGAACGTCAACGAATGAATTTACTCGAACCCACGAGAATCCAACAAGCATGATCAACATCTGCAAGTGACGTCACTCCATTCATGAACTAGCTCGAACCTACCAGGTACCTCTCGGTAGAACATTCGCCAATGTGCGAGAAATGGGCGAATAGGTAGAGACCCTATATAAAGGCGAGCTGAATGAATGGGGGGAATCATTCATTCGACCGCGAGAAGAACTGCGATTGTGTGTGGGAAGCGATATTCTTCGAGTAGTAGAAAAGTGTGTTTCGTAATAGTGAAGTAATTTAGAAGACAATTGCGATAATAAATTTATGGACAAGTGTTAGATAATTTTAATAGTGACAATTAAAATTAGTGAAAGTGTTAACTGATTATTGTGCATTTTATTTAATTGAATAAACTCTTTTAACTTAAATTAAAAGACATTGCGTTTTCACTTTCCCGGAACGTTAAAATTATTGGCCGCGAACCAATAACACGCGACAATATATATATATATATATATATATATATATATATATATATATATATATATATATATATATATATTTATAAATATATATATATATATATATATAAATATATATATATATATAAATATATATATATATATATATATATATATAAATATATATATATATATATATATATATATATAAATATATATATATATATATATATATATATATATATATATATATATATATATATAATATATATATATATATATATATATATATATATATATATATATATATATATATATATATATATATATATATATATATATATATATATATATACATATATATATACAGCCTTGGCCAAAAGTACTTGCCACCCCACAAATTCTTAGAAATGTCTTATCTGTTGACTTTCAATGTGTCCATTGTCACCTAGCACATGTGTTGGGGTCAAAATGAGCCAATTTAAATAACACATAATGTCATAAAACTATAAACACAATCGAAGACCCATTCCCAGGTAATTGGGATTTTAGGAAAATTGAAAGTTTACCACGATCCTTCGCATTGTGAACAAGTGTCGATAAATTATTGTGAAATTGTTGTTGCTTTATTTGAGGCAGTTTATAAAGACCATAAAAATGTCCAAGTTCCGTGAATTAAGTAACGAGGAACATTTAAAAATCCAGGTGGTATCTAAAGAAGGCAAAAATAAAAGTGAAATTGCGAAGATTATCAAATATCCTCATAGTACTGTGAGGTATACTTTAAATCGTTACAAGATGACCACAAGTCACGAAAAAGTGAAACGAGGTGAAGGAAAAGGGTTACATTTGCAAGAGAAGGTCGCCAGTTAATGCGAACTTCTTTGAAAAATCGTAAGGAAACATCCTCTGAGTTGGCTGCTGAGCTAAGTGAGACCTTGGGGGAAAAAGATTTCTGCTAGAGCTACTAGAAGAAGGTGTAATAAACATAAGCAGTCGAGCAGCCCCGTGGTGATCAGGAGTGGCTGCTCCTGAAGAGATAAGGTGGTCACCCCGTCGAAACTGCTTAGTTTGTTGTTTTACTAGTGTAAAGTAAACTGCATCCGTCAAGTTTCCATCCTTTAGGCAGAGATGAGTGGTTCATTTCAGCCACTTTAACATCTTTAGGTTTGACATTCCCCTTGTAATGCAACGACCTTCTTCTGTGAAAGTAACAGTTGCTTTTTGTGTAATGTTTGCGTTTTTCTCAAGCCTCCGTGTCCGCTAACTTTAACGAGGCAAAAAAATATTGAATTACTGTAGAGTAGCTTAATTGACACCTAATAGAACTTTTCTAAAGACAATAAAAATTGATCGGTGCGTCTTGTAGAGTAGAGTACGCGTGATAAGTATTTTGTAGTTAGCTGAGCTCGGTGTTGTTTATAGCTCGCTGACACTTATGCCAGACCATCGGCACCCGTGTCCTACACGGGAAGACAAAAAAATCATTACAAAGGCTGCAAGATGCTGGCCTCAAAGGTTGCAAGTAAGGAAGAAGCCATGGTTGTCTGAGAAGAACAAGAAGTTACGTTTGCAGTGGTGTTTAGAACACCAACATTACACCGAAGAAGATTGGGCCAATATCGTGTGTTCGGATGAATCAAATTTTGAGGTATGTTATTTTAACATTCTTACATTACTTAAAGATGTTTGAGACATATGAACTTGGTGATTTATTTTTTAATCTATTTAAAAAAATACTTATTATTTAATTAAATTTCAGGCATTTGGCACTGCTGGTGCTACCTATGTGAGACGCAGAGCTGGCGAAGAATACATGCCGGAGTACGTGGTGCCTGCTGTAAAACACGGCGGAGGTAGTATTATGGTGTGGGGCTGCATGTCGGCATCAGGAGTTGGAAAAGTGATCGTGTGTGAAGGGCGAATGGACTCGAGGAGATATATTGAGGTGATGGCAACAGCCTTGGAACACTCTTTGAATATGATGTTTGGTGACACTAACTTCGACGGCGTCCGTTTCCAACAGGATAATGCCCGATGCCATAAATCTAGAGACACCATGAGTTGGCTTGAGAAAAATGGCATAAAACTTTTAAGTTGGCCCCCTAAGTCGCCGGATCTCAATCCAATAGAACATTTGTGGTCGATAAAGCACAAGATAAAGGTGCACTCAATAATATCGAAGCAAATTTTAAAGAATCGCCTAATACAGGAGTGGAGTGCCCTAACGCCTGAAGATTGTTAAATGTTAATTTCCTCATTAACAAAAAGAATTAGACGGTAATTAAAGCAAAGGGTTTTAATACCAAATATTAATGTAACGTAATCAATAAATGTATTTCAAGCAGTTGGTGTTTTTTTCCAATTCCAAGCTCAAGTATTTTTTAAGTTATTTGTAATTTTATAAGGTGGCAAATAGTTTTGGCCAAGGCTGTATATATAAATAAAGAAATGCGCCTTTTGTAAGTTTTAAAGTTTGGATTTTCACAAGTTAGGAAGAATCTCCAAAGCAAAAATGAAATATGTTTCCGCGTCGCGTACGAGAGAGTGACCCCCAGTTCGTCTCATATCTGTCTCCTGTTCGTCAATTACATTGCCAATCAAAAATTAGTCCATTATGAAACGTCATTAATAATACAGTCAATTACAAAATTGTATATATATATATACATATATATGTATATATATACATATATTTGTATATATATATATATATATATATATATATATATATATATATATGTATATATATATATATATATATATATATATATATATATATACATATATATGTACATATATACATATATATATATATATATATATATATATATATATATATATATATATATATATATATATATATATTAATTGGAAAAGGGAACAGTGAATTTTTATCCTACATCTATATAATCTAATTCTAATAAATTCAATCAAAAACTTTATCTCGTCCAATATAATGCTATCACAATACAGCCAAAACCCGTTGTAACGAACATCAAGAGGCTTATGTTTCGTACGTTGTAGGCAGTGTTTGTTTTAAAAGGTAGTACCAGTTATAACGAACTGTTTATTATAAGCGATCATTTATTTCAAATTTCAAGGATTCTTTTACATTATTACGCAGTGTTCTGCTTTGTAACATATGTGATTTGTAGGATACAATTTAAATATTTAAAAAAATGTGTTTTGGTTAGCCAAACTGAATATTCTGATATACAAGAATAATGTTGAAAAGAGTAGGATATTCAGTAAATAATATTCTAAACTTAATGTGTTATCAAATCAATGTATGTATGCGTTACCAAATCAATGTACTCGTATGTATGTATTTACATAGCTATGTATGTAGAAACGTGCTATATTTTATACAAAATGTCCAGAGGTATAAAAAATCGTCGCAAAATCATGTTGAATTGGAGGAAAAATCAGTTTGTTTTTGTTTGTCGCCTATCTTTTACTTCTGCAAAAAATATTTTTTCAACTGATATAGAAATAATCAAGACTGCTTCTTTGCGCTTAGAAGATTATCGGTAGTTTGAACAAACGTTCTCAAGATGGAACACTACAATCACCTAGAAAGACCAGTCGAGTCATTGCCTGCAAACGACACAAAAATAATTCTGGGTGATTTCAACGCTAAGGTTTGAGGATATAATCTCCACGATGAAACAAATGAAACGGCCAGTGCCAGATTGACTTTGCATGTAGCAGAAATCTAGTCATACGCTCGACTTGCTTCCCTCATCGACGCATTCATAAAATGACCTGGGTATCACCGGTTGGCAAACACGCAAAACCAGATCGGCGTTGGGGCTCGAGCATACTTGACGTCCGTACATACCGAGGAGCCAATTGTAACTCAAAACATTACTTGATCAAAATTAACCTATCGACGTAGTTTGTCAAAGGCGTATTCGGTGAAGACTAGCCCCCTACAAAAATTTGACATCGAAAGACTTTAAACGGCGTCTGTGGCAAACATTTTCACGGAGATCCTCGACAACCAGCTGGCTCCCATTTTATCAGACACATCGCTGAAAACAAGCAACGAAATCTGGATGACAGTGAAAGCGGCTATTAAGATCGTAGTAGAACAGACAATCAGACATCAAGCCCGGGGCAAAAGAAAAGTTTGGTTTGATGATGAGTGCCAGAATGCGTCAGACAAAAAGAATCATTATTACGCAGTGTTCTGCTTTGTAACATATGTGATTTGTAGGATACAATTTAAATATTTAAAAAAATGTGTTTTGGTTAGCCAAACTGAATATTCTGATATACAAGAATAATGTTGAAAAGAGTAGGATATTCAGTAAATAATATTCTAAACTTAATGTGTTATCAAATCAATGTATGTATGCGTTACCAAATCAATGTACTCGTATGTATGTATTTACATAGCTATGTATGTAGAAACGTGCTATATTTTATACAAAATGTCCAGAGGTATAAAAAATCGTCGCAAAATCATGTTGAATTGGAGGAAAAATCAGTTTGTTTTTGTTTGTCGCCTATCTTTTACTTCTGCAAAAAATATTTTTTCAACTGATATAGAAATAATCAAGACTGCTTCTTTGCGCTTAGAAGATTATCGGTAGTTTGAACAAACGTTCTCAAGATGGAACACTACAATCACCTAGAAAGACCAGTCGAGTCATTGCCTGCAAACGACACAAAAATAATTCTGGGTGATTTCAACGCTAAGGTTTGAGGATATAATCTCCACGATGAAACAAATGAAACGGCCAGTGCCAGATTGACTTTGCATGTAGCAGAAATCTAGTCATACGCTCGACTTGCTTCCCTCATCGACGCATTCATAAAATGACCTGGGTATCACCGGTTGGCAAACACGCAAAACCAGATCGGCGTTGGGGCTCGAGCATACTTGACGTCCGTACATACCGAGGAGCCAATTGTAACTCAAAACATTACTTGATCAAAATTAACCTATCGATGTAGTTTGTCAAAGGCGTATTCGGTGAAGACTAGCCCCCTACAAAAATTTGACATCGAAAGACTTTAAACGGCGTCTGTGGCAAACATTTTCACGGAGATCCTCGACAACCAGCTGGCTCCCATTTTATCAGACACATCGCTGAAAACAAGCAACGAAATCTGGATGACAGTGAAAGCGGCTATTAAGATCGTAGTAGAACAGACAATCAGACATCAAGCCCGGGGCAAAAGAAAAGTTTGGTTTGATGATGAGTGCCAGAATGCGTCAGACAAAAAGAATCAGGCGTACAAAGAATACTTAGGTAGAAAAACCAGGATGAGAGAGAAAATTATGAAAATCTCAGAAGAGTAGCGAATAAGATAATAAGAATTAAGAAAAGAAAATACTATGACGACCAATTGAGAAGTATCGATGTAAGTCTAGCGAGCAACAACACAAGGCATCAAGGCCCAACAGAATAATAAAGCGCCGTGCATCGACGAAAATCCAGTGGAGCTCATTAAATATGCGGTGGAGTGTTCAAAAAGTTATTTACAAAGTCATCCAGCCCATTTGACAACAAGAACATATGCCGAACGAGTGGAGCCAACCAATTATATTCTCTATCTCTATCGTATCTGTGATACGACTTGTACTACGCTGTGGGTGTGAAACATGGAACCTAACCCAAGCATCCGGAAATATATTGAACGCCTTCGAGCGTCGGGACCTGAGCTAAATAATTGGAGTGAAGCTAGAAGGGACCAATGGCGAATTCGATACAACCATGAGCTGTCGAGCAGGAGGTCTCAAAGATTTTAAGATTGCGGAAGATATAATGGGCTGGCCACGTCAATCGTATGGATGAACAACGGATAGCCAGAAAGATATTCGTTGGGAGAAGTGAAAGGCGGAAACCGAGGAAACGCTGGTCTGCCTCGATCGATGAAGACAGTTCATCGTTGCTCGGATTTGGAGGGTGCGATCAATGGACCCAGATAGTTGGAGGCGCTATTTGCAGGAAGCGAAGGCCCGAGAGGGGCTGTAGTGCTACGAAGAAGATTAACATTCGGTAAAAATGGTCGTTGATTTTTGACTCACTTATTTAAATGAAAATTCGCTGAAGGGTATTTCATCTCTGTGTTAAAAATAAGAAACTAACATTGCTTTTATTGTGTATCGTATGCTAGCTTCACTTCACACTACGAGTGAATTCCCCCGCATTGAAACGAAATAAACAACTAATACCGGGAATCAATCAAATATATAAATTGGCTTTGCTTTGGTGATTACGGTTAATAATGCTGCCTAGGTAGGGATGGCGACAAAACTGTTTTCCAGTTTTTTGTATTCATGTGTATCGGGTTTTTTATCCAGTTCTTTAATTTGAAAGAAAAACCCGGTTTAAACTGGGAGGGAAAACCCGGCTTTTTCAACCAAAACAACCGGTTTTCGGTTAAGCCGGTGTGGTTTGTAAGATCGTGAAAACTGAATACGAAATTTTATTTGCGAGCTGTATTCTTCGGCATATTTCGTCTCTTTTGTTAGCGGTTCTCGACATTTTGGTGCCTAAATATACAAACTCGCCCACATTGTCGATATTATTTTCGCCAAGTGTGATATTTAGGATATTTGAGGTATTTTCCTCGACTGCGTCATGAGTTTTGTTTTATTTTCATTGGTTTATAGCCCTACTAGTTTTGCTTCGCTGTTAGAATTTCTTTGTTTAAATTAATTAACTTCAGTCAAATTTGGTTGGTTTGATAAAATACTCGTACTTAAAGGAAAGACTTGGTTATTTAAAAATTATTTTTTTTCTTTCAAACTGAACTATTGGTTTGGATTCATACTATTTTTTAGTTAACCCAAAATTGAGACAAAAATTGTTTAATTACTCAAGATAATTCTTTCCTTGCTTTTATTGTATGTGACCTTGGGGGAAAAAGATTTCTGCTAGAGCTACTAGAAGAAGGTGTAATAAACATAAGCAGTCGAGCAGCCCCGTGGTGATCAGGAGTGGCTGCTCCTGAAGAGATAAGGTGGTCACCCCGTCGAAACTGCTTAGTTTGTTGTTTTACTAGTGTAAAGTAAACTGCATCCGTCAAGTTTCCATCCTTTAGGCAGAGATGAGTGGTTCATTTCAGCCACTTTAACATCTTTAGGTTTGACATTCCCCTTGTAATGCAACGACCTTCTTCTGTGAAAGTAACAGTTGCTTTTTGTGTAATGTTTGCGTTTTTCTCAAGCCTCCGTGTCCGCTAACTTTAACGAGGCAAAAAAATATTGAATTACTGTAGAGTAGCTTAATTGACACCTAATAGAACTTTTCTAAAGACAATAAAAATTGATCGGTGCGTCTTGTAGAGTAGAGTACGCGTGATAAGTATTTTGTAGTTAGCTGAGCTCGGTGTTGTTTATAGCTCGCTGACACTTATGCCAGACCATCGGCACCCGTGTCCTACACGGGAAGACAAAAAAATCATTACAAAGGCTGCAAGATGCTGGCCTCAAAGGTTGCAAGTAAGGAAGAAGCCATGGTTGTCTGAGAAGAACAAGAAGTTACGTTTGCAGTGGTGTTTAGAACACCAACATTACACCGAAGAAGATTGGGCCAATATCGTGTGTTCGGATGAATCAAATTTTGAGGTATGTTATTTTAACATTCTTACATTACTTAAAGATGTTTGAGACATATGAACTTGGTGATTTATTTTTTAATCTATTTAAAAAAATACTTATTATTTAATTAAATTTCAGGCATTTGGCACTGCTGGTGCTACCTATGTGAGACGCAGAGCTGGCGAAGAATACATGCCGGAGTACGTGGTGCCTGCTGTAAAACACGGCGGAGGTAGTATTATGGTGTGGGGCTGCATGTCGGCATCAGGAGTTGGAAAAGTGATCGTGTGTGAAGGGCGAATGGACTCGAGGAGATATATTGAGGTGATGGCAACAGCCTTGGAACACTCTTTGAATATGATGTTTGGTGACACTAACTTCGACGGCGTCCGTTTCCAACAGGATAATGCCCGATGCCATAAATCTAGAGACACCATGAGTTGGCTTGAGAAAAATGGCATAAAACTTTTAAGTTGGCCCCCTAAGTCGCCGGATCTCAATCCAATAGAACATTTGTGGTCGATAAAGCACAAGATAAAGGTGCACTCAATAATATCGAAGCAAATTTTAAAGAATCGCCTAATACAGGAGTGGAGTGCCCTAACGCCTGAAGATTGTTAAATGTTAATTTCCTCATTAACAAAAAGAATTAGACGGTAATTAAAGCAAAGGGTTTTAATACCAAATATTAATGTAACGTAATCAATAAATGTATTTCAAGCAGTTGGTGTTTTTTTCCAATTCCAAGCTCAAGTATTTTTTAAGTTATTTGTAATTTTATAAGGTGGCAAATAGTTTTGGCCAAGGCTGTATATATAAATAAAGAAATGCGCCTTTTGTAAGTTTTAAAGTTTGGATTTTCACAAGTTAGGAAGAATCTCCAAAGCAAAAATGAAATATGTTTCCGCGTCGCGTACGAGAGAGTGACCCCCAGTTCGTCTCATATCTGTCTCCTGTTCGTCAATTACATTGCCAATCAAAAATTAGTCCATTATGAAACGTCATTAATAATACAGTCAATTACAAAATTGTATATATATATATACATATATATGTATATATATACATATATTTGTATATATATATATATATATATATATATATATATATATATATATATATATGTATATATATATATATATATATATATATATATATATATATATATATATACATATATATGTACATATATACATATATATATATATATATATATATATATATATATATATATATATTAATTGGAAAAGGGAACAGTGAATTTTTATCCTACATCTATATAATCTAATTCTAATAAATTCAATCAAAAACTTTATCTCGTCCAATATAATGCTATCACAATACAGCCAAAACCCGTTGTAACGAACATCAAGAGGCTTATGTTTCGTACGTTGTAGGCAGTGTTTGTTTTAAAAGGTAGTACCAGTTATAACGAACTGTTTATTATAAGCGATCATTTATTTCAAATTTCAAGGATTCTTTTACATTATTACGCAGTGTTCTGCTTTGTAACATATGTGATTTGTAGGATACAATTTAAATATTTAAAAAAATGTGTTTTGGTTAGCCAAACTGAATATTCTGATATACAAGAATAATGTTGAAAAGAGTAGGATATTCAGTAAATAATATTCTAAACTTAATGTGTTATCAAATCAATGTATGTATGCGTTACCAAATCAATGTACTCGTATGTATGTATTTACATAGCTATGTATGTAGAAACGTGCTATATTTTATACAAAATGTCCAGAGGTATAAAAAATCGTCGCAAAATCATGTTGAATTGGAGGAAAAATCAGTTTGTTTTTGTTTGTCGCCTATCTTTTACTTCTGCAAAAAATATTTTTTCAACTGATATAGAAATAATCAAGACTGCTTCTTTGCGCTTAGAAGATTATCGGTAGTTTGAACAAACGTTCTCAAGATGGAACACTACAATCACCTAGAAAGACCAGTCGAGTCATTGCCTGCAAACGACACAAAAATAATTCTGGGTGATTTCAACGCTAAGGTTTGAGGATATAATCTCCACGATGAAACAAATGAAACGGCCAGTGCCAGATTGACTTTGCATGTAGCAGAAATCTAGTCATACGCTCGACTTGCTTCCCTCATCGACGCATTCATAAAATGACCTGGGTATCACCGGTTGGCAAACACGCAAAACCAGATCGGCGTTGGGGCTCGAGCATACTTGACGTCCGTACATACCGAGGAGCCAATTGTAACTCAAAACATTACTTGATCAAAATTAACCTATCGACGTAGTTTGTCAAAGGCGTATTCGGTGAAGACTAGCCCCCTACAAAAATTTGACATCGAAAGACTTTAAACGGCGTCTGTGGCAAACATTTTCACGGAGATCCTCGACAACCAGCTGGCTCCCATTTTATCAGACACATCGCTGAAAACAAGCAACGAAATCTGGATGACAGTGAAAGCGGCTATTAAGATCGTAGTAGAACAGACAATCAGACATCAAGCCCGGGGCAAAAGAAAAGTTTGGTTTGATGATGAGTGCCAGAATGCGTCAGACAAAAAGAATCATTATTACGCAGTGTTCTGCTTTGTAACATATGTGATTTGTAGGATACAATTTAAATATTTAAAAAAATGTGTTTTGGTTAGCCAAACTGAATATTCTGATATACAAGAATAATGTTGAAAAGAGTAGGATATTCAGTAAATAATATTCTAAACTTAATGTGTTATCAAATCAATGTATGTATGCGTTACCAAATCAATGTACTCGTATGTATGTATTTACATAGCTATGTATGTAGAAACGTGCTATATTTTATACAAAATGTCCAGAGGTATAAAAAATCGTCGCAAAATCATGTTGAATTGGAGGAAAAATCAGTTTGTTTTTGTTTGTCGCCTATCTTTTACTTCTGCAAAAAATATTTTTTCAACTGATATAGAAATAATCAAGACTGCTTCTTTGCGCTTAGAAGATTATCGGTAGTTTGAACAAACGTTCTCAAGATGGAACACTACAATCACCTAGAAAGACCAGTCGAGTCATTGCCTGCAAACGACACAAAAATAATTCTGGGTGATTTCAACGCTAAGGTTTGAGGATATAATCTCCACGATGAAACAAATGAAACGGCCAGTGCCAGATTGACTTTGCATGTAGCAGAAATCTAGTCATACGCTCGACTTGCTTCCCTCATCGACGCATTCATAAAATGACCTGGGTATCACCGGTTGGCAAACACGCAAAACCAGATCGGCGTTGGGGCTCGAGCATACTTGACGTCCGTACATACCGAGGAGCCAATTGTAACTCAAAACATTACTTGATCAAAATTAACCTATCGATGTAGTTTGTCAAAGGCGTATTCGGTGAAGACTAGCCCCCTACAAAAATTTGACATCGAAAGACTTTAAACGGCGTCTGTGGCAAACATTTTCACGGAGATCCTCGACAACCAGCTGGCTCCCATTTTATCAGACACATCGCTGAAAACAAGCAACGAAATCTGGATGACAGTGAAAGCGGCTATTAAGATCGTAGTAGAACAGACAATCAGACATCAAGCCCGGGGCAAAAGAAAAGTTTGGTTTGATGATGAGTGCCAGAATGCGTCAGACAAAAAGAATCAGGCGTACAAAGAATACTTAGGTAGAAAAACCAGGATGAGAGAGAAAATTATGAAAATCTCAGAAGAGTAGCGAATAAGATAATAAGAATTAAGAAAAGAAAATACTATGACGACCAATTGAGAAGTATCGATGTAAGTCTAGCGAGCAACAACACAAGGCATCAAGGCCCAACAGAATAATAAAGCGCCGTGCATCGACGAAAATCCAGTGGAGCTCATTAAATATGCGGTGGAGTGTTCAAAAAGTTATTTACAAAGTCATCCAGCCCATTTGACAACAAGAACATATGCCGAACGAGTGGAGCCAACCAATTATATTCTCTATCTCTATCGTATCTGTGATACGACTTGTACTACGCTGTGGGTGTGAAACATGGAACCTAACCCAAGCATCCGGAAATATATTGAACGCCTTCGAGCGTCGGGACCTGAGCTAAATAATTGGAGTGAAGCTAGAAGGGACCAATGGCGAATTCGATACAACCATGAGCTGTCGAGCAGGAGGTCTCAAAGATTTTAAGATTGCGGAAGATATAATGGGCTGGCCACGTCAATCGTATGGATGAACAACGGATAGCCAGAAAGATATTCGTTGGGAGAAGTGAAAGGCGGAAACCGAGGAAACGCTGGTCTGCCTCGATCGATGAAGACAGTTCATCGTTGCTCGGATTTGGAGGGTGCGATCAATGGACCCAGATAGTTGGAGGCGCTATTTGCAGGAAGCGAAGGCCCGAGAGGGGCTGTAGTGCTACGAAGAAGATTAACATTCGGTAAAAATGGTCGTTGATTTTTGACTCACTTATTTAAATGAAAATTCGCTGAAGGGTATTTCATCTCTGTGTTAAAAATAAGAAACTAACATTGCTTTTATTGTGTATCGTATGCTAGCTTCACTTCACACTACGAGTGAATTCCCCCGCATTGAAACGAAATAAACAACTAATACCGGGAATCAATCAAATATATAAATTGGCTTTGCTTTGGTGATTACGGTTAATAATGCTGCCTAGGTAGGGATGGCGACAAAACTGTTTTCCAGTTTTTTGTATTCATGTGTATCGGGTTTTTTATCCAGTTCTTTAATTTGAAAGAAAAACCCGGTTTAAACTGGGAGGGAAAACCCGGCTTTTTCAACCAAAACAACCGGTTTTCGGTTAAGCCGGTGTGGTTTGTAAGATCGTGAAAACTGAATACGAAATTTTATTTGCGAGCTGTATTCTTCGGCATATTTCGTCTCTTTTGTTAGCGGTTCTCGACATTTTGGTGCCTAAATATACAAACTCGCCCACATTGTCGATATTATTTTCGCCAAGTGTGATATTTAGGATATTTGAGGTATTTTCCTCGACTGCGTCATGAGTTTTGTTTTATTTTCATTGGTTTATAGCCCTACTAGTTTTGCTTCGCTGTTAGAATTTCTTTGTTTAAATTAATTAACTTCAGTCAAATTTGGTTGGTTTGATAAAATACTCGTACTTAAAGGAAAGACTTGGTTATTTAAAAATTATTTTTTTTCTTTCAAACTGAACTATTGGTTTGGATTCATACTATTTTTTAGTTAACCCAAAATTGAGACAAAAATTGTTTAATTACTCAAGATAATTCTTTCCTTGCTTTTATTGTATGTGTTTCCTGTAGGTGGCCCGGCACAGGCAGAAAGCTCTGCCTAAAATATCTGGAACTGCGGTGAATATCGTGGCGTGACACTAGCCAAATTACTTATTATATTTCTGCTACATGCAAAGTTAATCAGGCGGCTAAAAATTGCAAATAAGTCATTGTACATTTGGAAAAATAATTTAGCCATAAATTTATTTGATTTCTCACTAAAAATTACTATTAAAAATTTAATTATTTATTTTGTAACTAATCAGTGTTTTGAAAATTTAGATGTTATTTTTCTTTTGGCTTGGTGTCCCACTCAGACCATAATTAATTGCATTCGGATGCAATATATTTTTGACCCACCTTGTTATTGGAAGAGCAAAGTAGATAGTGACTCTGATACATGTACCTAATTTTCCTAGATCCAAAGCAAACATTTCAATTATAAAAATTCTTTTATAAGACTCATTTCTCTTATAGCAAATGGTATCGCAACTTTGCTCTGGACCACTTATGGCATTAGAATTGGTGTGTACTGACCCAAAAAAAGATTCTTTCACGGAGTTCCGAAAATTTTGTGGACCGATACATCCCGTAATATTTTTGGCAAATAGCTTCGCATTTTCAAATTTAATCAAAAATATTTTCAGTCAGTGGCAAAAGCTCTCCGACCTAATACTTTACGAGCGAAATATGGAAAAACCAGAATTGCCAATGGTGTTCACTGTACTGATTTGCCTGAAGATGCGATCCTGGAAGTTGAATATATTTTTAAGATTGTAGATTGAATAATTATATATGTGATATGAGTCCACCTCAGAAATTCCATTTAAATAAATAAAACATTGAAATTTAATTGTAAATATGAGATGAAACTAACAATTAAGCCAATCAATTTGCACCATAAACATTTAATAAAACAAAAAAATTTCGACTAATAAATTTTACTTTATAATTAATATCCTAATAGCTTCTTAGCTATCACATAAGCTTTTGTAGAAAAATAAATAATTTCTTATTTATATGTAAACCTGTGTATTCTAATAGTGCTAAAAATTATTAAAGCCCAATATGTTCTGATTTCACTTTAGAAACTAAATTAACGATGATCACAACGCTTTGAAATCCTTTGCATGTGCCGGTCTTACTCGTCATAGGAGGTTTCATCAGAATCGCTTCTTTTATCCTTTATAAAGTCACATGCTAGAATCGTGAACACTATCATACTTGCAAACATCAAACTCGCATAGATAAAATACTCAGAACTCTAAAATATTGAAAGATGATGATTATTGACACAAACATATGTATGGATTACTTGTATTTCCACGAATCTAAATTGGGTTAAAGCCACCACGATTAGATTTCCAAATGCGTTGTTAATGAACCAACTAGCAGTTAAAACTGATTTCATTGATGGAGGTGCCTGCAAAATTTTTGTTTAATTTAATCTCTTACTACTAACAACTATAACGCTAGTACTTGAGTGAAGGCAAACTGTAGTCCAGGAATTGATAAAAATAATTCGCCTAACATTAACAATAAGAATTGCGGTGCCTGCCAGAGGATATTTGGTTTCTCGAGTGGATAGTTCTGAGAAAAAATCAAATATATTGATTCTTTATCAAGATGCAATTGAAACATACTTCTATGTAAAGTTGTATCAGACCGGAGCAGACAAACGCCAATGCAGAGCAAAGTCCACCGATGGCAACACTATGCAATGGATGAATGTAGATTCCACAGCGATTGAATGCAGGATAAATCACGTACTGCCAGAGAGGAATCAAGGTGAAGAGAAATATTGGTCCCATTGCCTTTGCCTTTAATTGATGTGGGATAATACTTTAGTATTGGAGAATTAGCTATTTCATTCGAAGCTTACTTGGTCGGGCTCAATACGATACCCAAGGATTTGAGTATCCATTTGTGAAGCTTGGAATGTCCAAGTTGAGTCCTGTTGCGCCAACAATGCCCAATAAATCGGCAGAGGTAAAAAAAGTGCCGAGATCTATAAAATGGAAGCTTAGTGAGTTTTAAATGGAAAACTGAAAATAAATTACCTTGAAAAATTTTTTAACATCATCGACAAACTCATTACCATACTCTTCTATAGCATAATCTAACCAGTGAAATTTGAATAAATCCTTATAACGTAGGCGCATGCTGATGGCTTTCTTAACGCAGCCACACACTCTCAGAAGAATATTTTCTTGAGCCGGATATTCACGTCGATAATAAAATTTACCAACAAGGAATACCACTAGCGGATTCATGGGAGTGAAAAAGGGTCTTTTGGTAATTAGTATTTCATACTTACCCCATGCTGCAAAAAATATTACACCAAGCGCCGTAAACACAACTGGATAGCAATCTGGTTTTCCGAAGCAACTGGTATTTGATCGGATTTCCGGTGGTAAGATCTTACTTAAAAATATGCCTAAATAATATACAAAATAATAATGTGAAAAATATTTTGCTAGATCATCGCTTTGAGCGGGTAACACAAATTGTATTGCTCCAAGTGATGTTATACAAGCTCGAATACTTCCATTTCCCATAGATATGAAGAGTAAAGAAATTGCCACTGGTAATCTGGAAAAAATATGAATATTTAAATGTTTTGTAGGTGGTGTATTCCAATAAAAATACAATAACGTTTATATTAAGAAATGACGATGCCAGCTATTTACAATCATAATTACTAATTTTCAACGTGTTACTGTTTCGACTTTGAAATCTAAAATACATATGGTTAATTAATGCGACCTATCAATCAATTAATACAATCTTTGCCCAATTTGCTACACATTGTAATGATTTTTTTTGTATGCTCGTTCTTTGGTATATTTTTTGAGATTATTCGTATAATGTATTTTAATTGATAACGGACATTCTCGATTCTGAATCAAATAAAAATTCGTCAAATCATTTCAATGAATTTGATTTTATTGTTTACATTACAATGATTTTCTTGGTTTTGCTTGACCTCTTATGTTGAAGCGTTCAAGCATATAAATATTGGAGAAGATAAGAGACGTTATTACTTACATTGTGCTTATATGAAAAAAAGAAACTACTGCATACATATTAAATAATTTGAGTTTTCTCACTTTCATACAAATTACTAAATTTTTAAGTACAGAATTTGAGAGCTAGTATTATTTCATCCCATTTTGCAATAGGTAGTATTCTCTTTTACAAACGGCGCTCGGTAATTTTAGATTGACTAGCTTACACTTTATCCTTATGGCTTCGACCCCATATCACTTTCTATCACAAGGGCACTATTACTATGGTCATTTATCCAGAGTCTCCATTCTATCTTTCCATATTCAGATAAGCAAGTTAAATGCCGAACTCGATACAACTATTAGCTGTATGAAATTTTTGACGAGCCGGAGGTCTCAACGATTATAAGATTGCGGAAGCTACAATGGGCTGGCCATATTAATGGTATGTACGAAAAACGTATACCCAAAAAGGTATTCGTTGGCAGAACAGAAAGGCTAAGATCAGCAGGGAGACTGAGGTAACGCTGGTCTGACTCGGCCGACAAAGACAGTTCATCGCAGCTCGGACTCCGAAATTGGAGGGAGGCACTTTTTGCAGGAAGTGAAGAAGAAGAAATGAAATTCCAATCACATATGCCGTTGATCTCATCAGGAGTTCTAATATTTTAGTCGCTCCATTTCCATGTTGACAATTGATCTTGACTCTCCTCGTGGGATTTTCGGCCCCCCATCGGGCGAGCCTTCACGTGGCGGAGAGAGGGTGCCCTAATAGGCTAGCCGGCAGATATGCGGGAAATAAAATACCACTCATGGACCAAAACAGACTAAATCGAAGGGATGATACTCAACTTAGTATTTTTGTACTGGTCATAGAAACAGGACAATAGCCTCGGATCAAGTAAGATAAAAATCAACGAGTATCGCAGCGTATAAAGGACTATTCTTTTGGGAGTTGCAATGTTAGACCAGACAAGATGCATTGCGTCAACTTCTGGATGAAATAAATAAATATAGAATCAACGTCCTCACAGTGCAAGAAACCAGATGTCCCGGTGATGATACCTTTGACATGCAAACGCAAGAAAAGGAGGAACGACTGGTACAGCAAAGAATGCAAGGAAGCAGTTAAAACAAGTTGAGTAGACAGAACTACGCTCATGTCATAAGGGTTTTGCACTTAACCTTCAATAGATGGATAAATAGAGTGATTTAATTCAAGAAAAACTTTTATGACAGGCACAACAAATATATTCTTGCTTTAAAAGAACTCCATTTTAACCAGCCAACATTTTGTTCCAATATTACTGAAAGCATTGACTGGTCTGAATCTTAAATGTATTTTTTTTATTCATCTTATCTGAAAATTTGGAGAAGATTCAATCAAAAGTGTAGTGTCTGGTTCGATGGAAAGCCCATGTAATAGAAAATCGTATATGATTGTTGTAATCGCAGGAAATTCAGATGGCTATAACGTCGGTGAATTTTATAGAAACATAGAATAAAATGATATTTTAAAAAACTACTTAAATGGCTGATTTCATCTAATTTAATGATACTGATACAGTTTTGCTGACAAAAATGTTAAATCCTACTACTATAAGCAAACTCCAAGGAATTTCAGCCTCTAAGTTATTTGTTATTGGATCTAGCTCCATGATTTTTACGGCTTTCTGAAGGAAATTTTTCAAAAACCTACTATTTTCCCATCCTATCTGTCCGTCTGTTCATCCGTCTGTCCATCTGGCCATTCGTCCATCCGTCTTTCTTCTGAAACTATAAAAGCTTCAAAGCTCAAACTTTGTGAAAAGGTCAGAAGTGGAGGTCTTTCAAAAGTTTAGGTCTTATCACATAAACCAAAATTTTGTAAGGGGCCCCCCCCCTTTATAATGAAGTGTCCCTTAACAAATTTTTTCATTAAGTGTAGTCGAGTAGAGTATCAAATGAAAGGTCTTAGCACATTCAGAATCTGAAAAATAAGTTATTTTTTGTATTAGGAGCCCAGGGAGAGGCAAAATGCATGAACAATATTTGTTTCCCCCTCCCCTCACGGTTGGACACTTTTGAGCCGAAAATCCGAAAAAAATCACGAAATTAGGTTTTTATGAGTCCAAGGGCAACAAATACCTCAGAAATTAAAATTCAGTCAACACGGTTACAATAATAATGGTATGATTTGTAAATTTCACATTTTCCCCCAAAAACCGAAACGGTACCCTTAAACTTCTTAAGGTTTTACATTTATGTAGGTTGATTTAAGACCCTTATGTCTACAAAAACGTGAAAAGTTCGTACATTTCCCCTTTCCTTGCCCCCATGGTACCGGTAAGGCAATTTTAAGACTTGTTTTGAAAAGATCTCATCAAGACCTTCCCAATCACACCCTACTCGACTAGCAATGGTAAATTTTTTTTAAAGGACACCTCCCTATATGCGGAGACCCTCTTAAACCCATTTGAAAAAATTTTTCACCACAAAATTTTCATTAAGTTACCACTTCTGATCTTTTCACAAAGTTTCATGGCTGTAGCTTCTATAGTTTCAGAGAAAAACTGCTGTGACATACAGACGGACGGACAAACGGACAGACGGATGCAGGTGGTGATTGCAATAGGGTTTTGTATTTTAGTACAAAACCCTAAAAATGAACGAGGCGTAAAATGAATACTTCCAGTAATCAATTCGGACCAAAGAAGATCAATACAACATGACGACAAGACAAACGTGTGTCGAAGAAAGAAACGACTGACCAACAGATGTAGAAAAACATGAGTACGTGGTCAGATCGGCGTATGCCTCTATTAAACAACGAAGAGATGGCTTTGATCCACAAACAAGTCTTGCAAAAGTGCACTAGGAACAATTCAGTCGAAATTAAAAGCAGATGGCTGCAGTATTTCCAGAACATATTCTCAGCCTCCCCAACAACGGCCGAAGCTATGAGTATTTCACAAACAGAGCAAGAAGTCCCAGTTTCACCACCAACCAGAGACCAAATACAGGCAGCAGTGCGTGACCTCAGAAAAAAATAAAGCTCCTCGAATAGATGCAATACCAGCAGAACTGCTCTAGAGGGGAGTATCCATCTAAACAACCTTCATCGACTAATATGCTGAATATGGTCAAAGGAGTAGATATTAGAGAACTCCCCCAAAACATGGAAAAAATTAAAGCCATACTATGAAAGTATTATAGTATGCGGGATGCTTTCGAAGTGGGCGGTCTATAGAAGACCAAATATTCTCAGTTAAGCAGGTGCTCGAAAAGTGCTGGGAGTATAACATATATGTGCACCAACTCTTTGCAGACTTCAAGCAAGCATACTCGTACAGCAGTGTCGACAGAAATGCGCAGTACAAATTAATACTTGATTTTATCGTCCCAACAAAACTAGTCTGCATGGTCAAAGTCACTCACGAGTCTGTAACACGTTGATTTTATTTAGTTTAAACAGTAAATTTATTTTTAAAAAATTAATGATTCATCATAATATTCAAATATTATACATACATATCACAAATACTTGCGTCCCATACATTCACATAAACATATTACGGACAAATAACATCCATTAAAACACTACAATTGAGTTTAGAACATCGGTATGGAATGCCAATATTATGGCAGAATTTTTTCAATTCGGTTGGATATCTAATGTAACTAGTATCGGCTAAAAAATTTTATTTTTCTTATTTGTCATCTTCGAGATTGCACTGACTATGGTTGTCCGGACTGATAAATATAAATGCTGAAATAATCGTTACACTATTTTTACTTATTAGAATATTAAAAATTGCCGGTAAAGGGGTCAATCTTCCATTAGATCTAGTGATAAAGTCGGAAGGATATTAAAATCGAATAACTGTGAAGGACACATCGTTGATTTTCTGTTGCTTTCGCTCGTTTATTATTTATATGATTGAAGTTTCAAGTGTTCAATTTATTTTCAGCTACAACAACAACAGTAGTTACTATGTAGTAATCGAGCAGTCGCCTAAGCAAACTACTGGAAACCTTCATAACATTTATCCGAAATTTTATTTGCAGATTGGAAAAAACATCTTTTTTTGTTATTTTTATTTACCTAATATAAATTTTAGATCAATTTTTTTTGTAATATTAAATTTAGACTTTTCGTTATAATTATATTCTTTATGATATTACCTTTTTCTATTATTATTTGAATTTTTCTATGGTATTTTTTTCATAATTTAATAATTCAAATCTGCAATTGAAATGCGGACGAGGCAACACCTTTCCTGCTGCATATGCACGTATTGCATTGGCGAAAGCAAGTGTGCAGCGATGCGACACATAGAGCACGGGACGATGGACAACAACGGGGAGTCTGCTTGAGATCGCCAGTCAGCGCGGACGCCGCAAGAAATAGAGGGGTCGAGATTGACATGCAAGACGGAATAGTTAGGCTAGCACGCGATTCAAGATCGATTTTCGGTTTTAATAACTTTAAATTGTACGCGATTGGCTTAACTACTGCATGTGGTGTTAGATCTAAAGAAAATCCAACAATTGATTTCTAACAAAATAATTGATCATGCCGGTAGTTTCTCGAATTACTCGAAATAAATATTGATCGGTTCAGAAAGTTATCTATAAAAACAGTTTTGTTTTTAATTATACGTTATACGCAACTGCAATCGTAAGCACAGTGAAAGAAACAGGCGGCGTCGGAAGCGCATGCGGTACAAGATACGGGTGTAACACGGACTACGAGTGCGCGAAGTTCTTTTCATTCACATAAGAGTGGCGGATTGGTCTTCAACAATATCTTTTATTGCTGGTTGGGTGTTTTGTGTCACCGTTCAAGCGCATACTTTTGGAATGAAATGTTAAATGCGCAATAATTGGCTAATAAGTCACTGATACGATAAAAAGATCAGAGAGTAGCGCATTTTGCAATTGTTTTTTTCGTTCATGGATAAGTGAATAAAGTTGTGCTGCAAGCAATTCAGGTTGCGGTGGGCCATTGTGGAGTGCCTATTGCTCAGTGTGAATTGTGTAGGCGGATGAATTTAGAGAAGTGATTTACTGTGGATTACTTGATTTATTGGGAAGATAATTGTTTTGAAGTGTTGTTGATCAAAAGACAATAGTTTTCATATGAAGATAATCACTTTAAAGTTGTATCGGATTTATTTAAAATTTAGCCGATGATAAAACAACTAGTAACTACAGTATCTGACAAAATGAATTTCAATTAGTTAGGAATATCATCACGTACTTTGCTTCCGTTAGACCGGATAAAACGCCGACCGCGCTGTCTCATGTCAAGTTACATCAAGTTTTCAATTTAACGCGCCATTGAGTCACATTGAGGATGAATTATTAATCAACAATAATAAGAGAACAATAGAGTGGGTAATTATCGGGTCCGTGCTTTTATTGGCGATTTTCGTTCAAGTTATATGCAAAGAATGTTCCCTCCAAATTTTATTTATTTTTGTTCGTGCTATATTCTAATCAACTTTGCCAACTAATCGACAGACGCAAGCCTATAATGCGAATGCCGGGCAAGCGCTTTCTCTGAGGACTTCATTTTGCGCCCTTTATATTCTCAAGGAGTTGAGGACGCCCATGAAATTCGATATTTGAGCGTCACTAGCTACTACAATTTATTCAGGTTACAACAGTGTTTTTGCTATATGCCTGGCTATCCACTCGCCTGTTTGCCTACTTACTTGTTAGTCTACGGACAGACAGCAACCGAATTGGATGATTTGGGGACGAGGACGACCTCGTTTTGATTTGACTTTTTGCTGTTTGTATACCCCAAAAATTCCACATCGGGTTCCTGGGAATTACTGAAAGGGAATTCTTACGTTTTGTCCCAAAAATAAAGACAAGTACGAAAACAATAATATAAAGTGACAACAAATATTCTTATCACCGGATCAGTTTGCATCGGGGCGAAAAGCAATTTGGCATGGAGTTGAAATAACAGGCTATGTTCGATATTAAGTTCACCTCTGTGGAATCTTGCGCACCTATTTCCCTCTACTTGAACGATAACAACCTGTCGAGATTGACGAATGATATTGGAACGTTAGTGAATCTTTGAATATTGGATGTATGTGGGGGTAAACTTCGAAGTCTACCAGCAGAGTAGGGGGAACTCATTCCACTCAGGGAATCATCATATTACCGAACAATAACTATCGTCGTGTATTGCCTTACGATAGTGGAAAACTAGTGTTGAGACTAAATAATGATTTGTTTAAGAATGATTAAAGCTTCATTACTGGAGTGTAAACTAAATATTCGAATAATGTAGAGGATACATGCTTGTAATGTATTAAGCATTTCACGTGAATACCTTTGATAAATTTTCATGAGGGAAAGTTTCGAATGCTTGTAATGTAATAAAAAGTTAAAGTAATAAAAACCTAAAATTCGAAAAGAAAAAAGACCACGGGAGGTATTTACCCTTCACTTCATATCAAGAATATCTTTGCTTACGTGAAAATCTGTAATGATTACTATTTATTTATTTTGTTTTTTTTAATATGAAAAACATTTTTCTCTCACATCGGTTTGCGCTTCTATTCACATTTAATAATTGAACAAAAATTAATACTTTAATACTAATATTATGGATTTAACGAATAGTAACAAAAATTGATATTTTTTTTTTATAATAAACTCCTTGATAGAAATTTTCACTTGTAAATGGTAATATTATATCAACCTGTTAGGTTTCAGTGTGCGTATTCTCTGTAAAGAAACCAACTAAACATACAAGCAGTTAAATATTAGATTAAAGCGTATTTCCTAACACAGAAATTTTATGAAATATTATATAGCTTTTGTTTTATTTGCATTCAAGATATGCGTTTTTTTTTCATAATAACCATAAAAATTTTACAAATATATCAAATTAAGATTCATTTCATTATTTGTTAATTGGGATACAGATTTTCTTAATTGTTTTTATACAGACTTATAACCGAATATCTAGAAATTTACATAATAATGCAACCACAATTATGCAATATGAAATAATTATAATAAAGGATGAGGTTAAAAATAATACAATTAAATGATAACCCAAAAAATTTGAGTCGAAAATATACCAAATATGAAGTATTAAACAAAAATTTCGGTCTTTCTATTTCACTATGGGACCCGCAACGATGGCCAGCCCCTCCACTATAATGAGCTAGCCATCGGGCGCGCTCCTCTCGTTTGATGGGTTATAGGGGCACTTGCTCGGGTAGAGTGGCTTCCGCTCGCATGCCCTTTTATGGTACAGTGTTATGTGATTCCATCACATAATATTATAACATATATTGGCCACGTTTATGTTTCTCATTTAATCGAAAAATTCCTACAAATTATGTTTGTATGAGTTTTTCACTTAAATGGGAAACATATGTCGTCATTTACATTTGGATCTTGATCCGGTTGGGAGGGTGTGAAGGGGCACGGCTTCCACCTGGATGCCCCACTCTTATTTGTGGACCATAAATATCGTCGCTAACGACGAAGTCTGCTCTTAAGTCCATCTGTTTTCTCCCGGCCCAGTTTGTTACTGGCTATAAGCAATTCAACCCTTAGTAGGTTACCTCGGCCTCGACACCAGTCGATTGGCCTTATACCGGATTCAATTCGTGAATCCAAAAACTTTTTGTAGTGGATCTTGTGCTGGGGGAAAAACCCGCCTCACGACACTGCAATGCTAGTCTGTCAGCGCATTCACGTGTCCTCAGACAAGGCCAATCTCGGCGGATCTCACCATCCTCTTTTGCCGAGGCATCAGACCATCGCTGCAGTCATTCACGGACTTCTACCTACCCTATATCACTACAACTATTTAAATGCATCTTTTTTTATTTATCTTTGCTTTCACTAGAAACATAGTTATGGCAAATATTTGAACATTAATGGGGCAGATACCGATAATATTATGAATTTATCAATCGAAAGTGAAAGTGCGCTTACTGGGCTTCTTATATTTTTAGTTTATTTAATCATGGAATTGCAAACTGTTAACTAATAAGCTTAAATGAAATGACATGAAAGCACTTAAAACAGATTCTTTAAATATTTATTTTATGATTAGTTTTAATTTCTGGATTTTCAAAGTCCACTCAGTAGCACAATTAAATTTCATGAATGAAGTTTGAATGTAATGTAAAAGAGTTTGTTTGAAGAATATTTCCAAAATAACATACAACTAAAATTATCTTGAACATTAACATAAGATATCAAATTAAGGACCCTATCTAATGAGCCTTTGACCACAATTAAAAAAAAATTTCACACATGGACAAGCTGACCCCGAAATATATTCCTGGCTACGGCTTTGGCTTCAGGAATATGTATAGTATTTGCGAATAGTTATACAGATTTCACCCAGATTCAATTTGTTATACTATATATTATTTGAACTGTTGGTTTTCCAGTCTAATAATAGTACCACGAATATCTCAATAACATTTATATGCTATTCATAATAGTTATATGACTTGGATGAATTTTTACAAGCAGCGACTGTAATACTCTTCCACCATGAATGACTGATAGTTTGGTTTCAATATTTGCAACTAAATATAAAATTTTTCATAATATAAGAATATCGTTCTAATCTAGTTGAAAATTGATAGGTTTTAATCCGCTTATCTGATTTTATTTGTTTTCACACAAATTGTGTATAAATAATAAAATAATACTTACATGACTTGTATTGGTAATGGGAAAGATGTAATAATTAATCCAATCCATCCGACGGCGTATAATATGAAAAAATACGAAATGGATTTAGCGTTTCCAATATAACTATCGGCTAAAATCGCTCCAAAAATTGGACAAAATTGACTAAAAAAATTGAATATATGCAGGATAATGGTAGCTAGTGACTCCGTTGCGTAGAGATCATCGCGCAAATAGAGTGCGAGCACAGCTGTAAAGCAATTTTTTTTTAGTACACGCTTGCCACTAATTTCGTAACATGGTAGTTCGAAATTAGAGATAAATGATAACACGATTATTTTAATGAGCTATTACACACTTCGAATGCCGTTAGCTGCGAGAGCTTCAAAAAACTTTGATAAGAGAACAAAGATCACTGCTATCGGGTAACGGATCGTTTGTATACCGGAACCTACTTTGATGAGCCGCGGTTTCCCCGTTTTCTCTGAGGTGATAAGCGGAAGCACTACAAGAGGATATAAGCGATTATTGCCAACATACTCGAAGTAACATTTTTCACAGCACTATTACGACACATACCCTCTTCGCTCTCATAGATAGCGTGCAACATTATGGATAATCAATGCCAGATACGTATCACTCTGGATAGAAGAGAAAAGAATGCGTCTTGCACTGGATGGTCACATTTTCTTCTAGCCACAATCTGACCTTTCGCGGTAATCAAATGATCGCGCGTTACAACGTTTGGAAAATAAGAAGAACTGTGTTGCTGCTATGACCCTAGTCATGTGAGCTAGCGAACTGAATTGACTGACGCTGAAGAATACTAGCTTTGCGATACGGACTCCAGCATCTATTAAGGCTGGGCTCTAGAGCGAGAAACGGAACTAAGAAAAGTGTTTCTGATTTGATTGCTTGTACTAGGTACGTATGGAAGCTAACGATTATCTTCAATGCGACATATTAACTAAGTTAGTGGAATCTTGATAGAATGCTCTTATTTTCAAAGTACCAAGTGCAACTAAGTTAAATGCAACATTTGAAAATTTTGAGGATTACTCTTACGCCTAAAACATTGCCATATAAAATTTATTCATGATGAGCGTTTGTTTGCAAACCCATCTACTCGTATTTGCAACTTTCATTTGTCTACCCAACAAGTGGGACATTTAACAGTCATTGTGGTTTTACCTTCCGTGGATTTTCAATCTTTTACGAAGAAGAGTGGAAAAAATGGAAGAATTGTAGGAATTGTTTAAAAAGCTTTTTCATATGCTTATGTTGCTGGCACATATTCTTAACTAACTATCGCATATAACTTTGATGCTTCAGATATTGGAATGCATTTAAAACATGCTGCATCAGTAACTTCAGAAATCAATGAATAGATTTCATTTGACGTATAAAAGGTTCGCTAGACTATAGGGAAGAAAATACATGTGGGTATTTGTTTTGGCATACGTTGAATGAATAAATTGGCTACTTTAAGTTTAGTAATTTTAACATTACCTGAACAAAATAACATCAAGAAAGAAAATGTTCAATCCATTTCTATTTAAATACGAGAAACTTCAGGAAAAATGATGCCAAGTGTGTAACGCGTTTCCATAAACGTACCATACACAATCTTCCTCTCACAAAAACATTCTTTCGAGGAAAGGCACTCGGTAATTAGTATATATATATATATATATATATATATATATATATATATATATATATATATATATATATATATATATATATATATATATATATATGTAATAATGAAGAAATAAATTTTGAAATTGAAACACGAATGTTCTTTCTTTAGCTCGTCTGTACACGGCACGTCTTACACCTTTTAATATTGGAAATCAACTGCTTTACGTTGCATTCTACTATCAACAGCTCTGACTCTGTCTGTCTCTTTCCCTCGTATCCTACACTCGGCTATCTTTTCAGTCATCAGCCTCTGATGACTCTAAGGGATTTCATCGCTTCATTTTGTCACAGCTCGTGGTACTTTTCACAGGGCCTTCATGAACACCCTCTTTCTCGACCTCATATCGATCACGATCTTTGATTGCTGTAATACGATATGGTCCAAAAAATTTACAACGTGTTTTAAGTTTGTCTCCAAACTGCGTCCTCTCAAACGCAACTAAATCGTCGACATGATAATTACTTCCTTTGGTCCTTGGCTTGTTGTAGGACCGCCTATTTTCGTTCTGAATTCGCAAAATGGCATCTTTAGCTCGGTCCCGTAATTCATCTCGAGAATTCACGAAGTATTCAATGTACTCTTCTTCAATAAGCCGCTTCAGATCGACGTCTTCCCCAGTCTTCATCTTGATTCCTAACAGTAATTCGCATGGTGTCATTTTTATCGCTCTTTGGTATGTGCTGTTAAGACTTCTTTGCACTCTGTTGGTGTGTTGATACCAAGTTTCGGGCCTGTCAATGCTCAGCTTTGTCAATAGACTGATGATCACCTGGTGAATTCGTTCGACCTGTCCATTGCCTCTTGGGGTGCCAGTCGTTACGTGATGTAAAACAATGTCATTAGTCCTGCAGTAGTCCCTAAATTTTTCTGATACAAAGGCACCAGCTTTGTCAGCAATAATTCTTGACGGATGTCCAAATATATTTGCGGTGATATCCAGCTTTTGCAGACCTTCCTCCGAATTCGACGTTTTCGTAGGGAATATCCAAACGAACTTTGTAAATCCGTCGATGATGGTAAAGATGTACTTATAATTCTTTCCGGTTGACGTAAGAGGTCCCAAATGGTCGATATGAAACGTTTCCAACAGCAAATCTCCTTTAGGTATAGGATTCAGCAATCCTTTACGTTTACCCCGCTTTTTATCTGCTAGTATGCATTCGATGCAGCTATCAACACATTTTTCAATTCGTTTTCTCAGGTTGGGAATAAAAAAACTGATTCTTTATAAGCTCCTTCATTTTAGTGAATCGAAAATGCCCTCGGTTGTTTATTTCTCTTAAAATGGTGTCTCTCATAAATTCAGGAATCAAAATTAATGTATCTCCATTCATCTGTTTGCAGATAAGATTATTCTCAAGTACATAATCTTTATACCATGTAGATTTCAGTATTTCAAATATAGCGCTAATCTGATCATCTTATTGTTGAGCCTTACGTATTTTATTGATCACTGTAGAATCCACACCAACATGACCTACTATCGGATACCGACTAAGTGCATCAACGTGACGCATCTTATTTCCTGCTCTATGTTGTACCTTATAGTAAAATTCTTCCATGAACATAGCCCACCTTGCTATTTTCGTCACTAAATCTCATTTCGCCATTGTTGTCGTATACGCCTTGCAATCAGTGATGATCGAAATTGGTAGGCCAAGTAAATATACTCTGAACTTCTTCATTGCTTCGTAGACGGCTAAGACTTCTAGTTCATAGCTTGAATATTTTTCTTCAATGGGATGCAATTGTTGATAGTCGTCACTTTCTTGAAACAAAATCCCAGCAAGTCTATCTTTACTTGCGTCAGTATGTAACTCAGTTTTTGCACCATATCGGAAAATTTGTAGCACAGGCTTTGCTACTAGCAAAGGCTTTATGTTCTTGAATGACTGCCTTTCACACTCTCCGAAGACGAATGGAATCTCATTTCTTAGGAGATCTGACATTGGTTTTGCTATAGCAGCAAAATTTTCAATGTACTTCCGAAAATATCCAGCAAGTCCTAAAAATGATTGACCTGCTTTCGTATTGTTAGGTTCAGGATAATTCTGAACCGCTTTCAGTTTGGCGTCAGATGGTGTAACTTTGCCTTTTTCGATAATATGACCAAGATATTCTATTCGTGTCTGCAGGAAGTCACATTTTTTCCATTTGATGTTTAGACCATTAGTACTTGCAACTTTCAATACCTTTTCTAGACATGTCAATCCTTCAGCTAGTGTCGTAGAAGGTATAATGATGTCGTCTATGTCAATGATTACAATCCCTCTGTTCACTTGGTCTCTGAAAATATGGTTTAGCCATCGTTGAAAAACACTCGGTGAATTGCAGAGCCCAAATGGCACTTTACGAAATTCAAATTGGCCCGCTGGTGTAACAAACGACGTGTACTTGCGACTATTTTCTTCGACATATACGTGAAAAAATCCATTAGAAAGATCGAGTGTCGTGAAGAATATCGCAGATTGCAATTTATCTATTTGGTCGTCAATTCTTGGTAATGGATATCGGTCTTTATAGATCTTCCTATTTATCTTCCGATAGTCAATACATAATCTTTTTGTATCATCTTTTTTGTTTACCAAAACAATCGGACTTGCGTATTCGGATGTTGATGGTTGGATTACTTTATCTTCCAGCCACTGTTCGATTTGCTCTTCCACTAACTTTTGCTCAGGTAATGGTAGCCGCCGTGGTGTCTGGTAAATTGGAACATCGTCAGTTAACACTATTTTCATCTTTATGTCGGCTTCCGTTACTTGTGCTGGTGTATAATTTTTAATCAGCGATTCGACTTTGACTTTAGTTTCGGCATCAGGTACGGTGAAATTTATAGTTGAGCCTTCGTTGAAGATTTCCATTTGCATCAACGAATGCAAAGTCTGTTCGCTACATTCTTGAATATTGCTCTCACTTATTGATTCTGATTTTCTGTCAGCAGAAGTTCGTTCATAAATATGAATGTCTGTCTCATCAATTACTAAGTTGATTCGGTTTAGGATAGTGATTCCGATAATAACATCATATTCGCTCAACGAATCCGGAACAATATGTAACTCGCATTTTTTGATTAGAATTTCGTTCAAAACTACGTCTGCTATGATAGAACCCATTGATTTAAAATTAGATCCGAGACCGTGTAAACTTGATTCTGCGTGCTTGAACACAGTTGACTTCAATCGTGTTACAACGCTCTGTTTGATTAATGTCACTTCAGCACCTGTATCAATAAGACCAATTAAACCGAGTCCATTTATGTTTATTTTATACGTCATGTTTGACTTCACAAAATTTACTAGAGGCCGGTTCCGACACTGTACACTTTTATGTCCGAACTTATTGCACTTAAAGCATTTAGGTCCTTTATTTCCATCTGGACATTGTTTTGACTCGTGACCGTCAGCACCACAGTTAAAACACTTTTTAATCTGCTTGGTCGGAATTTTCGCGTTACGCGATTTAATTTTGTCGTAAACTGTTATTTTTTCTTTGAGTTCTTTTAAACTACGCGCACTTTCTAAAATAAGTTTGTCCGGAGTGTTATCACTTATACCGTCGAGAACATATTTAATTATAGAAGAATGCTCCATGTCGATCTGAAGAGCATTGCGTGCATTTCGTATTAATTTGTTTTCTTCTTGCGTTCTCGTAATGCTCTATGAACATCAGCACTGCTGACTTCTTCTGCAAACTCTTCACGTAAGAGACGTTTTAGCTTAGACCAGGAACGAATATGGCGTTGTGTCCGTGAGAAATGCAGTGCTGCACCTCTCAATAATCGCTTTGCGTAAATGAAAAGTTTTAAATCGTCCCATTGAGCCATTTCATTGAAATCATCGACGTCCTCTATCCATGACTCAATTCGCAAAGCTTCATTCGCTGAAAAATATCCAACTGCATTCTCAAAATCGTTGAATGTTATATTTGCTCTCTTAATTACTGGTTGTTTTTCGACTTTCGGCTTTTGTCTCCATGTCTGCTTATTCGTTGAACTTTCCTCGTATTCACTTTCTGCTACACGCACACTACTTCTTAATTGATTGTCGTCGTTCTCATCACTATCACCATAGTCGGCATCATCACGCAAATCATATTGATTGTCGTGGCTCTCTTTATGACTGCTCTTTTCATTGTCTTTGTAGCTGATGGCGTCGTTTGAGTTATCTTTGTCGTCTTTCTCCGCTTCGTCATCGTCGTCACCATTATTCCGTTGCCCATCGTCATCATTTGGTTCTTCACTAATGGTGCCTTCGTCTTTGCAGTGTGAAATATTATCACCGTCGTCTTCATGTCCGCCATGTTTTGCCATATCTTTTGCTTTCGAAAATAGAAGCGAATCAAGCAAGCGTGTTTGAAGTGCTGCTTTGTTTCCCGTCGTTTTGCATCCACGCACACTTAACTCGTTTTTCAACTGCACAACCGAAAAATTTATTATTTTGCAATAGGAAAGCATTGTCTATTTTACGGCACTACACTCAATGTTTCAATCGTGGTTGAGCCCCCATGTAATAATGAAGAAATAAATTTTGAAATTGAAACACGAATGTTCTTAATAAAACTCTTTTAATTTTGATCTTTCTTTAGCTCGTCTGTACACGGCACGTCTTACACCTTTTAATATTGGAAATCAACTGCTTTACGTTGCATTCTACTATCAACAGCTCTGACTCTGTCTATCTCTTTCCCTCGTATCCTACACACATATATATATATATATATATATATATATATATATATATATATATATATATATATATATATGTATATATATATATATATATATATATATATATATATATATATATATATATATATATATATATATGTGTATATATGTATATATATATATATATATATATATATATATATATATATATATATATATATATATATATATATATGTGTATATATGTATCTGTTTTTTAATACATCCATTCCCTACCACTCTCTCCATCACTCTTTCCTCGTCTTCACATTACGTCGCTTCGTCCTTTGTGCTACGCAGACAATGTTTAATACATTGGTATAAGGGAGCACACAAAATAATGTGAACTAATCCTTTTCATGAACATCTAGTCCAAAAATCATGATCAGCTCTAAGAGATAAAAAAAAAATTCAATATAATACGGCGCATTCAAAAAAAACTCTGAGTAACTGTCTCTTCAGTATCTCGCCGAAAGGTCAAAAATGCCCTAAGATACTGAGCTCATAAAAGCAGAACGACAGGTCCACGCTTCAATCAGTGCTCATTAAATGCTCCCTTAGTCTTTTCTTAACTACCAAAAGAGAGTTTGCTTTCTTAACCATTTCTGGTAGATTGTTATATACAGGGTGCGGACGGTATTTGAGGACATGCATAAATGTGACTATAACTTTGCGATTTTTTTTTATTATTTTTTATCCTTTTCAGATAAGAAATGGCGGACTACAGCATCACTCATGAAATGAATAGACATGTCGTCGTCGCTATATGTGCGAACCATACAAATTTAGAGAACTCTAATTTTCTTAATTGCGCCCGTTCATTCGTGCATAAGGTTCGCCGTGAATTGGAAGCATCAGGAGTCGATACAGAATCGGTTGCAAAACGCAAAAAGAACGATCACCGTTCTGACCCTGTCCGATCTGCAGAATTTTTAGAACAAGTGCAAGTGATCATAGACGAGGACCCTTCAAAGTCAATGAGGGTCCTTGCGAGTGAGCTTGATGTTTCTGAGCGCTTTATTCGTAGAGTTGTCCACGAAGACCTTCGGTATAAATCTTACGTGATGCGCAGAGGACAGTTCATGTCGCAACAAACATGGGAACAGAGAGTTCTCCGATCAAAACGTCTTTTAATCAAAATAAAACACCCTGAGGCGCCCAAAATGTTATGATTTTTTCCGACGAAAAATTTTGACCAAGGTCAAAAGACCAATCGCAGAAATGACAGATGGCTATGTTCAAATCCTGCGGAGGTTCCTGTTGTTATGCACACAAAATATCCAGCCACTGTTATGGTTTTAGGTGTTGTCAGCAACGAAGGACAAGTTATGCCACCACACTTTTTTACTCAAGGACTTCGAGTGAACTCTGCTGCATACATCGAAGTTTTGGAGACGGTTATGAAACCCTAGATAGACAATGTAAGCGGAGGCAGACCATAAATTTTTCAAATAGACTCCGCTCTTTCACATAAAGCGATGGCGACACAAGATTGGATGGCCGAAAATGTTCATGACCTCATAACACCGAACCTATGGCCACCTAGCTCCCCAGACCTTAATCCTCATAATACCACTTCTTCGCTGAAGACTGCTATTAATGCCGTTATGGTCAATATGAACAAGGAGTATTTGATTCAGGCATGTAATCGTTTCCGGGCCCGGATTAAAGAGGTTATTGCTGCTAATGGCGATTTTATTGAGTAACTTTATATTTATTTTTAAATTTTTGTAGATAAACTTAGCTTTCTCCATTATAATGATTTGACTAAAGGCTAATGATTTTGCTAATTGGAAAACCAAACAAGTTTAAGTAAGCATTGGCAGTTTCAGAATGTTTTTATAGGCTTTGGTGAGCAGCCTGGATATACATACTATTTAAGTGTTGCTTTGCCGATTGACTCCAAATAAGTACTGCATAATGTAATTTCTTCAGGACAAATGCATTTAGAACAAGTTTCTTGATGTGCATTGGAAAAGACTCATATCTTCTTAACAAGCCTATTATTGGGGCTAATTGCCTCCTTAAGCTATTTATGTGTGGCAACCGGGTCAACGATGGTCTATAATAAGACCAAGATATTTCGTTTCTAGCACTCTGCAATTTTTTGCCATTAATATTATGTTCGACATCTATGTCTCCTTTGTTCTTTTGCTTAAAAACAATATATTTTGTCTTTGTGGTCTTCAATACTAGTTTGTTTTCGATTAACCGCTAATGGAATTTTTCTAGATCCTCGCTGATAGTGTTCTCAATGGCAGTTTTGTCTCGTCCTGAATAAAGTAGAACTGTGTCATCAGCATATAATTTTTGATATCCCGTCAGCCCACATGTATTTAGATTATTTGTGTATAGCAGGAACAAAGTTTGGCTAAGTATTGAGCCTTGGGGAACTCCTGTTTTCGTAGGTGCTCGATCGCTCAGGACATTGTTGATTAAAGTTCTCTGCGATCTTCCCTCCAAGTAACTTTTAAACAACTGCTTAGGACTACCCTGAATACCATACGATTCAATTTTACGAAGCAAGTGGTTATGATCAACTGTATCAAATGCTTTTTTCAAATACACAAAAATTGCGATGACATAATCACCTCTGTCAAGTCCTAGATTGATGAAACGTGTGACAGAATGTAGGGCATCCAAAGTACTCTTGTTCTTTCGAAAACCAAACTTAGGTTGACTCACGATAGAGTTTTCAACTAAGAATGATGTTTACCTGTTTTGGATATAAACCCAAAATTCAGTTAATAGTCCAGTCAATTAAGGCTTTTCTGGATACAATCACAAAATTTAGTTCTTAGTCCAGTCAATCAAAGCTTTTGTCGTAACTAATAAGGAGAAATTGAATTTTTTTATTTATGATAAACCCTTATGAGCTGTGTATTTTCTCAAAAGCATCTGCGTCTTCCCTTGTAGTTCAACCCCCCCATTCCCTTAAAGCTTAAAATATAGTGTCTCACTAAATTGCTTACAGGTTCTTCAATGCTTATCGCAGCGAATCATTTTTTGGCAAATTATTTTCTTAATATTTATTAAAAAATATTTTTTTTCCATAACATTTGCATTTCGAATTTGAAGGAAGCTATTAAGGAACAAGCACGAAAATGGGTCTCCAAGCATTCGAATTTATTTAATTTACTTAATTTTTTGAAGTATTTAATGCAAGTCGAGTAGATAGGAGAATGTTTCTGTCTTGAGTTTTGTACTCAACCTATGAAATACAGACAGTTACGTGAAGTAACTTATTTACAAATTAAGGAAGCACTTCTATGCTATGTACGTTAAATTATATGCTTAAGGAAATCATCGGCAGTTTCGCTGTAGTATTGAAAATATCATCCAATGTACAGGGTGTCAAATATATTTTAATTGTTCATCATTCCTGAAGTTTAAAAAAAGATCCGACCAAGAATGTAGCATCTAGTTTGATTAAAAGCCCATAGAGTAGAAAAGCCCTGCATTACAGTTGTAGGGATATAAGAAAATTCAAATGACTTTAACTTCAGCGAATGTTGTTATATTCTAATTAGGGAGTGCAAATTTCGCGAGATTGGTGCTCAAGCGAGATCCCGCGAGTTTACGAATAACAATACTGTGAGATATCGCCAATTTCGAGATCTCGCGAGGTTGGCAGTTTTGTATGTTTTTTTGCAAATAATTGCAATATTTGAATGAATTAGGAAAAAAATAATAAAAATTATAAGTATTATAAGATAAACATTTATTTTCACGAATTTTTTCAACAGACTTTTATGGATCAAACATTGTTTGTCGTATCTGTCTATAATTTTTTAATAAACTTCTAAGTAGTGAACTTTGACGTAAGTATCTATCAAATAACAAATGAAAGAAACAACCAGTCTTCCCTTTTAATATCAAACAAAAATCTTTAAGTAATAAAAGAGTTCGTTTATAAAAAATAAAACAAAGAGAAGTAAAAAAAATGAAACTTATTATCTAAGTTGAGTTGACCATTAAACTGAGATATTATTATCAATTAAATAAATATCGACTCAGTAGATCCACTATATATTACAGATTAATTAAGAAAATATACCAATTAGTCAGACTATTAGAAATTACAGATTAATTAACAAAATATACCAATCAAATGAAAGATTTGTTCAGTTCAAATCACGAGCCATTATTACAAATTATTTTGAAAGTAGCTCCTGAACAAGCACAAAATGTCCACAGAATCGTCTGCTAAACGGCTTCTTATTTTGTTAGCCAGATAACCAGCCGCTGAGAATGTCCTTTTGGATTCAACACTAGTTGAAACCACAGATCTCAGGCAGTTATTCATGAACTATGAAAGTTTGCCTTTTGACCCCTCTGACTCGTACAAATTCATTTCCTTTTTGATTAATGCCTCCAGAGAATTCGTAGTTAGCTTTCTGTCAATGTTTCCCGAAGTTCTTCTTGCATTCTCAGAAAGAGATGAAAGCGGTTCATTTTCGTCATTATCAAATTCAGCTATATCATTAGCGGTGATAGCCGATGTTGATGCGATCGACCAAGATGGATTTTCTGTGTCTGTGAAATAGTCAGACTGGGTTGCGGATGCAAACGCTTTATAAGTGATTTAATTTCAGTTCGAATCACGTTTTTTCGGAAGCAATTTAAATGTTTCGTCTTTCGCAAACTGTTCTTTATCCACTTAGTATTTAGCTTGATTTCTAATATACACTAAGCATGCTGTCAAATTCGTCAGATGCTCAACAATGCGCTTTCTCAGGGAGCCAGCTAATTTTTCTACCAATGGAGTTTTTAGCTCTTCCAGTTTGCGGATCATAAACCTAAGTCTTGTTTCTACGACAGCCAAGTCTGTATCTTGATGACATAACACCTCTACAGCCAGTTTTACAGGCCTTGTCTAAGTTCGCTAAAATCGCATGTTCTTCCGCATTCAAAGAGTAGTTAGGATCAGCTTCCAGGCTGAGGTTGATGAAAGCGTTGCTGACACACAGCTTGATTCTAATAAATGTAGAAATCATCTCTGCTAGGCACGACCATGAGTTTTAAAATCAAGTTGTAACTTAATATCTTTTCTAAATTCTTGCTTTACGTATATTTGCAGAGTATCATTTTTAGTCGGTGATCTTTTAAAAAGTTTCACCAATTTCCTCACTTTCTCAATAATACCCGCATATTCTACATCTAGGTCACTTCTATTCTGGGCATAGAGCAATAAAAACATCATCTTCTGAGTCTGAGCCTGTGGTCGAAATTTCGTCCATTTCCAAAGGAATCTCATCGTCGTTTTCCTCATTTTCAGATTTGAATACAGGTTCCTCAACATCAGTTTGTTTTTTATAAATAGGATCTATTATGCCAAGTTGAACTCCATAGGCATAGCAGAGCTGATGTGAAAGTGATATCAATTGACACAACTTTTTCATCACACTTGCCCCATCTGTAGTAATATTGATATCTTTTTTCAGAATAAGGCAAAATTCGATTAACTTTGTTTTCAAAATACTGACCCCACTTTCAGCACGCATACTTCCAAAGACGCGAATCAGCCTTAAGTTCCAAAGCAGAGCATTGCTGTTCAAAAATGTGTGTACGTTTACATTCATGTACCGCTTATTCATAGAAGAAGTCTTCTCATCAAATGTTAGCGTTAATCTGTGATCATTCTCCTTCAGTTGAGCCAATTCACGTATTATTTTCATTTTCAATGTCATGCCATAATTCATAACTATAAGTTTAATTTTGTTTGGGGACATAGGCAGTTTGTGTCCCGAAGAATTGAAGAGATCTCTCATATCTTTGGAAGTACAGAAACCACGGAAAGATAGTCCATCTTTGGCTACCATTCTTGATACTTTTTTCTTCATAGAAGTATCTTCAACCGGAAGGAAATGATTAGTAATTTTTTGCCTCTTCTCTTTGCTGGTGGCACTGGTGCCGACGATCTTGGTGATTCTGGATGAACATTCGACGTAGATGCAGATGCTGTTACTAATTCCTTGTTTTGATTAGTAGCCCCAGTATTTGATGATGGTGGCGGCAACGGCGGGGGTAATACGACATTCTTCGTTTTTGTGTCAATTTTTTGAGTCAATTTTAAATGCACATGTACGCCACGCGGAGATCGATCTTTTGTTTTAAGAATCTTCTTACAAAGTTTGCATTTAGCACTCAATCCATTTACCGCTCTCAAAAAGTATTTCCATACTTCCGACACACTCTCATAGTCTTTATAAACTATATTCGCCGACATCATTCGTTATTCCACTCGTAAATCACATAAGAAACTTTTTTGCATAAATAATCAAAAAAACCACGTTAGCTAGTAACAACTATTAGTAGCCCAGTCATATTAGGGCTTTCACCTCGGAATGAAAGATAATAAGCTGCAAATTGGTATGAACCTTTGTTTTGTCATTCTAAATGTTGTCTCAAAAGTCTAAATCGTTATCGTGTTCGCGTCTCAAGATATTCAAGGTCAAAGGTCACAAAAATCGGTTTTTCGCGAATATCTGGCTTCCTATCGGTTAAATGAGATTTGCATTTATTATAAAAGTTGTAGGCTATAAAATTCCCTACAACTTTTGTTTAAACTTTTTTTTCATACGACCAACCGTTTTGAAGGTAGAGCGCGAAGAGTGCACATCGTACAGTCATATACGGCCTAATGCAAGGTCAAGCGTGAGTTATGGTTATCAGTACGTTATAAAGTCAATTATTTACTTGGAAATTATAATTATTAAACAATGCCTATTATTTATGTACTAACTATTAATTATTTATATTTAATTAAAGTAGAACCTAAAGAATGGGGCTGGATGCTTGAAAATGAAATCCTGGAGCTCATACGAACGTTATTACCTCCAGCACCAGCCGAACTACTAAACGTAATATTTTGCAATTGCAAAAATGGTTGTGGTTCCCGCTGTGGATGCAGAAAATCAGGGCTACAATGTTCTTTAGCTTGCGGCCAGTGCAACGGACAAGCTTGCCTCAACGCTTCACTGTATCCAAGTAATCCCGATGAAGAAAATACATATGATCCCGATATTCTGGAAGGTTTGGAGATGAACATGACAGATAATGAGGATGATGACAATGAATCGAACATTTTTAAGCGACAAGAAGAAGAATTCATTGTCATCATCCTCATTATCTGTCATGTTCATCTCCAAACCTTCCAGAATATCGGGATCATATGTATTTTCTTCATCGGGATTACTTGGATACAGTGAAGCGTTGAGGCAAGCTTGTCCGTTGCACTGGCCGCAAGCTAAAGAACATTGTAGCCCTGATTTTCTGCATCCACAGCGGGAACCACAACCATTTTTGCAATTGCAAAATATTACGTTTAGTAGTTCGGCTGGTGCTGGAGGTAATAACGTTCGTATGGGCTCCAGGATTTCATTTTCAAGCATCCAGCCCCATTCTTTAGGTTCTACTTTAATTAAATATAAATAATTAATAGTTAGTACATAAATAATAGGCATTGTTTAATAATTATAATTTCCAAGTAAATAATTGACTTTATAACGTACTGATAACCAAAACTCGCGCTTGACCTTGCATTAGGCCGTATATGACTGTACGATGTGCACTCTTCGCGCTCTACCTTCAAAACGGTTGGTCGTATGAAAAAAAAGTTTAAACAAAAGTTGTAGGGAATTTTATAGCCTACAACTTTTATAATAAATGCAAATCTCATTTAACCGATAGGAAGCCAGATATTCGCGAAAAACCGATTTTTGTGACCTTTGACCTTGAATATCTTAAGACGCGAACACGATAACGATTGTGACTTTTGAGACAACATTTAGAATGACAAAACAAAGGTTCATACCAATTTGCAGCTTATTATCTTTCATTCCGAGGTTGACCCCTTTTTTTACCTAATATGACTGGGCTATTAGTAAATAAAAGAAATGTGTGCTGATGACGCTGCACGCCAGCTCAATTTTCGACCAATCGTACGTACGAACGAATCTGAGAGACACCTTGTCCCGCGACCGCTACCTAAGGCTGCTGCCTCTCACGCACCGAACGAAACCGACGATCGCAGCTCCGTCCGTGTCAGTCCACGCTTCGAATAAGACGTTTTTATGCTAGAGTGCAATCTCGTTAAACTCGCGAAATCTCGCCCTTTTTTCGTCCCAAATCAATATCGCTAAAAAAGGCCGAGATCTCGCGAGAACGAGATTGCATTCCCCAGTTCTGATAAAATTTACGGGTTAGGGCAATATTGCTTTGAACTACTTTGATACATTGAATTCTAGGGCACATATCCGATTTTATCGGCGGAAATGTGAAATTTATTAATCCTACTAGTACTAAAAAAGTTGAGCAAATTTAGACATTAAAGGCGTTTTTTGTTGTTGTACTCATAAAAAAAGTACTTTCATGGTTTATTCGAATTTTTAGTCTACAGGTGTGTAATATGCGAACATTCTAGTTTCTACGGAAATGTAACACTCAAATAATTTAAGTCACCAAATTTGGATTTATTTTGCAGCACATAAATTTCCTATTGACATCTGTAATCAAGTATAAATTGAATGTTGGCAACACTGCCCAACGTTTTCGCCAGGGTTTTGTCATTTTAATAGAAGCTATCGGAAGCAGAACTGGGAAAACCAATAACCTTTTAATTTAGCTCTAGTTTTCATATGTTTGAGCCAAATATTCTTCAGCGATAACCATTGAGTCGTTTCACCTGCCACAAGCTAGATATAATCTATCCGTACTTTCGATGATGCAAAGGCAGAGGGGTCTACGCGAAAGAGAGCAAAATATAATCAGGATAGATTATTCAGTAGCAGATTGCGGAGTCCGCAGTTGCCAAGCTAGTACTGCTAGATGATATAAATTAAAAATATTGGAAATCCAGGAAACAAACTGGAATTATGTTCAAGACATGAGATCGCACACAATATTCAAAATTGGAAAGCCAACTGGAAAATGTGAATTTCGAATGGTTTTTATTGTGGATAGGGGGTTCAAATTTCATGTTAATGATTTTAAAGCAGTCAATTAACGAATGTGTGCTGTACCAAAGTGAAATTTTTAAAATTTGGCTGATAAACGTAACATACCCACTCCGTCCGAAGAAAAGGATGAAGAATCCAAGGAAACGTTCTGTAATCATCTGGAACGACCAGTCAACTCATTGACTGCAAACGGCACAAAATAATTCTGGGTGATTTAAACTTTAAGGTAGACAATGAGTTATCTGATGGGGGAACGATTGGAGAATATAACCTTCACGATGAAACAAATGACAACCGCCAGTGCCTGATTGGCTTAGCATGTAGCAGAAATCTAGTCATACGCTCGACTTGCTTCCCTCAGTGATGCAATCATAAAATGACCTGGGTATCACCGGATGGCAACACACAAGCCCAAATCAACCATGTTCTGACCCAACAACGTTGGGACTCGAGCGTACTTGACATCCATCCATACCGAGGGGCTAATTGTAATTCAGATCATTATTTGATCAAATGAATTTATCGGTGTCAAATGTCAAAGGCGTATTCTGTGAAGACTAGCCCAGTAGAAAAATTTGAAATCAGACGTTCCAAAGGGCGTCTATGGCGAAAATTTCACGGAAACCCTCGAAAACAAGCTGGCTCCTATCTTATCAGACACATCGCTGAAAACAACCAACGAAGTCTGAATGGAAGTGGAACAGATGATTGGACATGATGCCAGGCGCAGTAGAAATAATTGTTTGGATGATGAGTGCCAGAATGTGTTAGACAAAAAGAATCAGGCATACAAGATAGGTAGGAAAACCAGGACGAAGAATGAAAATTATGAAAACTTCATAAGAGTAGTGAATAAGATCATTAGAACTATGACGATCAATTGAGAAGTGTCGATGTAAGTCTAGCGAGCAACAACACAAGACAAGCATACAAAATAATGAAAAGCCTGCAAGAAGGTTATCAGCCCAAGACCACGCTTTGTCGTGATGACACCGGCAACATTATCGCTGATAAAAACAGATGAGAATCATATTTCAAGAGCCTCCTAGTTCCTCCGCACTGCTCCAGAGTATCTGAGCCTATATATGTTTTTGGAGAGTTTCCATTGGCTCCACCAATTCTGCACGAAGTTAGTTCCACCCTAAAAGAATAATAAAGCACTACGCATTGCTGAGGTTCTAATGGAGCTCATTAAATATGATTCAGAAAGCTATTCACAAAGTCATCCAGCACGTTTGGCAATAAGAACATATGCCGAATGAGTGGAGCCAATCATTTATATTCCCTCTCCGCGAAAAGGTGACAAGCTATAGTGCGAAAATTATAGAGGCAAACCACTACTTTGTAGGGTGTACAACAAATTTTCAAAGATCTTATAAAATAAAATCAGATAATACGCCAACAGTAATATTAGGGAGCATCAAGGTGGTTTTAGAGCAGGTAGATCGACAATAGACCAATTGCTCAGCCAAGTGTCAAGCAGGTACTTGAGAAATGCTGGGAGTTCAATAGAGGCTTACACCGAATTTTCGTTGACTTTAAGTAAACATGACAGGATTGATTGTAACGTACTGCACCAAATAATGCTTTGCTTTGGTATCCCAGCCAAATTAGTCCATCTTATTAAAATGACGACGTTGACGACCACCCAAGTCTGCATCAATAACCAACTCACCGATGCCTTTGATACAAATATCGGACTAAAGCACGGAGATGGGCTGGCCCAGTTGGTATTCAATTTGGCTATGGAATTCGTCATAAGAAAACTACCTGTCAATACATGAGGTACCTTACAATACAAGTCGAGCCAAGTAGTAGCCTACGCGGACGACATCAATATTTTGTCACGGTTATTAACAACCGCCAAAGAGTTTCTTCGGAAACTCGATCACGAAGCAAAACTAGAAGGGCTACAAATCAATGAAATTAAACAAAGCTCATGACGCAGTCAAGGAAAAATACCTCAATTACACAAAATATTACACTTGGCGAATGCAGTATCGGAACTGTGACCGAATTAGTGTATTTAGAGAACCGCTAATGAAACAGAGGAAATACGCCGAAGAATATAGCTCGCAAATAAAATATTTTACTCAGTTTTGACAATCTTGAAGACCAGCTGCATATACAGGAAAATAAAACTCCACTAATATTGAGCACCTTCGTGCGTCAGGTCCTGGGGCGAATAATCGGAGTTAACCCGGACTGTATGAAATTTTCGGCAAGCTGGAGGTCTCAACGTTTGTAAGATCGCGGAGGTTGCAATGGGCTGGCCACATAAATCGCATGGACGAACAATGGATACCCAGACAGGTATTCGTTGGGAGAATTGAAGGCCGGAGACCAGTGGGGAAACTGAGGAAACTGTGGTCTGATTCGGTCAGCGAAGACAGTTCATCGCTGCTCAGATTTCGCAATTGAAGGACGCAGTCGATGGATTAAGACAGTTGGAGACACCATTTGCAAGAAGTGAAGGCCCAAGAAAATCTGTATTGTACATGGAAGAAAAAAAAAGCTGAAGAAGTCATATTTTCATTGTGCTTCCTAACGTAGTCCATGTTAAGATAGAGACTTATAAAGTGAGATGAATTGTCAGTGCGAAGGATAACTGTAATGTTTAAAATTGAATGGCGATTTTCGTAATGAGTGCCGCTCAAAACTCAAAACACGAGTAACATTTGGTAGCCTATAAATGGCTAGGTATTGTATATTTACCGATTTCTATTAGAACTGGTGCAATCAACGAAAAACTTTTGAAGTAGACCCAAACGTTTCAAACTGATGGGCGAATACAAACTTTGAGCAAAATTAAAATGTATCTTATAATTCTAATCAATCTTCAATGAAATAAGCAACATACAACATATTACATAATACTCGTATGTAAGCAAACATTGAAGCATTTTGAAATTAAGTCGAAAATGAGCAAATCAGTCAATTCATCGGATTTCTGGTCGTTGTGATATAACCTTTGGCTTATACTATTCGTATATGCCCCATTTCCAATAATAAAGATTATTTTGAGATTGAATTGTGGATTTCGGGCATATAATAGTTTAATTTATTAAGACAATAGAAATGTTGTGAAGTGTAATGTGAAAATGTGAAATATTATTGATGAACCTTGTTTGGAAAGGAAATATTCAGCATGCGAATACTGTTGAATGCAATCAAGAACTCTTTCTTTCCGACTAGTAGGGCCAACGGAGATTTTATCTATTGGGTGGCAGTCTTTTATTCTATATTAAAAGTCTAAGAAAGTACCAGTTAATTTGTTAAAAATATTTATTTACTTTTATGTATCGAATTGTGGTTTGTAGTGAAATTCGGTAGTTAAAGTATCCGTGAAGGACTGCAGCGATGGTCTACTGCCTCGGCGAAAGAGGATGAAAGATCCGCTGAGACTGGCCCTGTCTGAGGACGCGTGAGTGCGCTGGCAGGCTAGCGCTGTGGTGCTGTGGGGTGGGTTCTTTTCCCCAGTACAAGATCCCACTTCAGAAAAATTTCGCATTCACGAATTGAAAGGGTTTAATGCCGATCAACTGGTGTCGAGGCCGAGGTAACCTACTAAGGGTTGAAATCGCTTGTTCAAATAAAAAATAAAGCCTGGAAAAAACGGACGGACTTAAGAGATTTCGTCGTTACCAACGATACTTATGGCCCACAAATAAGAGTGGGGCATTTAGGTGGAAGCGGTGCCCCCTCGTACCCTCCCAACCGGATCAAGATCCAAATGTAGACTGTAATGAATCATGCGACGCCGCTGGTGACCACTACCAACACACTTTGCTGCTATGTGGCTTGCCATTTTGCGTTGGCTGCGACCAGTGCACATCCCACGTCTATTTTGTCGTGGGATGCCAACAAAATTTGACAGCCACATGTAATTGAAGTGTGGAGGTAGTGGCCGCCATCCACGAGGTAGTCCCGGATTGTGAAAATTGAAACGGGAAGTGCAAGACTTGATTCCACGGCGATTATAGTGCATGGTGGCGATGTCGTAACGTCGATAAGAAATTGCGATATGGAGGAGAAACGACGCGAATGAAGTTTTCAATGCTAACAATGTGTGAAAACATTCAAACGCTCAAGTACATTATCGACTCACTTACTTATACAGAGTGATACACGGCCATATCCTTGTCAATATTGCGGAAAGCGTTTCCATCAAAAGTCGGATTGCAGGAATTGGGAAAAAGAAGAAGAATACGAGTACGAGCCAACCAGAAAGGTATGTAAGGTAACCTAAAAAGTAGCATTGTAACTACGATTCGATTAGTGAGTTTTCGTTTCACCGCTCTAATAGTCTGTTTTTCGGATTCTTCCTGCTATTTAGGAACAGACTATATGTGCAACGAATGGTGCCGTTTATTATGCGCTATTCCACCGGCTCCGATAAGTTACATACCGAGGGATCAGTTTGCAGCAGTTTACCCACCAGCAGTTGTGCCAACAATATACCCACCTTCAATGCCGTACCAGCCGTTTTAGCAGTACTACAGGGTGCAATGAATGTTCCCACCATTTGGCCTCAGAACTACCAAGGTTTAAGAACAAAAACAAGGACAGAATAAGGAAAAAGGGAAGAGCATAGACAAGGAGAAAAACTCATCCAATCATAGTTCAAAGGAGAAGACGCTCTTGAATTCATTCAAAAAAAAAAACTACAACTGCCGCTACAAACGCTTTCACCAAATCTCATAAGCATAATGAACACTCAACGAAAAAACGAGGTAACATTTATTAAGAGGAGTAGTGATTTACTTAAATTCCCGGTCTAACTATATTCAGTAAGGACTATTGTAATGTGACGCCTACGCCCGGGAATCGAAGTGATTCCGATCCCGAACCCTTGCAACCGGCCAGATGGGTATGTCCTCGAAGTGCCAGCGGACTTCATCTGTCATGCGGATATCGTTGCGCAGAAAATATTTCTTTTCTGTCCAAATATTTAGATCTGTGGATATAAATATTCGAAATATAAAATTAATCCAAGCCCCGACACATTTCGAGACATATCCATCTGGAAATGCCCCTCCACCGTGGCCATCGAAAAACTATGCCACTGGTGACAAATGGAGAGGCACATTGCCGCCATGTGGCGTGCCATTCCACACACCTCTGTTTTGTCCGATGTGACAACCGGAAAAATTTGACAGCCTCATGGGGTAAAAAAAAAAGTGTCTTCGGGATCTTGAGTGACGGTAGTGAAATTTTTCAAATAAGATTCTCATCAACTAATCCCTGTTGTTTAGTATTGGAAATCTTAGAAAAATTTTGAATTGTGATTTTAGTTGTGGTGTAGTTGAAATAAAGCCAGTAAGAAGAAAGGGGGGCGATAGCAGCATGTTGGCGCGGTACTACATTGGAGTAAACTTAATTAAGAGAGAATTGCTCCATAAATTGGAATGCTGACACAACCTCAAAGTGGGGAATCGCTGGGAAAATCATTACAAATGGAAGCCAATGCACCTAATCTACCGTTGTAGGAGGCTGTGGAAGATCCTAATTGCCCAGCTAAGTATCATTACACCGTAATAATCTTCAAATGAACATTGTGCAAGGAATAAAATGACAATCCCCCCGGTGTGGTCAAAGCTGTTTTTAAGAAGTATTCAATCTTCCGGTTAATGTTAATGAAGTTCCCTATGACACATGTGTATATAATAATCACATGCATAATATGTGTGAGGCAATGTTCCATGCTGTGGATTTCTCTATCCTTTTTCCTTTTAAAAGGCGTCATTTAATCATAAATTATTTCTGCAAGTAAAATGACCCTACTGCACCAAAGAACGTGATATTATGAAATAAAATGGTACTCGTTTTCTATTAATGAGAAATATTCAGCAACCACTTTCCTTTTCTCATATTTACAATGTCACGTTTCTGTTCTTCATTCTGTCTGTTTAATTTAAACAAGATCTTCCACAGAGAAAAATGCCAGATTTTATGAATATTAGCCTCCAACCCTTCCTATCAAACAGACATTCTACAAATTTATCAGTGATATTCTTAGTTTAAAAAAATCTTTAAAATTGATATTAAATTGTCTACGGACATAAGTTATAATTGGAAACTCACTTTACTTCCACTTGTTTTGTAAGAAACTTTCATAAAATGTTTACATACAATAACTATTAGTTTTAAGTGCTGCTTTTTTGTAAAGGTTATTTTTTTTGTCCTTTTATTAAAATTATTTGATGTATTTGATTATTCAATCAAGGCAAGAAAACATTCAGAATACATATTCGAAAAGACAATAAAACATTCCTTAAAAAAAAACAATATATCACATATACATAAAGTACCAAGTATATTTTATCTTATAACTACTAGTAAAGGAAACTATTGCAACGAAAGGATATAAAGAGTTTAGATTTTGATGGATAAGCTAATAATTTTACGTGAACGGTGACACAATAACAGAGAAGTACCGACAGAACTCAGCGATATATTTTGCATTTAATTTTTCAACTGTAAAACTAATACCGAACAAGTATCTTTGCATTTTTAACTCTTTAAAGTAGATGATCAGAAAACTTGCACACTCCCACAACAAACTCTTAATGCTAGAGAACACAGACCACATTTACCATTCATATGTTTAAAGAAGCCATGATATATTTCAGGTTATTGATTAAATTTTTTTTTCTTGCAAAGAATTTTAGAAATATTGTTACTGATCAGTCACAATTTGTTAAAAGACACATTTTGGGTCTAGAAACGATACAATAATGTTTTATGCATTTAAAGTAATATTAAATTGAAAAAAAAAAAATTCGTATTTAAGGTGATCAACGTCTTACCTCATTTCTACCTTCTTATATAGTCTCCATGAATTTAATGTTTTGTATCAAATACGGTGCATTTTGTATAAATAGGTGTAAGTTACATAGTAGTGCTACCCAAAATAAGCAACTCAATAGTTTCCTACAAAGAGCCTTGTATGTTAGTTATAGATATAGTTTTTTTTACAAAAATCAGTTTGTATAAAATTAGGTAGGAATGTATAAGATATGAATTAATCGTCAATGGAAAACGCCTCGAAATATGAAAACGTTTGACATTCAAATCAAATCTAGGTTCATATGTTAAAAGTATCATAAATATATTTGATTCAGGGAATTGAAATAAGATAAGGTTGAATATATGACAATCTAGGTATGCTCAGGTACACCTACATTTCATAAGTAACGTCCACAAAGGTTTAGGTTCCCAAGAGTTGCGCTCATTGGAAATATTTAGAGAAAATTTAAATTAGCTACGGTGAAATTTTCAGAAACGAAAATCTAAATATTTTATTCGGCAATATTTTTTTAAAGTTATTGTTTAGACCTTTTCATTTGGACATTTCTTTTCTACATCACATACAGCAAAAAAATGTTCCTTTCAAGCCGAAGCTATGATTTTAAGCAAATGCAGAACTTCCTAGATTAGTTTATCCTTTAAACAATTACTGTGATCAGAATTTAACAGTCAACATTCCAAAATTAAAAAAAAAAAAAAAGTTTGATTATCAATTTCAGTAGATATGATTCACGTCTTGTTGGATCGAGTTATGACAAAAATAAATAAAAAAAGGTAAAACCCTCAATTCAAATCTAGTGTAATGTAAAGGATTTGAATGTCAATGATTTTCTGTGGAACAAAGTGAAAGTGGCAGAAAATGCGAATAAAGACCATAATATTCCATTACTAGTTAAGAAAGTTTATTAATTGTATAACATAGCGAGACTATCTCGCTCTAAATTTTTTTGTCATAAATATAATTCAAAACTAAATAAAAAACAACATGAATTGCTAAAACTTAACCACGACTTTCCTTTTCAGCGGTTCTTCTTTTTCAGTGGGAAGAGAGAGTATAGGGTAGGTATGCCGTCGCGAGGGTAGGGTTTCGACAAATCCGCTGAGGTCGGTCTCGCGTCGCGCGCGGTACGCGGTACCTTTGATGGTTTCGTTATTTTATTTAGAGTAGTCTTCGTCGGGTTGAGTTAGAGTAGTATCCTTTTCGGTACCGCGTCGGAACTTCGGAAACGTGAAATAGAAATTAGATTTTGGTATTCTTGACTGGTGATAAGAAGAAATACGGAGTAACGTAACGTAGGTTCCTTCTCCGTATGGTTTGTTTTGATAACGCGTTTTGGAAAACGGGCATGTTCAGGTGGCTGAAATATTGTAATTGAGCGTAACCCATTCGGAGACCCGCGACCGAAATCCTCTCCGAACTAGCTGGCCGACAAGCAGCCACCGCGTGAATGGGTTACGGTGCACGGATTGGTTGACCTGTTGGTACCATCCGTTGGCACTACTCAGCCTTAACGTCTAGAACCGATGAGAGGTCGGTTCCGCGTTCGAACGTAGAAAGTTTTAAAATCATTACACTATTCCATTTTTTTTTATTTCATATATATGAAATATTGGATGATCTTGCCTGCTTACTTTTAAGATCTAAATGAGCACGATAATTTTTCCCAAATACAAAATTATTTATACTTACGATAAAAGAACGAAGGGTGACTTAAATTTTGGTGCAAATTTCAGAAAACAATATAAGCCTAAATAGTAGTGCCCTATCGTTTTCCAATGTATCTTATTTCTATCATTTAGATAGGAGAAGGCTACAACCAAAAATTCACAGAAAGACAAAAAAAGGGAAATGAGGAAATTATGTTTTTCAGATAGACTTAAGATAAGCCTTTATCAGTTAGATGAAATGGATACGGGTCACACAAATTACTTTTAATAGCAATCTCTTAAATACCGACATCTAATGATAATTGTAAGGTACCTGTAAATCCTACATTCCAGAAAATCAGGAAATTGTATCCTGACTTCAAGCAATGGAGTCAATTTTATTATTACTTGATTAGACTTATATATATATATATATATATATATATATATATATATATATATATATATATATATATAAACAAAAACTTTGAGAGGTGTATCAGATTATCCGCATTAGTTTATCATCGGGTGTAAATATGTTGAAAGGACAAACACAATAATAACAACTAATCCATATAAATTGATAGGAATTTTACAAATCATAATAATAAATAACGGATAATCCCTACCATCTTAAAAAATAATACAAACCATATTAATAAATAGAAAATAATACAAATGATAATAAAAAATATATATATAAAATGAACCATGTTAATAATTTACAGTAACCTAAATAATAATACGACATAAAACCGACCCTATTAATACTCTAACAAATGATACAAATAATAATAAAAAAAAAAAAGATCCACAACAGCACCAACAACAGCTTCAACAACGTGGCCGTCCATAATATTATAATTTTAGTGAGTGTGCCTCAAAATATCTTATACATCTCAAAGAAGAATTTGGAAAAGTGTGATCTAAACAAGAAGAATATATTTTCTTTTTTTTATGAGTATTTCGTATAGTAGCGTCGAGTTATTCGCATCTAATTATTTATTTTTTTGTATTTTAGAAATGTAAAGTTAATATTCTTAAAGAATAAACAAAATCATTGACAATTGATAAAAATGAAAATTCACCTCCTATCATGTTTGATACCCTTGGGCCTTAAGAATATATTCATTGAATTTAGAAATCGGTACCAGTAAAATGCCAGCATATATAAAATATATAATACATAATCATGAAAAAAAAAAATAACAAGAAATCATACAACCCATGTTTATAAATGATAAATTATAAAAATAATAATAAGTATTAACTTAATATGGTACTCTCAAGAAATGTTTGATAACATAAGCACAACCCTTTTGCCAATGGCGGTTAGGATTCTACTTAATAGATTGTTCAAAGAAAAAATATACGGAATTTTAGGTCTTTTTTTATATTTTTTAAACTAATTCTTAAACACAAAATAATACAAGTAAGATAGAAAACAAAAAAAAGGAGTACCGTCAGAGAGACTGTAATATATCCAGCCCCTTTGTTTTTATGAAATAATAAAAAAACTATGTATTGCTAACCTTAACAACGACTTTCCTTTCCAGTGGTTCTTCTTTTCAGCGGGAAATGAGGTGCGAGGTAGGTATGCCGTCACGAGGGTAGGGTTTGAGAAAATCCGCTGAGGTCGGTTTCGCGTCGCGCGCGGTACGCGGTACTTTTGGTGTTTTGCCGTTTTATTAGAGTAGCTTTCGTCGGGATGAGTTAACGTAGTATACTTTTCGGTACCGCGTCGGAAATTCGGGAACGCGAAGTAAAAATTAGACTTTGTTCTTTGACTGATTGATGAAGAAATACGGAGTAACGTAAAATAGGTTTCCTCTCCGTATGGTTTTGTTCTGGTGACGCGTTTGAAAACGGGCATGTATTGGTGGCTGAATATTGTAAATGAGCGTAACCCATTCGGAGACCCGCGACCGAAATCCTCTCCGATCTAGCTGGCCGACAAGCAGCCACCGCGTATGGGTTACGGTGCACGGATTGGTTGACCGGCTGGTACCATCCGTTGGCACTACTCAGACTTAACGTCAAGAACCGATGAGATGTCGGTTCCGCGTTCGCGCGTAGACTTAAAATCATTACAAGACGTGACCATATATTTCCCATTTGAGTAAAAAACTCATACAAACATAATTTGCATGAATTTTTCCATCAAATGAGAAATATAAACGTGGCCAATTTGTGTGATAGTATTATGCGATGGAATTACATAACACTATACCATAAAAGGGCATGTGAGCGGAAGGCCACTCTACCCGGGCGCGCCCGATGGCTAGCTCATTTTAGCGGGTCCCATACCCGGTCATGGTTCAATGAAAGGGAAAGACTGAATTTTCAAATTTAACTATCAAACATGTTTATTTCCATTTCTGAATATAGTGAAAATAACTCAATTATCATTTCATACTCATAAACTAAATACACAGTTAATTATGCTTTGTTTTTTTAGTGAGATTTCAAATCGAATTCAATTCTAGAAACTTTTATTATGTTCAATAATAACTTTCTTTTTACAAACAAATTATTAATTTTATGTCCAAATATTTTACATTTCTTATGCTCGTATTTATCTAAAAACTCAGCCGTGCACTCTCGCAGCCCAAAAATAGTTCGTTTGTACCCAAATATCGCAATTTTGTTAGAAATTTTCTACTCATTTCAATGCAATTTAAAACCAATCTATAATTATGTTCTTTCCATACCCGGCCTTTGTTTTATCAATTTAAATTTTTTATAATTACATTTTCTTTATTTAAAATTAATTTAATATTACTTCGGCGTTATTAATAATCCTAATTGACAACAAAACAATTGTTTTGCACCTATCGAAGAAGGTAGAGTTTCATTAAAATTTATTTTTAGATGCATGAAACAACGTGAAATATCAAAAGTGGAAATTGAGATCAAAACGTGAGAAGCTAACGACAATATGATATTTTAAAGAATGCAATGTATAATAAATGAATCAATATATAAATAAATATAAATATGTATCAAATAAAAGAAAGCAAATGGATACTCACCAGCATCCTCGACGGGCGCCCGTTGATGATGAGGAGGTTGTCTGTAACTCTATTGGTTAGCGTTATAATTTTAATTATCGGTATTATTCGTTACACTTGATTTGTACTTCACTTTTGAGAGGCAATTAATATATTATCTTCAGTCAATTTAAATACGAGTCCATGAAGATCCAAAACCGTTCTTTTATAAGCTGACTCATCCAGGCAAAAAGATATTAAAATTTCAAAACATGTACAAATAATATTCTGTTCAACAACAATTGTTTGTAGGGACATGAAAATGGCATCAGTAGTTCGTGATCTATTCCAAGCACATCACTTCCGTGTTGTAGATGATGTTGATGCGGTTAAAGTTTGTGGTGCTTTGAAGAATATTGTTGTCTGTGGTGCTAAACCACTATTTAGAACTTCATGCAATATGCCAAGATGCATAAGATTTCCGTGATTTGTCGCGAAAGATTTTTTTATGTTTATCAGCAGACAATGGTTGACACTTGATATTCACATAAACGGGAACCTGTCAACGTCACCGTACAATGGTCCGAATTCCAATTAACGTTTGAGAAATTTAATCGGAATAATCACTGCTTTTGAGCATGATATAATTGATCACTATCACAACTTCCACTCGATGAATATCGCAAGTGTTATTCCAACTTATTCTTATAGTTCACGCCCAGCCATGTCGATAATTTCCGCAAATATCCGTCACAACTTTCAGTCGCCGTGACTCCTCGAATGGGATTATCTCACACCAACGCGAGTATCCCTTCCGACGTGTTCACTGTGACGAACAAAAGCGAACTCCCCGTTGTTGCTCGATGTCACCTTGCGGGACCCTTGCAACGGCAGTTGACGGGCCTTCCACTCATTGCGCTGCACACTTGCTTTCGCCCATGCAATACGTGCATGTGCAGCGCGAAAAGATGCTGCAATGTCCGCATTTTACTTGCAGATTTGATTTTTTTTAGAATGTGAAATATAATATTATAGAAAAATTTAAGTAATAATAGGAACAGGTAAAACTCACAAAGAATATAACTATAACGTAAAGTCTAAATTTAATATAGAAAATCAAAATGATCCAAAATTGATTTTTAATAAAGGTAAAAAGAAATAAAAAAAATGTTTCAAGATTTATAATTATAAATTGGAATAATTCAAAAAAGGTCTTTTTCGAATCTGCAATATTTCGGATAGGTGTTATTAAGGTTTTTGAGCAGTTTGCTTGGGCGACAGCTCGATTATTACAGGTTTGAAAAATGAACGATTAATTTAACATATAACGTTCATGAAATTTATAACAACACGTACAGTCTATTTTACAAACACTTTCCGAAAGTTCGATCGGGAAAATCTGCAAAACTTAAAAGTTTTTGCTCACACTTTGTATTCTGTTAATAAGATACAGTGCACCCCCTTAAATGTAAAAAGTACAAATGATGTCTAGCCAAGTGCTTATCTGAGCGTTTTGGGCTCATTGTCCCCGGTCTTTATTGATTTCTTGAATATGATGTTTATTAATTTGATGGTAGGTACCCTTCAGTTACGTAGCAGTTATTTGCGTACATTTAATTGTAAGAATTTAAAAATAGCAAGATTTGGATTAGATATTACGATCGCAGATTTTTCTGAGTCAACGGAATTCAAAGGATCAATTAAGATAAGGGGATGAAAGTTTCTGTGCTATTAATTGTCTATGCCTAGAAACCTTTACTCTGCAAAAAACATCCACATGATTTCAAGGTTAGCAATAAATTATTTTTGCTGCTATTTGCTTTACTATCTCTGATGCTGTAGGCATGAGTAAAACATGCATTCCATAATTTCCAGCAAATATTATGATTTCTTAAGAATATGAGATAAATCTTCAATAACTTGGTAATGGTAATTTGTCAAAGCTTTCGCTTGCTTATTTAACATTTGAGGTTTGGAGACAGTATGTCAACCTTTGACATGATTTTCAAGTCGCATCAATACTAATGAACCAATACATAGAGGATACTCGTATGATTAGAGGCAAAGCAATTAAATTGAAAACTGACATCTTATAATCTACAAGAACAATTAAAATCAAATACTACTATCGAAATTTACGATTTTGGGTGCTTTATGTAATTTGATCGTGTACAAATAAACTTTCCCGTCAATATTTAGCTCACCCACATCAACAATAGAAACATATGAAATTGTAGAATTTATTCAAGCATTTTTTTCTTCGACTCTAATCCCAAAACAAGTTTTATCTTATTGATCCTTATCTTAGAAAATTTTTCTCTAGTCAGATACTATGGCGATCTTACAAGCGCGAAACAAGACGAAAAGATAAGGGAGCACAATATTTATTTGGATGTCTCATAATTGCTTTGACGACAATATTTAAGTTACAGAAAATGTACACATAGAATTTGTTCATAAATATGTAATTTTCCACCGGCGAAAGGATAACTTATGGCAGTTTCTCGTGGGAGAACATACTCGTAAACAAAAGGAGAAACTATAAACATAAATTCTTATTACGAAATTGCAAATTACAAGGGCGCTTTATCTTAACACTGAAAACATTGTATCTTACTTATGCAGATTGTAAATAAAAGGAGATAGATAATAGTTTTTCTCTTGAAGTACTTCATGTAGTTAAATTTTTCATTGTACATTGCAACAAAGCCATCAAAGTCATTTAATATTCATGAAGTTGAAATAAATTAAATTAAGAGCAAACTTTAAAGATAGACAATATTCCTTCAACATTTCAAATGATTGTGCAGCCTTGCACAGGTTGGTTGAAAAGTTTTGAAAGCGATACCTATTAACTAATACAGGAATCAATCTTATACGCCATTTTAATATTCAATTTTCTATATGAACACACACAAAAGTTTATTTCTATCTGTCAATTAATTTTTTGTTTACAAGCCATTTGAAGCTGGCGTGTCAGTGAATTTTTAAACGATGTATAAAATCGAATACCGTGCATTGTAAAATTTGCTGTTTTAGAATCTTTATGAGCAACAAAAATCCCTTCATTTCCTTATGTGATCGATGGGTTTTAGAGTTTAATCGTTGAAAAACCACTTAGTGGATATCCAATAAGTGCAATAACACCAGAAATCATTGAGCAAGCCTATGATATTGTTTGTAAAGATCCAAGTGCGACTAAGCATGAAATTGCTGATACAATATGTATCTCGGACAAATGAGTACTCTATATTTTACATGAAGAATCACGTATGAAAAAGCTATTCGGAAAGATAGTGCTGCATTCATTAACAATCCAAAAAAACGTAATAGTAAAAAATTTGTAAGGAGTTTTTTTTTGATTCAAAAGGGATTTTGCATTGATTATCTTGTAAAGGTAAAAAAATTAACTCTGAGCATCATTGCAACCTCTTGCGCCACTTGGATAAAAAAGTTCATGAGGAAGGCCCAGCTTACAGAAGAAAAAGTTATTTTTCATCTAGACAACGCTCGTCAACTTTTCCTGAAACTCGATAGCGAAGCAAAACTAGTAGGCCAGAAAATTAATGAGAATAAAACAAAGCTCATGAAGCCGTCGAGGAAAATGCCTCAAATACACAAAATATCACTCTTGGTGGACACAATATTGAAAATGTGAGCAAATTTGTGTATTTAGGAGCCAAAATAACTAGGAATACTAATGAAAGAAACGAAATACGCCGAAGAATACAGCTCTAAAATAAATCTGCATACACAAGGATACAAAGCTCCTAAGCATACAAATCTGTGATAAGATCTGTGCTATGCTATGTATGTGAAACATAAACCCTAACCCAAGCATCTGCAAGCATATTGAACGCCTTTGAGCGACCGGTCCTGAGGCGAATAATCGGAGCGAAGCGAGACGGGGACAAATGGCGGATTCGATACAACCACGAGCTGTATGAAATTTTGACGAACCGCAGGCCTCAACGATTGTAAGACTGCGGAAACTGCAATGGGCTGGACACATGAATCGTATGGATGAACAACGAATACCCAAAAAGGTATTCGCTGAGAGAACTGAAGGCCGGAGACCAGTGGGGAAACCGATGAAACGCTAGTCTGACTCGGTCAACGAAGGCAGATATTCGCTGCTCGGATTTCGAAATTAGAGGATGCGGTCAATGGACCGAGACAGTTGGAGGTGCTATTTGCAAGAAACGAAGGCCCGAGAGGGACTGTTTTGCTACGAAGAAGTAGAAGAAGTTAGTTTTAAAAGCTATCATAATAAACTTGGAATTGCATTTCTAAATCACTTCAGGAAATCGTTAGCAAAATATCCAAATCAGATTCAGATGAACTTATTCTTGAGAAAACGATGATGCATCGAAGTGAATTAACCAAAATGGGGAATCGATTGAAAAACAAGGAATCATCGAAATAACATAACAGAGAAGTCTGCAATTTTGATAGTTCATACAATTTGGAATGAGGAAAAACAAATAACATACAAACATATTTACGCCCAGTAGATAACAATAAATTAATTAGAACAACGAATATTACATACTTTATCCCGTGCAATGCCATTCGAATTTTTCAAAAATCACGACTCAAGAATATGTAAATAATGATATGACCAAACAATCAGGAAGGGCAGCACCAGTGCTACGCAAATATGCGAAGTAATTCCAATACTCCACTTGCAACCAAATCCGCCGTTACCACCATGACGAGAAATCTAGCAAGAGGATGAGAGAGATGAAGACCTATAGCAGATGGATATTGGAATCCTGGAAAGTGAAATCGGAACGAAGGCATGCGGGGAGTCCAGTGATGACCTTGGCAAAAGATAGTCGGAGAGTCATATAAAGTTATTGTTGCTTAACCAAGAAGAGTTTTCTGGCATTTCAGTTAAACACTTCTGAGATTTTAAATATTGATTGAACTTATTATGGCTTATTTAATCAGGCCATCAATTTGTAATTATCAAGAGTAATATTAGACCGCAAGATTGTGTAGTTTGACTGTTGAAATATGAACCTCCAGTGAGTGGAAAGCTGAAAATAAAGCACACGTTTTCTTTTATGCTTCCCAAGAGTCAAAAGAAAATAAAGTGATTTGTTATTGAAAACACCAAAATTGAAGTGAAGTTGTTCGTGCAGTACTCGGAATTTCTTGTGCGGCTCAAGCGCGACGACTCGTTCTCCCAAACTATTTAATTGTCGAAGCAGTCGATATTATTTGCCGTTGCAAATCGTATTTTGACCGAACACGGTAAAGTAAAGTAAAACATCAGTGACCGTGTGGTATGAAGAGTGCAGAGCACATGTGATTGCGGATATCCTGTGGTCTCAATTCTTTTGATTCGTATTTATATAGGTGGTTATAGCAGCTAAAAGTGTCCGATTCAGATGCTTTGAAGCATTGGCTTTAGGTGAGTATATAGCTGTACGTTGGTGTGTGATGTCATCTTTACCCATCAACTCACGAATTTTGTGGATTTAAACTGGATTCCACTATCGGTTACAACGTACTCCGGTACTCCAAATAAATAAAATATACTTTTCTCTAAACAGCTCAGAATGGGGGCTGCATTAAGGCTACAGAGGGATTCTCTTATCGGAAACTTATAAAGTTGGTCCAGGACAACGACAGCTCCAATATGTTCATACGTCGATCTAGGGTATGGACCAATGAGATCGATCTACAAGGGTCAGAATATGTATTTGGGTATTTTGAACTTGCCTATAGGAGGTCAAAGAACAGCCTTTGGGGCTTACTGGTTTCACAGGTGGCCGCATATATCTTTACCTGCTGAAATTTTAGGTCAAAAGAAGTGATTCTCCAGGCACTTCAGCGTTTTGTAGTAGCCGCCATGTGCGCTCAAAGCATCGTCATGAGCCCGCAAGATCAGATCAGTTGTCATATCTTCAAGCACCCACAATTTTCACTGTTCTTCTTCCTGTAGGGGGTCCCAGTTGTATATCCCGTGCACTTGTACACAAACCTCTCTGTTACTCTCAAATCAGGTAGCTGTGACAGTTAATTTTGAATGATGCTCATCAACTGGATGTAGCTTGCTAACTTTCAAGAAGGATGTTTGAGGTCTAACACGAGGGAGTTGTCCGCGTGTCGTGTCAACCTCATTACTTCTGGGGCTAACATCCTCGACAAGCAGTTAGGTACAACATTTTGATTGCCTTTTCGATCACGAATTGTAAAATAAATGTTTGGAGCTTCAAGGCCTATCTTTCAAGACAACCATGCAAATTTGATTGACTCATGTGCCATTTTAGAGAGGAATGATCCGTAACCAGTTCAAAGAGGTGTCTTTCAACGTATCCACGGAAACGCTTTACTGACAACACCGTTGCCAGACATTTCTGCTCAGAAACAGTATAGTTCGACTAGGCCAGGTTTAGCTTATGAGAGATGAACGCTATAGGCACTTCCTCACACTGTCCTCCATAACGTGGACGAACAACGCTTCCACTCCCTGTTGACTCATGTCACAATGGATCGAGAACTGTTTTTTAAAGTCTGGGCTATGAATTACGGGAGTTGTTGCCAGGCTTTTCTTTAGCCCTTTAAATCCCGATAAGCCATGCTCGTTCCAAAGGAACTGTCCGAGGTGTATCAATGGTCGCATGATTCCGTACAAATGTTGATACCAACCACATAAACCTAGGTAGTAAGATTGATGGTTTTGGGCATGCGAAATGTATCAATTGCTTTAGTCTTATCCAGGTCTGTCTCCACATTACCGTGACTTATGATATGGCCCAAGTACTTTACTTCTGTCATGATGAACTGACTTTTTTGGATATTGATGGTTAGTCCTGCTTTACGGATCACACATACTACTTCCAGAAGCATTGGGCTATTGTCTTCGACCAGAAATTCCCCCGGAAGTCTTAATGTTGTGTCCAATACTAACTCTGCACAGCTAGTTCCTAGGCCATCCTAATACCAATTTCTTAGGCCCCAGAGTATGTTCGGAAGTAGACTAGGCCAGTTCCCATCATCTTCGTGACACATGATGGCGGCTTTTAGGGTCTGATGCCACCTTTTCACTAGTCCTTTCGAAGCAGGGTGATAAGGTGACGTTCTTGCTTTACTGGTGCCTATAATGATAGTCAGTGACCTGAACAAGGCTAAGTCAAATTGTGTTCCCTGGTTGGTGACCACAATTTCTGGCGCTCCGAACCGAGACACCCAAGTGGCGTAGAAGGCTTTAACTACTGCGTCTGCTGTATGTTTTTCCAATAGTACTGCCTCTGGCCACCTTGAAAACCTGTCAACCATGGTGAAAACGTACCTAAATCCATCCACTTGCGTTAGTGGTCCGAATATATCCAAGTGCACTTCTTGAAAGTATTTGTCTGGGACTAAAAATGGTTGCAAAGCATTTACTGTATGTCTGCCGACTTCGAATCTTTGACGAGGAAGGCAACAACGACATCAAAAATGCACGTCCTTTCTCATTCTGGGCCAAACAAATTTTTGGGAAATTGCACGTAATGTTTCTCTTGCACTTGGGTGGGCACAGCAGTGGAAGGTGCCGAAGATCCAGTTACGAAGCGCAATTGGGACAAAAGGTCTTGTGAGACCTAGTGACAGATTGCAGTAAATTTTTCCACTTTGGGTGTTTATTGGTTGCAGTTACAAGGATGTCAAGTTATTTCAAATAGAAGCGTTAATTTCGGGATCGCTCTTCTGTTCTTTGACAAGCTCGTGATTTCGATTTTGGCCTCTATGAGGGACAGCGAATCTGCGGTAATGTTAGTATCGTTATGAATATGTACAAAGTTGGTGCGAAATCGTGAGATGTAATTCAATTGTCTTGACTGCCGAGGCAATGCCTTATCGGATTTCTGGTTAAAAGCAAAAACAAGTTGCTTGTGACCAGTGCGTGAGACAGACTCAAAACCTTCCAGATAATGTTGAAAACGGCGGATGCTACTGTATACGGCAAGTAACTCCCTATCATAGGCATTGTAGCGAGACTCAGCTGTGGTGAGCTTGCGTTGGAAGAATGCAGTTGGTTTCCATAGGTTGTCTTGAAGTTGCCCGAGCACTCCTCTGATAGTGGTATCCGATGCGTAGACAAGGCTTGAGGTGCTGCGTTTGTTTCTTCGGTCCAAGTTATTGGAGTGTTGTCATTCTTCTTTTATTTGTGCAAGAGTTTATTTCAGGGAGCTTGCATTTCTGCAGCTTTTCTGACAAACCTTTGATAGAAATTAATCACTCCAAGAAAACGATGGAGCTGTTTGATTGTATTTGGTTCCGGAAAATTCCTATCTGCTTCGACGCTTTTCAGGGGAACAGACTCCCTCTGCTAAAATTATATGTCCTAGATATTCGACAGCATGAGCAAAATTCGGGACCCTTGGGAACCTCGTTTATAAACCTTTGGAATGACTGGGCAGCGTTTCTGAGGCCATGACTTTCAGCACTGAACTCATAGAGGCCGAATGGGGTTACTACCGCCGTCTTTGGAATGTCCTCCTCTGCGATAGGGATCTGGTGCAATGCTCTAAGCAGATCTATTTTTGAAAAGATTTTCCTGCCAGATATGTTTGACACTATGTCATGAATGTGTCGCATCGGGTAGCGGTCTGGAATCGTAACTACGTTTAGATGCCGGTAGTCCTCACATGAGTGTCATTTACCTTCCTTCTTCGGAACGAGGTCTAGAGGTGCTGCCTACGGGCTTTTGAATAACATGCAATAGCCAAGCTGTGTCATATGTTCAAATTTCGCTCTTGCTATCTAGAATTTTTCTGGTGTCTTCGAGGGTGCTCTGCGACGGGTGGGCCATTGGTTACAATGTGATGTGCTTTTGAGTTTCGCTAATATGTGACGGGTTTGTGATGTTCGGGTATTTGCTCAGGATTTCAAAGTACTTCACATTGCTACTTAACGTGGACACAGACGAGTACTTTTGTATGTCGGTCAAACAAACAACGATTTTTGATGTCCACCAGCATCTCCGAAGTGTAACCTTTGCTGCCACAAATCTTCAGCAAAAATTTTCCTAAGACCGAGAGAAAGATCGAGTAGACGCGTGCCGAATGTTTGATTTTCACTGCCGTTGGCAGCAAAAAGTTTCGAGCCGTTTCCGAACTGCTTGGCAATGGTCTGTGGGGCAGGGATGACAGAAACGTCGGCTCCCGTTTTGATGAGAAATTTAAGCTTGGTGCTGTGATCCTGAGCATGCAGGCGTGATCACGTTATTTAGTTTTTTTGTACCACTTTTAGTATGGAAAGTACATGGTTTTTTACATTTTCTTGCCGCTGAAGAGAATTCACGATGAGAGTGGCATATGCTATTTCGGCGTCTAGCAGGGCTAGGTGAACGAGCGGGACTGAAGCATAGATTGTGAGTACGGCTAGGGCTTCTGTTGAACTACAGTTTGTCTAGACGTGAATAAATGTTGGAAAGCGTTTGATTACATTCCCAATGCTAGTTTGACTTCTGTCGACTTCAGAAATGAAGTGTGCGGACCGATTGCGTGTTTACAGTAACTTGTCAGCCATTGCGGCCAGCTGATCCAAATTCGCTGTTAACACAGTTAAAATATCTTGAACACGCGACGGAAGCTGTTTCATCCACAATGATTTTAAAAATTCATTTAAAACATTTTTGCCCGCCGTGCTTTTCATTGACTGAAGTAGTTGGGCTGGCTTGCTATCCCTAAGCTCCAAGCCTGTCAGCAATTCTTGGATGTTCTCACGTTTAGATACAGCGTAAATGGATGTGATGCGATTTTTGAGCGTCTCGTATTTGTTAGTCTGAGAAGGCTCTTCTATAATGCCCGCAATCTGCATGAGAACATCATGTTCCAATTCGCTAATCACGCGGTCGACCATACGTCTAGCTTGGCCCATTGATTGTTACTGTTTAAAGAGGACGCCAAGAGAAGTTAGGGTTTTTGGTAGAAGTGCAGTAAGTGATAACGAGCGACAGTGCGAGAGATCAAACTTATGATACGAGTACACCGAAGTGATACTTGACCCAGGTTAGCACGAATTTATGTGAAATCATTTTGGTGCGCATTTAGTGTTAAAAAGTGAAGTACGCATTTTATTCCAATTAATATAACAGTCCTTCAATTTAATAAGATGTTTAAATAAGTTTTTTTTATAGTTATTCTTTAGTTCAGGGTTTTCCTGCTCATCATAAATTGCTTGTTTGAGCATATGACTTTTTCTGTGAATGTGTTTTGTAAGTATACCTACAATTAAACACATTATTTTATTTGATGTTATTTTTATTTGTATATGACACTCATGAAACAAGTGAAAACCAAGAAAAGATTTAATAAATAAAACAATAGATTAAAATTAAATAACGCTTAAGTTTTGTGGGAATTATTTAGAAACTAAAATTTTCACTTTCGCTCATCAGAATCTTCGTCATCTTCATCATCTTCTTCATCGTCATCGTCTTCATCATCATCATCATCTTCCTGATTAGATTGTTTAGTAGGTTTCTTTTTGGTGTTTTTTCGAACCACGTTTTCGTCGTAGTCCTCGATCTCATCATCGGGTCCTTCATCAATGTCTACATCGTTAGGACGAATTGGGTAACCTTCTTCAGGCTTCACAATCTTCACTCCTTGTGCGCCCATCCTAAGACAGTCGAACGTTCTACAAGAAGATTCGATATGATTTTTAAAAAAATTTAACATTTCGAAAAACCACCAAGCATTTTCTTCAGAAATCTCTACTCACCTTGAAAATAATTCGAAACCCTCAACGAATCCTCCGACATCCATACAAACATGCATATTGCGTCCAAAGAAGTATACATCATAGAAGGTGACACAGACTTTAGCGAAGGGGAAGCGTGGGGGAGTGATGCAAATAGGTGGTGGGTTTTTCCCAGATACTTTACTTTTGTACAAAACAGCTTCATTCATTTTCATACGAAGCTCAAATGCAAAGTCTTCTGGTGTATAGACTACTTCCATACAACCCTTCAAACGAAATACATTTAATGAATTGCCTAGTGGTTAAATATTAATCAGATTAATAAAATATTCTTTGTAAATAGTACGAGTAAATAAAAAAAAGTACCTAAACAGCATTTGCATACACCTTTGTCACAGTCGCATGGTATTCGTTCAGTTATAAGTCCTACTGGATCTGATGGTATGGCAATTTGACGAAGGAACTCTTTCTTCCCAATACCTACCGGGTACACTTCATTTGAATCTAAAACGGTAGGATAACGGTTTTTGGTTAGTTGTTGTCAAATAAATCAAGCAGAGTATAAGAAATAAATAGAACCCTAATAAGTTTCAATTGCTGTAAGGCAACGCAGCGCTATATGTTATATGTCATGATATACTCTTAAATGTAATCTGGAAAACTATAAGTTGCCAGAAATGATGTGACTGCGTTCCTATGGCTGATTGTCATTTCATTTCCAATAAGTGTAATGTGCGTTATTGCTGGAAAATTATGGGTTATCGATATGAAAGTGTTTTCTTTCTCGAGTAGACATCAACTTTTATTCATGTTCGATATTACTTTCTGATTTTGTGAAGTGCTTTTTGCAATCAAATCATATTTCCGATTGCATAAACGTTTGTTTGCTTTCTTATACGACCCATTGGATTCCCCTTAACTAGCTTCCGAATCGCAGTTGCAGGGGTAGGTGCAAAAAGTTTTGGTCGAGATAGAAGAGTAAATTAAAAGGAAGCTCCCTAGCATGGGCAGGATCAAAGCGAGGCTGACACCAGAAAACATAAGCGGACAACGCATGACCATCATTGACTTGACCAGCAAATTTATCGAGCAATTTCTGAATAAGAATAAAGTAAGAATACAGTGAGTAGTCTGTAGGATACAGCAAAGAGCAGCGCTTCTTCAATGTTTCAAATGCCTTGGCTATGGTCACACCTTGCAAGTATGCGATGGACCCGATAGGAGTTCCTTATGCTACAAATGCTTATGCTACAAATGCGGAGTGTGCAAAGGAAGCACACTGTATCCTTTGCAAGGATGCTGAACCGAGATCGGATCCTGAGCACATCTTGGAATCAGAAAATGTCGGGATTTTCAGGAAGATCTAGCTAAGACAAAATTAGGGCTTCGACGACTCGTATCCTGCAGGTGAACCTACACCGCAGTTCAACCACCCAGAACCTGCTTGAACAACTTGCGCGGGACATGAAAGCCGACTTTTTGCTGCTGGGCGAGTAACATCACGATAAAAGTTCTGCATCATGGTATCCTGACGAAACTAGTATTGCCGCGATCTGGGTTTGGAACAGTGATTTCCTGGGAGACAGCTATGGATGAGCAAATGGTTTCGTGTGGGTTCAGAACTCAGAGAATACATTTTTTAGTATGTACCTAACGCCGAACGAACCGGTATCATCTTCCAAGCCAAACTTAATGCTTTCGAGGGTGCTCTCTCGAACGCAGATGGCAACGTGCTCGTTAGGGGAGACTTCAACGCTTAAGCAATCGAATAGGGCATACCACAAACAGATCTGTGGGGAAAACGAATCTTAAAAATGGTGTTCGGGACGGCGTACGTCTTACTAAATACCAGAAATACGCAGACTTTCCACCATATTGGCTGTGAAGGAACCATCTTCTTCTTAGCACTACAGCCCCTTTCGGGCCTTCGCTTCCTGCAAACAGCACCTCCAACTGTCTTGGTCCGTTGACCGCGTCATCCAATTCCGAAATCCGATCAGCGATGAACTATCTTCGTCGACCGAGTCAGACCAGCCGGACATGATACCGGAAATGATATTCGCCTTCAAGTCCTTAGTATGGAGGATACACAATTGGAGAGTATTAACGGACTACCCTGACTATGATCATCAGTGCATTCTGCTTTAGATCATTGACGTCTCCTGACGGCTGTGCTATCAATCTTCTACAATTAGGTGGAACATCAGAAGGATAGACGTTGAGGGCATCGTCGAGGTGCGTATGGCAGGTGCTCTACTGCAGGGTGATTCGCAGGGAGCAGAAGAACTTGCAGCTCAAGGCGTAGTGATCTCAACTATGAGCATCATTACGACTGCTTGCAGCGCTTCTATGCCCCGTCGAAAACTCCGGTACAGCAAGCACTCAGTGTACTGGTGGACTGGAATCGCTGAAAAGCCAAGGGAGTATCCCAAGCTTTGGCGTGAGGCTTAACGGGCACAGAACTTTGAAGAGGCAAACAACCAGGCAGCAGCAAATAAGTCAGCCAGGGAATCCCTTCGCAAATTGATTAGCAACGGCAAGGCTCGCTGCTGGCACAAAATTTGGTGGACAATGTGAACAAGGATCCGTGGGCCCCTGGCTAAAAGCTAGTTATGCGGAGGCTTGGTGCTCTAAGGACGCTTCGCATACATGATGCGGAAAAAATAGATGAAATAGTGAGCACTCTTCCTCACCCATCCCGTCTGTGTTGACGCTGACCACTGTAAAACAGCAATCAAACACCCACTCTTCTCACAGCCGGAACTGGAAAAGGCAGAGCTTTCATTGAAAACAGGGAAGGCTGCAGGCTTAGATGGTGTTCCATCTGAGATGTTGCAACTTGTCTGTCATCATTGTCTTAACTTGCTGCTCAGCACATTGAGCGCTTGCCTATTAGACGGGTTTTTCCCAGTACGATGGAAGGGAAATTCTGGATCACCGTCTGCCTATCACCCATTGTACATGCTAGGCATGCTTAGGAAAGTGTTAAAGAAACTTATCAAGAGAAGATCCACTGGCGTGATTTGTGCTGATGGAGACCTATCTTGTCAGCAGTACGAATTTAGAGCAGAACGCTTAACCATTGATGCGATTGCAGAGGTGGTGAGAATGAACCAAAAGGCAGAGGCAGATAGCCGCACCAAACGACGGACTGTCTTGTTGGTGACACTCGACATGAGGAACACCTTCAACCCCGCTAGATGGGTGGATATTCTGATACACTGGAAAACCTTTTTCATGTTCCAGAATATCTGATGCGGCTTCCGAGGGACTGCCTGAAGGACTGAAGTCTCTTTTACGACACGACACAGGGCCAACGAAGGACGGAAGTTACATTGGGTGTTGCGCAGGGATTTATCCTTGGTCCAGACCTATGGAATCTATCTTACGATGGGCTACTGAGACTGGAGATTTCTTGATCGGCTATTTAGAGAGGTTGGGCTCAGTCTACCACGGGAGAACAAGTGGTCATCTTGACAAAAAAGAGAATCTTTAGAGTATCGATATTGGAGACATACTAATCGAATTGAAGTCAGCGGTGAAGTACCTGTGGCTACTGGTCGATTCGAAGATGAGTTTCTCTGAGCAAATCAGGGCGACGGCTCAGAAGGCTGTTGTGGGCATAGCGGTTCTAAGTCGACTTATGGCCAACGTAGATGGGCCGAACCTATCAAGAATACGCCTTCTGATAACTACTGTATTTATTTATTTATTTCTATTTAACAGAGGAAAAAAAAATCCAATTACAAAATAGATTAAATAATAGCACAGCAAAATAAATTAAGTAATAGCACAGCAAAGGGAAAGAAAAAAAAGACATGCAAATAGCAAGATAAAAGTAATAAAAAGTGCAAAATCGAGGAGAAAATAAATAAGAAAAATTACTAAGAGTTGAGAAGAAGACAGTTGAGATACCTTTTATAAACTAAATACGAGAGGGAGAGGGCCCAAGCTAAAGGTCATCATGGTTACGAGGTAATCTGAGCATGGGTAAGTTAAATTACACCAAACTACGTGCGAATGGAACATCAATGATATTCGACGATTTTGTAGAACGCATAACGCGCCTCACTGGAACCTGGTTGACTAGCCGAGTATCGAGCAAACCACGGCAAAGCCTGTAAAGGAAACATTCATCAAGGTAGAGTCGACGCATTTCCAGCGAAGGAATATTGTGGATAGATAAGCAAGATTCATAAAAAATGAAGGGAATCTGGAACTTCAAGAAGACGATCCGGGTAGATCTTTTTTAACAGCTCCTAGCGTGAACTTCAAACACTTCAAATGAGGTGACCAAACTGGTGAACAGTACTGGAGGGGCAGAAATATAGTTTGGAGCAGAAATATGGGGCGAAGCTCTCAGTAAGGAGGTATACCGAAAACGCTTGGCACAGGTACAGAGAAGAGAAGCACCGACAACAACAGTCTCTGTTTTGGCAGTGACAGTTGTTGTAGGCTCTCCTGGCTAGATAGTGCCGAGATATTTACTTGCGTCGAAGCGAGGAGAGACAGCGCTTTCTCAACAATCGGCAGCAGTCTTGGGTGAATCGCATGAAGCGAAGGCGGACTGCGCATCTCGCCGTCGATGCGAGATCAAGGCTAAATCGAAGGCATGGTGGGACAGAATTCTACCTGACTCAGCTTTTGAGCTGGCATTAGTGTTTCCTTCACAAATTTGTAAGTAAGGGTGAGATGAACTGCATGAAATTTTTGACGATTCTTAGGTCTCAACGATTGTAAGACAGCGGAAGCTGCAATGGGCTGGAAACATGAATCGTATGGACGACAAACGGATACCCAAAAAGGTATTCGTTGGGAGAACTGAAGACCGGAGACCAGTGGGGGAACCGAGGAAACGCTAGTCTGACTCGATCGACGAAGACAGTTCATCGCTGCTCGGATTTCGGAATTGGAAGACGCGGTCAATGGACCGAGACAGTTGGAGGCGCTGTTTGCAGGAAGCGAAGGCTCAAGAGGGGCTGTTGTGCTAAGAAGAAGAAGAAGATTTTTCCCAGGAGAGGAAAACGATGCCTACCACACATTTTTTGCATGCAAAACATGGGACAGGCTGCAACGGGGCTTCTGTAGGGAGACAGAAGAACTCATTCTACATAGTGCAGTCGCGGTGATGCTTTGATCGGTTGACAAATGGAACCATGTGGCACATTATGCTCGGGCAGTCCTTAAATATAATAGGGACTCACAGCAGCCGGGGGCGTTGGGGCTGGGGGATCACTTGTCTGGCAATTCCTCCTCTACCCTCTCCTCTCGGTACATAGTGCCTCATGGCGTAGCAAAGTAAGACGTGATCAGAAACAATGTGTCAAAGGCTTCCAAAATAGGTTCTCAGGTTGTCAGGGGAGCTGTTTAGTGGGTTATCTAGTCGTTCGTGAGCATGAAGGCTCACACTCAGTGTATACTAGTAAATGGCATTCATCTCCCAACCTCAAGAAAAATGTCGTCCTTTTCGGCGCCTCTTCTATTCAGAATAGCTCCAAGATGTATAAAGTTCTCCACACTATCAAGCTTGTAATCATCTACGGTCAGGTTTTGTGGAACTGGAGTTTTCTCCTTCATTTGAGTCACGAATTTAGTTTTAGCTGCATCACCTCGTAGGCCGATTCGTTTTACTTCAGATTCTAGGCTATTCTAGACAAAATATACTGAAGAATACAGCTCGCAAATAAAACAACTTTATTCAGTTCCAACGATCTGAAAGACCAGCTGCATATACAGGAAAACAAAGCTCCAAGTAACAAATTTGTGATAAGCAAAACATGAATCCTAAGTGACTCCGTAAACTTATTGAATGCCTTCCAGAGACGGATCCTGAGGAGAATAACCGGGATGAAGCTATAAGAAGGTCGGAGGAGGACGAACAACGGATACCCAAAAAAGGATTTGTTGCGAGAACTGAAGAGAAGATACCAGTGGAAAAACCGAGAATTTGTTGGTCCGATCATGTCGACGGAAAGTTTATCGCTCCTCGGATTTCAAATTAGAGGGCGAGGTTGATGAGCCAAGGCAATAAGAGTCACATCTGTCGGGGAACAAAGGCCCGCGAAGGGAAGTAGCACTACGAAGTGGGTATAGTAGCAGATTTGCACTAAGGGGAGGTCGTGAAAAGCATAGCTTTCACCCAATGTGGGTTGTGGCTATGACAGCCAATTTTGCAGCTGTCAACTCAAAGACAAAAAGTCTGTTGACCGTTGCGGTGAAAAATTTAACAGGGGAGCCATCTTCCATCGGAGCCGACAAAATTTTAGCAATTTTGATCAACAATATTGAAGTTTTTTTTATAATTTTTATCTTTCAACTTTGAAGGGAACGATCTGGAGACAGGACACAACATAGCGTTAGTGACGAAATTTCGGAGGAGAACGATGGTGTTTTTTTGGCGGGAAGGAATAAGTAACACCACGTTTTCTACTGCTTCCCGATGGTCGTAAACACCACACCAATATAGAGGTACTGTACCTCAAGTCACCTGAATTACCGAATGATGATTTCGATATTATTGTTTTAAGTAGTAGTGAATATCACTCTTGTCCATAAAAATATTGCACCCCGAAAACATAATATTTGCTATGAAGCCAAACTTTTAAGCATATTCGGACAGCCTCGATTAAATTAAAGTTCTTTTTTATGTGCGGTCAAAACAAAAATCACTTCTCTTCCAGGTTACGATTAAAGAGATGATTTTAAAATTCATTCTGAAACGAAAAGCTATATTTCGTCTGTGTCCATCGACCAAATTTCCCTGTCTGTCTCCAAGTATATGGACTAGTTTTCTTTATTGATGTTGAGTCACAGCCTAAAATTAAATTAGCCTCAAAGGACAGAAATATTATAGCAGCAATATTCACACACTTTCGGCTGAAATACATCGGTGGGTCAGAAACTTTTAAAGATAGACAGGAGTTCTTCTACCACGAAGTGCGAAAATTCTATTTCCCATCACGAAAAAACATCACTTAAAGGTAATCGAGATAAAATGTTCGAAAGTAGTTATAAGGGAATGTTTTGAATTGATATGTAGTGCATTGTTTGAACCCAGACGCGGACTATTCTGTGAACAAGCGCTGGTTCATCCTAGCCCTCATCAACCGCCTCACTTGAAACTGAAGCATTATAGATTCGCTGGCAAAATATGAGTTGTGACAATTAAGTAATGAGACTGATTTTATTGCCGCGCTTGTGGTAAACCTACGACCTTGAAATTGCCTTTTCTTTTCCCAATATCCCTCCCCTCTTCATTGATATATTTACCATCGCTCTAGCTTGTTTAGTTTGCCTGCTGTGTCGTGTTGAGTAGACGTGTGTTGGTGGTGCCCGTCACGAAAATGGAGAATCGAAATCAAGAGAAACGCGTCGCGATAAAATTTTGCGTCAGATTGGGCGAAACAGCTACTCTAAAATTGCAAAAGTGCATGGTGATAGCGCTCTTAATTGTGCCCAGGTGTTTCGATGGCATAAAGAGTTTAAGGAGGGGCGTGAAAGTGTGGAAGACGAATCGCGGAGCGAGGGACTAGTCGACGTTGCGGACTGATGCGAATGCGCAGCGTGTGCGCACTCTAATCCGTGAAGATCGGCGTTTAACAGTACCAATGTTGGCCTCGGAACTGGGTATGAACCGTGAAACAGTCAGACAAATTTTAACCGACGATTTTGTGATGAAGAAGTTGTGCGCGAAGATAGTTCCAAAGAACCTTTCTGAGGAGCCCTCAGCGTGTCTCAGTATTTGGCCTCTAAAGGAATCGCCGTGTTGCAACAGCAGCCTCATTCGACCGATATGTTACCCTGTGACTTTTTTTGTTCCCTATAACAAAATCGGCGGTCAAAGGAACCCATTTTGAGTAGTGATGTATGTGGGATTGCAAAAACAGCTAAAGGAAGCATGTCAGGGACGTATCCTTCGTAGGGTAAGTTATGTTGAATCTTTTATATCGTTTAAGTTAGAATACCCATACGGAAAGTTAGTTCAAGATGCGGAAATTGGTGGGAGACGTCACGTCAAATTTATTTGAAATTCAAATCAACCGCTGATAACACACCGAATTCCCATCACATCATAAAGTGCTTCAATTCTCGCGATGTATTTCGCATCCATTTTCCCTGACATCTATGGAATTATACTACATAGCTTGTTGAGTATATTTGACAAAAATGAATTGGAGTTGCTGAGCGGATTTGAAGGTACCAGTAACATATGAGCCCGGTCAACGACTTGGCCTTTTAGCCGCAATACGTGTTCACAATTTTGCTGATTTTGAGTGGAGTGTGGAGCGAGTGTGCCTACGTGAGAATCTCGTTATTGCTTAATTTGTTATTGTTGGACTCAAACGAAATGTTTTAAGCATTTTAATTGTTGCGGTCTTGGATAGATTGGAGTGGAACTTGTCACTATACCATGTCAGACCTCCCCAATAGATACAACGGATCGCGAAGCTGGGAGCTCGATATCAAGGATACAAGTGAACTCGAACTTATTAGAATCGTAAACGGTATTTGAAAGTCTCTGAAAATAAGGTTAATTTTTAGTTTCGTTTAGTAATTTAGGTTGGACGGGTAGGGCGAGCAAGCAAGTTGGTGGCTTTCACATTGCGATTCGATTTGTATCCGCTTTCAAAGGTATACGCGGAAAGGTTTTCCTGTAATTCTGTAATAGTTTTCGATATCATGGCACAAATTAAATCCTCGCGAAAATAAAATTTCCATTTGAACTGTTTTGGATAAATTAATAATCCTTTGTTTAAAATTATTTTACTGTGTAGAGTGCAAATCGCTTGACAATTCTGTTAACAGAATTGCTGCAAAGAATGATATCAAAATAGTACATAGAGACATCTGTTGATAATTATGCAAACTAAACTGTCAATGTCAAGTGCCCTTTTGTTCTTTTTCTCAATAAATAGTCGTTATCCTGCAACAACGGTTTTACTTATAAAAATATTATATATTGCGTGTATATGAAAAAAGCTTTTGTCGAAATAAAGTGTGCGTCAAGTGTTTTGTGATGGTGGTGATGATCGAATGATAAGATTTATTTGCAATAAAGTGCATGAAATATTTTTGGTTATCTTATACATCATTGTATCGCAGGCGGTAAAAACATTAAAACTACCTCCATTAAATTCGCTATTCAATTGTTCTGTGGACTAATGATGTCAATACCAATGGCATTAACATTTTCCATACCCTTCTCGTTCTTCAGAACCCAAATTCGAAACTTTAATTCGCAAAAAGAAAATTTATATCAATTTATTGTACTCGTAATTGTATTTTATTAGCATGTCCATAGATAAGTTTAAGTTATTTCTTCTTTCCAACGTTGATTTCGTTTATAAGGCTTTACATAGAAGGTTTTAATTAGTTTCTATTGTTTCTAAAAGTGAAATTTTACTTTCAATTCATTTGGGTATTATTCTAATTAGAAAGATAATTGAAAATCGCTGATAACTTTCCAAACTAATTTACATTTACCGAAGGTAAAGCAGCACTGTATCGTACCTTGATTATTCTTCTTCTTCATTTTTGTAGCACTACAGCCCCTCTCAGGCTTTCAATTCCTCCAAATAGTGCCTCCAACTGTCTCGGTCCATTGACCGCGACCTCCAATTTCGAAACCCGAGCAGCGATGAACTGTCTTCGTCGATCGAGTCCGACCAGCGGGGAAACCGAGGAAACGCTGGTCTGACTCGATCGACGAAGACCTTCAGTTCTCCCAATAAATACTTTTTGGGTGTCAGTTGTTTGTCCATACGATTCATGTGTCCAGCCCATTGCAGCTCCCACAGTCTTATAATTGTTGAGACCTCCGACACGTCAAAAATTTTATACAGCTCATGGTTGGATAAAATTCACCATTTGTCCCCGTTCAGCGTTCAATATATTTACGGATCCATGTTTGTTTACTTAGGCCTTTGTTTTCCTGTGTATGCATTTGGTCTTCAAGATCGTCAAAACTGAATAAAAAAATTTATTTGCGAACTGGATTCTTTGGCGTATTTCGTCTCTTTCATTACCGGTTCTCGTTATTTTTACACCAGAATACACAAATTCGCCCCCATTTACGATACTGTATTAGCCAAGCACGATATTTTGTGTATTTGAGATATTTTTCCTCGATTGCGTCATGAGCTGTATTGTATTCTTATTGATTTTTAGCTCTACTACTTTTGCTTCGGTGTAGAGTTTCACGTTTGGCAGTTTTTAATGACCGTGACAAAATTTTGATGTTTTCCGCATAGGCTACTACTTGGACCGACTTGTATACTAATGTACCTCGTGCATGGACAGGTAGTTTTCTTATGACGTACTCCAGAGCCATAACTAGCAATGCTCATCTCCCTGCTTTATTCCGATATTTGTGTTAAAGGCATTAGGGAGTTGGTTATTGATGCGGAATCGGGAGGTCATCGACGTCATTTTCATTTTGGTAAGACGGACTAATTTGGCTGGGATGCCAAAGCAAATCATTATTTGGTACAGTACTTTACGATGAATACTGTCGTATGCTTGCTTAAGGTCAATGAAAGTTTTGTGTACGTCTATATTGAACTCCCAGCATTTTTTAAGTACCTGATTGACAGTAAACAATTGATTTAACTTCAATCTACCTGCTCTTAAACCACCTTGATACTCCCCAATAATACTGTTGGCCGTACGCCGTACAACACAGTGATATGCCTCTATAATTTGATTATATTTGTTGAAAAATCGGGTATAAAATGGCTACTTTTCGATTTGTTTATAATTTGTACTTTCTTAAGATAACTATGGCAAAATAGATCCCATGATTTGAATGATTAATTCAAGAACATCTTAGAAATTACAAATAAAAAACAAATGTATACAATATAAGCTTTAATACGGTAGAAAATAGTAAAGATGGCTTACAAATGTCATGAGGGCTGTAAATGTAATTTAAATAATAATGTTACATGTACAAATGATTCTGCGAGCTACTGTCGCAATTGTTTTCACAACAATGAAGAACACGAATTTACTCGAAACCACGAGAACCCAACAAGCATGAACAACATCTGAAAGTGAGTCACTGCTCCATGCATTTGCAGTCGCTCGAATGTTCACGCGACTTCGCCAATGTACGAGAACTGGGTTGAATAACTACAGACCCTATATAAAGGCGAGCTGAATGAATGGGGGGATCATCATTCATTACAACCGCGATAGAAAACTGCGATATAGTGGAACGCGAAGTAAAGACAATTGATTGTTTGAGTGCGAAGTGATTTTAAGTGGACAGTTGAATGACAAATTTATAGACTTAGTGAAAATTAAAATTGTGAAATACTAAAATAAGTAATTGTGCATTTTTGTGATTAATTGAATAAACTCTTTTAATTTAATTTAAAAGACATTGCGTTTTCACTTCCCCGGAACATTAAAATTATTGGCCGCGAACCGAAAACACGCGACAATAACATAAAAAATTCAATCCAGAATAAATTGATTTTAACAAAAAAAAAATGATGACGTTAACTATATGATACGTACTAAAATAAATATAATTTGAATTATCTTTCATCATTTCGGTTTTAGAAAATATTAAAATGGAAACAAATTATACTTGTAACGCATGAAAAAGAAACAAGTTGGGTAAACAGACCTACGCTCATGTCAGAAGGGTTTTGTATTCAATTTACAAAATGCAGTCACCAAATCGAATCAAATGTCAAAGACGATTTTGTTGGAGAAAATATGAAATACGAAGATCATACTATTATTAACAAAGTTGAACTAATTTCGACTTCTGAGGTTTTTGGTATTGTTATACTCATAAATATCTCCCTTGATAATTATTTCAGATGTCCATCCGCGACGGAGGAAACACATTTTCAATGTATTTCCTCCCTGTGCCCCCACTGAAGCAAAAACTGACAGTTTAAGAACTGTTTTGAAAAGCTCCCATGAAAACTTTAATTTCATGCTCATATCGGCCACGTTTGATGAATTTTTTTTCAGGGGCCACTCTCCTGTACTGTTTTCATCGATTAATGGCCAATTTTTTCGAATCTTAGAATGGTTACAAAACCCTTTTGCTAGGAGCTCTCTCCCACCTCCTTGACTTGTTCTACTTATGAGTATCAATTGTAGGTACTCATCTTCAGTCATTTATTAAATTGAATCAAGTGTTCAAAGCATGCACCTTAAACGTTGAAGTTGGGAAAAAATAACTCAGAATTATTCAATCTTCGCATTTAAAACAGCAACTATTTTGTTTTACGATTACTGATACCACTAGCTGAACCGATTCTCAAAGATATACATGACACCTATCATTCTTGAAATTTTCATGCAAATCCTAGCAAAACTGTAGTGTCTGAGTCGGTAAAAAGCGCATGTTGTTCCATAGCCATATGTTGCCATAGTAATAAATGCAGCGCATATTGTTCCATAGTAATACAGGAAAATTCAAACCGCTATAACTTCGCTAAATATGATTCAATCTTTATGAAACTTGCAGGATAGATCAATCTTATAAATAGACATCTACGTACTGAACTTCATTGAATTTAAGGGCACCGTTAAGATTTTATTCAAGAAAACATAAAATCGATAAATCATACTATAACTAACAAAGTTGAGTGAATTGTGACTTCTAACGTATTTGTTGTTGTTGTACTCACCAAGACCTACATTCCTGATTTTTTTCTGATTTGTCGGATCACAGGTGTTCAATCGCGAGGGGGGGGGGGACACAAATTTTTCATGTATTTCCCCTCCGCCAAACTTAGACCTGTTTTGAAAAGTTCTCATCAAGACCTTTCATTTGATGCCCATATCAGCTACCTTCAATGAAATTTTTTTTCGGGGGGTCACTCTCTTATATGGGGAGACCCCCCTTAAATACCTTAAACAAATTTTTTGTAGTTGAACTTTGAAGAGATCACAACTTTACACCTACACACAAAATTTGATGTTTCTAGCTTAAGTAGTTTCCGAGAAAAACTGCTGTGACACACGGACGGACAGACCGGTCGCGAAACTTGTAGGGTTTTGTAAAATTATTTTACAAAACCCTAAAAAAACGGCTTTATAATTATTTTATTTGTAAAAACTAGAATTTTAATTTGTGTTTGTTTCAATATTTTCAAGAATAAAATGTAGCTTTCATTTTCTATTAAATTCTAATTTAGTAAATAATGCATTGCTAGGAAAGACAAATTACCGGTTTTTTTTAACTCGAACGGGTATGGGATTCATAACGTTCGCGGGCTCTTCCACTAAAATTGGCTAGCCATCGGGCGTAGCTTCCTCTTTGCTTGTTTCAGGGGGTCTTGCCAGGGATAATTGGCCATCCACTCTTAATACGGCCGTCATCATCTTAATATTTGGTCTGTTTGGGATGGGTGCGAAGGGGCACCCCTACCACGTAGATGCCCCACTCTTTTTGTGGGCGGTGAATGCCCGTGTTCATGACGGATTCGTGTCCGACCTCGCGCGCGGTTAAGTTGATTGATTGTCACGTCGCCTCGTTGTTGTTGTACCTTTCGGTCGGTTACCTCGGCCTTCGACACCTGTCGAATGTCTTCCATTGTCACGTCACTAAAAATCGTAAGCGTGTTGCCCCACGATACCGCAACGCTAGCTGCCAACACGCTTATGTGTCACGAGGCAAAGCCATTTCCAGCTGACCACTAAGTTTTCGCTCGCTGCGGTAGCAGTCAACCGCTGCAGGCCTGAACGGATATTTACCATCCCCATAAACACTGCATAGGAAAAAAAAACAAACTCCGCAGACTCAACAAGAACAACAAATTCCAAAGACTCTAACAAAAGCCACAGAAACAATAAATGAAATACCGACGGCTAATTATCTTGGATTTGCTTTCGAGAATAAGCTCACAAAGAATACACTTCTCTCTATATCCTCTCCTTGCATTCAGAAGGCTAGCTAAAAGAATAGGGTACTCAAAATATAGTATAGCTAAATTTTACAACGGTTAAGGCTAACGAAGAAGGACTCTAGTTCCCAAAATAGAAACTGCAGAAAAAACTTCGGAATCCCATGATATACTAGAATGGTAGACATACATATGGGCCTAAAAACTTGAGACTGGACGAATACATACGTGGCATGATACTATCACCATTCGACATAATTTATAATCTTAACAATAGAACCACGCGGACCAAAGGTCCCTGGTTCGAGTTGCGTTGGCGGCAACAAGATTTAGTTCGAATGATTCTTCAGACGGACTATAAGCCCGTTCAGTTATGATACGTGCTGGTTTAAAAATCAGAACGTATCGCATCTGGGTGGACAGACACGGCCAAAGCGTGATACTGACCATATCACCTTGTGGAGTGCCGACACATTCGATCTTGATAATGAGATACTCTATCTCTAAGTGATGGCCCAAAAGATAGTGTTGTAGTGCTACAACAATAGAACCATGATAAAGTGGTGCATGAGCATAAGGCATTGTTGGGCATGGAAACTTCTGGAGTATCCAAATATTGTAATTTCAGTCAAATAACAACCAGCAGTATAAGATCCTACCGGGATACAATTCTATAATGAAGCAGATTCTTTAGAAATACAATTTATAGAAAAGGAGGACTTTGCAAGTGAGGACAGAATTATAACATATACTATATACAGCCCTAAGATTAATAAGAACTGGATGGGCTAAGCTCATATAAAGTGCATGAGAGAGCATGCGACCGGTTTCTGTTCTCTTCCAAGTGAACAGTCTGTCATTTCCTCCCCGTCTGCCTCTTGCTGGTCACTTTCTTGTTCCAAAAGCTGACTAGTTGTGAACTGACTGTCAAGTTGACTGATGCAAATTGGACGCCAAATTGGTCAATTTGCAAGTTTCGTCGCGAATTTTATCCGATATTAAAACTATGGAAAGTGTTCGCGATCTAAATTCGTACCAAGTGTTTAAACATTCGATTGGAGTTTGTGATTCAAGTTACTTTAACGTGTGACACTGTGTAATTAACTTAGAATTTCAAAATGAAATGTGTAGTGCCTTCGTGAAAAAATCATAGTGGAAAAGGATCTGTAGGTGTTTCCTTTCACAAGTGAGTAGTTATTACATTAATGTTTTGCATGTTTTTCATACAATGCTGAAGGTTTTTCAAATAGAAAGCAAATTTTTGGTATTGTATGAAAATTTGTTTACATTGAGCAGCAGCCATGTTTGCTTGTGCAATTTGGCTCTCTCTAAGGTTGTAAACAAGAGCGTAGCAGTAGGAAAAGTGGTCGCAGGGGTTGTTGCAACCATATTGTCACGTGGTTGTCCACTCCAGTATTATTTAATTACTCAATGATACAGCCGACATTCAGTATAATGACAGAAATCAAGTAAACATGAGTAATACAGAGACTTAAGATACATAAAGCTCCTGGATACGATGCAGTAACTAATACTATGATGACCTTGCTACCGGACAATGCCTCTCAGGAAAAACCTGGGGTATCAAATAATATTGTATTTATTTTTATGTAAATATTATTGAAAACTGACGAACTCATGTATTTTAAGTTGCTAAATCGCAACAACGCCAAGTACCCCGTACTTCAAGCAAGAATAAAGAAATATTTGAAGTGACAACAGTCAAATCCTGTCTCAAATGAAAATAAAAATAGCTTTATAAATGAAGAGAGGATAAATTCCTACGCAAATAAAATTATAACAACAAATTTACTTTGTTTTTAACATGATTACCATCGTCACCGATTAAAACTGATGAATATTTTACCTGATTTATTGATGGCACTGTCGACTTTGCTGACCAGGATACAACTGTAAGCTAAATAACATGTCAGGACTTTTCTCCACATTGTCAATTTCATCCACAATTTTCACTTCCACAATTCACTTTTGAAATTCCACTATTTCCCGATGGCGGTTAAACTTCCGTTTGTTAGTTTTGCACATAGCCACCGTGCGTGGCTTCAAATTAAGTTCAACTGCAATCAGATGCTGCAGAAATGATTGTGCTATCGCTAAATCAAATGGATGGCAAATGATGATGGCGATGTTAATGGAGGGAAAGTCCGTTGAAGTGGTAAGCTGGGCATGAAATGTTACTCGCTTAAATTATATCAGTAGGTACATTGTGGTAAACATATGAAAGTGTGAGGTCCCTATAGGGGAAGTGGATACAAATTGTTTACCTCGTTAGTAATCACAATGTCAAAAAAAAACTTAATGTAAGCTGATGATAGGATTGATGGGACAATCTCGAGAATAGAGCTTTGCCCACATCTTTTCATCTAAAATAAAATTTTAACAAGCGAAAAAGATAGGGTTGCATGGAATAAGCTATGCGCATTAATAGTTTGCAAAGGCCCAGTGCCTCCAAAGTTCCCTAAATTAATTAAACACTTCTTTTATCAAAATTGCACTTTAAACTGTTTCGTGGGGACTTTCATACCGGTCAACGGTTGCGAATGCAAGAGTACTTCACCCAAATTTGCTTTCACCTTTCGTCGACATTGAAACCGCTGGAATTGGGATCAAGTGATGAATTTTAATATCTGTGGACCTGCATGTATATAGTTATATTACATATGTTTATAGTTGTACTGTGCTTCTAAACTTCTTTCCGATTCATCATAACCATTATGCAAATAAACATAAAATACAACTTAAAATAGCGTAACTGTTGGCTCGTAAAATGATTTTGACCGTTTAGGAAAGTGAAAGTATTAGCATATTTGGACGAGTTGGTCTTGTAAATACAAATTGGAAAATTTATTAGACAGCTTACATAACTGTTGATCGTGTGTGAATGCTAAAATGTTTAAGTATCGATTATGCTTACATGCCTAATTTTAGTTGAATGAACATGCATAATTAAATAGGTAATGTATTACGAGTATTTAAATTCTTTTGCACATCTTCTCTAGTAATAGATAATTGGGGCGATACTGTTTGATGAAATTCATAAAATGTTGACGGATCCTCGACAAGAATATTATCTTTGTAACAATCTTTTTTTGTTTTGTTTTTAGCAACGCAGCCCCTTTGGGGCCTTCGCTTATAGATAGTCATAGTATCTTATTATCTTGATCGAATGCATCAACACTCGAGAAGGTGATATGGTCGGTATCACGCTTTGGCCATGCATATGCCCATTCAACTGTGATACGTTCTAATTTTAAACCAACACGTGTCATAACTGAACGGGTTTATAGTCCGTCCGAAGAATCACTTGAAACAAAAAACGAGATTGAACCAGGGACCTTCGGCTTACGGGGTAGGGAAGGCGGTTTTCGTAATAAAACCGGTTCTTCAGTTTTCCTGTTTTTTCATTTTTGGATTAACAGTGCGGTGCAGTTAGAAAAATTCAGAAAAAAATCAACTTTTGATTTGCAGTGAAATTTCTAAGCAAACAGCAGTGAGGCACTCTGGGAGTGTCCGGTGGGAAGTTTAGCTTCGTTTTGCAAATGATCATGTAAAAGTTAAACAGTTGTAGATACCGTGACGGACAAAAGTCTACGACAATTCCTTATATTGAGATACCGGTTAATTGGAAGCTTTAATCAAAAATCTATTGAAGTGCATTTTTCAGTAACGTAAATATATTTATAAAAAAATAAAGATAAAAACTTTTCACACCAGAATTCCAACTAGACGTAACGGAATGTCATCAATATTAGTTTACTTGGTATTGTTATCATTCCGTATATGTTCTGCTGCAATTCTGTTTTAGTTTTATCGCTAGTATCTAACTGCAAGGACCGTAAAATGACATCGCGAAAAGAAATTTCTAATGATATCTAAAGTTTGGTCGTACAGTATAAAAAGGACAATAAATCGTGCTCGGAAATCGCGAAATCACTGAAACTTACACGAACTTCTGTGTATACAATCATCAAAAACTTTGGAAACAGTGGTTCTATTGAAAATAAGCCGCGAACTGGCCGACCGAAAAAGTTATCGCGCAGAGACATTAGTTTTATTCTAAATAAGTGAACAGTAATCCAAAAATAAGTGCTCCAGATTTGACGAAACAATTGGTTACGGAAAGGAAAAAGGATGTCCATGCAAGAACCATCACGAAAGCATTAAATATTGATGGGTTTCAAAGTAGAACTCCACGTAAAAAGCAATTAACATCCGCCAAAAACCGACTACTGCGTCAACACTTGGCCCAGGCCCATATTGACAAGGACAATGATTTTTGGAATCACGTCCTTTTCATAGATGAGTCCAAATTCAACATTTTCAGAAGTGATGGTCGCAGTAAAGTATGGAGGAAAAAGACCATGGCTTTAGAGACCAACAATTTGATTCCTACTGTCAAGCACGGTGGAGGTAATGTGATTGTTTGGGGAGCCATCGCTGCATCTGGGGTTAGCAGATTGGCTTTTGTTGTCACTACGATGGATCGTTATGTTTACAGGAATCTGTTAGAACAACATTTGAAGCCATCAGTGGAGAAGTTGGGTCTTGGTGAGAGATGGACTTTCCAACAAGACAATGATCCGAAACATACAGCACTTTTTGTCAAGAACTGGTTGTTGTACTACGCTCTCAGGCAACTTAATACTCCTCCGCAAAGTCCAGATTTAAACCCGATAGAGCATGCATGGGAGCTTTTGAAACAGAAAATTCGAAAATGTCACATTAAAAATATAAATTTGTTGAAGGAAGCGCTTCTCACAGAATGTGTGAAAATCACATCTCTAGAAACTGCTAATTTTATTAAGCCAGCAAAAATTTTTAAAATTTCCAATACATCTAGATGAAAATATTTTGTGTACAAGTCAGCCAGCACTAACTGTCGTAGACTTTTGTCCATTCATTTTTTTATGTTTTTACGAATTTCTCCTTAAGTTTGTTATGAAATGTTTTTGTCTTTGTTTTTTGATAAATATATTTACGTTACTGAAAAATGGACATCAATGGATTTTCGTTTAAAGCTTCCAATTAACCAGAATCGCAATATAAGGATTTGTCGTAGGATGCAGGAAAAATTTGTAAAAAATTTCATTTCATCGTGGGCAATATGTTGGACTTGATATTATTCTTATCGGGAATTTACGGCCGTTATCTTATCACCAGTAAGATCAACGCTCATCTTCAAACAAATTTGATCTAAGCTAATTGGTACAACTCTTTGGCGTTTTTTAAAATTTTATGAGCTCACCCAGGTAATGCGGCAAAATGACGTCCTTTTTTCTAATACTCTAACTAAAGTTGGTAATGGAGAAGTATTAGAACAAAATCAATTGCACCTCATAGAAAACGGATTTTTTACTAAAGAAGAGGCTCAAAGATTATGTCCTGAAGAAGTCCGCTTATTTTTGACAATAACAAACCACGTAGGCAATATGTTGAAAGGAAAGACCCAAAAATAAGTAGATTTTGTAGTTATGACTAGAAATTATTGAAATTTGTATTTTGTCATATTATATGCGTCCTAGATTTTTGAATTTGTCACCTTAATTCCTGAATTTTTCTTACATTTTTCTATTGTATATACAACTTTTTAACCTTGATATAATCATTTGAAAAACGGATCTAAACTTCCCACCGGACGGACACTCCCAAGGTGCCTCACTGCTGTTTTGGCGTAATCTTCTTGTGGCGTGAAGGTGTTGGGACATTGGGACGAATGAACGCAGTGGATCACTCTTGGGCCGTTTATGGAAGTTAAGCTAAGAAAGCGTAGCAGGAGCTAAAACAGCGTTCGGCGAACAAAAACAGCGTTGGAGGAGCTGGGAGGGCTTTGGAAAAACTGGAACAGCGGTCTCGGCTTACAAGGATTGCTAGCACTCCGGCGTCAATATCAAGCAAATATGACACGTTTTTATAGACCACTCCACGAGGTGAAGAGCTGGTAAGGATTATCATTGTACGAGTAATTCTATTTCTTACTCTTTACTCCTACCTCACGAACTCGTTAGAGAACGTACAGCGTAAATTTAGTCGAGTTTTGTTCTACAAACTCAAACTCCCATATCAATCCTATGAATGCCGTTTATCCTTTTTATGTCTTCCGACTTTGTAGTCCCGTCGCATCTACTTGGATCAGTGTTTTCTGTATCAACTATGTTACAATCAAATCTCTCCAATATTATATGCTGACTTACACTTCCGTCAATCAACGCGTCCTTCTCGATTAAACACTTTGTTCGAGGTGCCCTTTGCCCGTACGAATTTATACTTTCATTCTCCCGTTGTGCGAATGTTAAGGAAACATAATAAACTTGAGCTTGGTCCTTTTTCTGATTCCTATTTTGCATTCAAAATAAGACTAAGAAACCTCGTCCTTACAACTCATTTTGAATAGTTCGACTTGTTGTTTTTTTCTTTTTTTTTTTTGCGCTTTAACTTCATTTTTAAGCCTGTTAATTTCATATTAACCTTTTCATAGTTTAATAGACAATAATGCCTAATTTTTCAATATTAATATTATTTAATCTTCCTAATTTTTCTTTGCTTAATTTAAGTTTTCATTCTTACTTGTTTCTGCTTGTCGTTTTTCCATTTTGTAATTGGATTTATTTTAATCTGTTAAATGGAATTGTAAATAAATAAATAAATTTATTTTTCCTTCTTGAATATGTAGTAAACTTAACAATAATAAGAGAAGTTAAGTAATTAGAGTAAAGTAAAATAAATTTCTGCTCAAAAACTTAGAGTTAAGTAGGACCAGGATGACTGGATGGAAATTAATCGATACCTCGCTACTGGATTGCATCATCGCATAACACTTATATAACGGGGATCACCACCGTGGCTTTATTCGACAAAATTTTCCAATTTCGACGTTACAAAGTGCGCTTCGAAACAACATTCTACGCGTGTGCGGCAGCTTAACCATTCCCACAGGAGATTTTTGGTTGGAGAATGCTTGCAGATCGAAAAGAACGACGAAAGGGACCCACGCAAATTGGCTGATCTCACCTGAACCAGAGCATATATACTAACAAGCAACTGCACCAGCTGTTTTTCCGATTAGAAAGGGACGTAAAATAACATAAGAGACATTATTTTGCATTTCTTTCTTTCCTTTCTAACAATTTGAGAGGAAAAATAAATTTTACTCAATACATACACAAATCGATTTCTAATTTTACGCAATACATACACAAATCGGTTTTTACGTCAACTACCGTTAGATGCGAAATTTGTTCTATGTGAAATTGCTTGTTAGTAGATATGCTCTGCCTGAACGTGAAATTGAAAATCGAAGTACCAATAATACATTCGATACACTGACAAGATCGAGCAATGACCCGTAAAAGTAATGTTGAATGATCTTTTAAGGCTTCAACTATCAGTTGGTGTGTTCCATATGATCAAATATGATTGTGCTGGACGTTGGCCCCAGGTAGTGGATGAAATGATTATATAACATTCAGAATGATTGAAATGAAAGTTTCGCAACAATGTAGCAATTGGTTAAGATTTACGAGTGCAACGAAATCTGAAGAACGAACACAATTAATTGAGACAATGTATTTTCATTTACCATTTAATTATTATTTATCGATGAACTTGATAAACAAACCATCGGGTCAAAATAATCTATTGCAATAACAAATTCTGAAATTTTAGTGTGTCTCTGCATAGAACCCCCCTCCCTCTGGAGTCAACAATAAAAGAAATGTTTTTCAAATGGATCGAAATTCGTCGCCAAATTCCTAATATTCAAACGCTCATTCATCTAATATTCAAACGCTCGAATCAACGATGTCAATCTACTTGTGAGCTTGGAGGCGGTGATAGCTTTACAAATATTCATATCATCTCAGAGTAAAAGAGTAAAGCTACACATGTTAAACCAACAATTCGGGAGATTGCTAAAGAGCCACTGAAAATTATTAGGGAAACTGAGTGCGAAGATGTAACGACTATTATGCAAGAAGATAATTTGCGAATTTCGTTTTCATTTGGAAGCTTCTGCGCGAAAACAAATGGCCGCTGAATGTTGTTTGGTACCATTACTAAGGCTGAAGGTTGAGCAGCGGTGATGATTGCAGTATAACCTTGAACTTGATCTTCACCATTGAGGAAGAGCCGTTGCGGGAAACTTATATAAGGGTGAGCACCGGTGGAACGTCTCTCTCTTTTTCTTTGGTGATCGGAGTCAACTAAGTGGAGGAAAACGAAGCAGGTGCCAGTATTAAGGAACATTAACTATTGTGCTTGCATTATGGAGGCAGCGTGGGAAAAATTATCGAACCGCCAGCGGCTGGATGGCATTTATTATGTGTGCGTTACGGCTGAATCAAGGATTGCAAAGCGAATCAACCTAATTTCCCGTCGAAAGGGGGCCCCCAACTTCTCAACTGTGGGATTGTTAGGATTGTAAGTAATGTTAAAATTATAAGACTGATTGGTATTTGAGGAATTGGATTCTTTTATTTTGATATACATATTTGATATTGTGTGGTTTTGAAATTTGTTCCGCAAAGTGTCAGCCAGTGATTCTTTTATTTTGATATACATATTGAAATTATGTGATTTGGAAATTTGTTTCACAGAGTGTCAACCGGGGAAATCACTCTTGGAGTGGTCGCACCAACTAACCGCGTCAAAAAAAAAAAAAAATCCAACAGGAGTGCTGGGATCCTCCAGGAGGAAAAAGTAGTAGGGTTTCAGTGCTGGGAACCCTGAGTGAAGTGAATAGTAGTGTTTCTTATTTTAGACGTAAAGTGCCTTGAGCTCCCTTGTGCGAAACGGTGGAGTTTGATTCCTCTTCCCTTTGATGCCAAAGGAAATTCAGGCTCCGTGCACGGCTAGGTGATACGTTTCGCGGAGCTCAAGCTCGTCAGCGACTCCGGGGGTAAATTAAGGGTTGCCGAATGGCGCCAAACCTATCCCGTCTCCATAGGTTAGCTGGGACCCCAAGACCTCCGCCGGAACGCCCAATTCAAGTTTAGCAGTCATCACAATTATATCCGAGTACAATTGTAATAATTGTACATTTGGGAATTGGGATCGTCATGAGATCCGACGAAAACAAGTAATAAATTGTAATATAGCGTTGGAGGAGCTGGGATGGGTCGGCGAAAAGTGAAGAGTAAAGTGTACTGCGACAGAAGAATTATTTTTTTCGGTACGTTCGGTATATTGTGTGCATTTTCTGGGCTTTTCCTCACTCCTCTCGCTCACTTTTTGTTAAGACTTCCGTAAATGAAGGTAAACTTCCAAAAAACTCGGTTTTAAAGTAAATGCATTATTCGTTGAAACACAATTATATAGGTTTAATAACATTTATTATCTAAATTCCGTTCACAAACTACAAACACTCGCTCCAATCGAAAACATTCCAATCACTTGAAAGCGTATTAACGACTTTTCTGTTAGGCTAAAATTTATTTGCCATGTTTGGTCAACGCTGAGAAAATCAGTTGGTGCATCTGTAGCATTGTCACCTCTTCTTTTAAGCAAATCTGTTCGTTGCAGTACTGAAATTCTAATGTACAAAACTCTTATTCGTTCAATTATTACCTCTTGTTTTCCTATTTGGTATTCTGTTTCCTCAACTGTTGCTGATCAAATTCTAATTTTTACACGCAAATCCATATGAAGGGCTTATCAAAACACAGAAGGCTAATGAGATCGAAATCAGGCCAATTCTATTTTTCATGATCGAGCAGAGTATGAAGCGCTTAACCTCTTGGGGCTCTCATACTGACCCAGTTATAAGGGAATTATTTAATCAAAACGCACCTTTAGAAAATGTTAATTGTTATATCTCACATATTAAACCACTTTGTGTAGATAATTCCACATTGATTATGTAGATAATTCCTCGTTAATTACTCCTACTCGCCGATGCCTTTGACACAAAAAGCGGACTAAAGCAAGGAGATGGGCTGGCCCCATTGCTATTCAATTTGGCTCTGGTGTACGTTATAAGAAAACTACCTACATGTCGATACACAAGTTAATTACTATTCAAGTCGAGCCTATGCGGACGAAATCAACATTTTGTCACGGTCATTAACAACTGCCAAAGGACTCTTCCTGAAACTCGACAGCGAAGCACAACTAGTAGGGCTACAAATTAATGAAAATAAAACAAAGCTCATAACGCAGTTGAGAAAAAATATCTCAAATATACAACATATCACACATGGCGAATACAGTATTGAAAATGTGAGCGAATTCGAGTATAAAGGTGCCAAAATAACGAAAACAGGTAATGAAAGAGACGAATTACGACGAAACTGACGCAAGACTGTCAATGCGATGAATAAACTGCGAAGAGCTGACAGAATCTTCACTAAACGGGTCAAGCTCTGGGAGTACGCCCATGACCTGTCGTACAGTGACATAATGGGTGCCGTTTATTGACAAGTTGTTCGCACCTATATTTCGTTGCCCCGCATGCATCAAAACGTTCGTTGGTCTGACAGCGGTTTAAGTTTGCTGCACGTACACACTCACAGTATTTCGTGATACCTCAGAAAACACGCCATGTGCAGGTGACGTTGCTAAGCTTCGATTGGCAATATGGTGGCCATGCACACACGCGCGTGTAATGCGCAGGCATCATCGGAGTTGGCTGAGTACTAGTGTTAATTGCAGTCGTCGGCATTTGCGGGTATGCAGCATTCGGTATGCATGCCATGCTACTCATTGTCGTAGTCGGGTAAATACTCATTGTCATCACCGGATACTATTGCATCTTCACACATTCGTCTGTCGCTTGTGTTGGAGAGCACTCATACATATATGTACGCTTGCACTCACTTCGGCAGCCATTGCACTCGAAGAAACGTTTCGAGTCAACGTTGCATCGTTTAGCAACGCGATTTTAATGACATGCACGATTTCCTTCAATTCTTCGATTTCGTTTGCCAAAACACTCATTTTCCGATTTAACTGAAACACCACTAATTCATTAATTAGTTTGGTTTTTGATCCCGTCGACGGCAAACCCATCGGTTCACATTGCCTTGACATGTCCGCCACGTTAAGATCACTAAAATTCGGCATTGGTTTCTATTACTAAATCATTAATTGAAACACACTTTTACAATGCTAAGAATATTTATTGTCTAAATTCCATTCACAACCGACAAACAAGTTCCAATTGAAAAAATCCCGATCGCTTCAAAAATTGTTAAATTGTTCTGCTGGCTCTCTAGGCTGCCCACTCGCGTTCGTTTTTATCTGCAACCATAATACAATCACTGTCTGCAACAGAGTCATCAGGAGAGCTGACAATATATTTCTATGTCCATCGATTAGCTTTAGGTATAAATGGCTTTTCGGTTTTTTACTCACTAAATTATTTAAATCAAAATGAACTGAAGGATATTTCATCCTATGTTTTGGACTACGACTACAACTATTTCTCATTGAGTTTGTTGAAATTACACCTGAAGAATATCTGGAACTCAATCGGTTCATACTGAAGGAGTGAGGTCAATGGGCGGAAAAACTGAGATGGCGTTTTCACAAATGTGAATAGCTTATTCCGTTAGAAGTCTCGAGTGAGGAATATCTTCCCGATATCAAAATTAATAGTGCGAATTTGGATGGAAATGGAACAGGATTATATGCGATGGATTGCAGAGACTTGTACTGATTGGAATACATTTTGAGTTGGTCCATCTAACAAACCCTGAGAGAGGGAATCAAATATTTTCAGAAGTCGTTGAAGCAAAAGATTTCGACTTCAAATCAAGCCTGAATGGCGAATTCTTCATATCACTGAAACATTGACATCTGACCTTATACCGAGCTTGAATCTTATTAATTATTTTGTCAGCTATGAAGACCTGTATTTCATATTTGGCAGGATAAACAATAAGAAATCTCGCGGTATCGATGGTATTCGGAATAAGTTCTCCAACATTTGCCTGAGGTCGCTATTAAAAATTATTGCATATTGTTCAATCCCATGTTGAGTAATTCATACTTATTTCTAAAATGAATGGAAAAAGTACATGGTATTTCCGATCTTAAAGAAAGCGAAGGTATTTTCGAGCCCTATAGCTATCGCCCGATCAACTTCTGCCTAATGTTAGCAAGGTGTTTGAAGTGATACTGAACAAATCATTAAACGGATTGCCAATTTGGTTTTCGTGCCAGATATTTGACCATACATGCGATAACGAAAGTAACCTCGGATATTTGTAGGAAGCTAAACAATTGAGAATATATTGGAGCTTTTCTCATTGATGTGGAAAAAGCCTTCAATGTGGTGTGATTAGCTGGACGAATTTTTGAATTCCTTCATATGGGTTCCCCAGGTACCTTGTTGCCATGATCTGAAATATGTTGTACAGGAAATCATTTGCTGTAACTGATGGAAATCTAATGGCAATGCGCGACTTCAAGGTCTTGAATGGTCTATAGCAATGGAACAGTTACTATGCCTCTGCTTTTATCAATATTCATTCGCAAGCTATTGAACGACTTTGATTTTAACCTCTCGCCAATGGGATCGTTAGTAGCGTTTGCTGATGATGTGATCATTTATATTGTACGGCAGACCAAAAAAGCACAGTAGTTCACAGCAATCTTGGAAAAATAATCAAAGATGTACAGCTCTACGAGTATAACGGCAATTGGTTAATGAAAGTCAATGTGCAGAAATGCGAAAAATTTGGTTTCGGATAACGCTGCATTGGACCAGTCAAGACCTGAAACGTAATTTGAAGGATTGTTACATTTTGGCTGGTGAGGGTAGTTCAGAGTATCTATACTATATTTAACATGTCAAAATCATGCTCAGTAAACCACAAAAGGTATTCATGTCCTTTCGTCGACTCTTTCATTCCAGATACATTGATCAAAATTTCAAAGTTATTTGCTGCAAGATCCTGGTTAGACCAGTTTTGACATATCGATGTCAGATCTGATACAATTAGAGTTGCTAGTACTATGAAAAGATTAAGAGTTTACAAAAGGAAATGTCTTCATGTATGTATTGATTTGTGTAGAAAGCTTGAGACGGTTCGGAAACACTATATTTCGAATAGAAGAATTTATCAAACTGCTGAAATGATGGGAGTCGTTATCTTCATATTGAGGCTTCTTTGGAATCTGTAACTGTGAGTGAAACCCCTGGGTTTCACAACCGTTCCACCTAACAGACAGATGTATTGAGATTTGTCTCGCTACTGGCTTCGTTGCTCCAAAGGCAGATTCTGATTTGATTCTGACGGTGCCCCAATTGTATATCACAAATGTAGACGGGCGACTGAAAAGAAGATGAAATATCCTCCGGATTTGAGTTCACGAGACCAACAATTCCAACGGAGATACTTATTTGCTAGATTCGTTGAGGCTCGTCGAGCTGGGATGGAGCAATCTTAGTATTGGTGGCTGAATGACAATGTATAACTTGTTCGTGGTTATTTTTGTTTTTGTTTTGTATATTTCGTTTCTTAGTTTTGAGTTTCATTATTGCTACATTTCGTATTGTTGTTGTTTCTTCATGTTAAAAATAAAGGATAGGTTTTAATATTTAGGACAGGTTTATGTTAGGTTTATTATATTAAGTATAGACAGGGCCGGCTTTAGGGTGGGGCGACCCGGGCGGAAACATTTAAGCGAAGCTTTGAAAGTGCATGAAAATAGTCCTGCACATAAAAAAAGATTCATCCAATGGACTGAGGGTGAAATCAGGCTTAAAGCTGGATTAACTATTGACCAAGCAGAACAAAAAATAATTTCTAAGGAAAGATTACGATGAGCCCTGCGCTTCAAAGATTGATGCATATAACATTGTATTTTGCTGAAAATAGCATGGCGTTCAGAGGATCATCCGATGTACAGGGTGCGTACGGTATTTAAGGACAACTTGAGAATAAAATTAATAAGCTTGTATTTTTAACAAAATTTAATGAAAATCCAGGAATTTTTTATGCAACGTTAAATTAATTATGGCTATAAAGTTATTCAATAAAATCGCCATTAGCAGCAATAACCTCTTCGATCCGGGTCCGGTAACAATTACATGCCCGAATCAAATGTTCCTTGTTCATATTGACCATAATGGCATTAATAGCAGTCTTAAACGAAGAAGTGGTATTATGGGGACGCTTATTGGTCTCACGCTCAACTACGCCCCATACGTAATAATCCAAAGGATTAAGGTCTAGGGAGCTAGGTGGCCATATGTTCGGTGTTATGTGGTCATGAACATTTTCGGCCATCCAATCTTGTGTCGCCATCGCTTTATGTGAAGGAGCAGAGTCTTTTTGAAAAATGTATGGTCTGCTTCCACTTAGATTGTTTATCCAGGGTTTCACTACCATCTTCAAAACCTAGATGTATGCAGCAGAGTTCACTCGAAGTCCTTGAGTAAAAAAGTGTGGTGGCATAACTTGTCCTTCGTTGCTGACAACACCTAAAACCATAACAGTGGCTGGAAATTTTGTGTGCATAACAACAGGAATCTCCATAGGATTTGAACAAAGCCATCTGTCATTTCTGCGATTGGTCTTTTGATCTTGGTCAAAATTTTTTTCGTCGGGAAAAAACCATAACATTTTGATGTTTGATTTTGTTTAAAAGATGTTTCGATCAGAGAACTCTCTGTTCCGACATGAACTGTCCTCTGCGCATCACGTAAGGCTTATACCGAAGGTCTTCGTGGACGACTCTACGAATAAAGCGCTCAGAAACATGAAGCTCACTCGCAAGGACCCTCATCGATTTTGAAGAGTACTCGTCTATGATCGCGTGCACTTGTTTCAAAAATTTTACAAATTGGACAGTGTCAGAACGTTGTTCGTGCTTTTTGCGTTTTGCAACCGATTCTGTATCGCCTCCTGATGCTTCCAATTCACGGCGAACCTTGTGCACGAATGAACGGGCGCAATTCAGAAAATTAGAAATCTCTAAACCGGTATGGTTCGCACATACAGCGACGATGGCAGCATGTCTCTTCATTTCTTGAGTGATGTTGTAGTCCGCCATTTCTTATCTGAAAAGGACAAAAAATAAAATGAAAAATTCGCGAAGTTATAGTCATATTTATGCATGTCCTCAAATACCGTACGCACCCTGTATTATTTGCACCAAACAATGGGACAATTCTTAGACCTTGTACAATTATTGGCAAAGTTTGACCCCATCATGGAAGGGCATCTTCGGTTGGCCATAAAAGGTGATTTGGCTGACCATTATTGTGGAAAAAATATACAAAAAAGTTGTGGGATCGATCCTTATTAGGGCTAGAATAGTATTTGCAACTTTCCAAAAAGGCGAAGGTACCAATGTTAAGATTAAATGAAAAATACACAGAAAAACTTAAGAGGCAGATAATAAATCTACAGGCATTTTTAGCAAAAAACAACATTCAATATACAATAAACACCATGTATTTCAGTATTTTAGATACGTAATGGAAACAATATGTCTAATAATTTCTCTTTTTCAACTTGCTAAAACTTTAAATTAACTTTAAGATTGATTATAATTAAAAGCTATGTAACTGCAAACTTAAATAGAAAAACTATGGTCAACTTAAAGACTAACTTACATCAAATTATGAAGTTAAATAATTAATACTATTTAATCAATTAAACCTCAAAAGTTATTTATTTATGTACGAAAAATGGTTAGATAATTCCATAGCTGATTTGCAATTTATTTTTGCCTCACAGAGGCGAAGGATTATTAGATATCCTAATCAATTAAAACAATTAATTTTACTATAGCCAAGACTCAAACCTTAAAGTGCATGTCCATGTCTTTCTATTTGTTGTTAGAGTATGGAAACCTAAAAGTAAATTATTTTAATTCAACACATTTTTCTACGAAGTAGCATATTATAAAATTTGAAATTTATCACAGTTCTTTTAGGCTTCTTTGGTAACAAATGTATTCAAACAGTAAGTTATTTCATCGTATACCAATGTCAGTTGGGGTATTGTTGACCGTTTATATAACTACCTCCATCTTGAACGTAGAAGACCGTACCAGAGCATATCTACTAAATAGCAGCTGCAATTAGAACAAATTTTATTTCTTACGGTACTTATGAAGTTGAGAGAATTGGACTAAAAGTGCGTATGTATGGTAAACAAAAACTTGAATTTACTTGCAATTTTACCAACACATGGTAAACTTTAATCCATCTTTTACACGTTTATTTGCCTCTCTTTTCATTTTGACAGCGCCTCGATTGCAGGTGCTAGTTAGTAAATATGCTCTGACCGTACTATCTGTTGATAATAAACAGCGCCAACATCACTCATCCCAGTCAATTTGCAAGGGACAATTCTGCATTGAACTTATGGGTACGTTTGTTATTATAATTGAGGAGTGCTGTTTTTGTGGCTTTGAGTTGCGAGCAAAACCGACGTAAGATAAAAGCCATATGGCAGCAATTTGCATATGTAGTAGTCGGCCTACTTTGGACAAGCTTTCGTGGGCTGTCAGCCAGCCTCGGCAACAGAAAATGTTGCATGGCTTAATGTATACTATGTTTCGCAGAAAAAAGTACAAAACACATTCCTTGCATGCTTAAAATTCGCCTTGCACTGTCTACTGTACACCTATGCGTTTTTAGACAGGCAAATGAAACACATGTTTTGCATCTCCACTGACAGATAATCTTTGAGAAGTAAACAATCTTGGGTGGGTCAATCCTTTTCTAGACGTTCGCCTGGATACTTCCCCTCTGTGACAATCGTGCATTTGTTTTTTAAGTGCGTTTTTCTTATAATTACCGCTATTTTGGGCGAACAGGTAAGTAAAGTCAAGAACGTTTTCTTTGCTACGGTTTTAATGATACTTATAGTGAAATTAGTGAGGAAACCTTTATTGAAAAAGTTTATTCAAATCAAAACGTGACGAAACATTTATTCGAAACATTTATCCTAATATTGGTGTGACTTTTTAATTTAATATAGTAAATTGAGTTGGGTCATAATTAAACCCATGGGCAGCCATTAGGGAGAGTCACTTAGAAGAGCGCTCTCCAAACTCCGGCTCTAGTAAAGGTACCAAAACAAGGGCTTCTACCAAGTTTTCCGGTAAGGATAACAAACAAAAAAAGAAACGAAATGCAAACTCAGGACAGCAGAAAATGCAAAGCAAAGGCGAGAAGAAAGACTTTAGCGCTAATAATACGGCATCTGAACCAACCAAGCAACAGCGTACAGGCCAACGTGTCAACCGGGTTGGAATGTGCTGATAATAGCTGGGAAGCAAAAATTACATGGTTAACGCTAATGCGACGGCAAGAACAAAAACTAACTCCTGGCGGACAGCAAAACGACATTTGCGCGACAATCTGTTTTAAGTATTTTCGACTAAATTATAACATTCTGCCCGCATCCTTATTGGGATAAATAAGGTAATTTGTTGGGAAACTGGTAGCACCGATGTCGCCGATGTGCATAGTATTGAAGTGGTGACGACGAATGGTTCTTAGTGGGTATTTGAGGATCAGGGGCAAATGGACGATGTGCGGCAGTACCCATGATCGGTCTTAGCATTGGCGCCGCTGATGTACAATGTATTAAAGTAGCAACGATAGACAGACTTACGCTTATGTCAGAAGGATTTGGTACTCAACTTACGAAATGCAATCACCAGCAAGGAATAAAGTTAAGAAACATGTCAAAGAGATATGCACGTTTAAAATGTTTTCTCCATTTTCAACGGTTTCAAAGGAATTCTCAAAATTATGTATGTTATCGATCTTATCTGAAAATTTTAAGAAGATCAAATCAAAACTGTAGTGTCTGATACGATGGAAAGTCCATAAAATACCAAAATCGTGCGTTATTGTTGTTGTAATTGGAGAAATTTCAAATGGCTATAAGTTCTGTGGTCTGTAACCTAGTGGTTAGTGCATGAACCCATAAGCCGAAGATCCCAGGTTCAAATCTCGTTGGGAGCAACGTGATTTAGTTCAGGGGAGTTTTCGGACAGACTACGAGTGTTCACTCAGTGGTGATATGTACTGATTTAATCAGATCATATCATAGCTGAGCAAGCACACGGGAGCATGGTACTGACCAAACCACCTTCCGAAAAAATCAATACGGTCATGAAAATGAGATACTCTAACTATCTCTAAGTGAAGGCCCGAGAGGGGCTGTTGTGCTACAAAGAAAAGAATAACTTCCGTGAAAATGTGTCGATTTTCATCAAACTTACAGAGCACTAGGAAATTTTGTAAGACTACTTAAATATTGAATTTCGTTAAGTTTAAGGGTATCCATACGATTTCATTGTGAAAAATTTGAAATTCGAAGATCATACTATTATCATCAAAGTTGAGTCCCTCCCCTATATAGGAAGACCCCTTTTAAATACCTGCTAAAATATTTTTGTAGTTTGGAGAGGGCACCACTTTACACCAACATACAAAATTTGATATTTTTAGCTTATATCGTTTGCGAGAAAAATTGCTGTGACACACGGACGGACGGATAAACAGGTCGTGATTTTAGTAGCGTTTTGTAAAAAAATTTTACAAAACCCTAATTACAAAAATATAGGCGAGTATATGACGCCAGGGTGGATCATATTTATGCGTTGATGTCTCATGTGGAGCCATATTCTATGGCTACGAAACCCTTGTCGATTATAGGTTGATCATGAAAAATTATTAAAACAGCATTTAATTGGATTCTTGTTTTTGTGCGACCGCATATAAATTATTTGAATGAGCATATTTCAGAAAAATTACCTTATTTGTCGTGCAGTAAGTACATATCCATTAGCGTCGAATTTCTTAGCGTTGAAATGATTTATAGGATTTCTCGTATAACAGTAACGAGTCGCTTTTTCTGGCTTTGAAGCAGCGTTTGTATTCAATGCTAACATCTGTGAATGTACAAAGGATATATAAATTTTTACTAGTTTGTTTTTCTTTCATGTTTAGAATCGGGCCTACTTCAGTGGTACAGCTACTTAGTACATATCCATTAGAATCAAAAATCTGCGAGCGATGAGGGTGTCTACTATATACCTTTCGTTTAACAGCTCCTAATCCAATTGTTTGGCGTTTACTTAAGGGAGATTTTTTTGTTGGAAATACCTGTTAAGAATCCAGATTGTAGTGGTTTTCATATCTATAGATATTTTAAAATATAAAATAGATTGAGCCTTTTTTGTCATTTTTCGATTGAATATTTCTTTTATTTGAAAAGGATTTTATTTAAGTACATATTGTCCATTATTATCTATGACCTTTGACACTTTTTGGGTACAGCCATTATTCCATCTGTGTAGAACTTTGTGGTTTATCGGCAAAAAACTTGGCCAAGTGATTTACACAGTCCCTTTTTGAAGTGAATTTCTTTTCATTAAGGAAGTTTTGCAGAGACCGAAGCAAGTGGTAGTCTAATGGTGCAAGTTCTGGAATATATGGTAGATGTATCAAAACTTCCCAGCCAAGCTCTGTGAATTTTTACAGGGTCAGTTAGTTACAGTTACAGGGTGGTCTGGCATCGTCATGATGGAAGACAATCCCCTTTCTATTGCTCAATTTTCGCCGATTTTTTGAATTACTTGTTGCAATTTGGTTAATTGTTGACAGTACAGAGCCAAATTGAGTGTTTCGCCAGGTTCTAGCACCTCATGACAAACGATTCCCTTCCAATCCCACCAAACACACAGCATAACCTTATTTAGTATCGATCCTAGCTTTGAAGTCGTTTGTGATGATTTACTTTTTTTCAACCATGATCTTTTTCGAACGACATTCTTGTATCTGACCCATTTTTCATCGCCCGTAATGATTTGCTTCAAAAATGGCTCGATTTCGTTGCGTTTTATTAGCATTTCGCAAATGGAAAATCGGTCGATCAATTTTTTTTGTGTTAATTCATGTGGCACCCGGACGTCGAGCTTCTTTGTGTATCCAGCCTTTTGCAAATGGTTCAAAACTATTTGGTGATGGATATTTAGTTCCTTAGCAATGTTTTTGTAAGATTTCATCGACTTTTTCAGTGATTGGTCGACCTGAGCAAGGTGCATCTTTGACATCAAAATTTCCAGAACGAAGTAAAGTGAAGATCTCCTGGCTGTGACTTTTGATAAAGTATCTTGACTGTAGGCACCACAAATTTTTTCACGAGCCTGCGATGCATTCTCACCTTGATCGTAGTGATATTGTAAAATATAACGATTTTTTTCCAGAAATGTTACTCATTTTTAAATGAATACATCTTTTGACACGAATGACGAAATACAAGACTGTCCACATGAGAATAGTAGACTGAAATGTCACCTTTCAAACGCATGTCAGTTTGACTGAATCTGATTTGTATTGCCCGATATATGACAACGAACAACATTTAGTGACAAAAAAGCTTAATACTTTTTAGACTATCCAACAAACAGGTTTTTGTGTTGAACAGCTATCGCCAGATTTTACTTAAAAATGGTACCTTAGACACAGCAGTTTTGAGTACATATCCATTAGAATCAAATATATCTGAATTAGTTTGGCGGTTCACTTGGACGTCAGCATTCGGTGGATGCAAATTGAATTGCAGATTCAAGTCTGACTTTGCTGCCGTTATCTAGGAAAGAAAAAATCTTTTTTAGTCGAAAATCTATTCTATATATATTAAATATTTATTTATCATTCATACACAGATAGTAAATTGGAAAGCAGTAATATAAATGTCCTTATTTCCCGTTAGGTAGAATTTATTTTTATGAAATTTTATGAGGTGCTAAGAATGTCATTAATCGAAAATTGCTCACCTTGCTTATGGCACTTTTGAGTACATATCCATTGGAATCAAATAAGCTCGAATTGCCTGCATTCATTTCTCTTGAACCGCAAAAGGATTCATTTTGTTCAAGTGTGTGATCAATTGCTTTTTTGGTGGAATTCAATACAGGAAGCTTTAAAGGAATAAAATAATAATATTACTCACTAAATTCTGTTGAATATTCATTTGTTTCAGGCGTAAAATGTTATACTCATGTTCTTTTTCTGGTTGGTATCGTATAAAATTCAGATTCAACTTTAATGACATAAATACATCAAATCCGCCAGAATATCTTTGACCAATTTTATGGATAGCTTAGCATGGTTTTCAGTATAAAAAGGGGTTTTAATATTATTTTCAGAATCACTATAGATCTGTGTTCACTTAAGTGATCCCTTTCGTCGCAGGGTACTCTGCAGAAGCTGCTGCTAAGCCTACCTACTAACATACGCATCTATCTTGAGTCATCTTTACATACTTCTGGTTACTTCTTACCACAAGGAAATTCAGTCAACACATCAAATTGAGATTTATTTCCTTACTTTCATTTTGGTTCAAAACGTTCAAACCGCAACTGAGCTTAAATTTGAGTATAGTTGAAGCTGTCTTTGAAGATGATGTTCCATGTTCAGATATACTCGCAAGTTATTGTTGCCATGCCGTGTCAACATTATAATTGCATCATCAACAGAATGACAATTTACACATAAAACAATAAATCATTATTGGACGGATCAAGAACATACTTGGATGATCGGCAATTAAAAACACTAATGACGTCATTGGCACTTATGGCATTACAACAACATCAAAAAGTATGGAATTGTTAATTAATAACATTGATGACGTCATCGGTGCTTACGTAATTCCGAAAGTAGGAGATATATTCATTACCTGAAGTTGGCTTTATTTGAAATATATTTTTTTGACATTAATATTTATAGATTTCGGGTATGTGGCTGGCGCGGACGTGGCGTAATTTTCACACACTTTTCGTAGTAAATCAGACAATATTTTGGCAAAAATGGGTCAAAAGTTAGCTTCCAAGTGCTCACTTGATTCTGATTTATCTGCGTAGACATTCGACTTTACATATGCACAAAGAAAGTAACCTCACGATGTCGAACCGCATGACTGCAGTGGCCAGTTAACAGGGCGATGTCATGAAATTAATTATCCGTCAAATGTGTTTTTAGTAAGCTAATTGTATCGCACACTGTGTGGTATATGGTGCCATCCTGCCGAAATCACATGCTAGCAACATTAATGCCTTCCAATTGAGGCACCAAAAAAATAGTAACCATGTCTTTACACTCCTCACCGTTGACTGTAACATTGCTACCATTGTTGACTATATATGGACCGATTATCCCACGTAGCCATTTAACCAAAAGTGTGTTTCATCACTGAACAAAATTTTTGAATGAAATTATAGATCAATGTACCAAAATAAATTTGAACAAGTTAAAAATATTGCTGCAGTGTGAGTCGATTCATGATGAATTGCCAAACACAATAGAACCAACCTCAAAACAACCGATAAGCTTGACATCGGCTGACGCTGGAAACAGTGCCGCCATTTTTAAATTCGTCACCTCTAGAAATACTGCGTTATATAATGCCTGAGCACAAACACATGAAGACTAGTTAATCAGCGACGTAAGTGGCATCAGTACATGTGATAGTGAAAGTGACAAAAGTATTCTGAATTATAATGAAGAATGATTTATGCGGAAATTATTTTCAGTGACTTGGTTAAAGTAAAATGAGATAAATAAATACTTTATCGTAATTGAACTTTAGTTTTTACTCCCGTGGAAATCGTAAATCATGTCACGCACCTAGTGCCCACAAAAATATTTTTGCACTCATTTTTTGTAAGCCGAGCAGTCGCCTAAGCAAACTGCTCGAAAATCAACATATTGCTGTTCCAAATTACAATTGTAAATTTAAAATAATGTCCATCATTTTAATTTGCAATTGAAATCTGGACTCGGCAACCCCCTTTCTGACAGGGCTCTTCCACGATTGCACTTTTGCAATACCATGGAAAGTGGATGGGAAGCTCGTCGACTGGTTTTTGAGTGATCCCGTAAGGCGACGACGAGCAACAAACGAGAAGTCTGTTATTCACCTTCACGACGGTCACGTCGCAACGCCCAAGGGAGGGATCGAAAAAAGAAAAGTTCCCGTAGCTGTGGTCGTCGTATCCATATAGAATTGTCACTTTGCACGTCTTAATAATCACAAACCACATGAAATGTTATAAGTACGGATGTTTTTAGATATATAGTGTGCTTTAGTGTGCAGCCATATCTACTAGATTGTTTGCATGGATCATGGTCGCGAAATACAAGTGAAAATAACGCGCCGTGGACGTCGTCATCGTTTTCTCGGGAAGTCTTCGAGAGAACGCCACGCACGTCTCGAAAAACCGCGCCAGAAAAGGAAAAATTGCGTGGAAACAAGGCCCAGTTTAAATTCATTGAGAGTAGCCAAATTCACTTGGCCATCGTAATTTGCATTGCATTTCACCTTTTCGTGTACTGGAAGTTGCGTACAAACAACGGGAGTTCTTGCAGTGGACGTGTGTCGTAGCCCCGTGCAAATCTGTGGAGAGTGCGAAGAAGAGCTCACGATTGGCGACATTGCATAAGTGTTCTTGCTCTTGCGCCGACCTTTTTGATCGCGCCAATAAATTGAGTGGTAGTAGATATGTGTACAATTATTCACTAGTTAAGTACTTGAACTGTGCATTACTCATAAATCCTGACGCTACAACATTTTTGGCATATACATCGGCAGCTGGTGGAGAAGACTAAATTGAAGGTTCAAGAAGAGTTTCAATTCTCAGCATTGGTCTTAACAAAAAGCCTGAGTCTAGTGAGGCGTTTGCATATAGAAGATGGCTGTATCCGTTTACAAGTGCTGAATCAATTGATTGTCGATTGAAATAGGAAAGTGTGATCGATGTGCTGATTAAGCATTGAGTAATTGTCATGCCTGGTCATATCGTCAATGGGTTCTGGAGCGCGCATCTCATGTACTACGACCGGAAATCCTGCATACGGAGAGGCTCATCAAGAAGCATATCATTGATTATAGTTGCTTTCATTATCGCCAATTGGTGCTACAGAAAATGTTTGAAATAGGGATAAGGAACGAGATGAGTATCCTTTCCTAAAAGACTGGATAAATTTTTATCTAATTAATGGTATATCATCGGTCGAGGAAATTCTACCAACTCTCTTTCCAAATATAAATGCAAACTCTTTGAAAAAAAGACAAATTGAAATGTTTTCTACGTTGTTGTAACTTTGCGGCGTACGATATCAAATTTAGCGATAATATGAAAAATCTTTTTGGTTTTCGGGAATCATTCGAGGATCATCGTCGTGCGTCATTGAGGTTAATTGTAGAAATAATTCCAATAAATAGCCAGCCAGCGCATTCACGCGTCCCCAGACAACGCGAATCTCGGCGGATCTCAACATCCTCTTCCGCTTAGGCAGCAGACCATCGTTGCAGTCCTTTACGGACATTTTATCTAAACATTTTACTACAGACGGCTATATTGTCTTTATTTTTTGGTCGTTTCTCTCTTCAAAGCTGGGAAAATTGCGAAATATATTCTACTACCATTTTAACCAACTGGGTATGATTATTTGCTTTTTCAATAAAGAGAATAGAAAGTAATGCTGAATAGTTTGGCCCAAAATGGATCGGAGGAATTCGAATTCTTGGCTAATATATGAGGGCAGCCCGATAAGTACTTAGCCTACAAAAGAAAAATGAAAATTTTTGGAAAAGTGGCCATATATTTCTCAGCATAATCTCCTCTTAGCTCGATACATTTGACCCAGCGATGCCCCAACTTCTTTAATCCGTCTGAAAAATACGCTTTCTCGAGGACTGCAAAGTAAGATTCCGTGGCGGCGATGACCTCTTCATTTGACTCAAATTTCTGCCCGGTCAGTGACTTTTTCAATTTTGGAAGCAAACAGAAGCTGCATGTGGCCAAATCTGGAGAATATGCTGGTTGGGGTAACAGCTCTTAGCCCAATTTGGCCATGGCAACGGCGGAGGTGTGAGCCGGTGCATTGTCCTAGTGGAACCAAATGGCGCCTTTTTTTCTGCAATTCGACGGCAAATCGGCCAAATAATTCGGCATAGTAGAGCCTTGTGACCGTTTTGCCCTTCTCCAGGTAATCGGTGCAGATCACACCTTGTGAATTCCAGAAAACGGTGGCCATCAACTTTCTGGCTGATTGGACAGTCTTCGCCTTCTTTGGAGCACGTTCGTCGTGTGAAGTCTACTGTTTCGACTGGTCCTTGGTCTATAGTGTATACCAGTGAAGGCATGTTTTATCAACTGTCGCGAAACGACGCAGAAATTCCTTTGTTTGCACTTAAACAGCGTCAAACACTGCTCTGAAGAGGTCTGATGGTTGCGTTTAATGTCTAGAGTAAGCAAACGTGGCACCCATCGCTTTCTCATGTCCAAAAGTTTTCTGTAAGATATGACCCATGCGGTCTTTTGAGATGCCTATTGTCTCATCTATTTCATGCACCTTCAATTGGCGGTCTACTTATACGAGCTCGTCGATTTTTTATTACCAATTCCCCCGCTGCCCCACCAATATATTGGGGTTATTTCGGCTGAGGCTCCACCGACCCAACTAACTCACCCGAAGACGGGCGTGGGCGCCACTCGTTCGATTCTCCGAGCCTCCCAAGGGGTCATCCAAACTAGAAAACAACGGTCCGGAGCAAAATTAACACTTGTACAAGTTTTGGTGTTCGCCGCCACCTAGTCGTGAAGATCACCTTCAAAAAGAAGCGCTACCACACAGAACGAGTTAGAATGTTTCACCGCCACACAAAACTCGTAGTTTCCCACACCAGGGCGACCGACACTAATTGAAACGACACTAAAGTTCACTGAATACTACCACCTTACTTAACTTTTCCAGGCCTTCCTGCTGGTCTCCGTTGTCTCGTTCTTATATATTGTTCCAAATCCAAGGTTCATCTCCAATTTGTAGAAAATGTTGCCGCAGAATATCGCTCTGATTATTCCTCTGTCAGTTGATCGAAAACTCCCAAAACAAAGAAAAAGCGCGCCAACCTTCCCGGGCTTAAATAACCCCCGGGTTAATGTTTTTCGTGCCGTCCATCGGGAAAATCATGTTTCAGGAGTGTTTGTTTCCGTTTGTTTGAGTAGTTCCCCTCTCTTTGATTTCACTCACAACAAGTTCCACTCAATGGCGATCCTAGTGGGAATTAAGTGCAATAAGTACATTACGCGCTGAGTGCGCTGAATGCATTTGAATGACAGTTCAAACTGTCAGTTATGTCTATTTACATCGCGACGTGAGATGAGGCTTTTGACAATAATCTTTGCTATTCCTTTTTTTCCTTGAGCCGGCGCTAATATTTCCTAGTTTTTCTTATTCCCGCCGGTAGTTTAATCGCCATGCCCATGCGTGGAGTGCCGTGCGTTTATATATATCCACCAGTTTCAACTAATTTCGGTCGTCGAATCTCTCCTCGGGAATGTCGCGAGTTTGTTCATTTAGATTTCCGTGGTGGATTAAAGTGAATTTGGTGCGAATAAAGTGAATGGTGCGCCTCGGCACGATGTCGTTAGCCAGTTAGATGAGGAGGTAAGATATTCAAAAGCTGTATCCGTATTTTTTCTTGCAGCCTAGCGGATTTATCAGCTTCCTCTTATTTGAGCTTGTCGGTAGTCGGCGGTCATTTGTTGATGTGCCAAAGTGAGTTTTTGGTTGATATCTTTAAGCTCATTCATAGCCTCTTGTTTGGCTAAAAACTCACCACGAAGCTCTGCCAATTGTTTTGCGTGGGCGTCACGTAGTTCATCCATTTGACTATCGAACATTACGCGCGACGCTGCAGCCTTTGGTTTTTCTTCAGCATAAATTGTTGAAACATGCTCAGCTGCTTTTAGTTTCGCACATTCTTCCTGAAGACCATCGAGTTGTTCTTCGTGAGTTCGCTTTTTGTTCTCGAACTCTCGCATTGATTCCTGCAATGACTTCATTCTGGCTTCATGTTGTGAGCTCAACAAACGGTATTCGCCTGAATCCTTTTCATATTCAGAAATTTTTTTTATTTGAATCTGTTTGTAACACCTCCTGATTCTGACATTTTTGTGCGATATTTTTGGCTTCCGATTTAATTTTGCTAATATAAAGTCAAGCCACTGTGAATTTCTTTTCAAATGTAGCCTATGTCTGTTGCAATTCCTCGTTCATAGTATCAATATCTTTGTTTTTGGTCTCGATTTCTTTTGATTTTGGGATCATAGTTATCAGCCAATTCTTCTAGAGCTTGAAGTACTTCTTTCAACTCCTCCTTTGCACTTTCATTTTCTTGTTGCTGCTACTTTTAATTTACGTTCCGCCTCAAGTTTGCGCTTTACTTGTACTTTACTTGCCACCAATGAAATGTTAAATTCGCGAGTGTCTTCCTTCGGTATGCGTGCCGTTGCTGCCTCAGCAGCATCTCTGTTTTTGTTACTCGGCTCGTTCCTCTTTGGTGGCATGTATGGATCTTTGCTGGATCTTCGTGAGTATAAAGATGTTTTCGGCGGTGGATCATTAAGTTTATGTCCTTGGCCGGAAGCTTAGTGGCTGCAAATCTGATAGGAATATCGGCTTTAACGACAGTCTCACGTTTAGAACCGCACTCAAAATCGTTCCCCTGTTAATTTCAATAGCACTCAGGCTCGAGTTTAAATTAGTCGAACTATATACTGCATCAAAATTCATTGCGAGTCTATGTCGGAAGGTAGAGCAATGAAAACACAGGCAGTATGAAACCTTGATTTGGGGAAATGATGTAAATGCCCGCATATCACGAACACCTCTTGTTGCATGGCGGGAGCAATGATTCAAATTCGGATTTCCTCCCAGCGTTGCATGTTATTTTGTTTGCAACGCAATTCTGATTGCTTCGTGGGGTTATATATTTTATGCTGCGGTATATGTTGATTGGATGTCGAAAGTTTCCGCTACCGTGTGACCTAGTCGTAGAGCCGGGAATTTGCGTTTCGTTTTGAGCTCGCGTTGGTTCTTTATGCTTTCAGCGCTTGTTACGGCTTGCGTTGTCCATAATGTGGCGTGTAAATTGGAAGCGACCTAGCTACTTAAGTTTAATTACATGACGTTAAAAAGCAAAAAAATATTATAGGGGCTTGCTTTCCGTAATCTAACAAGTAGTCATTTTATGCCTGGAAATTTAAATTACTTGCTGTTGGTTACATTATTAGATTACCAAAGAGTTAATAAAGTGTGGCTTGGTATTGCGTAGGCTTAAATCTTACGAAATAGCGTATGGTGGTGTTCGAGGTGAGCAACACTATGAAATCTCGATGTTCACCCGTAACATTTTGTCTCATTATCCTCAATGGTAGCAATTTTCAGGGCATCTGGGCGTGCCTCATCAAAAACAGATGTGCGACTATGTTGAATTTCATTAAATCGATTTTTCACAGCCATCATCGCAGGAATAGAGTCACCGTATTTAGCATCCAAGTGCTCTTTGATTTCTCAGTGCAGTTTCCTTTCCAAAAACAAGAATCGGATCACCGACCGATATTACTCCTTCTCCATTTTTCTAACATCCGCGGACATGCCCGCTTTCACATGTGGTCAAAACAAAGCAACGAGTTCGATTCAGCATTCAATGAAGCTGTATGATCCGTATAAAAGCGAGATTCTTCAAAATTTGGCTGATAAATGTACACACCCCGACCAAACACAAGGACAAAGAAACGAAGGAAACTTTCTACAATTACCTTGAAAGACTATTCAACTTATTGTCTACAAACGACATAAAAATAATTCTTTGTGATTTCAATGCTAAGATTAGCAATGAGTGACTTTAGGCTATAGCCTCTACAATGAAATAAATGAAAACGGCCAGCGCCTGATTGACTTTGCACGCAGCAGGAATCTAGTCATACGATCGACTGTTCTCCCACATCGACGCATACATAAAATGACATGGGTATCACTGAATGTCAACATACAAAACCAGATCAGCCGCGTTTTGATCCAACAACGTTGGGCCCGTAGCATACTTGAAGTTCGTATATACTGAGGAGTCAATTGTAACTAGGATTATTACTTGATCAAATTAACCCCTCGATGTCGTATGTCAAAGGCGTATTCGGAGAAGCAAAACTAGTAGGGCTACAAATCAGTGAGAACAAGTTGAGTAAGCAGGAGAGTGCTCCTACCAGAAGGTCTTTGTAAACATCCTAAGGTTAGAAACAAGTTTTCTAACGGCGTGGATCGATAACTTGAATTATTCATCCAATACTTGGATATGAAATCGTTCAAATTTATACAAAATATGCACAGTTTCTTTCATAAGCACAGTGCAGCCGCCAATTTAATCTAGCTTAAATGATTTTTCTGAATGCTCGGCCGATTGAACATGTTCAAGTTAAACACTATTCCTTAAATTTTCATGAAAATTGAAAGAAAATAAAAGTCTCTAAGTCAATTTTAAATATATATAGGGTTTTCCAATAAGAGGTGTTATTTTGAAAAGATCTTGTGATTTAACACCTTGCGAAAGTGGATTTCCCATCGCAACTCCGTCTTTCGTCTTATAAAATTTCCCCCGAAAGGTGAAATAATTTTCGATCATGCAAAGTGTAAATTACCTTTCCTACCTTTTATTAGCTTAAGCAAATTTCCCTAATTACTTTTTAATGATCTAGAGTAAATTTCCTTAAACACAGCTAGTATATAAGCAGGGATGTGAGTAAAAATTAATTAATCGCTGAAGAAGACCGAACGATTACGGTCGAAAATCGATTTCGAGAATAAAAATAAATACAATACACAAAATTAAAAGGAAGCTGTCTTTTTCTATTTTCAGTTGGAGTATTTTGTGAAGGCGAAAATGTATTCGATTACAAAAAGAAGGAAGTTGAACTCCACTTTCGAAATGTTTTGGGAGCTATGGCTATGGCTCGCTTTAAACTAGTTGGGTACACTATGAATTCATCATTCATTCGGCTCATTCCGGAGAGCGGCTTAGATGCTTTGTACGGGTTGTACAATACTGTCTGCATCGCGCAGCGCGGTACTCTTACCATAAAGCAGGATAATTAGCGTCCCGCAGACTTTATCGTGGGAAGCATTATTTAAGCCTTGAAACCGAGACCCTCACGCAGGACGGTTGGCGACACTAGTTGTAAGGCTCAGAGGTGTACGACAACACTATAGTGAGATAAGGCTCAGAATCTAACGTAAAACGTTATTGTTAACCAGGAAAACATTAACCCTAGAGTACGAACGTTCGCCTGTGAGGCGGAAAAAAGTCGTTTTTTTTACGTGCCTCCCAAGCCGTTGCTACTATCATAGCCATCGCTTATGACAACTCAGTTTAGTGCTGACCGAGTGTGTACGCAGAAATGCATTAAAATCTGCTTTTGGGTTATTGAGTTGTTGTTATTTTAGGTGCCTGTGAGGCGAACTTTAGTGTTAAGTAAGGATTTTTTTCATATTAAGCTGTACTTAATTTTTGCGATTTCATTAGTAACGTTGTTATATTTTAGCGGGATGACATCAGAAAAACAAATTCTCCAGTGGTTGAAAGAATTGAAGTCAGAAGAAAGTGATATCGAAGATCACCTGGAGAAACAAAGCAATTCAGAGGAGAGTGGGGGTGAAACAGATAACCATGTGAACTCAGACGATAATGAACAAAACATAATAAATAAGGAACTAGCAGCGGTTGGTGATTCTGAAGCACTTGAAACAAATCAGTCTGATTTAGACAAACTGATATTAACGCCACCCGGAGCTGTTTTAAGAGGCAGAAACAGCTTTGTGTGGAATTTAACACCGAATTCTGTTAGAAAAAATACACGAAGAACACTAATTCTACTTGGTGTTCTTATGTTGAGCGGTGCGATGAAAAATAAGCATTTGCCTACTTCAGAGCGCTTTGATACCACCCTTTGTGGGTCCAAATATATTGCGGCAAAAAGCGAAGATCGCTTCGAGTTCTTGTTAAAATGTCTTCATTTTGATGACGGTAGATAAAGATCAGATAAATTTGCACCGATTAGAGACATTTGGGAGTTGTTTGTCAAACAGTGCAGAGATATGTATAAACCTGGAACCTACGTTACAATAGACGAACAACTGCTCTCATTTTGCGGACGGACGTTTCATAATCGAAGCGTACAGTGAGACAAAAGGAGCGGTGGACACTTTTGACCAAATGAGTGCTCGTTATAATACCAGCCGCAAAACGAGACGTTGGCCTGTTTGTATGTTTTTTGGTATTTTAAATATGTCAATCCTAAATAGCTATGTAATATATGCTTCCAATTGTACAGCTTCTCACATAAAACTAATAACCAGAAGAAATTACATGAAAGACTTGAGCAAGACTTTATGTCACGATCGGAGCTCAACACGTCTTGAAGCACAACCCAATATGCCCAAAAGACTGCGGGGTTTGATACAAGTAGAAATTGGATGCTCCGAAAATCAACTCGGCGATTCTCTCTAACTCGCAGTTAAAAAAAGGAAAGAGATCCCTTTGTGATTTCTGTCCAACGAAAATAAAACGCATGAGTATCTACAAATGCACCTTATGCAATAAAACATATTGTATGGAACACAGGTCATCAAATTGTTTGGAATGCGATAAAATGTACCTCAAAAAACCCTCAAATTCAATTTAATCTGCAAGGTAAACCTGAACGTGCAAGGAAATAATTTTTCTTTATTTCAAAGATCATTTCAATACCTCAACAATGATGTGAAATTGAAACCGAAAGTTGTAAATTAATTTATTAAATTTCCTTATTTAAAAAGCGATTACCATGAAAAAGTGACTGAAGTATGTGTTCATTTTAAATATTAAAAATTAATAAATTGCCTTTATTTTATGAATCAATTTATGTTAGATTTTATGCACTGAACTGTAATCTTCTAACGCTAAAATCTTTCTTCAATAAAACTGTTTTCTAACATAAAAAAAATATTTTCTTTGAAAAAGTTGCCTCAGTCGATTGTTAGTATTAACGTAAGAAAGATCATGTTAGTACTCTTGGGTCAAAGTCGAAATAGAGAAAATGTTTAAGTAAAAAATTTTATAAAATGGATTTTTATAAATAACCCTGGGCAAATTTGTTGTAGCTAGACCTTGACCCTTATTTCTATGATATCCGTGTTGTACTTACACAGTTGTTTCGTACATAGCCATTTGAGTCAAATATATCGGGAAACACATTTACTAACGGCATACTCTTATTCGGCTCTATGATATTATATCCTGATAATTCTTTCGATTCAGACTTCTGAAAATGTGAATTTTATACCAGATATACAAAGAAAATTAATGATATAGGTACCAATAATTTACTGAATTCATGAAGTTCGTTGTCTTCTTCAGTCTCATTTTCTTTTTGTTCAGTTTCACTTTCCTCTGATAGCTGAAAGAATTCGATATTAATAAATTTCAATTAGCGCTGGCTTTTACAATCCAACTTACTGCAGTGAAAAGATTTTTAACTTGCGTTCTAACAGTTCCGCCTTTGAACAAGTTCTATTTGAAATTAAAGAAAGATTACCATGTTTTAATTACTAATAATCTGTTTAAACATTTCTAATACTTACCAACTCTTCATTGATTATTTCAGATCCCAATGAACTTTCTCTTCCAGTAACATATCCGTCATCCACACTTTCTTGCGAGCTCAATTTAACTTGTTTACTAATTTCTTCAAATGAATCAAAAACTTCCTCCATTTTAGTGGTGCAGTCATTTGAATTCTCATCGGTCATAGGATCCATACCCAATGGGTATTTTATTCCTATTTCCTTTGCAGATTTAATTCGGCTTCTTAAAGCATGCGTTATTAGTATACAAATAATCACTAGGATAACAGCAGCAAAAATAATAACAAGCGTAGACATCAGAGGCCCGTTACACTTGTACGGAATTGCTGCCGACCAAGGACCATGGAGGAGTCTTATTTTATAATTTAGTTTTGAGAAATAGTGCTCTAACTCAAAGGAACTGGAGATATCGTACAAAATCTTGCTGTTTAATATGTTAATCAGTTGCTGTTGATCTTGCAGATTCGATAAGTTCGTGCATTTCGGGGATGGGACATGAGTTGCAATATTTATTGCTCTTACTGAAAATTCATAATTGTTTTTTGAGCTAAAACATTTCAAGTTTTCAACAGCGTAACTGGTTTGATTGAAAATAAATAAATTTTTGGTTGTATTTAGCTCTTTGCTCCCATATTTTACTTCATAAACTCTGATAGACTTCGATGTTTCGGACTCAACCGCCCAAGTGAGGTTTATTGCTTTGTGATTGATTTCATCTACCTGAATGTATGATATTACTGGTGGTTCTGGAAAACAAAATAACAGTAAATTTCAGTGAATGCTTTGGATTTCAAAAATTAAAAACAATATCTGGGAATCGACACCTGCATAGCTGACTTTAAATTAATGTTCATCTGTGCAAAGAGAGAAGGAGAAGAATGAACAATACGAGTATAATTAAACAGGATTGGTAAAAAGGAGTATTCTTCAACCAGAAGGCTTTGTATCCATATTATAAAATGTTGAGTCATTCAACTGTTCTGTAGTGATGCGGGTATGTTTAAATGTCCATTCAGGATTGCAGCGATGGTCTACTGCCTCGGCAAAACAGGATGTTGAGACCCGCCAAGATTGGCCTTGTTTGGGGACGCGTGAATGCGCTGGCAGGCTAGCAGTGCGGTGTCGTGGGGCGGGTTATTTCCCCCCTAGCACAAGGACCCACTACAAAAAAATTCGCATTCACGAATCAAACCATGCAAAAATGCCGATCGACTGGTGTCGAAGCCGAGGTACCTACTAAGGGTTGGAGTGCTTGTTCGTAGAACGAATTGGGCCGGTCAAAAACGGACGAACTTACAGAGACTTCGTCGCTACTGACGATACTTATGGTCCATAAATAAGAGTGGGGCATCCAGATGGAAGCGGTGCCCCCTCGCACCTTCCAACCGGATCAAGATTCAAACGTAGACTTTTATAAAAAAATCAGTTGTTTTTTTTACAGTCTTTTAATATATTTAATAATTTGTAATTGAGGATTTTCGTTTTGTTTTTTTGTTTGTTAGAAGTATTCACCAATTGTTGTTTTATAGGAAGAAAAAATTCTAGAAAACTTTCTTTTGCACTTACTCCAGTATCATTCATCCAGTTGGTTCTTCGAAAAAGTCAATTTTATTTTTAAATTAATACCTGTTTACAGTACCAATTTTCAGCTACAGGTGTATTTACTTCTGGCGATGGGGAAGACGGCACTCAACTAACCGCCATTGTATTAGTTGATGAATGGAGGGTGGACGTAACTCTAGAAGTTTGGCCTGTCGGATATTCGTTAGCAACTGGCAATCCTTTTGTACGCCACAGGCACTATGTATACCCCTGAGGTATTGTAAAATTTTCTACCTGGTAAGAGCCGTTCTCACCTGTGAAAGACATCCGCCTGTTGATGCTGGAGTATCCACGGTGAAAAGTTGGGTGCGCGAAAATTCAAAAAGAAATCCGAAACAAACGGAATTTGTAATTGAATAATATGTATGTCGTTTGTCTTGTACCGTTATCACTATGCGCTCAGCCGACTTGCAAATTTGGATTCGCGCCAAAAACTATAGTGAACACTTGTAACTGAATTTTAAAAAAAACACAGCACATACAAAAGATAATACGCTTTGCTCAAATGTGATCCGTCATCAAAAACCGCGAACGACGTACTCGTCACGCTTTCATTACTCTTACAGCCAGAACCTTTATGCTCAGAACACTATCTTATATCCGAATATTAGATCATACACAATACACGAAATCAAAACATCGGTCGGAACCAAATGATTCCCATCCTTCTCAAATTCGCTACTGGGAAACTAAGCACAGGCAAGCGAGCACAAAGCTCTAAACGTGTTTTTCTTTTTGCCTTTGGAAAATTGCTGTTCGACTCGTAAAGCGTTATTCATACCGGAGATTTTTTCTCGTTGCACGCACGATTCGCTCCAAATGTAAATCGATGGAGGGAGAAGTCAATCTGTGACCGTGAACTAAATACGAGCTGCTACTGAGAAATCGAGGTCAGATACATGTTGTGAATATATATAATTCACTCAATTACTAAGTTGCCTGTTTCATTTCCGTCGTACCAGAATATACCCACGAGCAATACTGTTCAAACTTACTCTTAGCTCTCGATTGAAGTCATCCATACATAAGTTTGTGTGCGTCAGGATGAGACGTCGAATGCAATTATTTATTGTAGGCCAAGTAGAGACAGCATCAAGTTGTTTGGTCGGGCAATTCAAGGTTCTCCTTGTCGCAGCAGTTTAACGATAAATTTAATTTCCACGATCACACTGGACAATTTCGAAAACACAAATATTTTTAAATAACCAAAAACGCGATGGATATGCCCATCCGCTACTGAAAACTGAGAACGACTCCTATAACTGGACCACGCTCTCATGATTGGGAGGTGGACGACCACTCTTGAAACTTGAATTTCGTGTTGACTTCTGGGCCCCGATAGTGATTTGCAATGACTTGAGTTGGTTGGGTTTTAGGGCAACCGCGGGGTTTTGCGCGACTCCTCACTCCTTGATCCGGCGTCGATTTTTCGATCGGATCACGTTCCATGGACTGTATGGTGGGTAGTCACGGATTTGCACATTGGACGACGATATTAACTTAATCGTGGGATGCCCTGCACTGGCTTTTCACGTTTTCTGAGCAAGGGAAATGAGAACGGGCGGTCCGGTGTCGAGCTGGGACGATTCTTATTGGGTTGGAGACAACCTCGGACTTGAATAACGCAAAACCGGGGTTTTCGATCTTGCATTCCACGATCCTTTTCACAAATCCGTCACTCTCGGGGTGATATTTATTTATCAAGCGCCTGCAATCTACTGCGAAATCGTACCCCATGCTTATTTTCAAATATATTAACGAAAGACCCGACAAGGCAAGAACTATCAAATCCGTGAAAAGGATAGCTCACAACCCGTCCGCCGTGTTTAAGTTTTCGCAATCTCCCGTGGAATCCTCGATTCGTCCAAGTCTTTTCTTTCTTTTGCCGTGTCGGTACGCTGCTCGCTCGGCCGAGTTAGATTTCATTCGGAAATGCAGTACACGGACGGGATGCACTAAATCAGTGTTTTCATGTCAGAAATTTTAATTTGCAGATTTAAATTATCAGAAGAAAAAGAAAAATGAAAAATATTTTAAATAATAATAAAAAGTTAAATACCATGAAGAATATAATTAAAGGTAAACGTTTAGATTTAATATAAATGAATGCAATTAAAATCTCGGACAAGGGTTAGGAAAGTTTTTGAGCAGTTTGCTTGTGTGACTGCTCGATTACTACAGTTTGTAAACAGTTTTTATTTCGTAAACAGTGGATACACCACATGGAGTATCCTTCCATGTGTTGTTTTCACTCCCCCATCGGATGCGTCCTTAGGTGAGATAGTGCCCTAACCGGCTAGCCAGCGGATGTTTAGGAAATAAAATATCACTCGCGGATAAAAACATCTAAGTCGAAGCACTGACAATGCTCCACTTAGTATTCATTTGTCATGGAATCAGGACAACAGCCTCGGATTGAATTAGATAAATGGCAACGACTATCGTACATATGAAGGGTATGATAAGTACCAATTTTCAGTTTTTTATCTACACAGGTTATATCAATTATTATTATATTTATTAGATGTTACTCTTCTTGTCACGAAATTAATTACATTTTTAGGTCTTTGTAAAAATTTTTTTACAAAGACCTACTAGTTTCGCGACCTGTCTGTCCGTCCGTCTGTCCGTCCGTCCGTCTGTCCGTCTGTCCGTGCGTCACAGCTGATTTCCTCAGAAACTATAGAAGCTAGAATGCTCAAACTTTGTGAAAAGGTCGGAAGTGATGGTCTCTCAAAAGTTAAGGCCTTAACAATAATTTAAAAAATGTTTAAGGGGGGTCCCCCCTAATAACGAATTGGCCCTTAAAAATTTTTTATCAAATGAAAGGTCTTGACTGGAACTTTTAGAATCTGAAATAAAAAAATCATTTTATGAACTAGGGGGTCCAGGGGAAGGCAAAATGTACCCAAAATTTGTGTACCCCCCCTCGCGATTGGACACCTTTCAGCCGAAAAATCTGAAAATTATCACGGACGTGGACCTTTATGAGTACAAGGGCAACAAATACCTTAGAAATCGAAATTCACTCAACTTTGTTAATAATAGTATGATTTGTAGATTTTACATTTTTACCCATAAAATCAAAACGGTACCTTTAAACTTCTTGAAATTTCGCAATTATATAGACTAACATAAGATATATATGTTCACAAAATTGAATCATAACCAAGTGAGTTATAGCCATTTCAATCATATGGAATTACACCAACAATAACACGTGTTTATGGTTGATATATGGTTTTCCAAGAAGAGGTGTTATTTTGATATTAAAAGAAAAATGCCATTTTTAATACAAATGATCGAATGTTTATTTCATTATAAAGAAAAAGATATGCCGTTAATAGCAATAACTAACATATGGCAAATAACCACTACGACACGCTTACAGGACCATATCCTTTTCATGAAATTTTCCATAACCAAATCGCAAAGTGGTTGCCCTATGTCGCCGATAGCCTCACGAATTTCATCTTTGAGATCTTGAATCGACGCTGGGCTATTGGCATAGGCCTTCTCTATCACGTGGCTCCAAAGGAAGAAGTCGCAAGGTGTTAAATCAGAAGATCTATTCAAAATAACACCTCTAATTGGAAAACCCTATATATATTTAAGATTGACTTAGGCACTTTTATTTTCTTTCAATTTTCATGAAAATTTAAGGAATAGTGTTTAACTTGAACATGTTCAATCGGCCGAGCATTCAGAAAAATCATTTAAGCTAGATTAAAATGGCGGCTGCACTGTGCTTATGAAAGAAACTGTGCATATTTTGTATAAATTTGAACGATTTCATATCTAAGTATTGGATGAATAATTCAAGTTATCGATTCACACCATTAGTAAACTTATTTCTAACCCTAGGATGTTTACAGAGACCTTCTGGTAGGAGCACTCTCCTGCTTACTCAACTTGTTTATATAAATTCCTGAACTTCTTTCTCTTCTGGGCCAGTAGAAAAAAAACAGAGCTATGTGCCGAAAAATTGTAATATCTTGCTTCTTCAGGGTAGATCCATACCTACTTCATTTAGTATAACCAAATCCACTTCAGGATTTTCTGCAGATTAGTTCGAATATCACTCAATTTGTGTCATAGGCTTCTTATATTGGCATAAAAGATAGTTAATTTGTCGCATGATTGAGTTGTGTGGTTGGCAGTCATCATCAAAATTGTATTCAATACTTTTCCGAGCAATCACAATTCTTCGTTCATACTCTGGGTACTCCCATGAGTCTGTTCTGTCTGAGTGATCAGCATTCTTATTATTACCCATGCAATTGTAACATTTATCGTGTCCGCTTTTGCATTCTTTGAGCTCATGCTTTCCTCCACATTTCACACAAATTTGTTCTCCTTGTGGTGTGGGGTTACATGGAGCTAGTGCGATTCAGCACTTTTGCTTTTGCTATTTTCATGGAATTGCAATTCAAGAGTGTCTGCAAAGGCTTCGGCTTTTCCGGTGCTGCCGTGTTTAAGGCCATTTGGTCTGTGAAAGAGGGGGATATTTAGTTTGTTTTTCATCCTAAAATATTTTGAGGGGCACCAAAAGCTATTATCACCAAGTGCGAGGCTTTGGAACGCGAAAGTTTTCCTGACATTTTTCGGGTTTTTAGGACATCCTCCGTAGTTAGCGCGGTGTTCTCCTCCACAATTGATGCATTTGGGTTTTAGGTAATTTGCTTTTTGCAGTGCATAAAGTGATGAAGGCGATTGCACTTTACACAGCGAGCTTGAGCGTGGAAGTTGCTCGATGAGTGGCCAAATTGTTGGCAGTTATGACACATAGCTTGCCCGCTACGTGGTTTCATCCTTGGCAGATGAGATGGCAGATAGATCTAACGTTGCAGATTTCAGTTTCTGCTTTCAGCAGAAGGACTTTCACCAGTTTAGAGGGGCCGGATTGAAGTTTTACATAGAAGACTTAAATGAGGTGGAAGCCTTGCTGCTGGAGATCTTCTTTAATTTCCTCTACCGATAGTCCGGGAAGACTGCGAATTATGACGTTTAATTTTTAATCCTCAGGAAGGAAGTATGTGTGATACTGCCATTTTTGTTAATTTAACGACATGGTTATTTTCCTGCAATCCGTGGAGGAGGAAATAAATTTAGTTGTAAAGAAACCACTGAAGAAGGGGTCAACTAGATCCCGAAATACGTATATGAAAAAAAAAACAAAATAAACCCGTGTCGACGGGAAATACGAGTTTCATTTATTTAGCAATTAATAACACGAGGTCAAAACTTAAGGAATCCACAATTTAAATTTTGTATAAAAATATTTAAAAATACCGAAAATATCATGACAATTCAGATCAGGTTTTTTTCATCAATGTGTCCACCTCGTGCTGTGGTGATTGCAGTGCGAATTCTTGGAAGCCTTTCAACCAATTTTTGAAGTGTTTTAGTTGTGAGATTGTCCCAAGCTACTTTAAGATTGTCAAACACAGGGTTTTCACTGGTCTCGAGCATGTTCTTCACCTAGCGGTTGAGCTCATGCCATAATAATTAAATCGGGTTGGGGCCAGGGGATTGCGGTGGCCAACCCATAATTTTAACCACACCTTTCTCTTCCTTAGACCGTTGATAGATAGTGTGCTCGTAGTTATTATCTTGTTGGAAGATAAATCCGTTGCCGAAGAATCCAATGGCACTTCGTTGAAAAATATTATGATAGTGTTCCTTCCGTATTATTTCATCGATTCTGACCAGTTTTCCGACACGTTCGTAGCGAAAACACCCCCAAACCATCACGGAGCCTCCATCATGTTTAACTGTTGTAGCAATATATTGAGGATTATACCGCTCGTCTTTATTTCGACGAGCATACTGGCATCACCTGGATCCGAAAATATCGAACTTTGATTCATCGGTCCACAACAAAGATTTCCACTGATCTACTGACCAATCTTTATATTTTCGAATAAACAATAATCTTTTCCGCTCGTTTTGTGGTTGTAGAAGCGGGTTTTTCACAGCAACGCGGTCAAATTTGATTCATCGGTCCACAACAAAGATTTCCACTGATATACTGACCAATCTTTATATTTTCGAATAAACAATAATCTTTTCCGCTCGTTTTGTGGTTGTAGAAGGGGTTTTTTCACAGCAACGCGGTCAAAATATCCCTTCTCTCGCAAACGACGTTTGAAAGTATCCACTAGAATTGGGTTCGTTAGGGCTTCGTTGTTTTCGGCACGAAAGTCTGGTGCTGTTTTGAACCGATTTCGCTTGCTCATCAATAAAATGTGTTGATCATAAGCTTGATTTTTTTTGGGCGGCCAGAGCTTTTTCGATTAATATTTGTGTTGGTTTCGGCGAACCGCTTCAACGTGGTTTCAACTCTACACTTTGAAACGCCAACAATATTTGCAGTTTCACGGTAAAAAATAATGGGAATGAATTTGATAGTTCTAGTGCACATAAAAAACAGTAGAGGACAGAAAGAACCGCTATTTTTTTGACACGCACTCAAATGATTCAGAATGACTGTTTAAGACATTAGCGCCCATATTTCAATAGTTTAAAATAAAATAATGGGTAGTCATTATATCTGAAATTACAGAGCAAAAATGATGCTACCTAAAAATAAGAATTTTCAGTTCTTTTATAATTCCATTATTTTGACTAATAATAATTAGCTACAATAATTTAAAGCAAATATATGTAAACCATAACAAAAAAGTCTAGTTCTAGTTCATATACAAGATTTAGTCATAAAATACTGTTGAACATAATAAAAACAAACATTCACAAATTCAAAAAATCGATTTTTTCGAGGATGTCTTTATAATTTTGTACGGTAGTGTACACATTAGCCGTAGGCTCCAAATACACTCTTAGTTATACTTGTGTGTTACTTTTAATAGAGTTCGTGGGTTTCTTCTCCTTTTTTCCGATTTCTTGATAATATTTGGTAATTTTCACTTGATAAGATTCAATACTGCTGTTGGACTAATTTTTTTCATTGAATACTTTTTAAATTGAGAGTGTCATGTGGGTCATTGAGCTTTTGAGCACTTTAATGTTTTAAGTCTTGCTTTATGTTTTTACAAAGTTTATAATGGTTGGATCAATAAGGCACACTTAAATTTGAATTTATACAAAAATGAAAGTTAAACTTTCACGGGAAAATCGATACTGATATAAATTAAATTCGAAAACAAATTTACAGTTATAATTGCAGTCTTACCTTTTGTATCAGTGTGTGCTAGCAACACGTTACTTAGCGCTGAGTCTGCAACTGTACCAGCAACCACCGCAATGTTGTATACTTTATTGCTTTCGAGACCGGTAACGTTAAATTTCACTTTCTCTGCAATTAGATATTTTGTATCCAAAATTTCAATCCGTTTGTCATTATACCTTTAAAAATAAAAAACAATCTAAGCAGTGTTTCGTTAAATATTTAAAATGGATATATTAAACGAAAAAAACTCAAATGGATTAATTAATAGGATTAATGAAGATAAACATCAAACTACCGAAATAAGTTTAATTTCCTGAAAAAATCATACTTGCTTAGTTTTGTTAACTTACACAATTTTATAATATCTTAATTGACCATTCAATTTGATTGGTTTTCTCCACGTTAATTGAATACTTGTTTCCGTTATTTCACACATTTGTAGGTCAACAGGCGGTGAAGAAACTGAAATTATATTTTAGCATGACTTAGCTATATGCGACTTATGAAAGATTTGTTTAAATGAACGTTTCTATGCTGTAGTCAATCATTTTGTTTATTTATTATTACATATTCAACACTGGAGTTAACTCAAAGCAGTCGAAACGCGTCTGGTCACACAATAAAGTAAGCCCCAACGGCTTTTCAGGAAAAAAGTTTCCATGATGATCGGCTTTTTCCCTTATTGTACACAATCGTTGCCTTCTTACTCAGGTACATAAGAAAATCAATTAACGCACCTGACATCACTTAGCGTACCGGAAACAGCTGCTCAGTAGCTCTAAATTTCCGAAAACAGCTGTCCAGAAAACTTGAAAGCAGCATCTCAGTAGGCCGAAAGTAGGCTTTATAGATTGTCAGATATGACGTTTCTCAGATGAAATTTAGCCGAAATGATACAGGGAAGGAAATAAATATATTTGCGCGCTAATGTCTTTGACGCCTCATATATAAAATAAATCGTTGATAAAGCACTGATAAAATTTCAAACGTACAGTCATATGTACTGTCAAAAATCTTTAGAAAATTTGTTTGATTTGAACAGCACTAGATGTCGCTGATGAGGCTACTCGAAGAGGTTAGTACGCGACGTGACGTAGTGTTTCCGTTTTCGGGCCTGAGTAAGAAGGCAACAATACAATTCATATATATATGTACCTACAGTATGTCGAGTTTAAAAACATGTGCCTAGACTAGTCTGGCGCGGGAAGGTTTGATCTGCTTCGAATTTACTCCAATAGTGGACATAAATGAATTTGAAAACTTTTTTAATCCGGGGTGAAATTGAAAAATTGGAAATTGGATTTTTTAGATCTCACTTGAAAAATTTATTTATTAGGAAGGTAGTTTCAAGATACTCGTATATTCTCTTTAGGTATCAGTTTCGCATCGGTTGACATGACCACAGCTAGTGAAATCACAATCCCCACCTACCGTGGTCGTATCAATCAATGCAAAATCCATTCCTGAAGAAAATATGGGTTGCATCTCGAAACTACCTTGCCAATAATTAAATTTTTCAAGTCAGATTTTAAAAATGCAAATTTATTGTACGATTTGTCAATTTTTATCCAGAATTCAAAAAGTTTTCAAATTCAAAAAATTTTAAGCGACTTACCGCCTTCCATTGTCTTTACTGAAACCGGCGGACTTAATTTCCCAACTATTGTTTCCGAGATCAAAGAAATTTGAATAATATATTTTGTATCTGGATTTAAATTTTGTATTGATGCTTGCTCTCTTTCGGCATTTAATGAAGCATGAAAGCATATAGATTCATCGCTTCTACAGTACTTTAGTTTATATCCTTTAACTAGAGTTTTTTGATTACACGTTAGAAACCACTGTAAATTAATTGCTGTAGCATTTACTGAAGTTATGAAGATGGAGTTTATTTCACCAACATCTGGGAAAAAAGAATAAAAGATTTGTCAGTGTGTTTCATTCTAACTTTTAGTAGTGTTATATAATATTGTACAATTCACGTTTTTAATCCTACGAGTTGTACGAGGTTTGTTCCAAAAGTATTTTCATATCTCCACACTGGTGTTCTTCTTTACCATCCGGTGAGCGACATCGTTTTAAGTAGATCCTATTTGATTGAACAACACGCTCCCTGTAGCGTTTCCGTTTCCCAAAGCAGTCCTGGAAGTCAGTTTTCGAAATTGCTTTTAGTCAAAACTGACCTAAGATAGGAAGCCATATGGTAGCAATTTGCATATGTATTAGTCGGCCTACTATGGACAAGCTTCCGAGAGCTGTCAGCCAACTACGGTGTTAGCAAATGCTTATATTGCGTTATATATACTATTTTCCAAATGAAAACGTACGAAACGCGTTCCGTGCATGCTATAAGTTCACCTTGTACAGTTTACTCGACTCCTAAACTTTTCAAGACGAGCTAATGAAGCACATGTTTGGCACCTTGCCCTGATAGCTCAGCGTTGAGATGTAAACAAACTCCTATACATTCACTTTGAAAGGCGATAAAAATTAAACGGGTTTAAGAACTGAAATAATTTTCACTTCACTAGGAGCGCTATTGTGTTCTCCGCGGGCCATCTGGATTTTACTGTAGAAATCCTTCTCAAAACCGTACAAAACGTCAAATTTTTGTTGGCACCTCCACAATTTTTCATATACCGCCATGTAAGTTAGCCTGGAAAGTCGGCCTACTAATGGTCATGTGTGTGGTAGTAAGCGCTACTGCCATATGGCATCCTATCTTACGTCAGTTTTGCTTTTAGTGCATTCGTAGCATTCGTTTGTCGTTGAACCAATGTCCTTGGAGCGGCATTTTTAATGTGAGAAAAATTCATCACCATTAATAAACTTCTTGAGTACACTTTCGTTATTAGAAACCAAATCCAAGTTGTCCTGAGCGATTTCAAAGTGAAGCTTCTTCTGTTCTGCCGTTAGTAATTTTGGGACACACATGCGCGTCATTCCCAAATTCTCGGTTAAAATTCTCCAAACAGTAGTTTTTGGTACTTCAATATCACCTTCTAGTTTGCGTATAGTCAATCGAAGATCTTCTGCAATCGTAAATCGTACTTGCTCGACGTTTTCTGATTTTATTGCTCTCGAAGGTCGACCAGAGGGAGAATCACTACTAACTGACGTGCGGGCATCTTTAAACCACCTGTGGTACTCTTTTATTCTTGCTTTGCTCATACATTCCTCTCCGCTCCAAGGACATCGGTTCGATGACAAAGGGAAAGTTGAAACTATTGTAATTCGACGAATGCACTGAAGATAATTCCGAAAACTCACTTCCAGGACTACTTCAGGAAGTGGAAACACCACTGGGAGTATGTTGTTCAATCAAATGGAGACTGCTTTGAAGGATGTCACACACCAGATGAAAAAGAATAACACCAGTGCGGAGATATGAAGGTAGTCTCGATGCTTTTGGAACAAACCTCGTATATCAATTTAAATGAGCGGGAATCGAAAATAGTGATTCTTACAAACAAAACGTTTTACCCAACTAAAAACTCTTAAGAAGAAAGTGTGATAAAGCGTTTTATTACTACCTGTTTCTCGGAACACAACACAATCTATCCAGATCATTCCTGAACTCTCATTTCTGTAATTTGCAGCTACAGCAAAATTATTAGCTCCCGTGATCGTCACATTCGTCACGGATGTAGAAACACGCATGAATCTGAAGTCCTAGTTAGCCATAGAAAGGAATTTACATTAATATGTATCATTCAAATATGTTAGATATTGTAGCAAACATCAAATCATACCCCATTACACTTTTCGCCATTATGGTTCGAGCCATTTGAGAAGCAGCTGAAAATGGTGTAACTTTCAACTAGTTCTTGATGAAGTGGTGAGTCCCAAAATAATCGATAGGTGTTGTTGTTGTAAATACTGCGAACTTTTCTAGGCGGTGGAGGTGGTATTTTTGGTACACCTATAACAGCTGCCAAGGAAGCCCCTTCATCATTTACTGACCGAATTCTGAATTCGTAGTCCGCTTTTGATAAATTGTAGACTGCTGTAAATGAGTTTTTGATGATTTTTTCTCCCCCTCTGAGAAGCATGGATCAAAATTATTGTTGATATTTATTTGGAAGCACCTTTTTACCGTATTATCTCAGCCTTGTTGCTCACTGCTTGCAGTTGGTATTTAAAATTTCTACCATTGTACTCATTTTCTTGAAGCATTTCCCAATACAGATGCACAAACCCTTCAGGATCAATGTAGAAACTGCCTGCGTCTACATGCGGTGGACGGTCTGGGGGTTTCGGGGGAGTTTGAAAGGCTATAGTTGTTGGTTGACTCCACATTTCTGGTAGATCTTCGGTATCAGCACTTTTAATTTTAGCTTCGAGGGTATATCTAGAAAATTGCAGCTACTATGAATATAGCTTTTGTGGTTTTCTCAATCATTAACTTACCTTTGAAATGCATCAAGGCTGTCTATTTGCAAAATATTTTGAACGTGGTTTGGATTCAAGCTGCTTGTGTTCAATTTAACAGTGACTCCAAACAGCACCTTCAGCAGTTTGATGTCATAGCGCAGACCTTAAAAAGAAATATATTAAGATATACTTTTTTATATTTTTCCCTCCCCCTCCACTCGTACATGCAAATACTGCCATTTAAAGACCTGTTTTTCACAAGATCTTATTAAGAACTTTTATTTGATACCCCTGGACGCAAAGTGCTCCAGAAAATCGATGACCCAGTGAAACTGGGAACAGAGTGGAGACTACATTACAACGATGAGTTTCATGAATTATTTGATGAATCACCTGTATCTACTTGCGTAAAATTACCCAAATTACAATGGGTGACCCATGTAGAAAGAATAGAAGGACACCGACTACCTAAAGGAACATTAAAGGGTAGGGCACAAAGTAAACGTCCAGTGGAAAGACTAAGAACTCGATACGAAGACACAATAGAAGCTGACAGCAAATTCTTGCTGGAAGTGATCAACTGGCGAACGAGGTTACAGAATCGTGATAATCGAAGTTAAGGTCCGGCTTGGGTGTCGCGGTGATGATGACGATTTGATACCCCACATGGCTATATTTGATGGAAAAATTCACTTGAGAGTTCTCCCCTTTATGTGGAAAGAAACTCTGTAAAAACTTTGAAAAATTCTTCGAAACCCACATTTCGCTTTTGATATACTTACTAGGACTTTTAAAAATTATCGATGAATCAAAATATCGATGTTTCTTTCGATATTGAAATCTGGATATCGGAGTCGATATATTTTACATTTGAGATGTAAGTTTTATCTGAGGATATTCTATATACTGAATGATAGTTCCGTAAAACCCCTCTAACTCCTGGAGCTTCTTCGACCAGAATCGTATCACATTATCGCACACTACGACTGTGGGCACTCCAAACAGCTGAAATACTTGCTCTTCCAAAGTCCGAATCACCGCAGAAGCGATAGCCTGCCGAAGCGGGAAGATTAAAAGCAGTTTGGTACAGTAGTCTACCACCGTTAAAATATAGCAATTACCCTGTGTCAATCGCGGAAGAGACCCAATTAAGTCAATACAGGGTTCCCAGGGTTCCTTCCCTTGACTAACTCTTGAAACCATTCGAACATATGGAAGCTTCCTTTCCACCTTCATGGATTGGTAAATCTGACATCTTACGTTTACGTTTTACGGTCGTACTTTTTTCGGGCTCCCATGTGCCCACCGCTGCGTCGTCATGACATTGTTGAAGTATAATTTGTCAGTCGGGCCTAGTACTACTCGCTTCCAGGAGTTTCTACCTAATTCTGCGTGTCGGCCTGGTACATTCCTCCAGAAGGTATTACCTTCAATGTGCCAATCTGGAAGCTTGTTGGGCCTTTCTTTCACTCTAGCTTGCATTGTATTCAACCACTTATCTTCTAACACTGCTATGCACTTCCGATACCGACCTTGACAGCGAATCCGTAGGCAGATGTTCTCTGCCCTTTCTGTGAGCGATATTGAAATTGAACTACTGCCGACAGACTGCCCATCTAGCAAGTTGTCTTTTAGGGTTATTGATTGATTAGCCATGCCAGGAAATGGTAGTATGTTATCACACTAAAACGAGCTCCCTCTAAATACGTTCTTAATTTTTCCACCACACAAAAAACCACGAGACATTCCTTTTCAGTCGTGAAATATTTCCTCCCTACTTTCGAGAGGCTATGGTTTAGATAGCAGACCACCTTTTCATCCTCCAGATGACACTTGCTGGGGCCTGAGATGTCCGTCTGCATGTTAGTTGGTAGGGAAAAACCTGGACAGGCTTTACATGTTGCAAACCGCACTTCTCAACTTTGAAACCACATAAATTTCTTGTGTTTTTTGAGCACGTTTGTGAGTGGTGCAGTCAGGGTAGCATGGTCTAGATGGAACGTATATATCATGATACCATCCCTAGAAATTGTCGAATTTTAATTTACACTCATCAGCAGAGGAATCCACAACAAACACTCCACATTCTCGGAATCCACGTGTAAGCCTTTTTCATCCACAACGTAGCACAGATCCTTCAGCATGGTTCGACAAAATTCAAATTTTTCCTTTGCCACTCGCAAGCCTGTCTCACGCATTCTGTGTAACACCTCACACAAGATCTCTTGCTTCTGAAAATCAGCGTGCTCCAAGTAGACGAAAGGCTTTGAGTACTCGGCCAATGGAACTTACCAATAAGTGGACTTCATGTCCAACATTGATAAATATTTTGCATTCCGGAGTTTGTCTAAAGTGGCCGTTACATAGGGAATCGGATACACATCTCGCTTTGACAACCGATTCAGCTTCCGTAAATCAACGCAGAAATGAAACTTCCCGTCCTTTTTTAGGGTATTGTACAATACCCTACTGTAATCGCGTCCTGTCTATCCGTCTGTCCGTCCGTCCGTCCCTCCGTGTGTCACACCACTTTTTCTCGCAAACTAAATAAGCTAGAAATATAAGATTTTGTAAGGAGGTGTAAAGTGACGCCCTCTTCAAAGTTTCATCCCAAAAAAAATTTTTTTAGGGTGTTCAAGGGGGGTCTCCCCATATAGGGGTGTGGCCCCCCAAAAAAAGTTTCATCGCATGTAGGTAATATGGGTATCAAATGAAAGGTCTTGATGAGAACTTTTCAAAACAGGTCTTAAAATGACAAATTTTGCTTTGAAGAGTGCAGGTGAAAGGGAAATGTACGAAAATTTTGTAGATGGCAGGAGCACTCTCCTGCTACTTCAACTTGTTTTAACCAGCAAAATGGACAATGACCACGGGCTAGAAGTAGGTTCCACTAAATCCAATTGCAGCATCTCATCCGTATTCGCTGATGTTTTTATCATATGTTCTACTATCGTGGTGCATCCGAATACTTTTCCCATTAATGGAAATTCTTCTTCCACCACTGACTTAAGTAAAACCTCTTCTGCCTATTACAACTGTTTTCTCAATACCTCACACGTTGCAATTGACGCGGAGTCCCAATCTTGAATCTTCTTAAGAGATATACCCCCAAGATGAGCTCTTGTGGCACAGCAGGTACTACCAGAAAGGTCAAACTGCTTGTAGCTCCCTTAATCTTTACCGGCGCAATCACTTCGCCTTCAACAGCTATCCGGTCGTTATTAGCCAACATTGTAGACGCTTTCCCCGTTTTTCCCAACTCTACTCCACGAGCTTTCAAAGGTTGCCATCCCTCATCTCCGAGGATGGAATGTGTTACCCCATAATCCAACAAAGCCAGCAAGTGCTTCCCAAAAATGTCCTCAATTATGTAAGGGTAATCATGTTTGACTGACTATTCCAGTGCAAAGTCCACTTTCCCTGCAGTTGCGACTTTCTTATTATGCCGTCTCATACTTATTTCGCCGCTTAATGAGTAGGCCCAGCGTAGGGTTGATTCACGAAAATTTCTCCTCTGCTTTGCTCCCGACCCCTTCCTGTCGTATTAAGAGAACATGAGGAACAAATGGCCTTAGTGACACCCTGTCTTCCACAACTGAAACACCGCAGAAACTCTTGGGAAATTGGCAATATATATATGTCTTAAGCCGTTGCAATTACAACATTTTGTCCGTTATGCGGTTGTTTGTGACATCAAAATAGCACCTGTGCTCTTCCTACTATAACCCAAATCGGGTTACCAAAGCTTACTTGACAGAGACAACGAAGCGGTTATCCCCACCTGGCAGTTATTTTGATAACGGACACTTCACGAAATTTTTGAATTCGACATTTTCAATACTTTGGAAACAATAGGGTCTTCTCACTAATATCCTGGTTCCACCTCCCCCATCACCGTTAACCCTATCGTTTCTTCTGAATTCGAAATCTTTGAATGTCACGGATTGCCATGATTATGGTGGGTTTCAGTGAGAAGTATGATGTCAGGCTTTTGCTTAACAATAAATTCAAGGAGATAGTCACGTCTATGCAGTGTAACAATGGAGTTGACGTTGATCGAGATGAGACGAATCCTATCCATGGGAATGTGACGTGATGACAAGTTATTTTGGGACATTTGAAAGACCTAAACACTGAAAAACAAAGTTGATTTTTGCATCCTTTTTATTGATTCTCTCCGATAAAGAATTAAGTTGCTGGTAAATTGAGAAGCAGCCCATTATTACCACTTACATTATTTGCAGCATTTTCTGCTGCTTCTCTAGCGTCGAGTGTAAATGATACTTCGGGCTTGAAGAAGTTGGAAGGTATGACACTACGGTGTACATGTGTTTACTTTGGAGCAAATTTTGCTTTTGCATCTTGATATCTAGAGCATCCTCGATATGATGCTGGATAACCAAAAACACTGCAGTTAACGCAATATAATTTTTCTTAAGGCTTCGTCTGAGTCAATTTGTGCTCACCGGGAGCATGAACGTCTTTGCATTTGACGAACCGATAGTGCATGGCGCAGTTGGAAGCTAAATGACCAAATCTTTGACACCGGTAACCCTGGTTGACATCTCTCTTTTGAATGCATTCCCACCTCACCACTGTGAAATTCAATTACTTTTTTTGAAGGGCACTTGAACTGCTTTTCTTTGTAATTTGTGCCAGGTAAAGTGGTAAACCCTTCTTTTCTACGGTCAAATTTCTTGTCGCATAGGCTTTGACGGAAATAAATTAAAGTTCTGGTGCAGCTTTCTTGCGCACCTGAAGAAGAACGACCGTATCCTCTCCGCAGTCCAAATCCTTCAACAGAAAGGTCTGATTTTTTCACCTTTTGGGGTATAGGTGAAGTGTGGAACCTCTTCAGAAATCAGCGCATCTTTGGTTGACTTGAACTCAACCAGTGATTTCGTTTTTATAGTTAATTTTTCAGTATTAACTCTTTTAATCTCGAAATTAATTAGTTTATTTTAGGCTGCCAATAGCCGAACCATATCTTTCCCGCTTTGTCAGAATACGTTGATTGGCTGAACTTTTTCACCCGTTTTGGAACTTTTTCAGAGGAAGCAGCAGAACTGCGGGCTGATTTCTTCTTATTTTTATTTTTTAAATACTGAATAAAATTTACATCATTAACTTGATGAAAATTACCTTCGTTGCTTTCTTCAACTCCAATTTCTTCTCTTAATATCTCCAGCGCCGCAAAATAGTTTTGAATCTCGTTGGTGCCACCAGCGCTTAGAACTTCTTCTGGTATTGCTTGCTTTACCCTTTTCTTCGCCTTTGTTACTTGTTGCACTTCATTTTGCGGCTGCAACTTTTGAGGCTTCATCTCTTGCTTGAATAGATCATTGAGGGACTGTATCCCTAGCTCAGCATTTTCTTTTTGCTGTTTGATTATTTGTTGATTGCCCGCTATTATTTGTAGCGTGCATTTGACATCTGTGAAATTTTCTTCATTACGTTTTCTTCTGTTGATTATCGCCGGTTTCGTATTCGTCGTTTCCCCAGGTTGGCCCAACGGTGGGAAGCCGTCGGGGTCCTCCATACCAGGGGTCTTGAAGTTTTCTTGGTTTTTTCGCTTTTCTTTACTAATCGAAGTAAAATAATATTCGATAGAAATTTCCTGAGTCGATTGCTCCGACAATATAAGCTTTTTCCGATAAAAATTAACTTCGGACTGATGTTTTTAAAAACTTAATTTAATTTTTGAATACTTTTCACAGGAGCGATTTAAAACATGTCTATGCACAAAGAATGCTACGATTAGCTAGTGTTAAAAGCACGTCTGTACATAACAAATGCTATATGCAGAGTCTACTAGGATTTCCTCAATAGTGTTAATATTATCTAGATTAAATTAATATGTATCTAGATTAAATGCGTAATAATTATTATGTCTGGAATTTTTTTATAAATTCCAAAGTTCAAATAAAGTAAATGACTAGGTGATGGCGATGCATGAAAATGCAAAAGATAGTTATATCCTCCAATAAATTTGATTAAATTACCTTTTTCCATGTAGAGTTTATCATGCATCGTAAATCGAATGACTACTGAATTAGGTTTGACACTGGCTAAGCTTACGTTGGGTTTCCCCGGTATCACTGAAAGAAAATCCAAGAAAGATAACCAGATTATTAATTTAGTTGAGCGATAAATATTTTATTCTATAAATTATAGACTATCATGCCGACATACCATTTTCTAAATGATTAACAATAAAGCTCTGAGATCGTTCACCGAAACAATTTTTTGAGAATATGGTGAAATTGTAAATTTTTTGCCTTTCTGGGTCATATTTTGGCGGAGAAAGTGTAAATTCATTTATCTTTGGAGATTTTTCATCGTCACTCGGCTGAAATTCGAAACATTACGTTTTGATTCTCGAAAAAATAATCTGAACCTACAGTGACAATTGTAGTCGTAATAAATTGTGGCGGCTTTTTGAAAAAACATCTCAATTTTTGAAAATCATATGAGATGCATTTGAAGCTAGTAACGGCGTTGGGGGCAGTTTCTAAATAAAATAGATATGAAAAACTGAAAAACGATTGCCCATATACAAACCTGCCACTAAATATTTTCTTAGTACTCCTTGATCAAAATTCCCTTGGTTCCGGAAATAGCATTCGACGTAGGTACTTATGCGCGGAATGTTTTTCCATTTGAATTCGATCGTGTGTTCGTCCAAAACCTAAATTTATAGCATATATATTATATTTTTCATTATTATTTCATCAACTTACTTTGTACTGTGATTGGGGTATTATTTGTCTGTCTATTCTTAAAACTAAATTGTTTGCACTTGTTAAATTACTAGAACATCTTAAAGTGTAATCGGTTCCTGCTTGAACTTTGGACTTGCATTCATCATACGATCTTGCTTGATTTACTGAAATAATGAGAAAAATGTTAATACTACCTAGTGGACACGATCTTTTGCTAGCATGCTTTCCAATATAATCAAAATATATTATGTCCTGAAAAGTTATATACAAGGAATTGTAAAAATGTGGATAGTGTAGACTTTTCAATTTGCAAATAAGATGTACGAGTATTTGGTGACAATCCAATATTTTCAGAAAACAAATTGTAATGAATCATGCGACACGCTGGTGACCACTACCAACACAGTTTGCTGCTAGGTGGCTTGTCATTTTACGTTGGTTGCGACCAGTGCACATCCCACGTCTATTTTATCTTGGGATGCCAACAGAATTTTGACAGCCACATGGTAGCAGAGTGTGTGGGTAGCGAGTGCCATCGAGAGGAATTGCTTTTATCGCAGCGGCATTTTAGTGTGCAAATTCTATTGTGAGTTTTGTGGATAAAGTGAAGATTCTGTGTTACAACCTAAACCCAAACGTAAACATTTCAGGTAAATACGCTTTTGGACGAGGGTAACTGGTGATGTAACTTAGTTCTTAGTTCTCGCTAGACCGATAAAATCAGTGCGCCGCTAATGCTTTGCCATTTTGCAAGTGGTCGTGTATAAAAAGGCGATAAATATGTGATGCTTTCGCCAATCCGTCATTTGAAATTCATACGCTCGACACATGTCTGCCACGATTGCAATGAGGATTCACCCCAAGAATGTCTCAAGTCAGCATTGACGATTCGTAATGCAAGCACTGTCTTATCGATCCCAAGAATCGTGTTAAGGTTATGTGATTGAGAACAATCACGATGGAGCTTGAATGCTTACTAGCTTCTGCATGATTGATCTTTGCCATGCTACCGGGGTAAGAGGACGCAATTTCGTAAAATGCTGGATTGCGCCTTGGGTTAGCATTGTAATGGTCGTAAAAGCATTCTGAGGGGTAAAACGAATATTTTTAAGACTGATGCTAAGTTGATTTGATCAGAGTTTAAACATTGATGTGTACAATTATGAACGTACATTTCTTTTCTTTTCTTGAGAATAAAACAGAACAATTGAAGATACAAACATTGAAAAACAAATAAAAGAAAAAGATAGATTTTACTAAATTGCTATTGAAGTTAAAAAAAAAAAGACTGGAACGTAAAGCAGTAACGAACATAATTTTCAATGACATAAAAGCTAATAATGAAACAAATTTCAAACTTTTAAACTAATGAAATGTATGGTTTTAAAAGCAAAGCATGTTTCTCGACATACATTGAGTCAAACAATGGTTCTGAAATCAAATAAATCATGGACATGAGGAAATTGTTAATCGAATAAGAAAACAATGAAGAAAAATACCTTTTCTTCGTTTTCCACATTAAAAATTTAATCCATTTACTAGTATTTGTAAAATGTTATTGAAGTAATATATATGCTATGTGGCGTAACAAGGAAACAAAAGCTATAAAAATGCTAAATCTTTCGCAATCAGTGGACAACTAAGAAAAGGATATTGAATTGACTTTTATTAGCCTTTGTAACAAATGTCTCGATGTATGTAATGAATGATTCGAGAACATAGTTTCTTTGTTATTTAATGATGTTTTACATTCGGTGTTCAGTCAATTCAATGAAAATAAAATCTTCGACTAATTCAAAAGCTCGGTTCGAAGTGCACACAGATAATCCCAATTTTTGCAAAGTTAATTGCTTTCATGGTTAATAATTAAAATTAGGAAGCTATTTAGAAACCAAGGAAAAAATACAGAGCATTCATTAAAATAGTTTAGCACGAAATTTGCATTTGCTAGAAAACTTACGCTACTGAAGCAAAAGAGTACATTTACAAGCAAGAAAAAAATTATATTAAAAGAAAATAAATAAAATAAATAGCTCCGAGGTTTAATGTTAATCGAGATATTGAATATTATTTACACGTTTATATATATATATGAACTAATAAATAAAAATTAGAATTTAATTTTGACGATAAAGAAGAAGAAAAGATGCTTAACCTATAGTCGAAATTTTATTGTTAGATGGAAATATTAAACGAAACAATTTTACAATACATACAACCTGAAGCAAGAATGATTGATGAACAATCAAAGCTCTTCAAAGAATGTTTTGTTTTAGAAGTTCCAATGTCTTGCTTATCCTCTCCCGGCTAGAATTTTCATACAAAATTTGGAGTGGAAAGAATTAGTGAAGAATAAGAAGCTTGATTTTTAAAAAAATATTAAAAATATCAAAAATAATACTAAGTACCCACATATTTTAATTCCGTTCCAAACATACAATATTATATTGACAATTTAAACGTTTGTATATTAATTTGCCATTTTACTATTATTGGTTTGAAGAAAAAAAAACGTATTTGTATAATTTCAAACTTTTCTCACAATTGAATTTTAAAAACGAAAATTTTAATTGTATAATCTTTTTATTTATACGTATGTGTTCGATTGAACGTTACATGTAATCATAGTAAAAAAATATATATTGTACACTTACCCTGAAAGCAAAAATATAAAAGCCACACTTAAATAACAAAATGAATTGCTAACTAAAAACACGACTTTCCTTTCCAGTGGTTCGTCTTTTCAGCGGGAAATGAGGTGCAGGGTAAGTATGCCGTCGCGAGGGTAGGGTTTGAGAAAATCCGCTGAAGTCGGTTTCGCGTTGCGCGCGGTACGCTGTACCTAAGTTGATTTTGATTTTTCTTTAGCGTAGCTTTTTTCGGAATTACGTTAACGTAGTGTACTTTTCGGTACCGCGTCGGGAATTCGGGAACGCGAAGTAAAGATTAGATCTTTGTCTTTTGACTGGTTATAGGAAGAAATACGGAGTAACGTAAAGTAGGTTTCCTCTCCGTATGGTTTAGTTTTGTAACGCGTTTGAAAACGGGCATGTATTGGTGGCTGAATATCGTAAATGAGCGTAACCCATTCGGAGACCCGCGACCGAAATCCTCTCCGATCTAGCTGGCCGACAAGCAGCCACCGCGTGAATGGGTTACGGTGCACGGATTGGTTGACCGATTGGTACCATCCGTTGGCACTACTCAGACTTAACGTCTAGAACCGATGAGAGGTCGGTTCCGCGTTCGCACGTAGACATTGAATCATTACAAAATATCAAAATTTATAGGAATAACTGAAAAGAAAAAACCGTAGAAGCTCTAAGTTCAGTTCTCTATCACACACATCTACAACTGGCGCTGCGAGCTTCGAGAAGATCAACGCTATGTCAAATATAAATTTCATCACTTTTTTGAATATCATTGGCGATGTCAAATGTGTTTCAGTAGCTTCTCCAGTCAGCTCTCTCTGAGAGCTCATCATGATTCTTGGACTAGATGTTCATGAAAAGGATTAGTTCACATTATGTTGTGTGCCCCCTTGCACCGATGTATTAAACATTGTCTGGGTGGCACAAAGGACGAAGCGACGTAATGTGAATGCAGATCGCACGAGCGTTGTGCTACGAAGAAAGAGTGATGGAGAGAGTGGTAGGGAATGGAGGTATTAAAAAAAAATAAAATTGTATAATTGTGTTAGGCAATTGTGCTACATCTTGATAATCCCACAATGCAACAAATAGATAACTCCTTCGAGTCATCAATCTATTTTGGCTGATCAAGCCTGAACATAATGCCCAACGAAGCTGAACAATCTCACAATCCCGGAGTCAATGGAGTAGCCGCAACTGTTACCGACCTAAGTAGTTTGGCGTCATTCAAAATGTCACAATTTTGGCGCTCAGAGCCAGCGTTATGGTTTTCTCAAATAAAGCCTCACTTTTGGACGCACCAAATTACTAAGGGCGAAACCATATTCGACCACATAATCTGTGAGCTGAGTCAGGAGGTACTTCTCCAAGTAGCCGATATCGTGGGGACGCCAACAGAGACAGGCAAGAATGACAATTTAAAACAGAGGTTAATTAATGTACGAGGGGCATTTCATAAATATTGCACAGGTTGGTACCACTGCGAGATAGTTAGCGCTGCAGCAATGAGCAACTCGTCAGTTTTTGTTCAAAGCTTGAGGAAAAAGTGCGTTATTTTCTTTCATTTGTAGTGTATTGCATTTTTAAATTACGCGTCTTTTAAATGGAGCCTGTACGTGTCTCGGAGACTGTGACTATTGAAGACCAACGGGCATACATTAAGATTGAAACTTTACGTCGAAAAAACCCGATAGAGATCCACAGTGCTTTAAGTGAGGTTTGTAGTGAGTCAACAGTGGACCGTAGTACAGTTTCTCGTTGGTCCAAATATTTTCGTGGTGGTCGTGCTAGCATAAACAACCGATGAACGAAGTGTGAGACTTGTGGCTGATGCTCTCGAAGAAGATCGTCATGCAAGTTGTGAGGAACTTTCTGCAGCTACAGGTATTCCACCAACATCAGTTTACCGAATTCTAGCAAATGATTTAAAGAAAAGAAAAATTTTGGCGCGATGGGTTCCGCACAACTTGCCTGGTGAACAGAAGCAAAAACGCTTGGACATTGCAACCTTACTGAAACAAAGATTCAGTATTGAAGGTCAAACATTCTTGAATCGAATTGTTGCGATTGATGAGACATAGGTTAGAGATTTCGAGCTGGAATTGAAATCACAGTCCAATGAGTGGAAAGGTCCATCTTCCCCACGACCAAAAATATGTCGACGAACACAATCAAAGGTCAAACAAATGATGATCTTTGCATACGAAAACCAAGGAATCATCATGGCAGACAGGGTTCCGAATAGAAAAAGTGTCACAGCAGTTTACTATCGTGATTCCCTGCAGAATCTTCGTAGAAAAATGCAGAAGAACCGACCTCAGTTGCTCAACGCGAGACCACTCATTCTCCATGACACTGCTCGTCCGCACATTGGACATGTCGTAACCAAAAAGCTACGTGAATACGGTTGGGAGGTGTTGCCTCATCCTCCCTACAGCCTGGACATGAGCCCATCAGACTTCGACCTATTCCCAAAGTTGAAACAACCTATGCGTGGACGTCGTTTTCCATCTCTGGAAGAGCTTTCTACCACCTTTACCCGAGCCATCCGCCAGATGAACAAAGGTGGTACCCTCGATGGTATAGTAAGGCTTCCGACTCGTTGGGATTCAGTCATTGAGAAGCAGGGAGACTATATTGAAGGAATGCAGAGAGATATTTCAGTAAAAATAAAAAATGAAAGTAAAAAAAATTTTTGTGCATTATTTATGAAATGTCCCTCGTATATGCCGTGTCAGAAGTAGCTGAGATTTACGATTAACTAACTGGGCGCGGGGCAGGCTCAGTCCGATTACTGATTATACTGACCCTGTATATATATATATATATATATATATATATATATATATATATATATATATATATATATATATAGCGTTAAAATATAATTTGTTCAAAAGCACGTGCGCCCAAATGCGAGACTCTAGAAAACACAAATTAGGATTTTTGAGAAACATTTTTTATGAGTGAAAAAATTATAACAATTTTATAACTCCGTCGCTACAACTTTATGTTTTACATGTGCGCTTACATTTTTAGCTTTGCTTTTCCATACTTAAATTGGCAAACTCCTCAAAATAATGCATTATTATTCCTGTAAAATGTCTTATCTTTTATGATTTCTATCTATTCTTTTGCTTGGGAGAATCGTTATTGGATGTAGCTTAGCTCACCTTTCAAAGGTATTCAATGCAGGGCTTACATCAGTTTCCAAGCAAAACATTAGTATAATTCAAAGTCTTTTAAATGCTTTTCCTCCATTTCGGGGAAGATTCATATTTATTATGACGTAATACAGAAAAAAGCCTACTAATTTGAGCAAAGTAATTTTCCCCTAATTCAAGTTGTCAACATTTTCTAAACTTTGATATTTATAAGATAAAACACAACAAATTTCTTAAATCAATATTTTTAATACTTACACAAATACACCAGTATGAATAGAAAGAACAATTCCAAATAGATCCTTTTACACATGTAGAATTTTCTGAAAAAAATGAAAAAGACTTATCATGCATTGTAAATTTCAAAGTTAATACTCAAACGTATTTAAAATTAGAAAATTATTTAAATTTTCCATTGAGTCTCAATTTTTGTATAAATAAATGAATGAATAAATAAATGAATAAATAAATAAATAAATAAATAAATATATATATATATATATATATATATATATATATATATATATATATATATATATATATATATATATATATATATATATATATATTGTCGCGTGTTATTTGGTTCGCGGCCAATAATTTTAATGTTCCGGGAAAGTGAAAACGCAATGTCTTTTAATTTAAGTTAAAAGTGTTTATTTAATTAAATAAAAAGCACAATAATCAGTTAACACTTTTCACTAATTTTAATTGTCACTATTAAAATTTTCTAACACTTGTCCATAAATTTATTATCGCAATTGTCTTCTAAATCACTTCACTATTACAAAAATCACTTTTCTACTACTCGAATAATTTCGCTTCCCACACACAAACGCAGTTCTTATCGCGGTCGAATGAATGATTCCCCCCATTCATTCAGCTCGCCTTTATATAGGGTCTCTACCTATTCACCCATTTCTCGCACATTGGCGAACGTTCTACCTGGTAGATTCGAGCAAATTCATCAATGGAGTGACGTCACTTGCAGATGTTGATCATGCTTGTTGGGTTCTCGTAGTTTCGAGTGAATTCGTGTTCTTCATTGTTGTGAAAACAATTGCGACAGTAGCTCGCAGAATTATTTGTACATGTAATTATTTGTACATGTAACACTGCCCCCACCTCAGTTCTTTTCGCCCCGAAAAGATGTGTCGCTATTTGTAGTCAATTCTCCCTGGGTGTAATATGGGGCAAGACGGTCCAGATGCACGATTTTCATTTTAGCTCTCGGCTTACGATGTTCCTGTATTCGGTATACGACGTCGTTGATTCGCTTTGTAACTCGGTATGGTCCCTCCCAATTATGTTGCAACTTTGGAGACCTACCCTTTCGCCGTTGCGGGTTATAAAGCCACACCAAGTCATCTTGCTGGAAGCCAGTAGAATTAGCCTTTAGATCATACCTGGTCTTCATGCGGTCAGCAGCCGATTCGAGGTGTTTTCGCACTGTCCGATGTATCTGGTTCAACCGTTGTCTTAGATCACTTGCGTACTCCGAGACCGTTTGGGGTTTCTCAGGGGGTGTTCCGAACTTTATATCGGCTGGCAGACGAATAGTCTTTCCAAAAATGACTTTGGCTGGGGCTTGGCCCGTCGATGCATGTTCGGCAGCTCTGTACGCCATCAAAAATAATGGGATATGTCGGTCCCAGTCCCTTTGGTTCTCGTCAACCATCTTGGCAAGGTGTTTATTGAGCGTGCCGTTGAAACGTTCGACCATTCCATCGGATTGGGGATGCAGCGGTGTTGTCCTCGTTTTCCGTATTCCGAGCAGCTCGCACATTTCGCCAAAAACTAGTGACTCAAAGTTTCGGCCTTGATCCGAATGTAATTCGCAAGGTACGCCGTACCTACTGACCCAATTTAACACTAGCTGTTCAGCTACGGTAGTTGCTTCCTGGTTGGGAATGGGGTAGACCTCGGGCCACTTGCTGAAATAATCGGCTACAACCAGCGTATATCGATTTCCCCAATCGGTTTCAGGAAAGGGTCCTGCGATGTCAACAGCAATCCTCTCAAACGGTACTCCCACGTTATAGGTTTGCATTTGTCCTCTCAGTCGTCGCTTTGGGCCTTTGACGGAAGCGCAAATTGTGCATCTGCGACACCAGTCCTCTACGTCTTCTCGAGCGTGGAGCCAGTAGAACCTTTCCCGCAATTTCGCTAAGGTCTTGTTAACACCAAGGTGGCCTCCCGAGGATCCTTCATGCATTTCCTTTACCACATCGTGGATTCGGCTTTTGGGTAGTATAGTTTGCATCCTATAGGAGCTGCCATCCGCCGTTTCCCATTTCCGCTTGAGTACACCACCCTCCACCTGAAGGGAGTTCCATTGTGCCCAATAGCTTTTCAGGGTTGCGCCATGCGTTGAAACGTCCTTCCACTCAGGTCGCCCAGTCGTCTCCTTCCATACGAGCAATGGTCCGATGTCTTCATCGGCTAGCTGGGCATTTCGAATCTCCTCCGATGACCAACCTTCATCGAATTCGGCCGTTATCAGTCGCAGATCAACGGGCGGTTCCTTTTCCTCAATCCGTCGGCAATGCTTGCAGTTAGCTGGACATGGGCGACGAGATAGGGCGTCAGCATTTCCATGAACTCCGCCCTTTCGATGAACAATTTCGTAGTCGTACGACTGCAATCTTTCGATCCATCTCGCAACTTGTCCCTCGGGGTTTTTGAAGTTAAGTAGCCATCTCAGCGATGCATGGTCCGTTCGAAGAACAAATTTCTGGCCATATAGGTACTTGTGGAACTGCTTGGTGGCCTCTATTATAGCCAATAGCTCCTTCCTGGTCACACAGTAGTTCCTCTCACTTTTTGAAAGAACTCGACTGTAATACGAGAGGACTCTTTCTTCGCCATTGATCTGCTGGGAGAGTACAGCTCCAATACCGCCGTTGCTTGCATCAGTGTCAACTACAAACATTTTCCCGGGTTTCGGATACGCCAGCACGGGCGATTCACACAGCTTTTCCTTCAGGGTCTCAAAGGCTGTCTGGCATTGTTCGTTCCAGACATACGGACGATTTTTCTCGGTTAGCTGATGGAGACACTTAGCTATTTTGGCAAAGTCTTTGACGAATCTTCGATAGTAGGTTGCCAGACCCAGGAAACTTCGTAGTTGGCGCTTATTGTTTGGTGTTGGCCAGCTTTTCACGGCTTCAATTTTCTCAGGGTCTGTTTTGACCCCTTCAGCTGATACGACATGTCCCAGGTATTTTACTTCAGCTGCGAAAAGGGTACACTTGTCGGGACTAAGTTTCAAATTTGCCAGTCGCAGTCGGGAGAAAACCTCTTCTAAGTTCCGCACATGCTCTTCGAACGTTCTCCCGATGACGATGATGTCATCTAGGTACACCAAGCAGGTTTTCCAGGTTAGACCACGTAGCACGTATTCCATCAAGCGTTCGAAAGTGGCTGGAGCATTGCAAAGCCCAAACGGCATCACCACGAATTGCCACAATCCGGTCCCAACTGAAAATGCGGTCTTCTCTCGGTCCTTGTTGTCAATTTCTACCTGCCAGTAGCCACTCTTGAGATCGAGTGTAGAAAACCATTTTGCGTCGGCTAAAGTGTCCATGATGTCATCGATGCGTGGGAGCGGGTAACTATCTTTCTTAGTGACGTCGTTAAGCTGCCTATAGTCGACACAAAAGCGAGTGCTACCATCCTTTTTCTTTACTAGAACTACAGGCGCGGCCCATGGACTTACAGAAGGTTCAATAATGCCTTGTTTTTCCATGTCCGAGATCAGCGCGCTCACTTCTCCCTGTTTGGCTATAGGGAGACGTCTTGGTGCTTGTGGAATCGGCTTGGCTCCCTGTGTATCTATGACGTGGGTTACCAAACTCGTTCGGCCTTGGTCATCCGGGCTGGTTGAGAAGATGTCACTGTACTTGGTGACCAGATCAGAGGCTCGCTTGAATAGCTGCATCGGCAATTTGGCTTGCTTCAATATTGCAGACGTGGATTCCCGGGCTTTGTCTGTGTCTTGCCTCCTTTCCCAATGATGGCCGTGAGTAGCTTCCAAAGAGGTGATGATGGAAACAGGCTGGCAGCTGCCGATGACTTCTCCCGCTTTGATGCTCGTGGTTGAGTCTGCGGTGTTAAGGACTCTAACCGGCACATATCCGTTCCTTAAAGAACTTACAAGGCTTCGTCCTACAATCAAACTGCGCAATGCAGATGTCTTCGTTGGCTCTATCAGATAAGATCGGTGGTCTCCAGAATCACCATCAAGCTTGGCCCATACAATGCTTTCGGAAGAATTCGGTACATCAGTGTCAGTACATACCACTACATTCATCTTGGGGACTTGGACGCTGGGATCCTCCATCAGTACTTCGACATTCTGCCATTTCAATACACGTTGGCCCAAGTCCAACGTGATTCCATGTGGTCGCAGAAAATCCATTCCGAGAATGCAGTCATCCATAATGTTCGCGACCAGAAAATTATGTCGGAACACAAGGTCTCCCAACTGTATCTGGAGGTTAACCTCTCCATGAACAGGTGCAGTTTCTCCCGTAGCTGTCCGTAGTGAGAAAATTCTGCCCTTGTGAAGTTGTTGCTGTCTAACTAGGTCTGGTCGGATAATCGATCGGGTTGCACCAGTGTCGATTGTTATGGTGCAGTGTTCTCCGTCAATTTGACCCGGAAGACATAAGTCCGCTTCTCCACGATGTAGTCTTGACACGGTGATGGTGGTGCTGGGGACGTCGATCCTCCTAGCCAACCTCTGCCCCACGAAGTTGGCTCTTACATGTTTCCCGACCCCTCTGTTTGAAGGGCTTCCATTCTGGGCTCCTGACTCGGTCTGGATCTCCTCCTAGCTGCACACCCTGGACAATAGCTCGGTTTTCTTCGCTTCTTGCAGTCTCTTTGTAGGTGCCCCTTCTCTCCACAATTCCAGCATCTAGGCGCACCATTTACATGCGGGTCTCGCTCAATTTGCACGCGCTCGCACCTGCACTCGCCTGTCACTACCTCACGAACCCGGGCAGTGGTACGAGTCACATTTTTCGCTGCCTCAAAGTTCAGACTATAAGCCAATGCGTCCTTAACCGTTTGCTTTTGAGCTAAACGCACGGCTTGTTGCAATTCCGGGTCCTTTAGTGCGCTGATGAATGCTTCTGTCGCTGCATCATCTCGATGTTCTGGGTCGTAGGCTGGGTAAGCCAAAAGTGCCAGTCGCTCAATGTCTTGGGCTAGCTGCTGTAGGGTTTCACCAAACTTCTGCATTCGATGCCTTAGCTGTGACCGATAAATCTGCTTTAGATGATCGTCTCCATAACGCATGTCGAGCGCATTCATTATAGCATTCGGGTTTGAGTGCAATTCAACGGGGATCGTCTGCAACAGCTCGGCAGCTGGGCCTCTTAGAGCAAGAATCAATGCAGTTGCTCGTTCCTGCTCATTCCAGTGATTTATGCGAGCGGCTGCTTCGAACTGGGTTTTGTAAATAGTCCAGACCGTTTGCCCATCGAATATTGGTGCTTGCACATTTCTGGATGAGCTTTGCGCTGCGGTTATAATTGGGGCTGGTGAGGCGGTTACTACTGCCTTTGCTGCTTCCAAGTCCTTTTTCACTTTTTCCATCTCATGGTTTATTCTCTCTTCGACCTGGCTGACCTTTCCCTCGACCTGGCTGACCTTTTCCTCGACCTGGTAAACCTTTTCCTCGACCTGGTCAACCTTTTCCTCGACGCCTTTTATTTGTTTGTTCAGATGGCCGAGCTCCGCTTTTATTTCGGTTGACTGTTTCTCCAGCTTCTGTGTGATGTCTGCCTTGATTTCGAACGCTTGTTGGTCCAGCTTCACTGATTGTTCATTTAACTTCGCTGATTGTTCATCAAGCTTCGCAGTCAGACTGGATGACATTAGCATCAACATTTGCATCAGCGCATTTTCTGATTCCTTTGATTTTGGTGTGTCCACTTCTCCACCTTCTGCGCCTTTTTCCGCATCTGAGAGCTCACCCGAATCCAGATTCACGCCTTCCGACTCGATCGCGTCACGCAAGCGTGCAATCAGTATGGCCTTTGTACCTTGTGTGGCCAGATTCCGCTGTTCCAACTCCTCCTTGAGCTCCGATATGGTCAATTCATTTATTTTTAAGTTTAAGCTTCGTGGCATTTTTAATGTTTCTTTAAATTTTACTATTGTGCACTATAAAAATGTTCAAATTTTCACTTTCAAAATTTTTCTTTCGCACTTCTTGACACCACTGTCGCGTGTTATTTGGTTCGCGGCCAATAATTTTAATGTTCCGGGAAAGTGAAAACGCAATGTCTTTTAATTTAAGTTAAAAGTGTTTATTTAATTAAATAAAAAGCACAATAATCAGTTAACACTTTTCACTAATTTTAATTGTCACTATTAAAATTTTCTAACACTTGTCCATAAATTTATTATCGCAATTGTCTTCTAAATCACTTCACTATTACAAAAATCACTTTTCTACTACTCGAATAATTTCGCTTCCCACACACAAACGCAGTTCTTATCGCGGTCGAATGAATGATTCCCCCCATTCATTCAGCTCGCCTTTATATAGGGTCTCTACCTATTCGCCCATTTCTCGCACATTGGCGAACGTTCTACCTGGTAGATTCGAGCAAATTCATCAATGGAGTGACGTCACTTGCAGATGTTGATCATGTTTGTTGGGTTCTCGTAGTTTCGAGTGAATTCGTGTTCTTCATTGTTGTGAAAACAATTGCGACAGTAGCTCGCAGAATTATTTGTACATGTAATTATTTGTACATGTAACAATATATATATATATATATATATATATATATATATATATATATATATATATATATATTTATATATATATATATATATATATATATATATATATATATATATATATATATATATATATATGTAGTGGTGGTTCGCGGCCGAGAATTTTAATGTTCCGGGAAAGTGAAAACGCACTGTCTTTTAAATTAAGTCAAAAGAGTTTATTTACTAAGAATGCACAATCGTTAATTTCACTATTTCACTAATCGCATTTTAATCTAACTTTCAATTGTCTATAAATTTCTATTGCAACTGTCTTTACTAACAATCAATATCGCTTTTTAATTCGCACTCCACACTATCGCAGTTTTTACTATCGCGGTTTTACTATTTCCCCCATTCATTCAGCTCGGCTTTATATAGGATCTCTAGTCATTCAATCCATTTCTAGTACATTGTCGAATGTTCTGACGAGAACTACCTGGAATATTCGAGCAATTCTGAATAGCCGCAGTGACGTCACTTTCAGGTATTGATCATGCTTGGTGGGTTCTTGTGCTTTCGAGTACATTCGTTTATTGATCATGATGTTCTTAATAGTTGTGAATGTATATATTTATATATATTTGTTTATATTTATATATATTTGTTTAATTATTTATTTATATGTATATATAGTGGCTCACAGCTTATTTGCGCAGGTGCAATAAATACTTAGCCCACAAAACAAAAACGAAAATTTTGGAAAAGTGGCAATTTATATCTCAACATAATTTCCTTATAGCTCAAGTGTACCCAGCGATGCTCCAACTTCTTGAACCCGTCTAAAACATACGTTTTCTCGGGTTCTGCAAAGTAGGCCTCCGTGACGATGATGATCTCCTCATTCGACTCCAACTTCTGCCCGGCGGGTGGATTTTTCAAGTTTGAAACAAAAAAAAGTTGCACGGTACCAAATCTGAAGAAAACAGTGGATGAGGTAGCAGTTCAGAGCCCAATTCGACCAATTAGGCGGTAGAGACGGTGCGTTATCATGGTAGAAGAGCACTGTTTTCTTCGCCAAATGGAGCCTTTTTTTCTGGAATTCAGCGTCGAATCGGTCCAATTATTCGACATAGTAGAGCCTTGTGAACGTTTTGCCCTTCTCCAGGTAGTCGAGGCAGATCATACCTTCTGAATCCCAGAAAACCTTTCTAGTCGATAGGACAGTTTTCGCCTTTTTCGGAGCACGTTTACCGGAGGTAGTCCACTGTTTCGACTGCTCCTTGGTCTCTGGTGTGTACGAATGGATTCATGCTTTCTGGACGGTTACAAAACGATGCAGAAGTTCCTTTGAATTGCGCTTGTACAGCGTCAAGCACTACTCTGAAGTGATCTCACTGTTCCTTTTGCTGTTTGGAGTGAGCAAACGCGGCATTCATCGTACCGACAGCTATCTCATACCCAAAATTTCATGCGGGATATAACTCACGCGATATTTTGAGATGCCTTCTTTCTCAGCTATCTCACGCTCCTTCAGTCGGTGGTCTGCCAATACGAGCTCGTGAATTTATGTCGCTTTATCCTCCGTGGTAGCCGTTTTCAGGACACCTGGGCGTGCCTCATCAAAAACTGACGTGCGACAACATTGAAACTCGTTAAACCGAGTTTTTACAATTGTCATCACAAGAACAGGTTTACCGTACACAGTATCTAAGCACCTCTTTGATTTTGCTGCCGATTTCCCTTCCAAAAACAAGAATCGAATCATCGACCGATATTGCTCTTTTTGCATTTTTCTAAAATCCTCGGATACGCTCGCTTTCACACGTGGACAAAACAAAAAAACGAGTCCAATTTAGCTAAATTGATAACGAATGATAGTAGTCGTTTACAAGAATGTACTACGTGATAATGAATCGCTCTTGCGATAGTGGTGCCACTGAGTGGTGAGGCTAAGTACTTATCAGACGGCCCTCGTAGGATTACGATATGAAAGAAGATATTGAACAGTAGCAGGAGAGTAGTCCTGCCAGAAGGGCTTTGTGAACCAATGAGTAACTCAAAAAATATCTTGTTAATATCAAAACTTCGAAGAACGAAATCGTGGTTATTATTTAAATTCACCGCCGTTTTTTTTTAAGTGTTTTGACCCCATTGTTTGAATAAGCCCAGCTAATAAGCTGTCACCTAATAAGTGCTAAATGAGTCTCACAATTGATCGTAAAGTTTACTTTCGATATAACTAGCAAAAGCAAAAATTAAATGCAACTGACATAAATAAAAACTAAAAAGTTATGAGTATTATTTAACATCTAATTCAGATCTTGCTAATCCGTCAAAGTCAGAGGTAGCATCTGATGAATGACTTCGATGATGAAAACTCAAAATAATTTTCCATGCATTTCTCCCAATAAATAAAAATTAATAAAAATTTTTCCCGTCTTCACATAGCACTTGAAGCATTAAAGAGGTGTTGCTCTTGGCCGTATCCTGCAGATGACCCACCCTTCCACCTTGCTCTTATTCAGAAACTGTTCGGCATCCTTTTCGGTCAAGTCAATGATGGCGATGTGTTTTCCTATATAGTTTTATGGTGTAAGCCTTGCTGTGATCCTGCCTACGTTAGGGAGCTTACTTTTGACGGCCTCTTCTACCTGCGCCAGGTCCGTGACTCAGCCAATGTCTATTATTTCGGTCACTGCAATCAGCTCGAGCGGGGCTACTGCTACGCTTTTGCCGAGGACTTTCTACACTGCGTCGCAGGATTCTTCTTTATTGCAGACCTCTGCTCTGAATTCAATCTCTCACCCTTAAAATTTTTTTGAAATTTTTGATTAAACCTAAGCTTTTGTGAGACCATCACTTGTGACTTTTCATAAAGATTGAGCACTGTAGTTTCTAAAGTTTCTGACAAAACTAGCTGTGTGTCACAAACAAACGGACAAATGGAGAGATAGGGCATGTAATTAAAATTCGTTTTAGAAAGCCTTAAAAATGAATGCACTAGATTTGTTATTCATGATCTGATTTAGAAAATTTCCTGCATTAAGTCGAGTACAATACAAAATGTTTTTAAATTCTGTTATGAAGCTTGGTCACTTTAGAGACGCCGAGCCCAGATAAACTTTGTTCTGGCACACCTGCTATTTTGTGCCTGCAACCTCAATATTTAATTATTAGATTTTATTATCACCAAATCACAATATCATTAGACTTCGATGACGTCTACCCTAATTTTAAGTTAGACTTGAATCAATAGATTTGTAACTGTTATGAAGATTGAATATTTTAAATTTTGACCTAATACTATTTTGAATTTCGAAAACTGGCTTGAACTTTTTTTGCTATTTACACATTTTAAATGTTCACTCAAAGTATTGTAGTAGCCGAGCAGCCCGTCTAGGCAAACTGCTCGAGGGAACAATTTGATACGCAACTTATTAACTTATTATTACTAACCCGAAATAGAACCCGCCACTACCACCGCAACCATTATCGATAAAAAGTTTTTCCAAAGATAAAAATAATAAAAAATCAATAATGGCAACCCCTGCGTGGCACAATCTAGCGAAGCAATTGCTAGATGGTGTCGACGAGAATCTGCCGTTACCGCCACGCAGATGCTCGTCGAGAGAGGTGGTAAAGTCATATGCGGATAATATTCAGCGTAGCTTCACTAACAACGCATTTTCGATGGTAGGATGGTTTTCCCGTTATCTGGGGTAATTGAATCACATGAAACAATTCTGCTCACTTGTATTTTGTGCGGCACTTGAAATTGTCGCTTTAAAAGAATAGTTCCAATCATCATGCAAGGGAACTGTTAAATTTTCGTGATTTTCCATTTGACGTCATCGAAACATTCTGGGTTGTGCTTTGCGATTAAGCATTTCTTTTGCGTTACGCTTGTTACTGACGACATTTTGGAGGGTAAACCGCGATCAGTGAATCCGATTTAGAAAGTAGAAAAGGACGCGGGTTCTTCATTTGCGGGACTCGTGTTTTGAGGGACGAGCGGGATAGCCGTCGCGATTGTAGCGGAGTTTAAAAGGAGCTCAAAGCGAATCTATTTTGAGAAAAAATGAATTACGGAATTTAATTCTTTTCGCAGATAGTGGATATTGCAAAACAAAGTATATAGTATACTCAGGGGTAACTAGAAGTGCTGAAATAAATGTGTCTTGTTTTACTCGTGAAAAAATGTGGTTGGAAGGCATAAATGCAGTGAATGAAATCTGTTTCCCTATTCCAAATACGGTGAAGTGATATGCTTTGATTGCATTGTTCTGTCGTTGCATGCTTGAGTTATCTCATGCACGCCATTGCCGATATGGAGCGGAATCTTGCATTTTTGCATTGGAAGTTTGTTGGTGATGGCTGCGCGTGTTATTTTATGCATTTCCCTACTAACCACTCCAAAATATATAAATACGGTCAAAATGAATACTTTTCATTGTGCTACAGTTTTGTGCAAAAGAAGTTAGGTTCATCAGTATTTTTGTAATCGGAATAATATTGTGCTATTGTGACAATTGTATTCATGAAAAAACTTGATACGGTGAAAATAATTTCAAAATTAAAAGTGATGAATCAAGGAAAAAAATGAAAAATAGAAAACTGACAAGAGAGTGTGTGCCTGAATCTTTTCTTACAATCACATTTTACAATATTTATATTCTAATTTGCACACAAATTAACTTTTACTGTTAACAATTTGTGTAAATTCAGTTTTTTGAAACAACGCAGAACAAGCGATACGAATATTTAAATTGAATCGAATTTATGTCGTCGTTGCAAACGTCGCCTACTAGTATATAGGGTTTTCTCTTGACATGTTACCACCTATACCCTTGGATTATATTTTTTCTTGATTTTCAATTATGTCGGTGATTTCTCTTATTCCATTCAAATACGACCTGCCAGCCGAAGCTACTAAAACTGAACCAGTGTAACGAATTTCGCCGCTTGAATTACTCGTACACGTTCTTATTTAAATGTTAATCGAGTTGCAGGCCCTTCCCCCGCCACGTTTGCAGGCCTCTTCACTCATGAGGTAGCCGTCGGGTGAGCTCACTCCTTTTTCGTTGTTACAGGTGCTCTTACAGGGTAGAGTGGCCTGCCGCTTGGGTTTCCCATTTATGTTAAAGTGTTATGTGATCCCATCATATAAAAATTTAACATATATCTGAACATTTTTCCTTTTAATGAACAATAAGAATTTATTTTTCATTAAAAGGAAAAATGTTTGCAAATTATGTTTATATGCATTTTTCATTTAAATGGAAAATGAACGGCCACGTCTATGATGGATCTTGATCAAAATGGGGGGATGCAAGGGGCACCGCTTCCACCAGGATACCCCACTCTTATTTAGGGGTCGTAAATATCGAGTAGCAAAGACGAGATCCTCTCGAGTCCCGCGCGCGTTAATCAGGCTCATTCTATCGTACTTTAGTATTACATCCCTTCGGTAGGTTACCTCGGCCTCGATACCGTCGGACCACGAGTTTATCTTTTAATTCATGAATGCGAAATTTTTTGCAAAAGCCAGCAAAAATGCTTCTGTGTGCATTTGTTGAAGTTTGCAGTTGCTTACAACGAAGCACGAATCACGTTGCTTTTTATATTAGTGTATAGTAGTATTTTTGACAATTTGCTTAGTAAATTGTTCACGGTGTTGTGTCAACTAGTATACAGTGTAGTATCCGCAAATGGGCCAGGCCAAGACCATTTAAAAACATTAACATCAATGATTTGCCAGTTTCCTATTTGTCCAACAGCAAAGCATGGATGACTGGTGAAATAATGACGAATTGACTCAAGATTTTAAATCGAATAATGGGACGAGAAAATACAAACATATTATTGTTTTTGGACAATGCCGCATCACAACCAACGCATTTACAATTTAAAAATACCAAACTAATTTTCTACCCCCGAACTGCACATTAGTCTGGCCAGCCATTAGACCAAGATGTTATAAAATCGCTGAAAGTTTTTTACAAGATGCAAATAGTGGCAAATTTTTCTGAATATTGACACCGCTAGTTCGGAATATGATCTTGCAAGAAGCATAAACTTGCTAGATGCGATATATTTCATAAAAAATGCTTGGGAAAGTGTTGCAAAGGACACAATTCGTAATTCTGAGAATTCTTGTTCTGAACAGTTATCTGCAGAAGACGATATACCACTAGCTGTACTGGCTGAAATGGGTAACGCACTTACGTGTACACCAGAAATGTTAAACAATTCAAGCATCGAAACCTATTTCGGAATTGACAGTGAATTGTCTTGTGAACATGTAGAGGAACATGCAGACGCCATCGAGGAATTCCAAATTTCAGATGAGTCACACGAAGAACCGCTAGTTCCAGATGTTGGGACATATAGCGAAGCGAGCAAAATTTTGCATAAACTACAAAATTTTGCGAGAAATCAAGGGGACTATTATGCACACAATCTTTTGTCAAATTTAAAATCCCACGATCAAGATGTTGGAATTCGTAAAATGGTTCGTAAATGAGTTTTGTTCTCCAAAAAAATTTATGTATATGTACATACAAGTCCATTGTTGCTTATGTTTTTGGTGATTTTGAATTGAATTTTTTTTGGAGAGAAATAAATTTTTGTTAACTAGTTATATTAAATAAACACATTTGTATACAAAAGTAAACCGTTTTTTTCGAGGAGTTAACTGCTACTAAAAATTCCTTTTGAGCGCACACCCCTCTTTAACGGACATTTTTTTCGGTCCCGTGGGTGTCCGCTTAAGAGAGATTTCACTGTATCATGCATCAAATATTGGAATAACAAAACTGGCTCAAACTCAAATTCACTTTTTTTGTTTCGCTGTGATAATAATGCAATGAAAATAACATCTAATATCAAATTAATCAATTTTCAGAAGAGAGTTTAAAAAAAATTTTTAATGTTTCGGATCAATAAAACTGCAGACTAAAATGCTAGTTGTGTATAGGCACACTCCAAAATAATAATATTTACATTTAACTTCGCAAATATTTGATATAATCATTTGTGAAATCAATATTAAGTGATTTGATAGGAACATACGAGTATAACACGCGAGACTTATCAGTTGCCATTTTTTTATCGCACCGGAAATACTTGCGTGAAGAATGTACATATGATTGGAAGTACAGATTCTGAAGATGTTGAAATTTTTATGAGCAATATTTACGTTTGTAGTACGAGTTTTACAAACACCAACTATGGTTTCGTGTGCTGTTTGTCCGTCTGTCCATCTATCCATACGACCTAGCAGGTTTTAACCCATGATAAGGCGCATCCAAAAAGTTCCACGAATAGGTGCGCACGAGCAAACTGCTCACGCTGCTTTAAGAGTATTTTATTGATATCAACAATGTTCATATTTTGAAAAAAAAAAATAAATAAATAAACATAACTGTTTTAAATTAGAAAATGTTCACTTAGTATATAAACTAATTAATAAAAAATAAGTTACCCATAATAAACGGTTTCCCATTGAGGACAATTTTATCTATTAATAGAACACAGAAATATTTGATATATTGAGTTCAAATTTATTGTGAGCGTAGTGCAAGCATTACATTTTATGATTTCGGCCATGTGTTCACCACGAGCCCGTTTACAGCGGTCGATTCTTTGGACCCAATTTCCATCACTCTGGCACACATTTCGACCGGAACGTTGGCAATTTTGGGTGGGATGTTGTCATTGAGTTCGTCTAAAATTGCTGGCTTGTTGACATAGACCAGTGACTTGATATAGCCCCATCAAAAGAAATCCAATGGCGTTAGATCGCATGAACGAGGCAGCCATTTGACCGGACCATTTCTCGAGATAACACGTTCACCAAATTTACCTTTCAATAAATCGATTGTGAGGCGTGCTGTGTGGCTAGTGGCACTGTCTCGTTTAAACCACATATCGTTGATGTCAAGTTCATCCAATTCTCACCACAAATAATCTTCCAACATAACACGATAGCGCTTTCTATTGACGCTGACAAGACGGTCATTTTCATCCACAGAAAAATACAGCCCAATCACACTTCCGGCATGAAAACCGCTCCAAACAGTAATTTGTTGCGGAAGCAACGGTATCTCAAGAAGCATATGTGGGTTTGTTGCTGCCCAATAATGCATATTTTCTTTATTATTAAAGCCATTGAGCCAGAAATGAGCTTGATCGCTGAAGATGATTTTTTGATGAAATTCTTCATTTTCTTCAAGCTTTGTCAGAGCCCAATCGAAGAAGTTTCGGCGTTTTGAATGATCAAGTTCTCGAATCAATTTGATCTTGTAACCAGCGGTACGACATTTTTTTGGCACCGGAAAGTCCAATAGTGAAAATTTGGACACGAACTTATCCACTGTAGCACGCACAACCAGTAGGGTGGGACGATTATTACGGCCGAAAATTGGAGTAAGCGCTCTTAAAGTTCCGCCACCGACTCAGAATTTCAGCAGTAATTTTTAATAATTTCCAAACGCTGCTGGTTCTTGAGCTTTGCCATGGTAAAGATGTTGACTTCAGCGAACGTTTTGACATTGACAGTTTATTGAAAAAGTTTGAGAGTGCGTTCATATAAAGACAAAAAATTATGTCCCTAATGGAAAACCCTATATATTCTGTACATCAATGAAAATATGCTCTAAACGGTGCCTTAGCGTTTGGTAGACTTTAGTGTGAGTAAAATGCGCACGTGCGCCTTCTGATGGATTAGAGGGAACGTTGATGGTTGGTACATGTTTCAAATTAATGTAGATACTACGATTTTTTGCTAAGTTTTATAAAAATTGCATGGAACTATGAGGAATTTTCATAATGATTTTACCTTGTTTCGTGCGTACGTTCGAGATTTCCTGAAGGCAATCGAAACCAACCTCTCATCGGTGATAGACGTGAAGCTTTGGTATGTGCCGATGGACTGTACCTAACAGGTTAATTAGTCCGGCAATCCGTCCACCAGGTCAACCCCACCTATGATGTTGTTACACTGCCGTATTATCTGTGGGCAATCAATTTCGTCGTAGGTCTTTTCTTTTCTGCTGTATCGCAAAACTTTAGTTGACTATCCTGTGGAGTTCGCCTTCGCATAAAGTTTGATACCAACCCATGTTGACGCAAAACGTACACATTTGTTGTCTTTCCACAAAAGGCCGCCCATATCGATACCATATGCAGTTCCTACGTATTCTGTGGATAAGCTACGAGGTGCTTCCAATTACATAGGGGTATTCAGTTAATTATAAAATTTGGCGAGTAGGTCAAAAGTAGTGCCCTCTTGAAAGTTGCAGCATAAAATAATTTTTATAGGGTTTTAAGGGCGATCTACCCCCCATATAGGGGGGTGACCCTTAAAAAAAATGTTTACCAAAGGTAGTCGATATGGATATCAAACCAAAAGTCTTGATGAGAACTTTTCATTCAGGGGATGCAGCGAAAGGGAAGGTGTACAAAGAATTGTGTCCCCCCTTCGCAATTGGACATCTTTGAACAGAAAGATTTGAAAGAAATCACGGAAGTAGGCCTTTGAGTTCCTCAGAAGTCAAAATTCTATCGAATTTGTTAATAATAGTATATCTTACGAATTTCACGTTTCACGCAACTACAAAATCGAAAGTTGAGCTTTAAAATTTTCCAAAAATTTGTAAATAAAGTTATTGATGTATAGCGCATGTCTTCTGAAAATTTCATAAATATCGAGCCGTAAATAGTTAAATTTAGCCTCGGAATGGATTGGACCCACGGCATCGACCTCGCAAACGGAAAAAAGACTGTGACATTGGATCCTGCAATGTCAGATCACTCAATTACCCTGACACTATTAAGGACCTTTTACTACAGGCCAGTCAAAATAAATTAAAAATACCGGAAATATAGGAAACGAACGGGACTGGAAAAGGTATTCAAGACATGCACACAATATTCAAAAGTGGGACGCCTATTAGAAAACGAGAACTCAGAGTGGCTTTTATTGTGGGTAGGGAACTCAAATCGCACGTTATTGATTTTAAGGCAGCTAATGAGCTGCTATCCGTATAAATGTGAAATTCTTCAAATCTGGCTGATCAGCGTTCACGCCCCGACCGAAGAAAATGACGAAGAAACGACGGAAACGTTCTACAATCACCTGCAAAGACTAGGTGACACATTGCCTACAAATGATACAAAAATAATTATGGGTAGTTTCAACTCTAAAGTTGGCAATGAGATATCTCATCGGGGAACAACTGGAGGATATAGCCTCCATGATAAAACAAACGACAATGGCCAACGCCTGATTGAATTTGCATGTATCAGAAATCTTGTCATACGTTTGACTTGCTACCCCCATCGACGCATACATAAAATGACCTGGGTATCACCGCATGACAACACAACAAAATCACATCGATCATGTTCTCATACAACAACGTTGGACCTCGAGCGTACTTGAGTTCCGTACATACCCAGGAGCCAATTGTAACTCATATCATTACTTGATCAAATTAACTTATCGATGTCGTATGTCAAAGGCGTATCCAGCGGAGACCAGCCCGCTACGAAAATTCGACAACAAAAGGCTCCAAACGGTGTCTGTGGCAAAAAATTTCACGGAGACTCTCGATAACCAGCTAGATCCCGTCTTATCAGACACATTGCTGCAAACAAGCAACGAGCTCTGGATAGAAGTGAAAGCAGTTATTTAGACCGTGGCAAAACAGACAGCTGGACATCAAGCCCAGCGCAAGAGAAATGATGATGAGTACCAGAATGCATTAGATAAAAAGAATCATGCGTACCAGCAATATTTAGGTAGGAAAACCAGGACGTAGAGAGAACATTTTGAAAATCTCAGAAGAGTAGCGAATGAGATAATTAGAATCAAGAGGAGAAAATACTAATTGAGAAGTATCCATGCAAGTCTAGCGAACAACAACACAAGAACAAAGAAGTCAAAAGCTTGAAAAAGCCCAAGACCACGCTCTGCCATGACGATATCGGCAATATTATCACAGATGAAAACAGGATTAAGGAAAGATGCGCATTATATTTCAATAAACTCCTTAATCCTCCACATAGCTTCAGAACATCGGAGCCTATAGATGTTCCCAGAGTTTTTTTCACCATCAAAGCCCAAAAGAATAATAAAGCGCCGGGCGTCGATGAGATTCCAGTGGAGCTCATCATATATGGTGGCAGCAGTGTTTAGAAAGCTATTCACAAAGCCATCCAGCACATTTGGCAACAGCGACATATCTCCAACGAGTGGAGCTAATCAATAATATTCTCTAGCCACAAAAAGGTGAGAAGCTACAGAGCGAAAATTATAGAGGCCCTCTGGTCTTCTTTGGCATTTAATCAGCTGCTTCCGTATTACCCTACGCGGTCTACAAGCTCCTCTAGTTCAAAAAGCCTATTCTTTGCTTCTTTTTGATTTTTGGCGAGTCGCGTACAGATTTTATTCCTTTTGGAACATGTCTCGTTTTTCGGATTGGCCTTTCTTCTTCATGTCGTTGGGCGGCATTGTATTTTGCGACCACCTTTCTTGGGAGCGGTTATCGGCTTCTATTTCTGAGTACTGTATTTCCCCCACATTTTTAACGGTGACGGTAAAATCACGCATTGGCGTTTTATTTGTCTGGTCACTCCTTTCTTTTCCTGCCGTGATTTCTTGATGGAGTTCAGGATGGTTCGGTATTATTTCGGAATTTATGACCCCTGCTTTCATCGCTTCAGTAGCGATCGCAGCACGGACTATCGAATTCTCGATATTTTTCCCCACCGCTCGAACATCTGGCACGTCCTGCAGAGTTTCCCGCTCTTTATTTTTAGGACGTCCAGGCGTTCACATCATTTTTTGCTACACCTAAATGCCATAGAAATCTCAGTCTGGAGAAGATTAGACAGTCTGTTAATCTCTCTTTTCATCCGTCTTCGCTATTATTGTATTCATCATCGTTTTTGCCATCGTTAGTACTCCCCCGACGTGCTGTAAACATCATGGCTGGATCGTCGTTGTTAGTTTTGCTTTGTTTTTGAATTTTTGTGACCTTTTTTAGGGGTTTTAGTAGCTCCAGTTTTATTAGGTCCCCCCCTCAAAGCCACTTTCTCCGTTCGCCTTTTTGGTCTCAGGTTATCTTTGCAGCGCAGGGAGGCCATGTGAGGGTTGGTACAAGCTCTTATGGGGACAAGTGCTAAGAGCTAGACCAGCGCTAATCGGGAGTCCATCTCAACCAAACTTACACCACCAACCCAATGGTGCCAAGGTTTTGCCGGGACGGAGACGGTATGATAGCTGAATTGAAGCCGCACAAGTGTCAACTCGGTACTACCGTGCAAAGCAACTAGGTGCACATCATTATATCCGCTAGCCGAAAGCATTAATTACAGTTTGTTGTCCAAAGCGAAGTCCAGATTCAGTTAGGGTCGTTACCTGTCATCCCAGGAGGAACCTCACGGCGACCTCCATATCCTCAGGTCCATTGAGGCGACACTCCCCGAAGAATGCCAGCCTCCAAAAATACTCCTGTCGACCGGTATTCCCCCTGAGGGTGGCACACCTTAAAGGATGCAAGCTTCCAAGAGTATTCCTGTCGGCCAGCATGCCCCCTGCGGTGGATATTTAGATAGTTAAATTTTAAACAAACGTCACCATATAGGGAAGGAAAAAAAGGGAGGAAGTTCTTTCCTTTCCAGTAGATAGCTAATTTTTCGGGAGAAGGCGAAGATGGGAGATAAATATGCCACGAAGGAGTAGGGTTTTAACAATTTGCGACTGATCAGTTCGGTTATTGGGTTCAGTTACGCGCCGGCTTGGTTTGGGTTCGGTATTTATGTTGACGCTCCACGTCTGTGTTGAGACCGTGAACGCGTGAATTCATTGTTGATTGATTGGCACTCGTAAAGGCAAAATCACAATAATAGCGAAAGGTTTTTCTTCGGAAAATTTTTGGAACGCGTTTTAAATGGGCCTTTGAATCGGTGGCTGATAAATTGTATTTGGATTTGGCCTGCACGCGGAAGACCTGCGACCGAGATTCCTCACTGAACTAACTAGCCTGCCAGCAGCCACCTCGGAGTAGGCTGAGGGTGCCCGGACTATTTGATCTGTTGGATACAATCTATTGGCACGTACCGAGATTTAATGTCTATAACTGAATTTCAAACGAACCATGAAAAATCATTACAAAAGTATATACAATATGAAGTTTCGCACACCGTATAGTTCCAGAAGACCAGTACATTCCCACTCTTGAGCCCCTTCTCAAAGCCAGCATGGATTTCCTAGCCTGTAATTATACACCCCAGTACCTGTCTATAATATGCACGAGCAAGAGAAATTGACGGACCTCCACCAAATGCGCCACGGCTATCGACAAGATTTGAACTCTATAAATATATGATTTCATATCTTACTTGCATCCTTGCCTAGTCTCGAGCAGCGTAGTTTTGACGCCCATCTTGGTCACCATTTATGAAACCATGTAGTTGAACTTACGTTAAAAAAAAGTTCGAGCATTGCGATGTGTTTGACCGTAAGCTGACGTTCAAATCATTATTTCAGCTAGCGGATAGGGAAAATATGACGCATAGTTTTGGCCGCCATTTTGGATAGCGGACATCTGATCCAAGTTTCGATCTAGCATCATGTAGTGGTCTCGAAATACAATTAAAACTTTACAGAGAAACCGTTTTTATTAGCGGAACTGCACAATCAAAGATATGTTAAAATTTGTTTCCTCTCTATTTCCACTATGTTTGTATTTCAAGTATACAATTGTTTCGTTTCCTACTTGGAAACCTCTTCAGTACTAGTTTCTATACACTTTAAAACCTATCTTTATATACATAAACGTTTTTTCAAAGCTACGGGTAATATCACCTATTCATTAAAGGGATATTTACTTCATGGGTTTAAATAGCCACGTGTTTCCATTACCAGGATCACAATTCCAAACTACCTGACCCCAAGATTTATAGATTTCTAGGGATTCCGCCGTGTCTAACTTTCAAGTGTTCGTGATAGTGTTGATTATTGTAACGTGTTTCGCTGTAATTTCTTGGTTTTCTCGTACCATATGCTACTCTATCTTGGATCTGAAATTTGAATTTTCCTTCTTTTTCTTTTTATTTGCTGCTTCACGCATATGTTCCACAAACCTGACGCCTATCAGTCTCCTTGTCTGCCCAATGTAGCTACCGGCGCAATCTCCACATGTTATTCGGTGAAGTCCGCTTCTCTCCATCTTGCGCACATGGTCCTTAGTTGAGCCTAGTAAGTTCTGTAGTGTTGTTGCTCTACTTGTATAGACCAGATCCATGCCTAGTTTATTTAGAGCGCTCCCCATTTTATTCGTTTTGGAGTTGTAGGCCACCACCAGTCGTCTTCTTTTATGTACTATCGGAGTCAGTGTTGAAAATGCCCAATTGATTCGTTTTTCCATGAGTTGCGTCACCTGGTTCTTCGGGTATCCGTTCCGTTCAGCTAGCTCATAACTGTATTCCATTTCTTTTTGTCGGAGTTTGATGTTTAAAAGAAGTATCAGCATTCTGTTGGTCAACCAGTTAAACGTTGCCCATTTTTGCTGCTGGCAATGATTTGATAAAAATGGTATGATGTGCTTGGTATCAGTAGGTTTGCGGTATATTTGAAATTCTAGCCCACATGATATTCTACACACCAACAAGTCTAGAAAAGGGAGCCGCCGATTCATTTCTGTCTCATGTGTGAAGCTGATGTTTTTGTGCATGGAATTTATCTCGGTATTTGTTGAATCTGTTCCTACTTGATGAATGTAAACACGTCGTCGACATACCTTACCCATCGATGCGGCAGTTTCCCTTCTTGTTTAAGCTTCTCTCCTAAATGTGATAGAAAAATCCCACTTAAAAATGGGGACAGGGGGTTTCCCATTAGAGCACCTCTCATTTGCTTAAAAAAATCCTGCCTGAAGGTAAAATAGCCCTCATTCATGCAAAGCGTTGTTAGTTTTGAAAACATTCTTGTTTTGGTCCTCCAATCTTCACCTGTTTGTTGTGTAAGTAATCATTCTTCGGGTATGATGAAAGCTTCCTTGACCAGTATGCTAGGAAACAGCGCTTTGACATCGAACGAGACAAGCCTGTCATCTTCTTCTAACGTTCCCCAAGACAATACTTTTGATGAAAACACGGCCGAATTTTTGACTGATATTGTTGAATTCCCGAAAAAATAGCTAAATGGTTGGTCACGTTTTCAAAACAGAACAATGGAATTCAACTTCAATCATTTTGGTAAGTGCAAATGCAAACTGAACGGAATAAAGCATCGGTAATGCAACATTTCGAGTATTTGCCGAAAGTTGAATTAAAATATGAAGACCAGATACAGATTTTGCACATTTAATTCTTCATCAAATTTTGATACAAGAGAGGATTTAATATCAGACCAATATATTTCATAGGCAAACACTATTGTTTTCTAGCCAGGTATATACAGAAGCATACATATAGTCGATTAACATAAAGGTGTATCTCGAAAATTAGTCCTCAGAATGAGCTGAAAATGGTTACCAACAGTCAAAACGCGTCCTCACACAAACAAGCAAACCCCGACGGAAAATGAAAAACATTCCATATTCATGTGTAGCTAACTTGAAAAATCATAAGGCGCAATCTGAGTTATTTTTCTAATTCAAATTAACTTTAGAGAATAGAAACGGATTTGAGATAAAACAATGCACTTTGGAGAAAACAAATTTCATCGCGCCATTTTCACAAATACCTTCGAAAGATTATGCGAAATGTCAAATTGTCAGGTGCAACATTCCTTGATTGTTTCATTCATCCGCTTAAAAACGCAATCTAAACATACCATACTAAAGAAACAACGTAATCCAGTAAAAAGCTCAGTGAAATTCGCTGAACCCTAAACAATAGTATACATTATTGAACTTACATGTCTATCATAGTCTTTTGTTTGTTATCATTTATCTGCTGATATATGTACATATAAATTGTACAACTATTATCTCCTCACAAACATGTTTGATAACACACACATATACTCGTATGAGTCAATAACACAATTACGACAAATGAACTACGAACAAAACGTGGTTCTACTTTCACGCACAAGGATGCAACTAGCGCAAAGGTAATCATGTAGGCGACAAATATTCGATCAATTTTCACCAAGCTTATCTTTTATCATTTTACATATGTTGCTACAAGATTGTTGATTATGAGTCCCGCTATTCACTTTTGGAGAATGCGAGTTGATACTTCACGGTACGCACAAATAGTCACACAACTTTTGGTTATAGTTTTAATTAAAATGATAATTACTGGCGATATTTCAATCATCATTCATTTCTTAATAGCAGATATCAATAAAGCTCCTTATCTTATCTTGATAGATATGAAGACATGATGGAATCTTACATCGACATCAGAAGTTGGAAAACTGAATCAACTAATTGAAATTGATGTCCATACTTATTGTCATTCATCAAATTTTAACTGGGCTTTTTATTGCTAAAAGACATATATTATGTAGGTAATAGGGTAAATTTTGGTTAAGGACTAACGCTAGATGAGAATATTTTGGATAGGTATATGTTATGCTTATTATACAATATAAGGTTTAGCGATAAGGTTTAACGCTTAGGTTAGGAATATTGTGTGAGCATTGTATTAGTATAAGATAAAGTTTTTTTAGGGTTTTGTAAGATAATTTTAACAAAATCCTACTAAAATCGCGTCTTCCCTGTCCGTCCGTCCGTGTGTCACAGCAATTTTACTCTCAAACGACCAAAGCTAGAAACATCAAATTTTGCGTGTAAGTGTAAAGTGGTGCTCTCTTCAAAGTTCAACTACATAAATTTTTTATAGGGTATTTAAAGGGGTCTCCCCATAAAAGAGAGTGACCGCGAAAAAGGATACCCGACATGGGTATCAAGGATAGCCGATATGGGTATCAAATGAAGGGTCTTCACATTTTTTGCTTCGAGGGGCGCTCAGGAAGGGGAAATACACGAAAAATTTGTGTCTCCCCCTCGCGATTGGACACCTGCTATCTGAAGAATCTGAATTAAATTATGGAGGTAGATGCTTATGAGCACAACAACAAGTACCTTTGAAGTCAAAATTCATTCAACTTTGTTAATAATAGTATGACCTTCGAATTTCACATTTTCCCCAACAAAACCGTATGGGTACTCTTAAACTCAACGAAAGTAGTTTTAGTTATAGCCATTTGAAATTTCTCCAATTACAACAACAATAATACATGATTTTGGTATTTTATGGACTTTCCATCGAACCAGACACTGCAGCTTTGATTTGACCTTCTTAACATTTTCAAATAAGATCAATAACATGAATATTATTGGGAATTCACGATTTGAATGATATTTGTTAGTATGCAACAAAATGGGGACCATTGAAAATAGCTAAACATTGAGTTTTCTCACATCTCTTTGACATGTTTCTTGACTCCATTCGGTGCTCGTGACTGCGTTTCGGAGATGTTGGGTACAAAACCCTTCTGACATGAGCGTAGGTCTGTCTACCCAACATGTTTTTTGTAATAATGAACATTGGTTATAGCCTGTGTATTTGTCGCTATTATAATAATATGCAATCAAAAATCAAACTTCTGTTCCACTTAAATAGAATCAAAATAAGCTCTCCTCCAATACGTATCGATAAATGATTGAGAGATATTATTGAGTCGGTGAAAATTCTGTAGGTACCAAAATGCTGAATGCATCTCCCTAATCAAAGGAACTGTAAAGGCAACACATTCATCCCATCTTGGTGAACCCCAAGTGTCTCCAGTGTTTCTTGACGTTCTTTTAGTGGTTTGTAACACCACATATGATGGACATTGTATATTCTGCCAATTTTATATCAGTTTAATGTCACATTTCTGACGTCAATTTTATGATTTTGGCAACATAAAGAATCTTTATCTTTAAAGTTTATTAACAAAAAAGTAAAGTATTCTTACCCAACACCTAAATCGATACACATACGAATGTACTACCAGCGCATGCTCCACAAGGCGACAAGACAAGAGATGCTACACCTTGAGACTTTTTGACTCACTGTTTATCTTTAGATAAATTCTCAAGTACTCTTAACTGGTAAAACACCAAAAGCTTACCAACAAGCGCACTCACAACTCAGAATCTTATGACAGGAAAATACACGAGATGAGTAAGCTACGCATCAGCGCACCGTCTACCCTTCTATAATGGTTTTCCACGTCTCGTACGTTCGAGATTTTGCGAAGGAAATCTAAACCAACCTCTCATCGGTTCTAGACGTGAGGTCTAGGAACGTGACAACGGACTGCGCCCTTCAGGTTGATAAGTCCTGACACTGTAAGTCTACTCCAAGGTGGCTGCTGGCTAGCTAGTTCATCGAGGAGTTTCGGTCGCGGGTCTTACGCAAGCAGACTTAGACCGAAATACAAAGACTCAGCCACTGGTTCAAATGTCCGATTTAAAACACGTCGAATAACTTCCATCGACTGTACTCTAAATTACGGGTCTTCATCCCACAGAAAAGGAACCGCAGAAACAATACGCGCTCCCGAATATAACCGACGCGGTGCCCGAAACACTCTACCCGAATTCAAAACCGAAGAAATCTACTCCAATAAAAACATGCAAGTTCAAAATATGGCACCGCGTACCGACCGCAACGCGAAACTGACCATTCGCGGAATACTGGAACCCTACCGTCTCTGCGGCATATCCACTTCTCGCCGACATGTCCTGCTGAAATAGAACGGCTTACTGGAAAGGAAAGATTTTTTTTTGGTTTAGCAATTCATTTTGTTATTTTCTTGATGTGCAAATAGAATAAGTAATGAGAAAACCAATAAACCAACACATTTCTATAAACTATCAAAACAGGGTTTCACAATAATAAATGAGTTTAAATGTTAACGGTATTTTAAAAAAAGTAAAAGTAGTAGTCATCGCTCAAGAAAAGTAATAATGTTAGGTTATGATATGGAATTGGAAACCATAGTTGAGAGCAATTATAGAATAATATGAAGGTTAAAGCTGTATTCTTATAGATAGTTTTCAAGAGAAAATTTGAATATTTTGGATGTGTATCTTGTGGTTGTAGTTATATCACGTTTATGCATTTTGGCCGTATAAATATTATATTTCTCATGAGACTATCCTTCCAGGTAGAAATATTAATGCCGGTTAAGAAATATCTTAATGGTCATATATGCATGTGGAATTCAAAGCAGATAATTGTCGACGAATACATTTTTTTTTCCCGAGAAATTGTAAATCCCGAGGATATATTTTAAGTAAGCAATAACTACAATATTAATAAATTCTGTTTGCCTTTAAACAGAAAGAATTATTAGCTATAAGTTAGTTGGATCTAGCTCAAAAAAGATTTAAGGACTTTAACTTGTGTCATATTTTTATATAGAGTATCTTGAAAGAAGGGAGAGTTAGAAAACAACATAAAAATCAAATTTAAAGTGGAAAATACATGTGAAAAATGATACTCGATTCGTACAATGCATAAATTACCAATGTATCTTCTGTTATATAACTTATAATCGGTCCCTCTACAAGAGGTCAGTGTCATCTTTGTGAAATATATTGATCTCTGCATAGAGATTCAGAATGATTTAGTAAAGTTAGAAGTTAGGAAAATTCTACCTCTCCGCTGACAATTCCGATATATTCAACGAAAATGCGATGTCATCCGAATTGATAGACTAATCTTAATTTCATGAAAATATGAATCTTTGGGGATTAGATAGACTTTGAATTCGGCATTTTAACTTGAACATTAAAATCCATTTACAGAAGTATTTCTTCGCATCTGAGGGTTGCTCTCGCTATTCCTCATTAGTGGCAATGTCGGATCAGCTGAACAAGCTGGGCTATTTTGCTTGGATAATTACAATTATCGCTACTACTTGATGGCATTCATGATATGGTGGTCTGTAATAATGGAGTTTCGAGCTGCTGAGTGCTTGGTGACAACCGTCTCGGTTCGTGGCCATTCGCCATTCGCTTAAAGATGCGTTCAAGTAGAAGCGATTGACCTATTGAAAATTGAAATCGTCTTCAAGGTTAAGTTATTCTAGCTATACACGCAGTTACCTCGAATAACATCACTATAGAGTTTATTCTCTGCAGTGGCAATTTCTTCCACTTGCGGATTTCTTACATCCCCCTTCCTCTCGTGAAATCTGTAAAAGATGAGATTGAGTTAACCTCGAAATGGGATCTTATTGCCTCGATTGAAACTAATTTGTATGGGAATTTCACTTCTTTGTCTTTTCGCCGTCACTCCAATTTGACCTGGCACTAGCTTAGCACATAATTCGGTTTGCGGTCTTTCGTTTCTGTTTTTGTATACGATTCCCGCCCTTTACACCCTGGAGGGCAACGATTATTTAAGTCAATTTAAATAAAAAGAATATCTAATTTTTTTACACCTTTAGATTACTACACAAATTCAACATTCAAATTATGAGTTCTTAAAAAACATGTTGCAATAACAAAAAAAAAGGAAATATCAAGAATATGACTTACTGAGCTAAAAAGGAGCTCTTAATCTGACTGCTTCCATCGAAGTCCGAAGTCTTATAAATGAAGGAAGAATGATGCACAGAAGGCTTAGGTGGCAGTTGAACTATCTTTCGTCCAGCGTCCTTCTGCAATGATGCTGTCGATATTGTCAGACCTCGGGAAATCAAATGATCGTGAATGAATTGGTAAAGTTGTTGTCCATTGTACTGTATCCTAGTTTGTCCAACAACATTTGCTTTGTGTATGTTAGCTAAGGAAGTTTCTCCGAAACGCGTTCTAATAATTCAATGGCATATGAGTACTTCTCTTGAAGGTTCCTCGAGCAGTTCGTATGCATGGACTGTTCGATTACTACAAGCTTAGCATGCGACTTCGGCATTTAGATTTGACGTACCCTCAAGTCGGTTTGGCACTGGTGTTGATGACCTTTCGATTCGTTGCTAACGTTAAATTACTTTTTGCGACCGCTCGTTTACTACATATGCCAGCTCTTGGTTTTCTTCCATTCGTTCGTCTGTTTTTCATCTATCTTCGATATCTGCGTGATTGATGTTGTTGTCGTTGATGTTATTAATATTTGTTAGGATGTTTGGTTGGTTAGGTCCCCCTAAGAGCCACAATCGCCGTTCTTATGTCTAGCCACTATATTCATTCCATGATTCTCTATGCAAAGCAGGGAGGCAATGCTAGGGTGGGCATCAGCCATTATGGGAACATATGCTCAGAGCCCTACTAGTGCTAATCAGGAATCCGCCTTAACCGAACTTTCACTAACAACTCAATTGGGCGAAGTTAGAACTTATCCCGAGCTCTACCAAGGTTTCATAAGGATGCAGACGATATAATAGTTAGATCTGTACCATTTTCACCCGAGTTTAACCTCGGCAGTACCTTACCAAGCAACTAGATCCAAATATCATGTCCGCCTTGTTAGTCATGATGTCAATGCAGGGTTGTATCTACTTGTCCCATTTAGCCTTATCCATGATGTAGTACGAGATGGTGGCCAGATTTCATCATACCCCCCCCCCTTCATTAAAAAAGAAAAAAAAAGAATAAGCTATTCAACTACCTGCATCTGGTAACGTTGAAATGAATATTACATCATTTGTAAAACATATAACACTAATATAAACATCAGACATTATATTCTATTGACAGTAAAATCAAAATTAAATCTAGAAGTAAAATAACTAAATTTAATCTTTTCTTCGATTGATGTATCCTGACAAGTCGCTCACACTATGTTGCTCATTTAGCTGCCGTTGAGTGGGGTTTGAAGAATTTTCCGAATAAAGAATCTCAATTGAGACCCTTTCCATATCATTTTTTTCCTAAGAATAAAACGTCAATAATAGCTAATTATTCCTTAAAAATCACCTGATCAGTTCTTCGTCCTTTCAAATACATTGTCACATATCCCGTTTGCGAATTGAAAATCATTGTACAAGCCTTTTGCATATTTTCATCTTTTTCCGGAGCTTCTTTAAAGCTCATACATACTGCTGAAGTATTTGTTGCAAAATTTCCATTCAGGAATGGTGAGGAAGCTGATGAATATATTTCAGCCTTTATACCATCAAAAGGCTTTCCCACTGAATTATTTTGAATTTTTAATGCAAAGTTTACCGTTGATTCATTTTCATTGATTGTTCCCTGCATAGGGATATTTCCTGTAGTGCTTAGTGTTGAAATATTCTGAATCAAACTAGATTTTCCATTCAAATCGACTCTATTTTGTTTCGGGGAATACATACTCGTATGTTTCTTTAGAAGATATCTCTCTTCGCTGGACTTGTCTGACAATGTAGGATTTCTTAATGTTGGTTCTGTGATATCATGAAGGCCTTGGGGTACAACAAGGGAGATATTTTTCATCGAGGAATAAATTTTCAAAATCAGTAGGAATATCATTGCAAGAAAGATTAAAATCGAAAAAGAAACGATGTATTCTAAGGGAACCTGAAATTCACAATAAATGTCCGAGGCGAGTATCCATCTTCCGTACTGCGCCAAATAATTTTCCGATGTAACATTTTGATAAAAATCACCTTCCGTCTGTGTTGTAATATGATTAAGATGTTGTACGTTTGAAACTTCCTGGATGGCACGAACGTAAATTTTAATTCTTTCACGATCAAAACAAAAGTAATCCATTGTAATATTCGTTCTTTGTGTTGACTTAATTTGGCATTCGTCACTTCGACACCATTTTACTTCATAAACTAATGACTTTAACGGTCCTCCAATGAATTTTGGGATGTGCCATGAAACTTGCATTTCTTTGCCATTAAGCTTCACCGTAGGAAATTCTATTATCCCAGGCTCTGCAAATAAAACAAGATAAAAACGTTTTTTGGTAAGCGTAAGATGAGTCCTACAGAACTAAGTGGCAAATATTATGGCTATATACAAAACTAACGTAAGGTAGAACCATAAACAACTCATTTGCATTTGTATTGTAGCAATTCTCCCTCACACGGAACCAACAGCGGAAGCATGACGTCACAATGCGTACCAGGCTTTTAGACCTATTGACCTGCTTTTTTAGACCAATTGAACAGCTTTTGACAGCTCCTGCTGTGACGTTATGCTTGTTAACTGCTTTCCTTCTGGGCCTCAGTAAGCAGGCTTTGATTGTAGCCATAGATGTACTTACTTTATATGCCTTTGATTGTAGCAATCAGCTTACATGTGATTAAGTTTCAAGAAGCTTAAGCCTACTTCGACAAAAGCTCTCGAAATGCAAATCTCTCCTACAATTTAAAACGGTTTTGGGATGTATTCTTGTAATGAACAATGAAATTGAGCAACAAAACTAGTTCATTTAATATCGCAAGTTCAATATTTTTAATAAGATTTCAAACTCGCATAACTGACTACACTTTTCGAGCTGCTCCAATGACCAACCCACTGCAACTGAGCTTTGCATTTTACAATTATGGTAAATTCAGTAGCTATCCCTGGAGCTGTGGTTTGTTGCGGGAGTATATTTCTGCATGTATTCGGTCTAGTGTTAATAATGAGCTCCGGAGATTTTGTTCAGCTATGCTGATCTGACCTCGTAAATCGTCATGCGCTTGTTCTGAAATTTGATTTGATGAGCTAGACGTTTCATCCTTTATAAATATGTGAACCCTTTTGTTGACCCTTTTATGTAAAAAGAATGGCTTCCATTCCAAAAGCATCATTAGTGGCATCATCATAGTACTTCCCAGGCAGACGAAGTCACGATAGAAAAACAATAATTTAGTTAAAACTGGCTAGATAAAACGTACTCAACGTCCTGATCGTCTTGGAATTTGTTCTTGAGACTCTGGCTGTTGTGGAGGTAAAGATTGTTGACTTTTATCTGTTTCTGCTGCAGGTCGTATAACTATTGGTCTAGGCAATTGTTGTGATTCTGACCCTGTCAGTTCATATGTAGGTTTTAACCAGTCAATAGAAACTGTAGTGTGGTTCCCATGGATGTCGATGATACAGGTTTCTCGGGTTACTACTTTATATGACCCATCGTAAGGCATTTGGAGTGATCTTTTCAGTGCATAATTTTGTAGAAATATTTATTCGGATGTTTCAAAATCTTCGAAGAAAAACGTTTTCATTTCTCTGTGTTGCTTGATCGGCATTGGTCGAAGCTGCTGAAAATGTCATCATAATCTTTGCACAAAACTATCCTGGCTCAATTTTTCATCTGCTGATGATCCGAAAAATTGGCCTCGCAATCGTTTATTTTCACCATAAACTGCAATAATTCTGCTGGAGCTGCCAAAGAGATCTGTGGGCAAAACCTCCGTCCAATCGTTGCGTTGATGACATTATATGGCTGCTACGAGTTGTCAGCGCAGCCGCTCAACCATACGGTTGGCGTGTGTCGAACCCATAAATCGACTGAGGGATCCGAACAAGTGTGGCATGAATTTTCGTCTCTGGTCGGTAGGGATTTGCTCTGGGCATCTGAAACGACTGATTCAATAATGATAAAATATTTTCACAACGGTGTCAGCTTCTGGATTCAACATAGGATAAGCTTCGGACTAACGTGTGACCCGATCGATATGGCTTGATAATGATGTCGATATGTACCTATGTACATGACGGAATCTGCGTATCGGTGGTATGAAACTTGATATAGATGTAAACACATGCCGCGAAACATCAAAAAGTTGGCATGGTATAGACACTCTTGTCCTATCAAGGCAAGCTTTTCGCATGGATGGCCAAACAAAACTTCGACTAACTTGCTTGGCTGGTGCCCTGGACCTTGGGTGGGCTGCTGGTGTGATATACGGACGAGCTGTAACGGTCGAAACGTCACAGCAGAGTTCAGTGTCCATTCCTGGCAGCTTAATTTTCTTTCATTGCAGACTGGAGTTTGAATACAAAAATCCTTGTAGTTCGTTGTCATTCTGTTGTGGTACAGCCAAAGCCTTATAATCCACTGTAGTCTCGTAAGTCTTTATGCGCGATAAAGTATCGGCTATAATATTCCTGAGATGTACCAGATGTCGGTCGTGAACTCACTTCTGAAATTTAATTATCTTGACTGACATGGTGCTTTTTCGGGTATTTAACAAAAAGCGTATATCAGAGGTTTGTGATTTGTCGTCTCGGTGGAAAGTACTGTATTTGAACTCCACGGGGCTCAACATCTTTGAGTAGAAACCCAATGGTTCCCAACAAACGCAGGTTCGTTGCCGCAGAGCATAGTATACTCAACTAGTACTCACACCTTTCATTTACCCTGTGTTGCACACTTTTTGAATTTTCCCAGGGGCATTACAGCTGATCCTAATAAAAAACTTAAAGATTGCATGGGACGAATTTATTTTTCTGCAAAGTTATTGATTTTTTGAGATATTGTAATCCTGAAATCTCTCATCGAAGCATATGTTTATATTCGCGCCCATTCTCGCGTCAGCATTTACCTACCTACCTGCTACTGACGATTTATGGCTCGCTGTTCGGCTTGTATTCGGATTTTTCCGGAGGGTTGATGGAGTGTGGTTACTAGTTGAGTATACTATGCTGCAGAGCAGCACCAACACCTTGTCTGACGCGTCACACACGAGCGTGAGTGGCGCATTGGTATCTGGATAAGCGATTAATGTTGCCTGCGCTTAACTTGCTTTTGATTTTTCAAAAGCAAATTCTAGTTTTTGTTTACCATACATACGCACTTTTAGTCTAATTCTCTCTACTCCATAAGTACCGTAAGAAATAAAATTTGTTCTAATTGCAGCTGCTATTTAGTAGATATGCTCTGCACACGGGATACCGAACCGGGATTGTACTCGTTTGTGTTATGCATCATATGGAGAGGTGTGGCCCAATTACTTGACGAGAGCCGCGCAATGCCTAAACGTGCCATCGCCTCAAGCTCACGCCTTGGTGCTTGTACCGGTCAGGTACTAGCCGATTTGGTGTGCTCGCTTCAGTTGGTCCGGGTAACGTGAATGTAGCATAGTATACTCAAATAGTATCCACACTCCATCAACCCTCCGGAAAAATCCGAACAGCGAGCCATAAATCTTCGGTAGCACGTAGGTAGGTAAATGCTGACGCGAGGATTGGCGCGAATATAAACATATGCTTCGATGAGAGATTTCAGGATTACCACATCTCAAAAAATCAATAACTTTGCAGAAAAACAAATTCGCTCCATGCAATCTTTTAGTTTTTTATTAGGATCTGGCAGCACTCCCATGTTCTGAAATGCGTAAAAAAACACGGGCGTCGGAAATTTTATTTGCTTTTTGCTTTGCTTCTTGAATGCGCCAGGACTGGGCTCAGCTGACGTGCCCTGGATCAGCTGACGTGCCTGGATCAGCTGACGTGCCCCTGGGAAAATTCAAAAAGTGTGCAACACAGGGTAAATGGAAGGTGTGGGTACTAGATGAATGCACTTTGGAATGTAGTGTTTGGTTTTATGTTTGATAATCGGCGCGCGACCGTCCGGCCATATAATCGCCGGAAATTTGGCTAATAGTTCTGTGCATTTACTGTTATTGCTGATAACTCTTACAATGGATATATTGCAATACAGTAAACATTCGCGTGAGGTTATACCTGTCATTTGATCGATAAGCCGTCGATTTCTAAGGTCAATAGCAAACCATAATGATATAAAAAATTCGCTCCGAGAATAGGTTTCAAAACATCGGCGATGGTGAATCGGTACTAAAACTCGCGTCTAAGCCCTAAGTTCACGGTTAATGCTGTAGTGCCGTACGTGATATTGACAGACCCGTTTCCCGCCCTCAACTGATACGTCATCTTTTTTAACTGTCCACATATCTCCGTCCAAGGATACACAAGCCCGCTCCAGTGTTGATGAGAAATCTTTCACGCATGCTGTTTTCATCGATATAAAGGCGACGAGTTATTATATTTTCTGGGACATCTGCAACCATTAACACCCGCCTGAGGAGTTTTCCTGTTTCACTTGATAGCCACCACGTTGAATTTCCAATGGTAAAAACAGATACCTGAGGCCGGAGCAATGCGTTATCGGGAGCGAGGTTGATATCGATATTCAGAGCGCGAGCGATCCCTTCTTCTAGAAGATGAACGATGGTGCCCCTGTCACTGGTGGTCAATTCAGAATTGCTTCAAACGCCGCAGGTGTATTTTGTTGTGTTAATGTAACTTCTGCTATTTACGGAGCAGGCTTTAAACTTTCCACAATATTATCGGCCAAGCCTGCCAGTTGATCTTGTGAAAGACTTTTCTGAGCCACAAGGATCGCATGAGCTGTTAGTGGTATTCTGTTCAAGAAAGAAGCTTTACGCAGTGTCCTGGAACGTGCATTCACCTAAACTACGCAAATGTCACAAATACTGCGACAATTTCGATCTCCAATCTCTTCGCACTTTAAGAGTTGCTGAATTTTCTGCTCATGTGATACGCTCAGCTAAGTGCTAAGGGCTTCTTTCAATTTTGAATATTTTCGAATATAATTATTTGGCGTCATCACTCATAATCAAATTGCGAACTCCTTGTAGGCATCTATTATCTAAATAACATATTATAGTACCGAGCTTTGCACTCTCAGTTTTTATATTAGGGGTCGTGCACGCTTTCTCCACTATTTTAACCCACAGTTCTGGATTATTCTTAATAAATGGTGGTATTTGGAGAAGTGAACTTCAAGTAAATCGAGTCAGCATCTTCAAATTAAATTGAATTGAGTCGATGATATAAATTCAAATGAAAATTGCAGGTATCCTTCCTCCTCCGTAGCACTACAGCCCCTCTCGGGCCTTCGCTTTCTGCAAATAGCGCCTCCAACTATCTCGGTCCATTGACCTCGTCTTCCAATTTCGAAATCTGAGCAGCGATGAACTGTCTTCGTCGACCGAGTCAGACCAGAGTTTCCTCGGTTTTCCCACTGGTCCTCGATTATCCCACTGGTCCTCATTGGGAGAGGGTATTCGTTGTTCGTCCATACGATTCATCTTGCCAGCCCATTGCAGCTTCCACAGTCTTAGAATCGCTGAGATCTCCGGCTCGTCCAAAAATTTCATACAGCTCATGGTTGTATCGAATTCGCCATTGGTTCCCATCTAGTTTCGCTGCGACTATTCGCCTCAGGATCAGTATATTTACGGATGCTTGGGTTAGGGTCCATGTTTCACACCTATAGCATAGCACAGGTTTTATCACAGATTTGTATACTTAAAGCTTTGTTTTCCTGTGTATGAGGCTGGTCTTCAAGATGTTCAAAACTGAATAAAATATTTTATTTGCGATATGTATTCTCTGGCGTATTTCGTCTCTTTTATTGCCCGTCTTCGTTATTTCGGCGCCTAGATATACAAATTCGCCAAGTGTAATATTTTGTGTATTTTAGGTATTTTTCCTCGACTACCTGTACGTCATGAACTTTATTTTATTTTCATTGATTCGTAGCCCTACTGGTGTTGCTACGCTGTAGAGTTTCAGGAAGAGTGCTTTTGCAGTTATAAATGACCGTGACAAAATATTGATGTCGTCTGCATAGGTTTCTACTCGTACTTGGCTCGACTTGTATAGTAGTGTACCTCGTGTATCGACAGGTACGTACTCCAGAGCCAAATTGACTCGGGAGCTTGTCGACGTTGTTGTCATTTTGGTAAGATGGACGAATTTGGCTGGGATGCCAAAGCAAAGTATTATTTGGTACAGTATGTCGCGATCAATACTGTCGTATGCTTGCTCAAAGTCAACGAAAATTTGGCGTACGTCTATGTTGAACTCCCAGCATTTTTCAAGTACCTACTTGACTGTGAACAATTGGTCTATTGTTGATCTACCTGTTTTCAAACCACCTTGATACTCCCCAATAATACTGATCCGATTTTATTTTCTAAGATTTTTAAAAATATTTTGTACGCCGTACAAAGTAGTGATAAGCTTCTAGAATTTTTGCATTGTAAATTATCACCTTTTTTGTGGATAGGGAATATAATTGGTTGGCTCCACTCTTTCGACATATCTTTTTGGTGCCAAATGTGCTGGATGACCTCGTGAATAGCTTTATGAACACTGCTGCTAGTATATTTGATGAGCCCTTCTGGAATTCCATCGATGCCCGGCGCTTTATTACTCTTTTGGGCTTTGATGATGGAACAAACTTTATCCAGAGTTAGTGGGGCCAATAGAAGCTCTCCGCAAACATCTATAGGCTCAAATGCTCTGGAGCTGTGCAGAGGATTAACAAGGTTCTTGAAATATGATACCCATATTTCCTTAATCTTGGTTTCATCAGTGATGATATTGCCGATGTCATCACGGCAGAGCATAGTTTTGGGCTGATAACCTCGTTTCAGGCTTTTCACTACTTTGTATGGTTGTCCTGTGTTGTTGCTCGCTAAACTTACATCTATACTTTTCAATTGGTCATCATAGTATTTTCTTTTCTTATTTCTAACTATCCCATTTGCTACACTCTTGAGATTTTCATAGTGTTCTCTCTTCCTTCTGGTTTTTCTACATACGTAATCTTTGTACGTCTGATTCTTTTTGTCTAACGTATTTCATCGTGGAGGCTATATCCTCCAGTCGTTCCCCGATGAGATGTCTCATTGCCAACCTCAGCGTTAAAATCACCCAGAATTATTTTTGTGTCATTTGTAGACAATGCGTCGACTAGTCTTTCCAGGTGGTTATAGAACGTTTCCTTCCTTTCTTCGTCCCTTTTCGGTCGGGGCGTGAACATTTATCAGCCAGATTTTGAAAAATTTTTGTACGGATCGCACACAACCGTTCGTTTATTGCCTTGAAATCAATAACGTGCGATTTGAACTCCTTATCCACAATGAAGGCCACTCCGAATTCTCACTTTCCAGCACGCTTCCCACTTTTGAAATTTGTGTGAGGTCTCATGTCTTGAATGTCGTTTCCAATCCACTTCGTTTCCTGGAGTGCAAGTATTTTTAATATACATTTACTGTCCTGTTATAAAAGGTCCTTAATAGCACCAGGGTGATTGAGTGATCTGACATTCCACGATCCAATGCCATAATCTTTTTACCGATTGCGAGGTCATCACCGTGAGTCCAATCCATTCCGAGGCCCGTCTGCAGGTTTCAAAACATGTATACTGGGAGCAAATTCAAAGCTCTAATAGCTCAAATGGACATCTAATGTATTAGATCAAACTTCCCATGATTCGGTTGGGCAGGATCGCCATGTAATAAATACGCAGGATCGTCATGCAAATAAATAAGCTTAGGGGGCGAAACACTTGCGGTATTTGGAAACAAGCACAAGCGTTGGATGTCTTCCTGCATGTTTTCTGCTGCGAGGATTTTCATGTATTATACTTTTAATAATATGTAGAATGCAAACACAAGCGTGGAATGCCTTCCTGTTTGCATCTATATACGAGCGTTTACACGCCTTTAGCAAAGGAATATTCCTACGCAGTTAGTCAAATCAAAGACCAGCGTATCGAGAATGTATCCTTCATTGACATCGCTTCCACTTAAATACTACAAAGGCGGTTCAAATATGATGGAGACAAGCGTTGTAGATGGGGCGCATGTATGTTTTGAAGGTTGTGGCTTGAGTATGTGATAGTTGGGTCCCTTACAAACAGTTTGGCATAGTTTTCGTAGGGAGTGCATGTTTTCTGCGCGTGCTACAACCATGAGTGAGTGTCAAGTGCCAACCGCCGGCGCGCAACGTAGTATCATTCGTTTTTTAGCGTGGGAAGGTGTTAAAAACACGAAAATTTTTCTGCGGCAGTGTGGCAGGCATCGCCTTCGTCTTCAGGGCAATTCAGGGGACCGTGATTTACCAATCTTGTGCAGGTAAGGATGAAAGCACCTATGCCCGCTCAATAGCTGAGTCAGATAGAAGTAAGTCTCACCATATCTTTGATTTAGCCACGATCTCAGATCTGGGATGAGCCATGCGGTCCACCTTCCCTTCGTGTAATTCACCCAAGACTGCTGCCAGTCGTTGAGTAAGCGTTGCCTCTCTTCACGGGCAACCGTCTCCCTCGCGTCGATGTAGGTAAATAGCGTGGCGTTCTCTAGCAAGGAGGGCAACAGGTATTACGCCTGCGATAACTCTCACCACCGAACCAGGACTGTCGAATATGAAGATCCAGTCCCCAGTACTTCTCTTTTCCGCACCTGTGCCAAGCGTTTTCGGTACACCTCACACATATTTCTGATCCGCGCAGTAGCACTCAACCCACGGTACTCATCAAGAGGCGTCTTGTTGATGGGTTTGGTCCCCCTATGTTGGCCATAAGTTTGCTCAGTGCCAATACGCCAGGGGCAACCTTCTCAACCGTTACCCTGATTTACTCAGAGAAATGCATCTTCGGTTCGATCTGAAGCCCCAGGTACTTCACAGCTTTTTTCGGCTCGATTAGTATATTTACAATACTGATCGTCCTTACTGTATAAATTCTCTTTCTTATCAAGACGATCACTTTGGTTTTCTTTAAAGTTATATTGAGCTCGCCAGAATTCATCCGGTTGCTCGCTCAGTGCATTAGCATACCTAGCCTAAGTTGCGCTTGTCCAGCGGTACGTCCAGTGATAAGAGCCGCTACATCATCCACATAATCGATCAAGCGTGACTCATTTGGCATCTTCAGCTTCAGTAGCCCATCGTGAGACATTTGCCACAGGTTTGGACCAAGGATATATCCCTGGGCAATACCCGATATAACTTCCATCTTTCGTTGGCCCTGTGTCGTGTCACATAACAGACTTCGGTCTTTCAGGTAGCCCTTCAGAAGCTGTATCTGATATTTCTGGAATTTGAAAAGGGTTTTACACCATACCCAAAATATCCATCCATCTAGCACAGTCCTCTTAATCTCGCATTGTGTATACTTTGTACTAAAGACTCTGAGGCGAATGTCACGTCCGGTATTGACATATTTTTTTCCATTGAACCTATTTGTATGGCTTTGTTATTTATATACTCAAATGCATTCTCGGCTTTAAGATAGAATTCTCGACATAACAGTATATATTGCATACTAGAACGTCATAAGAATAATATTGACCAAGGAAATATCAAAGTTAATGTATAAATCGTGATTTATTTGGAAAATGAATCATGACAAATTCGGACGCCGACGATCACTTTGCTAATCTTGCTGCGTGTTGAGTGAATCAGGTCGCCGACTAGTAGTAAGCGGCCAAATGACACATACCCTACGACATTCACAACACTATCAACAAGCATCAATCAAAGTCAAGTAGTTTTTGAGAGTTTTGTGAACATCAAAAATCGCCTATTGTTTTATATCATAGTATGATTGGTAATATAATAAGGTCCTACACACAGTTATGTAATCTTACCTCCAGCTCTGGTCCTAAAGTCAATAGAATCACTTTGCTTTCCAACTAATTTCTTGGAGTCCCATGCTGTGACTGCAGCCACTTTTACTGTATGGTTTTGATAACTCTCCAAATTAGACAACCAGTATGAATAAGACTTATTTTCCCACTCATTCTCCAGTTCCTTTAAATACTTTCCATTCAGGCTGAAAAAAAATTATTAATTTTATGCTTCCTAAAGTATGCGATATTAATATTTTGCTTACAAAATGTGATAATATCTGATAATACCATTCGGCAGCTCCGGCTTCTCCCATTTCAACTCTGCGCTATCGGCGGTGATATTTGTAAGCATTATCATTCTAGGGGCAGATGGTGCTAGTAACCAATCGATTAGAAAATCAAATTGTATTTCCTAAACTTTTTTTTACCTCCTTCGGCAGTCTGTTGCTTCAGTGGGAGACTGAAAGGTCCTTGTCTTTTGGAGGACAGCAATGCAATCTGTAGAATATAATTATTGAAAGGCCTTAGACCGCTTAGCGTGTATGTTGTACTGTTAGGATTGATTTCAGTGATTTTCGTTGCAGCGTTAACGCAAAAATCCGATCGATCATCAGCATTACAATATTTTAGTGTGTATCCTTTGACTAATGCTCGTTCCTCACATTTCAGTGCCCACTCCAATGTTATCGAGGATTCATTGAATGTTTGGACTTTCGGCTCAAGGCGCGGAAGTACTTAAAAATATAAAAATATATTTTTTGCCTAGGTTGTATTACTTTTGTAACTATGTACCAGAATTTTCATGTGGAATGCAATGCGTCAGTATCATTCCTGAGCTTCCGTTTCTATAGTTTGCCGAAATTGCAAATGTTAGACGTTTATTAAGATCATATGGGTGTAAAAAGGTCCTTTGCGTTCCATTAACATGAATAAAATTGATTGCATCCTAAAAAGGTAAAATTGAACTTATTCATAAATATATGTTTCTTAAATATATACTTCACAAAATTCAAGCGATGAAATTGAAACTCGGGAAGCACATGTCGAAATCGTAAAGTCAATGAGGTCAAATTTAGACGATGCCGTGGACATTTTCCATTCCAATTTGTAGAACGAATCGTTATGGATAGTTTTAACATCATATGGTGCTGGAAATTCTTTACGGCAAACGAAAAAGCAAAACACTTGTAATAATCGTGATGCAAGTGGAATTCTTGGGAAAAGTTGAAAATTTAGACCAAATCGGCCCTAACTTTTCTTATAATTCTTGAACAACAACAAATGAGCCAGAAAAGAAATGACGATTGTTAAATGAATATTTTATCAGATGTAGAAATTATATTCATTAAATTATACTCTGGCAAAAAAATATATTATTGCATTAAAAGTCTCCGTACGATTGCAAGTTCTCAATGCGAAACAAGATTTCTCGAAAACGTTTCAATGTTTTGATGGTTTCTTCTTTCAAGCCTAGGAAATAACATTGAATTCAAAAACAATAAAAAATAAACTCAGTTGCGAGGAGAAATTTCACGAAGTATAAATCTTCCCTTTGAGGCGCTCAAAAAGCCTGTGTACGGTTACACTTTCCTTACGATGCGTGGAAGGAGTAACGTTATTTTATCAATATGTATTTGATAGGAAAATCAATTATTAGTCAGTCAGCAAGATGATTCGATCTAATTTTGCTATTTTGACTGCAGTTATTTTGTCATTTATGTACATACATATGTAAGAAATTAACCAAAATGAGCGCAAAAAAAAAGAAGGGAAAAACCATAATCTGACTATGTACGAGAGCTGTCCGATAAGTACTCATCCTCACCGCCCGATGGCGCTACTATCATAAGAACGATCACTATCGTAGAGTACATTCTCGTAGATGGCCACTGTCAAAATTTCAGGCAAATGGGACTCAGAGTTTTGTTTCGACCGCGTGTGGAAGCGGGCTTGTCCGAGGATTTTAGAAAAATGGAGAAAGAGAAATATCTGTCGGTGATTTGATTCTTGCTTTTGGAAGAGCAATCACACAATCCTATGATGGCGACCGTAAAAAATTGGTTTAACTAGTTTGAACGGGGTCGTACATCGGTTTTAGATGAGCCACGCCCAGGTGCACCAAGAACGCCCGCCATGGAGGATAACGTGACAAAAATCCACGAGCTCGTATTGGCAGACCGCCGGCTGAAGGTGCTCAAAATAGCTGAGACAGTAGGCATCTCAAAAGACTGCTTAGGTCATATCCTGCATGATACTTTGGGCGTAAAAAAGCTGTCGGTACGATGGGAGCCGTGTTTGCTCACAGGATGATAGTGCGAAAGTTAATTTTGGTGGCGAAACTCAGTGGGAGACTGGCCAGAATAATATTTTTTACCGTTTAAAACAGTGGCTTCCGCATTTGATCAATATAGGCTGTGTTGCTCATATGATCTATGCTCATATAACCCGCATGTGATGAAGTACCTTTCGACGTTGAGTGGGTTGTTGTTAAAATATATTCCCATTTCTACCTTAACACTGTACGCATAACGGCATTAAAAAAATTTTGCAAAGAGGCGGAAATAGACTACAACAAACTACTTGGATATGCAAAAACACGATTTCTCGCCCTCGGCCTATTTATCAATCGCATTTTGGAGCAACATAGTGCTCTTCGGAAGTAATTTCTTAATCTCAAAAAAGGTGAAAAAAAATTGAAGGAATTTTTCCGAGAAAAATCATCGAAATTTGGCTTATGTTCGTGCAAGAACAGGTATAAAATTGTTTTGGAATGAAAATTTACTTTACTTATACAATTTTTCTGTTTTTCCAGGCTGAATTGTTTGCTAAATATATACTGAAAATTAAAGGGAATGATGTCACTGTTGTGGAAGTTGCATACTGCTTGCATGAACTCGAAGAGACAATCAAAATGCCCCAAGAAAATGATTTTTAATCGCCAAACGCATTAGCAGAAAACAAATACTACTCGACGGAGAAAATGAACACAGTTCCGATGAGATGTCTGCTATTCGCCATGAATTTTTTGGTAATTCTACGAGCTATCTTACACCCTTTGACGATTTTATGTTGTCTTAAATATATTTTTTCCAGCCACTGCACTCTCCTACTTCCATATATGTACAGCAAAATTCGAGCCGCTGAAACTTTTTGTGTGGGCACCTTCGAAGGAAATACCTAAATGGAATGATGTTGAAACAGTTATGAAAAAGTTGAGTAGATTCAATTTGTACGAGGCCAATGAAAATGCAGCAAGTTTACACATACAATTCAGGTATGTTCGGGACTACAGCAACAGCGAAAAAATCAGGATTTGGAAGGACAGTCACGTTTCAACCGTCAACCGTTGGGTGGCAATATTCACACATCTCGATAATGCAGATTGTGAATTCAACGAAATGGCTTCGATTGTCAAATATATTTTATGTTTCCCAGGAACTTCAGCATCGGTGGAACGTGGAATGTAACTTAAAGTATCCACGCGTTGAGTTCTACAATTACATAAAAACAAAACCAAAATTACTTCGTCAAGTTGCTTCAAAAAATAAATACGTAACAACAAAAGAAGACAATTTCGATGATGGAAACGCATCATCCAGTACTTAATATTTTGTTCTAAGTTCTTTTAATAAAGCTACTACCACGAAAAGTACTGTTTTTTTTTTGGAATCAATATACTGTTTTTTAGATTTTTTTGTGCGAAATATACTGTATTTAGTCAGAGAGAAGATACGATGGTTAGGCGTACTTTCTTGCAAAATGTTAGGAATAATCCCAAAATAAATGCCCTGTAAGTATTTGCCCGGTTCTTGGAAATGTAGACAATGATTTGTCAACAGCTACTGTAAATACAGGGTGCGGCAGCATAACTTCCTTTTTTCAAAATTCAACAAAACAAATTTTCAATTTTTCAACGGTAAATGCACGCTCCGCACTGTTCCAACGCATGATAGCGACTAACCAAGGGATGAGCAAAACTTTAAAATCACCTCTCTCGAATGAGACTACTAGCGCCGCGCTATAACAGTTAGCACTTTAAGGGCGGGCATTTCAAGAAAGGAAGTTATGCTGCCGCACCCTGTATGTTATTCAAACAGCTTGGTATTATGGTCATTGACATACTCGTAAACGATAATATTTGTTATGTGAGGTCAAACCCCCAAAACTTTCAAAAAAAATTATAAAAATGAGTCGTTAGTATTATTATATTTACTCTTATAAATCAACTTTTTATTATTTTTAACTTCTAAAGGCTCATTTTTTACCTTTTCATAAATTATAGAGTCTTTTTGGATAGGTCTTGGACATCGAATATTTTTGCTTAACTGTACAGCCCTTATATCCACCCGGTTGCAAGGTAGATATTTTTTAACACACTTATTTTGAAATTACTCCTAACTTTTTGGAGCATAGTACAGCTGCCATTTGCAATCATTTAGATCCCAGGCGTGGTTGCATTGATGCTTGTCTTCGATTTTCTTTCCAAAATTTGATCAGAATACTAAGAATATGTCCCAATGATTTGCACTGATTATGTAGTCAGATGATGTTTTCCCCCTTTTTGCCAGCTTTCTTCTGTTTGGACTCATTTTGCTTAATTATTCTCATAAATGTTAAAACACCTACACTCAAAATTACAAAATCAGATCAAATAATCTTGCTGACTGACTTTTTTTTGCTTTAGCACTACGACCCATTTCGAGCCTTTGTTTGGAGATAGTAAGAGTATCTCGTTATCTAACTGACTAGTAATTGATAAATCTGGCAAATATTTAAAAATCCCGTTGGCATCACCAGCCGGAAAGGTGAATTTCTCGTAGACAAAATGATAATTTGCTTTTGCAAATAATCATTTTCTTGACCCCCATTTTGAAAGTCAAACACTATTTTTACAAAAATTAGTTAAAAGGTAACTCATCTCGTGCTATTTATTTTATGTAAAAATGAATATGTGGTGTTCCATATGGTCCATAAAATCTATAATTCCCTATTCTTCAATAGAATAGAGTACAGAGGAGAAATCATAAAAATCCATTGATAAGGAAAACGTAACATAAACAATTCTTTTCGTTCTTTTTTCACCCATTCACACCTGGCTGGAAAAATTTTTTCGTCCTTGGACATTTCCACAAGTTTGCTAGAAAGCTGCTTGAAATTATCTAATCTTTTGATTTAGATTAGTTTTATGGTAACATTTAATTTGCGGAGTAAGGAAGGAAGATGCAAACCACACGACGCAAACCACACGACGCAAACCACACGACGCAAACAAACAATACCAACACTGCATCATATGTGTTTTCACTTTTGGTATTTGTAGTGAAAGTAGGTAGATATATGTCCGTGAAGGACTGCAGCGATGGTCTGCTGCTTCGGCGAGAGATGATGTTGAGATCCGCCGAGATTGGTCTTGTCTGGGGACGCGTGAATGCGCTGGCAGGCTAGCGTTGTGGTGTAGTGGGGCGGGTTCTTTCCCCTAGCACAAGGACACACTGCAAAAAATTTAGCATTCACGAACTAAACCATGTAAAAATGTCGATCGACTGGTGTTAAGGCCGAGGTAACCTACTACGCGTTGAAATTGCTTGTTCAAAGGGCAAAAACGGACGGACTTACGGAGACTTCGTCGTTACCGACGATACTATTGGCTGAAAATAATAGTGGGGCATCCAGGTGGAAGCGATGTCATCTCGCACCCTCCCAACCAGATCCGGTCCAAACGTAGACGTGGCCATTTATTTCCCATTTGAGTGAAAAACATTCAAACGTAATTTGTATGACCCTTTCCATCAAATGAGGAATACAAACGTAACCAATTTATGTTATAGCGTTATGCGATGTAATCACATAACACTATACCATAAAAGAGCATGCGAGCGGAAGACCACTCTACCCGGCAAAAGCCCCCGTTAGAACAAAGAAGGGAAGAGCGTGCCCATTTTAGAGAAGGGGCCTGTCATCGTTGCGGGTCCTATACCCGGTCAGATTGAAAGAAAGGGAAAGACCGAGTTTCGTATCTTTTACCTAAACATTATTATTTAAATAAGAATTCAAGACCATAAAATTATAAATAAATATAAAATATTAAGATATCAAATTAAAAATGGAAATTTATATAAAATTGAAATTATAAAATTAGAAAATATTTTAATTATTTTTAATTTGAATTCGAATATTGCTTTGGACAGGATAAAATAAATTATAAATTGTATAAAAAATATCTGTATCCGTCGAAATTAAGTAATTTCAGCATTGATAGTAGTCACAAAATAGTTCTAGCCTCATTTCAAACGACTAAAGAAACTGTGGAAATACTAACAAAAATATTAAAAAAACACAGTAATCATAATTTCTCGGAGAATTCTTTTCAATACTCTCATTAATAGTAACTGATTGTTCAATTGAAAAATATATATGGCTAAGTTTTATGTTATTTTATAATTGATTTAAACCTGAGGTTGCTAACTAATTTTTTCGATCATTCCTTTTTGAGTATACTCAGTGGAAACATTATTGACTATTTAGGGATTTATTCGTCAATTTTCCAGCGCATACACTCTAATAAAAATTATTATTAATTCTAAACAAAACGATAAAAACTATTCTGTCAAAATCAAAAAAGCTATTGTAAGAAGAAGAACTTAAGAGATTTTCATTCATTTACTTTAACTTTTACAAGGTTTTATACTTAATTAACAAAAATAATTAACTTTTAAATCGCAATAATGTATTTTCAATATAAGTATTTAAATAAAAGCTGGTTAATCTATGAGGATTCAAATGTTTTTAAGGATATTTTATTTCACAAAGTAACGACAATGGCTTTTTCTCTAATTAGATTTTCGTTTTTTGGCTGTCAAAACAATAACTGCGAAAAGCAGAAATTCCTTCAAGACTGACCTGAGTATAAAATCCTAACTTCGTTATTTGGCAATTTTAAGCGGCAGTTTTTTTTTTGTAGAGGTAGTATAGTCTTTTATCAACTAATATTGAGCTTTCAACAATTTGCATTTCTTCTTTCTTCTGGTGTTTTTATCGTTTAAATGACTCACCCGTACTATAGTTTACGTAAAGGGATCAACCAGGGAATCGCGCTGAGGTCTCAATTTGTCTGTCTATGATACAAATATCGTATTTTTGTCACAGATGTTCTCGCCTTGCTGACGCAGCGAAAGCCAACTGTATTTTCATTAAAAGAAAATTTTGTGCCGGTTGCGGTTGAGCTCGACTTGTAAGATGACAGCAGTGCTCATAATATGGAAGTCTCACTAGCACTCTGCTCCACTCTTGTTTGTAAATAGATTGATTTGAGAGGCACCACCCTTGAACTATTTTGTAATGAATCATGCGACGCCGCTGGTGCCCACTACCAACACACTTCGCTGCTAGGTGGCTTGTCATTATACGTTGGTTGCGACCAGTGCACATCCCACGTCTATTTTGTCGTCGGATGCCAACAGAATTTGACAGCCACATGGAATTGAAGTGTGGAGGGAGTGGCCGCGACGCAGAACAAAGTTATCTTGGAGGGCCGCCACGCAGCAGGAATTTTAAGGAGTTTTAACCGACAGAGAAGGATCAAACAGAACGAACGGTGCACAAATACGAGTGGCCGCATGTAGGTATAATCACGAAGTTTCTTTAAATTTTCGGAGATTTCTGTAATATTTTGATTTTGTATCGCATGTAGCTGGATCTGGACAAGAACGAATCTGTTGAGATTTGTTGGTAGGAATACGAACGAGCAAGCCGATAACTTCTCATCGACAACACGACAGTGAAATCTGTATCTGATCATCGGTTCGTACAACGGAGAGTAGATCTTAAGTGCAAAGGAAAGGGCTATTTGGCGACGGGCTTATATTTTCGCAAACGACGGCCATTCCGGCATTAAATTTCCACCTTGATATTGACACACGGAAATTTAAAAAGGACAAATTCAGTGCGGGGTTGTATGAAAGTAAGTTCTGTATTAATCCTTGTGTAGTCACATAGAACTTTACGGAAATTAACTGGTGTAGACATTTGACGTGGCCCTATTTAAAGACCGTGGCAGAGTACGTTCTTTTGCTCCCGTAGAAGAAGTGACAGTAGATGGCATTCTTCAAGGTTAAATTGATAATTTTCAGATACGTCTCTGTAATCTACTGCAATTGGCTAGCAAGTCTCGACGTAGCAGCTCCGTATTTCAAATAGTTACTATAAACATATCCTTACTTTACTGGGCTGTTATGGACATGGTTGTGGGATCGTACGGATCATTATCTCTATTATGAATACTACTAAATATAATGCATATTTCAACCAGGCATAGTCAGTTGAATGGAACCAGTGCATTGATTACAACCATTTTTAATTTTATTTACTGTAAAAATGCTGAAAGAAATATTCAGTAATGCCTTTCAAGTGTATTTCACAAAAATTTGCTGGATGAAATTCAATCTTTAATGCGAAGAATTTTAACATTGAACTTAATGATTCTTAACTTTTATTAAAAAAAGTAATAACATTAAAAATTAGAGCTGTTAGGTGCAGAATTTTTCCAAATTGCTCTTATTGGGTAGGTTCGTGAAGCCAAACAAATGAATATTGTATAACTGTTGGCCACGAATATCAAAAACCTCCATAAATTGTCAACTATAAACCTGTAATGCTACGTTCACTTCAGAATCCTGGCGATGGAAAGGAAATTAGATTTGTATATAACAATAAAGGATAGAATATTCTTTTTTTTTGAGAAACAATGACTTATGGAGTGACACCAAAGTAATTAATTAATTATTAAGTTTAATTAATTTACCTCTCGAATTCTCGTTGGAAAAGATTACTTCCTAATTGAAGAATTACTTTGAATTATATTTATGGAAGTTTGATAAAAAGCTCATTCGTAATCCGTTTTATTTTAGATACAGATGTAAGAAACTATACAAGATATTTAATTTCAACTAATCAAGACAAATAAGTTGAATAATGAAGGCATATTGTTCAATTTAAAGCCAAAATAAACTTAATGTAAAAAGGAACTCATAATTTTCTGTAAGAGGCAATGAGCGATAAACACCTTCTGGTAAGAAATTTTTGTGAGGTGTTGCTCGTACAATAAAATGTTTATGGTATAAGCCAATAATTTTTAAACTGTCAAACTCAAACGTTGTACTTCTAAAGACTTCTTCAAAATTGCCTAAATTAGCTTTCACTGAACATATCAATACTATATATCTGGTAAATCAATGTCATACTTATATTTGTTTGAGTATATAGTTTCAGTAACTTTGACATGATGTGTTATAATACGAATTTAGCTATAGGTATACATAAATACCCATATTATGTTCTATGTACAAGCATTTTTTGGAATTATTTTGGGGGATTTAGTAGGAAAATGCACAAAATAACACGCGCAGCGATCAATCAATGACCTCGACGACTCCCGGTTTGTTGCTCGACGTCGCCTTACGGGACCGCTCCAAAAAACAGTCAGCGAGCAGTCCATCCACTTTCTTTCTCATTATGAAAGTGCGATCGTGGAAGAGCTCCGTTGGAAAGGGGGTTGCCGTATCCAGATTTCAATTGCAAATTAAAATGATGAGTATTATTTTAAATTTACAATTGAAATTTGGATCCGCAATATGTTGGTTTTCGAGCAGTTTGCTTAGGCGTCTACTCGATTATTACATATTTGCGGTATTCAATCGATTCTGGAGTTCTGTGCTATAAAATTATGTTTGTGTAAAAAGTGTAAAACTTCGAATAATACGGTGTAACCCGCTTATAGTGGAACTCTATAGATTTCATACTCGTATTAAGCTTACTATAGCCGAGAGTTCGTTACATACTAAAAAAATTTCTAGATAAGAGTATCGAGAAAAAGATTTGAGTGAGCTAAGTTTAAATTTGGTCATTTAATTGTAGTTTTGGTGAAATTTTCATTTTTGAAGTTTGTGCTCATTAGCTGCCTCGATTTTTGTCAAGTTAGCTTTGTTGAAAACTTTGTTTTATTGACATTTGTGAAACGTGTGCTCCATTGTGCTGGCGTGCATTTCTTTGGAGATATTTATTCCTAAGCTGAACAAAAGCCTCTATGATTAAGAGATTTAAAGACTTAGTTTTGAGATTAGAACGATTGCGCCGGATTTTAAACGATCTCACTTCTTTTGCCTTGACCATCTGAAGATTAGTTTCAAATCGTCTCAGTAACTTTTCTCAGCTGACGATGACCTTCAGTTTGAAAAAAACTAGCAGAGGGCAATGCGAGAACAGAATTTAGAATTCAAAAAATTGTCGTTAGATTCTCACAACCCAAATTTCTTACAAAATGGTAGCAAGAAACCAACAACACATTGAAACGAAAAGAAATCTTGTTTTCCATTGAGACAAATTGAACGAGTACGAAGACTTATTAAACTCACTGTGTGAGATTGCCTTCAAGGTGAATTCGGAAACCATGAGAGAGAAGCAACGCATTTGATAATTTTATAGTATTGACTGAAACATTTGAAACTGCAAGGTTTATCAGAGCTTTATTGCAGTAAAGTCTTGAATTCAGTTGATTATGATATCCAGGTGTTAAATAATGCGGTACAATGACAATTTTGCTCGTTAAAGTTATTGCCATCAGAGATTGATTGACCGATAAAATTGGTAAGTTCCAACAGCTGAACAAGGAGTTCTGCCAACTTAAACTATCGACTGCGGGACTGAACCTGAACGTCAACAGAGATTATGGCATAATAGATTAGCATGCAAGAAAAAATCCCTCTACTCATTAGCTTATTGTTCAAAAATGACGCGTTGCAACATTGTATAGAAAAATTCAAAAGAATACAAGCTGGCCAATCAATTCAAGGCCGAGTTTAAATTATTTTAAAGCTTATCATAGTGCGAGAAAATGATTCAAAGCAGTTTTCCGTGAACAAACTTGGTTCAAAAGTATATATCCAATGAAAAAGTTAAATATTTTCAGTAATTATTTCCTATTTTACCTTGCCTCCATTCGCCCTTTGGAACAGTCACATAAATAGGCTCTCCTTCTTCCGATGACCCTTCACTGTTCTCACTTCTTACAGAAAATTCATATTTACCATCCCCACAAGCTTCTTCCTTGTAGAAATAATTAGCCGTTGCAATTTTTTTCTCCTCCCTTAAGTATGAGATTACATTATTCCCAGCAGTAACGATAAAAATTATTGGAACTTACCTTATAATTAAACTCTCCCTTCTAATTCTCACTTGGTATCTGAAATTAGTTCCATTCATCATGAAAAATGGCACCGCTCGCCAAAAAAAATGAACACATTGATTATTGTCGACGAAAAAAGCGCCAGGATCAGTTACAGGTGGAAAATCTGGTCTTTGGGGAGCAGTTTGAAACGACATGTTCGCATATTTAAACATATCGCGCGAATTCGGAGCATCGGCTGCTTTAACTCGTAGTTCAACCATGTATCTGAAGAAATAAAATATATTAATGAACAACTTTACTCGAATTGCTCATACTCGTTAAACGGCAAAAGATTTGTTAAGTAGAAATTGGATGTGGCTTCCTTGGTTTTATTTTTATCGCCTTGTTCCCAAACATTCGTATATTTAGGACGGTACTTCATTTCTAAGACAAATCCTGTATGGGAATGCAAGAAATTATCAAATGTTTCAAATCCCAAGTAAATAAAAATTATAGTGAATTTATTTATTATTTTATTTACCCGTCAAATAGTAGTCAGGATAATTCGTTTCTATATGCCAATGTATTAGAGCAGTTGTGGGCTCGACATTCTTTATGTTGACGAGGAGTCCTCCTGGAACAACTTTAAAAGAAAGACTAAAAATAATTATTGCATTTGTAAATATTGTAAAAAACACACGACTTATTTGTAACGTAACATAGTCAATCCAATTAAATTTATTTTAAAATCAGGTACACACAGGGGCACAAGCATTGCTAAGGCATAATGACTCACATAACATACACTGATCAACGAAAAATTGATTGCTATCGGAATTCAATGCGTGGCTTATTAACTGCCACGCTGGAAGTGAGGAGAAAGGATGAATTTCATTCTACACTTCAATACTAATCGTTAAAATTTTTAAAAGAATATAAAGCTGATTCCAAACAATAAAAATATGAAAACTTAATGGATCAAATAGCTTTCTAAATTTATACATTATCAATTGAAAAACATGAAGCTAAAAAAACAATATCAAATTCGCATTTATTAAAATTATTACAAATATTATGGTTCAAATGTAAAAGGAAAAAAAAACTAACCAACACTATTAAAAATTATTTATAATTTTAACACAACAGTGAACTTTGATCCTACACCTAATATGTTGTAACCTAATTGTATTCAAAATCAATCAAAACAAGTTGAGTAAGCAGGAGAGTGCTCCTACCAGAAGGTCTTTGTAAACATCCTAGGGTTAGAAGCAAGTTTTCTAATGGCGTGAATCGATAACTTGAATTATTCATCCAATACTTGGATATGAAATTGTTCAAATTTATACAAAAGATGCACAGTTTCTTTTATAAGCACAGTGCAGCCGCCATTTTAATCTAGCTTAAATGATTTTTCTGAATGCTCGGCCGATTGAACATGTTCAAGCTAAACACTATTCCTTAAATTTTCATGAAAATTGAAAGAAAATAAAAGTACCTAAGTCAATTTTAAATATATATAGGGTTTTCCAATAAGAGGTGTTATTTTGAATAGATCTTCTGATTTAACACCTTGCGACTTCTTCTTTGGAGCCACGTGATAGAGAAGGCCTATGCCAATAGCCCAGCGTCAATTCAAGATCTCAAAGATGAAATTCGTGAGGCTATCGAGGACATAGGGCAGCCACTTTGCGATTTGGTAATGGAAAATTTCATGAAGAGGATATGGTCCTGTAAGCGTGTCGTAGCGGTTATTTGCCCAATGTTAGTTATTGCTATTAACGGCATATCTTCTTCTTTATAATGAACTTAACGTCCGATCATTTATTTTAAAAAATGGCATTTTTCTTTTAATATTAAAATAACACATCTTATTGGAAAACCCTATATGAACCATAAACACGTATTATCGTTGTTGTAATTCCATATAATTGAAATGGCTATAACTCACTTGATTATGATTCGATCTCAATTAAATTTTGTGAACATATATATCTTATGTCAGTCTATATAATTGCAAAATTTCAAGAAGTTTAAAGTTACCGTTTTGATTTTATGGGCAAAAATGTAAAATCTACAAATCATACTATTATTAACAAAGTTGAGCGAATTTCGATTTCTAAGGTATTTGTTGCCCCTGTACTCATAAAGGTCCACATTCGTGATAATTTTCAGATTTTTCGGCTGAAAGGTGTCCAATCGCGAGGGGGGGGGGGGACACAAATTTTGGGTACATCTTGCCTTCCCTTGGACCCCCTAATTCATGAAATGAATTTTTTATTTCAGATTCTAAAAATTCTAATCAAGACCTTTCATTTGATACCCCATTCGACTACCTTTGATTAAAAAAAATGTTTAAGGGCCAATTCGTTATCAGGGAGGACCCCCCTTAAACATTTTTTAAATTTTTGTCAAGGCCTTAACTTTTGAGAAATCATCACTTCTGACCTTTTCACAAAGTTTGAGCATTCTAGCTTCTATAGTTTCTGAGGAAATCAGCTGTGACGCATGGACAGACGGACGGACGGACAGACGGACGGACAGACAGGTCGCGAAACTAGTAGGTCTTTGTAAAAAAATTTTTTACAAAGACCTAAAAAGGTTATCTTATACTAAAAAAATGCTTTCAAAATATTCCTAACCTAAACGTTGAACCTTATCTCTAAACCTAATATGATAAACATAACATGTGCCTATCCTAAATATTGAAATTTACTCCTAATTTTTAACACAAACAAGCAACAACACTATATGCAGCAATAATGAGCTAAAACTCAAAACTATGCAACGACAAACATAAAACAAAAAAATAAACACGAATAATTTAGACGTTGTCATTCAGCCACCAATACCTAGATCACTCCGTGCCACCTCGACCAGCCTCAACAAATCTAGCAAATGAGTATCTCCATTGGAATTGTTGGTCTCGGGTACTCAAATTCGGAGGATATTTTATCTTCTTATCGGTGGCCTATCATATATCACATCTATGTCTATATGTGATATATGATTGGGACACCGTTAGAATCAAGAACTTATCGATTCATGTCCAAATACACGAATGCTTCTGAAGGAATGAAGCCAGTATTGAGACGTCTCAATATACCCGTCTTTAGAAGGAACGAACAGCAGTCTCAATATGAAGATATCGACTCTTGTCACTGTTTTTCTCTTGTCTCTTGTAGCATTTTGATAAAATTTTCTATTCGGTTTATAGTGCTTCCAATCCATCTCAGACTTTCTGAACATACCAGTACATGCACGAAGACATTTCCATTCGAAAACTCTTAATTTTTCTAGTTCTAGCACTCTGGTTGTACCAGATCTGACATCCATATGTCAAAACTGGTCTAACCAGGATCTTGTAACAGATAACTTTGACCTTTTGATCAATGCATCTGTCGTCACAGGGCCATTATTACTTTGAGTGCCTTACTGTGCATGATTTACACATGTTCAGTATAGTACAAATACTGATCAAGATAAACACCGAGGTATCGAACACAGGATTTATATGGAACTCGTTCCGAACCACCCTCACCAGCCATCATGTGGAAATCCTTCCAATTACGTTTCAGGTCCGAAACAAGATTTTTTCGCACATCTGCGCATTGATTTTCATTCGCCAATTGTCGGTGTAGAGCTGCACATCATTGAAGATTGCTCTGAAATATTGTAGCTTTTCGATCTGCCGTATAGATAATCAAATCATCAGAAAACGCTACCAATGATCGCGTTGGCGAGACATTAAAATCAAAGCCATGGGCGTTTTATGCTCTGTTGAGTATCACTTCAAACACCTTACTGATGTTAGGCAGCAAGCTGATTGGGTAATAGCTTTAAGGGCATGAAGATTCTTTTCCTTTCTTCAAGATCGGAAATACCTTAGCCTTTTTCGACACATTTGGGAAATATGAATTGCTCAACATGTTGTTGAACAATATGCAATAATTCCTAATAGCAACCTCAGGCAAATGTCGGAGAACTACATTTGGAATACCATCAGTACCACATAAATTCTCGTTGTTTATCCTGCGAAATATGAAACACAAGTCTTCATAGCTGACAAAATAATCAATCAGATTCAAGCACGGTATGAGGTCAAATGTTAATAAATAAATTGAAAAATGGAGAATTGATTGACCGTTCAAGCTTGATTTAAAGGCCGAAACTTTTGTTTCAACGACCTCTGAAAATATTTCATTTCCTCTCTCAGGATGTGGTAGATGAACCAATTCAAAATGTGTTCCAATCAGGGCAGGTTTATGCAATCCCTCACATATAATCCTGTTTCCATTTCTATCCACAGTCGTACTGTCAATTATGCTACCAGCCATAGGGCTTGATAGCGAGAAGATTTATCTCATCACTAGTGACTTCAAGATTCGATACCTTTACTCGAGACTTCTTACGGAATATGCTATTCACTTTCACGAAAAAGCCATCTGGGTCCTGTGGGCTAATACCCCTCAGTTTTTCCGCCCATTGATTGCTGACCTCACTCCTAAAGTATGAACGGATTAAGTTCCGGACATTCTTCAGGTGTAATTTCAATAAAGCCAACGAGGGATGGTTGTAGTTCAAAAATCGTCGAAAAATATTGTTGACGCATATGAGAAGAAGGCTTTTCAATCTTTTCAATCTTATAATGGTTGATGTTTCATATCCTTCCATATTGTTTTGATGTTTAATCTTGGGAACGACTTTCTCAATCATTTCCAACGTTAACTTCTCTAACTTCGACAAATAGAGATATCTTTCATCTTTAGTTAGATTCCTGTCATAAGGAACCATTGAGCAAGTGTTACCATTATCAGAACGGGGACATTGCTTCTGGTAGTCTCGATTAAACTTCTTTTGAAACTTTCCCCAGTCTGTTTTTTTGAAATTCAACCGGTGATTTTCATGTTGAACTGGAATGAGGAAGAGATCATCCCTTTGATGATTGATTTCCATTACGATTGCGTTATGGTCGCTACCTGCAGTTTCCGTTAAGGACTATTAAAGCTGAATTCAAGTCTTGCGTCAGTAATGCAGAGGTCCAAATATGAATTTGTCCTAGGGTATGTTGGGAACTCTGACCCAAATAGATTGCACCTGTATTCAATTTGGTTCTCTATTATCCACGATTTCAGGAATACATCTCTTGGATTATCGGTGTCGTTCAGCCGTGATGTATGCTTGGCGTTCAGGTCACCAGCAAGAATATAATAGTTATGCAGCCTGTTCAATTCGAGTATTTCGAACAAGGAATTGAGCTCCTCCTTGAGCTTGAGAACAGTTCCACCAGTTGCATAGGCAGAGATAACGAAGACGTTATCCCCACCTGGCAGTGAGATTTTGATAACGGACACATCAAGAGATTCAAAGCTTTTGAATGCGACTTTTTCAATATTTTGGAAACAATAGGGTCTTCGAACCAATATCCCAGTGACACCTCCTCCATCACCGTTTACCCTATCATTTCTTACGAATTCGAAATCCTTGAATGTCATGGAATGCCATGAATTGAGGTGGGTTTCGGTGAGAAGCATGATGTCAGGCTTTTGCTTCACAATGAATTCAAGGAGATAGTCACGCCGATGTATAGTAATAATGGAGTTGACGTTGATCGAGATGAGACGAATCCTATCCATGGGAATGTGACTGGATGACAAACTATTTTGAAGCATGTTGGCCTAAACGTTGAAAAACGAAATTGATTTTTTGGTCTTGTTTATTTATTCTATCTGAAAGAGATTCAAGCTGTTGGTAGATTTTGAGAAGCAGCTCATTTTTACCACTTACATTATTTATTTTATTTACATTGTTGTCTGCTGGCCCTCTAGCAGCAAGTGCAAATGATACCCCGGGTTTGACGAAGCTGGGAGGTAACAAGTTGTGTTTTACTTGGGTTTGTTTTGGAGAAAATTTAACTCTTGCATCTTGATACCCAGGGCATCCTCGATATGATGCTGGATGACCAAATACACCGCAATTAACAGTATAATTTTTCTGTTGGCTCCATCTGAGCCAATTTGCATTCACCGGGGGCGTGAATATCTTTGCATTTAACACAGCGATAGTGCATGGCACAATTGGCAACCGAATGACCGAATCTTTGGCACCTGTAACACTGGTTGACCTCAGTTTTTTGGAGGCGTTCCCACCTCACAACTCTAAAGTTTAAGTACCTTACCTGTTGGAGGGCACTCGGACTGCTATCGCTAAAAATTTGGACCAAATAAAATGGTAATATTTTGCCTTCAACAGTTGATCTCTTTGTAGCAATATTTTTCACACTGATGAACTTAACAGCTGGTGCTGCTTCCTGCAACATTTCAAGGAGATCAACTGTATTCTCCCCACAGCCCAAGCCATTCAACGGGAAGGTCTGATTTTTTCTGTCTTTGGCGTGTATGTGAAGTGGGGAGCTTTTACACTATTAAGAGCATCTTTCGCTAGCTTGAAATCAGCCAATGTATGTATGTTGATTGTGAGTTTACTCACTCTTTTAACTTCAAAAATTTTGATTTTATGTTTCGCTACCAATAACTGAACCATATCCCCTCCTCTCTGCTCAAAAACATTAATTGTAGGAACTTTCTCATTTATCTTATTATTTTTAATAGGAGAACCAGCAGACACACCGGTTGGCTTCTATTCCTTCTCATTATTTTTTGATTTTAAATATTCAATGAAATTATTACTACAATCATTAATATTACCTATGCTATCTTGGCACTCCATCTCAATGTCCATTTTGTCATTCATCGCTGACAGTACTGTATAATAATTGGCGCTGTCGTTTGCTCCTCCTGCGCTAAGGATGTTTTCAGCATCATGGATTGATGTCTTGCTCGTATCTTGTCATTTTACTTTATATGTTTGATTTTTTTGCATTGCAACTGTTTTTTCGTTGGTCTTGGTTATTGTCGCTTCCTTTTTCTCATTCTTATTTGTTATCGCTTCTTCTTTGCCGGACATATTCTGTGGCTTCACCACTTTTGTTTTGTTCACATTTGTTAATGTCCGAACCATATCCTCCAAACTTTGTATTCGGAGTTTCATCTCATCGTTTTGTTTGGTAAACATTGCGTTTTCTCTGGTTACTCTTTCGTACTCTTCACTTGAAAGCGTAATACGCTTGCCATGCTCATAGCTGTCTTGATCGTTTTTCCGCTTCATGATTTTTTCATTCGCCGTATTAGAAATGCCTGGCACTGGGTCTCCCAGCTGTGGGAAGCCGTTGGGCTCCTTCATCCTCCCGGTGAAAAAAAAACTTTTCTTCTTTTTTGAAACTTTCTTGCAGGTAAAATCCAGATAGTCGATAAATTGTTCGAATAGTTCGACGATGTAATGTTTTTTCTAAAATTAAAATTCTTGACAGTAGAAAATTAAAAACACTCCTACACTTAACGAGTGCTAGACGTAGATTCTCTCTATCGTATGTTACATGTATATATGTACTTGGTTTTGCATTTGATCTTTATATTCAACCAAAAAAAGTTGGTTGCATATAATTCCTAATAAAAAATATAATATCATCTTTTTAATTCTAATAGTAAAGGATTGCCAATATTTTTAGATGAATACCTTATGTTTATAATAGAGTCTACAGTTAAACATATTTTTCAGTTGGTTTTTTATTATCCCAGCCAAATTAGTCCATCTTACCAAAACCACAATGACTTCGACGACCTCTCAAGTCCGCATCAATAACTAACTCACCGATGCCTTTGACACAAATATCGGACTAAATCAGGGAGATGGGCTGACCCATCGCTTTTCAATTTGGCGCTGGAATACGTCAGATGAAAACTACTTGTCGATACGCAAGGTACATTACTATGCAAGTCGAGCCAAGTAGTAGCCTTCGCGAATGACATCAACATTTTATCACAGTCATTAACAACTACCAGACTCTTCCTGAAACTCGACAGCGAAGTAAAACTGGTAGGGCTACAAATCAATGAAAATAAAATAAAGCCCACGAAGAGAGTCGAAATCTTCATATTGAAACTTCTTCGGAATCATTTCGCACAATCTGTAACTATGAGTGAAAACCCCTGGATTTCACAGCCGTTCCACCCTACAGACCGGTATATTGCGCCTTACCTCACTACTGGCTTCGATCCGCCAGAAGCATTCGTGTATTTGGACATGAATCGACATGTTTTTGATTCTGATGGCGTCTCAATCATATATCACATATACAGACGAATTTGAGTTCACGAGACCAACAATTCGAATGGAGATACTCAGATGGGAAACCGAAGAAACACTGGTCTGACTGGGTCGACGAAAACAGTTCATCGCTGCTCGGATTTCGAAATTGGAAGGCACGGTCAATGGACCAAGACAGTTGGAGACACTTGTTGTAGGAAGCGAAGGCACAAGAAGGGCAGTAGTGCAAAGAAGACGGAGAAGCAGCACATAAGATAAAGTCTCTTAGAATCGTAGCAGTTACCTGTTTCTCTGAGAACAGCGTACTGGTTATGATACTGGTTCAACGCTGGTTGATGTTCACTATTATTCTGAATTATGCACTGGCGATTGCACTAGACTACGTGAAGGCATTTCGACTGGTTGCGGAAGATGGAGGATGTTTAGCATGATAGGTATACACTCCCCTCGCTGCCGAAGAGAATTTTCGTTGTCATTCGAAAGAAGCACCTATGTAAGTTTACAATAGTTGATTTAAGTGTACTTTCACACAATGATTGAAAACATCGCTGATTGACAGTAACAGTTTTTCTTTTTTTGCTGTCACATTTGGAACTTATTGAATTGATTGGGAAATGATAGATAAGATACAACACGCTTCGACTCATATAAAACAGATTTGATCGAAATCAGTTATAATTATTACAACAACATATCACACACTGATAGCATGATCAAAATATCGTAAAGACATTTAAACAAAATATTGAAATGTGGAATATACGTACCATTTTTTAAAATACGAATAGTGAAATTTTCTTTTCTCATCCCAAAACAGTTCTTAGATGTCAATATAAAAGAATAGTATTCATGGGTGTTTCTCATCAAATCGGTTTCGCATACATAATTATCAGAACTTGTGTTGACACACAGAAAATTATAGATGTAGTGATTAATCTGAAAATACAAATGAAGAAGTAAAACTAAGAAAATAGAAACACTACTTTAATTAACGAAAGAAGAAGGGATTCAGTCGTATGGGAGATGTTGATTCATCAGCATCTCCTGCTGAGTTAATTATTGGTGAATTGTTAAGTTGCAAGTGAGTTGTGTTGTGAATGAGCTTTAAGTTAGAAGAGAGAAGGGAATAGGTGGAGAAGAAAGAGACAGCTAGAGAAGTAAGTTTAAGATAGAAGAGGATAGAAGATAGATGGAGAAAGTAAATAGAAGGAGATAGAAGATAGTAAGAGGCAGAAATAGAAAAAGAGAGATGACTGAAAGAGAGATGATTGAAAGAGGCAGACGTTAGAAAGTGACAGAAGATAGCAAAAGCTATTCGAAAGAGACAGAATATATAAAACAAGAAGAATATAAGGGACTCTGGGCGAAAATCGGGTAAGATAGGATTAGTGGAGCGAAAAATCCTTCAGACATGCACAGGACTATACAGACGGGAGGATAGACGGTCTTACCCCAACGAGGTGCTGTGCCAGGAGACAGGAATGGAGCCGATAAAATTGTAAGCACAAAAGCTTGCGAAAGCGGGAATCAGAAGAGCCAAGGAGCACAAGGGGGGGAGTTGTCAGGAGAGCCACGGACAACCGCTCTATGGACGCAGCGAATGAGTAGTTTTTAAGGTAGTCTTAACGAAATAATGTATGTAATTTTAAGGAAATCAATTTTAAAACTAGTTGTTGGAGCAAATGATTTTTACAAACTTCTATCTATTAATGTATCATCTTCTATCTATTAATGTATGATAATGTTGTGGGTGTCAACATTTTAAAGTTTTCTTTTACTAAAAAATTAATATTATAATGTAATCAAAGTAAATTATTATTGAACTCCGGGAAAAGCCCTAAGGCACAACCCGCATGTACATTGTTAGGTTGAGATATTGATGAATTGTATATATGTAAAAAAATTAAAAAATTACCAAATAAAGATCTTGGACTCTGGGTGAGTACTTTAGTATTCTTTTGCTGACCTGGTTCAGTTTCAGTCATTTTTTCAAAATTTTGAATTTAAATATTGAATTGAAAGTTAGTTGGCGGATATCAAATAAAAGTATGTAGATAGTTCCCTATTGAAGGACAGGCTGTCGACAAACAGTGGCGTAGTTGCCTGACGTAACATAACAGGCAAAGATCAGCAAATTGCTTCGCTGGTTGCCCAGCTTAACAATATTCTGCTAAAATTAGACGAAGTGTTTGTAGCGCTATTACAAATACAAGAAGCGCTTGTAAAAATGAATGCCAAACTAGCCGACCATCGAAACAAAATACGAATTGCTAACTGCGAAGACTGCACAACTAATTAAATTGTTAAAAATAAGTGAGGAAGTTAAAGTGCTAAATCGCACTAACTCGAACAGCTTTGTTAGTAATAGTATGATTTATCAATATTACAATTTCTTTAATAAAACTGTAACAGTATTCTTAGATACAACATTTATATGTATAAGGTTCCCATGTTCTGAAAGTTTCAAAAAGGTCTAATAGCATTTAACGAAGTTATAACGGCTTGAATTTTCCTATATTACTATGCAACAATATGCGCTACATTACTATGGAACCATATGGCTATGGAACAATATGTGCCTTTTTCCGACTCAGACACTACAGGTTTGCTAGGATTTGCATGAAAGTTTTAGGAATGATAGGTATCATATATATGTTTGAGGATAATTGTAAACAAAACGCCGGCTTTTTAAATGAGAAGATTGAATAAATTTATGTTATTTTTCCGCAACTTTTTGTATGTTAAGATACATGCTTTTAACGACGCTTGGCTGAATTTATTAATGAATGGCTGAAGAGGGCCACCCAGAATTTAGAGCCGAAACAAGTCGAGTAAGTAGGAGAGTGCCCCTACCTGAAGGACTTTGTAACAATCCTAGGGTTTGAAACAAGTTTTCTGATGGCATAAATCGATGACTTGAATTATTCATCCAATACTTGCATAAGAAATCATTCAAATTTATCTAAAAGCTGCAGTACATGACAGGTGCTATTTTGTTTCAGCTTAAATCATTTAAGGTACTGAATGCTCAACCAGTTGAATATGTTCAAATTAAACACTATTACTCAAAGAAAGTAAGAGTGCCAAGGTCGATTTGAAATATGCATCAACTATCAACACGTGTTGCTGTTCTTATACTCGTAACTCTTTACAATTGAAATGGAGATAACTTACTTGATAATGATTTGATTTCCATGAAATTCCGTACGCATAAAGTTGTTATGTTATCATACATCTTAAGAAGTTTAAGGGCACCATTTCTATTTTTAGAGGAGAATGTGAAATTTACAAATCATGCTATTATTAACAGAGTTGAATGAATTTTGATTTGTGAGGTATTTGTTGCCGTTGTACTCATAAAGGCGTTACTTCGTGATTTTTTTTCCGATTTTTGCAAGGGAAAGAAACACAAACATTGTTTATACATTTTACCTCCCCTTGGACCTCCACATGCAAATAATGATTTTTTTTCAGATTCTGGAAGTGCTAAGACCTTTCATTTGATACTCTACTCGACTAAATTTGATGAAAAATGGTCACTTCGTTATGGAGCGGGACCCAATAAATTTTGAAATATTTGATAAGACCTAAACTTTTGGGAGACCACCACTCCTGACATTTTCACAAAGTTTGAGCTTTGAAGCTTATTTAGTTTCTGAAGAAACTTCTTGGGATGCACGGGTAGATAAACAACGGACGGACAGTTGGGCAGACAGGACGCAAAACTAGTAGGTTTTTTCTAAAATATATTTCACAAAGCCCTAAAAACCATGGTGGTACATCCAATAACAAATAATTTAGAGTTTGAAATTCGTTGAACCTTGCTAATAATAATAGGATTTAGTATTTTCGTCAGCAAAATTATATTAGTATCATTAAATTGGATGAAATCAGCTGTTTAAGTAGTTCTTTGAAAGATCCTTATAATTCTATAAGCCTCAATAAAATCTACAGAAGTTACAGCTATTTGAATTTTCTCCGATTACCTACCACAATCATACGATTTTTCTACTACATGGGCTTTCTGTCGAAGCAGACACTACACTTTTGATTGGACCTTTTCTAAATTTTCAAATAAGATGATTAACAAAAATACATTTTAGATTTCGGTCAGTCAATGATCTTAGCAATATTGAAACAAAATGTTGGCTGGTTAAAATGGAGCTCTTTTAAAGCAAGAAAATAAAATATCTTCTGACATGAGCATAGCTCTGTCTACCCAACATTTCCTTGTTATGTGAACAGACGCGTTTCGACTCCTTTGGGTCATCTTCAGTGTCCAAAGGATGTATGGGAGGATATGACTTTATATAAGTGTAGGATAGGTTAAGTAGGTAAGTACTAAATTAGGTAAAGCATTAGGTTTTTGTTTTTTGGATTTGGCAGTTGTTAATGACCGTGACAAACTGTTGATGTCATCCGCATAGGCTACTACCTGGCTCGACATGCGTAGTAATGTACCATGTGTATTTCCTATGACTTATTCCAGAGCTAAATTGAAAAGCAAGGGGGCCAGTCCTTCTCCCTGCTTTAGACCGATATTTGTGTCAAAGGCATCGGTGAGTTGGTTATTCACGCGGACTAGGGAGGTACATAGGATGCATATGTAATAAGACACATATTGTTGTTGACTACGAGAACATTCGAGTTCCTAGCCAACTAATCACTACCTTTTTAGCTATGACAACACAAGCTTCAACGGACAATACCCGAAAATTAGGAGTCAATCTGACCTACGAATCCACGGGGACAAGAAAAATCAAATTGGGTAAACAGAACTACGCTCGTGTCAGAAGAGCTTTGTACCTAACATACGATATACAGACATACGAGAATCGAATGCTTTAATTCAAGAAAAATTTTAATGACATTCACAACAAATATATTTTTGCTTTAAAAGAAGAACCATTGATACTCTATTTTAACTGGCCAACATTTTGTTACAATATTGCCAAAATCATTGACTAAGCCGAACCTTAAATGTCTTTTTGTTATATTATATATTTGGAGAAAATGGTTAGATGGAAAGCCCATGTAGTAGAACAACCGTGGTTGTTTGTTGTAATCGGAGAAAACTCAAACGGCAATAACTTCTGTACATTCTATTAAAACTCATAGAATATAGAAACCTTTTAAAGGCCACTTAAATATCTACTTTAATTCAATTCAATCATACTAATACAGTTTTATTGGCGAAAATATTTAATTTACAGATCCTACTATTATTAGCAAAGTTGAAAGAATTTGAACCATAAGTTTTTTGTTATAATCATCATCATGTATCATCATAACTTCCAACCTTCCCACAAACTTTCATGGCTGTAGCTTCTATAGTTTCGGAGAAAAATGGCTGTGACATACAAACGGATGTCCGGATTGACGGAGACAGGTACCAATTTCAATAGGTTTTTGTATTTTAGTGCAAATTCTTAAAAAGTCGATGAAAACATATAAAAACCAATAACATACATACCTTATAAGCAAGAACATAAACAGTGGGTACTCTTTCGTGTGCTTTAAATGTGCATTTCCAATTTTCGAAGTCATGCGATATACACTTGAAGTTTTTCACCGCCCTTGGACGAGCTGAATACAAATTTTATGAATGGCTAAATTCAAGACGATGATATCAAAATAAATACCTCCAATAACAATTTCTTTCATATTGCGTGATCTAACAGGAGCATTACTTCGACAGGTATAGGTATTATTGATTTTTGCATCGACATTGAGAATTGTGGTGATTATTGTATTTACGACCTGTAACCAAAAAAAATTAAGTAACTGTTTCAGACATAGCGGCTGGCACAGTAGAGGTGGTTTTGTTGGTTGGTGACGTTCGCGGTTCTTGACTAGTTACTGCAGGCGTATTGGATAGGGAACGTTCAATTGGTACGTTCCTGTAATCAATAAATTGCACTGGCGGAACATTCTTATTCTTTTTTTAGCTAAATCGTCTCAAAGATTGTTTATCGGCTACCAACTTGCAGCATGTTAGGCAAAGTAAATAGAAAATGGCAGTTCAAGGGCAGCGTGTGAGATTCAATCCTTCAAGTGATTTCTAAGATAGAATAAAATTTTGTGGCTTTTTTGTAACTCGAGTTATTGAATAAAACGTGCTAGGCAGAATTTAACCTGTTGTCTTTAAAACGCTGGTTTGAAACTTGAGCAACTGTTGCTTTATATTATCTTATTCGCTCTTTCACTGCTACAAAAAAGAACGAACATTTTTCAAACAGTACTATTCATAACCTTACAACTAATACTCTTATATGACAACAGCTTTATGTTCAGGCTACGAATCAATACCAGTTGCTTTACACTGTTTGAAAACAATTGCACTAACTTATTTAATTGTATCTTCCTAAAACTTAAGCATTAAAGCAAATAACTTATTGAATTATTTAATCAGCTATACTGACTTATTTAATTAAAAAAACAACAGCAAGTCAAATAATGTATGCAAAATTTTATGTATTTGCGCAAGAAATTTTTTCTAGCGGAAAATCAAAATCCTGACGTGAACACGCGACATTGGCATTGACGGAAAATGGTAAAAACTGTGTTCTGCAGTGAAATAGAACTCACAAAGTGCCTAAATACAAACATGTGAAATATGATAATGGTGCGGCCACGGAATGGATGATTTTCGTTGATTGGGCTAGTATGTATCGTGGTGAGATGCTTTCAGGGTAGAGCAATGCGGTGATATCTTTCCCGGCACTATTTTGCAACTGCACTGATGAAACCGACACTACTGATATCATGGCGCAGTACTGGCTTTGGTATCAGTGTATCGACGCATTGAAATTCGTGGTGTTACCCATCTCTAATGACCGTTGTTTTTACTTTGTGAATTGTCATCATTATTTTTTTTTTCACGGAATTCATATCGGTAGATATGTAAGGCCTGCTTTACCGGCTTAAAATTATCACTTATTACAACTCTCCTGTTGCTCCAACGTTTTTTTTGTTTTTGCCATTTGGGCCTTTACTTAGAGATTGTTAGAGTATCTCATTATCGTAATCATATGAATTAGCCATTAAAAAGTTGATTTTGTCATACATCACTCACATTTGTCTATTATTTAAAGTTTAATTTATTCGATCTTCTTTTTGATAAGCCGTTGGGCTTTGCTTTGTCAAAAAATGTTTATACCCAAAGTAGTCAAAAGATTCAATGCAATATTTTACAAACGATATCTGGATGACTGTTTTATCATTATTAACTAACAAAAAAATAAGGAAGACGAACTACTTACCTATGTGAATGAAGTACACCCGAATATAAAGTTCACTATAGGATAATGGACAACCTAACCATGACATGGAAACTAACACAATTGGACTACAACATATATAACTTTGCACATAACAGCTAACCGTCTGGCACAACATAAACTAGCCACGCACAGATCAATGGTGCAAGAACTCCACTCCATCCCCATAACTTCTACTAACTACTCCAACGAACTAAATATAATTTACAAAATAACTAGTAATAACGGATATAAGCAACAGTGACATTGACAAACTTATTACATGGTACAAACAAAAATAAGAACGCCAACTGACAAAAATGACCAACAGTGGATTTCGTTAGCATACGTGAGCAAAGAGGCATACAAACTATCGAATTTCCTCAGGAAATACAAATTTTACACTGCACTCAAAACTGACAACATTCGAAAAAAACTGAAACCAAAACTGAATGACTCGTCAATATACGAGAACAGCGACACAGTATGCATAGGAAGGACAACACAGAAACTAACGACAAAATGCAAAGAGTACTTACGATCTTTCATACACAACAAGGCAGATGCCAATCATACGAAGCACCTACAAAACTACTCACACGAGACTGACACTACGACAAGCTCTATGACATTGTTGCACAAACAAAGCAAAGGACTGAGACATGACTGCCTAAAAAGATTTGAAATATATAAGCAAAAAAAGCAGACGGTAAAATTATCAACGAAAAACTTATTACAAATTCTCAGTAATATACCACACCCTCCGACAAAAAACGGGAGTAACACAAACCAGAATCCAACAACCCAAAAAACAAAAACCTAATATCCCTCAACATAAAGTCATTTCCTTCAACGCATCCTGTAGACATTGAACATGACTCAAAGGAAGCAAAACGCGTCTGTTCGCTCAATAAAGCAAAGCCCAATGACTTTTCAAGAAAAAAAAATCAAACATCCAAGTTCCGTCTGTTATGCAACGGAAAAACCTCCTTTTAAATTTTTCAGCTTAAAGGTTCGTAATTGGTTTTCTTGGTAGCGATTGAATATTTCCCGCTAGTATTTTGCCAGAAATGATGCAAACCGGAGCCATATGCCAAAACCGCCGTTTGATTTTGGCGTATAAGGGCATTGTATTCATAAAAGTCATCTTAATTTGTCAGAGCCATTAATTTATTTTTAAGGGCTAAGTTAGTTACCAAGTCCTCTTGGGAGAAGCACCCAATACAGCTAGGTTACCCCATCACGGCTATTTTGACCGATATTCCATCCAGAGAATTGCGCGATAGAGAGCAGCAGTTCAGTTCAACAAAATTAACATCCCCTAAATCAATTACCTTATAATCGTGATTTTCCAATTGATGCATATTTTCCCAAAATTGCAGTCCTTTTGGCGTGATTTCGTCGGGATCTCGTTCGAAAGAACTTGCATCACAACTCAAATTCAATTTGGCATTTACTCTCATACGAATGTATTCTCCAGGATGTATTACTGAAAATATATAGTAACTTTCGAAGCTTTTCAAATATTGTATATAAAATTTACTCACAAACATTACAAAAGGGATGATCACTTGTCGCTGAAGAAAATACTTTGACGCATAGAAGAAAAAGCATAAGCCTAACGAAAATCTGATGAAATTTTAGCTTATATGGCACATGATGGGTTATTCCTGCAATAGAATATGTAATACGAGTATATAGTACATAAACATCTTTGTGTATTCATTCATTGGAAACATAACAAAACCATTCTAATCGAGAATAGATTACCGTTATAAAAATACAAAAGTAAATGAGTAAAAAATGTTGTATATACAAGGTGTGTTCAAAAATAAACGAGGCTTTTGACATAAATTTTTTTTGGTGGCGTCATCTAAGAGTGAAATAGTGCGCTGGAAAGGAACATCCCTTGCGGACTTCCAGTGAAAGATTGGTGACATTCGGTTCAGTGGAAGCGAAGTTATTGCGTCTAAAGTGACAGTATGTTTGTGTCATCGGGACAAAAATGAGTTTCGAACAAAGAGCTAATATCAAATTTTGTTTTAAAATCGGTAAAACGTTTACCGAAACATTTGAATTGATGACAAAAGCTTATGGCGCTGATTATCTATCTCGTGTCAGAGGTCATGATTGGTTTACACGTTTCAGAGATGGTCGTGAGGACATAAATGACGATGAACATACGAGCCGCCCAAAATCAGTGATCACCGAAAACTCCATCGAAATTGTGCGTGAATATATCAAAAATAAGCCGTAATCATCGTTCCAAAACATCGATTTATCGCATTCTAACCGAGCATTTGGGCTTACGAAAGGTCTGAGTACGTTTATTCCAAAATAAACGAGACTTTTGTCATAAAAATCCACTCTTGTGACTGATTTTTTTTACTAGAAATCGCATTTTAACCATCAATCAATCACCGTATTCGCCTGATATGGCTCCCTGTGTCTTCTTCCTATTCGGGAAGTTGCATTTGGCCATGAAAGGAAAACGCTTTGCGTCCGTAGAGGGCATCCAAAAGGCTTTTACCGACATCCTGAAGCACATTCCGGTCAATGACCTGAAACACTCTTTTGAAAAGCTTTTGGATCACGCAAAACAGTGTATCGAGGCCGGAGGAGACTATTTTGAATAAATAAACTCGAATTTATCAGAACAAAGCTCCTGTCGTTTCTATTTTAGCTGTCTCGTTTATTTTGGAACACTCCTTGTAGTTTGGAGTAACAGTTTAATATCAAGAAACAATATTTAAAGTGAATATCAAGTTTTTTATTCTACGTTGCATCTCAATTGTCCACCTGCATTGCACGAATTAAAATTAAAGCGAAATCGACACTAGTGAATATACATATGTATGTATATGCAACAATAAACATCACGGAGATTAAACTTATCTTACGTTTTTTCGCCATATTCAATACAACTACATATTTCACGCACAAATAATGAACCATGCAGATTAGATCATTCAAAATATACAAATGCTTCTTTTTGTTCTTCACATTTTATTTTTAACGTAAGTTTATGCGTTAAAGAAATTATTACAGCGAAAAGTAAACTCTAATCGAATTTCACCATCTTAGCCATTTTGTGCGCCGCGAGGCATATTAAAATTGACACAATATCACCCAATCGTTATCAATGTTGATAATGGTTATCAATTGATATCAAATAATTCTTGCAAAAGTTTCTTCTACATTCTTGAATTTATCACATTATCCAACGAAGAGCATAAGGCCTAGCTAGGGACTTATTGCTGGTTAATATATTTCATGATCTTTATCTAGGTAAATATGTACATACGAGTACGAGTACATTGATGTAATTGTTATATATTGGAGGATAATTAGGGAATTCCCCTAATTATCACTATGCATGCATGTAGATACATATGGATACGTACAAAAAAATCCAGCCGTATTCAAATAGTGTCTTTATATAAATGAGCATGCAGACTCCGATCTAAAGCGGAAATGAAGAGAGGCTTGAGAGGAAAGTTTTTTGACAACTTCCATTGATTGATTAACAAATTGAGAATATCAATAGCAGACTAGCAGTGCGGTGCATTTACATAGTTAATTTTATCTCTGCACCCAAAGTTTTATAATTATTAAGCAGGATTTATTCTAATGCTTTTTGGACAATTTTGGAAAAAAAGTTCCTTAAATACACAGTTGGCATTACCGAAATATCTTGGAAACCTTGATTTATCAGAGGTGCAACTAAACTATGAAAGTACAGAAACGGCGCATAATTTGGATACTCAGCGGACCGACTTTTTGTGTTTTCTTCTTTATGTTTTCTCGTGGCATGCTCAAGCTTCAATATTAGTTTGTGGTGACTTTAACCTGCTGCAACATTTCCAGAAGTTATTCACAGCACCGCAAACAATATCGAAGTTGTGAGAATTTCAAAAGCAGAACAATAAGTCCCAGTCTCAGCACCAATGAAACGCAGGGTGCAGTACGTGACCTCTGAAAAGGTAAGGCTCCTGAAGTAGATGGATTACCAGTAGAACTTGTATTAATCGAGCGATACCTCGCAGAGATCTATCATCCCTATACAATTGTCATACCAGCTGATAACGTTGGATGGCAGATCTCTGCGAGTGAACCGCCACTTGACGTCAGCCGATTAGTGAATTAGGAATAACGGGGTTGGTTTTTATTCAAGCGCGAAGCACATCAGTCACCCATTTCACTCGAAGACTTGTCCAATTTCCATTGCTGCTCGCGGTCGTGTAAAGTACTCGTGGAGAGAAGTATTGTGTACCGCCTAAAAATCAGCTTTAATTCCCCCAACATCGCGTCAGCCTTTCAAGTGCGCAGTAAAACGGTCGAAATGTGAATGGTCAACGTCGGGAGCAGGGGATACGCTGACCTTGCGTCAAAGTAACGTGGTGGAGTTGAACATATCCCACTGTTACGCAATAGGTGCAGGATGTCTCATGGTTTTCTTCCAGATGGTCGACAACCTCGAGGTCCTTTCTTTCGCCAATACCCCTAGCGTGACCGACTATGTCCCAATGCAAAAAGCTCACTATTGCCCAAAGGAAACATTTGAATGAACGGGATAGCATCAAGCTTCTGACTTGGGACTCAAGTAAGTCATTCAACCCCCTTGTTACGATCTGTGTCAAAAACAAAATCATTTAAATACAATTACAACTCGTTGCGGAGGATTAGGATCTGGACAAGAACGAGTCTGCTAAAATTTGTTCATAGAAGTACGAACGAGCAAGCCAACAATAACACAAAAGTGAAATCTGTGTCTGATCTTCGGTTCGTACAACTGAGAGTGTTCTTAAGTGCAAAGGAAAGGGCTAGTCGGCGACTCACTTATATTTTCGTACTTTCCCCTAGAAACAGTGACAGTTGATGGCATCTTTCTAGGTTAAATTGAAAATTTTCAGATACATTCAGTGCCCGAAAAAAGTATTCACACAGTTGACAATTTTGCAGGCAAAACGCTGTAATTCAATATTTTGTAAACATTATTTTTCGGATTCAATAATATTTTATTAATTCAAATGTTTTTCGTACAAAAGTACAAAAAAAAAATAAGAATTTTTCAACAGATATAGTTTAAAAAATATTTAAACTAAATTTAACCCCGCTTTTGCCGCGAAAAAAGTATTCACACAGTTTGTGTTTTAAACGAATAAAATAAAAATCAACAAACATTAAACTCAGTTTTAATAGGATGTTGGAGCACCCTTTCTCTTACTTACTTCTTCGAGTCTTCTTGGCGTCGATGACACAAGGTTACGCGTCACTTCTAGGGTGATTTTTCGCAATTCTTATAGGACGACTTCCTTCAATTGAACCTTATTGTTGACACTGTGTTCTCTGATCTTCCTATCCAGGTGCTCCCACAAATGCTCGATCGGATTCAAGTCAAGCGATTGCGATGGTGTCTCGAGAGTATGTGGAGTGTTATATAAAATAAATCTCTGGACGACATCCGCGGTATGTTTGGGGTCGTTATCTTGTTGGAAATAGTAATTGTTTCCAAGACTCAGGTATTTGGCACTTTTTTCAAGTTATTTCGTTAAAATATTTAAATAACCCAATTTATACATTATTCAATCAATAAACACAAGTTCGGCCGACACCGGATGCAGCCATCCAACCCCGCACCATTAATCAACCGCCTGCATGCCTCACAGTAGGTAACATATTTTTGATATCCATTTCAGTATTGGGCCTTCGCCACACTAATATTCTTCTATCGTACCGAAAAATATTAAATTTGCATTCATCTGAGAACAAAATTTTACTCCAAAAGTATATTTTTTTCATTGAACTCTTTTACGATAGCCTCTTCTGCTTATTAATGTTATTAGAATGTGTTATGTCAAAATGTAGAATAGTAAAGTGTATGCAGCAAGTATTTGTATGTATTTGTGTTGCCACATTACTCCTCCTCCAGTGGAACGTTATGAACTAAATCTAACTTTGTTAATCAACGTATCATGTATTTTAATTCTGGTTTCACTCTTTCTATCGGAACTGTAATTTTCTTTCCGTTTTTTACCAACAGAATTTTTTGGATAATCGGAAAAGAACCTTCATAGGGTAAAGTCAATGATAATACACGAGTACATTTGTAAAGCGTTTTTGGTATAAAAACTGTTTTTGATGACGCTTTCGTTTCATTTGACTTTAATGGATTTTTATCACTTGTAGTGAATTAATGATGTTCAATATGTCCGTGAAGGACCGCAGCGATGTTCTGCTGCCTCGGCAGAGGAAGGTGTTGATTCCTGCCGAGAATGCCCTCGTCCGGAGACGCGTGAATGCGCTGGCAAGCTAGCATTGCGGTGTCGTGGGGCGGGTTCGTTTCCCCGGCACGAGGACTCACTACAAAACATTTCGCATTCACGAATTGCTTGCAGAGCTCGAGAGGACGACCGAAGTCGCAAATCAGTAAATAGCCTCCACGAAGGAATTACGACTTGTTGCGAGATCAAGTGCAACCTGACAAGAAAGACTAATTTGGGGTTGACCTCGTCTTTACCCAAAGACATTCAGGGCCCACAAATGAAAGAGGGGCAACCGGGTGGTGGTGGAGCCCCTTCATGCCCACCCAACCGGAATAAATCCAATGTTAAATCGTTGAAGTGGCCAGGTATTCCTCTTCTGAGTGGAAAACTCATACAACTTGAATTGTATGAACTTTCCCATCAGAAGGGGAGTACCCCGGTGACCAATTTATGTCATAGAATTATACAATGGAATTGCATAACTTTATGCCATAAAAAGGCACTTGGCTTGGGCCACTCAACCCATCAAGTCTCCTGAAACAGAAAAATTTTTAAGTACCCGGTGGCTGGCTCATATTTTGAGGCGGAAGCCTGCCACCGTACCGGGTCCTATACCCGGTCAGAAATGGAGGAAAGGAAAGACCCTCGGGTACGTTAATACTTCATTTGTTTTTTATTTCAAATATGAACCCATAAATTCTTCAATTTTTACAATTATTGATGTATTTCAAAAAAAAAAATCTAACGCAAGAAAAATTTTTAAATTGACTTCTGAGTGGATAAATTTTAAATTGACTTCTGAGTGGATTAATTTTAAATTGACTTCTGAGTGGATTAATTTTAAATTGACTTCTGAGTGGATTAATTTTAAATTGACTTCTGAGTGGATTAATTTAGAAGAAAAAACAAGAATTTAAACGCCAATATAAAACGTATACGAAAAAAATGTAAAAAAATAGATATAAATAACAAAATTAAGGGCACTCACCCGCATGGTCCTCCGAGCGCTCGACGACGATGCCGATGTCCCTCTAAAATTCCACTAGAAGGGAAAAATTTTTGTAAAATTTTCAACAGATTGCACAGGTTAAAGCCAAAAATGTTTATTCCAATTAACATTCTACTATTATGTATAAGTCTCCTTAGAATTGTGCGCCACTACGTATTGCAGTTCGAAGCACTTTCGTTTTGTTGCCATTGAAGATGCGACACACATTCCTCTTTGCATTCCTTTGCAACTTCTTGCAATTAATAAGAGGAAGCACAATCATGAGAAGTTCCATAAATCCATTCCAAATTAGTTTCCTTGTGATATGAGTATAGCCAACATCACTTCTCCTGTTACTATGCAACGTAATATAGTCCAACCCAAGTAGAAAATCTATCAATGTGAGTTTCTTTCCTGACTTGGCTTGGCAAACACACCGCAGCGATCGGTTCGCGGATTGGGCATAAAATCTTCTCTAATAACCAAAATACGAATGACTATAATTGGCCGAAAACAAGGGAACACCATTCACAAAAACTCCCAAAATGCACAATTCGAAATGTCTACGAGAGTGCACCGAATCACTTGTTCAGGATGATTTCATGGCAGAGCGGACAGCATTAATCCATGTCCGCAAGCTCCGCCGTCGTCCTGCTTCGAACACTTCCGGGACATAAAGGTGTCCCCGCTCAATCTTCACTATGTCAACGCCAATAAATCACTTTTCCATTCGATAAGACAGCCACAAAGGAAGAAACTCGCGCAAAAGACTCGCAGACTTGCACAATTTCCAAGATTTTTATCTTACAATTCTCCACGTGAACGAGCACTTTTTCGCCGACAAATAGGCTGATTGTAGGCGCGTTAATTACAGTGTGAAATTTCTTGATGAAAAACACGAAACAGTGAACAGAAAACATTCCAAATTCGCGGTAACATCTCGTCAATCTCTCAATCGATTTCGACAGCCATTCGCGGTGATGGATCTCGCCCCCCCTTGATTCAAGCCGTCATTCAAATTCCCGTTGAAACCGGGCGAGGATTGATGGCGAAAGACTCTCTTGGCAACCAGTAATTCTAACGGGTTTTTCTATCACACAACCGCACACAACACCAACACTCCCCAAAAAGTCTGCCCACAGATTTCGATGGGAGACAGCATCCACAAAACTGTTAGCTACCGATAGCAACGTTGACAATTTCGCACATCACAAGCGCCGCCGTTCATAGTAAACACACTCGCACGCGTTGAGCAATTCGCATTCTTTTCTCGCGACAAGTTAAGAATCTTTATCAGACGTGAAATTTCGCACATGTTTCACAACTCGACGAGTGAGTCAGTTTTTATTGGGCGTCGCGATGTGATCCCCCTGAAGGTTACTCACAGACCCCTCACAATCTCAGTCCCGCTTGACAATCCTCGCGTCGATCCGTACGTGCTTGCGTTTTCGAAGCAACTCCCCGCTAGACTTTTTCTTTGCGATAACGACCCCATTGCATTATCATTGAATAACTCAAACAATTTCGCACGTACACTATCAAGTGCGATTACATTATTTACAAAATACAATGTGATAACTGTTTTCAATGCGATTCCACTCCCGAACATCTCTGTTTTATTATCTTGGCTCCCCTCCCCGCTAGCGTAGTTTGTCTTCGCCTCTTGCACCCCGTTCGCAGCCAATGCCGCACTTCGTGCAAACAGCCTCGAATTCGTCAAACGACTCTCCCGTCGTCATTCCCGTCGACGCGAAGCTTATCTTAAGCTTACATACAATTGAACAAGAACAATAAATAAAGAATCAACTGACCTGCGAGCTCCGAATGATGCCAATTTGCGGCGTAAAATCGACACACAGATAGCGAGCACTAATTGGGGCTGTGCTACGTACATACATATACGAGTACATTTATTGAAGAGAACTGCTTTCGATGCAAAATGTTGGAAAAATCATGACATTGAGTGAAAAGTGAAGAGGACGAGATTGTATTTCTTTCTGATTTTATTTTTACAAATCCACGAGGTGTTTTTGCTCACACATGTTCATACGCGCACAATGATTTTTCTATGATGATGCTATGACACCACCGATACCACCATCTGCATTGCCTGTGACAGCTACTGGGCCAGAAAACCCAGAAAGTGTTTCTTGGGTAAACAACACTTGTAAGGTATGCCTTCAGGTGCTGTATTTGGTACTGTGGTGTTTTCCACGTCGCCGTAATTTCGTTACTGCTCGCTCGCTCATATGTTTGTTTGCATAACTTCCATAGATTGTAGGCTCAACAAACAAAGTTTCACCAATCATTGCAAGTTGGAATCCGTTCTGCTGTTGCTTTTGTTGTTGTACGGAGAATTTCCCATAACTAATGAAATAAGCTCAAACTTCCGTCGATACTTTTAGTTTCATGCTTTATTCGTTGTTAACATAATATAATTCTTGTGAGCTGATAATGTTCCTGGTAATGTTTGCTGGTGGAATTTATCAGCGGTAATTATGGTTGTATATGTTGAATAATGCTTTCAAACTTTATGTGTATCATTGACTTAACGAAGCTTGTACATAAAAATGTCGATGAGTTGATGATTTAAGTTTAGTCCGAGTTTTAATGAGAACTTTTTCCTGTTCGTTATTCATCAAACTGTCATTGATGCCTGAGACTTACATTTCGGACAATCATCGGGCAAAAAAATTGATTTTAAATTCGAAATAGCGCGTACAATCATGGCAAAAGAAAATACAAAACGAGAGGCTAATTCACTAAAACAATTTTGACAAGGCGTTCCTCAGTATATTCTGTAATTTTTTACTACACCGGCATTTGTTGCAAGAACATTCAGGGAAAAATATTTACAAACTAACATGCGCGAGCACTCTTCCAATGCCACCGTTCTTCGCGTGCTTACCGGGTGAAGGTCGTAAGTAGACGCCCTGTTAAATTGAGTTTGGGCTGTGTGCCTGTAGCAGCGCTGGCTTTTAGAGCCATCGTTCTTAGATTACTACAGGGCAGCTAATTTTCTCGTGATCCCACGGCAATGCGGATTACGAAAAAGGAGCTGAAGGATCTTTCTGTGTCTCACGGGTTGGCTTCGGCGTCGGGACTAGAGATGACGAACAATAAAAGAAGAACACAATTAACAGACGGACGGACTGACTTATGTCTATGTTTGCCTGGGAGTATACAACCTTTGCGCGTTTTTGAAAATATATGCGGACGGACAAACAGACGTGCCCAATTATCTATCGGCGCAGGTCTTTCGCGTGGTATATCCCCACTTCTTTTCCCGATGGATCCGTTATCAAGTAACGGTTAGATCCCATTACCTTCTTTATGCGGCTTTTCAGGAATCGCCTATCCAGCTTGGCGTTGTAATGCCCCGCGGCGTCACTTTGGCGGAAATTTCGCCGGAAAACTTCATCTCCTTCTTTGAAATTAGCAGATCGTGACCGGAGATTGTACTGCGCTTCATTTGCACTACCTGCGGCCTTAATCTTCCGTCCGATTTGTTGGCGGAGGTCTCCTAAACGTTCGTGGGGCTCCAGCGCAACGACCGGGTCTCCCAAACACTTTAATTGCCGTAACAGTCGGTATGATTTACCGTGGCAAATCATGTGCTGTCCAAAGGCGGCAAAGTAAGGGGCGACACCGGTGACAGAATGATACGAGGATCGCAGGGCGCATGTGATGGCAGACAATCGCCGATCCCAATCCTTTTGAGATGGGTGGACGTAGGAACGGATCGCGGCCAATAGGGTGCGGTTCAACCGTTCTGACGCGTTGGACTGAGGAGAGTATATGGGCGTCAGTTGGTGTTCAATGCCATACTGCTCAAGTAGGCTCTTAAACTGCCGAGACCGGAACTGTACTCCATTATCTGAGTACACACTCTCTGGAACTCCGAACACATGGAATACCCGGTTCTCTAAGAATTTCACGATCGATGGAGTTGTGAATTTACGGATAGGTTCCACCATTGGGAATTTTGAGAGCTGATCTAGAACGACTATAGCTCCGATGTGTCCCATGGAAGACCGAGGATATGGACCGAGTAGATCGATGTATAGACGCTGGAACACGCGTTCTGGGACGTTGAGTTGACCCATAGGAGGTCGAAGAGGCTGGTTGGGCGCTTTGGTGCCTTTACAGGTATCACAGGCGCTCACGTAGTCTTTGACCTGGGATGCCATTTTAGGCCAAAAGAAGTATTTTTTTAGTCGCCGTAGTGTTCGACCGTAACCTCCGTGGGCACTTAACGGATGATCATGTGCGCGAAGGATCAGCTGTTGTGTCATTTCCTCCGGTACCCAGAGTTTCCAAGACTCTTCTTCCTGCCATGGATCACCAGTGGCGTATTCGTTTCGTCTATACACATAGCCGTCTATTACCTTCAAGTCAGGCAGCTGTGTCTGTTGGGTCGCTATGGTTTGCCTCAACTCTTTGTAGCTATCTGATTCGAAATGTGGGCTGTCCAAATCTATTTCGATGGGGTCCTCGTCATTTATTGTTATTTCGGCTCCCTCTGGGGAAAACATCCGTGAGAGAGTGTCGGGTACGATGTTCTGGGTTCCTTTCCGATGTTTGATGGAGAACTTGAACCCTTGCAGTTTAAGAGCCCATCTGGCTAGGCGTCCACTTAAATCTGCCTGGTTCATCAACCATTGTAGTGACGCGTGGTCCGTGATGATCTCGAATTGGTGGCCCTCGATATACGCTCGGAATTTCTTCACAGCCATTACCGCTGCCAAACATTCTTGCTCGGAAACAGTATAGTTTCTTTGGGCCGAATTCAGCTTATTGGACATGAAGGCGATGGGAGCTTCCTCTCCTTCATCGGTCAATTGCACCAGCACGGCTCCTACTCCATGTTGACTTGCGTCACAATGAATGGAGAAGGGCTTCGTGAAGTCGGGGCTGTGCAAGACAGGAGCTGATGTGAGGGCTTGTTTAAGCTCTTCAAATGCCTTTCGGCTGAGTTCGGTCCAAACGAACTTCCCTTTCCGCAACATGTCTGACAGGGGCGCTGAGACTGTTGCATAATTCCGAACAAACCTTTGGTACCAACCGCACACACCAAGGAAACGTCGTAGCTGCTTCACAGTTTTTGGTAAGGGGAACTCATCAATCGCACGAGTTTTGTCTGGATCCGTTTTGATAGTGCCATGTCCTATGAGATGGCCTAAGTATCGGACTTCTTTCATGACAAACTTACTTTTCTGTACGTTGATGGTGAGTCCCGCCTTACTGATGTGCAGGGCTACTTCTTGTAGAAGTAGGAGGTGTTGATCGAACGTTTCCGTGATGAGTAAAAGATCATCGAGGTACACGAACACTTGGTGTTTTAGGTGAGGTGGGATGACCTTGTCCATCAACCGAGTCATCGTTTGCGGCGCGTTACACAGGCCAAAGGGCATTGTGACGAACTGATATAATGGTCGTCCAGGCACTGTGAAGGCGGTCTTGTCCCTCGAGCCCTCATCGAGTGGAATTTGCCAGAAGGCGTCTTTTAGGTCGAGACTGGTGATATAATTGGCTTTCGGCAGTCTCCCTAGTATTCCATCGATGAGTGGAAGAGGGTACGCGTCCTTGATGGTAACCGCGTTTACCTTACGGGCATCAAGACAGAGGCGGACTTTACCTGGCTTCACCACCAAGGTTACCGGTGATGACCAGGCACTTTGGGACTCCTCTATGACCCCTAACTCGAGCATCCTATCTAATTCCGCATACACCAATTTCTCCATGGCTGGCGAGATGGCGTAGTGTCTCTGTTTAATCGGTTTACTATCGCCAACGTCAATGGCGTGTGAGACTAGGGTGGTGCGGCCAAGGCCTTGGGTAGCGTAAGATGGGAAAGCAGCAATGGATGCTTCCAGGCGTTGCCGTTGGTTAGACGTCAGGTCATGCCTATCGGGAGTAGAAGTGATTTCGTTGACATTTCTGGTTTTTAAAGACAAATCGGTGAATAAATCGGAGGCCAGTCCAAAGCGAAGGACGAAATCGACACCAAGGTATACGTTCTGAGTCAAAGACGGGATAATGTAGAAGGTAATATCCTTCGTCTGACCCCTGAACGTCACGGGTGTTGTTAGTTTACCTCGTATAGGGTGTTTGGTGCCATCAGCTGTACTGATTTCAGTGCGCCAGGATTTAATCAAGTTCGGGTATTCTTGGAGCACTTTCGAGCCAAAGCTCGAGGCAAGACAACTGATACTGGCACCCGTGTCGATCAATGCAAACACGGTCTCGCCCAACACTTTAATTGGATGATAAGGTCTGATCTCATTCTCAGCAACCTCCGAAATGTTACAAGAGTTTACGGTTTGACGGCAGGTGCGCACTCTCTTGCGGAAATTCCGCCAACGACGGGTTGACCATTTTGTCGTGCACGAACGGGAAGTGACGACTTCGGAAGCAAATATTCGCTCTCGAGCCACCCGATATTCCTGCAGTCTAACATGATAAGGTTTTAGAGTGCGTACTTGAGGCTGCCGCGGTTCTTCTGGCAGTGACTGCGATGGTCGTTTTAATATTGTCGTTGGTGAGGTCTCCGGAAGAGAGTGAACAACCGCAGTCGTAATGGTTATGGCTGGTGGGTTAACGTCAGGTTGGTTGGGGTGAGCCGCTGACTGAGGAGCTACTGCTGGGGTTTCGAGTACCGCTGAGGTGGTCGGGTACTCTTTTGGCCGTTTTTTCGTGCGGCACATTCAGAACAGTCCGGGAAGTAAGTGTCCGGCTTGCCGCAACCGTAGCAGAAAACCTTACGTTCTGCGCGGCATGAAATGAACCGGTGTCCGGTTTGGTGACAATTCCAGCAGGTCGTAAGACTTCCCACCGCCGCTACAGCAAGCTGGTCTGGGTCCAAATCATCCTCCAGATCTAGGGTGGTATAATCTGGGGCCAATTCCGCGATTCCTCGTCGAGGACCCGTCCTGGTTAGTAAGTATGGCCGGTCCCGTAGGTCTTCCTCAAACCCTTCTATACGACGCACATTTCTCAGCAGGGCCTCCATACTCTGTGGATCGGAGTTCACGATATGCCGACGAATCTCCGGTCTTAGATTGCGCTTTAGCAGGCGAAGAATTTGGGTAGAAGACAATGGCTCTGACAGCTGGTCATTCAACCGAAGGATATCGGCTCGATATTTATGGAAGGACTCGTCCGGACGCTGCCATCTAGCATTCATCTTATCCAGGACTAATTCGTCCATGTCGACCGTAGGGTATTCCATGCGGAGTACCTCCTTCAGCCGTGACCAGCGTATGGGTGGTGGAGCTGAATGTATCCTCCAATATGTCTCCAGGGCTGCTCCCCTAAGCAGCATTGGCAGGTATCCTGCGAGCGCTGTGCGGTCTCCTGCTAGCATCTGCTCAATCAGTGACTCCACCCGACTTATGAAAACCTCCACCGTTATCGTATTGGGTTCCCCACTGAAATGTAGATTCCATCCCTGGATGATGCTGGGGATCTGTGTCGGCTTCAGCCGATACATGTCGTGTGGATGAAAGCGTTGGTCCGGCGGAATCACGGGAGCCTGATTTGGTGGCGGTGCTTGGCTCAATCGGGGCCGGTAAACTGGAGCCAACGGATTCATGGCTGTACCTGGCCGGATCCGTTCGGGATCACGCCGCGAGTCTACTGGGAAGTCCCACGGATTTGGGTCCGAATCCCACATAGGAGGAGTTCTTGGCCGGGATGGTGCGGGGTTCTCTCTCTGGCTCTCTAGAGAGGCGAGCCGGGTGGACATGTCCTGTACGAGCGCCATTAGATCTCGTAGAACTGTGGCTTCCACAGCCACCGGTGGACTCGCTTCTTCTGCAGGCGGAACTGCTTCAGCCCTGTAGTCATCGTCTCGTGCACTCCTTGTAGTGGATGGAAGGGGTCCGCTTTTGGGGACAGCTCCACTCGTACTGGAGGACTGAGGTCGTTCTGTTGCTGGCTGTGCGATTTCCAAAGGCTGTCGACAGAGCGGGCACGTGGATGAAGTTTGCCGCAGTTGTGCCAAACACAGCTGATGTAGCCTGTGTCCGCACTGCAACCTCTGGCTTGTAGTTTCGTCCATGTCCTCGTGACAGATGGAACACAATAGAGCTGGTCCGGCATCCGACCGCAACTTTCTCCTTTCGGGAGTTCTTTTGGTGGGCATGCTAAAAGAAATTTAAATTGCTAACTAAAAACCTAAATGAATATATATATATAAATATTGAAAATGTGAAAAAAAATGATGCAAAATTTGTAATTTGCAAGTGGCCGTCAGTGGCGAACTATAGTCGAACCTCACAAAAAAAATGTATGATAAAGTTTCAAAAAAAAGTTTTAAGTTATCAAAAAAAATGATCGGTCTTTCCTTTCCGTCCTTCCTCCCAAGTATGGACACCATGGCACAATCCTTCTAAAACGTTTCAGGGACACTCTCTTGTGGCACCATGAAAATCAGGGTTCAGAAGTGATCCCTCATTAGCAAACTTCTCAAGTTACAGCTTGTCAGCCCAGGGTGGGATTCTAATCCACAAGCAGCGCGTGTCTTGTCATGGATAGTCATGGATTAGCTAATCAGCCAATCACATGAAATCAAAATCCATGTAATTTAAGACACTTAGGCACCGCTGGTTTGGGGAGCGGATCAGAATCCTCCGCAAAATAGATGTTGGGATAATAACCTCCGAACACAAAAAGGGACTCTAATATAATTTGGCCTTACTAGTTATACAATGGTGGTAAACCACCAAGGTATAAATCAAAAGAAGGACCAAACGATATTGATGTCCGAAGACAACACACGTTCGGAAGTTACTCGGCTGCTGGGGCACGATTAGTGCAAAAACCCTCGGGAGTTATCTACCCGCCAAAATTTCTAACACCTTGTGGGGACACCTAGAGACGATGGACTGTCTCGTGCTCACGACTGGTGATACAGCCGGGCTTTTCGGGCCCCACGTTGGGCGCCATTTGTAGTGAATTAATGATGTTCAATATGTCCGTGAAGGACCGCAGCGATGTTCTGCTGCCTCGGCAGAGGAAGGTGTTGATTCCTGCCGAGAATGCCCTCGTCCGGAGACGCGTGAATGCGCTGGCAAGCTAGCATTGCGGTGTCGTGGGGCGGGTTCGTTTCCCCGGCACGAGGACTCACTACAAAACATTTCGCATTCACGAATTGCTTGCAGAGCTCGAGAGGACGACCGAAGTCGCAAATCAGTAAATAGCCTCCACGAAGGAATTACGACTTGTTGCGAGATCAAGTGCAACCTGACAAGAAAGACTAATTTGGGGTTGACCTCGTCTTTACCCAAAGACATTCAGGGCCCACAAATGAAAGAGGGGCAACCGGGTGGTGGTGGAGCCCCTTCATGCCCACCCAACCGGAATAAATCCAATGTTAAATCGTTGAAGTGGCCAGGTATTCCTCTTCTGAGTGGAAAACTCATACAACTTGAATTGTATGAACTTTCCCATCAGAAGGGGAGTACCCCGGTGACCAATTTATGTCATAGAATTATACAATGGAATTGCATAACTTTATGCCATAAAAAGGCACTTGGCTTGGGCCACTCAACCCATCAAGTCTCCTGAAACAGAAAAATTTTTAAGTACCCGGTGGCTGGCTCATATTTTGAGGCGGAAGCCTGCCACCGTACCGGGTCCTATACCCGGTCAGAAATGGAGGAAAGGAAAGACCCTCGGGTACGTTAATACTTCATTTGTTTTTTATTTCAAATATGAACCCATAAATTCTTCAATTTTTACAATTATTGATGTATTTCAAAAAAAAAAATCTAACGCAAGAAAAATTTTTAAATTGACTTCTGAGTGGATAAATTTTAAATTGACTTCTGAGTGGATTAATTTTAAATTGACTTCTGAGTGGATTAATTTTAAATTGACTTCTGAGTGGATTAATTTTAAATTGACTTCTGAGTGGATTAATTTAGAAGAAAAAACAAGAATTTAAACGCCAATATAAAACGTATACGAAAAAAATGTAAAAAAATAGATATAAATAACAAAATTAAGGGCACTCACCCGCATGGTCCTCCGAGCGCTCGACGACGATGCCGATGTCCCTCTAAAATTCCACTAGAAGGGAAAAATTTTTGTAAAATTTTCAACAGATTGCACAGGTTAAAGCCAAAAATGTTTATTCCAATTAACATTCTACTATTATGTATAAGTCTCCTTAGAATTGTGCGCCACTACGTATTGCAGTTCGAAGCACTTTCGTTTTGTTGCCATTGAAGATGCGACACACATTCCTCTTTGCATTCCTTTGCAACTTCTTGCAATTAATAAGAGGAAGCACAATCATGAGAAGTTCCATAAATCCATTCCAAATTAGTTTCCTTGTGATATGAGTATAGCCAACATCACTTCTCCTGTTACTATGCAACGTAATATAGTCCAACCCAAGTAGAAAATCTATCAATGTGAGTTTCTTTCCTGACTTGGCTTGGCAAACACACCGCAGCGATCGGTTCGCGGATTGGGCATAAAATCTTCTCTAATAACCAAAATACGAATGACTATAATTGGCCGAAAACAAGGGAACACCATTCACAAAAACTCCCAAAATGCACAATTCGAAATGTCTACGAGAGTGCACCGAATCACTTGTTCAGGATGATTTCATGGCAGAGCGGACAGCATTAATCCATGTCCGCAAGCTCCGCCGTCGTCCTGCTTCGAACACTTCCGGGACATAAAGGTGTCCCCGCTCAATCTTCACTATGTCAACGCCAATAAATCACTTTTCCATTCGATAAGACAGCCACAAAGGAAGAAACTCGCGCAAAAGACTCGCAGACTTGCACAATTTCCAAGATTTTTATCTTACAATTCTCCACGTGAACGAGCACTTTTTCGCCGACAAATAGGCTGATTGTAGGCGCGTTAATTACAGTGTGAAATTTCTTGATGAAAAACACGAAACAGTGAACAGAAAACATTCCAAATTCGCGGTAACATCTCGTCAATCTCTCAATCGATTTCGACAGCCATTCGCGGTGATGGATCTCGCCCCCCCTTGATTCAAGCCGTCATTCAAATTCCCGTTGAAACCGGGCGAGGATTGATGGCGAAAGACTCTCTTGGCAACCAGTAATTCTAACGGGTTTTTCTATCACACAACCGCACACAACACCAACACTCCCCAAAAAGTCTGCCCACAGATTTCGATGGGAGACAGCATCCACAAAACTGTTAGCTACCGATAGCAACGTTGACAATTTCGCACATCACAAGCGCCGCCGTTCATAGTAAACACACTCGCACGCGTTGAGCAATTCGCATTCTTTTCTCGCGACAAGTTAAGAATCTTTATCAGACGTGAAATTTCGCACATGTTTCACAACTCGACGAGTGAGTCAGTTTTTATTGGGCGTCGCGATGTGATCCCCCTGAAGGTTACTCACAGACCCCTCACAATCTCAGTCCCGCTTGACAATCCTCGCGTCGATCCGTACGTGCTTGCGTTTTCGAAGCAACTCCCCGCTAGACTTTTTCTTTGCGATAACGACCCCATTGCATTATCATTGAATAACTCAAACAATTTCGCACGTACACTATCAAGTGCGATTACATTATTTACAAAATACAATGTGATAACTGTTTTCAATGCGATTCCACTCCCGAACATCTCTGTTTTATTATCTTGGCTCCCCTCCCCGCTAGCGTAGTTTGTCTTCGCCTCTTGCACCCCGTTCGCAGCCAATGCCGCACTTCGTGCAAACAGCCTCGAATTCGTCAAACGACTCTCCCGTCGTCATTCCCGTCGACGCGAAGCTTATCTTAAGCTTACATACAATTGAACAAGAACAATAAATAAAGAATCAACTGACCTGCGAGCTCCGAATGATGCCAATTTGCGGCGTAAAATCGACACACAGATAGCGAGCACTAATTGGGGCTGTGCTACGTACATACATATACGAGTACATTTATTGAAGAGAACTGCTTTCGATGCAAAATGTTGGAAAAATCATGACATTGAGTGAAAAGTGAAGAGGACGAGATTGTATTTCTTTCTGATTTTATTTTTACAAATCCACGAGGTGTTTTTGCTCACACATGTTCATACGCGCACAATGATTTTTCTATGATGATGCTATGACACCACCGATACCACCATCTGCATTGCCTGTGACAGCTACTGGGCCAGAAAACCCAGAAAGTGTTTCTTGGGTAAACAACACTTGTAAGGTATGCCTTCAGGTGCTGTATTTGGTACTGTGGTGTTTTCCACGTCGCCGTAATTTCGTTACTGCTCGCTCGCTCATATGTTTGTTTGCATAACTTCCATAGATTGTAGGCTCAACAAACAAAGTTTCACCAATCATTGCAAGTTGGAATCCGTTCTGCTGTTGCTTTTGTTGTTGTACGGAGAATTTCCCATAACTAATGAAATAAGCTCAAACTTCCGTCGATACTTTTAGTTTCATGCTTTATTCGTTGTTAACATAATATAATTCTTGTGAGCTGATAATGTTCCTGGTAATGTTTGCTGGTGGAATTTATCAGCGGTAATTATGGTTGTATATGTTGAATAATGCTTTCAAACTTTATGTGTATCATTGACTTAACGAAGCTTGTACATAAAAATGTCGATGAGTTGATGATTTAAGTTTAGTCCGAGTTTTAATGAGAACTTTTTCCTGTTCGTTATTCATCAAACTGTCATTGATGCCTGAGACTTACATTTCGGACAATCATCGGGCAAAAAAATTGATTTTAAATTCGAAATAGCGCGTACAATCATGGCAAAAGAAAATACAAAACGAGAGGCTAATTCACTAAAACAATTTTGACAAGGCGTTCCTCAGTATATTCTGTAATTTTTTACTACACCGGCATTTGTTGCAAGAACATTCAGGGAAAAATATTTACAAACTAACATGCGCGAGCACTCTTCCAATGCCACCGTTCTTCGCGTGCTTACCGGGTGAAGGTCGTAAGTAGACGCCCTGTTAAATTGAGTTTGGGCTGTGTGCCTGTAGCAGCGCTGGCTTTTAGAGCCATCGTTCTTAGATTACTACAGGGCAGCTAATTTTCTCGTGATCCCACGGCAATGCGGATTACGAAAAAGGAGCTGAAGGATCTTTCTGTGTCTCACGGGTTGGCTTCGGCGTCGGGACTAGAGATGACGAACAATAAAAGAAGAACACAATTAACAGACGGACGGACTGACTTATGTCTATGTTTGCCTGGGAGTATACAACCTTTGCGCGTTTTTGAAAATATATGCGGACGGACAAACAGACGTGCCCAATTATCTATCGGCGCAGGTCTTTCGCGTGGTATATCCCCACTTCTTTTCCCGATGGATCCGTTATCAAGTAACGGTTAGATCCCATTACCTTCTTTATGCGGCTTTTCAGGAATCGCCTATCCAGCTTGGCGTTGTAATGCCCCGCGGCGTCACTTTGGCGGAAATTTCGCCGGAAAACTTCATCTCCTTCTTTGAAATTAGCAGATCGTGACCGGAGATTGTACTGCGCTTCATTTGCACTACCTGCGGCCTTAATCTTCCGTCCGATTTGTTGGCGGAGGTCTCCTAAACGTTCGTGGGGCTCCAGCGCAACGACCGGGTCTCCCAAACACTTTAATTGCCGTAACAGTCGGTATGATTTACCGTGGCAAATCATGTGCTGTCCAAAGGCGGCAAAGTAAGGGGCGACACCGGTGACAGAATGATACGAGGATCGCAGGGCGCATGTGATGGCAGACAATCGCCGATCCCAATCCTTTTGAGATGGGTGGACGTAGGAACGGATCGCGGCCAATAGGGTGCGGTTCAACCGTTCTGACGCGTTGGACTGAGGAGAGTATATGGGCGTCAGTTGGTGTTCAATGCCATACTGCTCAAGTAGGCTCTTAAACTGCCGAGACCGGAACTGTACTCCATTATCTGAGTACACACTCTCTGGAACTCCGAACACATGGAATACCCGGTTCTCTAAGAATTTCACGATCGATGGAGTTGTGAATTTACGGATAGGTTCCACCATTGGGAATTTTGAGAGCTGATCTAGAACGACTATAGCTCCGATGTGTCCCATGGAAGACCGAGGATATGGACCGAGTAGATCGATGTATAGACGCTGGAACACGCGTTCTGGGACGTTGAGTTGACCCATAGGAGGTCGAAGAGGCTGGTTGGGCGCTTTGGTGCCTTTACAGGTATCACAGGCGCTCACGTAGTCTTTGACCTGGGATGCCATTTTAGGCCAAAAGAAGTATTTTTTTAGTCGCCGTAGTGTTCGACCGTAACCTCCGTGGGCACTTAACGGATGATCATGTGCGCGAAGGATCAGCTGTTGTGTCATTTCCTCCGGTACCCAGAGTTTCCAAGACTCTTCTTCCTGCCATGGATCACCAGTGGCGTATTCGTTTCGTCTATACACATAGCCGTCTATTACCTTCAAGTCAGGCAGCTGTGTCTGTTGGGTCGCTATGGTTTGCCTCAACTCTTTGTAGCTATCTGATTCGAAATGTGGGCTGTCCAAATCTATTTCGATGGGGTCCTCGTCATTTATTGTTATTTCGGCTCCCTCTGGGGAAAACATCCGTGAGAGAGTGTCGGGTACGATGTTCTGGGTTCCTTTCCGATGTTTGATGGAGAACTTGAACCCTTGCAGTTTAAGAGCCCATCTGGCTAGGCGTCCACTTAAATCTGCCTGGTTCATCAACCATTGTAGTGACGCGTGGTCCGTGATGATCTCGAATTGGTGGCCCTCGATATACGCTCGGAATTTCTTCACAGCCATTACCGCTGCCAAACATTCTTGCTCGGAAACAGTATAGTTTCTTTGGGCCGAATTCAGCTTATTGGACATGAAGGCGATGGGAGCTTCCTCTCCTTCATCGGTCAATTGCACCAGCACGGCTCCTACTCCATGTTGACTTGCGTCACAATGAATGGAGAAGGGCTTCGTGAAGTCGGGGCTGTGCAAGACAGGAGCTGATGTGAGGGCTTGTTTAAGCTCTTCAAATGCCTTTCGGCTGAGTTCGGTCCAAACGAACTTCCCTTTCCGCAACATGTCTGACAGGGGCGCTGAGACTGTTGCATAATTCCGAACAAACCTTTGGTACCAACCGCACACACCAAGGAAACGTCGTAGCTGCTTCACAGTTTTTGGTAAGGGGAACTCATCAATCGCACGAGTTTTGTCTGGATCCGTTTTGATAGTGCCATGTCCTATGAGATGGCCTAAGTATCGGACTTCTTTCATGACAAACTTACTTTTCTGTACGTTGATGGTGAGTCCCGCCTTACTGATGTGCAGGGCTACTTCTTGTAGAAGTAGGAGGTGTTGATCGAACGTTTCCGTGATGAGTAAAAGATCATCGAGGTACACGAACACTTGGTGTTTTAGGTGAGGTGGGATGACCTTGTCCATCAACCGAGTCATCGTTTGCGGCGCGTTACACAGGCCAAAGGGCATTGTGACGAACTGATATAATGGTCGTCCAGGCACTGTGAAGGCGGTCTTGTCCCTCGAGCCCTCATCGAGTGGAATTTGCCAGAAGGCGTCTTTTAGGTCGAGACTGGTGATATAATTGGCTTTCGGCAGTCTCCCTAGTATTCCATCGATGAGTGGAAGAGGGTACGCGTCCTTGATGGTAACCGCGTTTACCTTACGGGCATCAAGACAGAGGCGGACTTTACCTGGCTTCACCACCAAGGTTACCGGTGATGACCAGGCACTTTGGGACTCCTCTATGACCCCTAACTCGAGCATCCTATCTAATTCCGCATACACCAATTTCTCCATGGCTGGCGAGATGGCGTAGTGTCTCTGTTTAATCGGTTTACTATCGCCAACGTCAATGGCGTGTGAGACTAGGGTGGTGCGGCCAAGGCCTTGGGTAGCGTAAGATGGGAAAGCAGCAATGGATGCTTCCAGGCGTTGCCGTTGGTTAGACGTCAGGTCATGCCTATCGGGAGTAGAAGTGATTTCGTTGACATTTCTGGTTTTTAAAGACAAATCGGTGAATAAATCGGAGGCCAGTCCAAAGCGAAGGACGAAATCGACACCAAGGTATACGTTCTGAGTCAAAGACGGGATAATGTAGAAGGTAATATCCTTCGTCTGACCCCTGAACGTCACGGGTGTTGTTAGTTTACCTCGTATAGGGTGTTTGGTGCCATCAGCTGTACTGATTTCAGTGCGCCAGGATTTAATCAAGTTCGGGTATTCTTGGAGCACTTTCGAGCCAAAGCTCGAGGCAAGACAACTGATACTGGCACCCGTGTCGATCAATGCAAACACGGTCTCGCCCAACACTTTAATTGGATGATAAGGTCTGATCTCATTCTCAGCAACCTCCGAAATGTTACAAGAGTTTACGGTTTGACGGCAGGTGCGCACTCTCTTGCGGAAATTCCGCCAACGACGGGTTGACCATTTTGTCGTGCACGAACGGGAAGTGACGACTTCGGAAGCAAATATTCGCTCTCGAGCCACCCGATATTCCTGCAGTCTAACATGATAAGGTTTTAGAGTGCGTACTTGAGGCTGCCGCGGTTCTTCTGGCAGTGACTGCGATGGTCGTTTTAATATTGTCGTTGGTGAGGTCTCCGGAAGAGAGTGAACAACCGCAGTCGTAATGGTTATGGCTGGTGGGTTAACGTCAGGTTGGTTGGGGTGAGCCGCTGACTGAGGAGCTACTGCTGGGGTTTCGAGTACCGCTGAGGTGGTCGGGTACTCTTTTGGCCGTTTTTTCGTGCGGCACATTCAGAACAGTCCGGGAAGTAAGTGTCCGGCTTGCCGCAACCGTAGCAGAAAACCTTACGTTCTGCGCGGCATGAAATGAACCGGTGTCCGGTTTGGTGACAATTCCAGCAGGTCGTAAGACTTCCCACCGCCGCTACAGCAAGCTGGTCTGGGTCCAAATCATCCTCCAGATCTAGGGTGGTATAATCTGGGGCCAATTCCGCGATTCCTCGTCGAGGACCCGTCCTGGTTAGTAAGTATGGCCGGTCCCGTAGGTCTTCCTCAAACCCTTCTATACGACGCACATTTCTCAGCAGGGCCTCCATACTCTGTGGATCGGAGTTCACGATATGCCGACGAATCTCCGGTCTTAGATTGCGCTTTAGCAGGCGAAGAATTTGGGTAGAAGACAATGGCTCTGACAGCTGGTCATTCAACCGAAGGATATCGGCTCGATATTTATGGAAGGACTCGTCCGGACGCTGCCATCTAGCATTCATCTTATCCAGGACTAATTCGTCCATGTCGACCGTAGGGTATTCCATGCGGAGTACCTCCTTCAGCCGTGACCAGCGTATGGGTGGTGGAGCTGAATGTATCCTCCAATATGTCTCCAGGGCTGCTCCCCTAAGCAGCATTGGCAGGTATCCTGCGAGCGCTGTGCGGTCTCCTGCTAGCATCTGCTCAATCAGTGACTCCACCCGACTTATGAAAACCTCCACCGTTATCGTATTGGGTTCCCCACTGAAATGTAGATTCCATCCCTGGATGATGCTGGGGATCTGTGTCGGCTTCAGCCGATACATGTCGTGTGGATGAAAGCGTTGGTCCGGCGGAATCACGGGAGCCTGATTTGGTGGCGGTGCTTGGCTCAATCGGGGCCGGTAAACTGGAGCCAACGGATTCATGGCTGTACCTGGCCGGATCCGTTCGGGATCACGCCGCGAGTCTACTGGGAAGTCCCACGGATTTGGGTCCGAATCCCACATAGGAGGAGTTCTTGGCCGGGATGGTGCGGGGTTCTCTCTCTGGCTCTCTAGAGAGGCGAGCCGGGTGGACATGTCCTGTACGAGCGCCATTAGATCTCGTAGAACTGTGGCTTCCACAGCCACCGGTGGACTCGCTTCTTCTGCAGGCGGAACTGCTTCAGCCCTGTAGTCATCGTCTCGTGCACTCCTTGTAGTGGATGGAAGGGGTCCGCTTTTGGGGACAGCTCCACTCGTACTGGAGGACTGAGGTCGTTCTGTTGCTGGCTGTGCGATTTCCAAAGGCTGTCGACAGAGCGGGCACGTGGATGAAGTTTGCCGCAGTTGTGCCAAACACAGCTGATGTAGCCTGTGTCCGCACTGCAACCTCTGGCTTGTAGTTTCGTCCATGTCCTCGTGACAGATGGAACACAATAGAGCTGGTCCGGCATCCGACCGCAACTTTCTCCTTTCGGGAGTTCTTTTGGTGGGCATGCTAAAAGAAATTTAAATTGCTAACTAAAAACCTAAATGAATATATATATATAAATATTGAAAATGTGAAAAAAAATGATGCAAAATTTGTAATTTGCAAGTGGCCGTCAGTGGCGAACTATAGTCGAACCTCACAAAAAAAATGTATGATAAAGTTTCAAAAAAAAGTTTTAAGTTATCAAAAAAAATGATCGGTCTTTCCTTTCCGTCCTTCCTCCCAAGTATGGACACCATGGCACAATCCTTCTAAAACGTTTCAGGGACACTCTCTTGTGGCACCATGAAAATCAGGGTTCAGAAGTGATCCCTCATTAGCAAACTTCTCAAGTTACAGCTTGTCAGCCCAGGGTGGGATTCTAATCCACAAGCAGCGCGTGTCTTGTCATGGATAGTCATGGATTAGCTAATCAGCCAATCACATGAAATCAAAATCCATGTAATTTAAGACACTTAGGCACCGCTGGTTTGGGGAGCGGATCAGAATCCTCCGCAAAATAGATGTTGGGATAATAACCTCCGAACACAAAAAGGGACTCTAATATAATTTGGCCTTACTAGTTATACAATGGTGGTAAACCACCAAGGTATAAATCAAAAGAAGGACCAAACGATATTGATGTCCGAAGACAACACACGTTCGGAAGTTACTCGGCTGCTGGGGCACGATTAGTGCAAAAACCCTCGGGAGTTATCTACCCGCCAAAATTTCTAACACCTTGTGGGGACACCTAGAGACGATGGACTGTCTCGTGCTCACGACTGGTGATACAGCCGGGCTTTTCGGGCCCCACGTTGGGCGCCATTTGTAGTGAATTAATGATGTTCAATATGTCCGTGAAGGACCGCAGCGATGTTCTGCTGCCTCGGCAGAGGAAGGTGTTGATTCCTGCCGAGAATGCCCTCGTCCGGAGACGCGTGAATGCGCTGGCAAGCTAGCATTGCGGTGTCGTGGGGCGGGTTCGTTTCCCCGGCACGAGGACTCACTACAAAACATTTCGCATTCACGAATTGCTTGCAGAGCTCGAGAGGACGACCGAAGTCGCAAATCAGTAAATAGCCTCCACGAAGGAATTACGACTTGTTGCGAGATCAAGTGCAACCTGACAAGAAAGACTAATTTGGGGTTGACCTCGTCTTTACCCAAAGACATTCAGGGCCCACAAATGAAAGAGGGGCAACCGGGTGGTGGTGGAGCCCCTTCATGCCCACCCAACCGGAATAAATCCAATGTTAAATCGTTGAAGTGGCCAGGTATTCCTCTTCTGAGTGGAAAACTCATACAACTTGAATTGTATGAACTTTCCCATCAGAAGGGGAGTACCCCGGTGACCAATTTATGTCATAGAATTATACAATGGAATTGCATAACTTTATGCCATAAAAAGGCACTTGGCTTGGGCCACTCAACCCATCAAGTCTCCTGAAACAGAAAAATTTTTAAGTACCCGGTGGCTGGCTCATATTTTGAGGCGGAAGCCTGCCACCGTACCGGGTCCTATACCCGGTCAGAAATGGAGGAAAGGAAAGACCCTCGGGTACGTTAATACTTCATTTGTTTTTTATTTCAAATATGAACCCATAAATTCTTCAATTTTTACAATTATTGATGTATTTCAAAAAAAAAAATCTAACGCAAGAAAAATTTTTAAATTGACTTCTGAGTGGATAAATTTTAAATTGACTTCTGAGTGGATTAATTTTAAATTGACTTCTGAGTGGATTAATTTTAAATTGACTTCTGAGTGGATTAATTTTAAATTGACTTCTGAGTGGATTAATTTAGAAGAAAAAACAAGAATTTAAACGCCAATATAAAACGTATACGAAAAAAATGTAAAAAAATAGATATAAATAACAAAATTAAGGGCACTCACCCGCATGGTCCTCCGAGCGCTCGACGACGATGCCGATGTCCCTCTAAAATTCCACTAGAAGGGAAAAATTTTTGTAAAATTTTCAACAGATTGCACAGGTTAAAGCCAAAAATGTTTATTCCAATTAACATGCTACTATTATGTATAAGTCTCCTTAGAATTGTGCGCCACTACGTATTGCAGTTCGAAGCACTTTCGTTTTGTTGCCATTGAAGATGCGACACACATTCCTCTTTGCATTCCTTTGCAACTTCTTGCAATTAATAAGAGGAAGCACAATCATGAGAAGTTCCATAAATCCATTCCAAATTAGTTTCCTTGTGATATGAGTATAGCCAACATCACTTCTCCTGTTACTATGCAACGTAATATAGTCCAACCCAAGTAGAAAATCTATCAATGTGAGTTTCTTTCCTGACTTGGCTTGGCAAACACACCGCAGCGATCGGTTCGCGGATTGGGCATAAAATCTTCTCTAATAACCAAAATACGAATGACTATAATTGGCCGAAAACAAGGGAACACCATTCACAAAAACTCCCAAAATGCACAATTCGAAATGTCTACGAGAGTGCACCGAATCACTTGTTCAGGATGATTTCATGGCAGAGCGGACAGCATTAATCCATGTCCGCAAGCTCCGCCGTCGTCCTGCTTCGAACACTTCCGGGACATAAAGGTGTCCCCGCTCAATCTTCACTATGTCAACGCCAATAAATCACTTTTCCATTCGATAAGACAGCCACAAAGGAAGAAACTCGCGCAAAAGACTCGCAGACTTGCACAATTTCCAAGATTTTTATCTTACAATTCTCCACGTGAACGAGCACTTTTTCGCCGACAAATAGGCTGATTGTAGGCGCGTTAATTACAGTGTGAAATTTCTTGATGAAAAACACGAAACAGTGAACAGAAAACATTCCAAATTCGCGGTAACATCTCGTCAATCTCTCAATCGATTTCGACAGCCATTCGCGGTGATGGATCTCGCCCCCCCTTGATTCAAGCCGTCATTCAAATTCCCGTTGAAACCGGGCGAGGATTGATGGCGAAAGACTCTCTTGGCAACCAGTAATTCTAACGGGTTTTTCTATCACACAACCGCACACAACACCAACACTCCCCAAAAAGTCTGCCCACAGATTTCGATGGGAGACAGCATCCACAAAACTGTTAGCTACCGATAGCAACGTTGACAATTTCGCACATCACAAGCGCCGCCGTTCATAGTAAACACACTCGCACGCGTTGAGCAATTCGCATTCTTTTCTCGCGACAAGTTAAGAATCTTTATCAGACGTGAAATTTCGCACATGTTTCACAACTCGACGAGTGAGTCAGTTTTTATTGGGCGTCGCGATGTGATCCCCCTGAAGGTTACTCACAGACCCCTCACAATCTCAGTCCCGCTTGACAATCCTCGCGTCGATCCGTACGTGCTTGCGTTTTCGAAGCAACTCCCCGCTAGACTTTTTCTTTGCGATAACGACCCCATTGCATTATCATTGAATAACTCAAACAATTTCGCACGTACACTATCAAGTGCGATTACATTATTTACAAAATACAATGTGATAACTGTTTTCAATGCGATTCCACTCCCGAACATCTCTGTTTTATTATCTTGGCTCCCCTCCCCGCTAGCGTAGTTTGTCTTCGCCTCTTGCACCCCGTTCGCAGCCAATGCCGCACTTCGTGCAAACAGCCTCGAATTCGTCAAACGACTCTCCCGTCGTCATTCCCGTCGACGCGAAGCTTATCTTAAGCTTACATACAATTGAACAAGAACAATAAATAAAGAATCAACTGACCTGCGAGCTCCGAATGATGCCAATTTGCGGCGTAAAATCGACACACAGATAGCGAGCACTAATTGGGGCTGTGCTACGTACATACATATACGAGTACATTTATTGAAGAGAACTGCTTTCGATGCAAAATGTTGGAAAAATCATGACATTGAGTGAAAAGTGAAGAGGACGAGATTGTATTTCTTTCTGATTTTATTTTTACAAATCCACGAGGTGTTTTTGCTCACACATGTTCATACGCGCACAATGATTTTTCTATGATGATGCTATGACACCACCGATACCACCATCTGCATTGCCTGTGACAGCTACTGGGCCAGAAAACCCAGAAAGTGTTTCTTGGGTAAACAACACTTGTAAGGTATGCCTTCAGGTGCTGTATTTGGTACTGTGGTGTTTTCCACGTCGCCGTAATTTCGTTACTGCTCGCTCGCTCATATGTTTGTTTGCATAACTTCCATAGATTGTAGGCTCAACAAACAAAGTTTCACCAATCATTGCAAGTTGGAATCCGTTCTGCTGTTGCTTTTGTTGTTGTACGGAGAATTTCCCATAACTAATGAAATAAGCTCAAACTTCCGTCGATACTTTTAGTTTCATGCTTTATTCGTTGTTAACATAATATAATTCTTGTGAGCTGATAATGTTCCTGGTAATGTTTGCTGGTGGAATTTATCAGCGGTAATTATGGTTGTATATGTTGAATAATGCTTTCAAACTTTATGTGTATCATTGACTTAACGAAGCTTGTACATAAAAATGTCGATGAGTTGATGATTTAAGTTTAGTCCGAGTTTTAATGAGAACTTTTTCCTGTTCGTTATTCATCAAACTGTCATTGATGCCTGAGACTTACATTTCGGACAATCATCGGGCAAAAAAATTGATTTTAAATTCGAAATAGCGCGTACAATCATGGCAAAAGAAAATACAAAACGAGAGGCTAATTCACTAAAACAATTTTGACAAGGCGTTCCTCAGTATATTCTGTAATTTTTTACTACACCGGCATTTGTTGCAAGAACATTCAGGGAAAAATATTTACAAACTAACATGCGCGAGCACTCTTCCAATGCCACCGTTCTTCGCGTGCTTACCGGGTGAAGGTCGTAAGTAGACGCCCTGTTAAATTGAGTTTGGGCTGTGTGCCTGTAGCAGCGCTGGCTTTTAGAGCCATCGTTCTTAGATTACTACACACTGCTGTTCATAAAAAAATCGAATGGTACTTTAATATTTTCTTCATAAAGGATCGCTCCTGGAGGAGCCTGTATGCATTCTTTCCATGAAAGGTTCAATCATGCAGTTCGAATGGAGAGTGTATTTCGAAGTATGTATGTGTTATGAACCTAATAAATGCATTGATTCTTTAAATAATTAGGACTCAAATTGTGAACCCTGATGTGTAGCTATCTCGAATGGTACTCCAAATCTTTAGATTAACTAATTGTAACTCGGATTATTACTTGATCAAACTAACATATCGATGTCGTAAATCAAAGGCGTATTCAGCTTTCCTAAAAAGCATTTGAGCAGAGTGCACTAGTTTAGTCGTAAATCGTCGCAAATTTACATGGCAGCATGAGTAAATTTCTCTGTCTACACACTCCATAAACGGTTGTTTTTTCGTTACATCTGAATATTTTCACCTTCAGTAATAAAAAATCGTAAATATGAACCGCCGCCATTTTGAAACCCGATCTTGGATAACCACCAACATAATAAATGCCTGCCAGGTGTCCTAAGTACACAAAGATATCCAAACTTTCCAGATTTTAGCTTTGCAATGTTTGTCGAGTTGTGTCTTTTCTTGTCTGTTTCAAGTTATGTTTTTGAATTCATTGAACGCAAGCGTTGCCTCCTTACTCAGGCCCGAAAACGGAAACACCGCGTCACGTCACGAACTAACCTCTTCGAGTAGCCTAATCAGCGCTATCTAGTGCTGTTTACATCAAACAAATTTTTTAAAGATTTTTGACAGTACATATGACTGTAGATTGAAATTTTATCAATAATATGTCAACGATTTATTTTAAATATGAGAGTTTGTATCATTTCAGCTAAATTTCATCTGAGAAATGTCATATTTGACAATCTCAAAAGTAGCTGTTTATCGAAATGTAGAACTACTGATCAGCTGTTTCCGGTACGGGAAGTGACGTCAGGTACGTTAATTGTTTTCCTTATGGGCCTGAGTAAGATGGCAACGACGCAAGGCAAATTTTCCTCACAAGAATCCTTGACACCTGGAATTCGTTTTGCCATAATATTAACATTGTCAGCGTACACTACCAGTTGTATGTGGATTCGAAAATAGCATGCCCATCGGTCAGCTGGTGTCTGTCTCCCTGACGACGTTTTCCAGATCAATATTGATTCAGATGGGAAACTATCATTTAGGTTTCTGTAGGGACTCGGCTTTAGCTTTGGAACTTTAACCATGCAAATGGGTTTGAGTCGTCAATAGGGTTTTGCATTTTAGTACAAAGGACTAAAAACAGTCTAATTTAAAAGATGCGAGCCAAAGATTCCTTTTCGAAACGTTATAAGTTCTTCAATACTTGATTTAAACATAGGAGCTCGAATCTGATTCGCATCGAACAATTTTTTGAAATACAATCATAAAAACCAAAACTACCAGCTACAAACCCAAACAGAACTATAGTTTCCAATGGAATAAGAAAGAAATTCATATACACTTTATTTTTTATTTTTATTATTATTAAGGTTTCGTAATTGTTAACGATACAACTAAATTACTCTTATCTTATTCATGTTACAATAATTTAACTGAAAAGTATATTTATAAATAAATAGCATTATATCACTCTCTCTCACGTAACTTTTTGCCCCCCAACTCCATTTTGTTGGGCACCATTTTGATTTGGATTTGGCTCCATTTGTATCACACCATTATTGATCGTGAACAATTTTGTTCGTCGCCGTGTATAATGCTGCCACAGCAGGATAGCTTGATCGTCTATGAATTTGCAACATTGTGAGTTAACTATTTCACGGCGAAAGTGCTCATATTGCAGGAGGTCGAGAAAATATAAGCACATCGGATATCGAAGATAGCGGGCATATTCGGGCTCTTTCCAATATAGCAAATACTTCAAATAATTGATGAAAGCTTGATCTTTGAAAAATCCACGTTGCGCCAAAACTTGAAAACAAAATTCAAAATATTGTGTTTTTAATTTTCAATTGAAATTTGTTCACTTACAATTCAAATAGTTCGGATTAGCAAGACATTGAACGAATTCCAGCTCAACTTGAAGTCTTAATTTTGCCTGCTCTTCTGACTCCACTGCCACTTAAAAAAATAATTGTTAAATAATTATTTAAAATATAATTCTGTATTTAATTAAAATTATTGAACGCATAGCAACAAATGCATCTGTAAAATATGTTTTATGAGTTATTCGATTAAGTAAATTATACAATGGATGCGAGTCGGATACTTTTACTTATGAGCGTGCGAAACAAAACACCAAAATACCGATTAAAATATTTACAATTTCATAAAAATGTATACAAACAAGAGAAAATAATGGTAGGGGATGACAAGTAGAATAAATTTAAGTTGAAATTAATGAATGATAACAGATAAGATTTGTAAAGCAACGTAATATCATCAGAGCAATTATCTTCAAGCTTCATAATTTCAAATTTAAATTTTAATATTGTTTGAAACATTGAGTTTAGAATGCCTTCATTCAACGGAGACTGATTGCCTGGGAATATGCGTAAATAAAATTAAATACAATATATAAAAAATTATAAATGTAAGTTTCATTGAATTGATCGAGGGAAAATCCTGAAATTTTCAATTGCCACAAGCATTATTAACTGAATAAGAAACCCTAGCTATGGCAAGTAAGTACACAGGTTGACTTAATTAACTTGCATCGTACAATTTGGTTCCTCAAACAAAAATAGCATCAGGTTTCTGAGACGGTATTCATACATTTTTATTGAAAAAATGGAACTTGCAAGTCATAAGATTAAAAACAAACCTATTCCTGTATAATTTTTTTACAGATTTTTTGTGTCACAGGTTGAGAGGAAAAGACTTAAAATACCCCCTGAGCTCGTGACCGGTGTTATTTACTTAACTTGCAGGCTCCTGAAGCTTTTCGACCAAAAAATGTTTTTTTATTGAAAAAGCATTTATTTATTATAACTTCTCTAGAAAGTTAATTGTATAAATTTACATTTTATTCATATCACACTTAGTCTTTTTCTTTAATTAGCCAACTAAAACCCTAATTACTCTTTGCCAATAAGCCAAAATATAACTCGCTAATCCCATCTGTGTGGTTTGGCGTTGTTTTTATTGCTAGATTAATTTTAGAGGTGTTAACAATAAAAAGAACAACAAACACAATGAACAAACAAACGGACACGGATGAAATTGGCAAGGTAAAGGGTGATTCATAACAAGTGTACGCATGTAAATGGGTCTTAACTCTTATTTATCACCAACTTCAGGTCCATATTTTGACAGATTATGACAGTTTGGTCTTTTACAATTCTAACCATGGCGTCATACACATCAGCCAAACGTTTCATTATTGTTAAAACTTTTTACAAATATAATGAATCGCCAGATCAAACATTTCGCGCTCTACGTGAATTTTTTGTTCCACCCATAAATTGGCCGGCGAGATCGTGTGATTCGACTCCTTGTGACTTCTTCCTTTGGGGATTTCTGAAGGATCGTGTTTACGCTGATGCTCGCCAGATCATTGAAGCATTGAAAAACCATATTCGAGCCAACATACGCCTAATAACGCCGGAAATGTGCGAAAATGTCATCGAAAATTACAATCATCGTTTGAGCAGCACGAGGTGCACATATGCCCGAAGAAATGTTTCATATTTAATTGTAAGGCACCCAATTTTCATAATAAATAAACATTACAGCTCAACCTTCACAAAAACTATGTTTTTTTTCGACAAAAATGTGTACACTTGTTATGAATCACCCTTTATGAGGGCGGTCCGGTAAGTACTTAGTCTCAACGCTGGATGGCGCAACTATTGCACGAGAGATTCACTATCGTGTAGTGCATTCCTGTAGACGGCTCCTGTCAAAATTTCAGTCACTCGTAGTTTTGTTTTGAACGCGTGTAAACGCGGGCGTCTCCGCGGATTTCAGAAAAATACAGAAAGAGCAACAGCAGTCGGTGATTCGATTTTTGTTTTTGGAAGGGAAATCGCACAGCGAATTCAAAGAGCGCTTGGATGCGGTATACGGCGAGTCTGCTCCTGCCAAAGCGACCGTAAAAAATTGGTTTAACGAGTTTCAACGGGGTCGCACATCGGTTTTTGATCAGCCACGCCCAGGTGCCTCGCAAGCGGCTACCACTGAGGATAACGTAACAAAAATCCACGAGCTCGTACTGGCAGACCGCCGATTGAAGGTGCGCGAGATAGCTTAGACGAAAGGCCGCGTGGGTCATATCCTGCATGAAATTTTGGGCTTGAGCGCGATGGGTGCCGCGTTTGCTCACTCCGGATAACAAACGTAGCAGTGAGACCTCTTCAGAGCAGTGTTTGACGTTTCGTAACCGTCGACGAAACATGGCTTCACTGGTACACACCAGAGACCAAGGAGCAGTCGAAACAGTGGACTTCACCCGGCGAGCGTGTTCCCAAGAAGGCGAAAACTGTCCTATCGGCCGGAAAGGTGATGTCTACCATTTTCTGGGATTCACAAGATTTGATCTGCATCGAAGGGCAAAACGGTCACAGGGCTCTACTATGCCGAATTATTGGGTCGATTCAACCCAGAATTACAAAAAAGGGTCCCACTTTGCGAAGAAAAAGTACTCTTCCGCCACAACTTCGCCGTCGCCACAGCCAAATTGGTCGAATTGTGCTACGAACTGCTACTCCATCCACCATATTCTCCAGATTTGGCCTCGTGCGACTTATTTTTGTTTCCAAACTTGATAAAGACAATCTCCTGGCAGAAATTTGAGTCGAATGAGAGGGTCACCGCCGTCACGGAGGCCTACTTACAGACCTCGAGAAAACGTACTTTTCAGACGGGTTAAAGAAGCTGCAGCATCGCTGGGTCAAGTGTATCGAGCTTAGAGGAGATTATGTTGAGAAATAAATTTTTCCAAAATTTTCGTATTTCTTTTGTGGTTGAGTACTTATCGGACCGCCCTCGTAAGTGTTTGCATCAAAAAGGTATTCTCAATAAGGGAGTATTCTACTCAAGCGGCCTAAAACGAGAAAACTTTTTCAAAATATTAATCTACAAAAACTGTTTTGTATTTTTAAAGTGATTTTGGATTTAGATTTTAACTGACGAAAAATCAGTTGAATTGAAAATAAAAAAGAGTAAGCAGGAGGGTGCTCCAACCAGAAGGGCTTCCAGGGTTCGGAACAAGGTTTTTGATGGGCCAGTCAGTATAAATTAAACATACTGGCAATCCACTTACAAGGGAACTGGACTGGAATGATATTCAAGATTTGAGATCGCACACAATATTCAAGTGGGAAGCCTGCTGGAAAGCGAGAATCCGAAGTGGCCTTCATTGTGGATAGGGAGTTGAAATCGCACGTTATTGATTTTAAAGTAATCAATGAACGGTTGTATGCGATCCGTATAAAAGTAAAATTCTTCAAAATTTGGCTGATAAATGTACACGCCCCAACCGAAGAAAAGAACAAAGACACGAAAGAAACGTTCTACAATCACGTGGAAAAACTAGTCAAATCATTGCCTACAAACAACAGAAAAATTCTCCAAATCAATGTTCCTCCAATTTTCCAGAAAAACGCAAATAAATTTAATTTAAACAAATATATATTTCAGAGGTAAGAGTTCCTCCTTCTTCAGTGTTTTTTGTGTCCCAGTAAAGCAGGCTAACTAGCCAGAGTGATTTCTAAACATCAAAGAAGCGAGTAAGATGTTTCTACAAATTGGCAACTCTTTGCATGTCAGAGACCTATTTTACCTTCAGAGGAAGATATTTCAAGCAAAAATCCGGCGTGGCGATGGGGAACCCATTGTCTCCCCTCTTCTTGAGTAAAGTTTTTATGGGATGGGTAGAACAAAGAATAGCTGAAGAGGGCGTCTTTCCAAGGATGTGGATCCGTTATGTTGACGACGTTCTCGCGATAGTGAAGAGGGATAAAATTGAAGATATATTAAATAAAATCAATGAAATACATAAAAATATCACATTCACAATGTAAGTGGAGAGCAACAACGAAATACCTCTAGACATTAAAATAATAAGAAATAATAATGTTTTAGAGTTTAATATTTTCAGGAAACCCACGAATACTCGGAGGACGATACGACCAACATCACACCACTCGCACCAAATCAAGATGGCCACGTTCAACAGTTGGATATACCGAATGCTGACGACTCCGTTAACGAAACAGCGATATGAGCAAGAGAAGACTTTTATTTTGAGTACAGCGAAGATGAACGGATACAAGGAAAGCGAAATCTTGTCAATACAAAGGAAAATGGAAACAAGACTAAAAGCGGCGTCACTAACCACTCTCCATGAACAAAACCGGAACCTAGAACAAAATCAAAGAGCAGCAATTACGTATTCAAAGATCTTTGGGAAGATCGCGAAAATCCTAAAGAAAGTCGACATAACAGCGGTACCCACGAGCCCGAAATTCAAAATGGGATCCAGACTAGGTACACCGACGGATAGGAAGCAGACGGATGAAAAATGTGGCATATATAAAATTACCTGCCATCCATGCCAGACATCGTACATTGGACAAACTAAGCGATCAGTCAAAACAAGATTCAGTGAACATATCAAGGAAGCAGAGAAGCTAAAGTCAAGGAAAGCACCAAGTGATACAGCTAAGTCCGCCGTCGCCAAGCATATTGTAGAAACTAATCACGCAATCAATTGGGATGATCTAGAGAAGGTAATACAAGACGTGAGCAACAATCGGAAATTGGACGTATATGAGAGCCTTTGGATTATTCGACAACCGGAAAACGCACGTCTCAATGAAGATGTGGGCAACGGATACTCAAGGATACTAGAGCTTCTTCTTCTTTGTAGCACTACAGCCCCTTCGGGCTTTCGCTTAGAGATAGTCAGAGTATCTCATTTTTCATGATCGTATTGATTTTTTTTTTTATATGGTCTGATTAAATCAGTACATATCACTACTAGAGCTAATAAATAATATTTCAAATATAATAAACGAATTATAATACTGAAACAAAAACGCAATAAGGAAAAAATAATAAATGAATCCTCGTAAGTAGAGATAGTAAAATGTAAAAAGGATATAGGTTAAGTAATAGGTCTCAAAGGCGAAAACAGGAAAAATTTAAGGGATATAAAAAGCAGATAAAATTAAACCATACCAAAAAACACTGAAGAAGGAGGAACACTTACCTCCGAAATATATATTTGTTTAAATGAAATTTATTTGCGTTTTTCTGGAAAATTTGAGGAACATTGATTTGGAGAATTTTTAAATGACACAAAAACACCGAGATAACGAAGAACAGAAAAACGATTCTGGGTGATTTCAACGCTAAGATTAGCAATGAGCGATCTCATCGTGGAACGACTGGAGGATACACCCTCCACGATGAAACAAATGACAACGGCCAGTGCCTGATTGACTTTACATATAGCAGAAATTTAGTCATACGTTCGACTTGCTTCCCGCATCGACGCATACATAAAATGACCTGGGTACCACCGGATGGCAACACACAAAACCAGATCGACCATGTTCTGATCCAACAACGTTGAGCATCGAGCATACTTGACGTCCGTACATACGCACGAGCCAATTGTAACTCAGATCATTACTTGATCAAATTAACCTATCGATTTCGTATGTCAAAGGCGTATGCGAAGAACACTAGCCCTCTACAGAACCTCGACATCGAAAGGCTCCAAACGGCGTCTGTGGCAAAAAAAATTCACGGAGACCCTCGACAACCAGCTAGCTTCCATCCTATTAGATACATCGCTGAAAACAAGCAACGAGCTATGGGTGGAAGTGAAAGCGGCTATTAAGACCGTTGCAGAACAGACGATCGGACATCACAAGCCTGGCACAAAAGAAATTATTGGTTCGATGGTGAGTGCCAGACTGCGTTAGACAAAAAAATCAGGCGTACAAAGAATACGTAGGTAGGAAAACCAGGTCGAAGAGAGAACACGATGAAAATCTCAGAAGATAATTAGGATTAAGAAATTGAGAAGTATCGATGTGAGTCTCGCGAGCAACAACACAAAGCCAGCACACAAAGTAGTGAAAACCCTGAAACGAGGTTATCAGCCCAAGACCACGCTCTGCCGTGATGACATCGGCAACATCATCGGTGATGAAAACAGGATTAAGGAGAGATGCGCATCATATTTCAATAACCTCCTTAATCCTCCGCACAGCTCCAGAACATCGGAGCTTATAGATATTCCCGGAGAGCTTCTATTGGCCCCACCAACTCTGGATGAAGTTTGTTCTATTATCAAAGCCCAAAAGAATAATAAAGCGCTGGATATCGATGAGATTCCAGTGGAGCTCATAAAATATGGTGGCAGCACTGTTGAGAAAGCCATCCATAAAATCATCCCGCACATTTGGCAACAAGAACACATGGCGAAAGAGTGGAGCCAATCAATTATATTCCCTATCCACAAAAAGGTGACAACCTTCAGTGCGAAAACTATAGAGGCATATCACTACTTTGTACGGCGTACAAAATATTTTCAAAGATATTAGAAAATAAAATCAGGTCATATGCCAACAGTATTATTGGGGACAATCAAGGTGGCTTTACAGTAGGTAGATCGACGATAGAGCAATTGTACACAGTCAAGTAGGTACTTGAAAAATGCAGGGAGTTCAACATAGATGTCACCAAATTTTCGTTGACTTTAAGCAAGCATACGACAGTATTGATCGTAACGTACTATAGCAAATAATGCTTTGCTTTGGTATCCTAGCCAAATTAGTCCACCTTATCAAAATGACAATGACGTCGACGACCTCCCAAGCATTTGACACAAATATCGGGTTAAAGCAGGTGGATGGGCTGGTCCCATTGCTATTCAATTTGGCTCTGGAATATGTCATCAGAGAGCTACCTGTCGATACAAGAGGTATGGTATTCCACAAGTCGAGCCTAGTCGTAGCTTATGCGGACGATGTCAATATTTTGTCACGGTCTTTAACAATCGCCAAACAACTTTTCCTAAACCCGACAGCGAAGCAAAACCAGTAGGGCTATAAATCAATGAGAATAAAACAAAGCTCATGACGCACTCGGGGAAAAATATCTCAAATGCCTAAAATATCACACTTGGCCAATACAATATCGAAAATATGGACGAACTTATTATGTATTTAGGCACCAAAACAACGAGAAACGGTAATGAAAGAGACGAAATACACCGAAGAATATTTTATTCAGTTCTGATGATCTTGAAGAACAGCTGCATACACAGGAGAACAAAGCTCCAAGTATACAAATCTGTGATAAGACCTGTGCTATGCTATGGGTGTGAAACATGGACCGTAACCCAACCATCCACAAACACATTGAAAAATGGGTCCTGAGGCGAATAATCGGAGCGAAGTTAGACGGGGACCAATGGCGAATTCGATACAACCATGAGCTGTATGAAATTTTTTACGAGCCGGAGGTCTCAACGATTTTAAGACTGCGGATGCTGCAATGGGCTGGCATCATGAATCATATGGGCGAACAACAGATTCCCAAAAAAGTATTCGTTGGGAGAAATGAAGGGCCGACACCAGTGGGGAAATCGAGGAAACGCTGGTTTGACTCGGTCGACGAAGCCAGTTCATCGCTGCTCGGATTTCGAAATTGGAGGACGCGGTCAATGGATCGAGACAGTTGGAAACGCTTGTTACATGAAGCGAGCGCCCGATAGGGGCTGTAGCGCTACGAAGAAGAAGAAACACTACACTCATAAATGACGACGGGATAAGTTTTCTTAAGGGGGGCATTCTTTTCAAGGTTTTTTATAAAATCAATTTTTTGAAAGGAAACTTCTTTGCTGGCAGCTAACAATTTTCAAATGTAACGAAAAAGCAGTTAACACTTCGGGTGGACACGCGATCCCGAGAATGAAATGCCAAACAAAGGAAACCAGATGCGAGAAATAGTTGCAGATTAAAATTCAGCCACGTAGAAGATTGCTAAGTGGCTTGTAGCAGAGTGTAGTAACTAGGAGCAGTGTACGGGAAATACAGCATAAAAAATTCAATAGACTTGATTCAACGAGTACAGAAAATGGAGGAAATGAAAGAAGGCGAACAACTGGTGCCTTTTGATGTACAATAGAAGCTTTATTTCCAAGTATACCGCAAAAACAAGCACTACATAAATTGGAAATTTGATCGCAAACACTGAAAGATACAGCAGAATGAAAAAAAAACAGTGCAAAGCACTCGTGAAGCTTGCACGAATATGTATGAGCGAAATCTTCTTCGGATTTAGAGGGCAATATTATCAAACGACTCGAGGATTAGCAATGGAGAACCCAGTATCACCGATACTAGCAGAAATGTTCATGGCGACGCTGGAGGAGCGAATAGAAAAACAAAATATGCTTCCAAAGTTATAGATTAGGTACGTGGATGACGTTGTGGCGGTGATCAACCGCTTCAAATTACGTTTACAGTCGAGGTCGAGCAGGCAGGATTTAATGTTAACGAGGAGTTCCGGCGGGATAGTTCTCAATATATCGAAAGGGAAGGACGACGCAAAGGACGTTACCAAGTACTTCACATCATGCATATCAGCATACCACAGCATAACCGACAGATTGTTGACGTTACCAATAAGCGAGGCGAATTTTCAAAAGGAATTGAAGTATACTATTGATACGGCGCGAAAAAACGGATACGAAGCGGCAATAATCGAACGAATGATCAATAAGAATTAACCGAAGCTCCAATTGAGAACATATCGATACAGAACAACGAAGAAGAGTGAGTATCGTCTTCTCAGATATGCAAAGGTAGATTCAAAATATGTTGAAGAAATTTAATATTACATAGATGCGGTACCAAGAAGCGGTAAGGAACTTAGGATATGGCTGAATAATGGAAAGGATGGAATCGAAGATCACGAGAAAAGCGGAATCTATCGAATTCCATGTAATGATCGCAGTAAGATTTATATCATCGGGCAAACAAAGATGTTAATGTTTGAAAGGTTTAAGAAACACATGAAAGACATTGAATTGTGGAGTAAAAGTAACAAGCATTAAATTATGTCAACCGTAGCGAAACACGTGATCAAAACGAATCAAAGGATAAGTGTGGATGATTTACGTAATATGCCTGAAGTTAATAGATTAAATAGAGATTTAGGCAATGGCTCAGGCAAATTGTTAAAATTTCTAATAAAATAATAAAAGTAGTTAAGATATATAGTTTACATAAGTTTAAGACACTTACACTGAAGAAGTCCTTGTTTTAAGGACGAAATACGCATTTGTAGTAAAAATAAAATTCACACGTGTTAAGTATAATGGTACCAGTCTCCTAAGTGAAAGACCCACTTATTTTTAGGTCTTTGTAAAAAATTTTTTTACAAAGACCTACTAGTTTCGCGACCTGTCTGTCCGTCTGTCCGTCCGTCTGTCCGTCCGTCCGTCTGTCCGTCCGTCCGTCTGTCCGTCTGTCCGTGCGTCACAGCTGATTTCCTCAGAAACTATAGAAGCTAGAATGCTCAAACTTTGTGAAAAGGTCAGAAGTGATGGTCTCTCAAAAGTTAAGGCCTTGACAAAAATTTAAAAAATGTTTAAGGGGGGTCCCCCCTAGTAACGAATTGGCCCTTAAAATTTTTTTTTAATCAAAGGTAATCGAGTGGGGTATCAAATGAAAGGTCTTGATCAGAACTTTTAGAATCTGAAATAAAAAAATCATTTGATGAAGTAGGGGGTCCGCGGGAAGGCAAAATGTACCCAAAATTTGTGTCCCCCCCCCCCCTCGCGATTGGACACCTTACAGCCGAAAAATCTAAAAATTATCACGAATGTGGACCTTTATGAGTACAAGGGCAACAAATACCTTAGAAATCGAAATTCACTCAACTTTGTTAATAATAGTATGATTTGTAGATTTTACATTTTTGCCCGTAAAACCAAAACGGTACCTTTAAACTTCTTGAAATTTTGCAATTATATAGACTGACATAAGATATATATGTTCACAAAATTTAATTGAGATCGAATCATAATCAAGTGAGTTATAGCCATTTCAATTATATGGAATTACAACAACGATAACACGTGTTTATGGTTCATATAGGGTTTTCCAATAAGAGGTGTTATTTTGATATTAAAAAAAAAATGCCATTTTTTTAAATAAACGATCGGATGTTTAGTTCATTATAAAGAAGAAGATATGCGGTTAGTAGCAATAACTAACATTGGGCAAATAACCACTACGACACGCTTACAGGGCCATATCCTCTTCATGAAATTTTCCATAATCAAATCGCAAAGTGGCTACCCTATGTCCTCGATAGCCTCACGAATTTTATCTTTGAGATCTTGAATTGACGCTGGGCTATTGGCATAGGCCTTCTCTATCACGTGGCTCCAAAGAAAGAAGTCGCAAGGTGTTAAATCAGAAGATCTATTCAAAATAACACCTCTTAGTGGAAAACCCTTTATACGAGTATATTTAAAATTGACTTAGGTACTTTTATTTTCTTTCCATTTTCATGAAAATTTAAGGGATAGTGTTTAACTTGAAGATGTTCAATCGGCCGAGCATTCAGAAAAATCATTTAAGCTAGATTAAAACGGCGGCTGCACTGTGCTTGTGAAAGAAGCTGTGCATCTTTTGTATAAATTTGAACGATTGCATATCTAAGTATTGAATGAATAATTCAAGTTATTGATTCACGCCATTAGAAAACTTGCCTCTAACCCTAGGATGTTTACAAAGACCTTCTGGTAGGAGCACTCTCCTGCTTACTCAACTTGTTCTTTCTTATTCACGGTATCGGTAATTAAAGAAATTTTTGTGTTTGAATAAAATATGAGTAAAGTTTAAACGAAAAAGTTTAATCCAACGATAAGAACGAGAGGAAGGAAAAGTTACAAAACTGCTGGAAAATCCTTCCGTTTTCCTGCCTTCAAACGACACATTAATAATTCTGGTCGGTGTATATCGACGAATTGGTACCCAAAAAATACTCATTGGAAAAGACAAATCAAAGAAAGATTTGAACAATGACATTTTACCACTACATGAATTAGCATGTATAACCGTGAAAGTTCCTCCCAAGTAGATGGGATGGAAGGATTATCCTTGAGCGTATGCTAGCTTTTAACAATCTTGTCCTAACACTATCAGCAGCTCAAGTCTCTAAAAATAATTTCTACAGCAATGGTAATGAATAGAATTATAAACTGTCTTTGATTCTACCACAACCGTTTCAGTAGCAAATCAATAAGTTATTGAATTTATTCACTTGCTACGTTCACATGTAATATGAATGAAAAATATGCTTTATTAAAACCATCCTTAACATTTTTCAAAACGATTTGCTTTAATTCAAACAACTACCACAAGGCATAAATCTTTCGAATCAACTTCGACTGTTGGGTCGGGCAGATTAAAATACCTACTGATTAAGGCTGTAGAGAAAGGACTATATTTTATTTTTTTCTTTCCTTTTCTGTCGGGCATACTTAAAGAAAAAATTAAGATGGGCTGCGATAATACACAAACAATTGAGTATTTATTTTTTATTAGAGCGGCAAACGTTTTTGAAAAAGGTTTGGAGTTTATGATTTATAGTAGTAAGACATTAAAATAATCAAGTATAAATATAAATTTCAGAATATAAATTCACATTTACGCTCGGATAGACCGTCGATCATTCAAAACTCAAGCCTAATTCATTGGAATCTTACAAAAAGTTTATATAAATAAATTTATAAAAACTAATAGCCATCTTTTCATCCTACCAAGGCAATTTTTCTAACAATAAGCAATTGTTTGGATTGGATGGAGCAGGACTAAATGCTTGTGTTCTACGTTTCTAAAATTGCTTAAATTGCTTGAAGATAATGTTGTTGATATACGTTGCTTCAATCAATCTGTTTAAATATATTTTGAAAGAAAATGTCATCGTAGACGAAAAATCTACTATCTTTGTCAAAATCATTCTTAAGCATAGTAAAATTAAAACAAAGTCAAATAAGTGTGCATGTCTACTTACTCTTACCTTTCCCATACATTCTAGACATAATGAATGGAAAAGAAATGCGCTTTTTATGTTTTGGCTTGCTTTTGTGAATTTGCTATGTACAATGGGAACTTATGCCTACAACGAATAATCCTTAATGTGTCTGATGGTGAATCGAATTGAATGATATCACAGTTATATTCGAATGTTTTGCAAGGACATTGGTACGTCTCCTCTAGGATGTTACTTATTATTCTTGCAGAACAAGCAAATTAATGTTTTTTTCAATGAACGAATTTTTAATACGTATGCGAGAAAAATATGTATAGTACGGAAATAACACATTCAACAAAACAAACGACAATTAAATGTATTAATTTGGAAGAAGATGATATCAATGGTGTTTAAAATGCTGATGGAAAAACAGAAAATTTTGTGCCCAAAAACCAAACAATGAGATTTTGCGATTAGAACTTCTTTTACTTTTCTTTTCTACTCACAACCGTAGGTGTTCATCACACACACAAAACCTGATCTTTAACTTTACTTGTTTAAAATGAATTAGAAGCGCTAAGGGTGGATTGCGTTTCAGAAAATTTTTACTTTAATTAAAACAAGAGTAATCGTGATTGTATGAAAAACTCTGTAAACACTCTTCCAGTCGACGTATTTTACCACAGCGAAACCTTTTTTGAATGATTTTGACAGTACTTCTATCACATTTATTTATGCCCCGATTGACAGCTGAATTGGGTAGCGGTCGGAAAATATTAAACATCGCAAAAATATTTTAATTTCAAAGCACAGAACAAAATCATCTTCAATATTTGTAATTTTAGGGAGTCCGCGGGAGCTCCAGCGGGACTACACAAGGCATACGGCATAATACAATAACTAGTGTGATTGTATTATGGCATACGGTGCAAACATTTTAACACTTTTTTCAAATTTTTTAATCCAACAATCAGCTGTTTCTCACATTCCTTTTGATACAATTAATCTTGTTTGAATTTCGTATGAAGCAAATTTTAAACTCGAAGTGCATGTTTTCGCATCGATTTTCGAAGCAAATAAATTACTGATAAATTATACGAACCAATTTACGCATAGAGTCTACGCTCCCGACGCGCAGTGCCAATGCCAGAAAAGTGCCATCTCCCCGAACTTGCTCTTAGTTTTGACGATTCATTACAATTTTTCTTTAATTCAAAGAAAATTTTTGGTCAAGCAGAAGTATTGACATTAAATTATCCTCTTAAAGATGGTTGTTAAAAATATGGTTATTGGCAGCACTCTAACACGCTCGCTTGGCGTCCTTGCATTCTCAAAAAAAGCGTAAATAACAATAACCTCATTCAACGTTTTCGTGGTGCGCGATTTTGAATTGTTTAAATATTCTTCTTTGGAGGATTTGTCATCAACTAAAAATGAGTAAATTAAACAAACCTGCCAAAGGTCTTTCAGAAAAACTAAAACGTACTAATAAAAAAGTGATCGTTGATGATGTAAAGGTAAGCTGTTTTAATAGGCGCATCCCATTATTATGGTAGAACTTCAAGCTACGATTTTTATTTCCCTCAGTTATATCTCTATTAGGGATAACTAACTTGCGCTATAAATTAGTCCCTAGCCACGAGAAATTTCTTCTTGTTGGGATAAGAATTGTAATTATGTTCTGGGCACGAATTTCGTTTCCCTGGTTTGAATTGATTTTGATGCCATTCGATCCAGACTGGTATAAAAAATCATCTTTGTGCGAAAATTCTTCCGTTCAAGAGATAATGAAAAATAGGAGGTATCATCTGCTGGTGCTTTTTCCGCTTGAGCTTTCACAATACCTTTTTAAAACATCTTGCGCCGGCAAGTCCCTCCAGTTAGCTAGCTAGCATCAGCTAGCTGAGCATCTCGAATGTACCGCGGTGGCCTTGCTTCGTCGTCGAAGTCAGTCATTACTCAAACATCCACGCTCGGCTCTTCCTCCTCAACTCACTGACATTTTTTGCAGTTAGCAGGGCAAGGATTACAGGACAAAGCGCCAGCATTTACATGTTTGCCACCCTTCCCATAAACTATTTTGTGGTTGTATGACTAGTCCTTTGGTAAACCTAGCAACTTGCCCGTTCAAGAACGATCTTCTGCCCATACAGGTCGCCTGTCCCAAAGAACACAGTAACAATTGTTTTCTTAACATTTCGAGGTAAATGACATTTTACTTAAATGTTCCTGCCTCATGGAATTAATAACAGTAGAGTTAAAATTTTTCTTGTCGCAAGCTAAGCTCTCTGCGGGCTTTATTTTAGACATAATTTTAGATTTTTTGTACCTAAAAAAACTCGGCAAGAAATTAGGTTTTTGCAGTGAAAAGTTTCAATCATTCATAGTTAAAGTGAAAACCGCTTTCTTCTTCTTAGCACTACAGCCCCTCTCGCGCATTCGCTTCCTGCAAATAGCGACTCCAGCTGTCTCGGTCCATTGACCGCGTCCTCCAATTTGGAAATCCGAGCAGCAATGAACTGTCTTCGTCGACATAATCAGACCAGCGTTTCCTCGGTTTCCCCACTGGTCTCCGGCCTTCAGTTCTCCCAACGAATACCTTTTTTGGGTATGTTGTTCGTCTATACGATTTATGTGGCCAGCAGTCTTATAATCGTTGAGACCTCCGACTCGTCAAAAATTTCATACAGCTCATGGTTGTATGGAATTCGCCATTTGTCCCCGTGTAACTTCGCTCCGATTATTCGCCTTAGGACCCGTCGCTCAAAGGCGTTCAATCTATTTGCGGATGCTTGGGTTAGGGTCCGTGTTTCATACTCATAGCATAACACAGGTCTTACCACAAATTTGTATCCTTGGAGCTTTGTTTTCCTGTGTATGCAGCCGGTCTTCAAGATCGTCAATACTGAATAAAATATTTTATTTGCGAGCTGTATTCTTCAGCGTATTTCGTATCTTTCATTGCCCGTTTTCGTTATTTTCGCCAAATGTGATATTTTATATATTCGCCAAGTGTGATATTTTGTTTACTTGAGGTGTTTTTCCTAGACTGCGTCATGAGCTTTGTTTTATTTTCGTTGATTTGTAGCCCTATTAGTTTTGCTTCGCTGTCGAAACTGGTCTAACCAGGATCTTGTAATAGATAACTTTGTCCTTTTGATCAATTTATCTGCAATGAAAGAGTCGTCGAAGGGCCATGACTACTTTTTATGCAGTATAGTACAGATACTGATCGAGATGAACACCGAGGTATCGAACATAGGATTTATGTGGAAGCCATTCTGAACTACCCTCACCAGCCATAATGTGGAAGTCCTTTCAGTTACGTTTCAGGTCTTGACCGGCCCCCCTGCAGCGTAGTCCTTAACAAAATTGGTTCGCACTTCCGCGCATTGAAGTCGCGCATTGTCGTCAGATTTCCATCTGTTACACAAAATGATTTCCCATACAACATATTGCACATCATGGCGACAAGGTGTCTGGAGAACCTGTCTTGAAGGAGTTTAAACATTAATCCATCTAACCACACCGTATCGAAGACTGTCTCCACATCAATGAGACACGCTCCAACACATTCTCTATCATTTAGTTTCCAACAGATGTCTGAGGTTACTTTCGATATCGCATGTATGGTCGAATGCCTGGCACAGAAACCAAATTGGCGATGCGGCATCAACTCATATTTCTCAATGTGGACTTTTAATGCTTTGTTTAGTACCACTTCAAACACCTTGCTGATATTCGCCAGCAACCTGATTGGGCGATAGCTTTTAGGGCTCGAAGATTCTTCTCCTTTCTTCAAGATCGGAAATACCTTGGCCTTTTTCCACTCATTTGGGAAATATGAATTGCTCAACATGTTGAACAATATGCAATAATTCCTAATAGCATCCTCAGGCAAATGTAGGAGAACTATATTTAGAATACCGTCAATACCACATGTTTGTGTGTTTATCCTGCCAAATATGAACTAGCCTTAATAGCTGACAAAACAATCAATAAGATTCAAACTCGATACGAGGTCAGATGTTAATGTTTCTTTGAAACGAAGAATTGATTCGCCGTTCAGGCTATCCGGAGTCGTACTATCAATTTCGATACCAGCCCTATCAACAAGATTTATCTCATCACTAGCGACTTCTCAGATTCTTTACCTACACCCGAGACTTCCTTACTTTGTCCTAGGGTATGTTCTTACTTTGTCCTAGGGTATGTTCTTACTTTGTCCTAGGGTATGTTCTTACATTGTCCTTGGGTATGTTGGCAGCTCCGACCCATATGAATTGCAACCTATATTAAATTTGGTTGTCTGTTATCCATGATTTCAGGAATACACTTCGTGGATTATTGTTGGCGTTCAGCTTTGATGTATGCCGGGCATTCAGGTCACCGGCAAGAATATAATAATTATTCAGACTGTTCAATTTGAATATATAAACAAAGAGTTGAGCTCCTCTTTGAATTTGAGAACATTTCGCCAGTTGCATAGGCAGAGATAACGAAGAGGTTATCCCCAGCTGGTAGTGAAATTTTGATGACGGAAACTTCAAGAAATTCAAAGTTTGGCAACAATATGGTATTCTAACCATTATCCCGGTGCCATCTCACTCATCACCGTTTACCATATCGTTTCTTACGAATTCAAAATCTTGGAATGCCATAGAATGCCATGCATTGAGGTGGGTTTCAGTGAGAAGCATGATGTCAGGCTGTTGCTTGACGAGAAATTTCAGGAAACAGTCACGTCGATGTAAACTCACAATGCAGTTGACGTTGATCGAGATGAGACGAAACCTATTCGTGGAGAGGTGACTGGATGTCAAGTTATTTGGGGACATGTTGACCTAAACGTTGAAAAACAAAATTAATTGTTCATCTTGTTTATTAATTCTTGTCGAAAGTGACTCAAGTTGTTGATAGATTTTGATAAGCAGCTCATTATTGGCACTTACATTATTTACATTGTTATCTGCTGGTCCTCTAGCGGGGAGTGCAAATCATACCCCGGGCTTGACGAAGTTACTTGTGTTTGTTTTGGAATACATTGCATCTTGATATCGGGGACATCCTCGATGTAATGCTAGATGACCAAAAACACCGCAGTTCATACAATATAGTTTTTCTTTTGGCTCCGTCTGAGCCAATTCGCACTCGCCGGGGGCATGGACATCTTTACTCTTTACACATCTGTATTTCATGGCACAATTGGCAGCCGAATGACCGAAGCTTTGACACCTATAGCACTGGTTGACCTCACTCTTTTGGAGACGCTTCCACCTCACCATTCGGACGTTCAAGTGCTTTTGCTGGAAATTTGGACTAGGTAAAAAGGCAAATTGTAACTCAGATCATTGCTTGATCAAATTAACCTATCGATGTCGTATGTCAAAGGCATCTTCAGCGAAGACCAGCCCGCTACAACAATTTGACATCGAAAGGCTCCAAACGGCGTCTGTGGCCAAACATTTCACGGAGACCTCCGACAACCAGCTGGCTCCCATTTTATTAGACGCATCGTTAAAGACGAGCAACGAGCTCTCGATGGAAGTGAAAGCAGCTATCAGGACCGCGGCAGAACAGACGATCGGATATCAAGCCCGGCGCAAGAGGAATGATTGGTTCGATGATGAGTGCCAGAATGCGTTAGATAAAAAGAATCAGGCGTACAAAGAATATGTAGGTAGGAAAACCAGGACGAAGAGAGAACACTATGAAAATCTCAGAAGAGTAGCGAATGAGATAATTAGGATTAAGAAAAGAAAATACTAAGACGACCAATTAAAAAGTATAGATGTAAGGTTAGCGAGCAACAACACAAGACAAGCATACAAAGTAGTGAAAAGCCTGAAACGTGGTTATCAGCCCAAAACCACGCTCGGTCGTGATGACAGCGGCAATATAATCGCTGATGAAACCAAGATTAAGGAAAGATGGGCATCATATTTCAAGAACCTCCTTAATACTCCGCACAGCTCCAGAACATCGGAGCCTATAGATGTCTACGGAGAGCTTCCATTGGCCCAAACAACTCTGGATGAAGTTTGTTCCATCATCAAAGCCCAAAAGAATAATAAAGCGCCAGGCATCGATGAGATTCCATCAAATATGATGGAAGTAGTGTTCATCAAGCTATTCACAAAGTCATCCAGTACATTTGGCAACAAGAACATATGCCGAAAACGTGGTGGCAATCAATTATATTCCCTATCCACAAAAAAAGGTGACAAACTAAAGTGCGAAAATTATAGAGGCATATCACTACTTTGTACGGCGTCAAAATATTTTCTAAAATCTTAAAAAATAAAATCGGATCATTCGCCAACAGTATTATTGGGGAGTATCAAGGTGGCTTTAGGGCAGGCAGATCAATAACAGACCAATTGTTCACAGTCAAGCAGGTACTTGAAAAATGCTGGAAGTTCAACATAGACGTACACCAAATTTTCGTTGACTCCAAGCAATCATACGACAGTATGATCGTAACGTACTGTACCAAACAATGCTTTGCTTTGACAGGAGAAAAAAGCTCCAAGTATACAAATCTGTGATAAAACCTGTGTTATGCTATGAGTGTGAAACATGGACCCTAACCCAAGCATCCGCAAATATATTGAACGCCTTTGAGCGACGGGTCCTGAGGCGAATAATAGGAGCGAAGCTAGACGGGGACCAATGGCGAATTCGATACAACAATGAGCTGTATGAAATTTTTGAGGAACCGGAGGTCTCAAGGATTGTAAGACTGCGGAAGCTGCAATGGGCTGGATACATGAATCGTATGGACGAACAACGGATACCCAAGAAGGTATTCGTTGGGATAACTGAAGGCCGGAGGCCAGTGGGGAAACCGAGGAAACGCTGGTCTGACTCGGTCAACGAAGACAGTTCATCGCTGCTCAGATTTCGGAAATGGAAGACGCGGTCAACGGACCGAGACAGTTGGAGGCGATATTTGCAGGAAGCGAAGGCCCGAGAGGGGCTGTAATACTAAGAAGAAGGAGAAGAAGAAAAAGGCAAATTTCCGGTATCCGTTGGTCGCCTATACGATTTACGTGGTTGATTACCCAACCGTGAAAAATTTTTACCTCTGCTCCTTCTTTTTTTCTTCGCAACTCCTCAATTTATTCACGAGAGGTTTTTCATCCACAGACTAGCTTGCTTATCACTTTTGGTCAAGTGCCGCACTCGCCAACGTAATTAACCTCATGCGGTTGTCTTATTATTTTTCGGAATAAGGTTATGGCTGCAGTTGGTTCCACTATCATAGGAGATAAGCCAATGCAGCGTGATTTTGAACAAAATTGTGATTTTTGTTTGCATACAGTCAAACTAAATATTCGGGTTAATAATCTTATCGGATTTCCTAACGTGAATTATTTCTTTCTAAATTCCGGACAAGGAAAACTTTAAATCTTTCCCGAAAATCGCAGCTTAAAAATCCTCGAAGTCACGAAAATGCTTCGTAGCGGTTCCCAGACAGAGATCTGTCATCTGACACTTGTCAACTTCCGTCAGGGGTTGCTATAGTGCCAACTGCCACATCCCTCTCCGAGACCAAGCCGCAAATTATTACACGACACCAGAAAACCATAGGGGCGACGCATGGCCATCATTGTCTTGACCGGAAAGAACACCGAACAATTTCTGAATAAGGGCAAAGTAAGAATAGAGTGGGTTGTCTGCAGGATACGGCGAAGAGCAGCGCTCGCGAGCATGGGAGTGCGTAAATGACATTCACCTCCCAACCACAAAAAATAGCGTATACTTTGTACGCTGTAAAAAAATAGAATAGGAGACCGAATCCCTTACAGTATTTTTGATGGTGGTGGGACTGAAACCTGAACTGTAAACCCCCTTGAAAAGGTGTCAATCTTTTTCTTTTCCTTCCTCTTCTTTACATGATAGGAGTCCCTCGTTTCTATGGTCTTGGAGACTCCTTTTGGAAACACCGATAGGACGTGTTGTTCAACAAAAAGGGGGCTGCTTTGAAGGAGGCTCCGGGTTAGATGACAAAAATAAAATATCACCAGCGTGAAGCGCATCGGTTAGAGTCGTGTACTTCTCTGGAAATAATTGGGAAGAAGACTTGATTTGAAGCATATCGTATTCTCTCTCGATGCTTTTTATCAAACTGATGAAACGGGATACTAGCCACACTTTCATGGATGCAGTCTTTCAAGCTCCGGTTTTGACGGATTGTTGTACTTTTCCTTGTATCGAGCATGAATTTAGTTTTACTTAGAATACGAGCATAATCCCTAACAATAACAGATTTAAGTTAATCGTCTAATGATTTTTCACAAACTATTATTTGAAGCACAAATAGGATGTGTTCTTTGAATAAAAAATTATTTGCAATTTATCAAATTCAGGAGGACACCGATGCAACAAAATCGCCATACTTTTCTCCGCGTAAGACGAGGAATAAGATTAAAATTGAATACGAAAAATCAAGAGATCAAAATTTAATAAAACCGTCTTTTGAAGATGTACCGACAGAAGTTAAAGAAGAAAAACCTGTAAAGAAAAGTACAAAACGCTCTACTGCCAAAGTTGCTGAAGTAAAAGATGTCAAAGCCGAAAAGGAAAGTAAATGGGAACCGGAGAACTGGAAGGAAATAATTAAAAATCTAAAAATTATGAGAAAAAATGTTCCAGCACCAGTAGACACTATGGGTTGTGATCAATGTCCTGATGAAAATGCTGACGACAAGGTAAAATTTATCGAAATGGTCATTCTACTATCATATTTTATTTTCATAATAGACAAAGCGTTTCCATAAGCTTGTTGCATTAATGCTTTCGGCTCAAACAAAAGATCAGGTAAAAATTTCGAATATTTTAATCAACCAGTCTTTTAATGGTTTTTTTATTTAGGTAACATATGATGCCATTCTCCGTTTGAAAGCTAAAGGACTCACTCCAGAGAATGTGGTTAGCTGGCAAATGTCTGAATTTGAAGAATTACTGAAACCGGTCGGGTTCTATAAAGTAAGTCCGTTAGGATTCAAATAATCTGGATTCTAATATTTATAATTCCTCAGAATAAGGCTAAATATATTCAAAAAACTTCTCAAATCTTGATTGATAACTATGACTCCGATATTCCAAAAACGCTAGAGGGTTTGATGAAGTTACCAGGAGTCGGTCCAAAAATGGCGCATATTTGTATGAACTCAGCGTGGAATATTGTGTCTGGCATTGGTAAGTCGTATGAGCAGTAGCCAAATAGTACAATTAGAATAAAATGAAATTGATCATTAGGTGTGGATGTACATGTTCACCGAATAAGCAATCGTTTGAAGTGGGTACGTAAACCTACCAAACAGCCTGAAGAAACACGAGCTGAACTAGAAAGTTGGCTTCCATCAGAGCACTGGAGTGAAATCAACATATTGTTAGTTGGATTTGGTCAAACTATTTGTGCGCCAGTCAATCCGAAATGCGAAATATGTTTAAACAATCGAATATGTCCATCTGCTTTTGTTTCCAAAAAGAAAAGCCCAAAAAAAAAGGAGCCGAAAGTTTCAACTGATTCAGAATAAGTTACATATTGTTCTATTGATGCATGCCATGTTCTTGTTGCAAATCAAATGTTTTTGAGTTATTTTTTGTCGAAGTTAATAAATCATATAATTTTCTAAGAAAGTAAGTTTTGAACTAGATACATTCTGTCGTGGAGCCTCATCGTGAAGTGAAATTCTAGCTTTGTCTAATAGAATTAATTCAGTACGACAGATTCGCATTTGACAGTTTAAACAGATGAAGTGCTGCTGGAGCAGTTAACGCAATATTCTCGGATAACTCCTTCAATCTTCTTACTTGTAAAAATATAATAACGATCAACTGGACTGTTTGAGGTCTACCCGAAAAGTATCAAATTCTGCGGGGCAAGAGCGTAACCAGTAATCCTACACACATAGTATTTTTTATAGTTATTGCATTTGCTGGCGGCAGTGCAGAAAAGCCTTCACTACGAAATCGCTAACGATAATTTGGAAGTGGTCTTTTCTGGATGTTACCAGGTAGATTTTTGGCTGTTCCTAAAACTCAAAATGCCGTTAAAGAGAAACCGATTGAACAACATCGAGACGATTCAAAAAATTAGATCCGAAATATTAGATCTAGGACTGCTTCAGGATTTAGAAACTTGAACAGGAGCGAGTTATTCAATCAAATGGAGGCTACTTTGAAGTATGCCATGTGCCAGATGAAATAACACCAAAACGAAGAAATGAACGCAGGTTGGGTACTTTTCAGACATACGTTTGATGAGAATTAAGTTTTATTGCATGGGGCTTTTGAGATTAAATCTCGAATGAAAGAAACCGACGAAAATATATTATAACATAAAGAATATTTTATGAATACCGACTATAGATGGGGGTGGGACCAGAAGGATCAACCTTGACAAAATCACGAAGGAGAGAAAACTAAAGCATTTTTGCTCTATAAGTTTAGATGGAGTCAAGCTAAAATACAAGAGAGAAGTAAAGTATCTTGGAATCCGTAAGGTAAGTAATCATAAGTAGAACAGAAAAATCAGAATGGCTTGTGATGCTACCATTCTGTAATCTGTTCTGTCGAGTTATTCAACTATCTAATTAATTGGCAATACCCGCACTAGTGATACTACGCCGCTCTGTGGTTTGTGGATGTTCTCATTTTCTCTGTGTGCACAGTTGCTTGTCAAATGCGCTCTTACTCCGGCAACATAAATTCCAGCCTAAATCGCCCTAGGCAGCTAGTACTTGATACCTTCAAATTAGAATTTTTCCCCATGTTTACAATTTACTTAGAGTACTTTGTTAATAATAATATTGCTTGTTTTCGCTGTTCCCCTCTTGACTATCAAGCCCATTCAAGGCTGGTTTCCTCGAGTATAGCCACCAGGATTAATGCAGCTTCTTAATCTGCCTGGTCTTGTCATGGTCTCTTCTAGCCATTGCCATAGCACACACTTTTAAGGCAATAAAATAGAAATATTTACTTAGTTCATCATATGAGATGTCGTCGTTCATCGTAGTTAGCTGACAATCAAAAAATATTGTAAACAGTTGCCAAATCAATGTTGCTTCATTACTTCCCTTAGCTTTGATCGGAAAGGATCGAAAATATCAAAAATTTGCTTTTAATATTTTCAAAATCAGTATTTAAAAATCTGGAGTAGTTGGTGCTTTATTTTAAACCGTGCAAGGTGTTAATTTTTTCTTTTGGAAAGTTGAAAATTTAGGAAAGATGTTACATTTGGGAAAATTTAATCAACTGGTCAAGGTAAATTGAGACCATATAAAGTTGCTACAAACATCCAGCACTTTATCTTCCTTAGGTAGAGGCATTAAAATGTGCCAACAATGCTTTCATGCGATCAAATTCGATCAGTCAATCTAGAGTTGTTCCAATGACACCTGGAATAGGGATAGGCATAGAAGATGCAAAAGACGGCGCTAAAATCGCTGCAGACGATTTGTGTAAAGACACCGAATTAAGAGGACAAACAAATCAGGACATCAAAGCAATAGATCCAATTCGACTTGATCAAGTGAACACTAGTGAACTTTATGATACTTTATGCGCTCTCTCTTTTCTAGAAGCGTGTAACAATTTCAGAGTAGCCAAGTCTTCATCTCGTAAAAAAAGCGGATTAAAATACTTGGGGTTCAAACTGAAATCCCTACCGGTGAGTAACTCAGCCTTTTTTAATAATTCATTCAAATGATACCTTATGTCCTAGTTTGGAGATGCTTACGGGCCTTTATCGAATAGTATAGTTCTGCAACCGTTTAATGCGCGGATACAACAAAGTGCTCACGAACATCAATCAGCTAACATACCGAACAATCCGTTTTACAATAGTAAACGGTTTGAATACGAACATACCGAACGCACAAACGTTGGGTTTGTGTGTCCAGCAGTTCAACGAAAAGCGCGCAAGAAGGACGAAAAAAAGGATTTGTATCGGAAGATGGATTGCGCATCGTTGAAAGAAGCCGGGGCTATAGCAGCAGTTTTGTCTGACAAACCGAAACGGTTTGGTTGTAAAGTGGTGAAGAAACCCGTTGTAAATCGGAAACCAAACGCTTGTGGTGAGATTTTCGAATGCCCGAAGAAGGTAGTGGAAGAACCAAAGAAGGATGATTGCGCAGTAAGTGAAATACACCTGGACCAATATGAAATAAACCAAAGTGAAAATCAGTCTCTCGTTACAGTTTTGATTCAACAAGAGTTTGTACAATACTTCCAAAATGTACTGGATAAAATTAATCGGAGATTAAATTTGAACGCGGGCAAATTTTTTGCCTATCGAGACATTGTGGGTGATTTATTGGCTGCTCACATGGCATCCATCACTCACACTCATAGTACGACAGCGCCTTACAAACTTGATGGCTGGTCGACTTTCCAATCCAGAAGCGAACGCTACGAAAGGAACCGCGGTTTGAAACAACAAAGGCATTTAAACAGAGCCGAATCTAGAAGATCAGTGAACAGAGCTTACCAAAGCCAAACTCAAGGGAGCTTATCAGATGATGCTCAGACACAGATTAATTCTGATCTACGAATCAGCGACGCCGAATTACTTAAATTGACTTTGAAGCATTCTTCAGATCAACAACAAGAGACACGATTTAATCGCAGTGCTGGAATAACCGATTCGGCCATATCAACTGCTCGTGCGATCAAGGCTCGAAGGGATGGAAATGCAAATAGTCCTCAAAAAGGTGAAGAAGTTAATTCTTTCAAGCGTAGAGATATACTTGATGAAGAACTCATAGCCACACCTGCCTCAATGCTGACTCCTTTATTGCCACCTAGGAATCCAATCGAACCAAATACTTTTGATAGCTTGGTCGTAGAAAACATGAATAACATATACAGCAATCAGAGCGTAATGAACGATTTTAGTACCCTTGCAATAGAAGGCGGCAAGATAGAATTCGGTTGCACAGGCAATGAGAAATGCTCTAATAGCACTTTGAATGCGGAGGCGGCCAAAGAGTTTAAACCGTTACCTGGGCAAGTTTGTTGCCCGAAAGGAGGCGAACCAAGAAGTCACGAGGTTTCAAATGAACAAACACCGCCACCCCCAGCGGGCCCTCCACCTCAAGTCTGTTGTCCACCCAAAGACAAAGCCAATCAGACTAGCCAAAATAAACATTCAGATGATAATCAACAAAAGGCTACAGCGAATCCTAAGCCTGAAGTGAAGCCGACAGCACGTAGAATTGAGACTACCGCGCCGAAAAAACCGTCGAAACCGAAGAAGCCTCCAGCAGAGGACCCAAATGTATTCAACTGCTGCCTATCCATAGTTGGCCAACGCAAAGTCGAAATAAATAACTGCCCTATGCCTGTCCTTCATGATGATGGTAAAAAGTCGAAATAAATTAATCTATCTAATGGGATTCATTTCTAGGTGTCATTCTTAAAATGCATACTGTAGCTTTGGGATCGTCTGATGTGTATCTGTTCGACCATGGTGTTGATAAGGATGCTGGACCTGTTGTTTTGGGGCACGAGGGCTCAGGAATCGTGTACAAGGTAGGATTCAATCATTTGTCAAAACTGCTACAAACATGTTTTTGAACTTAGTCTCTTCTCTATGTAACTTTCAATTTTACATTATTGTGCAAAGCCTCCTAGAAAATGTTAATTTGCTAGGCATTACTACCTTTGAGATAAGATTTATTAGGTTAATTCTTACCTTTTCGCTACGCAGAAAAAATAGTATAATTAGCATTCTTCGTAGCACTACAGCCCCTCGGGCCATCGCATCCTGCAACAAGCGCTTCCAACTGTCTACGTTGAATGACCGCGTCCTCCAACTTTGAAAGCTGAGCAGTGATAAACTGTCTTTATCAACCGAGTCAGACCAGCGTTTCTTCCGTTTCCCAACTGGTCTGCGCCCTTCAGTTCTCACAACGAACACCTTTTTGGGTATCCGTTGTTCGTCCGTACGATTCATGTGGCCAGCCCATTCCAGCTTCTGCAGTCTTATAATCGTTGACTTCCGGCTCGTCAACAATTTCATACAGCTCATAGTTGCATCGAATTCGCCATTGGTCTCTGTCTAGCTTCGCTCCAATTATTTGCCTCTTGTCTTTCGAAGGCGTTCAATATGTTTGCGGATGCTTGCGTTAGGATCCATGGTTCATGCCTATCGCATAGCACAGGTTTTATCACAAATTTGTATACTATGTGCTTTGTTTTCCTGTGTATGTAGTTGTTCTTCAAGATCGTCAAAACTGAATAAAATATTTTATGTGCGAGCTGTATTTGTGGACGGTTCTCGTTACTTTGGCGCCTAGATTCAGAAGTGCGCCCACGTTTTCGATATTGTATTCGCCAAGTGTGATATTTTGTGTATTGAGGTATTTTTCCTCGACTGTGTCATGTTTTGTTTTATTCTCATTGATATGTAGCCCTACTAGTTTCAGGAAAAGTTCTTTGGCGTTTGTTAACCACCGTGATAAATTATTGATGACGTCCGCATAGGCTACTACTTGGCTCGTTTTGTATAGTAACGTACCTCTTGTATCGGAAGATGGCCTTCTCATGTCGTACTCCAAAGCCAAATTGAATAGCAATGGGGCCAGCCCATCTCCATGCTTTAGTCCGTTATTTGTGTCTAAAGGCATCGGTGGGTTGGTTATTGATGCGGACTTGGGGAGTTTGACGACATCATTGTCATTTTAGAGACAGACTAGTTTGGCTAGGGATACCAAAGCATTATTTGGTACAGTACGTTACGATCAATACTGTCGTATGCTTACAAAAATTTGCTGTACGTCTATATTGAACTCCCAGCATTTCTAAAATACCTGCTTGACTGTAAAAAATTGGCCTATGGTCGATCTACCTGCTCTAAAACCACCTTAATTGATACTCCCCAATAATACTGTTGACGTATGATCAGATTTTTACGGTTTTGTACTAAAATACAAAACCCTATTAAAATCGGTGCCTGCGTCCGTCCGTCCGTTCGTCTGTATGGCACAGCTGTTTACTCCGAAACTATAGAAGCTGCAGGCATGCACTTTTTGGAAAGGTTGGAAGTTATGACTTCCAGAAAGTTTTAGGCTTAAAAAAATTTTCAAAGAGTTTTCAGGGGGTCCCCCAATATAGAGGAGTGATTTTTTCATCAAAGGTGGTCAAATGGGGTGTCATATGAAAGGTTTCAACGAGATCTTTTCAAAACAGTCTTAAAATTACTTTATCGGTATCGAGGGAGGAAGGAGAAGGGGAAATGCAAATCATAAAAAAACCGTGAGTGTAGACCTTTATGAGCACTACAACAAATACGCCAGAAGTCGAAATTCAGAACTTTGTTAGTAATACTATGACATCAATTTTACACTTTCTTGAATAAAATCGTAAGGGCACCCTCGAATTCAATAAAATTTAATAGGTAAATGTTAAATCACAAGTTTAATCATTACAAGAAATTTCAGTATTTAACATAGTTATGAGGTTCAAATGTTCCGGATTATGGGACAATACTTACTTCCAATCAACTCAGACACTACGCGTTTGCTAGAATTTGCATGAACGTTTCAGGAATTATATGCATGATGATCCGTGATCGTAAAACAAAATGCCGGACGTTTTAAATGAGAATATTGCATAAATTTGTGTAATTTTTCGCGAATTTCAACATTTAAGGTACATGCTATTAACACTTGATTGAATCTATTAATGAATAGCTAAAAATAATCGGTGAAAAAATTATGAAGGTATGGTTGAATTTCTTCCAACTTTGCTAATAATAGTAGCATCTGTAAATTAAATATTTTCGCCAGTAAAACTGTATATTCTTCTTCTTTTTAGCACTACAGCCCCTCTCGGGCCTTCGCTTAGAGATAGAGTATCTCATTTTCATGACCGTATTGATTTTTTCGGAAGTTGGCTTGCTCAGTACCATGCTCCCGTATATCTGCTCAGCTATCACATGATCTGATTAAATCAATACTTATCACCACTGAGTAAACACTCGTAGTCAGTCCGAAAAATCCCCTGAACTAAATCACGTTGTTCACCAACGAGATTTGAACCTGGGACCTTCGGCTTATGCGTCTCATACTCTAACCACTAGACCACACAGACTACAAAACTATATTAATATAATTAAATTGGACGAAAGTAGATATTTAAGTGCCATTTAAAAGGCTTATACTCTTATTAGTTTTAATAGGATGTACGTAAGTTATTGTCGTTTGAATTTTTCAATCAAATGCAGTTTATCTACTACATAGGCTTTCCATCAAACCGGACACTGTATTTTCTCGAATATAATGTAGCAGTCATTTAAGATTCGGCTTAGTCAATGATTTCAGCAATATTGCAACAAAATGTTGGCCAGTTAAAATGGGGTAACACTGGTTTTACTTCTAAAGCAAAAATATATTTATTGTGCATGTATTTCAAGTTTTTCTTGAATTAAATCATTCTATACTCGTATGTCTGCATATCGTATGTTAAGTACAAAAGCCTTCTGATACGAGCGTAGTTCTGTCTACCCAACTTGTTTAGCATCACCTTATCAATTATTGTGATTTTTGGGAACTTGCTTTTGACATTTGTAATCTTGAACATTTTATCCGGCTTTGTTGCACAAAGGTTACTTCTGGAGAAACTGATGGATACATTCGTTAAATAATTTATATAGAACAATTCACTTTTTGAAATTAAATTAACGGTCTCTCCTTTATTTTGCAATTTAAAAGGTTGGCAAGAACGTGAAACATCTTCGACCTGGGGATGCAGTGGCTGTCGAGCCAGGAATCGCTTGTGGAGTTTGTCCGTATTGCAAGTCTGGACGCTACAATCTATGTCCAGTTATGAAGTTCAATGGACTTTTGCAAACCTATTGTAGTCATCCGGCGCACTTTTGCTACAAAATACCAAAAGATCTGGATCCAACACATGCTGCGCTCACTCATCCAGTTGCGATGGCGCTGCATGCGTGCCGAAAGGCTCGTGTTGGCGTCGGGTCGACGGTTTTAGTCCTTGGAGCGTGCCCGCTTGGATTGTCGGTTGTGATGGTTGCAAGAGCAATGGGAGCAGATAAAATAGTTGTAATAGATACTCTCGAGAAGAACCTGAAGTTAGCATACGACTTATGTGCGGATAAAACAATTTTAGCAACACCGGATATGACGAGTGAACACTTGGCAGAAAAAGTGTGTTCCAATTTCAAAGCCAACCCGAATGTTGTGATCGATTGTTGTGGGTGTTCTAGAACTGTTAATTTGGCAGGTCTAGCCCTGAAACCAGGTGGATTCTTTGTATTAGCTGGATGTCAAACAGATTGTGCAAGTCTAAACATTTTGGCGATGTTAGCTAAGGAAATCTGTGCATGTGCCAGTTTCAGAACCTGTAACGAGTACGTGAGATGTAGTTTTATTATGAGCAACTTAATTCCTTATTGTTCCGCAGGTTTCTTAATGCAATGTGCCTGATCGGATCAAAACGGGCCAATGTCGCAAAACTAATAACTCATAAGACTGAGTTTTGCGAGGCGCAGGAAGGATTCGAGTGGGCAGTTGATGAAGAAAAGTCCGGTGCTATCAAAGTGCTTATTAACTGGCCTCATACAGAGAAACGAAGTTGCTAAATCTTATTACCTCCTTGTTTTCTTTGGTACCTGCCTAATTTTATTTCCGTATGTTCTTCGTGGTGAGATTAATGGGCGAGAAATTTTTGTAATCCTGTTCGACACTAGTTGGTCAATGTAAGGTGAAGGTCCAATACCGAAGAAACGATAAACTCTGAACAAGTAAGGGAAGTATTGTACAAAAATTCCGTAAAACATGAATGTTGATAAATTGCGTGTAAAGGTTGTGGTAATGCCAATGACCTAATGTAATTAGCTGAAATTCTTCAAAGTTTAATATCGTAGTGATTAGTTAACATAATCTAAATTTAGTTTTGATTTAAATGAAAATTCTCTAGTGCGAAATTTTACAATTATGCTGTAATTACGTCAAAATTTTGGCTATCTGACGCTGAAGCCAAATGGTCTGCTTCGGGGAATTGTATTAACTTGAATAATTTAATAAGAAATAAATTGGGATTGACTTCATAATATCATTTGTTTAATTTTTATCAGTATCGAATCTCAAATATTCTTTTGGGGAAAAAATTGATTCATTGATCTGACATTATCGAAGTGAGTCTACGTGTAGCATTTATGGTGTTGATTTGTTTTTAAATTCGAAGTTTAGCGTTAATTCAATTCAAGGTGCTTTATTAAGTAAACCCATAACATTTTTTATAAAAACATAAAGCAAAGTTTCAAAAACATTATACAATTAGAAAAACTTAATGGCCCACTTGGCACTCTAAATTTAAACAATATCGATACTAAAATTGATTTATAAAAACATTATGTGAAATTAATCAAATGAATATTATTAAATATGATTAATCAATTGGAAAAAGGGGAAAAAAACCAACCAACGCTATTCAAAAATTAAATATAATACAAAGAACACAAAATAGGAATCTTTTGACTAATATCCAATATGTTGTAACTTACGTCTAATAAAATTTACTCAAAAAACTAACTTATCCTACTATAATACTTTTACAATACTCCTAACCTACAAAGTAAACCTTATCTCTTAGCCTAATGTAACGAACATCACAATATACCTATTCTAAATCCTATAAGCTGACTTTAAATAACACAAACAAATAACAATTAAATGTAGCAATAATGAGCTGAAAATAAAAAGAAAACAAACACAAACGAGACACGCGAACACGAATAATTTAGTCATTGTCATTCAGCCACCAATACCGTGCCAGCTCCCTCTCAGCTCGATCAACCTCAACAAATCTCGCAAATGAGTATCGCCATTGTAGGCCGTGGTCTCGCGAGCTCAACTTCGGAGAATATTCTATCTTCTTATCGGTGGCCCGTCAAAGTCAAAGTCAAACGCGCTTTATTTAATACTAGTCGTTATAAATTTTAAAAGAATATAAAGCAAATTCCAAACAATAACAATCAAAAACAATGGCCCAAATGGCTCTCTAAATTTATACGTTATCATTAACTCATTTCATCAAAAAAAACTATAGCAAATTCAATTAATTACGATTATTACATATTTTTAAAATTTAATTGGAAAAAGGAGAAAAAACCAACCAACACTATCCTAAAATTATTTATAATTAAGACACAACAGTGAAAGTTTGATCCTACACCTAATATGTTGTAATCAAAAACTTTATCTTATACTAAAAAAATTCTGTAACAATGTTCCTAACCTCAGTGTTTAATCTTATCTCTAACGGAATATAGTAAACATTACATATACCTAACCTATACCTAATTTTTAACAAAAATAAACAACAACACTAAATGTAGCAATAATGAGCTGAAACTCAAAAACTAGATAACGAAGAACACCAAAACTGAAAATAAACACGAATAATGGAAATCAATCATCACAGGGATGATTTCTTCCTCATTCCAGTTCAACACGAAAATCATCGGTTGAACTTCAAAAAAACAGACTGGGGAAAGTTTCAAAAGAAGTTTAATCGAGAGTACCAGAAGCAATGTCCCCCTTCTGATGGTGGCAACTCTTGCTCAATGGTTCCTAATGACAGAAATCTAACTAACGATGAAATAGATGTCTATTTGTCGAAGCTAGAGAAGCTGACGTTGGAAACGATTGAGAAAGTTGTTCCCAAGATTAAACATCGAAACAATATGGAAGGATATGAAACACCAACCATCGCAAGGTTGAAAAGATTGAAAAGCCTCCTTCTCACACGCGTCAACAATATTTATCGACGATTTCTGGACTACAACCATCCCTCGTTGTCTTTGTTGAAATTACATCTGAAGAATGTCCGGAACTTAATCCGGTCATACTTCAGGAGTGAGGTCAGCAATCAATGGGCGGAAAAATTGAGGGGTATTAGCCCACAGGACCCAGATGGCGTGTTTGCGAAAGTGAATAGTATATTCCGCAAGAAGTCTCGAGTGAAGGTATCGAATCTTGAAGTCACTAGTGATGAGATAAGTCTTCTCGATAGGGCTGGTATCGAAATTGATAGTACGACTCCGGATAGAAATGGAAACAGGATTATTTGTGAAGGATTGGCTAAACTTGCCCTGATTGGAACACATTTCGAATTGGTTCATCTACCAAACCCTGAGAGAGGGAACGACATTTTTTCAGAGGTCGTTGAAGCAAAAGTTTCCGACTTCAAATCAAGCCTGAACGGCCAATCAATTCTTCATTTCAATGAAACATTAACATCTGACCTCATACCGAGCTTGAATCTAATTGATTATTTTGTCAGCTATGAAGACTTGTGTTTCATATTTCGCAAGATAAACAACAAGAAATCATGTGGTACTGATGGTATTCCAAATGTAGTTCTCCGACATTTGCCTGAGGTTGCTATTAGAAACTATTGCATATTGTTCAACAACATGTTGAGCAATTCATATTTCCCAAATGAGTGGAAAAAGGCTAAGGTATTTCCGATCTTGAAGAAAGGAAAAGAATCTTCATGCCCGAAAAGCTATCGCCCAATCAGCTTGCTGCCTAACATCAGCAAGGTGTTTGAAGTGATACTCAACAGAGCATTAAACGCCCACATTGAGGAAAATGAGTTGATGCCGAATTGCCAATTTGGTTTTCGTGCCAGGCATTCGACCACACATGCAATAACGAAAGTAACCTCAGACATCTGTTGGAAACTAAATGATAGACAATGTGTTGGAGCATGTCTCATTGATATGGAGAAAGCCTTTGATACGGTATGGTTAGATGGACTTATTTTTAAACTTCTTCAGGACAAGTTCCCCAGACACCTTGTCGCCATGATGTGTAATATGTTATACGGGAAATCGTTTGTTGTAACCGATGGAAATCTGACAACAATGCGCGAGTTCAAGGTCTTGAATGGTCTACAGCAGGGAACAGTTACTGCGCCTCTGCTCTTCTCAATCTTTATTCGCAAGCTATTGAACGGCTTTGATTTTAACGTCTCGCCAAAGCGATCATTGGTAGCGTTTGCTGATGATCTGATCATCTACACGGCTGACCGAAAAGCTACAATAGCTCAGAGCAATCTCCAAAAAATGTTCAATGATGTACAGCTGTACACTGACAATTGGCGAATGAAAATCAATGCGCAGAAGTGTGAAACAATCTTGTTTCGGACAACGCTGCAGGGGGTCAGTCAAGACCTGAAACGTAATTGGAAAGATTTCCACATCATGGCTGGCGAGGGTAGTTCAGAACGAATTCCACATAAATCCTGTGTTCGATACCTCGGTGTTTATCTCGATCAGTATCTGTACTATACTGAACATGTGAAAATCATGCTCAGTAAAGCACTTAAAGTAGTCATGGCCCTTCGAAAGCTCTTTCATTCCAGATACATTGATCAAAAGGTCAAAATTATCTGTTACAAGACACTGGTTAGACCAGTTTTGACCTATGGATGTCAGATCTGGTACAACCAGAGTGCTAGTACTATGGAAAAGCTAAGAGTTTTCGAAAGGAAATGTCTTCGTGCATGTACTGGTTTGTACAGAAAGCCTGAGACGGATTGGAAACATTATATATCGAATAGAAGAATTTATAAAACTGCTGAAGTGACTAGAGTCGATATCTTCATATTGAAGCTTCTTCGGAATCATATCGCAAGATCTGTGACTGTGAGTGAAAACCCTTGGATTTCACAGCCGTTCCACCCTACAGACGGGTATATAGTGACTTGCCTCGCTACTGGCTTCATTCCTCCAGAAGCATTCGTGTATTTGGACATGAATGGATATGTTTTTGATTCTGACGGCGTCCCAGTCATATATCACATATATCGACGGGCCACCGATAAGAAGATAAAATATCCTCCGAATTTGAGTTCACGAGACCAACGATTTCAATGGAGATACTCATTTGCTAGATTCGTTGAAGCTGATCGAGTTGAGACGGCGCAATCCAGGTATTGGTGGCTGAATGACAATGTCTAAATTTTTCGTGTTTGTTTTCAGTTTTGGTGTTTTTCGTTATTTAGTTTTTGAGTTTCAGCTCATTATTGCTACATTTAGTATTGTTATATATTTTTGTTAAAATCAGGTATAGGTTAGGTATATGTAATGTTTACTATATTCCGTTAGAGATAAGATTAAACACTTAGGTTAGGAACATTGTTATAGTATTTTTAGTATAAGATAAAGTTTTTTTGATTGTATTTTATTAGAAATAAGTTACAACATATTAGGTGTAGGATCAAAGTTTCACTGTTGTGTATTAATTATAAATAATTTTAGGATAGTGTTGGTTGGTTTTTTCTCCTTTTTCCAATTGAAATGTAAAAATATGTAATAATCGTAATTAATTGCATTTGCTATAGTTTTTTTTTTGATGAAATGAGTTAACGATAACGTACAAATTTAGAGAGCCATTTGGGCCATTAAGTTTTTTGATTGTTATTATTTTGGAATTTGCTTTATATTCTTTTAAAATTTATAACGATGAGTATTAAATAAAGCGCTTTGACTTTGACTTTGACTTTAGGCACTCAAAGTAGTCATGGCCCTTCGAAGGCTCTTTCATTCCAGATACATTGACCAAAAGGTCAAAATTATCTGTTACAAGACACTGGTTAGACCAGTTTTGACATATGGATGTCAGATCTGGTACAACCAGAGTGCTAGTACTATGGAAAAATTAAGAGTTTTCGAAAGGAAATGTCTTCGTGCATGTACTGGTTTGTACAGAAAGCCTGAGACGGATTGGAAACATTATATATCGAATAGAAGAATTTATCAAACTGCTGAAGTGACGAGGGTCGATATCTTCATATTGAAACTTCTTCGGAATCATATCGCAAGATCTGTGACTGTGAGTGAAAACCCTTGGATTTCACAGCCGTTCCACCCTACAGACGGGTATGTAGCGACTTGCCTCGCTACTGGCTTCATTCCTCCAGAAGCATTCGTGTATTTGGACATGAATGGATATGTTTTTGATTCTGACGGCGTCCCAGTCATATATCACATATATCGACGGGCCACCGATAAGAAGATAAAATATCCTCCTAATTTGAGTTCACGAGACCAACGATTTCAATGGAGATACTCATTTGCTAGATTCGTTGAAGCTGATCGAGTTGAGACGGCGCAATCCAGGTATTGGTGGCTGAATGACAATGTCTAAATTATTCGTGTTTATTTCTAGCTTTGGTGTTTTTTTCGTTATTTAGTTTTTGAGTTTCAGCTCATTATTGCTACGTTTAGTGTTGTTATTTTTTTTTTTTTTTTTTTTTGTTTAAAAATTAGGTATAGGTTAGGTATATGTAATGTTTACTATATTCCGTTAGAGATAAGATTAAACACTTAAATTAGGAACATTGTTACAGAATTTTTTTAGTATAAGATAAAGTTTTTTGATTGTATTTTATTAGAAATAAGTTACAACATATTAGGTGTAGGATCAAAGTTTCACTGTTGTGTCTTAATTATAAATAATTTTGGGATAGTGTTGGTTGGTTTTTTCTCCTTTTTCCAATTAAATTTTCAAAATATGTAATAATCGTAATTAATTGAATTTGCTATAGTTTTTTTGATGAAATGAGTTAATGATAACGTACAGATTTAGAGAGCCATTTGGGCCATTAAGTTTTTTGATTGTTATTGTTTGGAATTTGCTTTATATTCTTTTAAAATTTATAACGATGAGTATTAAATAAAGCGCTTTTGACTTTGACTTTGACTCTTTGCTAGATTCGTTGAAGCTGATCGAGTTGAGACGGCGCAATCCAGGTATTGGTGGCTGAATGACAATGTCTAAATTATTCGTGTTTATTTCTAGTTTTGGTGTTTTTTCGTTATTTAGTTTTTGAGTTTCAGCTCATTATTGCTACGTTTAGTGTTGTTTTTTTTTTGTTTAAAAATTAGGTATAGGTTAGGTATATGTAATGTTTACTATATTCCGTTAGAGATAAGATTAAACACTGAGGTTAGGAACATTGTTACAGAATTTTTTTAGTATAAGATAAAGTTTTTGATTGTATTTTATTAGAAATAAGTTACAACATATTAGGTGTAGGATCAAAGTTTCACTGTTGTGTTTTAATTATAAATAATTTTAGGATAGTGTTGGTTGGTTTTTTCTCCTTTTTCCAATTAAATTTTCAAAATATGTAATAATCGTAATTAATTGAATTTGCTATAGTTTTTTTGATGAAATGAGTTAATGATAACGTACAAATTTAGAGAGCCATTTGGGCCATTAAGTTTTTTGATTGTTATTGTTTGGAATTTGCTTTATATTCTTTTAAAATTTATAACGATTAGTATTAAATAAAGCGCTTTTGACTTTGACTTTGACGGCTTCCCTCCGTTGGGGGGCCCCGGGGAAAGTGACGGTGTGAAATTGGCAAGTGTCAACAAGCGGAGACACACGAGCACCCAGGATACCGCAGATGCCGGTCGTAAAACGCAAGTGCTCGAGGATAGACAGGAGGTGTGTCGCCTTCGAAGTGAAATCGAAGAGCTAAAGGCAAGAATTCAAACATATGAAGAAATGTTCAAGACGGCAAAAAAAGTTCGAGAGTGGTCCGACACGAAAAATCGAAAAACAGAAGAAAGCTGCAACTCCAATAATAACTGAAGAGGTATTAAGTGCTGGTGGCACCAATGAAAGCCAAAACTACTTTGCAGCGCTGGATGGACTCCAACAGGACATGGAGGTAGACGAAGGTAATAAAGACGATAATTTTATCTTATATTTAAAAAATAAAAATAATGAAAGTAGAAATAGGGAGAAGAAACCAGCCCGTAGTTCTGCTGGTCCTCCTCAAAAAGTAGCCAAGAATACCGAGAAAGTTCCACCAATTAATGTCTTCGGTCAAAGCGGAAAAGACATGGTTCGGCTGTTGGCAGCCGAAAACAAATTGACAAATTTCGAAATCAAACGAATAAATTCTGAGAAGCTGTCAATTAGAACAAAATCACTGGTTGATTTCAAATCAGCGAAAGATGCTTTGAATTCTGGGGAGGTTCCGCACTTCACCTTTACCCCCCAAAAGCGAGAAGAACCAGACGTTCTTGCTGAAGGGCTTGGACTGCGGAGAAGATACCGTCGATCTTCTTCAGGTTCTCAAGGAAACAGCACCACAAATCGAGTTTATCTCAGTGAAAACATTCGCGACAAGAAGGTCGACGGTAGAAAAAAAAAACTTACCACTTTATTTGGTACAAATAACAAATAAGAGCAGTCCAAGCGCTCTTCAGCAAATCAGGTATTTAAATTTTCGAGTGGTGAGGTGGGAACGCCTCCAGAAGCGAGAAATCAACCAGTGCTATCGCTGCCAACGATTTGGGCATTCGGCTGCCAACTGCGCCATGCATTACCGATGCGTTAAATGCAAAGACGTGCATGCTCCCGGTGAGTGCAAATTGGCTCAGATGGAGCCAAAAGAGAAGTTATATTGTGTGAACTGCGGTGTTTTTGGTCACCCGGCATCATATCGAGGATGCTCCCGATATCAGGATGCAAGATTGAAATCTGCCCCAAAGCAAACACAAATACACCGCAGTGTCTTAGCTCCGAACTTCGTCAAGCCCGGAGTATCATTTGCACAAGCCGCTAGAGGACCAGCAGAAAATGCGGAAAATAGTGTAAATAATGTAAGTGGCAATAATGAGCTGCTTCTCAAAATTTATCAGCAACTAAATTCCTTATCAGAGCGAATCGATAAACAAGATTCGAAAATTAACATTGTTTTTCAGCGTTTAGGACTTTCAAATGCCTCAAAATAAGTTGTCATCCAGCCACATTCCCACGGATAGGATTCGTCTCATCTCGATCAACGTCAACTCCATTGTTACTTTACATCGGCGTGATTATCTCCTTGAATTCATTGCCAGACAAAAGCCTGACATCCTGCTTCTAACCGAAACCCACCTCAATTCATGGCACTCCATGACATTCAAGGATTTTGAATTCGTAAGAAACGATAGGGTAATAGGTGATGGGGGAGGTGGCACCGGGATATTGGTACGAAGACCCTATCGTTTCCAAAATATTGAAAAAGTCGAATTCAAAAGCTTTGAATCTCTTGAAGTGTCCGTTATCAAAATTTCACTGCCAGGTGGGGATAACTTCATCGTTATCTCTGCCTATGCAACTGGTGGAACTGTTCTCAAGCTCAAGGAGGAACTCAATTCCTTGTTTGAAATACTCGAATTAAACAGGCTGCATAACTATTATATTCTTGCTGGTGACCTGAACGCCAAGCATACATCATGGCTGAACGCCACCAATAATCCAAGAGGTGTATTCCTGAAATCATGGATAACAGAGAACCAAATTGAATACAGGTGCAATCTTTATGGGTCGGAGTTCCCAACATACCCTAGGACAAATTCATATTTGGACCTCTGCATTACTGACGCAAGACTTGAATTCAGCTTTAATAGTCCTTAACGGAAACTGCAGGTAGCGACCATAACGCAATCGTAATGGAAATCAATCATCAAAGGGATGATCTCTTCCTCATTCCAGTTCAACATGAAAATCACCGGTTGAATTTCAAAAAAACAGACTGGGGAAAGTTTCAAAAGAAGTTTAATCGAGACTACCAGAAGCAATGTCCCCGTTCTGATAATGGTAACACTTGCTCAATGGTTCCTTATGACAGGAATCTAACTAAAGATGAAAGATATCTCTATTTGTCGAAGTTAGAGAAGTTAACGTTGGAAATGATTGAGAAAGTCGTTCCCAAGATTAAACATCAAAACAATATGGAAGGATATGAAACATCAACCATTATAAGATTGAAAAGATTGAAAAGCCTTCTTCTCATATGCGTCAACAATATTTTTCGACGATTTTTGAACTACAACCATCCCTCGTTGGCTTTGTTGAAATTACACCTGAAGAATGTCCGGAACTTAATCCGGTCATACTTCAGGAGTGAGGTCAGCAATCAATGGGCGGAAAAATTGAGGGGTATTAGCCCACAGGACCCAGATGGCATGTTCGCGAAAGTGAATAGCATATTCCGCAAGAAGTCTCGAGTGAAGGTATCGAATCTTGAAGTAACTAGTGATGAGATAAATCTTCTCGATAGGGCTGGTATCGAAATTAATAGTACGACTCCGGATAGAAATGGAAACAGGATCATTTGTGAAGGATTGGATAAACTTGCCCTGATTGGAACACATTTTGAATTGGTTCATCTACCAAACCCTGAGAGAGGGAACAAAATTTTTTCAGAGGTCGTTGAAGCAAAAGTTTCCGACTTCAAATCAAGCCTGAACGGCCAATCAATTCTTCATTTCAATGAAACATTAACATCTGACCTCATACCGAGCTTGAATCTTATTGATTATTTTGTCAGCTATGAAGACTTGTGTTTCATATTTCGCAAGATAAACAACAAGAAATCATGTGGTACTGATGGTATTCCAAATGTAGTTCTCCGACATTTGCCTGAGGTTGCTATTAGGAACTATTGCATATTGTTCAACAACATGTTGAGCAATTCATATTTCCCAAATGAGTGGAAAAAGGCTAAGGTATTTCCGATCTTGAAGAAAGGAAAAGAATCTTCATGCCCCAAAAGCTATCGCCCTATTAGCTTGCTGCCTAACATCAGCAAGGTGTTTGAAGTGATACTCAACAGAGCATTAAACGCCCACATTGAGGAAAATGAGTTGATGCCGAATTGCCAATTTGGTTTTCGTGCCAGGCATTCGACCACACATGCAATAACGAAAGTAGCCTCAGACATCTGTTGGAAACTAAATGATAGACAATGTGTTGGAGCATGTCTCATTGATATGGAGAAAGCCTTTGATACGGTATGGTTAGATGGACTTATTTTTAAACTCCTTCAGGACAAGTTCCCCAGACACCTTGTCGCCATGATGTGTAATATGTTATACGGGAAATCGTTTGTTGTAACTGATGGAAATCTGACAACAATGCGCGAGTTCAAGGTCTTGAATGGTCTACAGCAGGGAACAGTTACTGCGCCTCTGCTCTTTTCAATCTTCATTCGCAAGCTATTGAACGGCTTTGATTTTAACGTCTCGCCAACGCGATCATTGGTAGCGTTTGCTGATGATCTGATCATCTATACGGCAGACCGAAAAGCTACAATAGTCCAGAGCAATCTACAAAAAATGTTCAATGATGTACAGCTGTATACTGACAATTGGCGAATGAAAATCAATGTGCAGAAGTGTGAAACAATCTTATTTCGGACAACGCTGCGGGGGGTCAGTCAAGACCTGAAACGTAATTGGAAAGATTTCCACATCATGGCTGGTGAGGGTAGTCTTGAACGGGTTCGACATAAATCCTGTGTTCGATACCTCGGTGTTTATCTGGATCAGTATCTGTACTATACTGAACATGTGAAAATCATGCTCAGTAAGGCACTCAAAGTAGTCATGGCCCTTCGAAGGCTCTTTCATTCCAGATACATTGACCAAAAGGTCAAAATTATCTGTTACAAGACACTGGTTAGACCAGTTTTGACATATGGATGTCAGATCTGGTACAACCAGAGTGCTAGTACCATGGAAAAATTAAGAGTTTTCGAAAGGAAATTTCTTCGTGCATGTACTGTTTTGTACAGAAAGCCTGAGACGGATTGGAAACATTATATATCGAATAGAAGAATTTATCAAACTGCTGAAGTGACTAGACTCGATATTTTCATATTGAAACTTCTTCGGAATCATATCGCAAGATCTGTGACTGTGAGTGAAAACCCTTGGATTTCACAGCCGTTCCACCCTACAGACGGGTATATAGCGACTTGCCTCGCTACTGGCTTCATTCCTCCAGAAGCATTCGTGTATTTGGACATGAATCGATATGTTTTTGATTCTGACGGCGTCCCAGTCATATATCACATATATCGACGGGCCACCGATAAGAAGATAAAATATCCTCCTAATTTGAGTTCACGAGACCAACAGTTCCAATGGAGGTACTCATTTGCTAGATTCGTTGAGGCTGATCGAGTTGAGACGGGGCAATCTAGGTATTGGTGGCTGAATGACAATGTCTAAATTATTCGTGTTTATTTTCAGTTTTGGTGTTTTTCGTTATTTAGTTTTTGAGTTTCAGCTCATTATTGCTACATTTAGTGTTGTTGTTTATTTTTGTTAAAAATTAGGTATAGGTTAGGTTTATATTATGTTTATTATATTAGGTTAGAGATAAGGTAAAACGCTTAGGTTAGGAACATTGTTATAGATTTTTTTAAGTATAAGATAAAGTTTGTGATAGCATTTATTAGAATTAAGTTAAAACATATTAGGTGTAGGATCAAAGTTCACGGTAGTGTTAAGATTATAAATAATTTTAGAATAGTGTTGGTTGGTTTTTTCTCCTTTTTCCAATTAAATTTAAAAAATATGTAATAATCTTCATTGATTTGAATTTGCTATAGTTTTTTTTTTTTTTAAATGTGTAATGATAACGTACAAATTTAGAGAGCCATTTGGGCCATTAAGTTTTTGATTGTTATTGTTTGGAATTTGCTTTATATTCTTTTAAAATTTATAACGATTAGTATTAAATAAAGCGCTTTTGATTGATTGATTGATTTATCTCATCACTAGTGACTTCAAGATTCGATACCTTCACTCGAGACTTCTTGCGGAATATGCTATTCACTTTCGCGGAAACGCTATCTGGGTCCTGTAGGACTGTTTTTTCTTTGGTCTTGTTTGTTGTCGCTTCCTTTTTCTCATTCTTCTTATTTGTTATCGCTTCTCCTTCGCCGAACGTATTCTGTGGCTTCATCACTTTTGTTTTGTTTACATTTGTAAATGTCCGGACCATATCCTCCAAACTTTTGTATTCGGAGTTTCATCTCATCCTTTTGTTTAGTATCCTTTGCGTTTTCTCTGGTTACTCTTTCGTACTCTTCACTTGAAAGCGTAATACGCTTGCCATGCTCACAGCTGTCTTGATCGTTTTTCCGCTTCATGATTTTATCATTCTTCGTATTAGAAATGCCTGGCTCTGGGTCCCCCAGCAGTGGGAAGCCGTTGGGCTCCTCCATCCCCCCGGTGAAAAAAAACTTTTCTTCTTCTCCGTCTTTTTTGAAAATTGTTCGAATAGTTGGACGATGTAATGTTTTTTTCTAAAATTACTTTCTAATTGACGTTTTAAAAAAAATTATTTTAATTTATAAAAATTCAACAATGCGCGAATTCAAGGTCTTGAATGGTCTACAGCAGGGAACAGTTACTGCGCCTCTACTCTTCTCAATCTTCATTCGCAAGCTATTGAACGGCTTTGATTTTAACGTCTCACTAACGCGATCATTGGTAGCGTTTGCTGATGATCTGATCATCTCTACGGCAGACCGAAAAGCTACAATAGTTCAAAACAATCTTCAAAAAATGTTCAATGATGTACAGCTGTATACTGACAATTGGCGAATGAAAATCAACGCGTAATTGGAAGCATTTCCACATTATGGCTGGTGAGAGTAGTTTAGAACGCGTTCCACATAAATCCTGTGTTTGATATCTTCAGTTCAGACTTTTGGCTCGGGTATGCGGTTCCATAGTTTGTATTTTGGAAATTTTATGAAGCGTAAAGGGTTTCAGACAAAATTAACGTAGAGCATGTTTGACGCTGCGTTGGTACATAAATCAGGAACGTATGAATTATTATTCTTGAGTTGTTGGAAGCCTTGGATAGGCTAAAGTAAATTAATGTTGGATTGTTTCATCGAACAATTTTTAATGCGTTATGAGGGGGCAATTTGGACTGGTGGTTCGACGAATCTATTCGAGCGTAGTCTTCTCGCTTCAATACTCTTTACCGAAATTCCTCTCTGAAATAGCTGGCCGACAAGCAGCCACCTTGGAGTACACTGCGAGTATCAGAACGGATAGGCCTTAAGAGGCACAGTTGTTGATGCGTCTCAAGAGTTTACGTCTTAAACCCATGAAAGGTTGGCTTGGATGTCGTTCGGAAAATCTCCCGAATTGACGACGACGAAGTTAAAATCATTACAGATCCGAGTTAAAATTGGCGTCTCAGTATGTACGGACGCTAAGTACGCTCGAAGCCCATCTTTGTCGGATCAAAACATGGCCAATCTGGTTTTTTGTATTGCCGGCCGGTGATACGCAGGTCATTTTACATATGCGTCAATGTGGGAAGCAAGTCGAAAGTATGAGTAGATTTCTGCTGTATGCAAAGTCAATCAGGCGCTGACGGTTCATTTGTTTCATCACAAAGGCTATATCCTCCAGTCTTTCCTCAACGAGAAAGCTCATTGCCAACCTTAGCGTTGAAATCACCGAGACTTATTTTTGTATCATTTGTAGGCAATGAGTGGAATAGTCTTTCCAGGTGATCGTAGAACGTTTCCTTCGTTTCTTTGTTCATTTCTCCTATCAGGGCTGTACTCGGATATATATCGTTCATTGACTGCCTTGAAATCAAAACGTGTGGTTTGAACTACCTATCCATAATAGAAGCCACTCCGAATTCTCACTTTCTAGCAGGCTTATCAGTCTTCTCATATCTTGAATATCACTGCCAGTCCAGTTCGTTTCCTGGATTGCCAGTATGTTTGATTTATATTGACTGGCCTGTTGTGAAAGGTCCTTAACAGCGCCAGGACTATTCAGTGTTTTGACATTCCAGGATCCAATGCCATAAAGCTTCGGTTGCAAGGTCGTTGCCGTAGGTCCGATCCATTCCAAGGCTCTGTTTCAGGTTGTATTTAATGACCCATCATTGGGGAACTATAGTATACCCAATGTGCGACCCGAGACAATTCACTACCATATGGTCGCCTGGATCGTTACTAGCAGTTGAATAATCCAGCTTTTTGGCATCAATCGTTAAAAACTGGGAACGTGTAAAGGAGAATCAGTTGAAGGATTTCTCAAGATTCAGACCAGCTATAAGAATCAGAACTGATTGAGGGCACTAGGTTTGCCACTGGCTCTGAACATAACCATCTAAAGCTCAGGACCATTTTTAGAGATATGCGGTTTGGATCCAGACCCGGATTGTTTTTATAAAAACAAATAAATATATTCTTGGATTGGCAAAACGAGCTATCTCTGTGTAACCAAAGAACGGAATTGCAACAACATTATACGCCCCAATCATTGTCAAACCAAACAGAAAAAGCGACATGTGCTCGGGTACAGCTAGTTATCCAAAAAGTAATTACAATAATGTTCATTAAAAGTATTTGATTTGATAAATTCTTTATAACTTTTATGATACGATTAAATTTACAGTATCCCCTGGGTCCTTAAGTTATCTTAGTTTTATATGAATATTGTTAATAAAGCAATTAAAAATCAATCAATCAATGGCATGGAATTGGAGTTTTTGAATTTATTCTCATTAAGTTGCTTCTACGAAGCGTGGTATGTGGCCTTAGTATCATTTAATGAAGCCAGATCGAATTTTGCGAAATCCCAACTCTTCTTTCGATGCCCATCACAGATATGATATGAAGCAGGGTCTACGCTACTGCGCTTTGATGAGGTACATGTGTACGAACGCTGTCAATGTCGTTAAGCAACATGTTGATGCAATTAAAACATCGCACTGTATACAGCGAGTAATGTCAAAATCTACTTGCTCAATTCAAGTCTTGGAGGCGAGTTTCCTGTTGATTACTAACGAATCATGGCTAAAAACAAAGGGACGGTGTATCTTGGATTTGAAGACGAGTATATTAGTGATAAATACAAGTGTTTAGTGAATTATACTACCAATAAAGTTGGTGGAACGCCGGTGAGTGTCGATTTTAAAAGGATTTTTTCAATATTGCATAAGTACTGGCGCATGTGAATATGAAACATTCTTTGCCCTTTATTACAGGATTGGCCCAATTCGGATATTGTTGTTCCAAATTGTCCTGTCTGCAATTTAAGCCGTCCACTTATTGTGCAAACTTATGCACCTCTAGATAATTCTCCATTTCATCGAACATTGTATATATTTACGTGTTTGAGCCCCACGTGCTCGAATTTATCGAAAAGTTGGATTTGTATCAGGACCCAGATCCTGGATAAGTCACCGTCTGAGACTGGTGGTGCGAGTGAAAGCATAAAAACATCGTCAGCAGGGAAGATAAATTGGTGCAGTGGAGCCGACGATTGGGATGAGCCGGTGGAGGATTTGAATAGAAACGAGGAGAATGGAAACGTGATTAAGAACGATAATAGAATCTCGGATGACGATGACGAGAGCAATTCGATGGAGAACGATATCATTTGCGGACTTGGCAATGTTAACATTGATGACAAAAATGCGAATTGCGGCGCGCAGGGTGGGTATAGTAGAAAAGATATATAATGTGTTAATATTTTATACTAAAATAATAGTGTAAAAAATACTAAGTTAAAGTTATACTGCAAATGTTCTGTAATGTATTTCTTTTTAGAAAGGATAAAATTTTAGCTAAAGTTTCTGTAGGAATGGTTTTATAATGTTGAGAGGCAGTCAACCATTTTTTTTTTTTCACTGGAACATCCTATTTTTTGCACAAAGGCAAATGTTGCCCAAATGCTAATTGCATATAAAGCCTATCATAGACAAGTTTGAAGCTAAATAGCTCGATTAAGGCAACTCTGGTGAAATTCATTTGGTTTTTATGGTTTTAAAAACGGCATGACTTCATGCCCATAGAATCAGCACCAAAAAATATAAAGTTCCTAGGTTGTAGAAATACTTCATTTATGCTTTGCTGTCTGTCCATCATAGCCTAGTGTGCGATAATAGACCTGTGGTGTGTGTACACTTTTCTAGTTCCGTTGATCCGATCCAAGTACCAGTGGCAAACAATCTATTCACGTTATAAACACATTGCACTTTCCCCGACTTAACGCCCCTTTCATCAGCAACAACATAGAAACAATTATTAGGAAAGCTTCCACCAGCCCACCGTGAGATGTCACCTATAAGAGGCTGAAGATAGGATTCGGTGGCAGGCCGTCGGCTTTATATCCCATTTAAATGCAAGTTTGTGTAACATAACTGGTAATTTCTAAAACCTGACTTAAAACTATTAGTGAAACGGCTACTCTCTTTGTGGAGCAGCGGTCACTGAAGAAAATATAGTTATTGCAAGGATAAAGATCTAAACTTAAAGTATGATCAATAAATATTTATATAACATCTCAAAAAAAATCGGTTTTCTTTAAAATCCAGTATTGAGCTACCAGCATTTCTCAAGTAGTTGTTTGATTGTGAACAATTAGTCCGTCGTCGATCTACCTGCTCTAAAGCCACCTTGATACTTCCCAATAACACCGTGGCGAATGATCTGATCCTATTTTCTATTATTTTCGACAATATTTTGTACTCTGTACAAAGGAGTGATATGTCTGCATAGTTTTAGCGCTGTATCTTGTCGCCTTTTTTGTGTCCACTCACTCGGCATTCATTCTTGTTCCCAAATGTGCGGAATGACTTTGTGGATGGCTATTATTTGATGAGCTCCACTGGAATCTCTTCAATGCCCGGCGCTTTATTATTCTTTTTGGCTTTGATGGCGTTGTTTGTTTAAGGTGATGTATTTCCAAAATAATTGTCGATCTAGTAAAATTGAAGGCGATTAAAACTGGGATAACCCTTCATAGAAAAAAGAATATAACTGGGATTAAAAAAAAAAACAAAAGGCAGTCATTGAGGTCTGCCCAGAGAAGCGTATTTTTTGAAAAGTCCGCTGCAGACCGTTATTCGTTATCTCTGCACCACCCGTTATCTGCCCTCCGCCATCAAGCACTGTAAACCATCATCATCAGCCATTATCAGCCACCCAACGGCATCATCCAGCTTTTCAACCATTATTCGGAATCTTCACCAACCATCATTAGCCATCATTGACAATTATCAGTCATCATAAGACATAACCCAATATCATCCGCTATCACCAGCTATCATACTGCATCGTTCGCCCTCATTCGCCGTCTCTGTAATCATCAGCCATCACCACGCATTATCCATCATGACCCGGCATCATAATTCATCGCATTCCATCAAAGCCATCATTTAGCACCATCCGCCTTTATTCGCCATCATCATCTACTGTCATCAGTCATAACCCGGTATCATTCGCTCTCATGGGCCGACACCCGTCATCATCAGCCTACGCTTGTCGCCATTTATTCAAATTCAAATGCGCTTTATTGATTCATTTTTTATAAATTTTATAAAAACATAAAGCTAGTTTTACAACACTAAAGTACTTAAAACCTTAATGGGCCGTATGGTACTCTTAATTTAAAACAATATTCAATCCAAAAAATCGGTCAAACAATGTCAAATTACTGAATATTATCAATTAATTGGAAAAAAGGAGAAAAACCAACCAACTCTATTGAAAATTACTTATAACTAAAAAACACAGGTACTTGAAAATGCTGGGAGTTCAACATAGACGTACACCAAATTTCCGTTGAGTAAGCAAGAATACGACAGTATTGATCGTAACGTACTGTACCAAGTAATGCTTTGCTTTGCCATCCCAGCCAAATTAGTCCGTCTTACCAAAATGACAATGGCGTCGACGACCTACCAAGTCCGCATCAATAACCAACTTAACGATGTCTTTGACACAAATATCGGACTAGGACAGGAAGATGTGCTGGCCCCATTGCTATTCAATTTTGCTCTGGAGTACGTCATACGGAAGCTACCTGTCGATACGCGAGCTACATTACTATACAAGTCAAACCAAATAGCTGCCTATGCGGAAGACATTAACATTTTGTCACGGTCATGAACAACTGCCAAAGAACTCTTCCTGAAACTCGACAGCGAAACAAAACTAGTAGGGCTACAAATCAATGAAAATAAAACAAAGCTTATGACGCAGTCGAGGAAAAATAACGAAAACGGGCAACGAAAGAGACGAAATATGCCGAAGAATGCAGCTCGCAAATAAAATACTTTATTCAGTATTGACGGCCTTGAAGACCAGCTGCATACACAGGAGAACCCAGGTATACAAATCTGTAATAAGACCTGTGTTGTGCTATGGGTGTGAAACATGGACCGTAACCCAAGCTTCCGCAAATATGTTGAACGCCTTTGAGCGACGGGTCCTGAGGCGAATAATCGGAGCGAAGCTGGACGGGGACCAATGGCGAATTCGATACAACCATGAGCTATATGAAATGTTTGAGGAACCAGAGATCTCAACGATTGTAAGACTGCGGAAGCTGCAATGGAACAACGGATACCCAAGAAGGTATTCGTTGTGAGAACTGAATGCCGGTGGCCAGTGGGGAAACCGAGGAAACACTGGTCTGACTCGGTCGACGAAGACATTTCATCGCTGCTCAGATTTCGGAATTGGAAGACACGGTCAATAGACCGAGACAGTTGAAGGCGCTATTTGCAGCAAGCGAAGGCCCGAGAGGGGCTGTAGTGCTAAGAAAAAGAAGAAAGACAGACGGTAACATTAACACCGAACAACTTACTACAAATTTCGACGAAATTTTCTCAGTACTAGACCACCCTCTCCGATGAAAACGAGACGAGATGAAACAGAACATCCAATAATCCAAAAAACAAATACCTAATACCCCTCTACCTGACCTAATTTCGCACTTAGCTACTTAACGCGTTCTACGACTATATAAAGTCATTCCCTTCAACACATCCTTTAGAGATAACTCAAAGGAATCGAAACATGTCTGCTCACACAACAAAGCCAGGCCCGATGGCTTTACAAGGAAAAAGAGAATTGGCCTGCGAATATAAAATAAACAAAAAATCATTAACTACATCATGTAACTTTATCCATAGCTCCTAATACTTTATTATCATGTAACTTTATCCATAGCTCCTAATACTTTATTATTATTTTATAAAATTGCATTTTTTTCTATTTAAGCAGCTTTGTTTGTTTATTCTTGTATTTATTATACTTTATGTTACCAATTACCAAATATTGGATTGATATTTAAAATAGCGTCACATAAAATAAGATCACACAGCATTCGCTTTCATCCGTCGTCGTCGTTATCTATCATCAGCCATCACCCGGTATCATTCGTCATCATATGCCATCATGATCCATCATAAGCCATAATCTATCATCAGCCATCATTAGCTCATTAGCCATCATCAGGCATCATTCGCTATTATCAGCCATAATCCAACATCATTCGTCATCACAGCAGATCATGAGCAGAATCAGCCATCATGCGTCACCATCCAGCATAATCTTGCATTATCTGTCATCATGACCCAGCATCAGCTATCATCCGCCCCCATCATGAGCCATCATCCAATATCATCAGCCATCAAAGGACATCATATGGCATCTTTCGCCCTTCCACCAATATCATCAGCTACCATTCGAAATCATTCGTCGTCATTCAGCACCATACGCCTTCATGAGCCATCATCAGCCATCACCCGGCATCATTCACCCGCATCCGCCATCATCATCCATTATCCGTGAACATCAGCCACAGTGCAGCATATTCGCAACTAGGTCATCATCCGGTGTCTTCAGGCATCATCCACCCTGATTCGCTAACATCAGCCAGCATGCACTATCATCATCCAACATTCGTCAACAATAATTCGCTGTCCAGCATCCAGATTATCTGTAGCCCGCATCTTCCGCCAAATACTATCCATCGTTCTTCATCCTCGTTCCCTAAGCAGTTCTGCTTTCTCGTTCCGTGAGGCGAACTCGTAATATTTTACCATCCAAAATCCTTCTTATTTACCTACAGAAGTTTTCACTATTTGTGACTGCTTGCCCCGTGACTATCGTGTCACTTCCTGCCTGCTCCCTAACTGGTATCGTACTTTCGTAACGAAAGGCGAACACATAGATTTTACCCCATCCAGAAATGTAATATAGGGAACTACCTAACTATTCCCAAACAGGTATCGAGTGGAATACGATAGTTTAGTCGCAAACCGTCGCAATTTTATATGGCAGCATAAGTAGATTTCTACTTCGCACAGATTGTCGACCTACCGTTCGCCTTGTTCGTAAACGGTCTCAGATTTTCCTACCGCGACGTGAACTTAACATTTCCGCCATCCAAAAATTTTATATAGGGCGCACGTGCCTATAGAAGTTTTCACTTCAATAAATGAATGCAAACTTAGAAACCTACTTCACTACATAAGAAAATTTCCAGAAAACTGCTTGTTTCTCTACACTGATGAAGGCCGCATCGGCGGAGATCTATATAGGAATGTTTTGCTAAGATAAAGAGCTTATGAGTTTTGTGAACGTTAAAGATGATGCCAAAAATATTTCATCTTACAACTCTAACATGTCACGAGTTTTAATATATACTCTTCTATGATTACTTATGGGACTTAAAAGATATAATTTTCAGGTGGAGCCATAGGATCTGTGAACTCATCAAACATTTATGCTGAAATAGAAGGTGAAGAGTTCGAAAATATAACACTGGAAACACCAACATATCCTGAACGTGATTTAGTTGCAATGTTGAAGCAAACACCTGGAATCCCGTCGAATATTAACAAGTTAACACTGCGAAGCTTTTTTATTTCAGTTTACGAAGAAAAGCAAGCAGCTACTACTAATTATCTGGGTTTAGCAGATCATGTTAGGGAGCTAATTCAAGAATATCAGTTTCGAGATGAAAGTTGCCGATCGAGTCCGGAGAGTCCAGTCGCTGCAGCTGCCGTTGGAGGGGACAATGAGCAAGAGGCGTATGAGCATGCGGTGCCTGCACATGGTGATGTCGTTTTTTATAACTTCATGTCTACCTTGCAAAACAATCCAGGCCAAATTATTCGGTTAGTACAAATGCTTTTTCGCCATTTAGATATGCATAACTTTTTTGAAATTAAACAGCTAATCCTAATAATATATTCACCCATATACTTGCAGCTATTCTCGTGATACAAGCCCTATCTTGCCAGCTCCACTGACCGAGTCTGTGCCAAAGTGTCCCAATTGTGGTGGTGAGACGATTTCTGAGATTCAAATTTTGCCAACTTTAATTCCTAAATTAAGACTGGAGAACGGTGAATCCGCGCCGATAGAATATGGGAATGTTTTGATTTTTACATGTTTGAAAAGTTGTTGGGATACTCCAGACAAGATGCGTACTGAATCAGTTATTGTTCAGTCTGAGTTGTAATTCAGTTTGCATAAATAGTTCCAATATGTGTAATGATCACTTTCAGAAAATATTGTATATTTTTGTTACTTAATTTATTTTAATTTACGCATAAGGTGCAGTTATTGAAAACTATTTTAAAAAGGGTTGTCCAAGGCATTTAAAAATGCACAAGTCTTTTTAAGTTGAGGAAATTAGTTTCAATTCTTTCAAAGTGGATTTTATTTTCATATAAAATTCAAAAAAGCATTTATCAATTAAGTGATATTAATTTCGTAGTTATGTAAATTTAATTTTACCAAAAAAATATTTTTTAAATGATTCCGTTCTTGACATGGAATGTCAACTCAAAAGCTGCGTTCAGGATTACAATAGCAAAAGAAAAAAGTCAATTTAGGTGATTCATGTATGTTTATAACCGATGATGTGATATTTTTGCATAAATAATCTCGGTCAATTTCGCGGTGAATGAATTTGAGGTATTATATTTAAATGGAATGAGTATGCATGTGAATGTGGACGAAACAGTGTTAATCCAGTTGACCTCAGTGAAGAAATTCCTAGATATCTATCAAATAAAATAAAATACATACTTTTAATGGTAGAAAACATTTTCTCAACGATACCAATTACTAGTAAAAAAAGTGAAATGTCCATTTAGAAAAACATTTGAAATATAGATAACATTTTCAAAATTATTCTCTCAAATCGTTTTTATTTGAAAAATTCTTAAGTTACATTTTAGATAAAGTCGAAAGTAACACAAAGTGTAGACAGGATATAGTAAGTGGTCAATGTTTAAAAAATTTAATGCACTCAATATAAAGTAGGTGTTTTAGATGATTCTAATGAATTTATTTTTAGTAATGAATAAATTGACATCGATCGAAAACTGGAGTTGGTTATTTAAGTAAAAATTAGGTTGAAATACTGCATTCAAATAATCAATGGCGTTACAGCCCAAGGTGGACTTTTGCCTCCAGAAGTAGGTGCATCTTGGCAGTTCTTGAATTTCGTTTGTCAGGAAGTTTTTATTCGCTTGTTAAGTCCCAAACTCCGTGTCCATGTAGCAATAATTTCTATGAGAGATTTTTTAATTGAATTTCCAATCACGGTTTTCGTCTTCAGTTCTAATTTATTTACGAAGACCTCTGGAAAGAATATTTTTCAGCTAATAATAAGTGAACTTATTTCCGGGTTACTTTGATGTTATATTTACTTACTTATTTTTCGGTTGTAGAGCAGGGAGCTCATACATTCGAAGATTGATGAAAGAAGTGCGAAAATCCGTTCTTGAAAAGTTTAACCAAAAATCTTCCTACATTAGCAGGAAGCATCAGGTCAGTAGAAGACCCCCTGAATATTGAAGTCTTTTTAGATCAATATAATCTTTGACAAGAAACGTTCTATATATTGAGAAACATTAAAGATTAACGAAGTTAAATAATAAAACATTGGGAAGTAAATAAAAGTTATTTATAAAATGAGTAGGAAAATAATTAGGTAAGTTATTTGATAATTTGTAATGGTGAGTACCATAGTCAAAGTCAAAAGCGCTTTATTCAGTACTAAACGTTATAAATTTTCAAAAAATATAAAGCAAATTCCAAACAATAAAAATACTCAAACTTAATGGCTCTCACATTTAATCAAAAAAACAATGGCCAATTCCAGTTAATTAAAATTATTACATATTTTATGATTCAATTGGAAAAATGAGAAAAAACCAACCAACACTATTCAAAAATTTTTTATAATTGCAACACAACACTGAACAAAAGTTGTTATATTAGATGTAGGATAAAAATCCTACATCTAATATATTTTAACCAATACTAATATTCTACGTCTAGCACTCGTTGCGTGTAGACGTGCTTTATTGCTACGTTTAGTGTTGTTATTTTTTTTGTTTAAAAATTAGGTATAGGTTAGGTATATGTAATGTTTACTATATTCCGTTAGAGATAAGATTAAACACTTAGGTTAGGAACATTGTTACAGAATTTTTTAGTATAAGATAAAGTTTTTTGATTGTATTTTATTAGAAATAAGTTACAACATATTAGGTGTAGGATCAAAGTTTCACTGTTGTGTTTTAATTATAAATAATTTTAGGATAGTGTTGATTGGTTTTTTCTCCTTTTTCCAATTAAATTTTAAAAATATGTAATAATCGTAATTAATTGAATTTGCTATAGTTTTTTTTGATGAAATGAGTTAATGATAACGTACAAATTTAGAGAGCCATTTGGGCCATTAAGTTTTTTTTGATTGTTATTGTTTCGAATTTGCTTTATATTCTTTTAAAATTTATAACGATTAGTATTAAATAAAGCGCTTTTGACTTTGACGTGCTTTTAATTCGCTCCTGTCAAGAATTTTTATAAATTAAAATAATTTTTATAAACGTCAATCAGAAAGTAATTTTAGAAAAAAACTTACTACATCGTCGAACTATTCGAACAATTTATCGAGTATCTAAAATGACAAATGATAAAATCATAAAGCGGAAAAACGAAGAAGACAGCTGTGAGCATGGCAAGCGTATTACGCTTTCAAGTGAAGAGTACGAAAAAGTAACCAGGGAAAACGCAAAGGTTAACAAACAAAACGATGAGTTGAAACTGCGTATACAAAGTTTGGAGTATATGGTCCGGACATTATCAAATGCGAACAAAACAAAAGTGATGAAGCCACAGAATACGTCCGGCAAAGAAGAACCGACACTGGCTGATTTTAAACTGGTGAAAGATGCTCTTAATAGTGTCAAAGCTCCCCACTTCACATACACGCCAAAGGCGGAAAAAAATCAGACCTTCCTGTTGAAGGGCTTGGACTGTGGGGAGAAGACAGTTGATCTCCTTGAAATGTTGCAGGAGGCAGCACCAGCTGTTAAGCTCATCAGTGTGAAAAATTTTGCTACAAGGAGATCAACTGTTGAAGGTAAAATATTACCATTTTATTTGGTCCAAATTTCTAACGATAGCAGTGTGAGAGCCCTCCAACAGATAAGGCACTTAAACTTTAGAGTTGTGAGGTGGGAACGCCTCCAAAAAACTGAGGTCAACCAGTGTTACAGGTGTCATCGATTCGGTCATTCGGCTGCCAATTGTGCCATGCACTATCGCTATGTTAAGTGCAAAGATGCTCACGTCTTCGGTGAATGCAAATTGGCCCAGATCGAGCCAAAAGAAAAATTATACTGTGTTAATTGCGGTTTATTTGGTCATCCAGCATCATACCAAGGATGCCCTCGGTATCAAGATGCAAGAATTAAATTTTCCCCAAAACAAACCAAAGTAAATCACAATTTGTTATCTCCCAACTTCGTCAAACCCGGGGTATCATTTGCACTTGCTGCTAGAGGACCAGCAGACAACAATGTAAACAAAATAAATAATGTAAGTGGCAATAATGAGCTGCTTCTCAAAATCTACCAACAGCTTGAATCTCTTTCAGATAGAATTAATAAACAAGCCCAAAAAATCAACTTCGTTTCTCAATGTTTAGGCCAACATGCTTCAAAATAGTTTGTCATCCAGTCACATTCTCATAGATAGGATTCGTGTCATCTCGATCAACGTCAACTCCATTGTTACTATACTTCGGTGTGATTATCTCCTTGAATTCATTGTTAAGCAAAAGCCTGATATCATGCTTCTCACCGAAACCCACCTCAATTCATGGCACTCCATGACATTCAAGAATTTTGAATTCGTAAGAAACGATTGGGTAATAGGTGATGGGGGAGGTGGCACCGGGATATTGGTTTGAAGACCCTATTGTTTCCAAAATATTGAAAAAATCGAATTCAAAAGCTTTGAATGTTTTGAAGTGTCCGTTATCAAAATTTCACTGCCAGGTGGGGATAACCTCTTTGTTATCTCTGCCTATGCAACTAGTGGAACTAGTTCAAACAAGGAATTGAGCTCAATGAGGAGCTCAATTCCTTGTTTGAAACACTCAAATTGAACAGGCTGCATAGTTATTATATTCTTGCTGGTGACCTGAACGCCAAGCATACATCATGGCTGAACGCCACCAATAATCCTAGAGGTGTAATCCTGAAATAACAATGTCTAAATTATTCGTGTTTATTTTTCAGTTTTGGTGTTTTTCGTTATTTAGTTTTTGAGTTTCAGCTCATCATTGCTACATTTAGTATTGTTGTTTATTTTTGTTAAAAATTAGGTATAGGTTAGGTATATGTTACGTTTATTATATTAGGTTAGAGATAAGATTAAACGCTTAGGTTAGGAACATTGTTATAGAATTTTTTAGTATAAGATAAAGTTTTTGATCGAATTTTATTAGAATTACGTTAAAACATATTACGTTGTTACGTTGGCACAATTAATGGCCCCTCTATTTTCAAACCTTTAAATACCCCGACGCTGAGCTTCGCTTATCCGATGCAAAAACCAACATCATCTCAACGCGGCAGACGCAATCCAGCGCGCGTTGATGATATGACGCGGCTGATGTAATCAAGCGGCTGAAGTTGAAATAACTTGGAGACGCGTTGATGAAATGACGCGGCGGAGGCAGTTCAGTTTGAGAGCGGATCGGAAAGAGTCGTGGTGAACGGACGTATAATTTTATGGCGTATCCCCTGTGTAAAAAAAAAAAGAAAGCCCTGTGAATCTCAATTCAGAAAGTTCGTAGAAAGATAGCCTCTTTTCGTGTGTGCAACAAAGGATTTTGTGGAATTTATATTTAGTATTTCCAAGGATTGTGATATTGTGTAAATCGTAATCAAATTGTGTATTAATTGTTCGAGACATAGTTGTTCAGAATGGCGTATGCGTATTTATTCAAATACTTCATCATCGGTGACGCGGGTGTTACCTCAGGCGGAATATAAATTTTCTAACGCATTTGCAATGTTCGTTACTCCAATATTCTAAATTTAGTGGCTGAACTACGCATTTTGTAAAATCTGTATTCGTAAGTGTCATTTGTCTGGGCGTCGCTGACGTCTTATTGTTGGAGTAATTTTCGAAGTATCGGCAAATGCACAAACATTAACATGTCTGTTCGCTGTTAACAGTATTCGAGGAAAGCCATCGAAGTCCTCCGACATAGACTAATCGCATATGAGGAAATTCGGTAACATATGTTACCACGGAAAAATTTGCTGCGCTTCCTTTATCAGCAATATGTACTGCCTTCACGGACAAGCGATTTCAACCCGTCCATGATTTAACGATCGGAGTTTGGTGCTCGCATGATAACAATTGATGGAAAACAAATAAAGTTGCAAATTTGGGATACAGCAGGCCAGGAGGCATTCAGGTCAATTACCCATTCCTAATATCGGGGTGCAGCAGGAGCTCTGCTTGTGTATGATATAACCCGTAGAGAAACATTCAACCACTTGACAACATGGCTTGCAGATGCTAGGCAACATTTCAAATTCGAATATGGTCATAATACTCGAAATCTGAAACAAAAGTGAAAACACAATCTGGCATAGGTGAGCAGTATTTATAATAAATGATTTATGTCCATGTAGAGACCTTTTATAGATAAGAAAAAAGTCGTTTTTAAGATGAAACCCAATATTAAACCTTTTGAGACCAAAAATAGCGGAAATTCATTGTATAAAAATGATTCTAAATTATTTAATGTGTTGATTAAATCATTTATTCTAGTTAGTGGTATACTTACTTGAATTCACTGTAATTCGGATTCCAGTTTTAAGCTACATTTTAAAATTAAGTTTAATGCGTTTGACAAAGCATACATTTTTCGATAAAGAGGCTGATGAGTGAATCTGTCGATGAGCAAATAATAGGAGGAATCTGTTTAAAAATATGGTGCCGTTTTAGTTTGTATGTAATTATCTCAATTTGAAAAAAAAAGACTCACTTGAATATTGTTAGAGCACTGATAAAACATTCCGAAAATAAATGTTCATTTTACAATCAAAACAGCCTAGAAAAATTGAAATAATTAAATAAGTTCAATGTGCTGGATTAAGCCTAGTTTTCATTTTGTTTGATTCAATTCAATTTAATTTCAGGAAGTTACCAGAATCCATGACGCACTGGTGAATATTTTAGTGTGTGTGTGTGCGCGTGTTCGACATTATGGAGTTCTTTAAAAACAAAAAAATTCTTTCTGTCTCTCAACCCACTCCCATACGCGGTGAGCTAGCCGTGGAACCAAAAAGATCTCCTCTTCAGTCACCATCATGTGACTTTATGTGGTTCCATAGGGAAACTGTTTTTGTTTAGTCAACAACCTTTGCTGAATACTTTTTTTTTTGCTGCGAGAGCAACTCCTCTGTTGCTATTACTACATACATCCTGTTTTTCTTGATAATGCATATTATATTTTTTTTATTTTTCCTGCGGAACACCACCACATAACAACGTGTAGGATCGAAGTTCACTGTTGTGTTTAAATTATAAATAATTTTAGGATAGTGTTGGTTGGTTTTTTCGCCTTTTTCCAATTGATTTTCAAAATATGTAATAATCTTAATTGAATTTGCTAGAGTTTTTTTTGAAGAAATATGTTTAATGATAACGTATAAATTTAGAGAGCCATTTAGGCCATTAAATTTTTGTATGTTTATTGTTTGGAATTTGTTTTATATTCTTTGAAAGTTTATACCGATTAGTATTGAATGTAGCGCTCTTGACTTTGACTTTGAAAAAAACCAATACTAATGCTCTGTTGAGTATCACTTCATGCAATAACGAAAGTAACCTCAGATATCTGTTGGAAACTAAACAATAGAGAATGTGTTGGAGCACGTCTCATTGATATGGAGAAAGCCTTCGATACGGTGTGGTTAGATGGACTAGTTTTTAAACTTCTTCAGGACAAGTTCCCCAGACACCTTGTCGCCATGATGTGTAATATGTTATACGGGAAATCGTTTGTTGTAACTGACGGATTTCTGACACCAATGCGCAAATTCAATGTCTTGAATGGTCAACAGCAGGGAACAGATACTGCGCCCCTGCCCTTCTCAATATTCATTCGCAAGCTATTGAACGGCTTTGATTTTAACGTCTCGCCAACGCGATCATTGGTAGCGTTTGCTGATGATCTGATCATCGATACGGCAGATCGAAAAGCTACAATAGTCCAGAGCAATCTCCAAAAAATGTTCAATGATGTGCAGCTGTACACTGACAATTGGCGAATGAAAATCAATACGCGGAAATGCGAAACAATTCTGTTTCGGACAACGCTACAGGGGGTCAGTCATGGCCTGAAACGTAATTGGAAAGATTTCCACATCATGGCTGGCGAGGGTAGTTCAGAACGGATTCCACATAAATCCTGTGTTCGATACCATGTGAAAATCATGCTCAGTAAGGCAGATACGCTTGGTATCGGAATTGATAATAATAACCATGCCACTGGAATGGGTATTTGGTCATGGGCTATTTTCTCGTCCCTGGAAAACCACAAATTGTTTCGAAACCTAGAAGAGAGCCTCGAAAAGAATCGGAGATGGGCTGCCCCCAATGCTATTCAATTTGGCTCTGGAATACGTTATAAAGAAGCTACCTGTCGATACAAGAAGTACATTACTATACAAGTCGAGCCAACTAATAGTCTTTGCAGACGACATCAACATTTTGTCAAGGTCATTAAAAACTGCCAAAGAACTCTTCCTGAAACTCGACAGCGAAGCAAAACTAGTAGGGCTACAAATCAATGAAAATAAAACAAAGATCATGACGCCGTCGAAAACAAATGCCTCAAATACCCAAAATACCACACTTGGCGAATACAGTATCGAAAATGTGAGTGAATTTGTGTATTTAGGCGCCAAAGTAACGAGAACTAGTAATGAAAAAGATGAAATACGCCGAAGAATACAGCTCGCAAATAAAATATTTTATTCAGTTTTACGATCTTGAAGACCAGCTGCATACACAGGAAAACAAAGCTCCAAGTATAAAAATCTGTAATAAGACCTGTGTTATGCTGTGGGTGCGAAATATGGACCCTAACCCAAACATGTGCAAATATACTGAACGCCTTTGAGCGATGGGTATTGAGGCGAATAATCGGGGTGAAGCTTGACGGGGACCAATGGTGCGGAAGCTGCAATGGGCTGGACACATGAATCGTATGGACGAACAACGGATACCCAAAAAGGTATTCCTTGGGAGAACTGAAGAGCGATGGTCTGACGCAGTCGACGAAGACAGTTCACCGCTGCTCGGATTTCAAAATTGAGGACGCCGTCAATGGACCGAAACAGTTGGAGGCACTATTTGGAGGAAGCGATGACCCGAGAGGAGCTGTCATGCTACGAAGCAGAAGAATGATCAGAGTTACAATTGGCTTCTTGGTATGTACGGACGTTAAGTATGCTCCAGGTCCACCTTTGTTGGATCGCAACATAGTCAATCAGGGTTTGTGTGTTGCCATCCAGCGTCACAGTAATAATTTTTCTTCGCCCGTCTCGGTCGAGATTTCCCGAAGGAAATCTAAACCGACCGCTCATAGGTTTATAGACGTGAAGTCTTGGGATGTGTCAACGGACTATACCCAACAAATCGACAAGTCCTGACACCCTTAATCTACTCCGAGGTTGCTACTGGCAGGCTGGCTAGTTCGGACAGGAATTTTGGTCGCAGGTTTTCCGCGAGCAGACTAAGTCTGAACGCAATTTATCAGCTACTGATTCAAACGCCAGATTTGATGCGCGTCAAAACAACATCCATCAAAACGATCCTACATTAATTTAGCTAATTCATTTTCATCTCTTTCGGACCGCACGTCAAATCCAAAAAAAAGAAAATAGATAGAGACAACAGCAATTAAAACTACGCGTTCCCGATTATTCACCGACGTGGCGCCAGAAGCAAACAGTTCGAAGTCAAAACCGAATTAATCTACGCTAACTAAAAATGCAAAGCCAAACTACGCCACCGCGTATCGAACTGTACCACTGAACCAACCAGTTGCGGATTATTAAAACTCCACACCTCCAGCCTTTTTTTATTTCTGAAAAAGAACGACTATCTACCGGAAAGGAAAGATTTTGGGTTGTTAAGCAATTCACGATTTTTTTTATTTGCGATAGTTTATCCTTAATCAATAGAATTATTTTAACCAATTTTATGGTTACTTTTAACTTTAGCTCTACATGAAATCTCTCATCATCAGCTATGAATATTTGTCTTTTTTTATAATAAGCAAACTATCTAAAAGGTGAATGCACAAAACTCACTAGTACTAAATGAATGCATGGGTTAGTACAATGATGGTTTCGAACTGACCGCTAAAATTTGTTTGGGCCCTACGAATTTATGTTTTCTGAACATGTTAAAACTTTCTTTTTCATATCTTATAAAAAATTTCGATCAAAATAATTTTTAAAGCATCCACAGTAATAAACAAAATATTTTACATCAGTTATTTTTCATGCAATTCGTGACTTAGATAATCTAATCATTTCTCCTGATTTTCTTCTTCGCTTTCTAATATCCTTCAGAGGATCAACAGACAACGAAAATTAAATGGGCCCCCCGCGATTTTTATTATCATTATTATGTAAGCAAAAACTCTATAAACATAAGTAGACAATAAGCAAATTCTTCATTGAAAGGACTCTCAATCAGGCATTAAATCATTTGGTCTTCAATCTACAAGTAATTATCTGTTCTAATCGTGCACATCCTACATACAATGGACGTATTACTTGTTAGCATACCCGTCGTTTAAGGCAATTAGATTAACTAAAAAAATATATTACTCGGTTAAATTGTGTTGCATATCCTCTGGGACATTTTACGTTTATTTCTCTAACTTTAAACTCGTATGTGAGCCACTCTCTGAGAGTATTCTTCGCAATGTAGACATATATGCATGTGTTATATATTGTAGTAAAGCTATTTACTTCTTTCCAAGCCAACCTTTTTGTTTTCCTCTTAATGCATACTCGTAAAACATTTTTCTTCATACAAATAAATCCACTTTTAGACACAATTGTTGACGCATATGGGTTGTGGTGTAGTTATAGGATTGTGTTTTGTTTTTGATATGGTTTTAGGCTTTTGGCAAACTTAAAATAAATACACCATGTCCTCTACCGTTGTCTACACGACAGGATATATGTATTTATATCATGTATTGAAGAGTTGTAGATTGATTTATTAAGCCTCATAGTTCCATTCGTTCAGTATTTCGAAGTTAGCTTTTCAACCTCATTTTGTATTATCATGATGATGATTATAATTAGGACCTACTACTCTATTTTGTTAAGCACCCGATACAATAAATAGCGATTATGGAACGAGTCCGTGGTTTGTGTTGAGATTCTTCGACACTTGTTGAGCGATGCATGTGGTGGCGTAGTTGATGGATAATGTTGACACCAGCGAGTGGAATTTGGCCCTTATTTATTGCAAAAAACGTCTGCTCTTGATGAACAGATTTCTTCAGCTCACAGCGAAAGTGCCATCAAAGATGACAGAACGGTGCTGATGTATCGCATCCAAAAAAAAACGAGTCTCTCATTGAATGATTTTGTTCATTTCCCATGAAAATGTCATCGATCTAAAATTGATTAGTCTCTGAAGCACTCCCTCACTAATATTTGTTTCCAAGTGCAATTGTAAGCTGGCTAGACAATTCTCTGCACGGACAATTTTATTAACCAGTATAGTATTAGATGGGTTCTGCAACTATACGATGAGGGATGCGGAGTGCAATCCTGGGCGCATTCAATCCTGTGCAAGGTATCATGTTTGTTCTGGACATTCGTGCGAAATGTCTTTGGTTTTCAAGAAAATAAAGCTTAAAGGTTGTAATTTCTCCTGATTTTGGGAGTGGTGACTTCGGAAACAACGTTTCAGGTGAACATTCTGCCATAAAATCTAATCATTTTTCCATTATTTTCTAAACGAATTAAGCCATTCCGCACAAGTCACAAGGAGGGTGTTACCTTCACCAAACCTGATTAAAAGTCACAAAATCACGCTATACCTCTCAAATTAAACTCATGCCCTAGGTTCTCTCTCGTGTACTATCTGCAAACAAATTTCAGCTGAATAAGCTTTCGAAATGGTGTCTATGAAGCATAGGGTTAACAGTTTAACATTACTGTTAGTGTGAGTAATTTGTTCAATGATATGTTTTGATAGGTGAACGCAACTGTATTCACCAATTTTTCACTTGCGACATAACTGGGGTTTCATTGCGCCCCACGCGTAACCAATATTTTCTTCAATTTGCACTCCAGAGACCACAACTATTTCACTTCACACTGACAACCGCTTCAGCTTCTATTTTCAAACCCAAAGCAACGATATAATTCTGAGAAAAAGTCTAATATTTTTGACCTAACCCCACCTTCCAGTATTGGTGAGTTAGGAAGGGTTAGTATTGCCTGCCAGAACAACAATTGCACAGGCACCGCAATCAGATTGGACGATGTAGAACGAGTCAATCGGTTTATAATTAACTTATATTTCCCCATTTTCCAAGCTGGGCTCATTTGCGATGGAACGTTGCTGTCGGCGGAGTTCCCCAGGCGATTGGCGGTTCTTCGTCAACGCCACTTTTTTCAACATCAAAAAACAATGTTTATAATAAAAATATCCGAGCATCTTAAAAACGGGTTCGTTTCTTATAATTAGACAGCCTCTTCCAATTAGTTCACTTTTAAATTTACAATCATCTTCACGTTTCGTGTCGCACTGTTGTAATTTTACTCTTTTGAATTCCGCAGCGATTACCCGGATGGCATCCGTCGTCTACACGGGTGCGTCTAATAACGGTGCGTCAAATAGGTTACAACTCGTGTAGGGATGACAGATCCCTTCCCGGTATCATTCCGGACTGTCGGAGTTTATTACAATACCCAGGTCATATTATGTATGCGTCGATGTGGGAAGCAAGTCGAACGTATGACTAGATTTCTGCTACACGCAAAGTCAATCAGGTGCTGGCCGTTGTCATTTATTTCGTCGTGGAGGCTATATCCTCTAGTCTTTCCCAGATGATATAGCTCCTTGCCAACTTTAGCGTAGAAACCACCCAGAATTATTTTATGTCGTTTGTAGGCAACGAGTCGACTAGTCTTTCCACGTGATTATAAAACGTTTCCTCTCTATCTTCGTCCTTTTCTTCGGTCGGGTCAACCGTTCATTGACTGCCTTAAAATCAATGACATGCAATTTGAACTCCCTATCCACAATCAATGCCATTCCGAATTGTCGCTTTCCAGCAGGCTTCCCCATTTGAATATTGTGTGCGATCTCATGTCTGAATATCACTTCCAGTTCAGTTCGTTTCCTGGATTGCCGATATGTTTAATTTATATGGCCTGTTATAAAAGGTCCTTAACAGAGCCAGGGTAGTTCAGTAATCTCACATTCCAGGACCCAATGCCATAGCCCTATTTTTGGTTTATTCCAAGGCTCTGTTGTAGGTTTCGAAAAATTTACCGAGATCTAGCTCGTCGCAAAACCTACATGTTCTAGAAACTATATTGATGTCTTCGAATACTCGCATTTTTTGTGACACCATTTTAATTGGTGTCAAGTTCCGACAAGGTAATGTTCTTTGTCATAAAAAATGGCATTTTATTAGTGGGATAGTGAGCAGTCCTCTGATCTTAATCCAATCGAGCACCTTTGAGGCATATTCAAGTATCGCATCATAAAAAACAGTTTAGTAAAAAACAGCATTGATAAATGCTCCAACTCAACAGTGGGATGCCATAAGTGCCGAAAAAACAAGTCTACGACGCAGTATTCCCCAAATGATTACTGCTGTTATTAAAGTTCAAAGTAGGACAGAGTAAATATAAACAGTTTTTGTAATTATATGTCAATCTAAGAAATGATAAAATAAGAAATTTCGAGTTTAAATTAATCAATTAATATGTAAAATGAAACCACAACAAATTCAACGAATTCTTTTTATTATTATAACTTTTTCATTTCGAAAAAATAGATTCAAGCAAACAAAATACAATATAAGTATATATATTTTTACAAAATTAGTCAGTTTGTTATTTTATATCAAATTTTTCCCTAATCTTAAATGTATATTTGTGAATAATCCTATTAGACGGAAGCTTGTTTGTCTCCAAAGTAAACTTATACCAATGCTGACAGACGGAAGTATTTATACAAGTTGTAACGGTGAGTACATAAAACAAATTGAAATAATAATGTTAAAAATTGTTTTGAATGGTAAAACTTACAAATATTGTAGCTGGTATTACTTATACGTCTTCACAATCAAATTCCATATTTCTTTTTTTGTAAGCTAGATGTCTGGACATTTACATTAGGATTAGGATTAGGATCTTAGCTATTTTTTTTATCAATTTCTAACGTTTTAAGATTTTTGAAGCGCGATGAACTTTATGAAACTAATTGGCAATATGGATTTGATGCAAGTTAAATGTAGTAATTTAGGATTTAGATTATGTTGAGACTTTAAAATTGATTTTCTAGATTATTTACAACCTATTCATTTTTCTTACTTTTTATACAAGGCACATATTTAAATACTTTGTAAAGAACGTAGACTTTTCTTCTGTTATCTGATTTCCAGGCTACAGACTATTATCATTGTATTTACACATAGACTATTTTCATTGTATTTATCATGTGGTGGATATACTAATTGCATAAGGAGATTCATTATCAATAGCAGACGGTCTTAATATTATTGAAGTTTGCAATAGAGTTTATGATGTCCACGTCTTTAGCAACAGTTTTTTTGTACCCACTACGCAGTATTGTAGTTTGAGAAATGGCACTATTATTGTAATTTAGTTGATAACATTTTTTATTCAGTTTATTCGAAGATTATACTTAAGACGTTTTTGTGATATTCAATCTCAAATTATGGTTGAATGCACAATCAACCTCATGGAGTGTACGCTTAGTCAATGATTTTTAAGGGAACATTCAGCCTATTCATCCGGTAAATTTTACATTCAATTCTATATCTAATTAACTAACACTCTCAATATATCAGCCGGAATGCATAGTTTATAAAATTTATAGTTAAAATCTTTTCATTTTAAAAACGTTAACCCAACCATTCAATAGAATATTGGGTACACTCAAACCAAGAAATTAGAAAATTAATGAGACTATCAAGGACTTTTTAGTTATTCTTCTTAGCAATGCTATCAACTCCATACCGAAAAATCTAACACAATCGGCCGTAAAATTAAAAAAATTGTACATATTGACTTTGAGAATAAGTCTAACGCGATGATAAAACTATAAATCTGTGATGGGCCCTGCCAAGCTTAGTTTTGTTGACATATTTTGTATTTGTGACGGGCTTAAGTTATGAGTACTATTCGGAGTATATTCTGCAGCTTGTGATAATGAGGACCCATTTAGTTGGGTACCGATTGTGTCGTTATGATGAAGTGAGGTTGAATTTGAAGCCGGATGAGATCCAATAGCGCTTCCAACATTTTTCATTTGCAATCGTCGAACCATGTTTTCAAGCCTGCAATAAAGAAAAGAATTATTTTATTAATAATAGCTGAACTACTGGGTTAGTCTACTTTTGTAGTTTAGATAGTCAAACCCACGCTATTATACGATCCTCGGCCTGCTTCTTGCTGGCTATGGCATCCTGAAGTTCACGGCGTAGATCGATCGTGTCGTTTTGCATTTGCAGCAAGTGATCTCCATCACCTCCACCACAACCAATACTGCTACTAGTGCCAGTACTGATACATCCGTCATTTGAAGAGCTGCTCCTGTATGCGTTCTCCAATCGAAATGAGCCGCCGTTTTGTTGCTGACCATCATTTGTGGTATGAACATTTTGTCGGTCTTGCGGGCTTTTTCTTTGCTCTAATTTGAGTCCATCGATGGAAATTTGTTTTTGAATCAGGTTTCTGTCTGTGGGCACAGTCGTTCCGAAGCCATCTTCATAGTTGATTGTGCCGTAATTCAAATTCAATGTTTGTTTGTGGCTTTGAGTTTTTTGACGAGGTGTGTCAATCAAATTTTTGCGTATTGGAGTAGATCGGAGAATTTCGGCATCGTGAAGAATATCCGTTGATCTATTATTCAATACAGACGCTAAAATTGACCTGATATATTTGTTCTCAGTTTCCAGTTGCGCTATGCGTTTATTAGTTTCCTTACGGTCGCTTCGTAGATGATGCACTTGAGCCTATTGATAGAAAAGAATTAAAACTACACTCAAACATGCTTTCACTTAAGAACAACCTTTAATTCCTCAATATCCCGCATCATTCGAATATTACTTTCAGCGGCGGCCCAGGATCTCTCTTCAACCATCGCTTTCACTCTGATAGAAAGGATTGTTAATTTTTTGAAGATACTTTCAAGTTGTTGGACATACCTGCTTAAGAGAGCTTCTTCGCGTACTCTAGCTGCCTCTTTCACTTCGCGAACCACATCTGTCATGGCACCTGGTGTATACATGCCTGTAAGTATACCAAGACATTTTTAATTATGTTCCAAGTTGCATGTAAAACCAATTTTGTACTTTTAATATGATTATGTACAAATGATTAATGTTTTATTAATTTTTCTGCACTTTTGTCATATGATTTGTAAGAAAATTTTTGTACATTGATTAGATTATTAATGTTATGCATTTTTGATAAGATAAACTAATTATCAGTTTTTTATTGTTTTATCATGGTTAAAAACTTTGAACCATTATCTCTTTAATATAGTACAACTTTTTTTAGGATATTGAATTTACCTTCATAGGTCTGTATGATAAGTAAGTCGGCATAGAGAGAATTATTCTTGGTATTTTACTTATTCAAGCAAAACTTTCAAACTTGAACATTTTAAACATTAAGAAGAATGATAAAAACAAAAGATTTTACTTCATTTTTTATTCGGTTTGAGTCAGCAGTCGTCAAGGCAGCACGGATCGAGCATCGAGCAGCAAGAGTTTTTCAGCAAGAGTTTTTGCAATTAAAAGGAAGCTGTCTTTTTCTATTATTATAAGGCTTTTTTGTTTTAATTGTTACTGTTTTTCTTTATAATATAATTGTTTTGCTTTTTAGTCTTTCAATTACAACACTAGATAATCTAATTCTTTTTCCTGCGACAGTATTCCAAGTCCTGTCTTGGAATCTGTGGGTTGGGGGAAAGTGATGCCGCTCTCCGCGGCTAAATCTAGCATCACGCGGAAGGCGAGAAAAAACTTGCAGCGTTTCTGCGAGAAATTTGGGAGGGGGGGGATATAAAGAAGGAGTTCATCCTCGACTTGCTTGCTAGTTGCAAGATACAACTGCAAGTGCCGGAGGTCTCCAGTGACACGGACATGGATGAGGGTGGAAGTTCCACGGACAGTGGTGACTAGGTGGAGGCTATCGTAAAGCCTGAAGCCAGAAAGAGGCCGATGGTGTAATGATTTTCAACCTTTTTAAACGTCCGAACGCGGAACCGACCTCTCATCGGTTCTAGACGTTAAGTCTGAGTAGTGCCAACGGATGGTACCAACCGGTCAACCAATCCGTGCACCGTAACCCATTCACGCGGTGGCTGCTTGTCGGCCAGCTAGTTCGGAGAGGATTTCGGTCGCGGGTCTCCGAATGGGTTACGCTCATTTACATATTTTCAGCCACCTGTACACGCCCGTTTTCAAAACGCGTTACAAAAACAAAACCATACGGAGAGGAAACCTATTCTACGTTACTCCGTATTTGTTCATTAATCAGTCAAAAGTACCAAAAGCTAATTTTTATTTCGCGTTCCCGAATTTCCGACGCGGTACCGAAAAGTATGCTACTCTAACTCAACCCGACGAAAACTACTCTAATAAAACGACAAAACAACAAAGGTACCGCGTACCGCGCACGACGCTAAACCGACCTCAGCGGATTTTTCTAAACCCTACCCTCGCGACGGCATACCTACCCTGCACTTCCCTTCCCGCTGAAAAAGAAGAACCACTGAAAAGGAAAGTCCGTTTTTAAGGTTAGCAATTCATGTTATATTTATAAAATTCCTTGGTTCTTTAAAATATAAATACAATATTTTTAAATTTCATTTTCATTCGTCCATCATCTTGTTTCTATTTTTTTCTCTCTCAAAATCTACATATAGAGTTAAGGTGTAGTCGCATATAATGATAAAACTAGTTAGAAAAAGGAGAAAGTTGATTTCATGCAATTAAGACGTAGTGTGTGTGGGTTTGTTGTGTTTCCTATCGTAAATTACTCTTACAATAATCATGTTCACATAAAATACATACTGCGCGAATCAGTAGCAATAATAAACAATGACCAAAATGTAACGTTAGCGCTATGTCTGTAGAATGTTTTAATATTACTAAAATTATGCAAAATACAACTAATTATGTATATATGAATTCGCTTGTAACTTGCTTTTGTCCCTCCGTAGACTCTAAATATTTATATATATATATATCGTAAAACTAGTATAATATATTAACAATGCTTTTCCTTCCTCTAAGCAAGATTTTTTTCTGGGTTTTTGATTATACAAACAGTGCGTCGACTGATTTGTCCACAATAGAGTTCAGTGCAGCTCACCCCGTAACGGTCCTATCTGGCTTTGTATTCTATCTTACATAAATCTACTTTACTTCTTGCTAGAGACACCTTGTATTTTCATGTCAGGTCGCAGGACGTTGACTAAATTTTGCATATTTTTACAACACCCATGCTATAAAATGACTTTAATTCTTTTATCGCCGACCGCATTACTTTTCTTCTATCTTTGTCAAAAATTTTGTATTGAATCACCCTCGTTTCTTTTTAAATTTTTACTTTTGTTTTCTTATAGTTGTTCTGTACAAACTATCAACTACACCTCATTTTTTTTTGTATCTCAGCTTACTTTCAATATGATTACATTCAACTCGAAAATGTTGATTAGACATGACAACTACCTTACTCCTTAGCATGTAAACTGTGGTAATAGTTCACTAATAACAAGCAGATCATACAAGTATGACGCACATATTCGTACGCCGCGAAGTGGGACAACGAGCAGCCGCCATTCGGCTGCAATTTCCACAATCTTATAGAGATTTCACCCGAACTTTCGAGTTTTGCGTTCTCTCCAGATATAATGGCATGACCTACTTTTTGATACAATTCGAGACTGGAACGAAATAGAATGTATCCACCACAAGTCTTTGCTTCCACTGTTGATTCCTCAAGGACATCACCCCTTTTGTGTTGAATACAATGCGCCCTTTCTATATGTATATAATCATCATTCCATCCTTTCAATTCCGTATATCTCGAAGTATTTTCTCGCACCACACTCCTTTCGCTCTCTCAAATTATTATTTAATCAATGTTTCACTTAGCTTTTTTGTTCCATTTCTTTCCTGTTTTTCTCCTCGAGCGTCGATGGCAAGTGGGGATTAAGCGGTGGACGATTGAATTCTTGAGTTCCTGTTGGCAGATGAAACCTGAATGATATCCTCAGCTGGAGGTTGATGAAATTTTTCAATTCGCTTCTTTGCGGAAACCCCTTAAACAGAAATATCGATTCATAATTTATTTTCTGTGTGGCATCATTGCGCCTACCTTCCGAAACGGAGAAGCAACCAGCCCTCCGTTAGCTGCAGCACCACTAACGCCCGAAGAGTCCTCAAAAGGACATCAGAAACTCACTCCACTGATATCTGAGGTTATCTTTTTCTTTTTCCGCGTTTTTCCTCCACTGGTTGCGTCGGACTATCAATTTGACAACCTCCGACAAAACAGATGTGGACTGGGAGTCGTCGCAACTGACGCGGAATGGAACGCCACATGGCGGCAATGGGCATTTTTATTGGTCGCCAGTGGCATAGTTTTTTGATGGCAACTGTGGGGGGCATTGCCAGGGTTCGGGATCGGAATCACTTCGATTCCCGGGCGTAGGCGTCACATTACAGAACAAAGTATCGAACCAGCTGGCCTGTGCCTTTTACTTAGCCCAGGCCATTTCTCTGACCGGATCATTATTTGGTCTACTACGCAATTAAAAACAAGTTGGGTAAACAGACCTACGCTCATGTCAGAAGGGTTTTGTATTCAATTTGCAAAATGCAGTCACCAGATCGAATCACATCAAGAAACATGTCAAAGACGATTTTATTGGAGAAAATATGAAATACGAAGATCATACTATTATTAACAAAGTTGAACGAATTTCGACTTCTGAGGTTTTTTGGTATTGTTATACTCATAAATATCTGCCTTGATAATTATTTCAGATGTCCATTCGCGACGGAGGAAACACATTTTTCATGTATTTCCCCCCTGTGCCCCACTGAAGCAAAAACTGGCAGTTGAACAACTGTTTTGAAAAGCTCCCATAAAAACTTTTATTTCATACTCATATCAGCTACGTTTGATGAATTTATTTTTTCAGGGGCCACTCTCCTGTACTGTTATCATCGATTAATGGGCAATTTTTTCGAATCCTAGAATGGTTACAAAACCCTTTTGCTAGGAGCTCTCTCCCGCCTCCTTGACTTGTTTCACTTATAAGCATTAATTGTAGGTACTCAGCCTCAGTCATTCATTAAATTGAATCAAGTGTTCAAAGCATGCACCTTAAACGTTGAAGTTGGGAAAAAATAACTCAAAATTATTCAATCTTCGCATTTAAAACAGCCACTTTCTTGTTTTACGATTACTGATACCACCAGCTTAACCGATTCTCAAAGATATACATGACACCTATCATTCCTGAAATGTTCATGCAAATTCTAGCAAAACTGTAGTGTCTGAGTCGGTAAAAAGCGCGTGTTGTTCCATAGCCATATGTTGCCATAGTAATAAATGCAGCGCATATTGTTCCATAGTAATACGGGAAAATTCAAACCGCTATAACTTCGCTAAATATGATTCAATCTTTATGAAACTTTCAGAATAGATCAATCTTATAAATAGTCATCAGTGTACTGAATTTAATTGAATTTAAGGGCACCGTTAAGATTTTATTCAAGAAAACATAAAATCGATAAATCATACTATTACTAACAAAGTTGAGTGAATTGTTGTTGTTGTACTCATCAAGTCCTACATTCTTGATTTTTTTCAGATTTTTCGGATCACAGGTGTCCAATCGCGAGGGGGGGGGACACAAATTTTTCGTGTATTTCCCCTCCCTGTGCGCCCCTCAAAGCAAACTTTGCCAAACTTAGACCTGTTTTGAAAAGTTCTCATCAAGACCTTTCATTTGATACCCATATCGGCCACCTTCAATGAAATTTTTTTTTCGGGGGGTCACTCCCCTCTATGGGGAGACCCCCCTTAAATGCCTTATAAAATTGTTTCATATTTGAAATTTGAAGAGATCACCACTTTACACATACATACAAAATTTGATGTTTCTAGCTTAAGTAGTTTCCGAGAAAAACTGCTGTGACACACGGACGGACGGACGGACGGACGGACAGACAGACAGACGGACAGACGGACAGACAGGACGCGATTTTAGAAGGGTTTTGTAAAATTATTTTACAAAACCCTAAAAATGACTGACCAAAATGCAATGTTTATGCAGAAAATTAAGGGTACTGATCATATTTATCATCTATGAGCAAAAGATTCGGTATCTCCATCAAATCCTAGAAGAGTCGTAAAATAATTGGCATATTTCGTACGAAAGATCATTAAAATTCAATTTCTCGACATTAATGTACCATATTTTACTGTTATTATCTACAGAGCCCTTAAAAAGATTAGAATTCCGTACCGATACATATTAGTCTAATATGTTGTCTTTCGTTTGACACCCCTACAATCCAAATCCTTATATGCGTCGATCAATTATGGTGAAATATCGGGGTGAAAGACGGAAATTTTTTAGTTTTAATGGTCCCCGTTCAAAAGTTATGCGTGAACATACATAAAACAAAAAGAAACATACACGATAAACTGATAAAATTCTTTCCCTTGGAGGTCTGTTTTTGATTGTCATACTAATTCTCTGAAATGCAATTAGTTTTATTCCGCTATTTGATCCTTGATTAGAAAAAAATCCCAATATTTCGTTATATTGATCATGTGTTTCTTTAATAGATGATTTAGAAGAAAAGACAATCTTATGAGAATGAATATTAGAAGTAAATGTTTGAATATTTATAAAGTTGAAAATTAATTGTTGAATATCCAGGAGAAAATAATTATTTACATATATTATAATCATTGCTTTTATATGGAACGTTTTAGTGAGTGTGATTTGGTGCTTTTTTTGTTTAATTATCACAGCTTGCAAATTCAACTCGGTGCTTCCTTCTCCTTTTAACAAATTTATTAATGAAGCCTTATTTCGAAGGATTATATAAAACTATAAAATGTTAACTAATTAAATCAATAAAAATTTCTACCGCCAATAGTTTAATAAAATAGTAACAACTACTAACTAATAGCAATAAAATACACAACAACTGTACCTGAATGATAAGTCGGAGCAGGACTTTGTGCGCCGAATACAAAACCCAATGGTTGACTGTGTGTGCTTAATCCACTTAAGCTATCTCTACGGTGTCTTAAGCCCCAACTCGGAGCATGTTTAATTGCTTCGATTTCAACTTTGGAATAAAAAATACGAATACAAAACAAATAATTTCTTTTACCAAAAACACATCATTCAAACAAAAAACACTGCAAAATAAAGGAAAACGCACACACACAAACAATTTTGGTTCTTATCGTATAAAATATAAGAGTCGAGAAAAGTTACAATACTACAAGAAAAACACACGCATTATATTTATGAACAGAAAAAAATTAGAAAAGGAGAGATAGAAAGCAGTGGTACAGAAAATTAACAAAGTACAAAGAGTATATACCTTTTGTTTCGTGAAGATTTCGACAAATTTTCGAATTTGTTTCATGAAGCAAATTGATTTGTTCGAGGAGTGTCGCTAGTAATTTGTTGCTTCCAATTTGATTTTCGAGGCTTTTAATGTCGGGTGAGTTTTTACCACTCATTTTAGAATCGGTTTCGGATGGTGCAAGAAGACAAGGATCACTGAAACGTAAACTATCAGAAAAAAAATTATTATTGAACTGGATAAATGGAACTGTGAAGCTATTAACTAGGAGAATTTTTTTCTCCAGTTTAACACTTTTCATAATTTGCATTGGTTATATGTTGCTTTGCAGCTCGTATCACAAAATATATTTACATAAAAAGTAACCTCGGAACATCAATCAAATTCAACTACACGGCCTAATTGGCAAAAGTTCAACGGTTCAAATTATGTCAATGATAAAGAAATAGGTTTCTATTGATTCGTCACATGGACTTTGATCCTACCGAGCTATAATGGATATTTTTTTAGAAATAAATCAGTCAACCAACCTTTCAACTTCAATCTTTTGAATTAATCTGCTTTTTGTATCGTTATGGTCACAAAGTGAATGAGTAGATCTGGACTGTTGTGTGATCTACTGAGATGTTATTTGGCTTTAATGAGAAAGTTTTTTATGAGGCAACGCCCTAAACTGCATCTCCGTATTTTGCAGTGCAACTACCAAAATGTACAATACGAAAATTAGAAACAAGTGCAGCAAGTATCCATTACTTTACTAATGAAGACATCGAAAATGTTATTGAAACATGGGTGAATGGCATTGTTAACAGAGTTATCTATCATTGTGGGGGTCACCAAGTCTTTTTGCTGTCTTCCTTTTCTTCTTCGTAGCACCAAAACCCTCTCAATCTTTCTCTTCCTGCACAAAGCGCCTCCAACCGCGTCCTCTAATTTCAAAATCCGAGTAGCGGTGAACGGGTTCCGTGGACCAAGTTGGACTATCGTTTCTTCGGTTTCCCCAATGGTCTCCGCCCTTTAGACCTACCAAGGAATACCTTTTTGGGTATCTGTTGTTTGTCCATACGATTCACTTGGCTAGCCCATTGCAGCTTCCGCAGTCTTAGAATCGTTGGGACCTCCGGCTCGTCAAAAATTTAATACAGTGGTTGCATCGAATTTTCCATTGGTCTCCAACTAGCTTCCCTCCGATTATTCGCTACAGGACCCGTCTCTGGAAAGCGTTCAATATATTTGCGGATGCTTGGGTTAGGGTCCATGTTTTACGCCCGTAGCATAGCACAGGTCTACATAGATATGTATACTTGGACCTTTGTTTTCCTGTATATACAGCTGGTCTTCAAAATCGTCAAAAATGAATAAAATATTTTATTTGCGAGCTATATTCATCGGCGTATTTCGTCTCACTCATTATTGCTTTTTGTTATTTTGGCTTCTAAATACGAAATTTGTCGACATTTTCGATACTGTATTCACCAAGTGGATATTTGAGGCAATTTTCGTCCACAGTGTCATGAGTTTTGTTTTATTCTCATGGATTTGTAGCGCTACTGGCTTTGCTTCGCTGCCAAGTTTTAGGAAAAGTTCCTTGGCAGTTCTTCATGACCGTGACAAAATGTTGATGACGTCCGCAAAGGCTACTAATTAGTTCGACTTGTATAACAATGTACCTCTTGTATCAACAGGTAGTTTTCTTATGACGCATTCCGGAGCCAAATTGAATAGTGATGAGGCCAGCCCATCTCCCTGCTTTAATCTGATATTTGTGTCAAAGGTATCGGTGAGTTGGTTATTGATGCTGACTTGGCAGGTTATCGACGTCATTGTCATTTTGGCAAGACTGACTAATTTGGCTGGGAAACCAAAGGAAAGCATTATTTGGTACAGTGCGTTGTGATGAAAACTCCCGTATGTTTGATTAAAGTCAACGAAAATTTGATGTACGTCAATGTTGAACTCATAGCACTTCTCTGGTACCTGCTTGACTGTAAACAATTGGTTTATCGTCGAGCTACTAGCTCTAAAGCAACCCTGATACTCTTCAATAATAGTGTTGGCATTTATTACCATTCGGGCGTTCCATATTGCAACAAAATGGCGGCAAGGTTTTTCTTTGAAAGCAAGTATCTATTTGTTGTATATGTCGTTAAAGTTTTCTTGATTTTAGTGATTATGAGTGTCTGTATATCGTAGGTTGAGTACAAAACAAATATCTGAATTTTAGAAACAACTGTTCTAAAAACATTTCCAGCCATCTTTACTCCAGTTTTTATGTATTTTAGCCCATTATTTTAATTGAAACTGACTTTCTAGTACCTACTTGTATACAATCTAGGGTGAGCTATCATGCTTCCTTGTAGAGGTCCTGTCAAAGTCTGTCCCATTTTTTGCATGCAAAAAATGTGTGGCACCTAAGCAAAATCGACAGTCGGTGGACAGTGACTTACCAATCTTGTGCAGGTGACTGAAAGCACTCATACCCGCTTAAAAGCTGGGTCAGATAGACGTCAGTCTCGCTATGCCTTCGATTTAGCCACGGTCTTCGATCCGGAATGAGCCGCGAAATCTACCTTCCCTTCGTGCTATTCATCTAAGACTGCTGCCAATCGTTGAGTGAGCATTGTTTCTCCTCGCGGGCAATCGTCTTCCTCCTGTCTCCATTTTGTTTCAATGTACCTGTGCCAACACACTTCCTCACTGAGAGCGTCGTCTCATATTTCTGCCCTATACAGTAGCTCTAATCCTACGGCACTAATCAAGAGGCGTCAGGCGTATTCCTGATGGGTTGGACCCCTTACGTTGGCCATAAGTTGACTCAAAGCCGATACGGCTGAAGCAGCCTTCTCAGCCGTTTGCTCAGAGAAACTCATTTTGGGTTTATCAGTAGCCTCATGTACTTTACCGCTGGCTTCGATTAGATTAGTATGCCTCCAATACTCATTGTCCTTAACGGATTTGTTTTTCTCTAGAGCTAAGGTGAATTGCGAGCAGTCATCCAGTCTCTCACTCTCTCACACGGGGCATTAGCATATTTAGCCTACTGTGCGTCCAGCGACTAAAGCCGCAACATCATCCGCATTGCCGATCAAGCACGACTCATTTGGTTTTTTCAATCTCAGTAGCTCATTGTAAGACACGTTCCACGGGTCTGGACCAAGCACAGATCCCTGGACAACACACGATTTAACTTCAATTCATCGTTGGCTCTGTGCCATAAAGCAGGCTTCTTTCTGTCTTTCAGGTAGTCCTTCAGAAGTCGCATCAGATATTCTGGAACTTGAAAATCTAGCGGTGTTGAAAGAGTTCCTAACGTCGAGTGTCACCAACAAGACGATCCGTCGCTTCGTGCGGCCATATGCCTCTGGTTTTTGGACCGCAATCACCACCTCTGAAATCGCGTCAATAGTGGAGCGACTTGCTATAAAGCCGTACTGCCGGGGAGATAGGTCTCCAGCAGCACGAATTGCGTCGCTGGGTCTTCCCTTGATGAGTATCTCTAGCACTTTCCCAGACATGTCCACCATGCATAACAGGCGGTATGCAGATGTCGATCCGGAATCTCCTTTCCCCTTGCTGATCAGCACGAGATTCACCACCTTTCGTTCAGCCGAGAAAAACTCCGTCCCGTAGGCAAGCGTTGAATATGCTGAGCAGCAAGTCAGGACAATGATGATAGACAAGTTGCAACACGTCAGTCGGAACACCGTCTGGGTATGGAGCCTTTCTTGTTTTTAATAATAGGTCTGCCTCTTCCAATCCCGGCTGCGTGAAGAGTCGGCACCTGATTACTGTTTCACCGTGGACAGCGTCAACATAGTCGAGATAGTGCCCGCACTATCTCGTTGATCTTTTCCGCTTCTCGTCGATCTTTTCCGTAGAACACCATACTTCCGCATAACTAGCTTGTAGCCAAGGCCCCACGGATCTTTGTTCACATTCTCCACTAGATCTTGCCAGCAGCGAGTCTTACTGTTGTTAATCTGTTTGCGAAGGCATTTCCTGGCCGATTTATATGTTGCTACCCGGTTGCATGCTCGTTGAGCTTCGCGTTGTAGCTTGTGACATTCCCTTCGCCTTCTAGCGATTTCGGTCGATCGACGGGGCATAGAAGCGCTGCAAGCAGACGTGATAGTGCTTATAGTTGAGTTCACCATGTCTTGAGTTGCTAGCTCTTCGGTGCCCTGCGAATCTTCTGAAAACGGCGCACATGTCATGAACACCTCGACAAACCTCTCGACGACCATCCTTCTCATGTTCCCCGCAATCGTGGAATGTTGAGAACATATGCATTGGGAGACAGCATCACTGATTTCAAACAATATGTACTGATGATCACTGGCTGATTAGTCTTCTTATACTCCCTATATATGTACTCCGAGGAGAATGTCATGTCGACGAACCTCTCAACGTCAATCTTCCCAATGCCGCACCAAATTGTAGAAGGTCGAGAGCACAAACGTCGGGAGAAAACATCACGTATCTCAAGCAGAATGCACTGATGATCACTGGATTAGTAGTCCTCTAATATTCTCCAATTGTGTATCCTCCGCAATAAGGATTCCGAATTGAATGTCACGTCCATTATGGCTCCTTTACAGCCAATACCGCGACAAGTCGTCGGTGTATTTCCGGTATTTAGAACGACAAGCATCGTCCTGATCGCCATTTCTAGGGTTCATACGCCGCGGACCTGTTAAAGGCATGCCTCATTCGACTGCTTTAGCATTGAAGTCAACCCAATGAGCACGTTGTCAAATGCGTTCCAGACGGCCCCTCTAAAGCATTAGGCTTGGCTTTGAAAGATGATATCCGTTAGTTCGGCGTCAGGTACACACTAAAGAAGGTGGTCCCTGAGTACCGAATTCACACGAAACCATCCCCACGTCCCCAGCCTTCCGGCTGAAAATCACCATTCGGAACCCAGATGGCGGCAGTAACAGTTTCATCAGGATACCATGATGCAGAACTTTCATCGTGCTGTTGCTCACTCAGCAGTAAAAAGTTGACTTTAATGTTCCCCACAAACTGCTCAAGCAGATTTTGGGCGGTTAAACTGCCGTGTAGGGTTACTCGCAACATTCGGGTCACCGAAGTTCTGATTTTGTCTTGGCTAGCGCTTCCTGGAAAAACAAATATTTTCCGGATCCCAAGACGTGCCCGAGATCCGGTCATAGGGCAGCATCTTTGCAAAGGATACAGTGTACCCCCTTCGTACATTCTTTTGTTTTGTGTCCCACTTCAACACATTTATAGCATAGGGAACTCCTATCGGGTCCTTTGCATACTTGTGCGGTGTGACCATAGCCAATCCATTTGAAGCATTGACGAGTTCTTACTTTGCCCTTATTCAGAAATTGTTCGGCGTCCTTTTTGGTCAAATCAATGATGGGCATGTGTAGTCCCCTATGGTTTTCTGAGGCCAGCTTTGCTTTGATTCTGCCCACGCTAGGACGTTACCTCTTCTACCTCGGCCAGGTCCGTGACACAGTCTAGGTCTCTTATTTTGATCGTTGCTATAGGCTCGAGTGAGACTACAGTTGCGCTTTTACGAGGACCTTCTATACCGCATCGCAGAATGCTTCTTTATTGTCAGGCTCTGCTCCGGATTCGATAAGTATGTGGCCCGACCGTTTTGGTCGTACTGCTTTAATAGCAGTGTTGGTGTCTTCGGGCCTTATATTTCCCCTGATATCCTGCAACACTTCTGCATAGGATCGGCCATATTGGGGTTTACGAGCAGTGCCTGCTCTTGGAGTCTTCGTGGTGGCTTCTTTCTCTAGTGTCTCGCGTCAGGACTTTTTCTTGCTGGGCGTCCGTGCAAACTTTATTTTCTGGCATCTTTTGAAGGAGTTTCTTGTCGGCTTTCTTCGCTCCTTTTGTTAGCGCTGTCTGGAACCTCTAGTCTAGTGTTCCACGCCTATTAAGTGCCTCCCTCCTTTTATCCCGATCTCCTTTGATTAGACTAAACGCCATTCTTTTACTGATGTTTGATGGCGGAGCTATTTGCGCGTGCCCTTTAGGCTTGGTACTCAGCGCTTTTTTAGCGTCCTGCTCTTGTTCGGCCTTGTGGTCCTCTTCGACCTTTAACCAGTTCCTCCGATAATACTCTATGCGGTCCATGGGCTTTTCTAGTTCAAGGAGCCCATGCTTTACACTTTTGCTGATTTTTGGAAATCCGCATCCTGATTTTATTCCTTTTAAGACGTCTGCCGCTTTTCGGATTAGCCTTCCTTCTTGGTTTCGCTGGACGTCAATTGATATTGCGACCTCTTTTCTTAGGAGAGGTTATTAGGCTTCCGTTTCTGAGTATAGTATTTTAGCCACATTTTCGATGGTGGCGTTAAAATCGCACAACGTTTATCGGGTCACTCCTTTCTTTTTCTGCCGTGATCACTTTTTAAACCTCAGGAAGAAACGTTCGTATTGAGGTATTTAAGACCTTTGCTTCCATCGTTTCGGTACCGGTCATAGCAGTAATTTTGGGAATCTCCACGTACTTTATATTTTCTTTTACCGCGTAAACATCTCGCGCGTCCCGCAGAATTCCTGCTTTTCTTTTTTAGAACGCTCTGGAATTTGTTGTATCCGTTGTTCTCCACAGGAATTTGTGTCATTTTTGTCGTTATTGATACCGTTACAACGTGCTGTTAACATCGTGACTGCAACTTTTGATTTCGTCGCCATTGTTGGTATTTTTACTGATTTTTTTTGGTTTTCTTGTTGATTTATTTTTAAGTTTTTTAGTTGAGAATGCTCCAGTTTAATTGGGTCGTCTTTTTGGTCCCATGGTTATCTTTGCAGAGCAGGGAGGCTATGCGAGGTTTGACACATGCTCTTATGGGGACAAGTGCTCAGAACCAGACCACCGCTTATCGGCAGTCTTTCTCAACCGAACCTACACTACCAACCCAATGTGCGAACTTCGAACGTACTTCAAGGCTTGCCAAGGTTTTGCCGGGATGGAGACGGTATATTTGGATTGGAGTTGTTGACGCACGAGTGTCACCTCGGCGCTACAGTGCAAAGCGACTAGGTCCAAACCGCCATGTCCGCCAATCCAAAGCATCAATTCCAGTTCATTGTCCAAAGCGTAATCCATATTCAGTCATCTCACGATGATTTACATATCCTCAGGTCCGTGGGGGCGGCACTCCCCATAGAATGCTATTCCTGTCTACCGGCATTAACCCTACCGGGAATCCAAAGGGTCTGAGTGTCAAAAAAAAATAAATAAATTCAATATATTTTCAAAAGAAGAAGCTTTGTTTCAACCGTAATAATATCTGAAACGATCCAAGCAACTTCTTCCATCGCATATTAGCACACACAGCGATAAAATTGGCTAGCGGACTGTGCAGGTATGCATGCAAAACGCGGGTAAGTGCGAAATTGATAGATGCATGCATAAAGGATGTTCATTTGAATGTAATTAGTCGCGTAATAAAACGGCGATAACATGGACGCTACATTATTCGGCAAAACTGCTGCACAAAACGTAAGCAGAATACTAGTGTTTTGTTATGTTTCTGAATAATGAAATTGGTACATACATTTTCAACCCTTAAATAGTAATGTCTGATTCGATATAGTTGAAAACTCTAAAAAAATTTAATGCCTATAACTTCCGTACATATGATTTGATTTTAATGAAACTTGCAGAATATAGTCCTGTTATATTGGACTAACTTAAAATTCAATTAAATTTAAGGGTACGCAGACGATTTTATTGAGAAAAATGTGAAATATACAAATTGCAATTATTAAATTTTGTGGATTTCGACTTCTAAGGCATAAGTTGTTATTGCGCGCATGAAGAGCTACTTCCGTTATGTTTCGGATTACAGGATTTTTGGTATATTTCCTCTTTTCCTGCAACTCTGGATACAAAATCTGCTATTTGAAGATCTGTTTTAGAAAGTTCAACAACCAGATCTCACCGTTGATACCCCACATGACCATCTTTGGTAAAAAATTTGGTGGGACACCTTCCTATGTAGTTAGACCCCCCTTAAGAACCGCTGAAAATCCGCAAAATTTCAAGAGGCAATCACTTCTGATACGTTTTACCAAATTTGGTTAGTTTTTGAGATAAACTGCTGTGACATACTAACGAACCGATGGGCGGACGGATAGTCAGATCGCGATTTCAACAGGTTTTTGTAAGTTAGTAGGAACCCCGAAAAAATATCTAAAGCTTCAAGATCTAAGAACCAACGGATTTGCGTTTTAGCACTTTGTTCCGGTCTTTCTTCAACATAAGGGACAATTAGAGGAATCAATTATTTTGTTTGTTTGATATCAGCAGGCCAATTCTCTTATTTCTTGAAAAGCCGTCAGGCCTTGCTTCTTTATGGGAGCGCTATTCAAAGAAACAAGGCCCGACGGCTTGTCAAGAAATAAAAAAAATTAATAAGAAATTAGTAATTTTGTTCATTGTTCTTATAAGCACGGTTGTAAAAAAATAGACTCGAATAACAACATGTTAATTTATAAATCTATTGGCGTAGTTTTTATATTAAATAAAAAAAGTGTTTCCAAACATATGAACGGTAGCATATACTTTATATGCATATTTATGGCGAGCATCACGAGATGATTCTTTCATAAGTTTGTCTACCAGCGAGTTTCAAATTTCTTGTGATTGGCTGTTAGGCGTATTTTAAAAGAATACTTTTTATGTTGTTGCATAATTTGCAAGTTTATTGCCGTGCTACGAATGATTTGCATACATTCAACACGTTCTTGGATGATTGGGTCAATTCAAATATTAAGGTGAAAATTGTGAAGACTATCTGTTGAAACTAACATGACTAAAAAATAAAATAGTCTTAAGTGCCGCTGGTCTTGGGTTTTTATTCACATTAAGTCATTTTCTTTCTTTCTAAATACATTTAACTGTTTTTTTCAATTGGCATTAAAATATCTTCGAAATTTTAAGCTACGTAATAATTTCACAAGGTAACATTTTGAGCTCTATAAACATAATCCGAACTAAGCTGATCTCGACGAATAAAAAACTATCAGAAATTGGCAACATTATGAATAATGCATGTGTTTATCATTTATCTACATCAGTTTGGAAATTTGAGAAAACAATCGAAACAGCAAGAAAATACCAACCTTCGAGTAGGGTCGTTCATATCCATGTTGTCATTTGAATTACTTTCACCATTCGGACCGTAATTTACAAGTGGCGGAAGACTAGCAAATTCCAAACTTGGATCGTTTGGCAAGTGATGTGAATGTGATTGCATTTTGTTATTGAAATTAATGAAATGATGATGATATGAAGGAAGTTCTTGTGCTGCCTGCAACTAGAAAATAAATGGTTGGTAGCCTTTATTCACATATGTGAGCCCCACAGCGTGTATGCTTACCTTTTGGAAATAATAATTTATTGAGTTTGGCGGTAATTGTGACTTGCTATTGTTGCAATTTTGCGGCGAACCTTTCTTATTTGTAGTAAAGCTTGATGTGTTATAGTCAAGGAATTCCGATGATGAAGATAATTGTGGCCCGGCAGCATCTTTCAGGCAACTTTCCAACCACTCGTCCAAATCTTTTCGTGATGCAGCATTAGGAGGAATTGTGGCATTTCTGGATTTTGACTTTTTCCGCTTCACATTATCGGTAGCTGCAATGAAAATCAATACTTTAAATTTTGTTTCATAAAAACAGCTAAAATCTTATTACTATGTTAAGCAAACGCAACTAAACTCAAAAACTCAACGTATGAGACGACACATGCGACTTCCCATCTGCGGCCCGAATAATAGAAATCACAGCGGTGGTACCCGGCGCTCCGACAACGGAGAAAATCTTACAATCCTCAACAATAATTGGAAAATTATACAGTAAGAAAAATTAAATCTAACTTCTTTTAATTCAATTATCTTTCGAAGTGGAATTAGATTTATGGTTTCTGATGGATTTTGTAGGCTCGTTTAAATCTTATACTAATTATTTTTTTAAGAAAACATTTTTATGAGTTTATAAATTGACCGATTTAATTGTAGTGTACACATGCTTTAAACGCCGACTGTTTTTTCGTTTATCACATTCAATGAGAAAAGATCAAGAAAAATTTGCATCTATTTTTAGGAGAGAATCTTGAGAGGAGCATCTTAGCTGTATGTTTCCGCTACTTTAATGCGATCTCAATGGCGATATACCATTATTTTTTTTCTTCAAAGAAATATTGCTCCAATGCTTCATCGATAGCTGTTCAACGCATAGCTTGGCATTTGTTCGTATGCTAAAAGAAAGACTTAGAACTATCTTTTACTGGAAATAGATAAATGATGTTTGTAATACTTCTAGAAGCGCAAGAATCCAGCTCAATAATTTCTAATGCACATAGGAATCTTGCGGGAGCCACTTGACCTAGCTACTCGTATAAAGATGATGGCTTTATTTACTTCACTATTTTCTTAAGACATTGCCAATATTACTCCAATGCGTGGATTAGTGGCAAAATCGCAAGTCAGAACTGGATTAGCTAGAGCAAATAAATACATTTGCGCTCATGAGTGCGAGGAAGAGGAAGAAGTAAACGATGCCACGCTATTTTGGCGTTATCTATATTTAATATACCTGAATTGTATAGCGGTAACGTAGCGAAAAAGTAAATAATTACATTGTGATATTGTTCTTTACGTAAGCCGTTATTAACGTTAGTTGCTACTTCAATTCGATTTATAAATATTATTGCCGTTTTCAACTGATTTCAGTTTACATCATATGTATAAATTTTATTTTGCTTTTAATCATTGAATTGTAGCCAGTAAAGGTTTTCACTTTTATGATTAACAAACTCTCAATTGCCTACTTGAACTAATCACATGCTTTTTAAAGAAGGCATCAATTGTGAGAATGAAATCGAATTCCTTTGAAAGCACAATTTCGGCATGATTAAGTTGATTGTTCAAAGATAGCGTATCTCAACAATGTTATTGGCCTTAATCAGCGCCAGAGAAAAGAGTTCAAGCGTGGGAGTTATTGATAAAAATTCACAGATAAAATTGTTTACAAAAATATGTATACTATATACATACATACATCCATATGGAAATATAGGGTGGCCCAAATGCAAGTTTCTTTTTAAAAATGCAATAAAATGAACAAAAATTTGTTTCTTATATTTTGGCTTTATTCGCAAGAACAAACCTTCCCGTTAGTTGTGAAATACAATTTCATTTATATGGCTGCCACGGCTGACGTGACCGTAGGCTATTCTCTCAGCCCAATTTTCCAAGACTTGTTGATGGCTCCGGGCCCTATCTGAGCAATGGTTCGTTGGATATTCAATTTCAGTGCTTGAATCGATTGTGGATTTTCCGCATAACATCGATCTTTCACAGCGCCCCATAAAAACAAATCCAACGGTGTAAAATTGAAGGTTCGAGGTGGCAAATTGACATCGCCAAGACGGCTGATTACACGATTTCCGAATTTTGTGCGCAAAAGATCGATTGTTTGATGAGTTGTATGGCGTGGCGCGCCATCCTGTTGAAACCAAAGGTCAGTCAATCTCCGGCCATAAAAATTCGGTTATCATGCCTCTGTAGCGCTCGCCGTTTACCGAAACAGCATTTCCAGCCTCATTTTCAAAGAAAAGCGGTCCAATGATGTCACCACTCCAGAATCCACACCACACTGTCACTCGCTGAAGATGCATTGGCTCCTCGACAATCACGTGTGAGGTTTCCGAGCCCCAGATGTGGCAGTTTTGTTTGATTACATAGCCGCCGAGATGAAAATGTGCCTCATAAGAAAAGATGATTTTTTGAGGAAAATAGGAGTCCAGTTCGATTTGAATATTTCCCAAAGTTGTTCAAAAGTAAATCGATTCATTTCGTTCCGCGGAAGGTTAGTACACTAACATAATATTGAGTGGGAAACAACTGTCAGTGTCAAAATAACATGTGATTTAAAAAGGAACTACTATGTTACGCACCCGGTATATATGGATGTGTGTAGTCCGTGTGGCTTAGTGGTTAGAGCCCTAAGCCCGGAAGCCGAAGGTCTCTGGTTCAAGTCTTGTTGGCGTCAACATGATTTAGTTCGAGTGTTTCTTCGGACGGACTATAAGCCTGTTCAGTTATGATACGTGCTGGTTTAAAATCAGAATGTATCGCAGTTGGGTGGACGGACACACGGCCAAAGCGTGAGAAATATACAGGGTGCGCCCGTAAAATCCGGAAAAAACACGCAGTTTATAATAATTATTTATTTCATATAAACTAACATTTACCACAAAAGTTATATCTTAATTCTAGGTATTCTCCTTAAATTCATAAGTCACTGTAACCCCCGCTTGCTTCAATCACTGCTTTAATTCTTCGCCTGAAGCGCAAGTACACCTTCTCTAACTGCTCTCGTTGTACATTGATGAATGCTGCTTTATCAGCGGCCTGTAGGGATGCAACATTAGGATGTCTGGACTTGCTAGAAACCCACTCAATAACGCTGCTAACGTAATAGTCCAGGGGGTTTGAATGTGGGCTGTTGGGAGGCTAGAATCGGATGCAACCCGCGGCTTCTTCAGTGAACACAGAAGCAAGCGAAAGCGGGCAATTCTTTTTGTTTTAGCAGCCTCGGACAGCATCTGTCGCACCTTTATTATGTAGGACGGGTACCTCAGGTGCGCTTCGGCGATTCTACGCATGGAAGCCTCACATATACCCAAGATGGCCGCCATTTTACTCCCAGAATCCTCCGAAATGAGGTCTTGGGCCCTTCGAACAACTTCCGAGGTCCTTACCGTCTTCTCCTTCGCATGAGTCTTCCTTGCTGGACTAGGAGAACCTTCCTCACAATTTTCCACGGCCGCATACTTCTGACCAATATCGTAAACTGTGGATTTTGGATACCTTGGCGACCGTTCAGCGCGAAGACTTTCAATAACCGCCGCTTTCCGATTTTATTCTGCACTCGATCGCACTAATTCCGCCATTTAGAATTCACGCGCGAATGCACACACGTCTATTCAGTTGAAATGACAACAAATGACTGCTGTCGTTGAGATCCAGTAAAGCGACAAATTAATGTGGAGTTTTTTTCGGATTTTTCTGACGCACCCTGTAGATATAACTGGATGAAATTTCATATTGGGGAAGGGTATTGCTACGATGTGTAAACATTTATTATCTCACCTTTAGATTGTACTGTCACAAAAAAGTTCTCTGTACTATAATTTATATGCGACACGTGTTTTTTGGGTTATTTTTGCCTCTTGATCACGAACAGGAATTCAAAATTGCGCAAATACATCACAGGAACTTGCTGACCTCAGAAAATAGGTCATAGATACAGTTAATCTCGGTTATAACGCACCGGTTCATAAAGAACCCTAGCATATAACGAACAAACTTAGCAGGTCCCATCTAATTTCCACTATTTTCCTCAGAAATAGTACTGGCTATAATGAACTCGGCTATAATGAACGATCGTTTATAGTGAACCTAATATACGCACAATTGGGTCATAATGATCGGATATAACGAACTTTTCGGTAATCATTATCGGATATAACGAACTTCTGGGTCATCATTATTGGATATAACGAATAAATCGGATGAGTCACTTTCAGATAAGAAGAAAGTAACCCTTGGAACGCAACCAACTATACTGAAAACATTTAAATCGTTTTCTACAACCAATGTTTTTGCTTGTTCTGACCGTCCGACGGTAATATATTCTTCGAACCATAAGCTTGTTTTTTCCAATGTAAACCTTAAAGAGGTGAATCACATGTGTTCACTAAATGCAGAAGCGTTTCCAGATTGGCTACGAAAAACTCGGTGATTTTAGGAACAATTGATGAGATCCCGAAATTACATATTAGAACGGTACCGTTTGGGGAGGATCCGCGTCGTATTGCTTAGCAAGAAAGTTCCCAAACATTTGCTGTTTCGACAGTGCAGATCGACACTCAGAGGAAAAGTCAGGAGTAGTGCCAGCTCGCCCAAGCGCCTCAAATCAGACGCAAAACATTCCCAATCCACAAAATTCAAAGCATTTACTTGCTCAAACTTTGGTCAGAATTTTCTAACCTACACGCGTACACTTTTGTACAAATATTATGCATTTTTTTTGTTGATTGGCAAATTGATTATATTAGTATATATACATACGTAATAGGACTATTATTGTTTCGTTATATCAAGTCATGTTACACATTTAAATCATTATCATCATAACTATTCATTTGTAAATGTAAATTTTTTTAACCAGAGTAAACTCTAATCTAGAATAAGCTTTTAAATGGAATTTATTGTTATTTGCTCGCTAGGCTTTTCTATTTTTAACGAGCGCATTGTTTTCGCTTACCTTCATACGCAGGTCATATCTCAAGTCAAAATAGGCAGGCATTTCCTACGCTTTCATCAGGTCTCTTAGTTAGGCGTTGATAAATGCTATTGTATTTTCAAAAGAAAAGGTTTTATAGTAGTCAGGGCCCAGACAAACATTTATAGCCGCGTTGTACAACCACAATTAATATTTGCAGGACAGTAGGGAAAAAAAGTGTTGCAACAATTTTTCCTCCCTATATTTGATATGCCAGATTTACTGTATATATAATTTAGGATAGAGTTCGGATGAAACTTATAGCACCATAATGCAATCAATTGCGTATAGAACCTTGTTATCGCACGATTAATTTGTATGAATCTGCCTGAAAACTTCAGAGCGATTAATTTGCATGTTACCATTTGTATATTTATTACGATGTGCATCTAGCGAAAACGCCTGTATTTAATAATTCTTGTTCTTGAACTTACATGTATTTCTTACTATAGAATTTTTTTTTTTCTGCAGCCTCAAATATTTGCACTTAAGTAGTTTTCGACACCGGATATTTAAATGAGCATACCGATTGGTCTAGTTTTGAAAACTTAACTTTATATTCATACATATTTTAGTGAGTTCTTAAAGGCGAGCATTTTTTTTGTCAATTTCTGAAAAATTTTGGATTGGTAATACAATAAAAACCATGAATTGCTAAATGAACAACGTCGGTCTTTTCATTTTGGCTCTTTCTGACCGGGTACAGGACCCGATACGGTGGAAGGCTTTTAACACACAAAAAATGAGCTAGCCATCGGGCGCGCTGTTAATGTAATTTAGTTTCAGGGACTCTTGCGAGTTGAGTGGCCTCTAGTCAAGGTGCCTTTTTATAGCATAGGGTTAGGTGATCCGATTGCATAACTCTATGACATAAATTGGTCACCGGTATATTTCTTTTCTGATGGGAAGGCTCATGCTGGGTATGTTTTTGTGAGTTTTCCACTCAGAAGGGAAATATGTGGCCGCTGCTACGTTTTTGCATCTTGATCCGGTTGGGCGGGTGCGAGGAGGCACCACCACCATCCGGTTGCTCCACTCTTATTTGTGGGCCATGAGAATCGTCGGGTAACGACGAGGTTCCCCTAAGTCCGTCTGTTTTGGCTTGTTTCGACTTGTTCTTTGAACAAGAAATTCTTTCCTCTTTGTAGTTACCTACATACATTTTTTTCGACTTCAGTCGATTTGTTCTGTTTTTTGAGACCCAAGAATTCATGAATGCGAAATTCTTTTTTTAGTGGGCCCTTGTGCTGGGGGAACGAACCCGCCCCACGACACCGCAATGCTAGCCTGCCAGCGCATTCATGCGTCCCCAGACAAGGGTTTTCTCGGCGGATATTAGCATCTTCTTTCGGCGAGGCAGCAGACCACCGCTGCAGTCCTTTACGGACATGTATACATACCGATCACTACACTAAGATTGCTGCCAATCCTTGAGTGAGCACTGTCTCCCCTCGCGGGCAACCGTCTCCTTTGCGTCCTCATTTCGACGCAAGTAAATAGCGCGGCGCTTTCTAGTAAAGAGGGCGACAGGTATCACGCTTGCAATAATTCACCGCCGAATTAGAGACTGTCGGATATGAAGATGCAATCCTCAGTGCTCCTCTTCTCTGTACATGCGCCAAGCGTTTTCGGTATACCTCCTTACTAAGAGCGTCACCCTATATTTCTGCTCCTTACAGTAGTTTTTACCCTACAGCACTCATCAAGAGACGTCTTCTTGATCGGTTGGGTCTTCTTACGTTAGCCATAAGTCGATTCAGGGCCGATACGCGCCAAGCATCCTTCTCAGCCGTGGCTCTGATTTCATCAAAAAACCATCTTCAGGGATGTAGCTCGTTTTGTGCTCAATGGCTTTGTTAATAAGCAAAATGTACATTATTGGTCAGCAACAAACCTACATGTGGTTCCGCAAAAAATTACTGATTGGGTCGTATTTTTTCGTGGATGAAAACGACCGTCATTTTACCGTCAATGGAGAGCGCTATCGTGTTATGTTGGAAGATTATTTGTGGCCAGAATTGGATGAACTTGATATCAACGATATGTGGTTTGAACAAGATGAAGCCACTAGCCAGACAGCAAGCCTCAGAATCGATTTATGGTGAACATGTTATCTCGAGAAATGCTCTGGTCGAATGGCTGCCTCGTTCATGCGATCTCAAGCCATTGGATTTCTTTTTATGGGGCTATATCAAGTCACTGGTCTATGCCAACAAGCCAGCAACTATAGACGAGCTCAAAGACAGCATCCAACGCGAAATTGCCAACGTTCCGGTTAAAATGTGCGCAAGAGTGGTGGAAATTTGGGTCCAAAGAATCGACCGCTGCAAACGGGCTCGTGGTGGTCATATGACCGAAATCAAATTTCATTCATAAAACGTAATGTAATTTGAACTCAATATCTCAAATATTTCTGTGTTTTATTAATAGATAAAATTGTTATGTCCTCAATGGAAAACCCTTTACTGTGCCCCGTATGCGTATTTTGAAAACCATCGATATATGATCATGATACGAAGGAGCTTTCAACAATGGTTCACTATTCTATGCATCCGCGCCGTTCCTAGTGCAAATACAATTCGATAATTGGAGGAAATAATGTGCCTCTAGACTCGTGTACCTAGATTCCATTTTTAGGGTTTTGTAAAATAATTTTACAAAATCCTACTAAAATCGCGTCCTGTCTGTCCGTCCGTCTGCCCGTGTATCACACCATTTTTTCTCGCAAACTACATAAGCTAGAAGCATAAGACTTTGTAAGTAGGTGTAAAGTAATGCCCTCTTCAAAGTTTCACAAACAGGAATATGGGTATCAAATGAAAGGTCCTGATAAGAACTTTTCAAAACAGGTCTCAGTTTTGCTTTGAGGGATGCAGGGGAAGGGTAAATGTACGAAAATATTGTTTCCCCCCTCGCGATTGGACACCTTTGACCTGAAAAGTTGCAGTCGATTGAATATTTAACAATTACAACAGTAACATGTGATACTAGGGAGATACACGACCTAGACACTACAAACATAGTATAGGAATTTTGATAAAAAATTTAGAAATGGTTTGTAATATTGATGTGTTATCATGACGGGGTCAAAATACTTGAAACAAAATGGTGACCAATTTAAAAACATAATAGCCATAATAATTTTTCGAACTCAATTTATGGAATTTGTATATTAGTCAAGTTTTGATATGCAGAATATAGGAGTATTGTTTGATTTACTAATAGTTTTACAAAACTCTTCAGGCAGGAGCACTCTCCAGCTACTTCTACGTGTTATAACTAATCAAGCTGCTTCATTCGTTTTGTTGCACCCTGCATACTTGGTTCTGCCGCTACCTGTGCAAGATGCTTTCTGGGACTCCGTTCATATTGAACTGATATACCAACCATGTTCCAAGCAAAGTAGAAAAACTAACACAATACGCAATAATGAAGCATCGTTATAATGGTTATAAGATAATAACAAATCTAATAAAATTTCACAAAGATATTTGAATGTTTGCTTAATCAGACGTTACTTTTATTCCTCCAAGCGTTTAAATTATTATTCTTTCTCCTTTTCAATGTACATATTTAACATATAAAACAAAACCAAACTTCAAATTCCAATCACAAATAAAATCTATTAATACAAAATAATAAAGTAAAATCTATTAAAATTATTACAATAATTGGAGGGGTTAAAGTCAAAGTGGTGTAAGTCAATTGACGGTAGAAGTTGACTTAGGCACAGAAATGCGATGTAGAAATAAAAAACTGTTTATAGAAAAAGTGGAGTAAGTCAGAGCTTCACTCATGTCGTCGTTAGGATGGCAGCACAAGTTAGACTGATAATGGATCATCTGTTTTGTTGATAACTGAAGTGGCGTGAGTCAGACTTACACCAGTGTGGTTGTAATTGTTTTCATCGAGTGTTGAATGCATGCGTGAATACTCAAAGAAACGATGGATTCTGAAATAAGTTTAAGGGATCCGTTGGATGAGCTGGAGTCCAGTGATGAATGGGAGCGTGTACAAGGAAAAAACACATCAGAAACAGATGATGGTAAGTACCTTCTCACCTCTCAGTTACTCACCGACTAACTTATTTTGTTGCAACTTTTTTAGCAAGTACTTACATTAGATTATGCCTTAGGTCCTTTTGGTCTATTATTCTCTGAATAATAACACCTTTGTAATCGGTTCGGGAAAAAAGAAAGGAAAAATAGAGAAAAAATGCATGAAGAGTGATGTTTTTAGTGAATTTTCTGTGATTATTGAAAACGGTCGGGTTGAGTATCGTTTTTCACGTAATTTTGGATGCTGAATCGAGGCTTCTCCTGCAGTTTTTTATTTCGGTAGTAAGTGTAACAAGATGTTTGTTGTTTCAGAATCAGAAAGAGATAAAGAGGTCGACGGCGGACGCAAGCGCAACCACTCCAGCGAATTTCCTACTGCTGGAACTTCTGAGAATCGAGAAAACGCTCACCCGGGAACGAGGAAAAGACAAAAACACGAAAGTAAAGCTCAAAAGCGAAAGCGAGCACGAAATTCAGGGCTCCCGTACGTGTCCTCTAGAGGAAAAGAAGTGGCCGGTAAGCTGTATCAGAACTTCGATTGTAAATGTAAAAAAAAGTGTGTGGAGAACGTACCTGAAGTGGCGAGGCGAGAAATTTTCGACACCTTTTGGAAGCTGAGCAGTTTTTCTGAACAAAACGTATTTTTATGTGGTTTGATTGTGCAACAGAAACCTAATGTAAGACGCCCACGAAGTTCAACGAGAAATGCAAAGTCCGTTTCAAACAGCTTCAGATTTCAAGTCAGAGGCAATAGCGTTACTGTGTGCAAGCGTTTTTTCTTACAAACACTTCAAGTTTCGGATGGGCGAATGACAAGGGCAATACAAAAAGTACGAGAGGGTCAACAACCAGGAAGTGATGGCCGAGGACGCCATCCCCCCAAAAATAAAACACCGGAGGCTGCCATGAATGGTGTGCGTGACCACATAGACTCTTTCCCATCGTATCAATCGCACTACAGTAGATCAGAGAACCCTAACAGGAAATACCTTCCTCCTGATATGAATGTACGTACAATGTATGAACTGTACAAAGAAAAGTGCACGGAAGAAGGTGATATTCCTGTTTCTGAAGCCATCTACCGTCGAACCTTTAGCAATGAGTTCAATTTGCATTTCCACCGGCCTCTCAAAGATACGTGCACCAGATGCGATGTGCTTGACAAGAAGATTGAAGTGTGTGAAGATGAAGACGAATCTACAAAGCTGAAGGCTGAAAAAGAATTACACCTCAGAAAAGCCGAAAAGTTGAGAGAGGCTAGAGATCGGGACACAGTGGAAGCACGGGAAGACGAATCTTTCTATGGTCTGACATTCGACCTCGAAAAGGCTTTGCCATTTCCTGTTTTGACGACGTCCGTGGCTTACTATAAGCGGAATATGTATTGTTATAACCTTGGCTGCCATGAACTTGGAACAGGTTTAGGCTTCATGTTCTGCTGGGATGAAACGATCGCTTCTCGTGGGTCTCAAGAGATTGGTTCCTGTATCGTCAAACATTTTGCAGCAAGAGCGTCATCTGCTAAGCACATAGTGTTGTACAGTGACGCATGTACGGGCCAAAACCGTAATATTAAGTTTTCTTTGTACCTCATGAAGTACATACAGGGCCCTCAAAGCAATGCAGAAATTATCGATCAAAAATTTATGGTAAGTGGCCACTCTTTTCTACCCAACGACTCTGAATTTGGATCAATTAAATTGTACGCCAAGAATAAGTTGATTTATACTGCAGGCGACTGGTACAGTATCATACTGAAGTGCCGAAGGAACAATCCATTCATGTTCACGAAAATGGGCCGAGAGGATTTCAAATCTGTTGCAAAGTTGGAAAATTGTATCACGCGAAGAAAGAAAAATGAGAACAACATTGCTGTTAATTGGTCGAAAATTCAGTGGATACGAATTTTGAAAGATCAACCTTGCACTTTCTTCTACAAAGAAACTGTGAATGAGGATGTCCCATTTTCTAAACTTAATCTAAAGGCAGCAAGGCCCGGTAGGCGACATTCTCTGGTCACGTTTCTCAAGATGTTTTGCACCCAAGGGGAAGGCCTGTTACCGAGGCTAAAAAGAAAGATATGCTTGATCTTCTGCGATACATTCCACCAGTGAAACATGATTTCTTCGTTTCCCTGCGAACCACTTTTGAAACAGGTGAGGAGCTTGTAGATGTTGGACCTCTGGAAATTGTGGAAACCACAAATCCTGATGAAATAGACTGAATCCGTTTTGCAATGTTAAAAAAATCAAGAATCCATTCGTGATAAAAAATTAAATTGTTTGTATTATTCTTATACTTTGTGTAATGTTCAATAAAAATGTTTTTGAGAAGTGCAAGTCAACTTTACATCATTTTGTTGATGTCCACAGTGGTGTAAGTCTTTGGTTTTAGGTCATACAGTGGTGTATGTCACAGGCTTTGGTAAGGCACAGTGGTGCAAGTGACTTTGGTTAGTGTGTGAGGTACAACTTTTGAGCAAAAAAAATTTCAAATCAAGCCTAATCAGTAAGTTTGTACCTACGTAAAACCTCTAAAACAATACCATCTCAAAAACTTGTCTACTGAATTAACTACAATACCTTTTGCATTATGCTAATTTCCTAAAAACGATGATAAAGTGACTTATACCACTTTGACTTTAACCCTTTCAATTATAGTTACTACCACGCAGTTTGCAAAAATAACTTTTTACTCAATAATTTTATTAACCTGGCTAATCAATCTGCATACGCAGCTGCAAGCAAAAAACTCTAATTCAGCTAAGTTTCTTTATAGCCTGCTGAAACGCGCTTTATTTCAAAGTCAATACATAACATTTAATCATGCAAAGGACACATTTTTACTGAAAAAAGTTACATAATTATTTATTAAAATACTTGATAAATTTGATTGAAATTAATTGGCCCGAAGAAAAGCAAATATGATGCACAAGCCGCTAGTTACGATTTGCTAATTCGAATATTGAATTTTTATTTTCTCAATATGCGGGAATCGACCTCGTTTTCTAGGTTAGAATTGATGAAACTCACGAAATTTATTGTTCTCTACACGATTCGAAGATGCATAATTAAACATAACAAATTAACAAGTTTCTTCGCGGACGAGCAGCTAACTTTCCCCATGTATACCATTTTCTCAAAAGCATTCTTTTTAAAATAATGAAAATAAATTTCAGATTTCGATCTTGTACTATTTTATGATGCTAATTAGTCGGCTAGCACCAATCCAGGAAATCTTTCCCAATTCGGAATATGCTGAATCATTTAAATGAAATTTAATCAATGCCGAATGCTCTCACATCGGCTTGCTGGCTAGTTTAGCTACCTCGGTTGACTAAACTCGAGCGGATGCTGATTGGATCAGTGGATAAATATGTGGGGCAGCCATTTAATAACAAAAGCAAAAAAGGTAGAAGTTAATGCTATATGCTATAATTCGACTTTTAGCTGAAAAGAAGCTCGATCGGCCTATGGAGGCAGACCATCGGCAGAATATTCACACAATCTTTTGTATAATAGTTCGTGATGAGCTGAACGAACAACGAACTATTGTGGAAACAATGCCGCCACAACAAAATTGACTCATTAGCGCAGACGCGGAACAATCGTCTCAAAACAGTTCCCCGTTTATTTCATAGCGCGATATTACGCAAAAATTATTACTAACGCCCATGTGAAATATTTCCGCTAGTTCTTCGTCTCGTTCCCATCGTAGGTTAACGAAGTGATCATAGTAAGTAGACGGAATGGATGCAGAAGAAGAATCAACCTGCTGACTTACTGACTGCGATCCATGAAAGTCATGTGGGCAGTGCGTCTTCGCAGTCTTCAAAGGAGGAACGACAAATGCTTACCGTGAAGTAGGTGAGATGAAAGTGCAAAGTGCGGGGAAAATATCTTTATTGAAATTTATTTGCTAAAAAGATTGCGGTAATGACACAAATAGCAATAGCAACGACCAAACAATGGGATGCCATTTGGTTGTGTTTTTGTTCATAAATAGCAATTGTCCACAAACGGTTATTTATCAAGTGTGCGAAAAATGATGTATGAGTATTTAAAGTGCAACATATTATTTTTTAAGGTCTTTAAAATCATGATTTATCGATTTTCGTTCCTTTTTGCGTATAATCAAGCAATTGGGAAGAACAATAGAAATTGTTTTATTTTGCGAAATTAACGGTAGCATTTCTTAGATGGATTTTGTTAAATGAAAATGTAGGTGGTTGTTCGGGTAAAGGGTTAGATTAATGTTTGTCTTATTTCCTTGGACAATTAAGATTACCCGCTTTAGCCGATCCTGCTCTCATCTCCTTAATGCCAATGTTTAGAGCTGTGCAAGTATGAATTGAACTTCTTTAAAAATGAATTCCTACTCTTTTTAGGACTTAATATTTATTAGGAAACTAATGATTTTTGGATCTCAATACAAATAAAATTTTTAAATAGAGTTTTAGTGTACCCGAGATTTAGCTGTGTTGGATTTATGATAGTGAATGTGGGCAATGCAAGGTTTTGTACAATTGTAGGATCGAATTATATGACAGATCGAAAGCATTTTTCCGGAATAAAGTCAGATTCATTTGAAAAGCCGAGGAGACAACGTGTAAGTTTATTCTATCGTTAGCCAGCCTTACAAAATTCAGGTGTGGGGTAGAATCGACTGTCCTGGAAGTGAGTCAAATTATTTTTAGTGAAGAAAATGAGTATATTGACAATTGTTGAAAGAATAGTCATTGTAGTTAACGTAGCGCCGCCAGACAAAAAACCCTTAAACGAAATGAACTGTCATGTAATATTCACTTGACTTGTGTTTCTTCCATGAATAAAAGTCAACAGGTTATGACCTCAGTCCCAAACACGCATGAAATTTTAGTGGTTTTCTAGTGGAAATAGGAAAATCAAAATGGAAAAGCATAGCTAGTAAACTAATATACACCGAAAGATTGACAGATAAAAATTTCGATGCATGGAAGGAACAGATGAAAAGCGCTCTAATCATGATTTATGGGAATACGTGTCGGGCGAGGCTACAAGACCGGAAGAGGCAACGGCATTGCATACCTGGAAAGTACAAGATAGAAAGGCTTTAGTAAGGATAGAATTGAAATTATCTGCGACTCAATTGTTGCAAGTAAAACGAACGGGAACTCTTCATTAAATTCATCAAAGCACGATACCGGCCAGGAAGATGGCTTTGTATGAAGCGCTAATGCAGTGCAAATGTGGCGAATTCGAGAAAATTGAGAACCATCAAGCAAAGTTTTCGCAAATCGTGGATAATATTTGAAAGATCGACATCAAAATGAATGACGAAATTCAAGTGCTGACATTATTGAATAGTCTTTCGCCCGCGTATAACATGTTCAAGACGTCGCTCCATACTCGTTATATGCTTCCTAGCTTAACGGAAGTAATATCTATCGTTATGGCAGCAAGTGCTCAATAAGCAAAAGACAAGAGTGATCCTGAAGAAATTGACAAGCCGTGAAGGGTAAAAAACATAAGTATAAATGTCATAAATGTGGAAAGCCAGGACACTTCGCAAAAGAGTGCCGATCTGGAAAACAGAACAATAAATACAAAGCTATCTATTGTGCATTGTGCTGTCGAAAGCAAATCTTAGGATGTTTCACCTAGAAGTTTTTCAATTGAGAACGATTTTGGAAATATTCTAAAAGAATTTCTAATAATCGCAGCTGCACCTAATTTCAATGACTCTATTAAACATATCGTGGTCCATTACATACACATAAACGGATCACTTCCTTTTGCAAAATCACGTCGTTTGGACCCTAAAAGATATAAAGAAGCACATTTAGAATTTTCTTATAAAGTAGAATTGGGTATAAGTCATCCTTCTTCTTCACAAGTCTCCTCACCACTTCATATGGTAAGAAAACAAGATACAACAGATTGGCGACCATGTGGAGATTATCGCACTTTAAATGCCATAACGATTCCAGTCCGATATCCTATACCACATATTCACGATTTTTCTCTTGTTAGAGGTATGCAAAAACTTTTCAAAAATCGATCTTTTCAGAGCTTACCATCAGATACCAATTCGTGAAAACGATATATAGAAGACTGCAATTATGACTCCGTTTGGCTTATTCGAATTTGTGCGAATGCATTCGGACTTAGAAATTCTGCACAACCCTTCCAACGTTTCATGAATGAGGTCTGTAAAAGATTATCGTTCGTATTCGTTTGTACAGACGATACACATTATATTAGGCATATAGTAGGAAAAAGTAATGTCGTAGCAGATTATCTTTAAAAAATAGAAAAACTCGAAACATAGGAAATGCAGTCATTTCTCGAAATGACTGCATTTGCAATCAAAGTTGCAAAAAGAAGACTCTGAACTACAGTAATTAATTTCTCCTAGCAGTTCAAAATATTAGAAGACCCTACAACTAGTTGAATTGCCTGTCGAGGGAGAGAAAATTTGGTGTGATAATTCCACGAGTAAACTTAGATCATATATTCCAGAGGCCCTTCGTAAGGTTTGTTTCGATAACATCTAACCTCTCACATCCCGGTATTAGAGCTACAAGAAAATCAGTAGCCTCGAAATACTACTGGTCTAATTTAAATAAACAAGTTAATCAATGGGCCAGATCTTGCATTTATTACCAAAAAGCTAAGATTGTTAAGCACACTAAATCCGCATTCGATTATTTTTGCATACCTTTAGAAAAATTTCAACACATTTATGTCGATATTGTAGGACCCTTACCGCCATCAAAGAATAACATTTACATATTAACAGTGGTAGACAGATTTAGCCGTTAGTCAGAGGCATACCCTATAGTCAACGCAACTGCCGAAACTATCGCAGAAAAGTTGGTTATAGAGTATTTTGGTCGATTCGGTATACCAGAAACCATGACCACCGATAGAGAAGTACAGTTTGAGTCAAATTTATTTAGAGAGCTCATGAAATTTTTAGGCATAAAGCGAATAAGAACTACGGTATACCACCCGCAATCAAATGGCATGGTAGAAAGATTTTACCGGACCCTTAACGTCTCTTTAATTGCAACGTGGAATACCATTCACTGGAGTGAAGCACTTCCAATGGTTTCATTAGGAATAAGAAACACAGTCAAAGAAAATCTGAGTTGCAGTCCAGCCAAAATGATGTACGGTTAAACGTTAAAACTTCCTTCAGATTTCTTCATTTATTATCAGAAAAATCATGAAAATGATCCTATATCGTATACTAATGAACTTCGGCATGCAATGCAAACATTTTTTGCAGTTCCTCCAAGATCTAAAAAAAGACAAACGAATGTTACATTCCTAAAGAACTTATCAGAATAAATAAAGTCAAAGCTCATTTATCGCCTCGCTATGAGGCCCATATGAAGTTATACGTCGATTACGAAAATACTTTGTCGTTAAAATTAGTTGTAATTATACAAGCAAAATAAAATTTATCAGTCGTACCAATTGCTACTAGTCAAAAGAATTACTAATACATAGGCCTAAAATACTAGTAAAAAGCAGTTCATTCTCAACCGCAGATAAGGCAACACAAATTGGAGTGAATATAAAAAAACGATTGAAATGTGAACAAATAAAACTTAAAATCAAAAAGGGTAAAATATATATATATACATATATATATATATATATATATATATATATATATATATATATATATATATATATATATATATATATATATAATATAAAGTTCATAAACACCCGCATAAAACAAAACAGTGTCGACTTATAATTATCGTACATGTAGTAGGCACTACAGACTTCAGTGCTGAAGTCATACAGGTTGAGTTAGCATCGCATGAAACAATACGCGCAAAGGGACGGACGGTCATTATCAAAATTGACACGGGCCCTCCTATATTACAGGACGTTTTGTATATGCCTCACTTGCGTACAGCAAAGCAGCAGAAGCTTGCTTTTGTGTGAATACGGCGATTTCAGAGAAGAATTAATTTGTCATTAGGGCTAAGAAAGCAAGTGATCTTCATATCGTGTATCCTTAAACGCAGAAATCATATGCATGTGCAAAAAGTGGCATAGGAGAGTGGGACATTTGTTTTATAATAGCTTAGGAAATATGAACAAGCAAAATTTGGTGAATGGTCTCGAACGTGTGAAATTTGTTGATAGTGACTGTCGTACATTCGTTAAATGGAAAATCGCCGCCAAACCATTACAGCCTTCAGGAAATAGAGCTGATATGTTTTGGAATTAGTTCACACAAGCATTCGCGGACCATTTTGTACCATGTCGCTGGGATGCAAGGTATTTACTAATTTTTACTGACAATAAATCGCGATACACAAAAGAGTTTGCAATACAATCCAGGGACGAAGTAAATGGAAAAATTCAACGAGTTTATGCGAAGCTAGACGGGCCAATGGCGAATACGATACAGCCATGAGGTGCATGAAATTTTTGACGTGCTGGAGGTTTCAACGATTGTAAGACTGCGGAAGCTGCAATGAGCTGACTACATGAATCGTATGGACGGACAACGGATACCCAAAAAGGTATTCGTTGGGAGAACTGAAGGGCGGAGACCACTGTGGAAACCGAGAAAACTCTGGTCTGACTCGGTCGACGAAGAAAGTTCATCGCTGCTCTGATTTCGAAATTGGAGGACGCGTTCAATGGATCGAATCAGTTGGAGGTGCATTTTGCAGGAAGCGAAGGCCCGAGAGGGGCTGTAGCGCTATGTAGATGAAGAAGAATATATTCGTGGGATATTCTGATCAACAGAAAGCATATCGCTTTCTCGATAAGGAAGCTAACGACAAACACAATAGTCGTGACGAACATTTTGTTGAACAAACGGCGCCTGGAAGGATTGCATTGTATGAGTTTTTGATAAAAGGGAAATAGGGGAAGCAAAGTCAAAAGTTACTACTTCGAAAAAGGAAGAAGATAGTAACACCAGCGAATCCGAAAATGAGCAAGACACAATATTAATTAGAACTTAACAGAAAAGTTGAAATCGAATCTTGAGGCGAAGTAGAATCGTTCATGGAAAACTTCGTTTATACTCCGAAAGCGAAAAGGAAACGCGGACGATCTAAGAAAAAGCTTACAAGCTTGAATGCGTTGATAGTTAATGAACCAATCTCCTATGAAGACGCTCAAGGACGTTTCGATGCAACCTAATGGAAACAAGCTATGCAGGAGGAAAAAGATGCATTAATTAGAAGAAAACCTGGGAGCCTGAGTTTATATAATGAAACGAAACGAAAACGGGACGATTGAGAGGTATAAGGCGCGCTTAGTTGTGAAATGATATGCGCAAGAATCCAGTGTCGATTATTGTGAAATATATTCTTCTGTTACACGTCAATTCAACAATCAGACTAATATTGGCACTTTCGATGCACTATAGCTTAAAAGTACACCAACTTGATGTGAAAAACTCTTATCTACCTGGACAACTAGAGGAAACCATATACGAGGGCGGTCCGATAAGTACTTAGCCTCACCGCCTGATTTTTAGAAAAATGGAGAAAGAGCAATATCGGCCGGTGATTCGATTCTTGTTTTTGGAAGGGAAATCGCGCAGCGAAATCAAAGCGCGCTTGAATGCTGCATACGGTGACTTTCCTCTAACTACGGCGACGGTAAAAAAAATGGTTTAACAAATTTCAACGTGCGTGGTTGCACGTTGATTTTTGATGAACCACGCCCAGGTTCCCTGAAAACGGCTACCACGGAGGATAACGTGACAAAAATCTACGAGCTCGTATTGGCAGACCACCGCGTGGGTCATATCCTGCATGAAATTTTGGGCATGAGAAAGCTATCGGCGCGATGGGTGCCACGTTTGCTTACTCTAGACAACAAACGCAACCGTGAGATCACTTCAGAGCAGTTTTTGACGCTGTTTAAGCGCAATCCGAAGGCGTTTCTGCGTGGTTTCGTGAGCGTCGACGAAACAGTGGATTCCACCCGGCGAACGTGTTCCGAACAAGGCAAAGATTATACTATCGGCCGGAAACGGGATGTCTACCGTTTTCTACATAGACAACCTGGAGAACCGCAAAACGGTCTTCTACTATGACGAATTATTGGGCGCATTCGACGCCGAATTGTAGAAAAAAAGGCCCCATTTTGTGAAGAAAAAAGTCCTCTTCCGCCATGAAAACGCACCGCCTTACACGTCCGCCGTCGCTATGGCCGAATTGGGCTACGAACTGCAACCCCATCCACAGCATAGTATACTCAACTAGTAACCACACTCCATCAACCCTCCGGAAAAATCCGAACACGAGCCGAACAGCGAGCCATAAATCTTCGGTAGCAGGTAGGTAGGTAAATGCTGACGCGAGGATTGGCGCGAATATAAACATATGCTTCGATGAGAGATTTCAGGATTACCATATCTCAAAAAATCAATAACTTTGCAGAAAAACAAATTCGTTCCATGCAATCTTTTAGTTTTTTATCAGGATCTGGCAGCACTCCTATGGTAAATGAAAGGTGTGGGTACTAGTTGAGTGTACTATGATCCACAGTTTTCTCCAGATTTGGCCTTCTTTTTGTTTTTAAACTTGTAAAAATCACTCGCCGGGCAGAAATTTGATTTGAATGAAGAAGTCATTGCTGCCACGGAGGCCTACTTTGCAGTCCTCGAGAAACATATTTTTCAAGCTTGTTAAAGTGTATCGAGTTAAGAGGAGATTATGTTGAGAAATAAATCGCCATTTTTCCAAAATTTTCGTTTTTTCTTTGGTAGGCTAAGTACTTAAAAAGGCCCCATTTCGCGAAGAGAAAAGTGCTGTTCTACGATGACAACGTACCGGCTTACACATCCGCCGTCGCCATGGCCAAATTGGGCTACAAACTCATACTTTATCTACCGATTTCTCCAGATTTGGCCTTCATCAAAATGGTATGGTACCGAATGTCACATTAGAAAGCTACGTCGATCCTGATAGGGGAGGATCAACTAGCGATAGACGATCCTACACCGCTTACGTATTTAGGTGGTTTAGGTTTCACTTGGAAATCAAAGAAGCAACCAACAGTGGCACTCAGTACAACGGAGGCTGAATACATGGCACTCAGTGAAGCAACCAAAGAAGCTGTGTATCTTCAGGGTTTAGTGAAGGAGATTGGCTATGAACAACTTGTGGAAGCGCCAACGTATATTCGAGGTGACAATCTTGGTGCATTATCTTCTTCTTCTTAGCACTACAGCGCCTCTCTTCGCTTCCTGCAAATAGCGCCTCCAACTGTCTCAGCCCATTGACTGCGTCCTCTAATCCCGAAATCCGAGCAGCGATGAACTGCTTTCGTCGACCGAGTCAGACCAGCGTTTCCTCGGTTTCCCCACTGGTCTCCAGAGCTGATTGGGCCAACGGAAGTTTTCCGAAAATATCTTTAGGCTCCGATGTTCTGGAACTGTGCGGAGGATTAAGGAGGTTCTTGAAATATGATGCCCCAATTTCCTTAATCTTGGTTTCATCGCGATGATATTGCCAATGACATCATGACAGAGCGTGATTTTGGGCTGATAACCACGTTTTAGGCTTTTTACTAGAACTCTTTATGCTACGGGCAATACCCATGAATACTTAGCAGTATACTAGCACACTGCAAGCATTTAATAATGAAGCTTTTATTTCATCCCCAAAAATTATAATGGAAGATGTTAGCGCATTGAAGGAACAAGCAAATCAAACTGCAAAGCTAGACTCACTCAACTGGTTTTTGGGTGAACTTGCATAATATGTGAGTTGCTCACAAACCAACCGAGTGAGACTAGTTGCTGCGCGATTTGACTTGTCGGGTTAGACTTGGTCCGTTGTCCGGTTTGGATTGCCGTCGCGCTAGGAGAGTGAAGCTCGAGGTTGGTGACGATTTTTTTGACGGTTTTCGGTTTGTTTTGAAGTTGGTCACGGGACTTACAGTGGAAAGTTTAATTCATTTCGAAAAACGAATTTTGCTTTCTTCCGTGCTAACTCTTGTCATCACGTCGGGCGGACGGTTTATTTTTCATAATTTGCATACCCAAGAAGGGAAGAGCGTTTTTCGTTCAGTGGCGTGTTGTTTCGTTGCCTGAAGAGTGACAAATGGTGTTTGTTTTGCACGAAAGGAAATGGACGCGATAAGAAACGCTGTAAAAAAGCATCAAATTATCAAATGGTTGGTCCGTGAGGTAGTAAGACCGCGTGGTTACTTGTCCTAAGCTCATTATCCGCGATCTTATAGGTGGGAATGCACTCACCCTGTCTCATGAATTGTATTCCCTCTAAAAGGCGTTCGAAGTGTTGGCAAGATGGATTTCCATCGGAATGATTCCATCGAACAGCAACTTCGAAACAAGTGCAATTATTGTGAATACATAAATTGAGCAACGAATCATTTGAGGGGGTATTTCGTGTGCACGTGCAGGGTGTACAGCGGAATCCCGCGGCAACCGATCTTACAGCCGGTGAAACTGCCATTACCAACAATGGTTCTTGCATTGTGTCATTTTTCCGACTTGGTTGGTGATAACGGCGTTATTATATCATCAATCTGACATCGACATCGTTGTTGAGTTGGAGTATGTGTGAACGGGATTAAATGACCTGTGCAAATAAAGGAGAAATAAATCAATGAAAGATTTATAAGTTTCGAATTGTTACGCGTGGTTTTTAGCCATTTTTAAAGAAAGGGTGTTTGCGGTTATATGGAATGCGGAAACAATCACTTGCGCCTATGATTCGCCAAGTGTTTTGGGTCTTTCCATTTCAAATTATTAGTTTACTGCATCCCTCTGTTTTGTCATTGCTACTGTGACGCATACAATACTGATGAGGATACTGAAAATTATTTGTTCCGAACGTGATCGAAATTAGAAAGAGAAAGGCACGACAATGTTCAATGTAATTGTGATTTGAATTATTTTAATTGGTACTTAATGGAATTACAGCTTAAAAAAATTCTAAATTTATACAATGGAAAACAACATACATATGGTTTGAATGTCCTCATACGTATCAGTAGGTTACAATTAATAGCCTTGGACAAGATAGCAGTGAATTAAAATAGAAATATGATGCTGGATTCATTACTTGATTTTCGAAAAAGTCCTTAAAAGGTTAAATGGATGTTTTGAACTATAGTAATAATTGTAATTTTATTAACATGAATTGGAGCCCGGCCAGTAAAAGATCCCTACATTATAGCAGGACAAATCTTGATCGCATTATTTTTCATATATTATATTGTAAATCCTTTTATTACTTCATGTGCGTACCGATTTCAAAGTGTACCAAAAATGTGTTAGAAAAGCTATGAAAGAGCAAAATATTGAATTCAAAGAAATTGATGCCCGATAAAAATAAATTAATCATTGCTTTCAGTATTCACCTGCGGCCCTCGAGTACTAGCGGATGTGTAGGTGAGTACTGTTTTGCTTTTTGTATTCATCACATTGTACTACATCTTTTTACATTTCTTCAATATTATTACATTTTTTGCATGCTTCATGTTATTAAATTTTTTCATACGATTATATTTTTATTACATAATTTTACATTTATCATATTATTGCCTTTTATTATATGTTTCATATTATCAACTTTTTCCATATGAGTACATATTTCTGCTTATTTTCAAATTTATTACATCTTACTACAGGTCAGTACATTTTTGCTACTTGATCACTTATAGTATACCTTATCGCATTTTTTTATTATAATTCCCTGTCGGGTAGGATATTTGGCGGTCACGACATATATGCCAAGTAGATGTCACTGACCACAGTACCGGTGTTGCAGAATCGCTGTCAGAGGATCGCTGTCAAAGCCAACTCAATCTTCATCTACATCTGAATGTACTCCGTAATCTTATCAACATAAATGGCATCAGCCATCTTGAATTATTATTAAGTTTTTTTACTTATTATTTTCGATACTCCGACATTGGTGACCCCGAGTGCAGTAACGCGCAGAGTTTCGTCAGGATTGAGTACCCGATAATGTCGCATCATGTGCTAGACAGCGTTGTTCCATTTACAAGCCAGACCTCGCACTACGGTCGCATGCCGGATCAGCGACATTTACTATGCAACAACCCGTCGTCGCCTCGACCCGCATCCGATCAACAGCCACCACCGCAGCATCCACTCGCCATTACCCCAACCTCATGCCACCGTATCGGGAAATGTCATCACGTGCCGTCATACCGTATCGTGAGTTTGTTCGTGATATTCTGTTTTCGCGACGATATCAGTAAGGGGAGAGTACTGTGGCGGTCACGACATATACGACAAGTGGGTGTCACTGACCACAGCAGCGGTTTTGCAGAATCGCTGTCAAAGTCAATTCACTCTTCATTTACATCTAGTCGAGTCTGGACGTACCCAATGTACTCCATAATCTTATCAACGTATATGGCATCAGCCATATAGAATTACTATTATGTTTTGTTACTTTATAATCAGTGAAATAAAGGAATTATTTCCGATAACCCGACAGATCTTATACAATCGACTTTGTTTTAGGAAACGCCTGTTTTTTACCTATTGCAATATTGCACTTTTATATGAAAGGAACGAGTATACATGTTCAGTAAAGTAAAACAAACGGGACGATAAGATCACTGGCTATCTTGTGTATTGTTGGCCATAGAAGAAGGAAACAATTGGATTGGCTCAGCGGTTAAAAGCATACACCGAAACATTTACATTTTCGGTATTCTTAAAGACTGGAAGGATTTTGAATCACTTTGGGTTTCGATTTCTAACACGCAGGGCACGATTAATCATTTTTTGTTGTTAGTTTGAAATATTTCCTACTCGTGCACAGTCACACCTGATCTAATAAGGCATTTCATTAGCAGCACATTAGTTTTTTTTCAAGTTCACTGCGATTGTTAAAGTCAGGCCTGCGCATACAGTAAAACAATATGAAACGTGAAAACATTAAAAACTGGATCTTCTTCTGTATCCCTGAGAGAGGCAAGGAATTGCAATGTCAGGGAATACAGGGCTTTCGCGGCAAGGGATGCTAGGTCCCTGAAGATGGGCTTCATCATCTGGATTTCGATTTGGTTTGGAGGGTACGTGGGGACACCAAATCCACTCGGTTGCCCAATTTTCAGGTTTTAACTCCGGTGGAAACGAAAGGATGATTCGCGTTATCAGTAGGGTAAGCGGGATATGAAAAGACTCCCTTCGGTTTTTCATCAGGCCGAGTTATACCTTCAATTCGTACGCGTGAAAGTATCTTTGGAGCATGGTCCTAGCGTTGGCGAGAAGAACCCTCCCAGTAACCCAGCGAAAACCACCTGCCAGCACGCGTACGCATCGTCAAGCAAGGGCAACTCAGCTGAGTTCGGTTGCTTTTATAGCTCGCTGCAGAAGCGGAAAATCACTACTTTCCTTCACGGACCTCTTTATCAACACCCTTAAACATTACAATTGTGCTGTTTAAAATAAAAAGGATTTATAAAACAAAGCTAAAAACAATTTTATTAACAATTCAAGGGTAGTGTTAAACCACCAACCGTTGATAAAATTTCAAGAATACTAGATGCAGTTAAACTTCCTGAAACTCATCATCGAAGCAAAACTAGTAGGGCTACAAATAAATGAAAATAAAAAAAAGCTCATGACACAGTCGAGGAAAAATACCTCAAATACGCAAAATATCACACTTGGCGAATATAGTATAGTATCGAGTTCGTGTATTTAGGCGATACAATAACGAAAACCGGTAATGAAAGAAACGAAATACACCGAAGAATACAGCTCGTAAATAAAATATTTTATTCAGTTTTGAAGATCTTGAAGACCAGCTACATACTCGTACACAGGAAAACAAAGCTCCAAGTATGCAAATCTGTGATAAGACCTGTGTTATGCTATGGGTGTGAAACACGGACCCTAACCCAAGCATCCGCAAATAAATTGAACGCCTTTGAGTGAAAGGTCCTGAGGTGAATAATCGGAGCGAAGCTAGACGGGGACCAATGGCAAATTCGATACAACTATGAGCTGTATGAAATTTTTGACGAGCCTGAGGTCTCAACGATTGTAAGACGGCGGAAGCTGCAATGGGCTGCCCACATGAATCGTATGGACGAACAGCGGATCCCCAAAAAGGTATTCGTTGGGAGAACTGAAGGCCGGTGACCAATGGGGAAACCGAGGAGACGCTGGTCAGACTCGGTCGACGAAGACAGTTCATCGCTGCTAGGATTTCAAAATTGGAGGACGCGGTCAATTGACCAAGACAGTTGAAGGAGCTACTTGCAGGAAGCGAAGGCCCGAGAGGGGCTGTAGTGCTAAGAAGAAGAAGATGCAATTAAATTAAATTTACCCCTGAAAACGAGTAATTCTTGATAAACAATTCTATTTTATATTTCCGTTTGATTTGTTAAAATCTTTGAACCTTTACTAGTATACACTTGCCCGAAAAAGTATCCGTACAAATGCAAAAGAAAGCAATATATTAGGAAACTCATGGTTAAAGAAAGCTGCTACATTTAAATATTCAAGCAATAAAATTTATTCACTAATGAAACTATCTTTTCTATAAATTTTTCCTGTGGTATTCCTTTAAAAACTAGAATTTACAAAATAAAAGCAAAAAAGTGTAGTAACTGAGCCCTTGACGCCCTACGCCACTGATGCCGATCCATGTACCCGACGCTCCTGACTTCGGCGGTTCAGGAGCGACTTTTTAACTACTCACCGCCACTGAACCTTGATTGACATGTGTCAAAAAGAAAAAGGGAAGGAGATGACCTCCGGTTCGTGCTAATTTGGAGTTCAACGCTGCACTAAATCTCGGCGGTGCTGATCCCGGCTCTAAAATTTTAGTGACAGTGGCAGCCGTCCCATAGTTGGATGCTTCCCGGACATCATCCCGGATTGCGGATGACTGCGCCTCCACCATCGTTATCTGTCGCAGACGAAAATCCTGCCGTTTTCCACGACAAGCGAAGCCCTTTTAACTTTACAAGTAAGTTCTGTAACAGATTTTTAATACAGCTCGTCTAATGTTTCCTTCCCTTTGAAACAAAACAAAGGAAATTTGGAATTATAAAATACATCAATTCTTCACTCATTTACATGATTTGAGTTGAATTTTAAAAAGTTTTTCGTAAAATAACAGAAATAAAGAATATATATCCATTTTTTACTTAAATTATGAATGCTATATATATATATATATATATATATATATATATATATATATATATATATATATATATACTCGTAAATATATATATATAACTCTTAAAAGTCAACTTTTGGAAGTGATAATACAACTATGAGACAAATATTTGTGTTATAATGATTATAATAGAATGACAGAAAAAACACTTCGAAATGAAAACAGAAATAATAATATAAGCAACGCGAGAACAATTTTCAAATTTGATAAAACCAACGAAATTTGTTAGGATTAATGAAAGTACAGATAGTTTGATACAGAAATATAAGGAACAAAAAGGAAAAAAACCAGAATTTTGCTAAAACTTACGAAAAGAAAAGAATTGTGTGTAATCGTTAAAATTACAAAACAAAAAGCCAAAATGCTTCAAATACGCATATTTCACACATACATCGTAATTGACTTAGTCCTTAAGATAATTTTTACATTCATATTAAACTTTACCTTTTTTTCATACGTACATTTGATGAAAGTAACATTTCGCTGTGACTACATATTTTGTGTTAATTTTTTTACTTTATTCGATTACATTATCCCTCGATGAAAATATTTAGCCGTTACATTAAAAGTATATGCTAAACTTTCATACTATATATGTAGCATGATATATGCATTGATGTGTATTGTTATGTGTGAATGGATGTAACTTGCAAGTTGGAATCTTGATTGTGTACGTTTATGTGCATATACAACCGGAGATATTTTTTTCTTCTCAAAAGTGATGAATCGATAAGAGAGCAAGAACTTAACCTGTTAATATAGTGATAACGATTTAAATTTATATAATAGCAGTATGTTCAAATTTTTGACTTTATAACTAATATTTCGTTTTGGAAACATTTTAACCGACCTTTCCAAAAGAAATTTTTGGATTTTTCTGAGCCTGCAATAGTTTAGCTCAATTTCTTTTTGTAAATTGTTCTAATAGCTTCCAGTGTATGTTAACAAAATTTGCAACATCAATGCCTTCACCTCCCTACCACAAAAAAAAAAACATCTCTGATAACCGACAATTTGATTAGATCTCACTTAGTTCAAGCAAATTTCCCAATAAAATACACTTTTTCTCAAACAATTACAAAGAAACCAAGGGAAGAATTCGAGAAAGCAGATCAGGAATCAACAATTTCTTTTCCTTTATTTTCAAGGGATTTTTTTATTGTCTTGGTTATAATTGTAAAAATCAATTGTTATGTATAGGAGATACTTCAGCTATACTTATCCTTTGCAATATATATGACACAGTGTACCAAAAAACTAAGATCCATTTTACCTAGACGGTATGAAAAACATTGTTACGAAATTGAGTAAACAGAATTATGAATTGCTAGGCTAACGATGTCTTTCCTTTCCAGCAAAAATCTTTCTTTTCCAGCAGGAAATGCGAGTGAGAGGTGAGTATGCCGCCGATATGGCAGGGTTCCCGTAATCCGCGAATGGTCGGTTTCACGTTGCGGTTGGTACGCGATGCCCCTAGCTTGTGGTTGCGTGTTTTTTATTAGCGTAGATTTTTTTTGGTTTTTGTCTTCGAGTAGTATATTTCGGGCACCGCGTCGGTGATCTTCGGGAGCGCGTATTTTTGGCGGTTGTTTTTATTCATTTCCTCCGGGATGGGAGGAGATGCATTTTAGAGTAGTCGATGGAAATTGTTTGACGCGTTATTAATTCGGGCATGTGAACCGGAGGCTGAATTTTTGTATTTCGGACTTAGTCTGCTCGCGTAAGACCCGCAACCAAAACACCTCTCCGAACTAGCTAGCTAGCCAGCAGCCACCTCGGAGTAGATTAAGAGTGTCCGGACTTGTTGACCGTCCGTTGTCACGTTCCAAGACTTCACTTTAGAACCGATGAGAAATCTCGACGTTTGAGACGTGTGTGAAGTAAAATCATTATAAAAGCCTCACTTAAACGAACCAGAAAAAGTACCCCTACACGACAATATTAATTTGAAATATTCAAATATTTTATTACATATCAAGGCTTAATAACTTGTCGGATAACCATTTCTCTCAAGGACCTTCTTAAGTCGATTTGGAATGGAATGAACGAATTGGGCTGTGTCCTGACTGGTAATTTTGCTTCATTCATCAACGATGACGTTTTTCAGCATTTCCTTCCAGGTGATGCTGTGCTGATAGATCCTGCGCTCCAACAAGTCCCACAAATGCTCAATGGGATTAAGGTCTGAGGATTGGGGCGGCGTACACACTTGATGTTTTGTGTTGTAGAGCAACCCAAGCTTCACATTGTGTGCTGTGTGCTTGGGATCATTATTTCTTTCTGGAAATCAAAAAACAGAAATCGTCACCAAGCCTCAACTGCTGAACGCTTTGCTTCAAATTCGCCTTCAAAATATCACGGTTACCGTATTGATCCCTAGTTGATTCTATGAACACAAGTTGGCCAATTCCTTCTACCGCCATACACCCCCAGACCATCACACCACTTCCACCATGTTTCACTGTTGGAACGAGATTTTCTTTTTCGAGGGCAGTAGCGCTCTTCCGCGATACTAACTTTCTTTCTTTAATGCCAAATATGCAAAATTTGCTTTCGTCAGAGAATATAACCTATTCTCAAAACTCTGCTGGCTTGTTTATACAGAGGTGGCCAAAAGTGATCGGACAATACAAGAAACAAGCAATAAAATACTTTTACGAGCATAAGCTTTGAAATGAAATAAAAATTTTTCCCTTATATAAAACTCACTTGTATTCTCAATTAATTGCACAAAAAAATAAAACAGAAATAAAAAGAATTTCACAAGAAAATTAACAACTAATTCAAATTCACATTGCATCAAGTGGACAAAAGTAATCGGACGTTCAATTGTAATACTTTTCTTTCTGATGATTCCATTAGAACATAGGCTTTTAATATCTAGTTGCGTATCCTTTTTGTTTTATAACTTCTGTTAACCTATTGGGCATAGACTGTACCAACTTACGGGTAACGTCCGGAGTAATGTTGTCCCATTCTTCTAATAACACCGTCTTCAGTTGACTTTTATTAGTAATGTGATGGTTCCTTATTTTTTTATCCAGATTATCCCAAAGATGTTCGATGGGATTTAGGTCTGGGGATTGCGGTGGTGTTTTTAATTGACCAGGAGTGTTGAAAAGGAGCCACATACGAACATCATGAGCTGTATGCTTTGGGTCATTATCTTGCTGGAACAAATAATGACCATCAAGACCCAATTTTTGTGCACTTTTTTTCAAATTTTCTTTCAAAATCGACAAGTAACCTAGTTTGTCCATAGGTTCGTCAATGAAAACAAGTTCTCCTACACCGTTGGCAGCCATGCAACCCCAGACCATTACACAGCCACCTCCGTGTTTTATTGTATGTTGAATGTTTTTGGGATGAAGCTCACTATTTTGAGTTCTCCACACCAACAACCTGCCGTCGGAGTGGTAGATATTAAACTTACTCTCATCAGAGAATATTATACGAGTCCAAAAGTCGAGCGGCTTGCTTTTAAATTCTTTTGCAAAGCATAATCTTTTCTTCTTATTAACTTTGCTAATTAGTGGTTTCTTTCGAGGTACTCTCGCTTGATAACCAGCACGGCTGAGAGCTCTACGAATAGTCCGGGCACTAACATTGGTACCATTTACATCTGCTAATTGATCCCTAATACTTCTGGACGTTGTAGTCGGATTCTTTTTAACAATTCTTAAGATTTTTCGTGCGTCTGTCTCTGTTAGTTTACATGGTCGACCACTCCTAATTTCGTTTTCCACCTGATTATTTTTTCTGAACCGTTTCACGATATCGAAAACTGTCGAACGACTTCTTCCAATTATTTTTGATATTTCAGAAAAGGATTTATTCTCTTTATACAACTTTATTATAACTTTTCTTTCATGTATACAGGTTTCTTTGCGATTCTTAGCCATGTTTAACTTTCTTCACTTAAAACTGACAAGTAAATGACTGATATCAGAAAAACACATATCAACATACAGTCTTCCACAAAAGTCAAGGTACACAGAATCGGTAACTGAAAATTGTATTACTGAATCAATATTTTTATTTGAAAACCAAAAGTTATGAAATGGTAATAATACGAGTTCTGTTGAATTTAAGTTTTCATAAATTTAAAGGGATTCGGCAATAATGATCATTGAAGACAATCATTTTTTGTTGGCAATGTCTCTTTTCTACTCCACAAAAGTCTTGGTACAGTTGCAGAAAATGCCCTGTTGTTTGTAAAAAGGGGAATCCCCCAAGTTCATATTATCAGAGTGAGTTAACAACCGTAGGCCGCTGCCTTTAATATCGCGTCCGTATTCGTGGTGTATCTTTTATTTAATAAAATTTTTAAAAAATGAGTCGAAAGGAGTTGAGTATTAAGGAGCGTGAAATAATTATTAATCTGCATTCAAATCAGAGCAAATCATATTCTGAAATAGCTGAACTAGTGTTGCGAAGTCGATCAACCATTCAAAAAGTGATAAATCGATTTAAGAAGGAAAATAGAGTGGAAAATGTGCCCCGAACAGGTCGTCCATCTAAACTAAGTGCAAAGGACAAGAGAAAAATTTCGCGAATGGTAAAACAAGATCCATTTCTAAGCTGTAGAAAAATCTGCGATGTTCTTGGAATTAATGATAAGAAGGAGGTTAGCGCAGAAACTGTGCATAGAGCTGTCGTAGAAGCTGGATTTTCATCTCGTACGCCTAGAAGAAAACCTCTTGTAAGTTCCATAAACAAACAAAAAAGAATAACATTTGCAAAAGCATGTATTGACAAACCAATAACGTTTTCGGATAATGTTTTAGTTTCGGATGAGTCTAAATTTTGTATATTTGGTGTAAATGGGCATAAGAGGGTCTGGCGAAAAGTAGGAGAAGCATTTAATCCCAAGAACACTATTAAAACAGTAAAACATGGAGGCGGTGGTGTTATGGTTTGGGGTTGCATGGCTGCTGCTGGAGTTGGAAATCTGACATTCATCGAAAATACTATGGATCAGAACTCTTATTTAGAGATTCTACGAAACAACATGAAACAAAGTGCAGCCAAATTAGGTATGCGAGAAGATTTCTTGTTTCAACAGGACAATGACCCTAAGCACACTGCGCATAAAGTTCGAATGTGGCTATTGTACAATACTCGCATGCTTGCTACACCGCCTCAAAGCCCTGATTTGAACCCTATAGAGCATCTTTGGAATGAGCTTGAGACAAAAATCCGAAAAAGAGTGATATCAAGCAAGGCGCAGCTTAAGGATGTTATATTGGAGGAGTGGGCCAGAATCAGCAGCGAATTTACTAAAAAATTGGTATATTCTATGCCTAAAAGACTGAAGTCAGTAATTCAGATGAAAGGATATCCGACAAAATATTAAGAAAAGTATAATTCAAATAACTATGCAAGACTATAATTACAATTTGTATCATTTTTCTTTAGGTGTACCATGACTTTTGTGGACTTCATTCATTGACTTTCCAACACATCATATGTAATAATATATTAATACGACAGAATTTTCGTTTTGTTTTACATGAATTTAAAGTGTAATGATTATAGTTGAAGTAATACCAAAAAAATTTTATCACTATAGGTTTTTTAAATAAAAATATCAAACAATTTTCATGATATTTATCACTGTACCTTGACTTTTGTGGAAGACTGTATAATTAGGGGAATTCCCTTTTAAACTCGGAAATGAAAAGAAAAGAATTGCTCCAAACTTCAATGACTAATTTCACACTTTTCAAAATGTCCGATTACTTTTGTCCACTTGATGCAATGTGAATTTGAATTAGTTGTTAATTTTCTTGTGAAAATCTTTTTATTTCACTTCCGAAATGTATGGCTTCTTACGTGCTATAAGTGAGTGAGATCCATCTCTCTTTAGTATTTTTTGTATGGTATTTTCGTGAAGAACCTTGCCAAAAGAGTCTTTTATATTTGTAACAATTTGGGTAGCAGTTACTCGAGAATTTTTTTTAACTGCCTGCCAAACGTTTTTTTTCGCGTTCAGTCAATATGGAGGGTCGACCACAGCGAGGCTTTGACATAATCGAACCAGTTGTATTAAATATTTTCACCACATACTGGACAGAGGAGTGAGTTCTGCCTACTATTTGACCAATTTCGCGGTAAGTTTTCCCTTCACTCTTAAGTTTCAGCATAATTTTCCTCTTCTCATCAATGATTTCGCAAATTTTGGGCGTCATCATGTATTCTAGTGCACACAAAATTGCACTCACTTTTAAACTTATTATAACTTAAAGTAGAACTATTATCGGACCTAAAAACATTAATATGTCATCGCGTAACACGGGAAATCCCCCGGTTTGGTCTGTACGGATACTTTTTCTGGCGTAAAGTGTTGCCATAAATTGATTTTGTTTGAGTTTCAAGTCTTTTTAACCTTCCTATACCCGCGTACATGGTTGTGAGACCAACGAAACAGTTTTTCGTAAATACTCATTTTTCTAAGAACTTTGAGACGTCGCGCATTCTGTTAGCTGCATGATTTGGGGCTCGCTTTAGGTTAGTACGCGGCACGTGTATGCCTACTACGGCTTGATCGGTCTGTGACATCTACACGGGTACACGATCAACTTTTTACGTAAGTCATATTTCTTTGTTTATGCGTATTTATATGTTATTTATTAGTTTTAATGTATTGATTTGAACTGAATTTTATTTGTTTACAACTACTGTATCGATTTATAAAATTTTTAAGGTTATAAATGCTTCAAAAATGAATGATGAACATATTCGATTGTTGTTGGAGGATGAAAGTTCAGACTCCAATTACGATGATTAGTTTGATAGCGAAGTTGAAAATTGTAGTCCACCCCAAAAAGAAACACGTGATTTTGAAGATGAAATTCAGTCTTCGGACAGAGAGGCTGATTCTCAATCAGAGTCAGAAGATTATGAAACTAACAGAGATTATTACATCGGAAAAGACGGGCGTACGCGGTGGAATAAAACTCCTGGATCAAGCCAGGTTAGGCACCGTATGAGAAATCTCGTGACACAACTTCCAGGCCCTAAGGGTGAAGCTAGAAACACGAAAGAGCCGCTAGAAATATGGAGGTTATTTTTCTCGGAAAGTGTTTGTTTTCGGATTGTTCATAAAGAAATAAACCGCCTAACCGATAAGTACTCACGAGAAAGGGACTGCGTAGAGACCGATCCAATAGAAATTGAAGCGTTGTTGGGTCTCTTACTCTTTGCAGGAGTAAGAAGAAATAGTCGAATCAATGCCAAAGATTTGTTCAAAACTGACGGGTCTTCCCCGGAAATATTTCGACTAGCTATGAACTGGAACAGATTCTATTTATTACTACGGTGTCTCCGGTTCGATGACAAGGATACTCGTGCAGAACGTACAGCAGTGGATAAGCTTGCTCCCATCAGAGAGTTGTTTGAAGAGGTCATAGAATCTTTCAAAAAATATTACAGTTTGTCACGGTTTGTAACAATCGACGAAAAGTTGGAAGCTTTTAGAGGTCGCTGCCCTTTTAGGCAATATATCTCGAAGCCAAACAAATATGGAATTAAAATCTACGCTTTGACAGACGCTAAGATGTTTTATACACAAAACATGGAAGGGTATGTAGGAAAACAACCCGAAGTTCCCTATAAAATTGATAACTCGGCTTTAGAACTAGTTTTGCGTCTAAGTGAAAGTATCACTGGTCGTAACATCACATGTGATAATTTTTTCACAAGCGTTCCGCTGCTGGCCAAGCTCAATCACGAATATAAGCTGAGCCTGATTGGAACTGTGCGAAAAAATAAAAAAGAGCTATCCAAACAGTTTACTGAATTACGAGGTCGAGCTGAAAAATCCAGTGTATTTGGATATCGCAACAACTGCAGCCTTGTATCGTATATACCTAAAAAAGGCAAGAATGTCTTACTTTAGTCCAGCATGCACGATGATCAAAATATTAATGAAGATACAGGCAAACCACACATCATCATGGACTTATAACGCGACTAGAGGTGGAGTTGACACGGTCGACAAAACGTGTGAGACATATAATGTCGCTCGAGGCACAAATAGGTCGCCTATGGTAATATTTTACAGTTTGATGAACGTGGCAGGAATAAATTCGTTTGTTTTATATCTAATGAATAATGCTAACAAGAAGATTAGCCGCAGAACGTTTTTGGAAACACTTTCTTACAACTTCCTAAATCCTCACCATGGCGACGTGCTCTCACTCTTTCTCTGCCAAGGACACTGAGGCTAAGACTCAATGAAATATGCAAATTAGATGGCCCTGAATCTGCAGCCTCATCTAACAACAATATAATTGTGGATATTGCGCATCAAAGAAAAATAGAAAAACGCGGTACAACTGCGCTACTTGTGCTAAATATTAGAGAGTTACAAGATATTTTATGTTTGTTTTGAGAATAAAAGGTTTTGTTTGTTTTTCCTAGCTATAAGATAAAAATGTGACTTTTTTAGGCTATTGTGGAAAGACTGATAGTCATTGAAGTAATAAGAAGTTTATGCTAACAATTGATATTATTTGTTTTATTACATTCTGTAGTTCCTGTAAAATAAAAAAATAATATAAACAGTTTCATAGAAAAATAACCAGGTAATAGGAGCCAAAATTACGGTCTGTCACACTGTGCGCGGGTATAGGTGTAAATACATTTGGCGCGGGTATAGGAAGGTTAAATGAAAAAATGGATCGTAGTAGTCTTTGCGTATACGAGGTGTGTTCAAAATATATCACGAATTTTGTTTTTTTTTTCAAAAATTATTTATTTATTCATGAATATCTATTTTGTCCCCTTCAAAGTAATCCCCATGAGATATTATACACTTGTGCCAACGGTTTTTCCAATCTTCGAAGCACTTCAAAAAATCATTTTTTTTAATCTTGTTCAGCTCCTCCTTCGATGCCGTCTTTATCTCGTCAAGCGTAGCGTAACGTCGTCCTTTCATGGGTCTCTTCAGTTTAGGAAACAAGAAAAAGTCACAGGGGGCCAGATCTGGGGAATACGGTGGCTGCGGCATCATTAGTGTGTTGTTTTTGGCCAAAAAGTCGCGCACAAGCAACGATGTGTGAGCAGGGGCGTTATCGTGGTGCAAAAGCCAATTTTTGTTCTCCCACAAATCCGGGCGTTTCTGGCGGATTGCTTCGCGCAAATTGCGCATAACTTGCAGGTAATATTCCTTATTGACCGTTCTTCTCTGTGGCAAGAACTCATGATGCACCACGCCCCTGCAATCGAAGAAAACTGTCAGCAAAACTTTCACATTCGACCGAACTTGGCGCGCTTTTTTCGGTCTTGGTTCATGCGGCGGCTTCCATTGAGATGATTGAGCTTTGGTTTCCACGTCATAACCATAAACCCACGATTCGTCACCAGTTATGACCCTCTGGAGCAAATTCGGTTCGTCGTGGACAGAGTTTAACATCTCATTAGCAATGTTCATGCGTTGCTGTTTTTGGTCGCAATTGAGCAATTTTGGACCCGTCTCATGCCCAAATCGTTGATAAAAATCGAATGGCACGAGCCAATCGATATGTTTAGGTCCTCAGCAACTTCTCTAACGGTGATTCGACGATTGGCCAATACCATTTTCTCCACTTCATTAATTTTTTCGTCTGTTGTTGAAGTGCTCGGGCGTCCGGCACGCTCTTCGGCGTTCACATCTTCTCGGCCTTCTAAAAACATTTTGTACCACCGATAAACGTTGCTCCGGTCCAAGGTAGCTTCTCCGTATGCCACAGTCAACATTCGGAATGCATCCGCGCACTTAATTTCGTTTTTCACACAAAATTTGATACACGTTCTTTGATCCATTTTTTTGAATAAGTAAAAATCGAAGACGATTGAAAACACGTGCAAGTAAAGCAGCTATCACCAATCAAGTGCACATTCAAAATGGCCGAGCTTGTCGGCATAAGTGACAGACATGAGTACCAACATAACGCCACAAAAAAATCGAAATTCGAATATACGTAACCCGCGAAAATTCAAAATTCACGATACTTTTTGAACACACCTCGTAGACGTCTTTTAAATCGCTCCTGTCAAAAGTTTTCAAAAATTAAAATTAATTTTTTAAAAACGTTAGTCCGAAGTTAATTTTTATCGGAAAAAATCTTATATTGTCGAAGTAATCGACTCAGGAAATTTGTATCGAATATTTTTACTTCGATTGGTAACGAAAAACAAATTACCAAAGAAAACTTCGCCGCTGGTATGGAGGAGCCCGACGGCTTCCCACCGTTGGGGAAACGACGAATACGAAACTGGCGACAATCACCAAAAGAAAACATAACGGAGAAAACTCTGTAGATGGAGGGTGCAAGCTGCAAATAATAGCGGACAATCAACAAATGGCCAAATTGCAGAAAGAAAATTATGAACTAAGGCAAGAGATACAGTCTCTCAAGGATCTTTTCAAGAAAGGGATGAAGCCTCAAAAGACGCAGCCACAAAATCAATGGCAACAGGTAACAAAGCCGAAGAAAAATACAAAGCAAGTAAATCCAGAGGAAGGTCTAAGTGCTGGTGGCACCAACGAGAGCCAAAATTATTTTGCAGCGCTGGAGGGATTAGCCGAAGATATGGAAATCGAAGAAAACATCGGAGGTAATTTTAATCAAGATAATGACGTTAATTTTATTCAATATTTAAAGAACAAAAATAAGGAGAAAAAACCAGCCCGCAGTTCTGCTGGTTCCTCTGAAAAAGCTTCCAACAAGACAGAAAAAGTTCCGCCAATCAACGTGTTCGGACAAACCGGGAAAGATATGGTTCGGCTATTGGCAGCCGAAAATAAACTGGCCAATTTCGAAATCAAAAGAGTTAATGCCGAAAAATTAACTATAAGGACGAAATCACTGGTTGATTTCAAGTCATCCAAAGATGCGCTGATTTCTGGGGAGGTTCCACACTTCACCTATACCCCAAAAAGTGAAAAAAAATCAGACCTTCTTGTTGAAGGGTTTGGACAGCGGAGAAGATACGGTCGATCTTCTTCAGGTGCTCAAGGAGGCTGCACCAGATATTGATTTTGTTTCAGTCAAAGCCTTTGCGACAAGAAGGTCGACCATAGAAAGGAAGAATTTACCACTTTACCTGGTACAAATTGCAAATAAGAGCAGTCCAAGTTCCCTTCAACAAATAAGGTACTTGAATTTCAGAGTGGTGAGGTGGGAACGCCTCCAGAAAAGAGAAGTCAACCAGTGTTACCGGTGTCAAAGATTTGGACATTCGGCTGCCAATTGTGCCATGCACTATCGTTGCGTTAAATGCAAAGACGTGCATGCTCCCGGTGAGTGCAAATTGGCTCAGACGGAGCCTAAAGAAAAATTATACTGCGTTGACTGCGGTGTTTTTGGTCACCCAGCATCATATCGAGGATGCTCCCGATATCAAGATGCAAAAGTTAAATTTGCTCCAAAGCAAGCACAAGTACACCGTAATATCATACCTTCCAACTTCATCAAGCCCGGAGTATCATTTGCACTCGCCGCTAGAGGACCAGCAGAAAATGCTGGAAATAATGTAAATAATGTAAGTGGCAATAATGAGCTGCTTCTCAAAATTTACCAGCAACTTAATTCTTTATCGGAGAGAATCGACAAACAAGATTCAAAAATTAACTTCGCTTTTCAGCGTTTAGGTCTTTCAAATGCCTAATAATAACTTGTCATCCAGTCATATTCCCATGGATAGGCTTCGCCTCATATCGATCAACGTCAACTCTATCGTTGCTATACATCGACGTGATTATCTCCTTGAATTTGTTGTTAAGCAAAAGCCTGACATCATACTTCTCACTGAAACCCACCTCAATTCATGGCATTTCATGGAATTCAAAGATTTTGCATTCGTAAGAAACGATAGAGTAATAGGTGATGGGGGAGGTGGCACCGGGATATTGGTTAGAAGACCCTATTGTTTCCAAAATATTGAAAAAGTCGAATTCAAAAACTTTGAATTTCTTGAAGTGTCCGTCATCAAAATTTCACTGCCAGGTGGGGATAACCTCTTCGTTATCTCTGCCTATGCAACTGGTCAAAATGTTCTCAAGTTCAAGGAGGAACTCAATTCCTTGTTTGAAATACTCGAATTGAACAGGCTGCATAATTATTATATTTTTACCGGTGACCTGAATGCCAAGCATACATCATGGCTAAACGCCACCAATAATCCAAGAGGTGTATTCCTGAAATCATGGATAACAGAGAACCAAATTGAATACAGGTGCAACCTATATGGGTCGGAGTTCCCAACATACCCTAGGACAAATTCATATTTGGACCACTGCGTTGCTGACGCAAGACTTGAATTCAGCTTTAATCGTCCTCAACGGAAACTGCAGGTGCTTCCTTACGATAGCGACCATAACGCAATCGTAATGGAAATCAATCATCAAAGGGATGATTTCTTCCTCATTCCAGTTCAACATGAAAACCATCGGTTGAATTTCAAAAAAAACAGACTGGGGAAAGTTTCAAAAGAAGTTTAATCGGGAGTACCAGAAGCAATGTCCCTCTTCTGATGATGTCAACGCTTGCTCAATGGTTCCTAATAACAGAAATCTAACTGACGATGAAATAGATCTCTATTTGTCGAAGTTAGAGAAGCTGACGTTGGAAACGATTGAGAAAGTAGTTCCCAAGATTAAACATCGAAACAATATGGAAGGATATGAAACACCAACCATCGCAAGGTTGAAAAGATTGAAAAGCCTTCTTTTCACCCGCGTCAACAATATTTATCGACGATTTTTGGACTACAACCATCCCTCGTTGGCTTTGTTGAAATTACACCTGAAGGATGTCCGGAACTTAATTCGTTCATACTTCAGGAGTGAGGTCAGCAATCAATGGGCAGAAAAACTGAGGGGTATTAGCCCACAGGACCCAGAAGGCGTTTTCGCGAAAGTGAATAGCTTATTCCGCAGGAAGTCTCGAGTGAAGGTATCGAATCTTGAAGTCGCTAGTGATGAGATAAATCTTCTCGATAGAGCTGGTATCGAAATTGATAGTACGACTCCGGATAGGAATGGAAACAGGATTATATGTGATGGATTGCAGAAACTTGCCCTGATTGGAACACATTTTGAATTGGTTCATCTGCCAAACCCAGAGAGAAGGAATTAAATATTTTCGGAGGTCGTTGAAGCAAAAGTTTCCGACTTCAAATCAAGCCTGAACGGCCAATCAATTCTTCATTTCGATGAAACATTAACATCTGACCTCATACCGAGCTTGAATCTTATTGATTATTTTGTCAGCTATGAAGAGTTGTGTTTCATATTTCGCAGAATAAACAACAAAAAATCATGTGGTATTGACGGTATTCCAAATATAGTTCTCCGACATTTGCCTGAGGTTGCTATTAGGAATTATTGCATATTGTTCAACATCATGTTGAACAATTCATATTTCCCAAATGAGTGGAAAAAGGCTAAGGTATTTCCGATCTTGAAGAAACGAAAAGAATCTTCATGCTCTAAAAGCTATCCCCCAATCAGCTTGCTGCCTAACATCAGCAAGGTGTTTGAAGTGATACTCAACAGATCATCAAACGCCCACATTGAGAAATATGAGTTGATGCCGAATTGCCAATTTGATTTTCGTGCCAGGCATTCGACCATACATGCAATAACGAAAGTAACCTCAGACATCTGTTGGAGACTAAACAACAAAGAATGTGTTGGAGCATGTCTCAATGATATGGAGAAAGCCTTCGATACGGTGTGATTAGATGGACTAGTTTTCAAACTTCTTCAGGACAGGTTCCCCAGACACCTTGTCGCCATGATGTGCAATATGTTATACGGGAAATCATTTGTTGTAACTGATGGAAATCTGACAACAATGCGCGAATTCAAGGTCTTGAATGGTCTACAGCAGGGAACAGTTACTGCGCCCCTGCTTTTCTCAATATTCATTCGCAAGCTATTGAACAGCTTTGATTTTAATGTCTCGCCAACGCGATCATTGGTAGCGTTTGCTGATGATCTGATCATCTATACGGCAGACCGAAAAGCTACAATAGTTCAGAGCAATCTTCAAAAAATGTTTAATGATGTGCAGCTCTACACCGACATTTGGCGAATGAAAATCAATGCGCAGAAGTGCGAAACAATTTTGTTTCGGACAACGCTGCAGGGGGCCAATCAAGACCTGAAACGTAATTGGAAGGATTTCCACATTATGGCTGGTGAGGGTAGTTCAGAAAGGGTTCTACATAAATCCTGTGTTCGATACCGCGGTGTTCATCTCGATCAGTATCTGTACTATACTGAACATGTCAAAATCATGCTCAGTAAAGCACTAAAAGTAGTCATGGCCCTTCGGCGACTCTTTCATCCCAGATACATTGATCAAAAAGTCAAAGTTATTTGTTACAAGACCCTGGTTAGACCAGTTTTGACATACGGATGCCAGATCTGGTACAACCAGAGTGCTAGTACAATGAAAAGATTAAGAGTTTTCGAAAGGAAATGTCTTCTTGCATGTACTGGTTTGTACAGAAAGCCTGAGACGGATTGGAAGCACTATATATCGAATAGAAAAATTTATCAAACCGCTCAAGTGACAAGAGTCGATATCTTCATATTGAAACTTCTTCGGAATCATATCGCAAGATCTGTAACTGTGAGTGAAAACCCATGGATTTCACAGCCGTTCCACCCTACAGACGGGTATATTGTGACTTGCCTCACTACTGGCTTCGTTCCTCCAGAAGCATTCGTGTATTTGGACATGAATCAATATGTTTTTGATTCTGACGGCGTCCCAATCATATATCACATATATCGACGGGCCACCGATAAGAAGATAAAATATCCTCCGAATCTGAGTTCACGAGACCAACAATTCCAATGGAGATACTCATTTGCTAGATTCGTTGAGGCTGGTCGAGCTGAGATGGAACTATCTAGGCATTAGTGGCTGAATGACAATGTCTAAATTATTCGTGTTTATTTTCTGTTTTTGTGCTTTTTCTCGATACTTAGTTTTTTTTAGATTCATCTCATTATTGCTACATCTAGTATTGTTGTTTATTTGTATTATAAATTAGGTATAGGTTTCAATATAAGGTAACTTTTTTTTTTTTGATTGAACTTATTTAGAATTAGGGTGTAACATATTAGGTATAGGATATAAGTTCATTGTTGTGTTAGTAGTATAAGTAATTTTTGAATAATGCTGGTTGGTTTTTTCTCCTTTTTCCAATTGAATCAAAAAATATCTAATAATCTTAATTAATTTAAATTTGCAAGTGTATTTTTTTCATTAAATGTGTTTAACTGATAACGTATAAATTTAGAGAGCCATTCGGGCCATTAAGTTTTTTATACTTTTATTGTTTGGAATTTGCTTTATGTTCTTTTACAAATTTATAACGATTGGTATTAAATAAAGCGCTTTTGACTTTGACTTTGACTAGGAAGGTTAAATAGTAAGTATTATGAAACATACTTGGAATCACGCAAAATTGTAGATTTTATGATATTATAAAAAAAGCATTCAAATTAAGTGGACATATCCCTTTTAATACAACGATAACTTTGTTATCTTGCATGGACGGATATTTTTCTGGCAAGTGTACATGCATAAAATGTACAAAAACATTCACGCTAGAAGTCCACCGAGTGTTGCTGTTCTCACTAATTTGATTGAGCCAGCAAGAAAACTACACCACAATGTACCGAATGTATCCCGTAAATTTGATCGGAAACGACAATGAATTGAATTCAAAACTGACGATAAATACAAGCCATATGGTAGCAATTTGCATATGTATTAGTCGGCCTACTATGGACAAGCTTCCGGTAGCTGTCACCCAACCGCGGCATTAGCAAATGCTTATATTTCGCCATATATACTATTTTCCGAATAACAAACGTGCCGAACGCATTCCGTGCATGCTATTAATTCACCTTGTATAGCCCATTGTGCTCCTAAACTTTCCAGGACGAGCAAATGAAGCACACGTTTTGCACCTCCGACTGATAGCTCAGCGTTGAGATGTAAACAACCTCCTATAAATTCACTTTGGAAGGCGATAAAAACTAAACGGGTATAAGAACTGAAATAATTTTCACTTCACTAGGAGCGCTATTGTGTCCTCCGTGGACCATCTAGATTTCACTGTAGAAATCCGTCTCAAAACCGTACAAAACCTTGAATTTTCGTTGGCACCTCCACAATTCTTCATATAACGCCATGTTAGTTAGCCAGCAAAGTCGGCCTACTAATGGTCATGTGTGTGGTAGTAAGCGCTGCTGCCATATGGCTTGTATCTGTCGTAAGTTTTGATTGAATTCGATTCTAACCATTTCCGACGATATGGAAGCTCTAAGTCATCGGATTAAATTGCTGCTTAGAGTTCAGCCCGTTGTAGGAGTTTCAATTATGATAAACTTTCCCACCAAAAGTTGATGCATTTTGTGAATAAAGAGTGTGCTGGTCCATAATTTTAATTTCTTTCGCATACACAAGTGCATTATGAAATTTCTCGGCTTAATCCCTGAAGCATATGAAAAGATATCAATCTTAGTTTCAAATCTGCAATTAAAATTATTGTGAATTTCAATCAGCGCAAGAGGAATACTATCTTAACACCCAAACGTTGGCGTGTTACTTGTCGCTGCAGGCACTTGAAAGTTATGTAAAAAATTGAGGCGCTAATTTGTTTTATTCATTTTCTCGATAACAAAAGAAAAAAAAACAGTATTTGCAAATAGCAGCTGATAAGGAAAACAAATAAGCTGTGAAGATACGAATGTTGAAATACAAACCGGAGCTGAATAACATTTTCAAGAATTTTCGACGTTTGTCTACATATTTAGTCGTGACTGGTTGATGTGCAAAAAATTACAAGTTTGGAATTGCAATAGACAGCAGTGGTGCTACAGAAAAGAGGTATGTCCGCACTCACCTGCTTGACTCGTGTCCAAAATGATGTCACATGACTCCGGAGATATCTGATCCACGGAATGCACTGGTGTTGTGTAGACTCTTTAGCGTAATTCTAGAGTTCCGCAAGACATGTTCGTTGCAGACTCTATTCAACGAATTCTTCCCTTCACTTGAAATTGCGTAGACACATCCACCCGACCCAATTGCTCGTGTTTACGCAAGCCTCCAATCTTAAACCCGTCTGTTTGTTCTCCTTTTATCGTTTTTATCTACCAAACCAGAACAAAACTATTTACACTCACTTGGAATTCCTACCAATGTCAGTCGAGGTCTTACGTTGGGCGTGCGAATGTACGAAGGCGGTGAGGTGATATTGTCGGCATATGTGGCAACTTGTGGCTCGCATTTCGGATTCAAGACGGAATCAGCCAAATCACAAATATGTGAATAGTTGGAGGCGTTTTGAATTGCACTCTTCCATACGGCGAGCATGGCATTTCCATTTCGAAACTCGAAATCAGAAAGTTGTTTTAGATGCCGCGCCGCGAAGAAACACAGGTCCAAATGCCCGCGGTCGGTTTTGTCTGGGAAAATATGAGATTTGTTTTGGAATTGATAAGCGACAAGATCAACTAATGCATGCGACATTAAATGCCGCTAACGATGTTGCATAGCCACAAAGATCAATGGCAACAGGTGAAAGTTGTCTCCCATTATCAACGTTCGCTTTCCGTGCTTTCGAAATGCCTAAAATGTCTTGAAAATGCACTTTGCAATGAACAGATACTTTCGTCACCACGATCTCAGCGTCCAATCATAAATGCTAATTTTACAATCGATCAATTTTCGCGCAAATTCCAGTTTGAAGATTGACTGTCTTAAACCAACAATTTTCTCTATCTGAACGGTACACGTTTAGCTGGTTCGCTGGCTTGGTGTTCGTGTTGCGTCTTTTGCGAGCCACCGCCGTGCAGATATCCGAGTAAGGAAAGATTATTGCTCACCACTGTCCATGAATGTCGGTAGAAACAGCGGAATGACTGTAAAGTGATGTCAGGTTGCTGTCAGCTTAATTTTCACAGGAAATTTCCATGCTTTCAATTCATAATAAATACTTGTCGGTACGGTAATGGCAATTGTTTTAGATTTAGATGCATTTAACATTTTGTAGATGTCGATGCCGCGACGGTTTGAATAAAATCAAAGGAATTATATCATGTCATAACAATTCGAAATGCAAGCAATTACTCGTAGTAACGATTTGAATTTGCATTGATTATTCGGAAGCAGGGCGAAATTCAACGTGTAGCGAATACTTAGGAGCTCCTAATTAGCATAACAAATGTCCTTCGAATCATGAAATAATTCTTGTTAGGCAATAGAACAAGGTCTTCACGCTTCGACGGCTTCCTTGACGTTCATAATGTAAAATGCATGTAACTTTAAAATTTATTATTTTTTTGATTTTCTGTCTAGCGCAGAATGTTCATCGCATGCCGACTATTATTGCATTATCATTTGATAGTATTTCAAAGGAAAATTCGTTATTCAGGAACGTGGATATGAACTTACTAGATTTAATTAGGATCTAAAAATAGATTACTTTTCGCTAATTCAACCGTGCATATGTTTGGTAGGTCTGTACATGTGTTTTCGTTGCGTAACAAAGCAATGCTAATCAAACAGCATGATATATGCGTTATGCGTAGTTTGTTGAGCAACGTATAGTAAATAAGCATAAAACTTCATATAGCCATTTAATAATTTAATTGATTCTTAGTGAAGTTGAAAATTATTTATGTTATAAATGGACGATCAATCATTTGTATTATGAGTTATTGAAGAAGACGTTAATTGCGTTCTGAAAATCAGCAGCGTCTTACCGTGGATATTTGTGACAGGAGTTTGCTTGCCCTTTATGCAAGGTTAAGTCATCAATAACTTCCGTTATTTAACTTTAACATATCAAATTACCATAACCACTTTCAAAGGAGTTTGTCAATACATTTATCCCTAATTTTAGTTGATGAGTTCCAAACAGGCTCAGCAATATGCTTTTTGTGATTGAAGGTAACAAAATTTGAAGACTTTTACAAATAAAGGAAAACGTAGTTTTTTGAGGGGATATGGGAGAGCTTAAGTAGATTCTTCGTCTAGCATTCATTGCGTACAGTCGTGTTTTCTTAATCGCTCCTGTCAATAGTTATCAAAGTTTAAATAATTTTTAAAACGTCAGTTGGAAATTAATGTTTATTGGGAAAGGCTTATCATATCGTCGAAGCAATTGATTCAAGCATTTTATATCGAATATCATAATTTTACTTGGATAAAGAAAGATAAGCGAAGCATCCAAAGACAACATCGGGACAACTAGTATGGAGGAGCCCAAAGGCTTTACAATGTTGGGGGTACCTGGTGAAACGTCTGTAAGCATCCTCCCAGTAAAACAACTCTGGCAACTCTTGTTTACTTGTTTTATTATGTCAACACTTATGCACTTATGTATTTATGAACTTATGTATTGGTTTTCTGCTTTACGAAATTTCTATTATGGTTGTGTATTTGTGCGAATGAAGGGGCTTATGATCTGGTCGTCTAAGCGAAAAGACGTGTTTTAATTTTAAAAGTTAATAAAACGCTCAAAAATTCTCAGAAGTGGGACAGGAATAATTGCTTTCGGTTGTGTTTTCAATTGTTCCTTTTCGGTGAAACAGTTTTGAACAAGTTTTTCTGTGTTTGCGAGAAAACTTAAATTATGGTTCGGAGTTTTGGCTTTGATTTGGCGATCATGCGTCGCAAGGAATTGCTGCGGCTGTTTAAACAACAAGGCATTAGTGCGAGTGAAAAAAAAGACATTGAAAAACGTTTAGTGGAATCTACATCCGTTATGAGTGTCGATAGTGAAATCGAGTTGTTAACACGGAGAACGCGCTTTTAAAACGAGAAAATGAGTTATTGAGTAGCTCCAAACATAAGTCCGCTAAGGAAAAACTCATCTATCCGTTAGAAGTGGATGAAATTATTCGATGTTTCGATCCTAGCAGCGAGACATGCATGTTTTCGGAATTATGGCTGTCGAAGATCGAAAAGTTAAAGACAATTTACAATTGGTCGGAGGATACGGTTATTCATTATGCTACAGTTAGTTTGAAGGGCTGTGCAAAATTATGGCGAAACACATCGAAAACTGAGGCAAATACTCGGAAGGAATTTAAGAACCAGTTTTTGCGTGCGTTCCGTGCACATGGTGATGATGTCGTTGTACATCAATTATTGGCGAATCGAATAATTGATGTACATCGTTTGAGAATTATGTCTTTGCAATGGCAAATATTACAAAATGCGCTTCGTTAACTGAACGCACAACAATCAAATATATTATTCGTGGGATTGGGAATCCATCGGCTGTAAATTATGAAATGAATATTAGGCTTGCTTCCGACAAAATCATATCACATTTACCTCGGAGATTGTCGATATTTGAAAAACAGCAAGTCCAACAAATTACTGCTTAGCGAATGGCACTATTAGGCCAGGTGATTCGCCTTATGCTTCGCGGATAGTTCTTGTTCGTAAAAAGAACAATGAAACAAGGATTTGCGTCGATTATCGGAAGATAAACGCTATAATCGAGCGTGATAACTATCCGTTGCCCATTATTGAGAATTTAATCGATACTTTAAGAAACAAAAAATATGTTACAAGTTTTGACTTTAGATGTGGCTTCCACCAGGTCAGAGTTGCTGAAGACTACATCAAGTATACTAGCTTCGTGACACCTCATGGTCAGTTCGAGTATACCAAAATGCCCTTCGGTCTTCGCAACACTCCTGTATTTCAGATTCATTCAGAAGGTATTGAAGAAAATGCTCGATGGGGGAAAAATAATGATTTATCTTGATGATATTTTTCTGGCAACAGAAACCGTAGAGGATCATATCCTTATTTTAAAACAATTATTTCAAACGTTAAGTAACAATTCTTTAGAACTTCGGTTACATAGGTGCAAATTTTTGTACGGAGAAATTAATTATTTAGGATATGTGGTTTCTTGTAAGGGTATTCAGCCCAATGCTGATAAGTTAGCTGTCGTCTCTGAATATCCTATTCCGAAAAATACTAAGGAGTTAAAGAGCTTTTTGGGACTTTGCTCTTAGTTTCGGAAATTTGTTAAAAACTTTTCAATTATAACTAAACCTCTTTATGATTTGGTAAAGAAGCATGCCGTTTTTGAAATGAACAAAGAGCGCATAGAATGTTTTGAAACACTGAAACAAAAGCTCCTTTCTCATCCTATTCTACAGATCTGCTGTCCACTTAATTTTACAGAGTTACATTGCGATGCAAGAGCCTTAGGTTTTGGTGCAATACTTATGCAAAAGAAAGAGGACAACTTAATGCAGCCAATATTCTATTTCTCTAAGCGTACAACCGATTATGAGTCAAAATATGCTAGCTTCGAGCTTGAGACGCTCGCTGTAATGTATGCATTGAGAAGATTTAGAGTGTACATTCATGGTATATATTTTAAGACTATTACTGATTGTAGTGCGTTAGCATACGTTATAAAAAATACTGGCGTTAATGCAAGAATTAATCGTTGGGTACTGGAGCTACCAAATTATGATTTCGAAGTTGAACATCGGCCAGGAAGTGAAATGTCGTACGTGGACGCTCTAAGTCGATGCCATGACATATTGGTCTTCTACGAAAGCCCATTTGTACAACAATCAGCCATTTGTCAATACGAAGATCCTATGATAAAGCCGATACGGTTATCGGTATATGAGAAAGAGAATCCTTTTTATAAATAACGTGACGATTTGGTATATCAGAAAATAAATAAGAATCAATTTCGCTTTTATGTTCCACAAGCAATGATAACACACATATTAAGGAATGCTCATGACAACCATGGTCATGTTGGCATAGAAAAAGTTTACGAAGTGATCAAGAGATTTTATTGCTTCCCAGACATGAAAGGAGTAGTAAAATCTTATGTTAAGAACTGTTTAAAATGCATTATTTATAATATTCCTGCTAGAAAAAGGAAGGTTTCTTGTTTTCAATCCCGAAAGGAGACAAACCATTTCAAACTATCCATATAGACCATTTAGGTCCGCTTGAGGTAACTCCGAGAAAAAATAAACACATTTTAGGTATCATTGATGCATTTACAAAATATACAAAATTTTATCCTGCTAGATCCACAAATACATCCGAAGTTATTTCCTGCTTGAAAAAGTATTTTAGTACGTTCAGTGTTCCACTTAAGATAATTAGCGAAAGCGGTACTGCTTTTACGTCAGATGCGTTCAAAAAGTTTTTGGCAGCTAATTGTGCGTGTTTAGTAGCGTTAGGTTCTCCAAAGTCTAATGGTCAAATTGAGAGAATCGACAAAGATTTAACGCCTATATTAGCTAAATTAAGTGATGTCGATAAAAAGATTTATTGGGACCAAATTTTGACAAAAGTAGAATTCTCGTTCAATAACACTAAAAATAAATCTATAGATACAACCCCTAGTAAACTATTATATGGAGTGAATCAGAGAAACCCTGAATCCGATAAAATTTTAGAACTATTAGAACGAGTTAATAATGTAACTGATAACTTAGAGAGCATAAGACAGCATGCGATTCAAGTGAATAAGAAATGTCAAGAACAAAATAGGATAGATTTAACCAAAGATGTAAACCTCTCAGAACTTATAGTGCCGATGAGCTAGTCCTGATTTCTAATTTCGATACGACTCCTGGCTTTAATAAAAAGTTAAGTCCTAAATATAGAGGACCTTATAAAATAGCAAAAGTGCTCGGGAATGATAGGTATATAGTTAAAGATGTCGATGGATTTGGTATTACTAATAAACCATTCCAAGGTGTTTATGATGTTACGCGTATAAAGCCATACTTAAACTTAAGATACACCTCCATTAAATAAAATATGATTATTATTACAACAAAATGTTAAATTTAAAGATTGGATATTTCAAATTGAGTTTATTCTTGTATAAACTAATATTTCACAAACCATATTTCATGTAAAATTACAAGGCCAGATATTAGTCAAATATGAGTTTATGTATTAACTAATATAGCACTAGTAACCCTAGACATTATGTATATATGTACATATACTTCTAATTTAGTTTAACTTTAAGAAATCAAGTTATTTATGACCTTTGCGGAAATCTGATGGGATTCCAATATTACAGTTTTAAATAGATCCTTGAAACGCATAATAATATTTGAGAAGATAATCTGAATTAAAGTTATGAACGGAAATTAGGTGTTATATTTCTGTGTCGACTTATGAATTCCATTTAAGGAATAAATTTAATTTTATGAATTGTGCACCGTGGATTCTATTTATAATTACTAGATTGACGTATCGCAGTCAAGAGTTGACCTTATGAATACCTATTTTATTTCTATATTGAAATCGGAAAATGTGATTCGATAGATTATGAATCCAGTAATCATGGATGATTATGATCAGGAGGGCCGAGTTGTAAGCATCCTCCAAGTAATATTTTAATTATCTGCTTTACGAAACTTCTATTCTGGCAACTCTTGTTTACTTGTTTTATTATGTCACTTATGTACGAGGGTCATTCAACAAGTACTTAGCCTCACCGCCCGATGGCGCTGCTATTACAAAAGAGTTTTACCATCGTGCAGTACATTCAACAAAACTAATGAAGGGAATTGACTGAAACTTTGACAGTAGGCTACTAAAAGAATGTACTGCACGATGGTAAAACTCTTTTGTAATAGCAGCGTCATTGGCCGGTACGCTAAGTACTTGTTGAATGACCCACGTATTTATGCACTTATGTATGGGTTTTCTGCTTTACGAACCTTCTTTTATGGTTGTGTATTTGTGCGAATAAAGGGACTTATGATCGGATCGTCGAAGCGAAGAAACGTGTTTTGATTTTAGAAATTAATAAAACGCTCACACGTCAAATACGAAACTGGCGACAATCATCAAGAAAAGAAATCATGAACAAGAAAACTCCGTAAATGGTGGATGTAAACTACAAATAATCGCAGATAATGAAGAAATGATCTAACTACGTACAGATGATAATGTTGAACTAAAGCTACGGATAGAGTCCCTCGAATATCTATTCAAGAAAGGGGTGAAGCCTCAAAAGCCGCAGCAGCAGAAAAAAAATACAACAGGAGGCAAAGATGAGGAAAAGTGTGGAACAAGCGATCCTGGAAAAAATTAGAAGCGCTGACGGCACTAACGATAGTGAAAACTATTTTGCAGCGTTGGGAGAATTGGCAGAAGAAATGGAAACTAAGAAAGTGTCGTCTCAGATGAAGATAATATAAATTTTATTCAATATTTAAAAAATAAAAATAAGAAGAAACCAACTCGCAGCTCTGCTGCTTTCTTAGAAAAATCCAGCAATAAGGCAGAAAAAGTCTCGCCAATGAATGAATTCGGACAAAGCGGAAGAGATATGGCTCGGCTATTGGTAGCCGAAAATATATTAAGCAATTCTGAAATCAAAAGAGCAAATACGATTGGTCATCGAGCATCATATCGAGGATGCCCTCGATATCAAAATGCAGGTCAAATTTATTCCAAATCAAATGAAAGTGCATCGCAGTGTCATAACTTCCAACTTCATCAAGCCCGGCCAACCCACATCGAATGTACATGGCTCTAAGGTAGTGCTCAGTATTTCGTGGGATCAAAAATCAGGTCGGACTATTACGGGATAGCTGTACTGACAACACTTAATTTGTTTGAAGCGAGAATTGAAGAAAAATGGTTGGAATATGCGACCAGACACGAGTCTGTTATTTTTAATTATGATAATGCTCGACCATACTTTGCTATTCCCGTCAAAAATTACTTGGGGAATAGTGCCTGGGAAGTTTTACCTCACCCGCCATACTTACCAGACCTGGCGCTATCTAACTACCATTTATTTCGTTCGATGCAAATCACCCTCACTGGAATACGCATTACTTCTGAGCAAAGTATCAACAATTATCTTGATTCGTTCCAGGCCTCAAAGGACGAAGCCTTTTTCGACCCGGAATTCCTCTACTACCAAAAAAGTGGGTAAAAGTGATCGCAAGCGATGGAAAATATTTTTAATAACATATAAATTCATTAACTAATTAAAATAAAGCATATATTCATCCAAAAAGGTCAGTTTTCAATTTATACACCCAATATTTTCTTCAACATCAAATATACCACAACAGCCCTACTCCGGTAGCAAACATAAGCCAAGTTACCTGTATCATAGTTTACAGCAGAAGCAGAGGAAAGAAACTTTGCCGCACTTGAAAACGTCTTTTTCCCTTTCGTAGGAACACTTAACCATCCGAATTTTTAACCTTCCTCCTGCGATGATCTCGTAAGATGTATGTTATAAAGTGATATGCCGTTAAAAATGATCAAAATCAAATTTGCACAACAATTTTCGCGAACCAGCCGCACAATTTCCGAAAAATAAAACTCCTATCCTTGCAACAAAATTTTCTTTTTTCTTATTTAATTTTAAAAAATATCATGCGTCACCAACATGCAATAATTTCATCGATTTAAACTTCCCTCACTGAATCCAAATCAAGACTAACTCAAATCAATCCTGCAATCCTTTTCTTCCCAGTTACCACTCTAGTACCAAGGTAACATAATCGAAATTCAATGCACTTCGATTCCATTTCACACACATCTTTTCGACAAATGCAACAATTTCCATTTGCATACTCGTATATGGCGATTTGCATAGCCATGATAGCGGTTAGTTTATGGCGGACCAACCATCTATCCAACACGCATGCTTGTGCGCCTCGGACCATGCAACGGTTTGCATGCCTGATCCATATTCATGTGCTGAGGTCGTGGGGACACGCAACTTTGTCGCCGAAGCAAACACGCGGAACTATGTTGACCCCGGATACTGCTGACGGCACACATCCGCGCGTATTCAATATCTACACAACCACGTATCGAACGGGCGTCAGCATGTTTTAGTTTGGAACAATAGAAGCAGAGTTCATGATGCATCGAATGTGCTGACGGATGTGCGACCAGGAGAAGCATCGTTTACGATGCGTCGTCAGCGTTATCAATGAATAAAAGTGGATAAAACAAGTATCAAACATTCATTCGTTCTTCATTCATCGATTCGTTCAGTCAGTCAATCTCTCATCTACGTCCACGTAAATGTCAACTTCGAATCCGAGACGACGTTGCCCATTTTATCTTTTGTATTTCTTATCTCAAGAAATTTATTTGTAGTAATTGTCACGTGCTCTTTGTTCCACACGCCAACCATCCATATTGGCAATCCTGACCATCAAGCCACCCTCCACTACATTAACGAATGGGCAACACGCAACCACCGGCCATTAAAGGAGAGCTACGAATATGCTGGTAATGAATTCAGAGCTAGAAATCTAGAGCTCTAAAATCTAGTTGCTGTTAGTGCTAGTGCTGACTATCAATTCCATCAGCCTCGCCTACAAATTGTATCGAAGTCACGTTCGCGGCGCGAAACGTCGCGCAGCCCCGACCAACGCCTAAAATGGTTTCACCAGCGACAGCAACGCCAGCGCTCGTTCCACAATCCCGGGCTCGCGACGAAGGAATAGGCCCACGTCACGAAAGGGATGGCACGTGTTGCGTTCAGAGTTCCACCCTTATGGCAGAAGGACGTGGAGCTTTGGTTTGCCCGAGTAACCGACGACACTACCAAATTCAACCTCCTCGTGGAGAACCTCGATGCGAAGGTGATGCAACAGGTTCATAACATAGTAACGAGCCCCAAATCTGACAACAAGTACAGCGCCCTGTAAAAGGCCTTGACTCGGCCCAACAGCGTATTCAGAAGGTACTGTCCGAGATCGAGCTAGGAGACCAGCGCCCGTCACAGCGCCTCAACCAGATGCGTACGCTCGCCATCGGAAATGTGTCCGACACTCTGCTCCAACAGATGTGGCTCAACCCTCTTGACGTCACATTGAGGAGCATCCTATCGGCTAACGACGCCCCACTTTCGGATCTCGCAACAATCGCTGACCATGTGTACGAGGTCACCCGACAGTATGTCGCGGCACAGCATCCTACCAACGCTGCAAATCGCAAGCGTGCTAGGCAATTTCGCTTCCGCAGTATTTGATTTCAGCCACCGGATGACGAAGCTCGAGGACGCACTTCAAGCCCTGAGTAACCGACGCGATCAACTTCGCGATACGAAGCACATCGTACGTGGCCTACACAGCAGCAGGTGTCAACAACATGCCGCGCCAGAGAATCGGATGATCAGCTTTGTTGGTACCATCAGCATTATGGACCGAGCGCAAAAAACTTCCGACAACTCTGCTCACATTCAAAGAACTATGCTCCGGTCGTCCACACGTAGCGACCCCCCACCGTACAATCTAGCGTTTGAAGATCTACGACAACATAAACAAAAGCGCTTTTCTTATCGACACCGGCGCAGATGTCTCAGTAATACCACTAACCATCCGATACCCTTAGTTCCCCCGACGCCTCCTCCAAATTTGTGGCAACTGAACTTGGGATTTTCAACACCGTTCACGTGGAACTTCACAATAGCCGATGTAAGTTCTCCAATCATCGGGACCGTCTTCATCGAACACTATGGCCTCCTCGTCGACATGAAGGGACGACGACTTATTGAGCGTGCACGCGCCTCAAGATGATTATAGCGCACATCGACAAACAACCGCCCGAAGTGGACTTGCTCCCGAATTATACCAGTAACGAGTTGCGATCACTACTTTTGGACTACGTTAATCTCTCGAAGGACAACCAAACACCAAGTGCTCAACCCAGAATTACATCCTAACTAAGGAGCCGCTGGTCAACCCTAAGGCATGAAGACTTTCGCCCGTCAAGCTGGCCGCTAAAGCCGAATTTGAACACCTTATCCAACTCGGAATTTGCCGCCCATCAAAAAGCGCATGGAGCAGCCCTTTGCATATGGTGAATAAGCCAAATGGAGATTGACGACCATGCGGGGACTACCGTGCGCTCAACAACCTCACAATCCTAGACCGCTATCCAATCGGATTTCTTCAGGATTGTACCGCAGCCCTCCCCGGAATGACGGTTTTTTCCGTGATCGATTTGTAGAAGGCGTACCACCAAAACTGACGTTAGATAGGAAGCCATATGGTAGAAATTTGCATATGTATTAGTCGACCTACTATGGGCAAGCTTCCGGTAGCTGTCACCCAACTGCGGCATTAGCAAATGCTTATATTTCGTCATATATACTATTTTCCGAACAAAAAACGTGCGGAACGCATTCCGTGCATGCTATAAATTCACCTTGTATAGCCCATTATGCTCCTAAACTTTCAAAGACGAGCAAATGAAGCACACGTTTTGCACCTTCGACTGATAGCTCAGCGTTGAGATGTAAACAAACTCCTATAAATTCACTTTGGAAGGCGATAAAAACTAAACGGGTATAAGAACTGAAATAATTTTCACTTCACTAGGAGCGCTATTGTGTTCTCCGCGGACCATCTGGATTTCACTGTAGAAATCCGTCTCTAAGCCGTACAAAACCTCGAATTTTCGTTGGCTCCACAATTCTTCATATAACGCCATGTAAGTTAGCCAGCAAAGTCGGCCTACTAATGGTCATGTGTGTGGTAGTAAGCGCTGCTGCCATATGGCTTGTATCTATCGTCAGTTTTGCGTACCACCAAACTCCCGTGGAACAAAGTGACATTCCGAAGGCTGCCATCATCACACCGTTCGGATGGTACGAATTCATGCATTTGGCCATGAAAGGAAAACGCTTTGCGTCCGTGAGGGCATCCAAAAGGCTTGTACTGACATCTTGAAAGACACTCCGGTCAATGACCTGAAACACTCTTTCGAAAAGCTTTTGGATCGCGCAAAACAGTGTATCGAGGCTGGAGGAGACTATTTTGAATAAATAAACTCGAGTTTATCAGAACAAAGCTCCTGTAGTTTCTATTTTAGCTCAATTTCGTTTATTTTGGAACGCAACTCGTACATTGAGCACCCAAATTTCTAAATTAGCAGTTTACCTTACTTATGTCATTTAAATGGGCAGGAAAGCTTTCCGTGAAGCATACTGTTAAATAACGGAGAGCTTTAACTACTCGTGAGAGAATTATCCTGGCTTGACCAAAAAGGTTGACTAAGAACATTGAAATCATACACTATTAAAGAACTTTTTTTAGAGTACGATTTTCACATTAAAAAATTAATTGAAAATAAATTTGGCAATAAGGGATACCTTTACTACAGGTGTTATGAAGTAAACCCGAAGAGAAATTCGAATAGGGAGTTTGTTTTTCACTTTCAGGTTCGGCATACATAAAACAAAGAAACCAAATTCCATCTTACTCTAATTAAAAATATGTGGATTTCAATTGCGGCCAGAATTCCAATCGTCATGCAAAATAAGCTAATCTAGCGGATTTCAATGGATATGTAAATTCATTTAATTCGCTCCAACCGCAACATGATATTAGGGAAACAAAAGCAATTCTCCGTGCAAAGATAATCCAAACTGTGTCTAGTTCACTTCGGGAGAACGAAGCCCTATTGTCTAATGGGCTAATCTTTAAATCGCTTCAATTTTCATGATCCATTTCTGCACCTTCGCAGTCATCAGCCATCCACCTTTAGCGAACAATAGGTCCCACAGCTATTGAGCAGAAAGTTGGAAAACACGAAAGCAGAAGTAGACAAGGTCCAATGAACGGGTTGCATGTTTGTAGCTTCTGCTACTGTTACTGCTGTTTACCAACTCAACTCACTCTCGTTCAATCGTTGGCTGTTAATATGTTAGAGTCATGGGAAATGATTCGCATGATGATGTTAATGCGCCTTGAATTCATTAAATTTTAATTTATAGTCTTGATTTCGGCATTCAACTACGAAATACATATGTACGCAGACACCGTACTCGATGCGGAGTCGTAGGAGAAGGCGACGAGTGAAGATAATTTAAATTAAAAATTCAAATAAGACCTGCGAACGGTTCTTGCGTCTTGCAACCAACAACTGAACGAGTGTTAGATAAACTGGAGCTATTTCTAATAATATTGTTGTTGTACGGTCTACAAGACTATGGAAAATCAAAGAATCACTCACTCTTGACAGACAGGTCGCTTTCCTCGTTGCTGGCACTCCTTTGGATCTTTCCATTGAAAATTGGCTGCTGCAACGACGATTGCTGCTGCTGTTGTTGGAGCTGAGCTGACGACAAGACGCCCTGTTTGTTGGTGCCGATGCTGCCATTGTTGCCATTGTTATTTGTCCAGGGTAGTACGTTAGTGTCCAGAGCAACATGTGAGGTGGGAGGGTCGTTTCTATTTAAATAGAAAAAAAAAGAATCGTGACAACAATATGATATTAATAAGAGCAAATATACACAGCGGGAGATGAAAAGAAAAGTTCAAAGAAAATAGTTGGAATGGAGCCCAGGAAGTCTGAGTTATTCAGCTGGCGAACACATGAATATTGATCAAACATGATTTTTGAATTTCGGGAGTTAGATCTTATTTTACGTCTTGTAACTGGTGGTTGAATACAGTAATTAGTTGATGACTTAAGCAAAAATGAAAGAGATGTAAATATGAACTTAGTTATATACCGAGCTAATGATACAGGGTGCGGCAGAAAGAATTAAGCAGTTTTGACAGTTTAGAAAAGAAATCCAGGTGTATAGAGAAGAACTGTTCTTATTTTTATAGTTAATACTTTCTACCATCTTACATTCAACAAGGTTTCAAAAAAATTTCCTCAAGGTTGCGGCTGTTGGCAACAACACACAATATAACGGCATTTTTGCGCGTGATGTTGAACCCCCATCGAAAAGCTATTTACGTCGCGATGACAGATTGATGGTTTTCAAAATATTATCTACGGCAAAGCCCCGATATACTGTTGTCAAAACCACTGGTTACTGAAATAGGCTCACCAACGGAACGAAGGGAGGACACATGCACCTGTCTTTTATAGTACACGTATATTCATACCTCATGCGCCCAAAAAGAGGATGGGCGTGACCATCCGTATATCGGAAATTTTCTTCGAATAATATACGAAGCCTCGCCGCATATACCAAACCCTGGCAAAATTTTAAATGTTGGCATTATACGGCAAATGGAAAGTGTGAATATTGTATGCATGCACTGTGCTGTCTACCTCCACGATCATTTGAGCAGTGATTACTCGGACCGGAACGACTTTCATCCAAAGTCCTATTGATAGGGTTTAGCATAATTGTTTGAAAAATTATCAAACATCCGCCCAACATCCTTCATATCTGATAACTTGTTCATTTTGTTCAATCACTAACTAAAACAAGGAACTTTGATCTTTAATTAAACCACTTTTAAGCACACATTTGATTTATTTTACCAGAAAAACTCTCACAATTTGATCATAGCTTAGCCTCATTATTTTTTTTTGAGTGACAAGTTGCTGCCAAGTTCATGAATACGCACACCGCCATCTAGTATGTGATGGCTAAAGCGTTATGCGAAAACAGCTCACTACACAGTTTTCGATCGTACATAACCGCCCACCAAGGACTTGTCTTTCATATAGGCAAAATGATCAAAGCTTTTCAATTTTACAAACTAAAATAAATTTACTGTTGTAAGAACCAAAATTAAAAGATTTTCACATTATACAAAGTAACTTAAAAACTAACCGCCCACCGTGACAAGATACATTCAAGTCCTGATGCAATAGTTATTTAGTAAGCACACAAATTTTACTAACTGGTCTTTTCAGACCTTAATTCTTACATTTGATTGTTACGACTCTCATGATATCATCAGGACCTGAATGTTTCTGTATAATTTTACCGATTAACCATTAAGCCAGTGGAACCATATCTTCTCTAATACAATAACTACATCATTTACATTAAGTTCAGAAATTTTACTGTTCCATTTGTAGCGTTGATTTAAGTTAACCAAATATTCTTTTGACCATCTTTTCCAAAAATCGCAAATTATTTTTGACATGATTTCCATCTATCTAAAATGTTGCGAGGTTGATCAGATACATTTATCAATGGCTCACCCACCAAAAAATGGCCTGGTGTCAATGGAAGAGGGTCATCAGGATCGTCACTCAAAACCGAAATAGGACGCGAATTTAAACATGCTTCTATCTTTGTCAAAACCGTTGTCAACTCCTCAAACGTAAGCGTACTATAAACTGTGAACTTTTTTAGATGATTCTTCACACTGCGCACGCCTGCCTCTTACAAACCACCAAAGTTTGGCGCATGGGGAGGGTTGAAGTGCCAGTTGGTTGATTCGAGTGTCAAAAGTTCCACCACTTCATCGGGCCATCTAGAATTAGTAAGTTTTAACATCTCCAACAACTGTTTATTGGACTCAACAAAATTTGTCCTATTGTCGCTATATAGGTCCTGGTAGTATCCGCGACGTAAAGTAAACCTTTGAAACGTTGCAATAAATCCCTTGGCTGAGAGATCAGATACAGCCTCTAAATGCATTACGTTTGTCACCTTACATACAAAAAGGCAAATATACCCTTTGTTTGGTTTGGAACCTCTACCAGGAGAAAACCTAACATGGATTGGTTCAGCATAATCTACGCCAGTTGATTAAAAAGGTTTGCTAGGCTTTAATCTGACTTCTGGAATCTGTCTCATTAGTTATGTCCTGTCCGCTGACGAGTATCTTCGGCAAGTAGCGCATGCTCTATATATCTTTTTAACCTGGATCCTTACCCTCAATCAAATGTATGTTTGGCGGATATGATTCAACATAATTTGTGGCCCTCCATGGAGAGTTTTGTTATGTGCATTCAATATTATTAAGCGAATGAGATTATCCTTATCTGGCAATATTATTGGATGCTTCTGCTCGTAATTCAGTTTTGATCTTTGGATGCGTCCACCTGCTCTGAGTAAACCATCAGCGTCTAATATTGGACATAAAGTGTGCAACGCACTTTTTTTTAAAAGACAACCGTGAGAATTGATGTGTTCTATGTCCTTAGTAAAATGTCTGCCTTGAACCAAAACTATTAGTTTTACTAACGTACAGTTTATCTCTTCAACCATAATAAGCTCTGATCTTTTAGGACGTTCATGTTTTGCTTGTTTAAAATCAAGATATTTTCTGCAATAGGATCCAACTCTAAGCATTCGAGTTAGTGACGAGAATCGCTCTATGAATTCTGTGCTACTGTCTTAATTCACGCTTGCTGCAAAACACATTTTCTCTGTTTTCTTTTCTTCTAACACCTGACCTATGTTTGTCTGCCTGTGTGTCCAGCAGTTTTTCGCCGAAACTACTGTAGCAACAGCCGTGAGAATTTGCGGAAAAGTCAGAAGTGGTCTCTACTTGAACGTTTTTGGGTAAAAAAATGCAGGGAGTTTCAAGGGGGGTGACCCTTAACATTTTTTTTTCATTATAGGTAACTGAGATATGTTGTCCGGGTATGAAAGGTCTTAATAAGATCTTTTTAAAACAGGTCTTAAAACTACCTAATCAGTGTCGAGATGTGCAGGAGAGAGGGAAATGAATGAAATTTAGAACAATATTCAGTTCTAATCATCTCAGATACAAGTTTGTTGATCAATGATTTGTACCAAGGTTTCAATAAGGATATGCACCATTAAGATCTTTCAGGATTCGTTCAATTAGTAATTAATCGTAAAATGAAATGTTCAATGGATGAGGCCGTTACTTGGTGAAAGTTCATCATTTAAGTAATAAAAACAATTTTCAGTTAACTTTCACTTTTTATATTTAATTTTAAACACTACAACTGTTTCGACACACCGTGTCTTCCTCAGATGAGCTTTTGTAGTATTAACATCTGAGGAAGACACGGTGTGTCGAAACAGTTGTAGTGTTTAAAATTAAAGCCAGGGAAATTATAGCCAAGCTGCAATACTTTAGCAGGAACGCCATCTGATCCTGGTGCCTTCCTTGCTTTCGTGGAAAGAACTTCCTCTTTTAGTAACATTTTCTTAAAAGGTAGACTTTCCACTGATATTCTATCTTGGACTGGATTGAAACAGACGAGATGTGTAGGGAACAGAGTCTGTACAATCTCCTCCATCTTTTCTGCTTCATATAAGCAGCGCTTCCGTAGCGCACCGAGCCTCCGTGGGGCCAGTTTGTACCCCAAGGCTCCACGTGACCAGTTTGGGCTCCAAGCCTCACGGCTCCCTATTCACATCGTTTACGAGGTATTGCCAGCATCGGGGTTTACTCTTGTCAATTAGCTTGTGAAGGGATTTCCTGGCCAATCTATATGCTGCTAGCCTTGTGTCTGTCTTCTCTTGCGTTCGCCTCCGTTGGGCTTTTCGTCGAAGCTTGTGACGTTCCCGCCGCTGCTCGGCGATTTCCCTTGGCCACCAGTATACTGGAGATTTAGCATTAAAGGGTCTTTGGTGGGACATGGAAGACTCACAAGCACATATGATGATACTTATAGCTGAGTTCACAATGTCCTCGATAGTAGTTTTTCCGCTCCTCGGTGGCGTTCCCAAGGTGTGTCCGCCGCGAACATGCCAGCGAACCTCCCAACGTCCGTCTTCCCAGTTTTCAATCCGAAGGCTGGAGGCTGGGCGTATGTAGCCGAGGGACACCACTACGGATCTCAACTGCTATGCATTGGTAGTCTCTGGCCGAGTAGCCCTCTGGTGCTTGCCAGTTCTATACTCTTTGCACCAGGGACTCCGAAGCGAAAGTCACATCAGATATGGTTTCCGCACAACCCTAGCGGAGGTAATTAGGGGCGTCGCTAGTATTCAGGACAGTTAGTGCTGTTCTGCCCACCATTTCCAGGATCTGCATACCTCTGCAGTCAGATTGAGGCATGCTCATTAAATGGCTTTATCATTGAAGTCTCCCCCGACAAGCACATGGCCCTCTGTGTTGAAGAGAATGTCCTCCAAAGCATTGAGTTTGGTCCGGATGAATGGCATTGGGTCGTTCGGCGACCTGTTGTTCCTGAACATGTCACCCCTTCAAAACCATCGCCTTGTTTATGGCCCTGCATCTGCTGGTGGGCGCTGCATCGAACATAGATGACGCAGATACCAGATTCATCAGGATACAGGTTTACGAGTTCTTATCGTGATATTGCTCACTGTGCAACAGAAACCCGGCATTCCTCACAAACTGCAAAAGCTGATCCTGGGCTTCGGTGTAAGTTCATTTGTAGGATCCTGCTCATCGGAGCGCTGATTTGGGTTTGATCAGAGCCTTTTTGTAAACCCCACATCTCCCTGGCCCTAACACGTGATTCAGATCACCGAGTTATTTTTTAGATGTTTTTTATTTCTTTATTGCTTTACTCCCTCCAAATAAGTTATGAACTTGTATGCTGGAGGGAGAGTGTTTTTTTACAATTATAGCTTATTCTAGTATCTCTAGAGTTTATTTAACATTTCTCTATGTTATTATATTTCTTTAAATTCAATTTGAAAATTTATTTATAAGTGTAACTAATGGATAGTAATGATTAGCTTGTAGACTGCTCTGATGATTGCTTTGCTATCAGATAATATTTCAGTTTTGTTTTGAAACGTATTGGGCTTGTTGAGCATCCCTTTAGGTCGTTTGGTATGTCATTATAAAGCCACATGTGAAATGCTTCCGTTCCTGGGTTGTAGTTGCGCGAATAGTTGCCATGTTGATTTCATGAGTTATTCGTGTCATTCTTTCATTTTTTGTCATGTATGTGAGAATTTTCAGCGCATATAAATTTGTTATATTGAGAATACTTGTACAAATAAATAATTGATTTGACGGAAAAGTATGAGGTGCTCCAATAATTATCTTCAATGCCTTTTTCTGTATATTTTGGACGCATCTTATATGTGTGTCGTAAGTTCCACCCCAAGCGATTATGCCATATGTCAAAACTGTTTGGAACAACGTTTTGTATAATTTGATCAGGTCATTTGTTCTAAGTATGCGTCTGAGATTGTAGAATATGTACAAAAGGCGTTTGAGCTTTTCATTTAAGTTCTGTAAATGATCTTTTCAGTTTAGATGTCTGTCGATATGCAACCCTAAGTATTTAGCCGACGTATATCTGAAGTTTAATTATTTGTATTCTGTTCTGCTCCATTATTCTTACTTTGACATTAAGATTATTTGGTGGTTGGGCGCTTGAATTACATGAAAATGGCATAATTTTTCTTTTTTAGCATTTAGCTTGATTGAATGTCTTTCTGTCCATTATATAATTTTTGCCAATGTTTCTGTAGTGCGTTCATAACAATTTTTCCATTTGTCGCTTGTAATTAGAACGACAGTATCACCAGCGAATACTACTATTTTTACTTCTGCCGCGGCGATTCTAAAGAGCGGTGTTACGTAGATGTTGTATAAGATGGGGAATAAAACTGTTCCTTGAGGTAATGCAAACTTGGTGATAATTATGGGATCGCTGATAGTTTCGTTGAGCTTTACTGCCTGAGTTCTATTTTGGAGGTAGTCTGTGAACAATGCTAATGATTACGGTGGCCATAAGTCAACTCCCGAAGCAGCCTTCTCAGCCGTTACCCTTATTTTGCTCAGAGAAACTCATCTTCGAGTCGATCAGTTGCCCCAGGTACTTCACCGATGGCTTCAATTCGATTCGTATGTCTCCAATACTGATCATCCTTACTCTAGGGATTCTCTTTTTAGTCAAGATGACCACTTCGGTTTTCTCCAGTGCTAAACTGAGCCCGCGAGCAGTCATCCAGTCTCTCACTCGGCGCATTAGCATACCTAGCCTAGCCCGCAAAGCCGATCAAGCGCTACTCATCTGGCATCTCCAGTCTCAGTAGCCCGTCGTAAGACACGTTCCACAGGTCTGGACCAAGGATAGATCCCTGGGCAACACCCGATGTAACCACCATCCTTCGTTGGCCCTGTGTCGTGTCGTAGAGCAGGCTTCGGTCTTTTAGGTAGTCCCTCAAAAGCCGCATTGGATATTCTGGAACTTGAAAAGGGTTTTCCAGCGTATCCAGAATATCCAACCATCTAGCGGAGTTGACGGCGTTCCAGACGTCGAGTGTCACCAACAGGACGATCCGTCGCTTGGTGCAACTATGTGCCTCTGCCTTTTGGACCGGGATCACCACCTCTGCAATCGCATCGATAGTAGAACGTCCTGCTCTAAAGCTGTACTGCCGAGGAGATAGGTTCCCAGCAACACGAATCGCGTCAGTGAGTCTTCCCTTGATGAGTTTCTCTAGCACTTTCCCAGCCGTTTCTAGCATGCATAACGGGCGGTATGCAGACGGCGATCCGGGATTTCCCTTCCCCTTGCTGATCAGCACGAGCCTCGCCACCTTCCATCGTACCGGGAAAACCCTGAGCTGAGCAGCAAGTCAGGACAATGGTGATAGACAAGCGGCAACACCTCAGCCGGAACACCATCTGGACCTTGAGCCTTCCTCGCTTTCAATGAAAGGACTGCCTCCTCCAGTTCCGGCTGTATGAAGAGTGGACACTCGACTGCTGTTTCACCATGGACAGCGTCAGCACGGACGGGATGGGAGGGGAAGAGTCCCCGCACTATCTTGTTCAACTTTTCCGCATCATGTATGCAAGGCTTCCGTAGGGCGCCAAGCTTCCGCATAACTAGCTTGTAGCCAAGGCCCCACGGATCCTTGTTCACATTGTCCACTAGGTCTTGCTAGCAGCGAGCCTTGCTATTGTTAATCAATTTGCGAAGGCATTTCTTGTCCGATATATATGTTGTCACTCGGTTGCATGCCTCGTCATGGTTCCGCACCCGTTGAGGCTTACGTCGAAGCCCTTCGCTTTTCAGCTATTTCAGTTGACCACCAGTACACTGGAGGTTTACCGTGCCGGGGTTTTCGACAGGCATAGAAGCGCAGCAAGCAGTCGTAATGATGCTCATAGTTGAGTTCATCACGTCTTGAGCTGCCAATTCTTCCATCCTCTCCGAAGCTTCCTGCAGCGGCTCACCTGCTGTGAGCACCTCGACGAACCTCCCAACGTCCATTCTTCCGATGTTCCATCCAGTTGGAGAAAGCCGAGATCACGGACATCAGGAGACAACATCACTGATATCAAGCAGAATGCACTGATGATCACTGGCTGAGTAGTCCTCTAATGCTTTCCAATTGTGTATCCTCCGTATTAAGGACTCCGAGGCGAATGTCACGTCCGGTATGGTTCCCTCACAGCCAACACGGCGGAAAGTCGGCGTATTTCCAGTGTTTAGTACGACGAGCGCCGTCCTGGCCGTCATTTACAGGATTCGCTTTCCCCGCGGATCGGTTTGAGGCATGCCCCATTCGCTTGCTTTAGCACTGAAGTCTCCCCCAACGAGCACGTTGCCCTCTTTGTTCGAGACAGCACCCTCAAGAGCATTAAGCTTGGCTTAGAAAGATGATATCGTTTCGTTCGGCGTCAGGTACACACTAAAGAGGGTGGTCCTCCCCCTCCACAACTCTCCGCTTGGAAATCACTGTTCCGAATCCATATGGCGGCAGTATCGGTTTCTTCAGGATACCATAATGCAGGACTTTTATCATGGTAGTGCTCACACAGCAGTAAGAAGTCTGCTTTCACGTCCCTCGCAAACTGCTCAAGCAGATTTTAAGCGGTTGAACTACGGTGTAGGTTTAGCTGCAGAATACTTTTGCCTTGGCTAGGGCTTCCTGGAAAACCCGGCATTTTCCTGATCCCAAGAATTGTCCAATCAGGTCTTGGATCAGCATCTTTGCAAAGGATACAGTGTGCCTTCTTCGTACACTCTTTTCCTTGATGTCCCATTTCACCATATTTGTAACATAGGGAACTCCTATCGAGTCCTTTGCAAACTTGTGTCATGTGACTATAGCCAAGGCAATTAAAACATGGAAGAGGCGTTGCTCTTCGCCGTATCCTACAGACAATCCACCCTATTCGTACTTTGCCCTTGTTCAGGAATTGTTCGGCGTACTTTTCGGTGAAGTCAACTATGGCTATGCGTTGTCCCCTATTGTTTTCTGGTGTCAGTCTCACTTTGATCCTTCCCACGCTAGGGAACTCCCTTTTGATGGCCTCTTCTTCCTCGGCCAGATCCGTCACGCAGTCAATGTCTCGTATTTCGCTCGTTGCCATCGGTTCGAGCGAGGCTATGGTTGCGCTTTTGCCGAGGACTTTCTTTACTGCGTCGCAGAATGCTTCCTTATTGTCAGCATCTGCTCCGAGTTCGACCAGTATGTGGCCCGACCGCGTTGGTCGTATTGCTTTAATGGTAGTGTTGGTGTCTTCGGGCTTTACGTTTCCCCTGATATCCCGCAGCACCTCCGCATATGATCGGCCATATTGGGGTTTTACGAGCAGTGCCTGCTGCCGGGGTCTTCGTCGGGGTATCTGTCTCTTCTGTTTAACATCAGGTGTTTTTTCTTGTTGGGCATCCATGCGAACTTTACGTTCTGGCGCTTTTTGAAGGAGTTTCTTTGAAGCTTTCTTCGAATTCGCCATTGGTCCTCGCCTACTATATATTCGCTCCGATTATCTGCCTCAGGACCCGTCTTTGGAAGGCGTTCAATATGTTTGCGGATGCTTTTGTTAGGGTCCATGTTTCACACCCACAGCATAGCACAGGTCTTCGCACAGATTTGTACACTTGGAGCTTTGTTTTCCTATGTATGCAATTGGTCTTCAAGATCGTTAAAAATGAATAAAATATTTTATTTGCGAGCTGTATTCTTCGGCGTATTTCATCTCTTTCATTAGCGGTTCTCGTTATTTTGGCGCCTAAATATACAAATTCACCCACATTTTTGATATTGTATTCGCCAAGTGTGATATTTTGGGCATTTGAGATATCCTCGACTGCGTTATGAGCTTTGTTTTATTCTCATTGATTTGTAGCCCTACTAGTTTTGCTTCGCTGTCGAGTTTCAGGAACAGTTCTTTGGCGGTTGTTAACGACCGTGATGTCGTCCGAATGGGCTTGAATTGTATGATAACGTACCTCTTGTATCGAAAGGTTGCTTTCTGATGATGTATTCCAGAGTCAAATTGAATAGCAATGGGGCTTCAGTTCGATATTTGTGTCAAAGGCATCGGTGAGTTGGTTATTAATGCGGACTGGGGAGTTTGTTAAAAGTCATTGTCAATTTGATAAGACGGACTAATTTGGCTAGGATACCAAAGCAAAGCCTTATTTGGTGCAGTACGTTACGATCAATACTGTCGTATGCATGCTTAAAGTCAGCGAAAATTTGGTGTACGTCTATGTCGAACTCCGAGCGTTCAAGTACCTGCTTGACTGTAAACAATTGGTATATCGTCGATCTACCTGCTTTAAAACCAGCTTGATACTCGCCAATAATACTGTTGATATATGGTCTGATTTTAATTTCTAAAATCTTTGAAAATATTTTGTATGCCGTACAAAATAGTGATATGCCTCTATAGCTTTGGCACTGTAGCTTGCCACCTTTTTTGTGGATGGGGAATATAATTGGTTGGCTCCACTCGTTCGGTATATGTTTTTGTGGCCAAATGTACTGGATCATTTTATGGATGGCTTTCTAACACCGCTGTCACCATATTTAACGAGCTCTAGTGGAATCTCATCGATGCCCGGCGCTTTATAATTCTATTGGGTTTTGATGGTGGAACACACTTCATCCAGAGTTGGTAGGGCCAATGGAAGCTCTCCGGGAATGTCTATAAGCTCCGATGTTCTAAAGCTGTTTTCATCAGCGATGATGTTGCTGATGTCATCACGGCAGAGCGTGATCCTGGGCTGATAACCACGTTTCAGGCTTTTTACTACTTTGCATGCTTGTCTTGTGTTAATGGCAGTTAGAAATGTTATGCTTGTTATGAAAATGCCAGAGTTGTCGTGTGTAACAATTGGGACTGATGATGTGGGGCTACAGCAATCACTGAGAATGCGGTGTATTATTTAAAGACGAAACAAATTGTAACGAGACATAATTTTTTGTCAAGCGCTTCGAGAAAAGAAACTGAAGTTGGAACACACACCGGCTGAGCAATTGCCCACTGACGTGCTGACCAAACTATTGCCAGGGCCAATGCATTTTAAACACATGATAAACTTGGGAATGAGCGTTTGTTGAGAATATAAGCTCGTCGAACTCGAAGAAGGCGTGTCCGATATAGTCGAATTCACATTTTACTGCAATCAAGTAGCTGAACGTTCATTTCATTTGACATTCAGCCTGATAAATTTTGGTGTCGTATTAGTTGGTTAGCCTTTGGCTTTTGCATGAGCAACTGTTTTTACACATTTTTGTTCTCAGATAAAGCCTGGTCTTTTTATTTTAACATGAGTGAATGGTTTAAAATGGGAGAAATGCCAATTTTCATGCATATTGGCGTGTCTTGCAAAGAGCATACAAAAGTTTTTAAACCAAATGAAAATCGAGATACTTGACTAGCCTGGAAGTTATCAGGACTTAAGTCCCATAGAGAATTTTTGTGCATTCATGAAATCCAAAGTCAATAGGAAAGTCTTTACAATCAACTGATTAAAATGCTTAATGACACTTGGCAATACAGCCCAGAAATTAGAAGACAAACTGACGCTTTTATAAACAGTATGCCTCGGCGTATTTAAGCTATGTTCGATGCTAAAGGCTACCACACAAAGTACTAATGCACGAAATATATTCAGTAAAATGTATTTCATAATAATTTTGTGTGCTCGCTTTTTAGATAGAAATTGATACTCTCCTTTAAATTAACGAACAATGACTTTTTGTATTCAAATAAATCCACTATAACCCATGAAAAAAATTTTAGCTTGGGTTAAATAATTTTGCAAGGACTATATTCCCCGGATGTTTTATGGGTTATAGCACTCTTTTATCGAATGGTTACCGCTGCACCGATTGCGTTCAAATTTTATATTCCGGAGCACTTTTTAATTCTAAAACCGATAAGGTGAGGAAAAATCCGATCCAAAACCTTTTTCAATATAATTTTATTAATTTTAGTATCGAACTGACAGATGAGCACTACATTTATTACTAAATTGACAACCTACACATTTATTCAATTGTGACCAGATGTTGTCATATAACACAATTGAAGAAAATAACTTCTAAAAACTAAAGAGGTGCCCTTGTCAAGAATAGAAGGGTGCTCTTTCAAAGAATAGAAGGGCACCCTTCTATTCTCGAGGAGCACCTTTCTATTCTATAGAAGGGTACTCTTCAAATGAATAGAAGGGTATCATAAAGTATAGAAGGGTACCCTTCTATAGAGTAGAAGGAAGAGTACAAGGATGCTTCCCAAGAGAATAGAAGGATGCCCTTCTATAGAATACACACCTAAAGAATAGAAGGTTGCTCCTCTAGAGAATAGAAGGTTGCTCCTCTAGAGTATAGAAGGGTGCCCTTCTAGAGAAAAGAAGGCTGCTCTTCTAGAGCCCGTCATTGCACAATATATTACAGCAGCATCGGGGATCTGCCATTTCAAATATTATAATTTAATGCCTTAAATTCCACCAAAACGTTGTTGAAATACAATTCCCATCCCATTTTCTTCAATTGTGTTATATGACAACATCTGATCACAAATGAATAAATGTGTGGGTTGTCAATTGATGAATAAATGTAGTGCTCATCTGTCAGTTCGATACTAAAATTAATAAAATTATATTGAAAAAGGTTTTGGATCGGATTTTTCCTCACCTTATCGGTTTTAGAATTAAAAAGTGCTCCGGAATACAAAATTTGAACGCAATCGGTGCAGCGGTAACCATTCGATAAAAGAGTGCTATAACCGTTTTATGTAAATTGTGATGGATATTCTCAATAAAGCAAATTAATTATCAATTAAATAATATTAAAAACAAAGTGACGCAAGTAGCGGAGGTGGAAATACAATTAAATATTAGATTTTTTGCAAGCAGAAATTTCATAAGCTTAGGATGGATAAAGGGCTTAGGAAAGCTAAAGAGCACAGGGCGTATATGGTAAATAGATAAAGGAACATTTGTGGTGACTTACAAATCCATTTCGGCTACCTAACAGCAATCAGCAGCTAGTTATAATAACTTCCAATCTGAAAAATATCCACACGGTTGAGTTTCTACGCGAAATGTACTTCACGCACTACACCCGCATACATTTTCCAACAACGCAAGACCGTTAACAAGATGTCAGTGAGTGTCACGCCAATGACCTCGTTCGTCTACTGCTTTTCCTTTACACTCGGCGGCCAAAAAACTACCCAGGCCGGAACACAATTTCGTAAATAGCAAATAGGATTCAGCGATAAATCCTTCCGCGTAGCGCAATTTACAGGGAATCGACGAGCCCCAAAAACACTTTAAGAGTTGAAAACAACAAAAGACCACCCACGGGCTGTGTAAAATGCTAAATTCGTTACTTTTGTTTTTCTATATTTACGCTCGTTAATATTATGGGCACAGCAGAATGCATTTGAGGTCCACTGTGTTCACGATTTCGAATTGGGAACGCGTTCTCTAGAATCACTTTTATGTAGTTGAAGGACTCGTTTTCGTTCACCACAGAACCGAACACTTGAACAAAAACATCTCAGACGCAGTGGGGGAGTCTCGTGACACTTTCCTCAAGTGAATTTTCCAATGCCACACAAATCACTTCTAAAATTTCATATTTGGCTCTACTAACAGGCGAGGAATTCCACTATCTGATCACCATTTCACGAGCTTCCCAATTGCAGACACGGATGTGAATCCAAACTCGCCCGATCACGGATAATCACTCAAAATCTGGTGCACAGTAATCCAACAATAATGTCTCACAAATCGTTAAACCAGCAACCGAGCACCAGTGCAGCAATATTTAGATTTTTTATTCTTATCCGACGCAGAGACACTCCGTACGTGTAGCAAATCTCAATGACAAGTAACAATTGGTATTGGCTCGGCTGTATGACAGGCAATCGGGAAAGCTTAAATTATGCATCTGCATTTGACAGATAAACCAACAATTTTTTGGTAGGGTTGTGTGTGCTTTGGCTGTATGTAAGCTATGGAGCTGTGGAACATATTGGTGTGAAGCTAGAGTGAGTCGAAAATGCCATCTGTTCGCTGGTAGGATTTGGAAGATAACTTAAGGATTAATTACAGCGGGTACATTTTAGGTGCAAATATTTACTAAGCACGGCAATTCTATTACGTTAAGTTAGGTAAGTTAAGTTTAGCAATGACACTTTCCCTGAAAACAAGACAATAATGGAATGATAAAAATGTTGGTATCGCGGTTTAACTGATATTTCCTTATTTTTTACCAAATTAGTTATTGTGAAAGGATAAGAATTAATGAAATAGAAAAAAGACGCTTATTATATTAACACATTGTAAAATTCTGGATTTTGTGCTCTTTTAGTTGGCGCTTTTAGCTCGTTAGGCAGAGCATATCTACTAAATAAATAGCAGCTACAATTAAAACAAATTTTATTTCTTACGGTATTCAAAGAGTAGAGAGAAATGGACTAAAAGTGCATATGGCAAACAAAAACTTGAATTTGCAAGCAATTGAAACAACACATAGTAAACTTCAATCCATCTTTTACACGTTTATTTGCCTCTCTTTTCGTTTTTAATAGCTCTTCGATTACAGGTGAAGTTAGTAAATGTATATGCTTTGACCAAAGGTTCATATGCTGTAGTCATAATAGATTAAATTTTGAGATGTTTTATTTATTTATTTGCCAAGCAAGACATATCCTTACAATAAAAAAATATATAAAAATTGGAACCAGACATTTTTCTTAAATTTAGGTACAATAATCGTACAATTATTTTCAGGAATAAAGGAATTTCAGGATATTAGTTTTATATATGGCTTTGGAAACGGATGGGGAGTAGTATTTACTAAGCATGTTGAATACCTTCCAACAAACTTTTAATGGCTCATTGTCTGCATAGGTAGTGTGATGGCAATCTACGATAAGTATTTGTATTAATCGAGCCGTCGCACAATCAAACTGCTCGAAAAACTTCCTAACCTCTCCTCGAAATTTTGTGGCAGCTTTGGAAAAAATATGTAAACACTTTTTCGTTTTATTAATTTTATCAGATGTTATTTTATATCAATATTCCTTTATATTAAAATTTAAATCGCTACTACTTGTGCCAAAATGCTTGCGCCGTTTGCTAGAGATCGACGAGCCCGCTGTTGCTGATGTTGTTCGTAAATACGAGGATTTCATAAATTCGGCGGCAACTCGTTAATGTCAACCACAACACAATATTCGAGTTTATTGTCGTGTGACTTCACCACATTTCTGTCGGCTCCCTAATTCGGGGGCCGGACGTAAGTACTAGATTTTGTAAAAAAAAAAATAGAATTGATGGAAAAAGACAAGCAGTGTGTGAATATATATATCAAACCCGAGTTCATTTATATACTTAGCAACTATGTTATTGCTGCAAAATGATATCAGATTAAAACTCAGATAAGGATACCAAATTTTAATATGAACGGTAGCAAAATTGATGATAGAATTTTATTTATAAATCTACGAAACGGTACCATGGGGTAATAAAAACAACAAACAGAATTTGTATACAAGATGCACTTTTGGGAAAATAAGCTTAAACACTTGTAATTTTACGTAACATAGTACGGAAGGGGATTTGAACGGTGTCCTATTTTTATCATAGGAACTTGAAGGAAAGTTTACAAGTGTATATCAACTATTTTTCTTTGCCATTTCCAGAAAATTGAATTCTAAGATAAAATTTCCACGTTTAAGCTTAGGGAGACTGAAAAAACAACAAGAGTAGCAACAAATGAATGTAAAGATTTTATGAACATACACATTTAGTAATCAAGTCAGTTTGAGAAAAACAAAGAAACAAAAATGGTGAACATTTTTAGTAATTAACAAACATTTTAACCGAAGCTTTGATATATATAGTACTCATAGCTCTTTTATATAGTGCGACCTTTTTGTGGTAGAAAAATGACATATATGAAAAGTGTCCCAAGAGTAGGTAAATATTTAAATGGAACACGCATTTTACATAGAGTTACTGATTTTTCTCAACTTCGTTTTACGATGTATAGATTACTGTTGAAGTATACGATTACTGTAAGGATTTGTTTCATATAACAGTGTTGAATTATTTAAAGATACCCAAAATACAGGGTTATCCATTTCGTGGTAGGAAAGTATAACCCTGCCATTTGACATCTGTCAGAATTAAATGTCATCCAAAGCGTGTTTTTTTTAGTTGAATGTTTGCCATTTAGAAATATGGATCGATTAACAGTCGGAGAACGCGTTGAAATTATTAAATTTTATTATAAAAATGGTGATTCTGCTGTATCAACATTTAGGGCTTTACAAGCCGATTATGGTCGACGTAATCGACCTACACAGCAAACACTTTCGAACACAGTGAGAAAATTTGAAGAGACTGGATCGGTTATTGATATTGCAAGGCCTGTGGATCATCGTAACATTCGTTCTGCTGAAAATAACGCTGTCGTTACTCAAAGTGTGGAGGAAGACCCGAATTTGTCGATTCCTCGACGTGCTCAAAATTTGGGCTTGTCTTACGGCTCATTGTGGCGGATTTTGCATTTGGATTTGCATCTCCATCCGTATACAATCCAACTCACTCAAGAACTCAAGCCTCAAGACAATACACAACGCAGAATGTATGCAAATTGGGTGATTGAACAACAAGCAATTTTTGATCAATGTTGAATTTTGAAATTGTGCCTAGTTCTGAAATTTTCCAAAAGAGCCTCATGTGTTATTTATCCATTGTAATTTTGCGCAATCGGTGTTTATGCTGCAGAGAGTAAGATAAATGTCTACAAAACATCTATTAACAGTTTTTTTTCAATCACATTATTAAACATTATGTTCTCACCAACGTTAAGCATAAGAATATTGAAAACTTAATTTAATTTAACCCATTAAATGTAAAGTAGAATACATGAAATGAACAATCGAGGAAGCATAAAGGTCATTGATGTTACTGATTTATTATAAAACAAAATAGAGTCTTTGTGCAAGATATATTTACTAAGAGAAAAATAACAAATTTCAAAATGAATTGGTAGATAAAAAGAAAACCGGTCTTTCCATTTCGGTGTACCAGACCGGGTATAGGACCCACATCGATGGCAGGCTTTTTCTCTATGGGCTAGCCATCGGGCGTGCTCCACTTTTTTTTGTCGCTTAACAGGGGTTCTTGCCGGATAAAGTGGCCCCCCGCTCGCGTGCCCTTTTATGGTATAGGGTTATGTGATTCGATTACATAGTTCTATAACATAAATCGGTCACGTCTATATTTCTCTTTTAATGGGAAAGTTCATGCAAATGTTTGTATGAGTTTTCCACTCAAAAGTGAAATATATGGCCACGTCTACGTTTGGATCTTGATGCGGTTGGGAGAGTGCGAGGGGGCATCACCTCCATCTGGATGGCCCATTCTTATTTGTGGGCCATAAGGATCGTCGTTAATGACGAAGTCACCGTCAGTCCATCCATTTTTGCTCGTCCCAACTTATTCTCTGAACAAGAATTTCAACCCTTCCTAGGTTACCTCGGTCTCGACACCAGTCGATCGGCATGTTTTACACTACTTAATTCGTGAATGCGAATTTTTTTTTGTAGTGGGTCCTTGTGCTGGGAGAAAGAACCCACTCCACGATACCGCAACGCTTGCTGCCAGTGCATTTATGCGTCCCCCGACGAGGCCAATCTCGGCGGATCTTACCATCCTCTTTCGCCGAGGCAGCAGACCATCGCTGCAGTCCTGTACGGACATCTTTATACCTACTTTCACTACATATTGGTGATTGTCTTGTGACTCTAAGGGGCTCATTTAAAGTAATTTTTTTGCTATGTACTGAACCTTAATATTGTCTTTCAGAACATCAAATACTAGACATGCAAATATCATCATTCTCCTAGAATCTAGTGATGCCCTATTAAGTACTTGAAGCCTATAGCTAGATGATGGTAGGCCGTGGAAATTCCTAGGGTCGTAAAGGGATCTTCGTGCAAAAAGAAGAAACTGTTTCTGGACCGATTCTAACCTGTCAGCCTGGATATCAAAAACAGGGTTCCAAATCAGGATGGCATATTCAAGAAAAGGGCGCACTAATGAGATGTATCTTCTTCTTCTTTGTAGCCCTACAGCCCCTTTCGGGCCTTCGCTTAGAAATAGTTAGAGTATCTCATGAGATGTATAGTGATTTAGTAACACAAATATTCTTGAATTCTTTAGCTCTTCGTTTGATGAATACTAGAATCTTATTAGCTCTGGATATAACTTTTGGTCCAGAATTTGGTGTCTACAATGCTATTGACTCTACTAAGTGCTGTGTTGTTGATGTGATAGTCAAATAAAAGAAGGCTCTTTTATCTTGAAAAACTTATTACCTGGCATTTCGCTTAGTTTAGAGAAAGTTGATTATTATTGCACCAATCAGAGAGTGTGCTAAGCTTGCATTGAAGGAAAATCATATCTGAGAAAGAAGATATAACGTGGTAAAAAAAAGATGAAGTACATCATGTAATACTGATGAGAGGTCCGATATGAAAATATCAAATAAAAGAGGTCCAATATGACTTCCTTGAGCAACCACGGAGAGAACATGAATTTGTTTTGATAATCGTCCTTGAAATTTGACAACTTGAGTGCGGTCCTTAAGGTATGAATGGATCCAGCTGAGTAAACGGTCTGTAATACCAAAATTACGGAGTTTATTTATCAGAACTTCATGATTTACACGATCAAATGCTTTGGTAAAATCTGTATATATTGCATGAATCTGGTGACCCCTCTCCACCTCACATAGAATACTTGATGTCATGATGAGGAGATTGGTGGTAGTAGATCTATTTTTTCGGAACCCGTGCTGCTCTACAATGAGCCGCGGTTCTATAATAGGAGAGATCTTGTTGCAAAGTATCAAAGCAAAGCTTTGGAATGGCTGATAATATAGCAATGCCTCTGTAATTGTGAATACACCGTTGGTATTAGGTACGAAGATTTCCAGTAATGGGGAAAGGCACGATTAACTGTTCTTTATACTGGATCAGAAAGCTAGGAGGAATAAGATCAGGACCAGGTCCCTTATTTGAATCCAAACCCGCAATTGCATGAGCAATTTCTGCCTTAGAAATTGAAACTTCTGTAATCAAATTTCTTGAATTCGGCATTTCAGAAATGGGATTTCTTGCTTTCTCAGGGTTACTTAAAGACATACATGACGGGTAACCTTGAGTCTTGCACTTGACGTTTACAAAATCAAAGAATTTCTTTGGGTCTTTAATGACATTTTCGCCAATCAAATTAACATATAATTCATATGCTTCTCAAGATTTTGATTTGAATTCACTAGCAAGCTCATTATACTTTGATTGAACAGCATTGCTGACATTTTTTTTTTACTTTTAATCATTTCATAGTATTTATTCCTTTGATTTCGTAAATATTTAAAATCGCTATTTAGACAAGGTTCCGAAAGTTTAGTTTTTTTTTCTTTATTTTTGGTACATTTTTTTCAACGGCGTCAAGAGTTATCCGATAAAAACACGATAAAGCTTCTTCTAGATTTAGCATCGAAAGAGTACAAGTCCAATCAACAGCAGAAAGATGTTTTTTAATGCTTTCATAATCAGCATTGCAAAAGTCGTATACAATTCAATTATTGTATGAAATAAGGTTAGAAATATCAGTAGTGGAAACCCCAATAGTAAGTGCAGAGTAATGAAGACTGTTAGAAAAAAGGTACTCTTTGTCATCGGTTGGATTGACCACTGCATCGTCATATGCGTTAGTAAATATTAAGTCTAATCAATTTCCATTTTGGTTAGGCGTCGGAGTTATTTGCTGTTGATCGTTGCCATAAAAAGTACTTATCAAGTTAAAATCCTGACTGTCAAGAAGATTGATGGGGGGAAAACGATTATCGACTCCGTCAATTACGAATTTCAAATTCGGTCACACGCCAATGATATATGAACTACCCTATGCTGGAATAATTTATATATGGTGGTGCTTACGAGCTCACTTGAAAGGGAATTGTGAACCGCAACTAATACGCCACCTCCTCTTGATTGTCCAGTACTGTGATAGTCTCTATCAACTCTGAGGATAGCTCAATTACTGTCTAAGGTTTCTTCATTTCTGTATGTATTGTTAAGCCAAGTTTCTGTCAGGGATAAAATTTGAAAATGGCAAGATTTTGCGTCAAGGAATAATTGGTTTAATTTAGATCGAACACCACTGCAATTGTGGTAAAACAATTTTAGGATCTGTTGAATGGGCATCTTATTGGGGACGTAAAAATTTGTTGTCTTGTTCTCTAGTTGAAGCGAGGAAATGTAGTTTGAGCTTACATGTGACGCATACGATTCAAGATCTTTTTTTGCTTGATGTGAAGTGATTCCCAGTTCTGCATAAAAGCGAAGATGCATATCTCGAAGAGAATCATAAACCATAGGGAGACGTCTTTATATTATGACTTTGAGGCTGGTCTTAGTTTTTACATCGATACATGTCGTATATGGTGCCTTATGCATGTATGCTAAAAAGAGTCGAACACATTCATATATTTTGTGGTTTCTGAATCTCAATAAAAGATATCCATTTTCTAAATCTGCCTCAGAGTTGATTGTGGCTTTTATGGATGGTGGGCATAGTGGATCTAGAAAGGGTTTATTGTTATCTCTGGGGACAGAAGACTGTGGATGGTATATTGAGCCCGAAGAAGAGGGTGGTATTTCGATAGTGGTTTACAAGATATTCCCGTCGTGGCAAGAGTAACATTCGATTAAGAGACGTTTTGCAAAGTTTTCGACTCTAAGTTAGTTGAATTTTGTGAAAGGCTACTATTGTTAATATTGTCCTGTGCTGCTGGTGGAATAGCATCGCTACCTGCTAACGAGCTAGGTGTTGAGGATGCTTCAGATAAAATTGTGGGTAAAGTATGGTAAGTACAATAAGAAACGTTAGTGGAATTACATACTTTTTGTATATTACAGCTAGTGCTAGGTGATGTTGAGCTGTTGATGGTTCTCCACTTCTTGAAGACCATACCATTCCATTAGTAGCTACCGCTTTTTTCATAATATTGGAGAACAACCAGGCATATCGTGATGAAATGAAAACCTTGAAGCGACGCTTTCGTTTGCGCTGCTGTGGTATCACTTCAACCCTGCAATCTTTGATTAAAAAATCATTTTCAATAGTCTTCTGGATTTTAGCTTCAATACAGTTATTCGAAGCTTTCTGTATGAAACGGATTCGGTAATCCGACTGCTTGTTTGTGGAATATAGGACATTTTTTAAGTTCACACGTATTAGCTGCTGAATTCTTTGCTTTCAATCTTCTTCGGGCCAGAATGCTCCCAATATATAAACAAAATTGGGTTTTGGGGCATATTCACATATATGTAGAAATTTCTTCGGCCCACTAGTTGTTTTTCCTGGTAACTTTCCTTGAATCGGTTTACTGGATGTGTTTTTATGCGACATTCCACGCATCGTACTATCTTGCTGATATCGCTGCATCCCTTCTACTATTTTGCTTAGTCTATCTTCAATCTTTCCCACTTTCAACAGAATCTCCGATGATTCCACTTCTTTTCTCAAGCATCCAAATGACAACGCTATATTATTCAGAATTGCGCCATGATCTTGCAACAGTTTCAACGTTCTCGCTTGAAATAACGATCATTTCTCGAGCTGTTCAGCCTAATTATAATGTTGAATGTCTGATACTTTTTTACGGATGGACGCCATTTGGTTTTCAAACATTTCGAGAGCTTCATCTACCCTCTTGTTGCTGTTGGATATTGTAACCGCTAAATCATCGAAGCTGCTAGCCATTTCCACAAAACTTTCATTATTGGCTCGACTTTGTGAGTGCTACCGGGAAATCAATTGATTATTCTCCTCATGAAGTTTCTCGATGTATCCAATTAATTTGTCGTAAATGGCTTGCAATAGGTATTCAAAACCTTGGCAATTCGGTAAGATGAAATGTTTATCCATGTAGGGATGGTACCAATATCTTGGTGCATCCATGCAAGCTCCATGTAGTTTACGATTGCAGAAGGCTCTGCACGTAACATATTTGAATGTATTATCAAACGCAATACAATTTGCCAGACTACACTTTACACTCATTATTGATATGAGCTTGTCAGGAATAATTTCACTGTCAAGGTCAGTTTAACTGTTATACACACAAAACAATAATTATTGATCAAGGTCTACTAAAGTATTTGTGACCCACTTTAAAATTCAACAATATAAATAGTCGCTGCACTTGCACAATTTTATTAATTCTCAGTGGATTGCGATGTAAATAATTATGTTCACGCAAACTGCTGATCAACACACTCACGATATTTAGGTCCTATTCCTGGGAGTAATTGCTATTTAATACTTTCGATCACTCGTCGATGATTTAGATTTTGCTATCATTGAAAATATAGTGAGGAAAGAACTGGGGCACGATACAACAAGAGTATGAGTTCAAGCCACGATTTGTGTAAAGATGTTTATTAAAACATAACTTATAAGTCGTAACTCCTTAACAATTAATAAGATTAATAATAATAACAATAATAATAATTCAATTCCGCACAATGTACGTGCACGTTCACTTGCTTCGACGACCCATTAACATATATGTATCTTATTGAGTCTTTTTACGTGGATACATTTTTAATATGATAGGAAGTTACATACCCTGACAATGGCACTATATTCAAACAGAAATGATTACAAAATTCAGTCGTAACCAATTCAATGTAATTGAAAGATGGATAAAAATAGTATTATATCAGTGCTCAATGGCTTATAAGTAAATTACAACAAAAAAAGAATTTCCATGAATATTGTTTCAGCCCTGAACAAAAGTTACCAACTTCATGTTGATGACACTTTGACAGCTGGGAACAGGAAGCCAATTTCTCTCTCTCTCTCTCTCTCTCTCTCTTGTCAACTGTGTGGCCAATGAGGTAGAATGATTCCACGAGCTCCTAATCATTATATGTATTAAGTCATTGATTAATAATATACATTAGTTCAGTTACTAAACAATAATTGTGTTTAACTTTGCAACGACAACATACTTGCCAACGAGGTTTACGGAAAATCAAGTAATTTAAAAATTATACCAAAAAATTGGACGAATGTGCGGAACAAATGTTGGGCTCCATCACGGAAATGCTCAGATCTCACGATGTCCTAATAAGATCATTGGCAAGCAACATAAGTCCGGAGAGACGAGTTGTTAATAAGCACAATGACGATGTTCAGCAAATACATAGCCTCGCAAATAAGATTGTTGAATTTCACTTCGAGCCAGAAGACGAAAAATACTTTTACACATGCTACGAAAAATTCGAAGACTTGTTCAAGATGGACGTCGAAAATTTAGGTGAAGGAACTAACAGAAGGCTCCTATTATGAAGATTGCACACTTCAAATCGTGACAAGTACGAGTATGTAAACTTTATATTGGTCAAGAAAACCCGTGATTTTTCATTTGAGAAAAACGGTTGCAAAGTTGAAAGTTATCTTCGGACCAAAGAAGTCGCTTTTTAACATGCACTTTGAATGTCTACAGCAGCAAAAAAGAGGTTCGAAGGATTTTGATGCATACGCAGGCTGTTGCAATAATCATTGTGAAGATTTGGATCTAAATAATTTAACAGCTAATCAATTCAAATGCTTGTTATTTAAAAGTGGATTATGGTCATCAGGCGTCACTGACATCCGGACCAGACTGTTATCCAAAATTGACGTAGTTCCATTAATGACACTGGAAAAAATAATCACAGAAGCTCGTCAAATAATGAACCTCAAAGAAGACACGAAGATAATTGAGAATCATGACACACATCATCGCCAAGAGGCTTCAACTCTCATCGTCAGTTTCGTAGCCACAGAAGTAAGGGAATATTTTCATAAAGAGTGAAATAATACAGAAGCAAAGCACAAAAAATACTTCAGCGGTCGCAATCAACACTCCAGCAAGTCGAATCCAAATCACTACACGGATAAAAACCAATCACCGCCCCGAAAGCCATGTTGGCAGTGCAGTGGCATGCACTTCGTAGCCGTCTGTACATACAAACAGTATCGGTGCAGGGTGTGCAACCAGGTTGGGCACAAGGAAGGGTACAATGGTTGCAGTAGTGCCCCACACAGCAAGCAGGGAAGTATCCATCATGATAGCTGACATTTGCAGCACTCAAAAGGAATTTTTTCAGTTAGTGGCGAGATAGTATCCAAACGGAGATTCGTCAACGTGAAAGTGAACAAAATGCCAGTGAAAATGCAGGTGAACACAGCCTTTGATATCACGATAATATCCACATCAGTTTGGCAGCAGATCGGCAAAACTTCATTAACTCAAGCTACGTAATCAGCAACAAGTGCATCTGGGCAGCAGCTTAAATGAGTTGCAGAATTTCAATGCAAGATGGAATTCAATGGGACTGTCTTGTCAGGGAAATGTGTTGTAGCAGATCACAATAATCTGAATCTATTTGGAATAGATTGGATTGACAAATTTCACATTTGGGATGTGCCACTTAGTTCCATATGCAACAGCACGCCCATCAACAGCATCAGTACAAATGCAAGTCACCTTGCATATCAGATCTAATAAAAAGCCAGTATTCAGAGTGAAACGATCAGTCGCGTATGCAGCACTCAACCAAACTAATGACGGACTGGACCACCTCGTAAATCGTGGTATAATTACACCTGTGGATTTTTCAAACTGGGCCGCATCGATTGTCTGTGTAAGGAAAAGCAGCAATAAAAATATGTGCAGACTACTCAACAAGTCTTAACGACGCTCTAGAGTCTCATTAATTCACGTTACCACTACCCGACGACATTTTTTCCAAGCTGGCCAACGACAAAATGTTCAGTCAAATAGACTTATCCGATGCTTTTCTTCAAGTAGAAGTTGAAGAAGCGTCACGAGAATTACTCACAATCAACACGCATCGTGGGTTATACAAATTTAATCGATTATTTCCGGGTTTCAAAGCAGCGCCAGGTGAATTCCAGCAGATTATGAGTACTATGGTGGTATGTCTGGAAGGAGTAGCAGCGTATGTGGATGATTTACTCATCTGTGGCAGAACAGAAGTAGAGCATCAGAATCGACTATACCAAACACTTCAGCGTGTACAAGACTTCGAATTCACCATTCAAATCAGTAAATGCAACTTTTCATGAAGTCAATCAAGTATCTGTGGAGAATAATCGACCAATATGGGACGCGTTCAGATCCATCTAAAGTGGAAGCATCCCAGCCATGCCTCCACCCTGTAATATTCAAAAATCACAGTCATACCTGGGAGCAGTTCATAAAAGGTATGCTTAAGTTTAGGCACCTGTTAGACGATCTACTTAAAAAGGACGCAAAATGGAACTGGACAGATGCTTGCCAAAAATCATTTCAAGATCTCAAACAAATTCTTAAGTCCAACCTTATGATCCAAATGGGCAGATAGCTTGTCAAACAGGCACTGATACTTGTATATATCACCGATATAAAGACAGTTCGGTAAAAGCAGTAAGTCATGCATGCCGATCACTTACAAAAGCTGAGATAGGGTTTGGACAGATCGAGAAAGTAGCTTTAGGATTAGTTTTTGTAATTACTAAATTTCATCGAATGATATATAGCCACAAATTTACATTGGAAACGGACCATAAATCTTTGCTATCGATTTTTGGCTCAGAAAAGAGAATTCCTGTGTACACTGTGAATAGGCTTCAAAGGTGGGCATGTACCTTACTACTATATGATATTGAATATATACCAACACACAATTTTGGATACGCTGATATCCCTTCACGACTAATCAATCCCCAAGTGAGAGCTGGTAAGGACTACGTTATAGCATCAATCCAGCTTGAAGATGAACTACACAGCTCACAAGTTGAAACGGTCAATCATCTACCGATCACATTTCCAATGATAAAAAATGCTACACAGAAATGTGAAGTACTCCAAAGGGTAATCTAGTATGCCAATTCTTAATGGCGAAACATAAAAATCATCTCTGACCCCGACATCAAAACATTTTTTAAAAGATCATATTCATTATCAGTTATTAATGATTGTTTGATGTTTAGAGATAGAATAGTTATTCGGAAGGTGTACCAACAAAAAGTACTTCATCAATTGCACAAGAGACATCAGGGCATTGAACGGATGAAGTCTGTTGCGCGAAGCTACGTATACTGGCCAGGAATAGACAAGCACATTGCAAGCATGGTAAGAGAATGTATTAAATGCTCCAGCGCTACAAAATCGCCTACAAAGTGCCATTGGAATCATGGCCTGCTCCAAATGGCCCATGGCAGCGTGTTCATATTGATTACGCGGGCTCGCTCAATGATAAATACTTTCCGATCGCCATTGATGCCTACTCAAAATGGCCAGAAATATACATTTCAACAACCATAACCGGAAATAAAACAGCAAGCATTATTGACGAAATGATGGTTCGCTTGGGAGTATCGCACGTCACCATCCAGCGCATGCGCATGCGAAATGGCATCCAGCATATTTGTTGTGCCCCTTACCATCCGAAGTCAAATGTTCAAGCAGAAAGATTCGTCGATACACTCAAGAGGGCATCAAAAAAATTCAACAGGAGGAAGAGGCAATGGAGAAATTATTACAAATATTCTCATCAGCATATTGCATTACACCTGACTCGAATGCACCATTTAGATTGTTTCCAGCTGAGGTTATGCTCGGGCAGAAAATGAGAACATCACTGGACTTAGTACGCCAAGACAATTCTTACCATGGTCAATCCTTTGATCCATGGAAAACACAGTTTAGCAGTTTAGCAAACAGTACGAAACATAAGGAAGACATTATGAAGTCGGAGATATGGTGAGGGCAAAGGTTTTTAAAAACAGTCGTTTTGACTGGGTGTCCAGCAGAATTCACTCCAAAATTGGGCGTGTTATGTACAAGGTTATTATAAATAATGGCACTCGAATCATCTGATCACATATGAATCAACTATCTAAAGTAGCTGCTTGTTAGCCAGATAGTTTGGAGAGGAATTTTGATCCTGGGTCTTGACACAAATAGACTACGCTCGAATACAATCACTCAGTCCTCGATTGAAATGCATCTAAAATGCTGACATTACTCTACGAGTACTGTAGCCTTTCCAAAGCCACCGATTGAAATTGCGTTTAAAATGCTTTCAAAAATTGCTCGATGAAAAATTTTGACATTACTCTATGAGTACTGTAGCCTTTCCAAAGCTTCATATAACTGAAAGAGAATGAATTGCAGCCCACACATTTTCGGTCTACGTACCAACGTGTTGCCAGACTTAAGCTTTTATGTGCCTAACCAAAACATTCTATGCTAGATAAATTTGTCAAAGTAAAATTAAGGCACCGCGTAACCGAACGAAAAGCCGAACCAACTAGTCGTGGATTACGTTGAACTTCACCCACTTGATGACATACTCACCTTCACCTTCTGTTGCGCTGGTTTTGATCCGAATGGTGTTTCAGAATTTCTCTTGCAAAATCGGCTGCTGAGCAGCTGATACTGGCTTTCGTATCTATCCAGCCTATCATCCGATTCCGCAAGATATATACTGACGCATAAGGGTGGACTTCATCTTTCAATAATTCGCACACAACATTCTTGTCAATTACCTCATCTTTTTTCAGAAGTTCCGCATATGACGGGTTGCTTGCTTTCCTCTGGTGTAATGAGGGGGCGCTTTCTTGTCGCTGAAAATGGATTGACGTGCCGCCAGATAATCCCTCAGACGAATATGATAAGGTTACTTATACCAAGGAATATTTAGATTATGGGCCATTACACTTTGGTGACACTTGATGCTGGTGGCAGAGCTTCGGGAGACTTGTGATCGTTAGATATCGAGGTCAGAAGTGTGTAATGATTTTAAGTCTACGTCCGTACGAGGAACCGACCTCTCATCGGTTCTAGACGTTAAGTCTGAGTAGTGCCAACGGATGGTACCAACCGGTCAACCAATCCGTGCACCGTAATCCATTCACGCGGTGGCTGCTTGTCGGCCAGCTAGATTGGAGAGGATTTCGGTCGCGGGTCTCCGAATGGATTACGCTCTACTACAATCTTCAGCCACCAATATATGCCCGTTTTCAAACGCGTCACAAAACAAAACCATACGGAGAGGAAACCTACTTTACGTTACTCCGTATTTCTTCATTTAATCAGTCAAGGACAAAAATCTAATTTTTACTTCACGTTCCCGAATTTCCGGCGCGGTACCGAAAAATATACTACGCTAACTCAACCCGACGAAAGCTACGCTAATAAAAGGCAAAACAACAAAGCTACCGCGTACCGCGCGCAACGCGACACCGACCTCCGCGGATTTTCTCAAACCCTACCCTCGCGACGGCATACCTACCCTGCACTCTATCTCCCGCTGAAAGGAAAACCACTGGAAAGGAAAGTCGTGTTGGTAGTTAGCAATTCTTGTTTTTTTTATTGAAGCGTTTCATATCCACTTATTGGAAAATATTTATATGATACGTATGAATTTGTCTGTAAACATTTATGACTAAAAATGAAACACGAAAAATAATATTTCTTTAGTAATATCCTCAGGATATGTTAGATGATAAATTCGAATACGCTCGCCAAATGAAATTAAAATCATTTCCTACTTCGTTTAGATAAACCTAGAATGCTAGATGATAGTTGATATCGCTTCTTAATTAAAGTGAACAAATTTTAGCAAAATCGAAATTTCAATTAAAGTGTCTTTTTGAAAATAAATTCGCACTAATGTATGTATTTCATATCAATCAATAATCATATACCTACTCAATTAATCTAATGTTGCAAACAAAGGGCTCAAATTTCATATTGCTGCCACAAATGAAAATGATTTGTTTGGAGCCTTGAGTTTAAGTTAGTGAATTTAAAGTTCTTTGTAGTTTTGTCTTTCAACTAACTGCTTTAAAACTAATTTGTCGGAAACATTAACATTTTATGAAAAAAGGTTGAATATGTTTTAAATATTACAGCAGTTTTCATAGTCCAAATAATGCCATCACTTATTTTCTCAAATTCCTTTGTTTATGTTTGGGGATTAATTTCAAAAAAATTTCAAAAAATCCAATATAAATGCTTTGTGAATTGACAATGCCGTATAATTTATTGAGTAGCGTCCAAACCAAAAATGATAAAAGGGGGTCGCTGCGCTTATATTATTAAACATTTCTTAAGGTTATCATATTTTCTTAGTACTTATGATTGTTTGTATTATTTTTTCATTATTAACATGGTTCCTTTTATTTCTTGTTATTATTTGTTACTTATTAATATGGTTCGTATTCTTTTTTTTTATTATTATTTTTTTTAGTTGTGAAAAGGGTTCGTATTATTTTGTATCATTATTTGTGGTATTGGTTATTCATTGACATGGTTCGTATTATTGCTTATTATCATTTGTAGTTTATTTGTAAGTTAGTAATATGGGTCGTATTATTTCTTATTATTATTTGTATTATTTATTATTGCTATTTTTATGTTTAGAATTATTTCTTATTATTATTTGTATTATTTGTTGTTACTATACACTAATTACTGCTTAAGTCAAGTATTCCCAATAATTGGAATACCAATTCATTTTTAAACAGATAGATTACGTTCATTGATCTTGGTGCATTCTTTAATTTAAATCTTTGTATGTATGTAAATCACTAAAATGAGTAAGAAACCCCAGAGTGGGCGTTAAACAATGACTTGCTAAATGGAATTTTGAATCTTGATGAAAATAAGGGAAGCATAACTCGAAAATTTAATTGAAATTCACTGGCTAAACAATACAATTTGTTAATGTCGGGGCCTGTTGAATACACGGCAAGTGGGTGAAGTTAACATTTAATGAAGCAGGCACACTATCATTTCCATCATTCAATAAATTTGTAATAACCTCACTATGAAATTCTTTCAAATATTCATGCATTTCTACTTTCATTCATGCTATAACAGCATTGATGCATATGTTGCATCTTTAGCCTTTATAATTGAATTAGCTAAATAAATTTTGTTATATCAAAAGCGAATATTGTTTTGATTATTCTATTATAACCCTCATTCTATCTACTATTTACGAATTATTAAGCATAGGAGTCTTGCAGGAGACTTTCTGCTGCGTCTCTGGTTAGACTGGCAGGTAACATCGTCATTTACCGTTGTTTAATTCATATGTCCTTCAGATTGGATCGGATTTAACTTGTATGCAACATACTCACTGTAATATGGTTTCGTAGGTACGGGGTTTACCAGCAAGCACAATGTTTCCAGCTTTTTGAGGTGCGTGAGTGGTTTCAAATCGCCCAACTCTTGAATATTGTTACCAGTAAGAACTACTGACTCCAAATTGTCCGTAGGGTTTTGAGGTGCGTGAGTGGTTCCAAATCGCCCAACTCTTGAATATTGTTACCAGTAAGAACTACTGACTCCAAATTGGGGATAGACTCATGCAAGTAATCGTCGATTCGTATTATCCGGTTGTTGTGCACTTTAATGTAGGCAAATACGGAAATCCATCACGTTTGCGTAGATCATTATCAGAGAAGTCTATCGTATCGAATTGGTCCAGTGTAGCTCCCAAATTTTCTATTTGCGGTGTTTTGTATCCTCGTAGATCTAGTTCACGTTCTCTGCATGGATTTATATACTGCATAGATTGATTGATGATATCCGCGGTTAGTTTAACCATTACTAAAATGTTATTTTAATTCGAAGCGGAAAAACAAACTTTGCATTCACCGACTTACCAATTAATGTTTCTTTTCGGTTGGCTCGTACACTGATTCTTCTTGCCTTTTTCCAAATTCCGACTAGTTCCTGGTTGTTGTCGCAACAGTTGGTGAGCGAATCGAAGCGTTACTATTTGCCCTTTCTGGAACTGTCGGCACACTCCGGGACTTCTTCATGGGTGGCACACTTCACTCCCATGTGGCTGTCAAATCCTCTTGACATCCCACGACAAAATTGACGTGGGATGTGCGCTCGTCGCAACTAACGTGAAATGACAAGCCACCTAGCAGCAAAGTGTGTTAGTAGTGGTCGCCAGCGGCGTTGCATGATTCATTACAAGTGGTTTACTAGTCTGGCTGTGTTCAGCTTCTTGCCGGACAGGTTCCTTGGTAGCTGGTGTTGAAGTCGTGCTCCCCAAACTAGCTTGGAGTACCTCCTGCTGGTCTGAGTGAGTTTTTTTTTTAGTAGTACGTGGCCGCCTTCCCGCAGTGGTAACAGGGAGCTGCACGTCACGTGAAGAAACTCATGGTGTGTTTCACACAATTTCACTACTTTTGTCCGTAGGGTTCTAGTACTGAAGTACCAACACGTTTTTCATAAAGGAAACAAAAGCCAGAACATGACTGCGCTCTCCCCTCCCCCCATTGGTAATATTTTGGGCCCCACGTTGGATGCCATTTGTAATGATTTTACCTTTACTTCATCCGTGATTACCCAAAGGGAATCTAAACCGACCTCTCATTGATCAAAGAAGTGGTTAACAACAACAAAGCACGTTGCTAGCAAGATCTTGAAGACAATTTGAATAAATGATATGTGGGGCATTGGCTACAAGCTAGTTATGCAGGAGCTTGAAGCCCTACGGACACTTTGCATACATGAAGCAGAAAAGATGAACGAGATGATGCGGGTACTCTATAACGCCCATCTCGTCTGTGTTGACGCTGTTTGTGGTAAAACAGCAAACAAATCCCAACTCTTTCCACAGCCGCAATTGGAAGAGGCAGTCCTATCGTTGAAGGCAAGGAAGGCTCCAGGTCCAGATTGTGTTCAGTTGTGGTGTTGCAACTTGTCTATCACCATTGCCTTGACTTGCTGCTCAACACATTGAACGCTTGCCTATGGGTCGGGGTTTTTCCGGATCGCCATCGCTATAACGTTCGTTAAATATGCTACACACTGCTGAGTAAGTGCTAGAGAAACTCATCAAGGGTAGACTCACTAACGCGATTCGTGCTGCAGAGGGACATAGCCGCACCAACCGACGGATCGTTCTGTGGATGACATTCGACATTAGGAACGCCTTTATCTTCGCTAGATGGGTGGATACGTAGTGAAATGAGTATAGGAAATGTCCGTAAGGGACTGCAGGATGGTCTGCTGCCTCGGCGGAAGAGGATATTAAGATCCACCGAGATTGGTCTTGTCCAGAGACGCGTGAATTCGCTGGCAGGCTATCGTTGTGGTGTCATTGGGCAGGTTCTTTCCCCCTAGCACAAGGACCCACTACAAAAAATATTTCGCATTCACGAATTAAAAGCTGTCGAATGCCAATCGACTGATGTCGAGGCGGAGGCAACATACTAAGGGCTGCTATGTTTGTTCGAAGAACAATTTGGGCCGGGCAAACACGGACTGACTTACAGAGAGTTCGTCGTTACTGGTGATCCTTATGGCCCACAAATAAGAGTTGGGCATCAAGGTGGAAGCGGTGCCCCTTCGCACCCTCCCAACCGGATCAAGATCCAAACGTAGACATGGCCATACATTTCCTATTTGAGTGAAAAACTCATACAAAAAGACTTTGTATGACTCTTACCCTCAAATGAGAAATGCAAACGTAACCGATTTATGCTATAGCGTTATGTAATGAAATCACATAACCCTATATCATAAAAGGGTACGCGAGTGGAAGGCCACTCTACCCGGCAAGAGCCCCTGTTAACAACACAAAAAAAGCGGGGGAGCGCGCCCGATGGCTATCCCATGCTAGTGGAGGAGGCTGCCGTCGATGCGGGTCCTATACCCGGTCAGGTCGAGAGAAATGGAAAGACCATCGGGTAAGATTTAACAATTCATGTTATTTATTCTTTCAATTGCAACTAATATTAACAAAAGAAGACTTAAAAGTTTTTCGATATTCGATCTGACATTAAATTATGTGAAAGTGAAATACAATCGATCGTATGGACGATAAGAAAAACGTTTTTCTTACTTAGTAGACTTTGCTAATATGCAAAAACAGTAATTACAGCTATGTATTAGTTATTCGGTGAAATCAAATCGTTTTCAGTGCCCTCTTAAGTTTCGATGAAAACTTGCATTTTATTTACTTAAAGTTAGCTAGTTCACTTCTAAATTTAAGTGTTGAATTTCTATATAATTGAACATTTAACTCCAGCAAATGCTTCTCTTTAATACATGTACTTGGTAAGGTTATAAAAGTGTGGTTCACTACTCCCTTCTCACTGATTGCGTTGCTGTGCCTTGCTTGATTATCTTCAGACAAAACGATAATACGAACCATTCATCGCAATGTAAGAAACTGAAGCAAGTTTAGGGCTAAGGACGTGAAAAATCCACGAGACGATGATATTGATTTATTTCCTTAGCCAAGCGTGCCTATCCAGTCAAGTGGACATCAATAAACGCATTTCGGCTTCCGGATTGACGACTTCAAACATGACTGCCATCGCTAAGAACTTCTTCCAATGACTTTCTACAGCAAAATTGAATTAAAAGCGATCACTCACCAGTTCTCGTTGAAAGCGCGACTGTGACCACGATGCATTACATCATGTCTCCATTTACGTCAAGACTCACCGAATTTGAAGAGCTATTTATAAAGGAACTTAATAGGGTTCCGTCTATAGTTTCTAATGAGTTGCCCCGCAGCGCTGTATACTCGGACACTTCAATTTCGCTATCCCTGTCTTAATCGCAGCAACCACAGTACGGCACTCCGTACATTAAAGTGGAAAATTTTCTTTTTAAGTTCACTAAGAAATTAACTTCGATTTGTTTTGATAATTCACTGCCCGTGTTCACAGAACAAATTCAACAATTCCAATAAATAATGACGCCGCGGCAGTCACTCTTTACACACACTCTTATGGAAGGCGCTCGAGAAACGTTTTCTTTGTCGAGTCGGGTATTTTTGAGACCAGTTTTCTTTGTCGGGTCGGGTGTTTTTGGGACCGGTTATCTTTTCTTGGAATTTTAATGGGAAGAAGGAACACATTTTGCTGAAGTTCTGTTAATCGGTAAATGATTTGGGGAAAATTGAATCTTTAAAGAGAATACCATCACGGAGCTGGTAGAAATCCTATCGCAGTAATCCATAACTACGGGGAATTAAGCATTGTAGTGTGATCTGTTTGCCGGTTAGAATTGCACCGCATTTGCTTTCTAACCATATCACTTTCACTCGTTATAATGACTTATCACAAAGAATTCAGAGGCAACCACGAAACCAACTTCGAATGGATTTTACGAGTGGGGTGTCGAGATCCCATATGCGGAACGGAAGACAAATGGAGCCGTAAATTTTCACTTTTCGCGTTTTCCCCGTGGCGCGGTTCAAGTCCAACTCAGCGATCCGTCCCCAAAACTTGTCATTCTTCTTTTTCATCCCGTGTATAGGGTAAATTGCATCAACTGCTCACTCAGTCGCGTGAATTACATGTACCGAGCGTGTGGTAAGTAAAAAAAGTATTAAATTTTAAATTGAATTGTTTATTAGTCGAAAGCTAGATTACAACTGAACTAAATTTCTTCCTTTACTTTAAAATCCAAAGTTACAATTGTAGCGTTTTTGCGTGTATGCAAAAATGCTGAATTTAGAAATGGCAAAATCGTCTAAAGTTCTCTGACAGTAATTTGATGAGAAAAATGCTGAATTTAGAATATAGGAAATTGTATGAAGTTCTCAGGCCGTAACTTGATGAGTTGTCTGCTCGTGGCGGATGTTCCCAAGGTGTTCGAGGTCGATCATGTTCCCATGTTCAAAATTTTAATTCGCAGATTAAGATTTTTTCAAGAAAAATTAACTGAAGTAACGAAAAACGAAAAAGATTCTAAATAGTAATAAAAGTTAATTATCAGAAATAATATAATTAAAGGGAAACGTTTAAATTTAATATAAATTAAAATTGATATATTACATTTAATAATAATAATAAGAAAGAAAACTGTTTTATAGTAAGTAATTAAATATTTTTCCAAATCTGCCATTAAATTGGATAGGAGATAGAAAGGTTTTCGAGCAGTTTGCTTGTGTGACTACTCGATTACTACAGATATTCGGGATATGCTAAAGAACCCTTTTAAAGTTCCAGGATATCTTATGTGGCATCTCAGGGACTACCTGGAGGACTCAAGCCTACTTTACCATACGACACAGGGTTAGCGAAAGATGGAAGTTATATCGGATATTGCCCAGAGATCCATTCTTGGTCCAGACCTGAGAACGTGTCTTATGACGGGCTACTGAGACTTGAGATGCCAGATGAGGCGCGCTTGATTGAATATGCGGATAATTTTGCGGCTTTATTCCCTGGATGCACCGTGGAAGAAGCGGAACTTAGGCTAGGTTTGCTAGTGCGCTGAGTGAGAGACTGGATGCCTGCTTGTGGGATCAGTCTAACACTGGAGAAAACCGAAGTGGTCATCTTGACAAATCAAAAGAGGATCCCGAGAGGAACGATGATTAGTATTGGAAACATAATACTCGAATCGAAGCCAGCAGTGACCGGGGGCTACTAATCGGCTTGAAGATGAATTTCTCTGAGTAAATCTGGGCACCGGCTGAGGAGGCTGCTTCGGGAGTATCAGCTCTGAGTCGACTTATGGCAAACGTAGAGGAACCGAACCTATCAAGAAGACGCCTCCCCTCCTGCTAGAGGAGAGATCCCCTAGCTTGAAGGCGCCTCGCGTCTCACGAGACCTGGCCCGAAGTAATGTGGCAAATGGTTCCCGGCTAGGTTCTCAGGTTGACTGGGGTGCATTTAGTGGGTAGTCCAACTGCTAGTGAACATGGGAGCCCTATACTGAGTTCGCAAATGGTATTAATCTCCCGACCACAGGATAGAGAAAGGCAAATCCAGGCTGAAATTAGCATTAATGTCGATCTCGTATTGTTACCAAAATTATGTTCTTTAATTCAAAAACAATTTTATCAAATCTCGTCAGTAAAAATTACCACGACAAATACATGTGCCTCTCAACTCGATACAATCCCAACTTCCATCTTTCTATTAGCACTTGTTTTCGTTGCACGTAGCCGATGTTCACCCAAGGAAACTCTACAATACGCATCATTTTCTTCACGAAATAATGCAATCTTGTTTCGAGCACTTAATACGGCTCAAACTGCGATAAACGAGTCCCCTTTGAGCTACATATATCCAGGCCGAAACCGCGCAAAAATTCACCTCCAAACTACCTCGCCGTAATCATCAGTCAAAAACTACTACCATCCGAATCCAAACAACCAGAAACTCGATCACTAAGTTCTTCATAGCATAATTAGTCATAGCTAACGTGAGATAAAAGCCATAATAGAGGCATGTGCATAATATGGTGCATCTTAGATACTCAATCACTACAGTTTGACCATTGTAGCTTCATAGCCCAGTCATATTAGGTAAAAAAAGGGGTCAACCTCGGAATGAAAGATAATAAGCTGCAAATTGGTATGAACCTTTGTTTTGTCATTCTAAATGTTGTCTCAAAAGTCACAATCGTTATCGTGTTCGCGTCTCAAGATATTCAAGGTCAAAGGTCACAAAAATCGGTTTTTCGCGAATATCTGGCTTCCTATCGGTTAAATGAGATTTGCATTTATTATAAAAGTTGTAGGCTATAAAATTCCCTACAACTTTTGTTTAAACTTTTTTTTCATACGACCAACCGTTTTGAAGGTAGAGCGCGAAGAGTGCACATCGTACAGTCATATACGGCCTAATGCAAGGTCAAGCGTGAGTTATGGTTATCAGTACGTTATAAAGTCAATTATTTACTTGGAAATTATAATTATTAAACAATGCCTATTATTTATGTACTAACTATTAATTATTTATATTTAATTAAAGTAAGTAACTTGATTTGCAACGGTACAATTTCAAACTAACGAATAATCTTGACTCATACAAAGTGGAGAGAGTGGCCTTGAATACTATAGAACATCTGTCCCGGCAATGAATAGAAAAGGGCATAGGGTAGGGACAAGTATTTCCAGGTATATAAGTATTGAGAAATTTACGCGTTTTAAAGAAAAGATATATAATGTCGTGTTAACTTAAAATAAAACTAAAATATATAATCCAGAATTAATAATATTTTATACTTAAATAGTTAAATATGAATAATTATATATATTATTTATGTACTAACTATTAATTATTTATTTTTAATTAAAGTAAGTAACTTGATTATTTATATATAATTATTCATATTTAACTATTTAAGTATAAAATATTATTAATTCTGGATTATATATTTTAGTTTTATTTTAAGTTAACACGACATTATATATCTTTTCTTTAAAACGCGTAAATTTCTCAATACTTATATACCTGGAAATACTTGTCCCTACCCTATGCCCTTTTCTATTCATTGCCGGGACAGATGTTCTATAGTATTCAAGGCCACTCTCTCCACTTTGTATGAGTCAAGATTATTCGTTAGTTTGAAATTGTACCGTTGCAAATCAAGTTACTTACTTTAATTAAATATAAATAATTAATAGTTAGTACATAAATAATAGGCATTGTTTAATAATTATAATTTCCAAGTAAATAATTGACTTTATAACGTACTGATAGCCATAACTCACGCTTGACCTTGCATTAGGCCGTATATGACTGTACGATGTGCACTCTTCGCGCTCTACCTTCAAAACGGTTGGTCGTATGAAAAAAAAGTTTAAACAAAAGTTGTAGGGAATTTTATAGCCTACAACTTTTATAATAAATGCAAATCTCATTTAACCGATAGGAAGCCAGATATTCGCGAAAAACCGATTTTTGTGACCTTTGACCTTGAATATCTTGAGACGCGAACACGATAACGATTGTGACTTTTGAGACAACATTTAGAATGACAAAACAAAGGTTCATACCAATTTGCAGCTTATTATCTTTCATTCCGAGGTGAAAGCCCTAATATGACTGGGCTATCAATAGTTTCTACAAAAACTGCTGTGAGATGTACATAGACAGGTACCGATTGTAATAGTGTATTTAAAAACATTGCCATAAAACTGTAAAAAGGAACGGGACGGGAATATTAAAGAATTGAATATTAGAGCTGTAAATTAAATAAACAAATTATCTACAATGACCCGTGGGATAATCCGAAGGGCCGACATTTTTATGAAATCAGTTTTAGATTATCCAGCATCAGCGTCGGCATTTTTTGCTTTATAGGTGATGTGATGTTATCCTTGCAATATTAGCAAATTTCTGTTACAAGTGGCATCTTGCTTGGTCTATTGAAGTGTCATACACTATATCTCCACTATGAAAAAATAATTTGCTTATACGAAACTTTTAGATTTTACCGTATATATTCCGATATGATAGGCATGCTAATTTATGAAGAGTCAGGTTTTACGCTATTATTCCGTGGTCTCTGTATCGTGTACATTTTGTATTTCAATATACTTAGTCAGCAAAATCAAGTTACCGCTTAAAAAGTTAATCCTAAAATTTTTTTCGATGAGAACTCAACATTTCTGGCGCTTTTTCTTATCCTGCAAAAATCAAGACGTTTGAATTAATACTGTTTACCATTGTGCTTGACCCTGCTCAGATCAAAATCCATGAATCGCAGAACAATGAAAGCTTTTAGAAAAGATTTTAAAATAATATATTTAGAATTCAGAATAGCTGATCTAGAAATAAGAGGAGAACGCACTCCCTTGCTCGTCCCCCGCTTAGTTATGTGGCGCGAAGCAAGCACTCTAGGAGCACATCCGCTAGGAAGCTGTTATTTGCATATCTATTTGTCCATTACATTACTTTGCCAAGACAAATGGATGTGTCATGTAACGCGGCCTCCTCGTGTGTATGTTGACAAGCCAAAGAGCATCCTATAGCCATAGTAAATCGACTGGCGCGACGAGAAAAGCGCATTTCCATGCCAAGCACAAAACGTGAAAAGCATCTGAAAATTGACATATTTTCCCGGTGAATATCTCATTGCGAATGAAAAACGCTTTGTTAGTCTTACGCAAAAACATTTGTGTGTATTTTTATTATTATTTTCACATTTCATGGGAGTTTTTCTTTTCCATTTGGTTGAAAACATTTATTATAAACATTAACATTTTGTAAAATTCTCACAAACTCACAGGATTTTGTGTGATATTCAAAATTTTGTCTCGAGATTCACAGTCATACGAGTATTATATTACGAGTATCGTAGGCATCCACGCACACTTCCACGCTGCTACACATGCATGCATCCGTTACAATAAATGTAAAAATACAAACATTAATACAAAATAGACTACAATATGTATGCTTGTTCCGTAATGTTTTTGGTTGAATACATTTCCATTTCTGGTACAAATGAGTACATTTTACTAAAGAATTACTTATGGTAGGTTTTGTTGTTGCTGCTGCTGTTGCTGCAACTTCTCGTCAAAAGTCTTCAAAAATTCGTTAAGTTTTACAAAACAAATTCCTTGTTGGGAAATTTTATGGCTAATATATCTTCCGACGAACACGTCGAGTCGAACGTTGTACTCCAGCGAGTCCTTCATGCAGTAAGTGAAATGTGAATAGATTTCCGTATTGAGCTCGGTGTGGTCACTGGAATTGGAATGTTTGACAATGTCATCGACAGTGGCGTCCAAGGTGTTCCTCGCCACAATTAATTCCTTCAACATATGGAGATCGGTGTCTCGGAAATATTTCATGTGATACTGACGATCGGCAACGAATTTGCCAAGGAGAAAACCTGGAAGTAGAAGAAAAATTGCCTGTTGAATTATAAAGACTGAAAATATTTGGTTTTCATAGTATAAATTTTGGTACATTGTGCCTCCCCCTGTACCCCCTGATGCATAAATTGACTATTTTCTTTCAGATTACAAAAATTCTTATCAAGACCTTTCATTTGATGCCCCCCTCGACTACTTTTGATAAAAAAATGTTAAGGGCTACTTCGCTATAACGGGGAACCCCCTTAACATTTTTTAAAATTTTTAAGGTAGGCCTAATCTTCTTAGAGACTATCACTTCTGACCTTTTCACAAAGTTTGAGGACTCTAACTGCTATATTTTCTGAGGAAACTTGCTGTGACGTACGGCCGGACGGACAGACAGGTCGCGAAACTAGTAGGTCTTTGTAAATTTTTTTTACAAAGACCCAAAAATTAGTGTGCATTTAATTCACAAGCAATAGAAGGTAATTTTGTTGCTAAATAAGCAAATATAGAAACAAATTATTAGTATGCTTGTATTAATCAATTGATAATAATTGGCAAATATCAATGACTTTTGTTTAAAAATAACAACTAACTTGAAAAATTGCCATGACTTTTTATGAAAGTACGAGTAGCAATATAAAAGAGGATTGACGAAAGATGGGCATAATATTTCAAGAACCTTCTTAATTTTCTGCACCTTGGAGCCTATAGTTATTCCCGGAGAGCTTTCATTTGCCCCACCTACTCTGGATGAAGTTTGTTCCAGCATCAAAGCCCAAAGGAATAATAAAGCGTCGGGCATGGACATGATTCTAGTGGAGCTCATTAAATATGGTGGCAGCGGTGTTCACAAAAGCCGTCCAGCACATCAAGTAACAAGTTATTATATTCTTGCCGGTGACTTAAATCCACGGCATACATTATGGCTGAATGCCAGCAATAATCTAAGGGGAGTATTCCTGAAATCGTGGATAACAGAGCACTAAATTGAATACAGGTGCAATCTATATGGGTCGGAGTTCAAAACATACCCTAGGACAAATTCATATTTGGACCTCTGCATTGCTGACGTGAGGCTTGAATTGAGCTTTAATAGTCCTAAACGGTAACTATAGCCGTTTCTTTACAATAGCGACCATAACGCAATCGTAATGGAAATCAATCATTAAAGGGATGCTGTCTTCTTCATTCCAGTTCAACATGAAAACCATCGGTTGAATTTCAAAAAGACGGATTGGGGAAGTTTCAAAAGAAATTCAATCGGGGTTATCAGAAGCAATTTCCTCCTTCTGATGATGGGACCTTTAATAACATCCGATATTTCGGAGCAATATACGACAGAGATCTGCCATCCATATAAATTTGCTAGACAGTTGACAAGTGTGAGATGACAGATCTGTGTCTGTCAACAGCCGCAGGACGTCGAGCTTGCTAGGTCATGCGTGGCGCCCGACCAATTATTTGATTATTTACAACCCACCAGTTAGTGCGAGCCGGGCTAGGTATGGGCGTTCGCTTGTTTTTTCATCATCCTTCGCAACGCCAGGTTGGGTAATTTATTATGTAGGTAAAGTCCTTTGTGGTGCCAGATAGCCCTGTACATATATGAGATTAGTGGATAAGATAATTAGAATAAAGAAAAGAAAATACTATGACTACCAATTGAGAAGTATCGATATAAATCTAGCGAGCAACAACACAAGACAAGCATACATAGTAGTGAAAAGCCTGGAACGTGGTTATTAGCCCAAAACCACGCTCTGTGGTGATGACATCGGCAATATTTTCGCTGATGAAACCAAGATTAAGGAAACATGGGCATCATCTTTCAAGAACCTCCTTAATCTTCCACAAAGCTCCAGAACATTGGAGCCTATAGATGCTTCTGGAGAGCTTCCATTGGCCGTACCAACCCTGGATAAAGTTTGTTCCTCCATCGAAGCCCTAAAGAATAATAAAGCGAGATTCCAGTGGAGCTCATCAAATATGGTGGCAGCAGTGTTCATAAAACTATTCACAAAATCATCCAGCACATTTGGCAACAAGAACATATGGCGAAAGAGTCGAGTCAATCAATTATATTCCCTATCCACAAAAAAGGTGACAAACAGCAGTGCGAAAATTAGAGAGGCATATCACTACTTTGTACAGCGTACAAAATATTTTCAAAGATCTTTGAAAATAAAATCGGATCATACGCCACGAGTATTATTGGGGAGTAGATCGACGATAGGCCAATTGTTAACTGTCAAGCAGGTACTTGAGAAATGCTGGGAGTTTTACATAGACTCGCACCAAATTTGCGTTGACTTTGAGCAAGCATACGACAGTATTAATCATAGCCTACTGTACCAAATAATGCTTTACTCTGGTATTCCAATCAAATAAGTCCGTCTTACCAAAATGCCAATGACGTCGACGACCTCCCAAGCCCACATCAATATGATTTGATTTTGATGCAAATATCGGACTAAAACAGGGAGATGGGCTGGCCCCATTTCTATTCAATTTGGCTCTGAAATACGTCATAAGAAAGCTACCGGTCGATACACGAAGTACGTTACTATACAAGTCTTGCTAAGTCGTAGCCTATGCGGACGACATCATCATTTTATCACGGTCATTAACAACTGCCAAAGAACTCTTCCTGAAACTTGAAAGCGAAGCAAAACTAGTAGGACTACAAATCAATGCGAATAAAACGAAGCTCATGACGCAGTCGAGGAAAAATATCCTAAATGTCCAAAATATCACACTTGGCGAATACAATATCGATATTTAAATTTATCTGCAGCAAAATCCTGAAACAGATATGATTATACTAAACGAAGTATGGATCTATCTTGAAGGAGCAAAGTATTACAATATTCCGGGATATAGCTCCGTTTTCTCCTGCAGGCCCGGAAGACGACGAGAGTAGCATCTGACATATATAATATACTTATAATTTAAATGACCCGCGCAGGTAAAAAAACTAAAAATCTGTACGGTACTTACTATATAATATATAATCCCAATCGTCTCAATGCGCAGGACTTCTGCACAGTAATAGATGCAATACACTCTACTGAAAAAAATCTAATCACAGTTGCTGACACAAACATAGACGTGATTGCAGAATCTCCAGAATCAAGGAAGTACAAGGATACCCTGGAAACAAACGGAGCAGTCATTGTCAATAAGGACAAAATTACTCGTCCGGCATCAAGTGCCTGCCTAGATCACATAGCAACAAATGATTAAAAAAATTGAATCGGAACGAAGCCCCTATATAAGAGTATCACAAATAAATCCATATAATTCAAGAAACGCCAACAATTTTTTAATACCTTAAGCTAGAACTGATCGACTAAAAACGATGCAAAGAATGATGCTCTGCGTGTATACAATAATCTTCCAGAAACAGTGAAAAACTTGAACTCATTATTGTTTTTAAGAAAAGACTTAAGGAGCATCTAATAAATTCAAATTAATGATTAGTCTGGAGGATTAAAAATGCCGTATCTTAGGGACCCTAACGCCGAGATACTTAAAGACAGCTAGTTTTCATAAACTCAGAATTTTTCTTACTGCGTCGTATTATAATTTTTTTTTATCTCTGAGAATTGTCCACGAATCGGACTAGACTAGCAGGAAAGGAGTACTTAACAGCATTTTGTGTGCCCCTTATACCGATGTTTTAGCATTGCCTGGAGGCGCACGTAGGCATCGACGACGTGTGAGGTGCACATCGCACGAGCGTTGTGCGACAATAAAAGAGTGATGGAGAGAGGGAATGGAGGTATCGAAAGCAAATTGTGGGCAAATTTGTATATTTTGGCACTAAAATAACGAGAACTGGTAATAAAAGAGATGAAATACGCCGAAGGATGCAGCTCGCAGATAAAATGTTTTATTCAATTTTGACGATTTTGAAGATCAGCTGCATACATAGGAAAACAAAGCTCCAAATATACAAATCTGTGATAAGACCTGTGTTATGCTGTGGGTGTGAAACATGGACCCTAACCCAAGCATCCACAAATATATTGAATGCCTTTGAGCGACAGATCCCGAGGCGAATAATTAGAGCGAAGCTAGATGAGGACCAAAGACGAATTCGATAAAACCATGAGCTGTATGAAATTTTTAACGAGCTGAAGGTGTTAACGATTGTAAGACTGCGAAAACTGCAACGAGTTGACCACATGAATCGTATGGACGAACTACGGATACCCAAAAAGGTATTCATTGGGAGAACTGAAGGCTGGAGACCAGTGGGGAAACCGAGGAAACGCTGTTCTGACTCGGTCGACGAAGACAGTTCACCGCTGCTTGGATTTTGAAATCGGAGGACGCGGCCAATGAACCGAGACAGTTGGAGGCATTATTTGCAGGAAAGGAAGGCCCGAGATGGGCTGTAGTGCTAAGAAGAAGAAGATATCTAACCTCAATTTGATCTATTGTATAGGTGGATTCGAAAGCGAATCCCCGAAAATTTTTTGGACTTAGCAGAATGCCTAGAGCAATGTGCGAAAGTAGTTCCAAGCGGGATCAACCTGAACACGACTAATAGGTAGGTGTTGGATGAGAATTCGGGCTCAACTGCTATGGGCAAAACGCTTCCTTCAGGCTGTGCAGCCTCTTTATTTTGGCAGCCATGTCAATGCAGAATTCTCGAGCTACAATAATGATCGTTTCCTTTCTACCCCTATATTGGTCCGTGGTGACTTCAATTTGCCCTCTATTGTTTGGAATGATATGTATGTCTCCATCATTTCTAGTGGTAGCGTATCTTTTGCTCTTTTTTCTTTTATTTCCCTCTATTCTTTCAACCAATAAAACACTTTTCGTAATACCAATAGCAAATCGCTTGATCTTGTTCTTCCCAACTTGTCACCTTCTTCTCTGTCCGCATCGGCGGCATTCTCATCCTTTGTCAAACCTGATCCCCACCATCAACCACCCTCTTTTGAGCTTGCTATCTCATCTTCTCGTTCTCTGAAGAAAACCTCACCTTCTCGCTTAAATTTTTTAAAAGCTGATTTATTGATTATGGAAGCTAGCCTTAATGCCGTGAATTGGTACTCCTTCTTCAGCAATCTCCACACTGAAGATTGTGTTGATAAGCTCTATATGTTTCTCTCGTCCTGAATTTCGCAATTTACTCCTGTGTTTCCAGCAGGAAGACCTAAACATGCTCCTTGGTTTAATTCAGATGTTGCCATTGAAATTAAAGCTAAAGATGCTGCCCGCAGAAAATTCTTTTCCAGTGGTCTTCCAATTGACCTCGCTAAGTTCAAAGAGCGTCGTGCCGCGACCAAGAAAATTCCCATCTCTGCACTTCATGCATATGTTAACCACATTAAAACTACGTTCTGGTTGTACGTAAAATCTTTAAGGACCTCTCATCATGTCCCTGATAATTTTAGTCTGGATGGAATGACATCTTCTACTCCTCAAGTATCTTGTGAATTCTTCGCTTCTTATTTTTCTTCCTTTTTTGGCAGGGCTAAGCATTCCCTTTCCTTCAACCAATCTTCTTGCTCTTTTTCCTCTACTACTTTTCGTACAAACCCCTTCCACGTTGAGCTACTTTTAAAAAATCTTGACAACAGTACCAGTGTGGGCCCTGATGGTATTCCAAATTTTCTAGCGAAATCTTTATCTTCGTCACTTTGAGTTCCCCTTTTAATTATTTAAATTTGAGCTTATACTGTGGGGTTCCCCGCCTCCCAATGGGAAATTGCCCACATTTTTCGTATCTACAAATCTGGTGATCGTAATATCGTTTCAAACTATCGTCCTATTTCCCTTCTTATTTGTTTTGGTAAAATTCTTGAAAAGGTAGTTTTTAATGTGCTGTATCCACTTGTCCTCCCATCTTTAGCAGATCAACAGCATGGTTTCGTCAAAGGCGGATCTACCCGTACAAATTTACTTTCTTTTACCCATCATATTGCAGCTGCCTTCGATCAGCAACAGCAAGTGGACGTTATTTTCACGGACTTCTCTAAAGCCTTCGGGGATATCGGCTCTGAGTCGACTTATGGCCAACGTAGGGGGACCTAGCCCATCAAGAAGACGCCTCTTGATGAGTGCTGTAGGGTCAATGCTACTGTACGGAGCAGAGGTATGGGGCGACGCTCTCAGCAAGGAGGTATACCGAAAACGTTTGGCACAGGTACAAAGAAGAGGAGCACTGAGAATTGCATCTTCGTATCCAACAGTCTCTGACTCGGCGGTGAGAGTTATTGCAGGCGTGATACCTGTCGCCCTCCTTGCTAGAGAGCGCCTCGCTATTTACCTACGCCGAAACGAGGATGCGAGGGAGATGGTTGTCCGCGAGGAGAGACAGCGCTCGCTCAACGATTGGCAGCAGTCTTGGGTGAATTGCACGGAGGGAAGGTGGACTGCACGCCTCATCCTGGATGTGAGACAGTGGCTAAATCGAAGGCATGGTGAGACTGACTTCTATCTGACCCAGCTTTTGAGCGGGCATGGGTGTTTTCAGTCTTACCTGCATAAGATCGGTAAGTCACGGTCCCCCGATTGTCGGTTTTGCCCAGGAGAGGAGGACAATGCCTGTCACACATTTTTTGCGTGTACCAAATGGGTCAGGCTGCGAAGGGAACTCTTCAGGGAGACGGGAGAGCTCACCCCGGATAATATAGTTGCGGTGATGCTCGAATCGGTTGACAAATGGAGCCAGATGGCACATTATGCTCGGGCAGTCCTAAAATGTAAAAGGGACTCACAGCAGCCGGGGGCGCTCGGGCTGGGGGATCGTTCTTCTGGCAGTTCCTCTTCCCCTCTCCCCTCCCGCTAGGAAAGGGACTCCCCAGCTTGAAGGCGCCCCACGGCGTAACAAAACGAGACCTGGCCCGAAGTAATGTGTCAAACGGTTCCAGGCTGGGTTCTCAGGTTGATAGGGGAGGTGTTTAGTGGGTAGTCCAGTCACGCATGGGAGTCCCACACTCTGTCCATAAATAGCATTCACCTCCCTACCACAAAAAAAGCCTTTGATTCAGTGGATCACTATCTCCTATTTGAGAAACTTTTAGGATTCAATGTCCCTATTTTCCTCTATTCTTTGCTTCTCTCCTATGTCTTGAATCGTCAATGTGTATTCACTTTTAACTTTTGCTTCTCTTCTTCTTTTCACCCAAGCTCGGTTCAATACTTGGCCCCATACTATTTTTACTTTTTATTAATGATCTACCTTCTGTTACCCATCCCCCTGCCTCCTTTATGCTGATGACTTTAGGATTTTTAGAGTTATTGATTCCCTTTTAGACGTGGATAGCCTTCAAACCGATCTTCAGCGTCTAAGTGACAGGTGTGAATCAAACGATTTATCCTTAAATGCTTCCAAGTGCCATCAGATGACATTCTCCTGTAAAAAATTTCCTCTTCTCTCAACGTATAGGCTTGTTGGTATCCCTTTGAGCAATGTAACCTCCTGTAAGGATCGTGGTATGCTTTTCGATTGTGATTGAAGATTGGTCTCCACATTGCTCTAATTATTAAGAAAGCCTTCCGCTTAACTGGATTTATTTTACGATCCGCTTCGTCATTCCTACATATCACACCCTGTATGTGTCTTTGCTTCTTACTAGTACGTAGTAATATGGAGTACTGCTCCCAAATTTGGAGTCCGTACCACAGGAAGCACATCAATGCTCTTGATTCAGTTCAATGGAGATTCACACGGTGTTTAGTCTTCAAATTCAACCTTCCTTACTCCCCTTATCATGACTAACTACATATTTTGAACCTTCCTACCCTCGAGTCCAGACGATCTTTCCTTGACGAATGTCTTTTGTTCAAGCTTCATCATAGTTTTTTACATGAAAATGTATGCAGGAAAATTAATGCATTCGACGCTGCTCACCCTAATAGATCCTCGCTCCAATTTTATGTTCCGTATGCACGCACTAACATCCTCTTCCACTCTCCCTTATGCACAAGCAGCGAATGCTTGGGCCTCTACCACAGTCTCTTGATGTATTCAAAATTTTAATGAAAAATCAAATTTATAGATACTCCTATAAGTCTTAATTTTAGATATCGTATTGTGATCTTTTTTAAGGGGTTTTGTAAAATAAAACCGCGACCTGTCTGTCCGTCCGTCCGTGTGTCACATCTTTTCTCGGAAACTACTTAAGCTAGAAACATTAAACTTCGTGTGTAGGTGTAAAGTGATGCTCTCTTCAAAGTTTGACTATAAAGAAATTTTATGAAGTATTTAAGGGGGTCTCCCCATAGAGGTGAGTGACCCCTGAAAAAAAAAATGTCATCAAAGTAGTTGATATAGGTAGCCAATGAAAGGTCTTGATGAGAGCTTTTCAAAACAGGTCTTAAACTGACAGTTTTTGCTTCGAGGGGCGCACAGCGAGGGGAAATACACGAAAATGTGTATCCCCCCCTCGCGATTGGACACCTGTGATCCGAAAAATCTGAAAAAAATTATGGAGATAGATGTTCATGAGTACAACAACAACAATACCTTAGAAGTCAAAATTCGCACAACTTTGTTAATAATAGTATGATCTTTGAATTTCAAATTTTCCCCAATAAAATCGTATAGGTGCTCTTAAATTCAATGAAATTCGACAATTAAGTAGTCTTACAAAAGGTTCTAATACTCTGCAAGTTTGATAAAAACCAAATGATATACACGGAGATTATAGCCATTTGAAATTTCTCCAATTACAATAACAATAAAACATGATTTTCGTATTTTGGACTTTCCATCGAACCAGACACTGCAATTTTGATTTGACATTCTTAAAATTTTCAAATAAGATCAATAATATACATTTTTTGGGAATTCATGATTTGAGTAATTTTTAATAGTTTGCAACAAAATGGCGACCGTTGAAAATAAAGAAACAATGGATATTCTTCTAAACGTGCAAATCTCTTTGACATGTTTCTTGACTTTATTCGTTACTGGTGACTGCATTTCCGAGAAATTGGGTACAAAACCCTTCTGACATGAGCGTAGGTCTGTTTACGCAACTTGTTCTTTAATTTTTTCCACATTTTGAATTCTTATATTTGTATTTATCTGTTAATTGACTTGTTATTGGACTACTAGTCTGTAAGTTGATTTTTTTTTAAATAAATAAATGCTCGGTAGCACATATTGATATGGAATCTGCGACAAGCCCACAATCGCTTGCAGGTTAGTTTGGTTTTAATTGTCTTTGATGGTGTAGTTAAATTCGTCGTTTTTACTAAACCAAATTAGGCCTCGCGTTCTTTGTGAAATTCCAATTAGCATTTGGCCATAAAGCAAAATGGAGGGATACCCTTGAAGCGGGCCGAATCATTAGTGAAAAAGTTCAATGAAGTGGCGATTCCGCACCATTTTGGATTGTTGTAAAATCACAAAAGTAACATGGAAACAGACTATTCATAGTATTAAATATATCAAAGTCAGTCGGGGCTTCAATTGCGCTCTTAAATTATAAACGGACATAAACATTTTTGCGGTTTGGTTTTCGAGATTGCAAGCGCTAATATCTGTTGTTTTCCACATTAGGGCATTGCATTGGGGATGTAGTCAGCTTGTTTGGCGATAAACACACATGATTGAGAAAATTCTAAAATAATGATGTTCAGATCTGATCCCTGTCTATGTTGAAGGTGGTGTTAAGTAATAATTAAATTTAATATTTTTAAAAATGAACCTTAAAGATAATGCTTAAAAAATATATAATTGCCCGAATGTGAAAAGTCATGTGAAGTAAAATTGATAATAACTTGAATAACGATAATATGTCGGAAATCCTACGGAAAAGTTTCTTTAGTTGATATCGTGAAAAGCATGAATTTACGAGTAATAGAGCGTTCCCATAATACTGGGCACATACATTACATGAATGAAAATATGATCCACACAGACTGAGTAAATGAATCATCTTGATTGAAAGAAAAAAATTTTTCTGTTACATTCATAGTGTGCATAGAAGTGATACATATATTCAATAGAACATAAAATCGAGATGAAGCAGCAATGAGAAAAATTTCAATTTAGTAACCAAGGGGATCGATACAGCGGTTTGAATTTTCCTGTGTTACTATAGAAACCTATGGCTATGGAACAATATGCGCTTTTTACCGACCCAGACATTAAAGGTTTGCTAGGATTTGCATGAAAGTTTCAGGAATGATAGGTATCATGAATATCTTTGAGAAATACAGGGTGCGCCAGAGTAAATTACTTATTTGAAAGGTCAATAAAAACAAAAGTTGTTCAGTTATTGTTTTAAATTTTTTATTTATTTGAGAATACAATATCCCAATTTTTTTTCATGCAGTCTTGAAAATGACATCGGATAAATGGCGACCCCCATTGCGCATACACTGATGAAGTTGATTTTTGAAATTCGTATCCACTCTTTGCAGCATATCAATCGGTATGTTGGCAATGGTGTCGCGAATGTTGTTCTTGAGACGTGCTATGGTCCGTGGTCGATCGACATAAACCAGGGATTTCAAATAACCCCATAAAAAGAAATCGCATGGAGTCAAATCTGGAGAGCGTGCCGACCATTGGAGATCGCCTCTGAGAGAGATGAGGCGGTCGGGGAAATGTTGTCGTAACAAATTCATTGAGTCTCGTGCTGTGTGTGCTGTGGCTCTATCTTGCTGTAACCACACGTTCCTAACGTTCATTTCTTCGAGTCTTGGAAGAAATAATTCCTCGATCGTGTTCCTGCAACGAGCTCCATTCACGGTAACTGCGCGTTCGTTTTCTTCAAAAAATAAGGACCAATTATTCCCATTACCGACATTGCACACCAGACATTAACTCGCTCGACTGGAGGGAGAAACAAATTTGGGAACTTTCCCCTCCAGGTGCGCCCCCTCTCGCCCCTCTACCCGCCTAACTCACCGCGCGGAAATTTTTTCAAATAAGTAAGCTTCTCTGGCGCACCCTGTAGTTCAGGTAGTGGTATCAGTATTCGTAAAACAAGATACTGGCTGTTTTAAATGCGAGGATTGAATAATTTTGAGTTATTTTTCCCCAACTTCAACGTTTGAGGTACATACATGCTTTTAACATTTGATTCAATTTAATGAATGACTGAAGATGAGTACCTACAATTAATACTCATAGATGAAACAAATTGAGGAGGCAGGAGAGAGCTCCTAACAGAAGGGCTTTGTAACCATTCTAGGGTTCGAAAAAAATTTTCTGATGCCGTAAATCGATGATTTGAATTATTCACCCAATTCTTGTTTGAAAAGGCGTCCAAATTTATCCGAAAGATGCAGCCTCGATTTTGTTCCATGTTAAATAATTTGTCTGAATACTCGGCACATTGAATTATTCAAGTAAACCACTATTCCTTTAATTTTCATGAATATCCGAAGAAAATAAGAGTGCCTTGGTTGATTTGAAATACGAGCATAGTTCTGTCTACCCAACACGCTTATTCTTGTTTCTTGTACCGTTCAATCACTTTTGGTCGTCACTCTGCCTTGGTAGAAGTTTACCAGAAAAGAAATTAAGCTGACTACAGCAAAGGTTGCTTCAAATGTCCTGATATTCTTGATTTTCCACAAAATAACAAATGGTTTGTAGTAAAATAAAAATCTCTTCCCTATCGGAATTGCCTTTAAATTATTCACATGAAAAATTCAGCAAAATTTCTTCCTGTTGTATTTCATTTATTGCGAACGTCAAACAATCACATTTTCCGTTTCATATGGTTTCTGACTGACATAATTACATCCTGTCGAATGGCTTCGTGCAGGAAAGGATCAATATCATGATATCATGTTTTCCTTCTGTATTTTCTTTGCGAAAGTCTCCTGAGCTTATGGAAACATGCACATATGGACGTGACCTGATGAAAACGTGTCAATATGTGCAAGTATTTCATATTGAAAGATTTACGTAAATTCTCACGCTGTGAAAGCTAAGAGAATAAAAAACTCAAAAAACATATTCAACATTTCAAATAAATATGAATGAGCGAGAAATTTGTAAATAGTATTTGCTAAATGATGAACCAGACGAAAAATTTCGAACAGGAGCAAGTAAGTGAAATTGATGTGTATACCGATGAATATTTTAATCTCTTTTGCTTACAATAACTAATAAATACTCTGAAATGTGCCCGCCATGTGGATTTGTTTGTTGAGCTTAAATTGGGGGCAGTGATTCATAATTGAGGAAATTTTCTTTTATTAAGGAATACTCAGAAAAATGAAGTGTAAATTGCTCAAGTTCTGCTTTTTACTGACCCCATGATTTGCTTTTACTGTGCGGTTATTTTTGCAGAAATTTTATGTGGGAAGAGTGTTGACTTTCAAAATAGATCGATGAATAATCTAAACCATTCTTCAGAATTGTAAATTTTTAAGTAGAATTCAACAATTAGGTGCACTTTGATCTATTTAAATGCTGATGCCAAGGGAATCAAATAAAATTTATTGTATCCGCACTAAAAAGATAATTGATATTGATGTAAGCAATTCACAGATACCTATTAATAAAATTTATGGGCGAATTCTATAGGCTTCTGATCCCGTGAAAATAGTAGAGAATTATGCCATGCAACGAATCAATCATATTGTCACGAAGAAAATGTTGCCAAATACCCAACTATTTGTGTGTATATGATAAATTCCAATGCTCAGCGATCTCAGTATTTTCGTGATTTAAAGAAGTAACGGACTAAATGCTTATTAGAAAGTTCATTTACTATTCGTATAATAGGTATACGTATGAGTATGGTGCTTACCGCGAAAATTTCAATCTTTAATTTAGTTGTATATTGTAGTGGAAAACTTATTTGGGTAAGTATCTTGGTAAATCAATTGCAACGATATGCTTAAATTAAACTAAAAGGGTGTAACAAAAACAACTGAATACATCACAAATCACAATAGAATACCGATTTGAAATTATTTGCCGTGACGTTACTAGAAACAATAATTTAGTTGCATTGGAATTCTCATCGAGAAATCAAGATGGTGGTTAAGAGCATAGTATAAATTAATTCAATGAGTCGCCAAATTAGATTTTTAAAAAGAACGTTTATTGCGTTTTGACGTACAATTATAACTAACTATTATAAAATGTGTCTACAATTAGCTAAACTAGAAAAGAGCTAATTCGTTGTAACGTGACTTGCCGGATACCGCTCAGACGTTGCTATACAAAGATCTGAGTTGTGTTGTAATTGCAATTAAATCGCGTCTGTTGTCTGGAATTTGAAATTTCGTGAGAATTGCAGTTGTTGACTTTTGAAGATTTCAGGTGTTTGTTGCTAGCATTTCGTGAGAATAGATTTCATGTATGTTTTTATGTGTTTGCTCCGTAATTCTATGCCTCTTCAGTTGAATGTCCTCATTCAACCTTAAAATAGCGGGATTCTATAAATGCTCTGTGAGCTTTTCAACTTCGTTACCAATCAGTCAAGTCAAGTCAAGTTATAAAGTCGACGAGCTGACGGAGAGTGAATTATACATCTCCTGGAATATATGAAGTATTGTTATTGGCAAGTAGAAAGTTAATAGTTTAGTAAAGTGCATGCAGGAAAGAAGAGGAAAGAGAAAGAAGAGAAGAAGAATGAGACAGAAAATAAGAAGAAGGAGACAGAAGATAGGTGGAGGCGGAAGTCGAAAGCAGAGGGAGATAGCAAATAGGAGAGTGAGACGAAGGATAGAGTGAGATGACAGATAGTAAGTTAGAAGATAGAGCGAGATGGCAGATCTAGTGAAATAGAATAGGAGCGAGTAAGAAGAGAAAGCGAGAAAGAGCATATAGTGACAAAGAAGTTAGAAAGAGATAGAAGATATAATACCGAGCCTCTGGGTGAGTACTTGATATTCTTTCGCTGACCTGGGTCAGCTTCAGTCATTTTTAGGTCTTTGTAAAAAACGACCTGTCTGTCCGTCTGTCCGTGCGTCACAGCTAATTTCCTCAGAAACTATAGAAGCTAGAATGCTTAAACTTTGTGAAGAGGTCAGAAATGATGGTCTCTCAAAAGTTAAGGCCTTGACAAAAATTTAAAATTTTTTTAAGGGGGGTCCCCCCCTAATAACGAATTGGCCCTTAAAAATCATTTTATGAATTAGGGGGTTCAGGGGAAGGCAAAACATACCAAAAATTTGTGTCCCCCCCCTCGCGATTGGACACCTTTCAACCGAAAAATCTGAAAATTGTCACGAACGTGGGCCTTTATGAGTATAAGGGCAACAAATACCTCAGAAATCGAAATTCGCTCAACTTTGTTAATAATAGTATGATTTGCAGAATTTCCATTTTTGCCCATAAAATCAAAACGGCATCTTAAACTTTTTGAAATTTTGCAATTATATAGATTGATATGAGTTTTATATGTTCACAAAATTTAATTGAGATCGAATCATAATCAAGGGAGTTATAGCCATTTCAATTATATGGAATTACAACAACAATAACACGTGTTTATGGTTGATATAGGGTTTTTCAATAAGATGTGTTATTTTGATATTAAAAGAAAAATGCCATTTTTTAATACGAATGATCGGTTGTTTATTTCATTATAAAGAATAAGGTATGCCGTTAATAACGAAGAATAACATCAGGCAAATAACCACCACGACACGCTTACAGGACCATATCGTTTTCATGAAATTTTCCATAACCAAATCGCAAAGTGACTGCCCTATATCCTCGATAGCCTTACGAATTTCATCTTTGAGGTCTTGAATCGACGTTGGACCTCTTATTGGAAAACCCTTTATATATTTAAAATTGACTTAGGAACTTCATTTTCTTTCAATTTTCATGAAAATTTAAGGAATAATGTTTAACTTGAACATGTTCTATCGGCCGAGCATTCAGAAAAATCATTTAAGCTAGATTAAAATGGCGTCTGCACTGTGCTTATGAAAAACTGTGCATCTTTTGTATAAATTTGAACGATTTCATATCCAAGTATTGGATGAATAATTCAAGTTATCGATTCACGCCATTAGAAAACTTGTTTCTAACCCTAGGATGTATACAAACACCTTCTGGTAGGAGCACTCTCCTGCTTACTCAACGTGTTTCTTATTATTTTTCTAAATTTTGAATTTTGTTCTATATTATTGAAAGTTATTATTTGGCCGACATTAAAGATATTTTAATATATAGATTGGTCCCGTTTTGGCGGACAGGAAGTAGGCGGACGGTGGCGTGGTTGCCGGACGTGACATACCTGATAAAGATGAGCAAATTGTTCGCTGGTCGCCCAGCTTGACAATATTACGCTGAAGTTGGATCAAGCGTTTGTAACGCTGTTACAAACGCAAGAGACACTTGCGAAAACTGGTGCTGAGTTGGCCGATCAGCGAAACAAAAATGAATTGCTAGCTGCAAAAAATGCACAACTAGTTCGAATGCTCAAAAATACGCCTAAGACAAACGGGAAATCTAGGAAAGACAGCCCTGAGACGAAAAAGCGAAAGGAGAGGGCGTCTTCACCTCCCAAGTCTTGTTCCTCATCTGAAACTTGAGAAGGTGAGATGGAAGTTGACTGCATGAGTAGCAGTAAAGACAAACAGGATGAGATTTTCCCTGCCCTTCCACCACCAAAACCAGCTACGACATTCACAGACATGGCCATCACACCAAAACCAAAATCAACAGTGCCGAATACTAAAAACGCGCAACCCGCGCCACAAACACAAGAACCTAAAACAGTTCCAATCATTTTACGAGAGCCCTCAAAATGGTCCCAAACACTTAATATCATGAAAACATAAAACATTCCATACACATCCGCGGAAAGGGTCTACCTGGGCATACAAATCATACCAACTACACCTACAGATCACAGACGACTGCCCAAAGCACTAACTGAGAACGAAATACAATATCACACCTACATACTTCCAGACGATAGACAGCTGAATGTTGCCATCAGGGGCCTGTATGGCCTTTCAGTTGAAGAAATCAAGGAAGACTTAGAGTCTCAGGGCTTCAACCCAATAGAAGTCTATTATATTAAAATGAGAGAAGATCTTTCTAGAGTTGTCAATGTTCTCCTCCTAAAATCCAAAACCAATATTTATAATATTAAATCAGTTTGCCACCTTATGTGCATCGTGGAGGTACAGCGTCCTCGTACGGGCCAGGGTATATGCCACAATTGTCAACAATTTGGTCATTCTTCTAGGAACTGTCATGCACAACCTCGATGCGTTAAATGCGATTCGCTTCAAAATTTCTCGGACTGTCCAAAGAAAATTGAAGAGAAGGCGAAATGTGTTAACTGTGGCGGAGAACATCCAGCAAGCTACAGGGGTTGTTTCAGGAATCCAAAGAATGTGAGAAGATCGACCTGATGGATAACATTCAACATGAAGACAGGATTGAACAAACGAACTTAGACGAAATCAAAAACATTACACAGACAATCTGCGAAAAAATTGTTCTACGCGAGGTCTTTAAAGTCAAACCCTGCAGAGTTATAATTTATTTTGTGTTTTTATGAGAAAATTAACTATTTTTACTAATTCTTATAAAAATTCGAAAAAATCTACAACCTGTATTGTTTTTATGATTTTCACTAGATTGGTACTGATGAGTCCTTGCGTTAGACATGCTATTTATGGTTGTTTATTGGGTGTGTTGAAGATAATATTGAGTTTTACGATTTTTTTTTCTCAAATCATAACTTCTTATTTACTTCGGACCCCCCTGTGAAAAAAAAATACTCTACCGAAAAGTGATCCTGTATTATAAGTTTTGGCGCATTTAATAGGGATTCTGAAAAGGTATAACAGATGGCTATGCGTAGCTTTGATATCTTTCGAGGACGATCATTCATAGGAAGACCAAAATTAACCCAACCATAAAACTCGGCCTAACCGATTTAAAAATAAACTAGAACTAATACAATTAATGACAAAGACTTTCTGCCTCCCTTTTACACTAACCGTTTCATCTTTTGTCAATAAAAGGCCAGTTCGCCCATCACTTCAGGTAGCGATATTTTTTCTAGGAAACGAAAGGCCGGGCCGGGTGGGGTGGTGGCCGGGGGATGCGCGTGAGTATCTTTCTTTTGAATGTTTAGACTGTTCTTTAGTGACTCGTTTCCTGCCTGTGACTAATCACGTGTTCTTTTTCTCGGTTTCACGACGACTTGTGATCAGTTTCTTTCCCTTGACCATTTGACCTACGCTTTGTTTTTCGGACTTGTGATAGATTGCCTACCTGTGACCAGTGCTGTGTGAATCGGACTAGATTCGGAATCGGACGGATTGGCTAAATAAGTGGACAGATGGCTGCTGCGAGGAGAGAATACACCCAATGGGAGTATGCAGAAATGCATTACCTGTATGGCTTTTGCGACGGCAATGCCCGGGCTGCTGCCAGGGAATATCGTCAACGCTACCCTAACCGTGATCGTTTTCCGGACTACAGGGTCTTTATGCGCGTACATAATTCCTACATGGAGGGAGTCTTACCCGGTCAGCATGCTCCAAGAGCAGGCAGACCAGTGGTGCGACTTGAAAATGAAGATGAAGCATTTATTGTAAAATGTTTTATTTTATTAAAACAATTATTTCACAATCTTGGTTTTGTTTTTTCTTCCTAGAAAGATATTAGAGTCACTCATGGCCATGTGTTATACCTTTTCAAAATCCCTATTTAATGCGCCAAAACTTATAATACAGGGTCACTTTTCGGTAGAGTATTTTTTTTTCACAGGGGGGTCCGAAGTAAATAAGAAGTTATGATTTGAGAAAAAAAAAATCGTAAAACTCAATATTACCTTCAACACACCCAATAAACAACCATAAATAGCATGTCTAACGCAAGGACTCATCAGTACCAATCTAGTGAAAATCATAAAAACAATACAGGTTGTAGATTTTTTCGAATTTTTATAAGAATTAGTAAAAATAGTTGATTTTCTCATAAAAACACAAAATAAATTATAACTCTGCAGGGTTTGACTTTAAAGACCTCGCGAAGAACAATTTTTTGCAGGTGATGACCCCATCTAACCCCTAGTTGCGTTTAATCCACGACTTTTTGACCACCCTGTATATACATTGATATTTCTTTATATACATACAACGTTTTTATATATATTTCAAATTTGATATACCCTTGAATTTACATATATAAACAAAAATGAGCTTTGGAAACAAAAATTTCTTAAGAGCGGAATGGGGCATTCCTTGTGAATAAAGGGAATGAATCTCCTACATCTACATTGTTAAAACCACCCTTCTGTTCCCTCGTTTTTCTTTTAGTCTTTATATCTATGGTTAACTTCGAACAGAAGAAGATTAGATTTACAAGTAGTTTGTAAATCATTAAGATCAAGTTTGAAATTGATATTGCTTGTACGTGAGAATTTTTAGTATCGAGTTTATATCTTTAAATTGTTGCGTGAAGAAGAATAAAAAAATGAATTTGTAACTTTCAAATGAGATCGGTCTTTCTTTTCTTTCTGTACTGACCGGGTAGAGGACCCGATACGATGGCAGGCTCTCAACGCAAGACATGAGCCAGCCATCGGGCACCGGCTAACCTCCTTTTGTTTCAAGTGACTTCGCGGGTTGAGTGGCCCGAGCAAGGTGCCTCTTTATGGCATAGGGATATGTAATCGAATTGCATAATTCTATGGCATAAATTGGTCACCGGGGTACTTCTCCTCTGATGGGAAGGCTCATGCAAGTTAAGTTGTATGAGTTTTCCACTCAGAAGAGGAATACTTGGCCACTGCAACATTTATGGATTTTGATCCGGTTGGGTGGGTGCGCGGGGCCACCATCACCACCCGGTTGCCCCTGTCTTATTTGTGGGCCATGAGTCTCGTCGGGTAAAGACGAAGTTACCCTAAGTCCGCCCATTTTTACTTGTTTCACTTGTTAACAAGTCATTTTCTCTCTGAATGGTTGCCTACAATTTTTACGACTTCGGTCGCCTTTCTTTTTGTTGCCCCCAGAAATTTGTGAATGCGAAATTCTTTTTTAGTGGGTCCTTGTGCTGGGGGAATGAACCCGCCCACGACACCACAATGCTAGCCTGCCAGCGCATTCACGCGTCCCCAGACAAGGGCATTCTCGGCGGATATCTTCACCTTCCTCTGCCGAGGCAGCAGACCATCGCTGCAGTCCTTAACGGTCTTTGAAATTACCTATTCACTACACATCGCTGCGTGTTAGTTTGTTTGCGACGCGATTTCGATTCTGAGTCTTCCGAAGACGGCAAGTTCCCTGTTATATTGCTCAGTGATTGATTCGTTCGTTAGTATTGTTTCAGCACGTTTTTACATCGCGTAATAAATAAAGCGGGTCCCGCATAAGTGAGCGATCAGTTGTAAATAATTAGGTGTTAGATTTATTGCTGGACACAATGTCTTCAGAGTCGCTGACAATCGTGAATAAAGATGATAAGACAGCAGAAATGCCTGCCGTGGTGGTTGACGAGGAAAAGGCTGAATATTATAAAAACTTAGGCAATGAGCATATAAAACAAGTTGAGTAAGCAGGAGAGTGCTCCTACCAGAAGGTCTTTGTAAACATCCTACGGTTAGAAGCAAGTTTTCTAATGGTGTGAATCGATAACTTGAATTATTCATCCAATACTTAGATATGAAATCGTTCAAATTTATACAAAAGAAGCACAGTTTCTTTCATAAGCACAGTGCAGCCGCCATTTTAATCTAGCTTAAATGATTTTTCTGAATGCTCGGCCGATTGAACATGTTCAAGTTAAACACTATTCCTTAAATTTTCATGAAAATTGAAAGAAAATAAAAGTACCCAAGTCAATTTTAAATACATATAGGGTTTTCCAATAAGAGGTGTTATTTTGAATAGATCTTCTGATTTAACACCTTGCGACTTCTTCCTTTGGAGCCACGTGATAGAGAAGCCCTATGCCAATAGCCCAGCGTCGATCCAAGATCTCAAAGACGAAATTCGTGAGGCTATCGAGGACAACCACTTTGCGATTTGGTTATGGAAAATTTCATGAAGAGGATATGGTCCTGTAAGCGTGTCGTAGTGGTTATTTGCTCAATGTTAATTATTGCTATTAACGGCATATCTTCTTCTTTATAATGAACTAAACATTCGATCATTTATTTTAAAAAATGGCATTTTTCTTTTAATATCAAAATAACACCTCTAATTGGAAAACCCTATATGAACCATAAACACGTGTTATCGTTGTTGTAATTCCATATAATGGAAATGGCTATAACTCACTTGATTATGATTCGATCTCAATTAATTTTATCTTATGTCAGTCTATATAATTGTGAAATTTCAAGAAGTTTAAAGGTACCGTTTTGATTTTATGGGCAAAAATGTAAAATCTACAAATCATACACAAAGTTGAGCGAATTTCGATTTCTAAGGTATTTGTTGCCCTTGTACTCATTAAGGTCCACATTCGTGATAGTTTTCAGATTTTTCGGCTGAAAGGTGTCCAATCGCGAGGGGGGGGGGGACACAAATTTTGGGTACATTTTGCCTTCCCATGGACCCCCTAATTCATCAAATGATTTTTTTTGTTTCAGATTCTAAAAGTTCTAATCAAGACCTTTCATTTGATACCACACTCGACTACCTTTGATTAAAAAAAATTTTTAAGGGCCAATTCGTTTATAGGGGGGACCCCCCTTAAAATTTTTTAAATTTTTGTCAAGGCCTTAACTTTGGAGAGACCATCATTTCTGACCTTTTCACAAAGTTTAAGCATTCTAGCTTCTATAGTTTCTGAGGAAATCAGCTGTGACGCACGGACAGACGGACAGACGGACGGACAGACGGACAGACAGGTCGCGAAACTAGTAGGTCTTTGTAAAAAATTTTTTACAAGACCTAAAAAAGAGAGAATTTAACAAGGCGATAGACTGCTATCCTGAAACTCTTAATTATAATCCACACAATGCGGCATACTATGCAAATCGGAGTCTTGCACATCTACGGCAAGGTAGTTTTGGTTATGCCCTTAGCGATGGTATTGCTGCCGTCAAAGAAGATCCGTTGTACTTATCCACATACAAATGGGGAAGTTGATATGTTCCATCATACGATTGACTTCGGTTTGGAATGTGAACTTTTCCGCCTTTTTGACTTAATAATTCAGGATTTGTTTCCAGCTCTGCTTTGCTCGTAAGTGATGGTAATCGCATTTTGTTTTCTTTTTGTTTTTGCCTATTTTCACTTTACATTTTTATTTTAATCTTTTAACATTTCGTTTGTGCCTATTTTTTTCTTTACATTTTAATTTTAATCTTTTTACATTTTTATTTTATTATTTTAACCCTTAATCATTTTTAATATTAACCTTGGCTCGGGTGGTATTTTAACAACCGCTAAAAAACAAAGTGCAAATGGTTTCCGTGACAGTCGTGGTATTGATAATTGAGCGTGGAATAGTTTTATGGATATTATTGAATAACATACTGCAATTAAATCCATACTTCACCTTCGCAAAAAACGAATAGTTTCATTTTAATCCGCAAAATCCCAACATAATTTTCAATCTGGTATGCATGAGAAAATAAAAATAGAATCTCTTTTAACACGTAACACACCTCACTAGACAACATTTTTTAATTTATAAACATAATCACTTTCAAAAACATCCGCCCACTACCCACCAACAAAAAGATCATTTCTATAACAATGAAATTTTTCCTTTCGTATCATGAATTTTCTTTATATTTTCTCAGAAAATAATCGACCGAGCTTTTAACGCCAGCATCGCACAGACTGACCAAGACAACAAAATTAACATTTAGAATAAAAGAATTTTTCAGATTGTGTGTTAAAGTGAGCGACTTGAGACAAGCGCTTCAGGATAAAAAAATTAAAAACTATTTTCGGAATGCATGGATAATGAAAGCATAATGTATATAAATATTTAAAAATATTCAAAATGTAAATCCAACAAGCGAAATATAGCGACAAAGCACGTTGAAGCGAAAACAACAAATTGCTGCACATTTGGCCGCGAAAATGCGATAAACACACAATTTTTTCAACATGGTGGTAGCGCGGGATTTCATGATCAAATTAAAAACCTCTCATATGAATTTTCACAAGGTGATAGTGAAATACTATGTTGATATCATTTTTTCAATATTGTTGAAAACGAAGAATTTAGTTTTGAAATGATACATCTGCCATGTGCTATTTAAAAGGCTATTTTTAACACTCTTTCTAACAGTTGTTTCGTATCTAAGTGTTTTATTGGCGGATTAGAAATTATTCAAATTATAATCTCTATTTGTAATTGACGTGTGTATTATATCATGTAGAAAGCAAAGTAATTTTCCAAATAATAGGAAAATTGAGATCAAATTAATTTGGCAAGAACAATTTTCCATTTGTCGGCGTACCCTCTGTGAAAAAGATATTTTATGCACAAGTTTTTTCCAACTAGTGAGTCGACAAATTTTATCTTTTTGATCAATGGCTCACATATTATGTAAGGTTAATTTATAGATCTTGGAATGAAATGTCGAACAAGCTTATTTTACGACTCATAAATTCTCTGGCAGATTTGAAGCGGGAACAGGAATGAATGCACGAACACTCTAGCATACTCGTATTTGTAAGTATGAGGCAGATTAGCGGCATTTTTAGGACATACTGACAAACATTTCTTTGTAAGACGAAATAGCGTGGAAAAACCTATACCCATATGCAAAAATATTAGTTTGGGCAAATATTAAAACAAACAAGTAAAAGGAACAATTTTGACTAAAATGTTTGGATTAAGATGAGTATTAATTTTGGCAGAAATAAATGAAAACTTATAGTTCAGGAAATACAACATTTTATTGTCGAAAACTGTGCAGTAGGTCGGATCAGGATGTTTTTTGTTATCGGATGCTTGATTCATTCAATCAACTGGTTATCGGTTTAATATTGGTAAGTCGAAAAAGTACTGAACTTTTTTTGTCTTTTTCGATTGGATGGAATAATGGCTCTACCCAAAAAATGGCAACAGGTCATAGATAATAATGGACAATGTGTACTTAAATATAATCCGTTTTAAATAAAAAAATATATTTAAAACGGATTATATTTAAGTACACATTGTCCATTATTATCTATGACCTGTTGCCATTTTTTGGGTAGAGCCATTATTCCATCTGTGTAGAACTTCTGTGGTTTATCGGCGAAAAACTTGGCCAAGTGATTTTCACAGTGCCTTTTTGAAGTGAATTTCTTTTCATTAAGGAAGTTTTGCAGAGACTGAAACAAATATGATAGTAGTCTGATGGTGCAAGGTCTGGACTATTCGGTGGATGCAACGAAACTTCCCAGCCAAAATCTGTCAATTGTTTCCGAGTCATCAAAGATGTGTGTGGTCTGGCTTTGTCATTATGGAAGACAACGCCCTTTCTATTGATCAATTCTGGCCGGTTTTTGGCATTGCTTGTTGCAATCTGGTTAATTGCTGACAGTACAGAGCCGAATTGAGTATTTGGCCAGGTTCTAGCACCTCATGATAAACAATTCCCTTCCAATCTCACCATACACACAGTATAACCTTATTCGGTGTCAATCCTGGCTTTGAAGTCGTTTGTGATGATTCACCTTTTTTTGACCATGATTTTCGAACGACATCCTCATATCTTACCCATTTTTCATCGCCCGTAATGATTTGCTTCAAAAATGGCTCGATTTCGTTGCTTTTTATTAGCATTTCGCAAATGGAAATTCGGTCGATCAAATTTTTTTGTGTTAATTTATGCGGCACCCAAACATCGAGCTTCTTTGTGTAGCCAGCCTTACGCAAATGGTTCAAAGCCGTTTGGTGATGGATATTCGGTTTCTAAGCAACGCGATGGCTGCTAATGTGTCGGTCTTCTTCCATTTTTGTAAGATTTCATCGACTTTTTCAGTGATTGGTCGACCTGAGCGAGGTGTATCTTTGACGTCAAAATTTCCAGAACGAAAGCGAGCGAACCATCTCTTGGCTTTTGATAAAGTATCTTGACCGTAGACACCACAAATTTTTTCACGAAACTGCGATGCATTCTCACCCTGATCGTAGTGATATTGTAAAATATAACGCATTTTTTCAGGAATTTCACTCACTTTTAAATGAACACAACTTTTGACACGAATGACGAATTACAAAACTGTCCATATGAAAATTGTAGACTGGAATGCCACCTTTCAACGCATTTATTTATTTATTTAGAAAATCCTATTTACAGATTTACTTAATCCAATTACAAAATAGGCGAAAATAAAGAAAATACAAAAACAAAATTAAAAAAGAAGGCTACGTTAACCATTTATATTGAGAGCATTCCGTACTGTTGATTTAAAAATTCGCAAAGAATGCGGTGGAGGACCAAGCTGAAGATTATTGTAGATCGCACCAAAGGCGAGTACAGAAACGTGTCGGTTTTTGCAAATGGAACGATAAAGTGATCGGATGATCGTGTCCTCAATGGCGCACGTGCATGTAATGCATTGCATAGGTCCGATGCTAAGAGGCCTCTGGAGAGCTTAAAAAGTAAGCATAAATCTAAAAATTGTCTTCTAATGTCGAGAGGTGGGATATGAAGGAAATTTAGACGTTCACTGTAGGAGCAATACGAAAGGTTATAATTATATAAGAGAGTGCGTGTGAACTTGCGCTGGATTGATTCGACAGCTTCCGATAGATAAATGAAACGGGGTGACCATACTTGACAGACATACTCGAGAATGGAGCGGACCAACAGGATGAAAAGGCGAACACAGGTATGAATGCTGAATGTTCTATGAGAGCATCGTAGTACAAAACCAGCGATTCGCGATGCTCTAGAGGTTATGTCAGCTATATGCACATAAAATTTTAAATGTGATCCAGTATAACACGTAGGTCTTTATAATGATCCACCGTAGATAGCAGTGATCCATTAATTGAATACGCATTGGCAAGAGGCGTACGCTTATTGGTGAAACACATATGCAGACATTTGGACACGTTGAGAGGAAGGCGATTCATAGAGCACCATCGAAAGAGGGAGTCTAAGTCAGATTAAAGGTCACTACAGTCCATTTGTGAATAGACAACTTTAAAGATTTTTAAATCATCTGCGTAGAGCAGACAATCTGAAATCAACACAGTTGGTAGATCATTTATGAAAACATCAAATAGAAGAGGGCTGAGGATTAAACCTTGAGGGACTCCAGAAGAAGGAGAAAACGTACGAAGAGCAACCACACCAAGTAACCGATGAAGAACGATTTGTCAGAAAGGATGATAGCCATGTAAGAAGAGGGCCAGAGAGGCCAAAAACCTCAAGTTTCTTCAGTAATAGACTATTATCTACCTTATCAAAGGCTTTGGCGAAGTCCGTGTAAATCACGTCCATTTGCTGACCTTCATCAAGTGATAGGGCAATCGCATTGGTAAATTCAGCCAAATTGGTTACCGTTGACCGTCTCTTAACGAAACCATGCTGCTGTTTAGCGAAGTCATTGGAGATTGCATCATATATTCGGTTATGAACAATTCTCTCAAAAAGTTTTCCAAAACACGAGAGTAGGGATATAGGCCTGTAATTAAGTGCTAAGCTACGGTCCCCTGATTTGTGAATTGGAAAGATGTTGGCTCTTTTCCAAATTGCTGGGAATGTCCCTACAGTCAGGCTGATATTAAATAATATTGACAAGGGTAAGCTTAGGGATGAGGACAGCGTTTTCACAAAAAAGTTCGGGACTCCATCTGGGCCCGAACTCACGTTAACATCAATGGAATCGATTATAATTTCGACTTCGGAAGGTGTTGTCAAAATGGTGCTCAAATGAGAGGAATGGTTAGTTGGGAGAATGAATAAGGGTGACGAAGATGATTGGAAAACAGAAGCAAAATGGTCTGCAAATATATCGCATATGGCCTGACCATCAGACGCTTGTTTCCCATGCAGGCTAACAGAGCTAAGTATATTTGAAGTGGATTTGAGGGAGATGACATATGTCCAGAAAGATTTAGGATTGTTTGATTGTAAAGAGGCCTCGATGGTGTTAAAATATGAATGCATTGCGCCCTTGATGACCATTTTGGCGTTCTTACGTAGTTGTTTATAAGACGAGAGATACGTCTCTGAACCAAAACGCTGTAACTTTTTACGCGCTATGTCTTTTAGCTTTAAAGCTTCTGAAACTTCTGCTGTGAACCAAGGAGCACTCTTTTTGCGAGGAGGACGACTACGGGGAACGAAATTCATTATAATTTTATTAAGTTTATTATAGAAGGCCGTGACAGCATCATTGACATCAGTAAAATGAGAGAGAAACTGCCAATCGATCTCAAAAAGCTCTAATTGAATAGCTTCATAGTTTGTCTTGTAGAAGTTGTATCTAGAAAAAGCTTTGTTATTCCTATGGCGTGAGATGCAAAGCGATAGTTGCATTTCAAGTGGAGGATGGTGAAAATCAGGAAACTGAGATAATGCTCATGGGATTGTTAGTAAAAATGAGGTCAAGCAATCTATTTTTTAAGTTTGGGAAATAGTTTAACTACGTTAGCAAGCATAGAGACGAAAAGGATGACATGAAATTGATATCTCATTATGTGACACAATCCTTCTAGAGCTTAAATCCCATTCAACCGTTGGCATGTTAAAGTCACCGCAGATCACAAAGGACGCAGAGGGGTATGAAACATTAATTAATTAGAAAGTTCAGAAAAGAAGAGAGTATAGACTTGTAGCGGGGAGCTGCATGGCACATAGACGCACACAATAAATATTAGCAAGCTAGATGATAATCTCGAACCAACTACAACGCATTCAATAGGAGTGGAGAAGGTGATATCTCGACAGAAGAAACTTTCAAAAGGTTTACGGACCGCAATCAAGACACCTACGCCATGGCATTTACCGGATATAGCTCGGTCCTTATCTTCACGATATAAATAATGTAGAGGAAAGAGTTCTTCATTCGCAATTTCCTTTGAAAGCCACGTCTCAGTTAAACATATAACGTCATCATTTGCCATGTCAGTTTGACTCAATCTGATTAGTATTGCCCGATATATGACAACGAACACCATCTAGTGACAAAAAGGCTCAATACTTTTACGACTACTCAATATTTACAAACGAACAGGGTAACGGCTTAAAGATAGTTGACCAACGTTTACATTAATAGATCAATGTTAAAATGATTTTTATCGGGATTTGTTGACAGCGCATACATGACTTCTCCCCCTTACAAAAAGAACTCTCGTGAGTTCTAGCCGAATGATGTTATAATATTTTTGTTGATGTTTATACTTTCTCTTCTTTTATGCAATTTACTCCTATAGAAAATAATAAGTATTTGAAGAATGATACATATTAGTATTGAGATTATTATTATTCTTCCATAGGAGAGAATGCCGGGCAACAGGAATACTCTTGAAGGCTAGCATTCTTTGGGAAGTGAAGCCCCCCGGACCCGAGGATATGGAGGTCGCCACGAAGTTCCTCCTGGAATGACAGATAACGATCCTGACAAAATCTGGACTTCGCTTTGGACAATGAATTTAAATTGATGCTTTGGGCTGGGAAGTATGACGGCTTGCATCTAGTTGCTTTGTACGTTAGCGCCGACGTGACATTCGTGCGCGTCCGGCTCCAATTCAGTTATCATACCGTCTTCGTCCCTGTAAAATTTTGGCAGGCCTCGGGGTATGTTCGAAGTTTGTACCACTGGGTTAGTGGTGTTGGTTTGGTTGAGACGGACTCCTGATAAGCTGTGGTTTGGCTCTGAGCACTTGTCTCCATAAGGGATTGTGCCAACCTTCGCATGGCTTCCCTGCTCTGCAAAGATAACCATCAGACCGACTAAACACACAAACGGAGATAGTGGCTTCGATGGGGATCCAATCAAACAGGAGCGATTTCAACTTAAAAAACTCAAAATAGATTTAAAAAATCCAAAACATATAAGTAAAAATGTCAACACTGACTACGCAACCAGCGGCTGAACCTACGATGTCAACAGCCCATTGGGAGCGGTACCAATGACGACAAAAACAACGATGAATACAATCCCGGTAAAGACGGACGAAAAACGGAGGTGAAGGGACGGCCTGTTCTAGACTGAGATTCCTGCGGCGTTGGGGCAAACACTGGAGCATCCAAAAAAGGAGGAGCGGAAAATTCTGCAGAACGCGCTAGATGTTTGCGCGTTAGAGGAAAATATAAAGAACATCGAGAATTTGATGGTTACTGCTGCGATCGCTACTGAAACAACCGAAGCAAGGGTTTTAAATCCCGAAATAATAACGAACTACCCTGAAGTCTTCAAAGTGATCACGGCAGAAAAAGAAACGAGTAAACATTTTGCCGCTATCGTCGAAATTAAGGCGGAAGTACTGTACTTGCAAACGGAAGCCAATAACCTCTCTCAAGAAAGGAGGTTGCAAAGTACAATTACTGCCCAGCAACATCAAGAAGAAAATTTAATCCGAAAACCGAGAGAGGTTCTTAAAAGAATAAAATCTGCATGCGAGTTGCCGAAAATCAGCAAAGATGTAAAGAATGGGCTCCTTCAACTAGAGGAGCTCCTAGACCGCATAGAGAGTTACCGGAAGGGCGGTTTATAGACTGAAGAGGAACAGAGGGTCAGAGAAGAGCAGAATGCTAAAGATGCGCTGAGGAGTAAGCCTAAAAGGAACCATCAAATATCAATTAAACTATGGCGTCTGGCCTAATCGAAAGAGATTGGGATAAAACGAGGAAGGAGGAAGAGGTTCCAGACAGTGCTTACACAAGAAACAAAGAAAGCTGACATGAAACTCCTTCAAAACGTACCAGAAAATAAAGTTCATAAAAATTTCCAGCAAGAAGACGTCACGACAAAGACCCCGGCAGCAGCCACTCCTCGTAAAACCCCAAGATGGCCGATCATACGCAGAAGTGTTGTACGATGTCAGAGAAAATGTAAGGCCTAAAGGCATCAATACTGCTATTAATGCAGTACGACCAATACAGTCGGGCCAAATACTCTTCGAATTCGGAAAAGAGGCCGACAATAAAGAAGCATTTTGCAACGCAGTAAAGAAAATCCTCGGCAAAAGCGCAACTGTAGCCTCGCTGGAGTCGCTAACAACCATCAAAATAAGAGATATTGACTGAGTTACGGGCCTAGCTGAGGTAGAAGCGGCCATCACAATGGACAAAATTAAAGCGAGACTGACACCAGAAAGCAAGGCATGGCCATCATTGACTTGACCAAAAAGGATGCCGAAGAATTTTTAAATAATGGCAAAGTGAGAATAGCGCCTTTACAATACATCAAATGCCTTGGCTGGGGTCACACCGCTCAACTATACAAAGGACCCGATGGAAGTTTTCTATGGGGGCTTAGTTACAAGCTAGTAATGCGGAAGTTTTGTGGCTTAAGGGCACCTTACAGACATGGAGCGGAAAAGATGGACGAGATAGTGAAGGCACTATCTTTCAAACATCCCGTCCGTATCGACGCTATCCATGGTGAAACAGCAATCGAGTGTCCACTGTTAACAGAGCCGAAACTGGAGGAAGCAGTTCTTCCATTGAAATCCTGGAAGGCTCCAGGTCCAGATGGTGTTCCAGCTGAGGTGGTGCCACTTGTCTAGCACCATTGTCCTGACTTGCTGCTCAGCACGTTCAACGCTTGTCTGTGGGACGGGGTTTTTCCGATACAATGGAAGGTGGCCAGGCTCATGCTGATCAGCAAGGGGAAGGGAAATTCCAGATTGCTGTCTGCGTACCGCCCGTTATGCACGATAGACGCGGCTGGGAAAGTGCTAGAGAAAGCTCATCAAGGGAAGGCTCACTGACGCGATTCGTGCTGCTGGGGACCTATCTCCTCGGCAGTATGGCTTTAAAGCCATTGCAGAGGTGGTGAGTTCGTTCCAAAAGGCAAAGGCACATAGCCGCATAAAGAGATGGACCGTTCTGTTGGAGACACTCGGCGTTGGGAACGCCTTCAACTCCGCTAGATGCGTAGACATTCTGGATACGCTGGAAAAATGCGGCTTCTAAGGGACTACCTAAAGTACCGAAGCCTGCTTCACAACACGACACAACGAAGGATGGAAGTTACAAAGTGTGACAATCAAGTAATGAGATTGATTTTACTGCCACGCTTGTGGTAAAACTGCGACCTTGAAATCCCCTTCCCTTTCCCCGGCATCCTTCCCCTCTCCATTGATATATTTATCATCGCTTTAGTTTGTTTAGTTCGCCTGCTGTGTCGTGTTAAGTAGACGTGTGTTGGTGGTGTTCGTCACGAAAATGGAGAAACGAAATCAAGAACAACGCGTCGCGATAAAATTTTGCACCAGATTGGGCAAAACAGCTTCGGAAACGTACGCTAAAATTGTAAAAGTGCATGGCGATAGTGCTCTTAGCCGTGCCCAGGTGTTTCGATGGCATAAAGAGTTAAAGGAGGGGCGTGAAAGCGTGGAAGATGAAGCGCGGAGCGGGAGATCAGTCGAGGTGTCAACTGACGCGAATACCCGGCGTGTGCGTGCCCTAATCCGTGAAGATCCGCATTTAACAGTTCAAATGTTGGCCTCGGAACTGGATATGAACCGTGAAACATTCAGACAAATTTTAACCGACAAATTTAACGACGCTCGTAGCTGGATCCTTCATCACGACAACGCGCCAGAATACACCGCCATCAGCGTGTTCCAGTATTTGGCCTCTAAAGGGATCGCAGTGTTGCAACAGCCGCCTTATTCGCCCGATATGTCACCTTGTAACTTTTTTTGTTCCCCAGAACAAAATCGGTGGTCAAAGGAACCCATTTTGAGTCGATTACGGACATCCAGGCGGTCGTGACGAGGGTGCTCGCGGACATCCCAGTTGAAGTGTTCCAGAAATGTCACGAAGCATGGAAAACGCGCTAGAATCGTTGTATAGCTGGCAGAATTGTGGAATAATTTTTAAATATATGGTTTTCATGGAATTAGTCGCATTACTTAATTGTCACACCTCGTACATCGGGTATTGCCCCGGGATCTATCATTGGTCCAGACCTTTGGAATGTATTTTACAATGGGCTATTGAAACTGGAGATGCCAGATAAGTCACGCTTGATCGGCTATGTGGATGATGTTGCGGCTCTAGGTACTGGACGCACCATTAAACAAGGTATGCTGATGTGCCGAGTGAGAGACTGGATGACCGCTCGTGGATTCAGTCTAGCACTGGAGAAAACTGAAGTGGTCATTTCGATAAAAGGAGGGATTCTCCAAAGATGATCAGTATTGGAGGCATTTGATTAATATGCAAATAAAAGAGCAAGAAAGGCCCAAGCTGAAGGCCATTATGATTACGATATATTCTAAGCTTGGGTGAGTGAAAATAAACCAGGCTACGCGCGAATGGGACATCAAAGATATTGGATGATCTTGTAGACCACGAAACGTGGCTCACTGAAACCTGGTTGACGAAGCGAGTAACCACGCAAACCACGACAAAGCCTGTAAAGGGAACATTCGTCAAGTTAGACTCGACGTATTTTATTCGAAGAGGTCAGATATGAGTGATTCATATTAAACGTGGAAAATCTGGAACTTCAAGAGAATCCGGATATATTTTTTTTGTACAGTTTCTAGCGTGAACTTCAAACACATTGAATGAGGCGATCAAGCTGGTGAACAGTACGCGAGGATGAGATGAATCAAACTAGAATATAATTTAACACAGGATAAAGGAAAAAATATAGGAATTGCTTTAGATGAAGTCAGGAATGTGGGAGGCTTATGATGTGATGGTCTGTTTAATTTTTATTTCGTGAACTGCATATTTCATGTAGTAGTGATTGCGTGCCTTATATGTTTATATACTATTTTAAAGATAAGACTTTGGCATTTTTTATTGTTTTACTTCCTACAGGGCAAAAATGCGGTACTAGCTCGAAAAAGTTGTTTGAAGTTTATGGTAAGGACTGCCCTACTGAATGCCATTATCAGCGTTGGTTTTCTCGCTTTTGTTCTGGAAATTTTAATGTGCATCACATACTGGTCTTCCAACCACTACTGATGACGACAAAATAAAGGCGTTAATCGAAACTCACCGGCGTATGACAACTTGAGAAATAGCGAAAAAGCTCGATATATTGAATTCAACTATTTACTTGCACTTACAACCATTTAGTTAAGCAAACAAACTAGATATTTGGGTTTCTCACGAATTAAAGGAAATCCACCTTATCAAACGCATTAACATATGAGACTTTTTGCTGAACCGACCCATTTCTAAAAAGAATCGTAAAGGGTGATGAAAAATAGATTGTTTACGATAATGTAGTCCGAAAACGATCATGGATCAAGCAAGATGAGTTCCCACAACCGACATTCAAAGCCAGTATTCACCAAAAGAAGATTATGCTTTCTGTCTTGTGGGATTATAGCAGCTTTTAAGAAACCAAACTATTGATTTGAATGTCCACTGTCGTCAACTATCGAAATTGAATGAAGATATTGAGAAAAACGCCCTAAACTGGCCAATCGCAAAGGCGTCATGTTTCATCGTCACCGTCAAAAATTAATGGAGTTTAATTGGGAACTGATTCCACATCCATCCTATAGCCTTGACTTGACACCATCGGACAATCATTCTTTCGCTCTCCTCAAAAACCACTTAAATGGTAAAATTTTCGATTCCGATCAAGCTGTTAAAAATGAGTTGGAGCAGTTCTTCGCTTCTAAAAAGCAAGGCTTCTTCGAACGTGGATTTTTTCAACTTACTGAAAGATGGCAAAAGTTCATCTAACAAAATAGTCAATATATCACTGATTAATGTTTTTTGTTAATATAAGTAAGTAAGTCTTTTTGATGCAAGGCACAGTCATCGTTAGGCGACACTACTTTAAAAACTTTAACGGCGTCTGCATATGGAAGACATGAGGAGTTGACAACGGATGGCAAGTCATTTATAAAAAGAGTGAACAGGCAGATCTTGTGGAAAATGTATAACGGCACAAAATAAAACATTCAAGGTGAAATATAATAAATCGAATTACCCTTCCCATTTAATCGAATATAAACACCTATATAATGACGACTTCAAAACTCTATATCACGCATCTAAGGGTAGATTGCTGAATCTATTGGAATCCAGGGAAATTAATAATTTACGGAGTACGGGACATTTACCCAACAGTACAATTGATTTACATAATTCACCGTTATTTAATGTGTGTAATAATTATTTACATATCGTAACTTGTGATGAGCATTAGCGACATAATTATATAAATACGTAATAAAGCAGTGTTCTACTTAGTCGTCTAATGACGATACCGTGTATTGAAACGCGTTACTATAAATGAAAATAAAAATATTGTGGAGACTAAAAAGCAGTTTTTTACTTTTTTCATCATTTATATGAACATAAATTGTAATATAGCTCATGACTTATCCTAGACCCTTACTTTGATACCAAAATAATGCTGGTGGGGGCAATCGTCACAAGAGGTATCAAATTGCGGGTGAATTCTTTTCATAAGCTTTTCATTCAATGCAACATATTCAGCATCCTTTATCGCCTTAGCTACTGTACATTTGTGAAGAATCCTTTTTTTCCATTGAAAGTCTTTTTTTCGTCGAGAAGAATTTAACATTTCTAGCAGTACGCTAAGAAGGAAGCGTAGTCATAATGAAGGATTTTGCCTCTATTGATAAAATTGTACCGAAGGATGTTTTTATTCTTGACCTGGTTTTATAATATGCAAGCAATAAGTAGTATTTGATTAACCCGTGACATACTAATACTAACGTTGTGATTAAGCTACGGAAATTTTAAAATACCGTTTTTGTTGGAATCGACGTAATTATCAGCAAAAGGCGACTCAAAGTTAATCAATTTACAGCTTGGTTAATTTAATCCCAAACTCATTATGAAGAATATCATTTGAAAGCCATTTGCTCCCATGAATCCTTGCTCCATAAAGTTTAATCGGAATTTTTTTGGCTATCCCAAAATAGAGCGCGACCTTCGATTAGTTTTATCATGGTGTTGAAACAAATGCCGATGAGAGTATAATTTGCAGCTTTTGAAATCAACTTATTTATCTTTAGAAAACACTTGAGAGTTTCAAGAGATTTCGATGATGTGCCAATAAATAAGATGAGCGTTTTGGATTTGCAATTTTCGTTGTAAATTATATTGGCATCATAATTTCTTCTTTACTTCTAATTATAGATAGATTGGTGGTCAAATGATTTCTTTTTGTGCGATGGAAACATACGTTTATTTGATGTGCATTTAAGTATGCCTAAACAAAATGCAACAACTATCTCTCTAGACCACCAAGTGGGTGTTGCTAATTCTTTAATGATTTTCCCAGCAATTTACGTGGAATTAAATTATAGTATAACTTTAATTTCTGTTTACTTAAGAAACTTATTATTATGATCACTGTGACAATGATAATTATGAAACTACTTTATTAAGAAATATGGTATTGCTGGTGAAAGCCGCTATGTGATAGTAACAAAGGTAGGTGGTTAGCAAAGCTCATAAATAATTTTATGCTACCTTCTTGGTAGTGCTAAGCCTCTCCCGGGTATTCGTATCCAGCTTGGATTCAAAGAAAGTCGCCTTTCGTTCGAAATGAATAATTAATAGGTCCTAAAACACATTTCACTAATTAAATACCTTGAACAAAAATTTCCCCTCGAATGAAGATGAATAAGCTTTTATTAATTCATATTCACTGGGAGAAATGCATGAAAAATTATTTATAAGATTTCGTTATCGAAGTACTCATCAGATGCTAACTCTGCCTTCGATGTATTAGCATGATCTCAATTTAGATGTTAAGTAATGTTCATAACTTTTTAATATTTATTTAAGTTAATTGCATTTGATTTTTGCATTTGCTAGTTATATTGAGTGTAAATATTACGATCGCTTGTGGAGTCATCTAGCGCTTATTAGGCAACAGGGTATTCCCCTGGACTGGATAAGGCGCAATTTTCTACCTGAAAATTGCCATCTAAAAGGAATTTACGCGCCAGTCTTGTGCTTCATCGAATAAACTCCCTAGATGGGTCAACAATAAAAAGCAGTAGGGCATTATCAACACCATAGTATACACACATAGTATCCACAATTTCCATTTACCCTGACTTGCATTTTCCCAGGGGCCGGTCAGCTGAGCCAAGGCGTGTCGTATTCAAAAAATAAAATAAAAAGCAAATAAAATTTTCGGCACACGTCTTTTTTAATGCATTTCAGATCGCCAGATCCCAATAATAAACTAAAAGATTGCATAGATCGAATTTGTTTTTCTGCAAAGTTATTAATTTTTTAAGATTTAGTAATGCTGAAATCGCTCATCGAAGCACATTTTTATGTTCACGCGGGAATTGCAGCGCTTGAAGTTGGCGTGTTATCAGCTGTTGATTCAAATTTCAAATAAGTTTTACGTGACGTCTCCCACCAAATTTCGCGCCTTGAACTGAATCAATTTTTCGTGCGGGTATTGTAGTGAAAGTGGGTATAGTTATTGTCTATTCAGGATTGCAGCGGTGGTCTGCTGCCTCAGCGCAAGAGGATGATAAGTTCCGCCGAGATTTGCCTTGTCTGGGGACGCGTGAATGCGCTGGCAGGCTAGCGTTGCGGTGTCGTGGGGTGGGTTCTTTCCCCCTAGCACAAGGACCCACTGCAAAAATATTTCGCATTCACTAATTAAAAGTGGGAAAATGCCGATCGACTGGTGTCGAGGTCGAAGTAACCTACTAAGGGTTGAAGTGTTTGTTCGAAGAACAAATTGGGCCGAATAAAAACGGACGGACTTACGGAGGCTTCGTCGTTACCGGTGATCGTTATGACCCACAAATAAGAGTGGGGTATCCTCGCACCGTCCCAACCGTATCAAGATCCAAGCGTTGACGTGGCCATATATTTCCCATTTGAGTGGAAAACTCATACAAACATAATTTGCATGAATTTTCCCTTCAAATGAGAAATATAGACGTAACCAATTTATGTTATTGAATTATGTGATAGAATCATATAACTCTATACCATAAAAGGGCATGTGTGTGGAAGGCCACTCTACCCGGCAAGAGCTCCTGTTAAGCAGCAAAAAACGGAGGAGCGTGCCCGATGGCTAGCCTCTATGAGCGGAGGAATCTGCCATCGATGCGGGCCCTATACCCGGTCCGGTAGAACGAAATGGAAAGACCGAAGTTTATAATGCTTAACAATTCATTTTTATTCTACTCCGGGTGCCTCAAGTAAGTGTGCTACATCGAATTTTAAGGGATATGAATAACAATGAATATATAAAGCGTCTTAAGAGCTATCAACCTTTTATGTAAACGTGATGAATATATCTTAATAATTTTAGAAGTCCTCATTACATTTTCCGATTTAGGTTGTAAATTTAAAGGCGATTTGCTCATTGTCGGTAGAAGATCCTTAACAATATAAAACATACAAAACGGTCTTCCCATATATACATTTCACTACGCTTTACGTGAGCACATTTTAAGCTTAGTCACGCATTAAGAAAGACGAGTCTCTTTAACCGAATTTAAATAAAGTTACCGCCTGATTAATTCAATTCAAATCAAATCGTTTTTCCTTTTTAGGTAGATTTCTCGAGAATTTACCTATTGCGGAGAGTATCTTTTATATATATATATATATATATATATATATATATATATATATATATATATATATATATATATATAGGATGTAACGAAATTTGTGGCCACGCTAGAGTTTGCAATTTTGCTCTGATTTTCAAAAAATTTTCAGGAAAGGTTGTTGCGAATTCCGGCGTACCGACTTTCTCCCATTCGCAACTTTAAATTGCCGCCGTAACATTTCCACTTTCCTTTGGGCACTCCTACCTTTTCCTTTGTAAATTAATTTATTTTATTAACATTTTTCCATTTTCCCTTTAATTTTTATTTCCCCATCATCACAATCCTGACCTTTTCCCTTATTTCCAACTATAATAATATAATATATACTAATAATTTCAATTTTCCCACTAACAAAATTCCATTTATTAATTCCCACTAACAAAACTTCATTCAATACCTTTTCCCTAACAAAACCTAATTCCTTCCTTCATACTAACTAATTCTATTCACTAGTTTCCACTAACAAATTTTATTTTTTTATACTAACAAAAATTAATTCACGTTCCCCTACTAACAAAATTCAATCTCATACCCAAATGCATCGTTGAAGTTGCTTATGAGATGAATGAGAGACCGACAATCCATGGCACCATTAGCTGCGTCGTGAGTACTCGATCGGGGGTCTGTTGGAACCCTGGGTTCAAGTTCCCCCAGGCGCACGGAAGGACTCTTTTTGGGGTATCGGCAAAATCAATAGTTTTCGTAATGTATATGTGACACTTTACATTCAATCAAGCGATTCTTGGATGATGTAAATTGACATATATGCAAGTCAATGGATACTATTGTCGATACGGGGAAAAAAATGTGTGGGTAGCGGAATCGAAGTGTAATGAACTTCGATTACGTTACCCAAAGGCAACAGCGGTAATTGAAAATGAGAAAGAGATTACGGGATCGGATTGGATGAAGGTGAAATGTGGAATTAAGTGGTTAGGATTGGGGCAGTTAGGATTTGACTGGGAGATAGAAAAACAGTGCGGAATAGTTAAGTCGAGAAAAGATTCGGTATTTGAACTTGGAAAGAACAGTAGCGATTGCTTTTAGCGGTGCATTAAATTTTAATTCGGGGAGGGAAGATTTTTTTTGGTGATTTGATCTTGAAAGAAATAGGGAGTTATCGCGTTTTTTGTGGAGGTGATTTACGAAATGGATTGTTCGACATGCTGTTTTGAAGAAAAAGAGGATTTTGGGAATTAACAATTCGAGGAAGTGTGTCAATGGTGTCAGTGGTTTGGTTTGGATTAATGACCCAATGTGATTAACGGTCGTGAAAGTGCATAGAATTTTTAGAAACGACGTGCAATTTATTGTATTAGAAGTGCAGCAAAGATTTGGCGATTCGAGCGCGTCTCGTAGATAATGAATAAATCCGTTTAAAATTACGAAAAAGTGGAAGGTGTTTAAATACATTAACGAGAAAATTCCTTTGTTTAATGTGTATCAAGCTGGTTTTGTCTCTTCGTGGAGTGACAATAAATCGGAAATACTCTGAACATTTAAGAACTAAGACAACTCGTTATCAAACGGCCCTTAGCAATAAACAATATCAGTAACCGAGTTAAATTAATTTCTTAATGTTTTTCGATATTTTTGGTGGTTGCCCAGTTCCCCTTCTGTTGCAGAGCGCTCCGCAGCCGGAAAATGGGGTGAGTAGTTTTTAATTCTGTTTTTTTTTCTTTCTCGGTTTCTCTTATGATATTATAAAGTGAATTCATTAATTGATTGTTTTCTTGGTGTAAATTTTAGTAGTAGCATTAATTGAAAGTAAATTTTCATTTATTTTTATCTTTGAATCAAATTAAAATTTGTAAAAGGAAGAAAGTGGGCCTATAGAATTGAATTTTTTATTTGTTTGATAAATTGGTGCCTTGTAAACTAGTTGAAGAAAAAATATAAGACATGAAGTGTTAAAATAATCGTTTTTCATTTCTCAATGTGGCCTCTCCTTTCCCATCCTTTTCCTTTTGTGCTAGTTTTTATGTAAGGTGGCTCAGCACGAGCAGAGGGTGTCCCGGAAGTCCCACGACACGACTGAGCGCTAGCCGGCCTCAGTATGCCACCCCGGGCTACACACCCCTCTGCTAATTCTTAAGGTCTGCAACTGCGGTGACTTCCATGGTTGCAACAAGGTGTATTGAATAAATACCTCCGTTAAGTTCGTGAACCAGTCTATCGGCCAGGCGAAAACAAAATGGCGGCCATTTAAGACGAAAAATCGTGATTTCGTGTTTGAGAATGAGGTACGAAATCGTGACAAGTTGATGCTGCATTCTTTGAATCTTAATGCATGCGTCATTGAGGAGAAATAGGAAACACGAACTTAACTCGCTGAGTTAACGAAAAGCGTGCCAGCGCGTTCTTATTGGCGCCTATGTAAAAAAAAGGATGTACTCAAACTGCTTAAATAGACATTCCTATTCATTTTACCCTAGAGTGCGGAGCACTAAGTTGATATGAATGTAAATAATTTATTCCAATTTGAACAAATTTGCTGACAATTTTAAATTAACAACTAGTGCGAGCCGTATACAAACAAAGTTTTCTGAGGAAAAATCAAATTTAAAGCACAAAGAGGACATTGAAATACGGTTGGCATTTCAAGAACCGTAAATATTGCAAATTATATCTTTTCCGAAGACTGGAACTTGTTTGCGTATTAGTGCATGTGTCACCTTTCGTGTAGAAGCGTATAGCAGTGTTATTTTTTCAATTTAATAAACGGAGTGCGGGAGAATTTATCTAAAGATAAAAATGACAAAGTTTAGCATCGATTCGGGTCGTCCTGTAGAGTACGCGTTGATAGTATATGCGTATTGATTTAGGTGTCGTGTAAGAATACATTATTTATATATTCATTGACTTTAAAGATAAAGATTCTTCATGTTGCCACACTCGTAAAATTTACGCCGTAAATGTGACATGGAACCGATAAAATTGGCGGAAATGATATATGATCGACAATCCTTTTGACGCGTAAGTGGAAATCACGTGAAACCGTTTAACCTCGATGATTATGTTTGTGGCACATGTTTATATTTAAACTATGTTTTCCCTTCAATCAACCTCCACTATGTAGCGTTGCAACTCCGGACCTCCCAACTGAGTGGCTTGACCTGACTACTCAGTGCATCAACTCCATGCGAATACAAATTCAAAAATAAATTGATGAGTCATTTAGGTACTTGTCCATGAGAGCTTATTTCTCGCCAGACACCATTAACCATCCAGATCTTCAAGGCTGCCAGTGAAGAGCGTAAGCATGTTCGACATTAAATTGAATATCTGTCGATGCGCGGTCAACTAACTGATTCGGTTACAAATTTAAGCACGGTGCCCACAAGTGAAAAGCATGAATGAATGAATATATTCAAAGAGGAGTGAAACTAATTTTTAAACGAATTCTAAAATATTTAAAAAATGCAATTGCATATAATTATTGTTTATTTTTACGTATAATAATTGCAGAAGACACTTCTACTTTCTATCAAATAAATGAAAACCTAATCTTCTTTCTCGTGGGCTTGTAGTTCATTTAAGAAATTGAATTGAATTTAAATAATTATTAATAATTAATTATTTATCATTGGAGATAGATAGGCACATCAAATTGATGAATTTGCAAGCATATTTCATGCACGTTTTCAATTTTCAATTTATGCTTATTTGCACAGGAGAAGACCCCTGATGCTATCCTAATATAGAATTTTTTTAAACTAAGGTACAAAATTGACGTTCACTGGTAATTTCAACCAACTAAGAGTTTATATCTATTAAAAATTGAGCTTTATCGATACAATGAAAACGAAAAACACCCAATTATGTATTCTGGTTTAACATCGGTATAAGAAAAACAAATTTAAATGGATTGTTAAAACTTGAAAACTCGGTCTTTCTCTTTCATTCAACCCAACCGGGTATAGGACCCGCATCGATAGCAGGCTCTTCCGCTAAAATGGGCTAGCCATCGGCTGCGCTCTTTCCTCTTTTTGTTTAACAGGGGCCCTTGCCGGGTAGAGTGGCCTTTCACTTGCGTGCCGTTTTATGATATAGCTTTCATTGCATAACGCTATTGCATAAATCGGTTACGTTTGTATTCCTTATTTGAGGGGAAAAGTTATACAAAGTGCTGTTGCATGAGTTTTTCACTCAAATGGGAAATACATAGCCACGTCTACGTTTGGATCTTGATCCGGTTGGGATGCCCCACTCTTATTTATGGGCCATAAGTCTCGTCGGTAACGACGAAGTCATCTTAAGCCCGTCCGTTTTCTCAAGGCCCTATTTGTCCTCTGAACTAGCCATTTCATAGCCCTTAGTATGTTACCTTCTTTCTCAACTCCGGTTGCTCCTTTGACCCCCAAATTCGTGGATGCGAAAAATATTTTTGCAGTGGGTCTTGTGCTGGGGAAAAGCGCATTCACTACTACCATCCTCTTCCGTCGAGGCAGCCGACCATCGCTGCAGTCCTTCACGGACATTTATTCTATTTAGTTCACTGCAGTGATATGATCATTATCACGCTTTGGCCATGTGTCCATCCATCTAGCTGCGATACGTTCTGATTTTAAAGCGGGCTTATAGTCCGTCCGAAGAAACACTCGAACTATATCTCGTTGACACCAACGAAACTCGAACCAGAGATCTTCGGCTTACGAGCTTACTGCTGTAACCACTACACCACGCGGTGGTTTAGTGAATTTAAAATGAGTCATACAAGCATCGAAGATGCACCTCGCTCTGGAATGTGAAAAGAGTCTACGAATGTGGATTAGGTGATCCTAAAGTTAAGTTGCGCAAGTTAGCTGTAGCCATGGAAATCTCAAACGAATAGGCGGGATACATTCTGTAAGATATTTTGAAGATAAAAAAGCTACCGGTGTGATGGGTGCCGCGTATGATGACCGTCGACCAAAAGCAGCCGCGCTGTGATGATTCAAAGGTCGAAATGTAAACGAGCAGACTTTTTCGACATTTTGTGATGATGAATGAAGCTTGGGTCCCTTATTATATGCCTGAGTCCAATTGGCAGTCTTCAAAGTGGCTGAAAATTCATGAAAGTCGACCAAAGCGGCTAAAAGCACAACGCTTGGCCAGAAAAGTGACGGTCTCAGTTTTTGGAATGCGCATGGAATAATCTTCATTGATTACCTGTAGTGGGGAAGAACAGTCACAGGAGAGTGTTATGCAGCGTTATTGGATAAATCAACAACGAAATGAAGAAAAAACCGCCCCATATGCCAAAAAAATACGACGATAACGCACGATCACACACATTCTTGAAAGCAACCAGTTACGATACGAATTGGTTGCTCACCCACCGTATTCTCCAGACTTGGCCCCCAGCGACGATTATCTGTTACAAGTGGCTCCAAGGTGGTCCACCGTGGTGGCTGCAAGGTGGTCCACTTGGTATAGTGGTAAGTGCACTCACCCCGTAAGCCAAAGGTCTCTTGTTCGAGTCTTGATGGCGGCAACGACATTTATTCCGAGCAATTCCTCGGATGCACTATAGGCCCGTTCAGTTATGATACGTACTGCTTTTAAATCAGAACGTATCGCAGCTGGGTAGATGGATACACGGCCAAAATGTGGACCTGACCCTATCACCTTCCCGGGTGCCGATACGTTTGATCAAAATAATGAGATACTCTAACTATCTCCAAGCAAAGGCCAAAAGTAAAAAAAAATGGCTGCAAGGAATGAGATTCAGATTGTATGAGGAGTCATTGCGAATACCGAGGCGTATTTTGAAGGTTTGGACATTTCGTTCTATAGAAAGGCATCGAAATGCTGGAAAATCGCGATTCTAAGTGTATCACCTTCGAAAGCAGCTTTATTGAGAAATATAGTTCTGACCAAAAAACGCTTGCTTTCATTAAAAGTCCTAGGACTTACTAGCCAATGTAGTATACCTTAAAAATATGAGCAATGGGCTTTTTTAGACGTGGCAGGAAAAGTTTGCATGAAGCAGTCTAATATGAGCGAGAAGGATGAGATGCAATTCTCGCGTTGCATCCTTCGCACGTATAGTGGACAGGTTTTTTGTTTGACGCTTACTTTTCAGGGCGCGATAAAAAAGTCCAATTAATGATATCAGTAATACGAAAATGAAATGGTGTATTGTTTCCCTAATTTAACATTTTTTTTTAACTTGAGGATTTCCACATGTAACTATAAAACCCTTAATGAAAACATATGTACAAGGAAAATCTATCCATAAAAGCAGGGCAATAAAATATGTAGCACGTTAAAGCTCTTAATTAGTCTATATATAAATTATAAAAAAATTACCTGAAATCAAGGTGAAAAATGCAATCGTTAAAATCAAACTGACGCATGTCCTTTTTGTAACGTATTCGCGAACATCACGTCCCGCTCCGGCGCTCATCGCCGTTTGATAACTTAAAACTCGATGCATTGTGGGTTTTGTGCAAATTTGACTTTTGACACGATATGTATGGGAAGAATCGTCCTGCTGGGTGTACTACTAGACTCCTTAGTAGTCCTGGACTAGGCAGATCGTCTTGTTCTTAACACTAAATCGAGTGGTGTGCGGTAACAATCCATCTATGATTCACAAAGCGCGGGCAGTAGATAAACAAACAAACGCGAACAATTCAGACACTCGGACAGCGTCACAAAATTCAATTTACATATCCATGGGAGATGTTGACGTGGTGGTAGAAATACACTTTGCATTTATGCGAACTTTGGGAAGGAAGACGCTGAGTTGGAATGGATGCGAAGGAACACTGTCTGCAGGCTTTGCAACACGGAAAGCAACTCTGGCGATAAAATTCACTTGTGCGTATTGATAGGGAAGTTGGGGTGGGTCGAATTCAATTCTGGTTAGAGTTCGTCGAGGAAAAATTCGCAAAAATCGTTCCACCGAGACTACCACGCCCGATTTCTAGTCATGATAACACTTGATTGAACTACCTGGAAATTGGTCCTCTTGTTGTTTGGGGATCAGGTTGGAAGGAATGTCAGGTCTCACGGGAGACGCATTCGTTCACTAAAGAATATAATTTACTACTGCTGAAATAGCGCGAGTTCCTTTTCGTTTTTCGCTAGATATTCTGATTGACTCAATTCACACTGCGTTACCTCTCCCATCAACAATTTCAACCAAAATACTCCCTCGCATTGGCTGTGGCTCTTTCGCCAGTGTTGCTGTTAAAGACGATGCCGACTTGTGAGAGAAACCCAAAATTAGCAACAAGTTTCATAGCCTCGCCAATAAATTTGGCTTGTAGCTGTTCCTGCTTCGCGACGTGAACTTGGTCTTTCTCTTGGCTGCAAGCTTTTCCACTGAGGGTACGAAGCTTGCAATGAAGTAATTACACCCCCGTAACGACACTTGTAGAAACAACTTCCTGCTCATCGAAGGATTGCTGGTGTCTATCCCGAAGCACTCCACTCGCTTGTTTGGCTTCTATGTATAGTACATTCGATTTTGTACTCCCCTCGGGATGTGGAGATTGGGTTAAGCTTTTCCACGTCTGGGTCTGGCCTTGCATTCTCGACCCGCTCGCCAAGCAGCCCAAAGTAATTTTCTCCACCCGTTCGCTTACTTATCCATTTCCCTCAGCCAAGACACTGCTCCGAGCAAGAAGTTTTCCCGGGCTAAGCAATTAGAATCGAATTTGATATCTTTCGATTAACACTTGTGGTATCTGTTTTGGTTCACGGCACGTAAATATTTACTTTGTGGAGCTTTTCGATGCGTCGGTCGCCAAGACGTTGCAGATCGAAAATATCTGTGGCATGAGTGTGATTCGGACAATTGTTGTGATTCCCAACATTTGACGTGGAGCCAAATATTTCCTCTTTGTGACGCTCAAGAGGCCGCAGTCGTAGAGCTGGAATTTAGTTACACTTTTCTGCCAATATAATGTCCTTCGTTAACGTTAATTACTTTCAAACTAATAAAGTTACTGCTCCGACTGAATATCCATTGCGGAAGTTGTCTTTGTTTCCTCTAAACACACCATTTCGGGATAGAAACTTTTCCCATCATTTGCACTAATTTATTTTGGATCGGAAAGGATACGTTGATTTTTAAAGACGTGGGAGAATGTTGTTAAATGTTATTTTGGTTGACAGCTGTTCAAACGAGTCCTCAATGACCAACAAATATTCGAGAAGGTTTTCGACTATTAGCACAGTTTGCAATCAAAAGAGCCATTCCAACGAACTACAAAGATAAACGCGAACGAGCGCCTTCGTCCTTTGAAATAACTAGTAATGACTGAATTGTGTGCAATTTTTATGAAGCATTTATCGTTAGCCAGGAGCCACAAGGAGGGTGGGCTTGTGGCTTCCCAGTCCTTTGAAAGTCCCCTGTGGCGGTTGGCAAATTCACGTTGCTCTTTAGTCTCCCACCCACTCCATCTTGACCTGTTCATGTCAGCCACCACACACCGATGTTTGAGCGACTTTTCCGAGAACGAATTGAGCTTTCGAAAATTGTGGGTGGCAGCTGTGGAGCCAAGACCGAGTAAGCTGTAAATCGAGCGTTAATAGCGTGCTTTATGGGCTTGGCAATTGGAAGATTGGTCAGGTTCAGGTATCGCATCACAGTGCTTTTCTACTTTTGTTTCGCAATGTACTCCGACCCCATACTACACTTGCTACACGGAAGGCAGGGTGAATAATTCCGTGAAAGGCTATTGGATCGTTCGGCATGAAGTTTATTGTAGCCGATGAGAGTTTTCGTGACGAACACAATACTCGTATGTTCAATAGGGAATGAGTAATGTTTGTGTGTCTTAGGAGCTTCAGAAATCAACGAAATTCGTGCTAAGAATCACGACACATCCATATTCGATTATCCATTGTCCTTGTGTTTCGATATGCCGGACTAGGGTGATATGTTACACTTGTGGCTAAATGAGAGTGCTCAGCAACAAACGGTCAGGTGAGAAGTTGAGGAGCGACAAGTGATGGCTGCTAATTTGATCTGATAAGGAAGACATTAGGTTATGAAACTATTATAGGGAAATTAATTAATTTACAATGCAGATTAGAAATTTGATGATTGATGCGGAAATATTAATTGGAGAGATATTAATGATTTGGTGAAAATATTCAGTTGGAGCTGTGCAGGCGAAGGTTAGTAAAATGGATGTTATTTTTGATAAATACGAGTAGATTATGAGTGCTTAATCTGAATTGTCTAACATTAAATTACTATGCCATCAGTTGTTAGGAATTGAATTGAACTAGACCCTTTTTTAACGACGAGAATACTATCAGATGGGTGCAGTTAACAGCTTTTAGGCCTTTGTACTGCATTGCATACCTGTAGACACTGCCAGCCGGAAAGAAGCATTTCCTTGGTAAAGATGATACATTCTACTTTTAGTTTCGCATTACATGTATAATATTAAACAATTTAATTTTTAGCCGCAAACTTTTATTTTACTATGAAAAAACTGTGGCCACCGCGATATACAGAAATATATACTTATATACATATATATATATATATATATATATATATATATATATATATATATATATATTGATAGATATAGATATATATATATATATATATATATATATATATTGATAGATATATATATATATATATATATATATATATATATATATTGATATATATATATATATATATATATATATATATATATGCATATATATATATATATATATATATGCATATATATATATATATATATATATATATATATATATATATATATATATATATATATATATATGCATATATATATTATATATATATGTATATATATATATATATATATATATATATATATATATATATATATATATATATGCATCTATATATATATGTATATATATTATATATATATATATATATATATATATATATATATATATATATATATATATATATATATATATATATATATGTATATATATATATATATATATACATATATATATATATATATATATATATATATATATATATATATATATATATATATATATATATATAATTTATTTATATAGGGTAATTCCATGAAAAAGTGGACATGGTATGAGTAAAACTCGTGATGGCTTTTCAAATTTTTACTTTGGACAAAATAATATTTGAGAGTAGCAACACTGCACCCAAACGTCAATTTAAAAATTTGGCAATGCAATTCGTGTATTCCGCCGATTCTAGTTGTTGTGTGACAAGTTTTTAAGTTTATGATAAAACGCGTTTACTAATTAATTATTTTTTCGTGTTCTTGTTATAAACAGGTAAGTAAATCTTAAATACCTAATAAAACATTATGTTGTGCAACCAATAATACATTATAACAGCAATGCTGAGAAAGCTAAGTTCTTAAAAATCAAGAAATAAAGGCTCCTGATTTTTGTAACGCGAGTTACCAATCAGTATATATTATTACTAGTAATGTCGGTGTTTGTTGTTTTAATCAAAAGAACACTTGCATTCTCTATTGGTACTTCAGTTTGCAATGAATAACGGTCGAAACCGCTTAATTTTATTAGTCTAGATAATCAGATATTTTGAGTAACGCGAGTTACCGGTAACTTGTGTGACTATTATGTAACAAGAGTGACTCATATTTTTTTAATTAATCTTCTTTAGGCTCTTCTATCTAAATGCATGTTTGATTGGTTTAGGTGGAGATGCCGCTATCTGCTGCTGAGAAAATGAAAAGGCGAAGGGAGAAATTAAAAATTGAGGGAAAATACGACGATTACAAGAAGAAACAGCACGAAGCTTGCCGAAAGAGTACAGCAAAGAAGAAAACGGAAATCGACAGCCTGCCAGAGAGAAAACAAAAGAACGAGTAGCAAGAATTAATTAAACAAGTTGAAGTAGCAGGAAGATGCTCCAGCCAGAAGGGTATTGTAAAACAATTAGTAAATCAGACGATATATTCTGCATATCAAAACTTAACTAATATACAGATTCCGTTAATTGAGTTCGAAAAATTATTATGGTTACCACCACCATTTTGTTTCAAATGTTCTGACCTCGTCGCTTGATTAGTCATGATAACACATCAATATTACAAGCCATTTCTAAATTTTTTATCAAAATTCCTATATATTTGTAGTGTCTAGGACCGTTGCAAGCGTGTATCTTCTTGGTATCACGTCTTAATGTTGTTGTGATTGTTTAATATTCAATCGGCTGTAACTTAGCTGTTTATTGTTCAATTATTGTGAAATTTTCCAACCATATACAATTACTTTTAGAAAACTTAAATTATAGATTTTGGGAAATTTAAGGGTCCCATCTTGATTTTATAGGCAAAAAAACAAAATTTATAAAATGTACTATTATTAACAAAGTTGATCGAATTTCGACTTCTAAGGTATTTGTTGCCCTTGTGACGGAAAAATTGTCAGTTTAAGTACTGTTTTGAAAAGCTCTTATAAACTTTCATTTGATATTCATATCGGCTACCTTTGATGGAATTTTTTTTTCAGCGGCCTCTCCCCTGTACTGTAATCATCTATTCACGGCCAATTTTTTCGAATCCTAGAACGGTTACAAAGCCCTTTTGCTAGGAGCCCTCTCCTGTCTCCTCGACTTGTTTCACATATGAGTATTAATTGTAGGTACTCATCTTCAGTCTTTCATTAAATTGAATCTAGTGTTAAAAGCATGAACCCTAAACGTTGAAGTTGGGACCAAATAACACAAATTATTCAATCTTCGTATTTCAAACAGCCACTATTTTGCTTGACGATTACTAATATCACTAGCTGAGCCAATTCTCAAAGATATTCATGATACCTGTCATTCTCATGCAAATCCTAGCAAAGCTGTAGTGCCTAAGTTGGTTAAAAACGCATATTGTTTCATAGTAATATAGGAAAATTAAAATCGCTCTAACTTCGTTAAATACCATTTGATCCTTATGAAACTTTCAGGGTAGATTAATCTTATAAATAGTCATCTGTGTACTGAATTTTATTAAATTTAAGGGCACCGTTAAGATTTTATTCAAGAAAACATAAAATCAATAAATCATAGAGTGAATTTCGACTTCTCATGTATTTGTTGTTGTTGTACTCATCAAGGCCTACATTCATGATTTTTTTACAGATCTTTCGGGTCAAAGGAGGGGGACACAAAATTTTCCGTATATTTTCTCTTCCCCTGCACCCCTCAAAGCGAAATTTGTCATTTTAAGACGTGTTTTGAGAAGTTCCATTAAGACCTTTCATTTGATACCCATATTGTCAACATGCAATAAAAATTTTTTTTCAGGGGCAACTCCCCTATATGGGGAGACCCCCCTTAAAGACCTTATAAATTTTTTTTCGTGGTGTAACTTTGAAGAGGGCGTCATTTCGCACCGACTTACGAAATCTTATGTTTCTAGCTTATGTATTTTGCGAGAAAAAGTGGTGTGGCACACGGACGGACGGACGGACGGACGGACGGACAGACAGGACGCGATTTTAGTAGGGTATTGCAAAATGACTTTACAATACCCTAAAAACGTCTTGAAGGTATCCTAGTAGACCCTAATTTATCATCGTCATCATCGTTCAGCACTTCTCAGGCGTTGAGAAAAGTGGGGGCACGTGCTCGTAAAGCTCTACCCAAGTGTCCAATGAAGAAGCAGCAAGTACTCAATAAACTATTGAAAGATTGTAAAGTAGATGGAGGGTCCCAACTCTCCACCAGATCAAAGAAAACATGGATCTGCGTTTAGTGAGAAAATTATAATAGAAATTAAAGAATTCTACCAACGTGACGATATTAGCCGACAAGCTCCAGGCCTTAAAGATTTCGCAATGAACACGGAGCGAAAGAAAAGGTACAAATCCGACATTTATATGCCCGTCTCTCGGAAACGCATCCCTTATTTATAAAAGAATACGGAGAAATTGTCAAAAAAGCAAGTTTGCAGAAGTAAGACCTAAGCATGTCTATTTATCCAATAAGCTTCCACATAACGTATGCTTGTACAAGTATCATGAGAACTATATTGTAGCATTGAACGCACTGCACAGTGTTTGCGAAAGCCCTAGGTACAATCACGACTTTATCAGGGCCGTCATTTGTGACAATCCAATCAAAGAGTGCTTGTTAAATGCTTGTAATATCTGCAAACTAGTGCTAAAAGAGAAATTAAATGAGTGGGCTAGTGAAAAGTTTAGTATGGAAGTTATCTGGTTTGTGTTGGAAGACTCAAATGACAAACTAAGCAAGATCCAAGAAATCGATACAGTTGATAAATTGTGTGAACACTTCTTCAATATGAGTCCAAGTTTTTTTGAGCATTCCTTTATAAAACGGAGTCAAGCAGACTGCTATCAAAAGGATAGATACGCAGTATCGCTTCCTAGATTTGACCCAGCCATGGCATTGATGCAGGTGGACTTTTCAGAGAATTTCACTTGCATTGCTCAAGATGAAGTTCAGAGTTTTAGTTGTGTACAGCTTCAGTAACTCTCTTTACTGTTTCTTTATGGTTTTTAGGAAAACAACATCGCATTGTCATTGTGTCTGATGATCGTCATCACAATAAGGGAACTTCCCTTATATTTGCTGATAGAATCTTGAAGGAGCTGCCAGAAAGTATTAAAGAAGTGCACATATGGTCAGATGGACCAGGCTCACAGTTTAAAAACAGATATATAGCAAATGGCATTATTATTTTGGAAGAAAGGAATAGTTTGCATTTAGTTTAGAAATATTTTGCAAACTCCTATGGAAATGGGCCTGTAGATGGTATTGGTGGTGCTTTAAAAAGCGTTATGCGAAGTAAAGTTCTGAAGGAGGAAGTTGTCGTCTTCAATGCCGAGCAATTTGTCAATGCGGCCAAAGATTTTCCTGTAAGAGTGATTAACGTTTCACCAAATAAAATTGATGAAACCGCAAAAGAAATGAATCTGGACTCAGTATTTTCTAAATCACCTACAGTTGTTGGAATCTCCAAAAGTCATTTAATTTAGTGGCAAAATGATACGCTGTAAACGGCTCAAACATCAGAAGAACTAAACATGATGGGTACCTCAGAAATACGTTCTTATTATGAAGGAGTAAATAGATCTGATAGTGACAATTTTAAAAGTGAAGATAATATACCATTATCTGTGTTAAAAGAAAAGTCAATTATAAGCCAATAATGTCAGCCTGCTATCATTTATTAAATTGTCATTTACCTTTCACTTTTGTGCATCCAAGCCAGAAGAGGCTGCTTGTTTTAATACTAAGATTGAAAGTAACGCGAGTTACCTATCCTTTGTAACGCGAGTTACCACACAAATTGTGGATTATTTAATAAAATATAATCAACCATTGCTATATCTATTAAAGGGAATCTTATCGACATTTTTGCGTTATTATTTACACCCAATATAAAATTATCTGCTCATAAATTTCACAGAAATTTCCAAAAGAAAGTAACAATATAAACACGATGTGCAAAACTAACACGATTTGCAATTGAATTAATTACACACGATTTGCAATTGAATTAATTACATATGGTAATATTATTAAATTCTTAGCCCAACCTACATTTGCACCAACGCGTTGTGCTCATTAAAAATCAACTTATATCAATTACTCTAAATAACAAAAAGTTAAAGGCTCCATTATGTTACATTAAGTGTTCTGAATGTAACGCGAGTTACCATGGAATTACCCTATATATATATATATATATATATATATATATATATATATATATATATATATATATATATATATATATATATATATATAATTTATATACATACCGTAAGAGCGTGTTACTTTTTCCATTTTTTTGCTGCGTTTTCATATGAAGCGCTATAGTTTGCTTGATATTTTATGATAAGTGAAATAATCTACAAAAATTCTCCTTTTTTAGGTCTTGTAAAGATTTTTTTTACAAAGACCTACTAGTTTCGTGACATGTCTGTCCGTCTGTCTGCCTGTCCATGCGTCACAGCAAGTTTCCTCAGACACTATAAAAGCTAGAATGCTCAACTTTCTTAAAAGGGCAGAAGTGATGGTCTCTCAAAAGTTTAGGTCTTACCAATTTAAAATTTTTTTAAGGGGAGTCCCCCCTTATAACGACCCCCTCGCGACACCTTTGACCCGAAAAATCTGAAAATTATCACGAATGTGGGACCTTATGAGTACAACGGTGACAAATACCTCAGAAATTTTTCGATATAAGATATTTTTGTTCACAAAATTTAATTGAGATCGAATCATAATCAAGTGAGTTATAGCCATTTCAATTGTATGGAATCACAACAAAAATAATACGTATTTATGGTTGATACATATTTCAAATTAACCTAGGCACTTTTATTTTCTTTCAATTTTCATGAAAATTTAAGGAATAGTGTCTAATTTGAATATGTTCAATCAGTCGAGCATTCAGAAAAATCATTTAAGCTGGATCAAAATGGCGGCTGCATTGTTCTTAGGAAAGAAATTGTGCATTTTTTTGCATAAATATGAGCGATTTCATATCCAAGTATTGGATGAATAATTCAAGTTATCGATTCACGTTATTAGAAAAGTTGTTCCTAACCCTAGGATGTTTACAAAGACCTTCTGGTAGGAGCACTCTCCTGCTGACTCAACTTGTTTTATTAAATGTTTGGACCAGCGTTGTCTTTTGAGTAGGGTTACTTTATTCGATAGATTGCTACAGTGAAAAGATTCATCTAATTGATAGCTTGGGTCATTGTAACCAACGCTGAATGTATGGTAGAATGTTGTAGGAAAGTTTGGTTAAGTAATGAAGTAGTAACAGAAGAACATTATATAATAGGGGTACCGGTTAATTCGTGCGGTACCAAGTGATTTTGCAAGTTAGGGATGGATCTTGGTCGAGCAATGTCTCCAATTCGTGATCTTCAAACTTTTTTGGCTGTCCGGGCCGTTCATCGTCCTCCAAGTCAAAATTGCCACTTTTCAACCGTGCAAACCACTTCTGGCACGTACGCTCAGCTACAGCATGCACACCATACACTTCCACCAAAAAAACGATGACTTTCGGCAGCCTTTTTCTTCAATGAGGAAGTACTCCCCCGCAAAAACACTTTATTTGGCACTAAATTCGATATTTTCAGAGTAAAAAAAAGTATTGTTATTTTCGCTTCAGCTAAATGACATACTGATTCTGAAACTATATAACAGTAGCTTTACAACACATATTTGGAAAGGTGAATTACTGGAATAAAAACCAAGTTACGCCATCTGTTAGAAAACCGCATGAATTAACCGGAAACCCCTATTAGAAGATCAACTTTAATTCAAACTCTTAAAACATTTTAAACAATAGCTTAAAAACACTTCTTCTGTCACTTATAACTAATTAGTCTTTTAATTTGTAGTTTCAGTCATCGTTGAATTACAAGAGTCAAATTTAATCTAAATATAATCATGATGACCTATTCCGGGAATAGAACAACAGCCCTTTTTATTAATTTAGGAACTCTGGTCTTACAAATCATATGGCCCCAACTGTAAAGTTATTCATCTTTAATTGTTGGCTAGCACCAGAATGTTTTGCCTTGCTTTAAGCAGCCTACAAATGCACCTTCTTCACACGTTGATAAAACCTAACCAGGGTAGTTCTGTGAATTTCTGCAACTATATTGTCAGCACTGCATACATAAGTACTTTAAAGAACAGTTTTATTCTCCTCAACGCTAGGGGATCCTTGTGTGGCCATTTCCTGTTTTTAGTTTCTAGCAATAGCTCTTGCTCTTCTTCGATTGCCATCACGTCCAGTTCAGCATGTATTAACCCTTGTAGCTGAATAAAATCGCTGAGGGAAACATCATCTTCGGAGTCATCAAACGTTAATAAGTGGTCCTCTGTGGAGGAAGCCAGAGTAATAGCGGACTCAGTGTCGCTTGAAGATGAGACTTTTCGGTATGCTCGTTTTTTTGGACATCGTATTTCTTTTCTTATTATTGGCTAAGCGAACACCAGAAGGACCTGATTCAACAACAGCCGAAGTAGAGATTGATAATCCAGGGGCTACATTGAGTTTCTTATCCCTAGCTTTCTTTTCTGGGCAAGTGGTATCGAGTCGGGACTGTTGTAATTTTTCCAAGCAATTGCTGACAATAAGCTCTGGATTTAAAATACGGTCTTGTCTCGGGAGCCTCACGAAGGATTCTTCTTTGTTTATGGGGAGTATGTTAGTTTTTCTAAAACCGGAAATTAAATCTTGTTTGGTTGATGTTAAAGCTTTATTTTTACTGATTTGGAAACTGATCTTTAGTTGTCGTCGGTAATTTTCTTCCCATTTGGCTGTTCTTCCAATTTAGTAATATTTGTCGCCATTTGCACTTCAAAGGACGAAAATAAGCAACATCTAATGGCTCAAGAACGTGAGTAGCATGTGGCGGTAAACACACAAAACAGATGTCATTCTATTCACATTCGGACAAAACCGTTTTGTTGATATGCGATGCGAGGCTGTCACCAATGAGAACTTTTTAAACGTTCTTTTTCTTCAGTATTGGCAAGAGATGATTGTGAAACCAGTCTTCAAATGTAACGCAATCCATTCATCCATTTTTTGTCCTATTATAACGGTTTCCTTTTGGACCATTTTCAATCCAAGTTATCCAAAGATTTTCTGCTTTATTTATAACGTAGAGTGAAAATGTTACGCCAGCAGCGTTCCCACAAAACGTGAAAGTAAAGTTAATTTTTGTAGCATTTAGTCTCTGGATACATTGTGCCTCTTCTACAAAAGACGTTTCTTTTTCCTGGATCCAAAGGTTAATTTCATCGTAAATATAGATGTTTCACGTGGAACATTTTCTGTTACCTTGTTAATATTTTCGATGAATTCAGCAATGATGGCTTCAGAAACCTGACTACGAACTTGTTTGATGTTATTAGAGAGAGTCTTCAAGATAATATTCTGTTTCGTAAAAGAAAGGATTTTAGCCAGTCCTTTCCTGGAATGTTGTTTTACAATGTTGTCACAATTCGGCCCTGAAATTCAAGATAATTCTTAATAATCATTCTAAGATCGAATTCTGTGAGTGTAAATCCGTATTCAGATAGCGCTGTTATATATGCCACAAACGTTTCTTCCCCTTCTTTCGTAAAAACAGTCGGTTTGCCAACTTTATTGCCATATCTTTTAGCTAATTTATTTTTAATCGTACTTTTGGGTATATTGTACCTTTCGTACTCAGCTGTTTGTTCAGAATGTTTGACCTTATAGCAGCTAAACATTGTTCTAAGTTTGCCGTACTATAATTGATGTACCGACGACTACCGGGCTTTCTATGGTACTTAGATGGCATGTGAAATGCTGCTGATCAATTGTATCTACGGCAACAATTTTAGAAAAAAATGAAGATAATTGCATTTTTCCATAAGCAAAAATTAAAAGGTAACTTTACCAAATTTTTTTTTAATTTATAAAACAATAAATGTGTATATATTGTTTACATTACTAACACCCTACTCCTGAACATATCCATAATAATGACATAGACAATAAAGATGGGAAACTTACCAAAATAAAAAGTTTCTGGGAAAAGTTAGCAGAAGCAAAATTCACTGGATAAAACTGTCTAATGTTATCGCGGCGCTGACAAGAATGAACTTGACTCCCGGTCGATAAAACAGCACCTCGCTATCAGTTGTACTGCCATCTATATCTTAGAGTATGAATTAAGACGTTCGCTCATGCGGTTGTGACCAGGCGGGAAGTTTAAACTATTTCCCCGTTTGGGACAAAGTTACCTCCCAGGGTCAAAGTAACCCGCTTCAATTATATATATATATATATATATATATATATATATATATATATATATATATATATATATATATATATATATATATATATATATATATATATAAAGGGTGATTCATAACAAGTGTACACATGTGAATGGGCCTTAACTCTTATTTATCACCAATTTCAGGTCTATATATTGACAGATTATGACAGTTTGGTCTTTTAAAATTTTAATCATGGCATCATACACATCAGCCAAACGTTTTATTATTGTTAAAACTTTTTACAAAAATAATGAATCGCCAGTGCAAACATTTCGCGCTCTACGTGAATTTTTTGGTTCACCCATAAATTGGCCGGCGAGATCGTGTGATTTGACTCCTTGTGACTTCTTCCTTTGGGGATTTCTGAAGGATCATGTTTACGCTGATGCTCTCCAGACTACTGAAGCATTAAAAAACAATATTCGAGCCAACATACGCCTAATAACGCAGGAAATATGCGAAAATGTCATCGAAAATTACAATCATCGTTGAGCAGCACGAGGTGCACATATGCCCAAAGTAATGTTTCATATTTAATTGTAAGGAACCAAATTTTCATAATAAATAAATAGTAGTGTTTTTTTTCGACAAAAATGCGTACAGTTGTTATGAATCATATATATATATATATACATATATATATATATATATATATATATATATATATATATATATATAATATATAAATAAATAAATAAATATATATATATATAATATATACATATATAGTACATATAATAATGTTCAATTATATCTTGTACAACACAAAAGAAAGCAACATACTAGGAAATTCATGCTAAAGAAAGCTGCTATTTAAGCAACAAAATTTATTCATTGATGAAACTATCTTTTCTATATATTTTCCCTGTTGTATATCTTTAAAAACTAACTGAATACTAACTAAATAAAAACAAAATAAAAGCAAAAAAGCTTCTCTTAAACGATTGAGATAAAGTGTCCGTACATGACAATATTAATTTGAAAAATTCAAATATTTTATTACATATCAGGGCTTAATAAGTTGTCGGATAATCTTTTCTCTTAAGGACCTCCAACAGGTGATTTGGCATGGAGTGAGCCAATTTGGCTGTGTCCTGCCTGGTAATTTTGTCCCATTCATCGACGATGACGTTTTTCAGCATTTTCTTCGAGGTTATGCTGTGCTGATGGATCCTCCAACAAGTACCACAAATGCCCACAAATGCTCAATGGGGTTAAGGTCTGGGGATTTGGGCGGCGTAAACAGTTAATGTTTTGTGTTGTAGAGCAACCAAAGCTTCACATTGTGTGCTGCGTGCTCGGGATCACTATCTTGCTGGAACCAGAAATCGTCACCAAGCCTCAACTGCTGAGCGCTTTGCTTCAAATTTGCCTTCAAAATATTAAGGTAACCGCATTGATCCAGAGTTGATTCTATAAACACAAATTGGCCAACTCCTTCCACCGCCCAACACAGCTGATACGAGATTTTCTTTTTCAAAGGCAGTGCCGCTCTTCCGTCACACTAACTTTCTTCAAAATATGCCAAATATGCAAAATTTGTTTTCGCCAGAGAATAGGACCTGTTCCCAAAACTCTAGTGGCATGTTTATATATTTTTTGCAAGTCCACACATTTCTTCCTGTTCATTTCCGGAATGTATGGCTTCTTACGTGCTATGCATGAGCGATATCTATCACTCTTTAGTATTTTTCGTATGGTGTCTTCGTGGAGAAGAAGAGTTTTTTTTATATTTGTAACAATTTGGGAAGCAGTTACTCGTGAATTCTTTTTAAAAGCCTGCATAACGTTTCCTTTTTCGCATTCAATTAATATGGAGGGTCGACGACAACGAGGCTTTGACATAATCGAACCAGTTGTATTAAATGTTTTCACCACATACTGGGCAGGGGAGTCAGTTCCATAGTATATTCAAATAGTAGCCACACCTTTCATTTACCCTGTGTTGCACACTTTTTGAATTTTCCCAGGGGCACGTCAGCTGATCCGGGGCATGACAGCTGATCCCATGTTTGGCGCGCTCAAGAAACAAAGCAAAATGCAAATAAAATTTCCGGCGCACGTGTTCTTTTACGCATTTCAGAACATAGGAGTGCTGCCAAATCCTAATAAAAAACTAAAAGATTGCATGGAACGAATTTGTTTTTCTGCAATGTTATTGATTTTTTAGCTCTGGTAGCCCTGAAATCTCTCATCGAAGCATATGTTTATATTCGCGCCATTCCTCGCATCAGCGTTTACCATCTACCTGCTACCGAAGATTTCTGGCTCACTGTTCGGCTTGTGTTCGAATTTTTCCGGAGGGTTGATGGAGTGTGGTTACTAGTTGAGTATACTATGGTCAGTTCTGCCTACTATTAGACCAATTTCGGGGTAAGTTTCCCCTTCACTCTTAAGTGTCAGCATTATTTTCTTCTCCTCAGCTTTGATTTCGCTAATGTTGGGCGTCATCATGTATTCTAGTGCACAAAAAATTCAAAGAAACTGCACTCACTTTTAAACCTAACACAATTTAAAGTAGAACTATTCTATTGTGTTGCTGTAAATTGATTTTGTTTGAGTTTCAAGTCTTTTTAAATAGTAATTATTATGAAACATACTGGGAATCATGCAAAAGTGTAAATTTTTTGATATTATAAAAGAAAGCATTCAAATGAAGAGGACATATCCTTTTTATTACAATGATAACTTTGTTATATTGCATGTACGGGTACTTTTTCTGGCAAGTGTGTTATACGCTGACTGCTACGAATGTAAATCACTAGCTTTTATCTGATGCTCGCTTCGGTTTGTGGTAACATAAATATGTAAGTATGTTACTTGCAAAATTCGCAGCCGAATAAAACATCTAAAATAAGCCAATGAATGTCATCATTCGCTTTGAAAAACAGCTGCAGACTTAAGATAGAATTCCATTTCATTGATATGTATATAAAAGAGTTTCTGCTCAGCTGATACCCACTTCCGGCTTGTAGACAGGCAGACAGTTAAAAAAAAATGAAACAACTTGGTACGACAATATCCAAATAATTCAGACTTTTCTACTAATTACAAATGACGCTTAGCGTCAAAAGTGCCCAACTTAACTTCTTTTAATGCATATGATAACATTCAAAGTCATTTAGGTAGTTCCCCTGATACTTCCCTTGTTTAGTTAAAAGACGTTTTGTCGGCATACGTTTTAGATTTTCTCCTGACGTTGACATTGAAACGATCACTCACGTTTAATGGCTGCGAAGATATTTCTGTAAATGCAAACAATTTAAAATTACGTATCATATGTTCCGCACATCTTTAGCTGCTTGGCAAGAACGGAAACGCGCACCTTGGCCACATTGTGGAACGTGTTTTTCGAGTCTAATGTTTAGAAATCTGTTTGTTGGCTTATTTACAAAGAGAAAATTATAAACACTTTTCTCAAGATCTTTTATAGCTGTAGTGGGTGCTAATGCACATTCATTGAAATTTCCATCAGATAAATCAGAAATTCTCACATTTGGTAAATATGCGATTGTACATACGAGTATCATAGTCAAAAAACATACTAAACACTGAAAAGAAAACATGAACAACAAACCAAGTAAGTTTTATTTTGGTTGGCACGAAAGTTTTAAGTTTACATAAAGGCAAAAAGTGTGTACCAACGCATTTTTTTTTGTTGTTGCCCACATCGTACCATTTCCCCCTCGCATGTGGTGCCTCAAATATTCTAGTTTTCAAAAAAATTTTCGTTGGTGATAATAATTATAACAGAACTTCTCGATTCAATTTGATACACAATCGCAAATTTATGAACCTCGGAAAAATGGATAAAGCTCACCAGGCCTAGCATTTATCTTGTTGGATTGAATTTTAACGGTGGAGCCACGGAGAAAGCATAAAGTCACTGAATACTTCTGATTTCACTGCAGATAACTAATATCATCGTAGTCTGTGTGGTCTAGTGGTTAGAGCATGAACGCATAAGCCGAAGGTCCCAGGTTCAAATCTCGTTGGGAGCGACGTGATTTAGTTCAGGGGATTTTTCGGACAGACTATGAGTGTTCGCTCAGTGGTGAAATGTACTGATTAAATCAGATCATATCATAGCTGAGGAGGCACACGGGAGCATGGTACTGACCAAACCATCTTCCGAAAAAATCAATACGGTCTTGAAAATGAGACACTCTAACTATCACTATGCGAAGGCCCAAGAGGGGTTGTAGTGCTACAAAGAAGAAGAAGAAAAACTTATATCATCATTACTATAATCCATTTTAAAGTAGTAGTATATATACTCGTATATATATATATATATATATACATATATATATATATATATATATATATATATATATATATATATATATATATATACTGTGACCAAAAACTAAGGTGACATATGAATTTAAACTGCGCGCGTCGAGGGATTTGGAGAATTTTTTTTTTACTAATGCAGATTCTAAGGAACTACCTGATAAAATAATGCCTGCTCGACGGTACGAAAGAGGGTAAACTATGCATGAAAGTCACATTGGCTGCTGCCCAAGGCTTCATTCTTGGCCTAGGTTTATGGAAAATCTCGTACGATGGACTACTGAGATTTGAGCTGCTGTATGAGTCACGCTTGATCAGCTATATGTGGATGTCGTTGCAGCACTTATCACGAGATGCATTGTTGTACAACCACAATTCATACTAGGAACGCGGATGCAACGTGGTACTTGAGAAAACAGAAGTGCTCTTCTTGACAAAAAAAGGATCCCTAGAGTAAGGACAATCAGCGTCGGGGCAGTTGAAACTAGCAAAAAATACCTGGATTGTGTTATGGTGAATATGGTCAAATCCACAACCACTATACATTCATGATAAAACCTCACCGATACCAGAATGAACTTAAGTATCTCTAAGGGGGATACTGGTTTCAAATGGTGAATACAGAAAATACGAGTACAGTTGCCACTATTTGAAAGAATATTATCAAACGAAAAATTTATCGTTTAAAGGAATCGTAAATCTGTCACCAATAATAAAAATACAATATCAGTAAAACCTCTAAAAAAACGAACGAGCGCCCTTGTGGCACCGACCATAACGCAGCAATACAATATGTATATGTATATGTATATATATATATATATATATATATATATATATATATATATATATATATATATATATATATATATATTTATACATATATATATATATATATATATATATATATATATATATACGAGGTATATATATATATATATATATATATATATATATATATATATATATATATATATATATATATGTAAAATAAAAATAACTGAAGGTATATAATTTGAATATCATGCATTTATATAGTTATATAAAATTTTACTTATCAGAACGATTGTTATTATTACATTTTTTTTTGCTTTCGCATTACAGCCGCATCAGGACTTTCGCTTAGAAATACGTAGAGTATCTCATTATCTTGTTAGAATGTATCGGAACTCGAGAAGGCATATAGTCAGTACCATGCTTTGTCCGTTGGTCCGTCCGCCCAGTCATGATACGTTTTGCTTTTAAACATAACTGAACGGGCTTCTAGTCCGTCCGAAGCATCATTTGAAATAAATCTCGATATCGCCAACCGAATACAAACCAGGGATCCTCAGCTTAAGTAGCTAGTACCCCTAACCACCACACTACGCGGGCTAAAACGATTATTTACAAATAGATAAATAAATTAAACTAATTTTGTTATTTATTATTCATCATTCATTGAGGTTGATAATAAAAATGTGTAAGGTGTAAATATCAACATAAGACAAGCATACAAATTAGTGAAAAGCCTGAAATGAGGTTACCAGCTCAAAAACACGCTTTGTCGTGATGACATCGGCAATATCACACTGATAAAACCAAGATCAAGGAAAGATGTGCATCATATTTCAAGAACCTTCTAAACATTGCACACAGCTCCAGAGCATTGGAGCCTATAGATGTTTCCATTGGCCCCACCAACTCTGGACGAAGTTTATTCCATCATCAAAGCCCAAAAGAATGATAAACCGCCGGGCATCGATGAAATAAGTAGAGCTCATTAAATGTCGTGGCAGCGATGTTCAAAAGCCATTTATAAAGTCATCCAGCAAATTTGGCAAGAAGAAAATACGCTGAACAAGTGGAGACAATCAATTGTATTCCCTATTCACAAAAAATGACAAGCTACAGTGAAAAAATTATAGAGGCATATCACTGCTTTGTACGGCGTAAAAAATATTTCTAAAGATCTTGGAAAGTAAAATAAAATACGCCAACAGTATTATTGGGGGGTATCAAAGTGGCCTTAAAGCTCGTAGATAGACCAATTGTTTACTGTCAAGTAGGTACTTGAGAAATGCTAGGAGTACAATATAGACGCATGCCAGATGTTCGTTGGCATTGAGCAAACATATAACAGTATTGATCGTAACGTACTGTACCAAATAATGCCTCGCTTTGGTATCCCAACGAAATAAGTCCGTCTTATCAAAATGATAATGACGTCGACAACCTCTCAAGTCCGCATCAGTAACCAACTCACTGATGCCTTTCACACAAATATTGGACTGAAACAGGGAGATGGGCTGACCCCATTGCCATCCAATTTAGCGCGGACGTCATAAGAAAGCTACCTGTCGATACAGCAGGTACATTACTATACAAGTCGAGCCAGGTGGTAGCCTATGCGGACAACATCAAAACTTTATCACGGTCATTAACAACTACCAAGGAACTCTTCCTGAAACTCGACAGTGAAGCAAAACTAGTAGGGCTGCAAATAAATGGAAATAAAACGAAGCTCATGACACAGTCAAGGAAAAATATCTCAAATACACAAAATATCACACTTGGCGAATACAGTATCGGAAATGTGGACGAATTTGTGTATTTAGGTGCCAAAATAACGAGAACCGATAATGAAAGAGACGAAATACACCGGTGAATACAGCTCAATATAAAATATTTTATTCAGATTTGACAATCTTGAAGACCAACAGCATATACAGGAATACAAAGCGCCAAGCATACAAATCTGTGATAAGATCTGTGTTATTCTATGGGTGTAAAGCATGGACCCTAACCCAAGCATTTGCAAACATATTGAACAACTTCGAAAGACGGGTCCTAAGGCGAATGATAGGAGCGAAGCTAGACGAAACCAACAGCGAATTCGATACAACCATGAGCTATATGAAATTTTTGATAAGCCGAAGTTCTCAACGACTGTAAGACTACAGAAGCTGCAATGGGCCCCCAAGACGAAACTGATCTGGTAATTCAAAGAAGTGCAACTACTATTGTTGGGTTGTCGTCTCCGATTCCTGTAAAATCGATGGGGACTTTCATTTCCGGGGCACCCGAAATGCATAGTAAAAATACTAGGACAGGAACTTGATCCGAAACATAGTTGCTATGTGATTGTTTGATAGCAAGATCAACTCATAGCTCCGAATCTCATCCTTGAGGGTAAACTACCACCGGCAGTTGATGAGCCTCCAACTTCGAATGGTCAAGTGATTGATTGCGGCCCTTCAGGGAGTATCGTGGTGGCTGTGGTTAAAAACAAAGATTGGCGTTGACCCTATAGCGTCAGATACAGCTGGGTTTCGTATCTACCTGTATGAAAGTTGAGAGTTCCCTCAATGTAAACTGGAACCGATTCTGGGGGCGTTGATTGGCGCTTAAACCAATCACTATCTATTGGTGACCATGAAGTTAGGCCTCTTCTTGGCGGGAACCCACGTTAATCAAAATCCACTCTTGGTCATGTAAAGCGTATCGACGAGTAACAGATACCCAAAAAGGTATTTGTTGGGAGAACTGAAGGCCGGAGATCAGAGGGGATACCAAGGCAACGCTGGTTTGACTCAGTCAACGAAGACAGTTCATCGCTGCTCAGATTTCGAAATTGGAGAACGCGATCAAAGAGAGTTGGAGGCCTATTTGCAGGCAACAAAGGTCCGAGAGAAGCTGTTATGCTACGAAGAAGAAAAAGAAGAATGTGTAAATGTATAGTAATTGAAACTTTAAAAAAATTGGATGATAAATTTTTTGTTTTTGTTGTTGTGTAAAATATATCATTATCTATCCTTAAATTTGACTATGTTATACTAAATTTAACTATCTAATACTAAAATTTCTCTAATATTTATTTCAAAGTTCACTATTTTGGAGCCGGACTCGACTTGAGTTTCCAAGTTATGGAGACGCTGCGATTTCCTAGGTAGATTTGCTGACTTAGATGAGCGCTTCTGGCCTTGATAATTCGATTGCCGATTCATGTAATTGACCTGCCTAGTTTGGATAGATTTATCAATATCCATTGGGGTTGGTGGTTTGGGCTGAGTCGGCCTGTTGGAGTTTAATGGTACCCTATTTTGAAATTGGTACATTTGGTTCCTTTCCGCCAAACTCAACTGTTGATGGGGTACAAACGCCTTTGGCTTGCTGTGCTCAAAGCGAGAGCTGAAAAGTTGGTTGACCGAGCGGAAATAGTATTATTACTCTGCCGTGGATGAACCAAGAAGTTCCTAAAGTTTAAGTTCTGAAACCCTAAACAAGATGTGTAAGCATCCAGGAGTGTTTGGGGTTTTTGGATAGTAAGCATTCGTGAAAGATCACCATTCAAGCCCCTTACAAAAACATCCAGTGCTCTATTCCTATAATTTTTTCGCTGCGATAGTTTCCTGCGATCGATGCTCAATTTAATTTTATTTGAAAGTAACGATAATTGATGATTTACTGCCGCGTCAAATTCATTTACGCTACATCCCGTTTATCAGCAAAGTGGAGTGAGAGACATTTTTTAATACAGGGCTAGTCATTTTCAAATATGTTGTATGATATCAGGGCAGCATCAGCCGGCCCTCGGATTTTCTGTCGAATGTGGCGAAGTAAGGCCCTAAATATCGGTTCATAATTACCGAGGATTGTCTCCACACTATGCAACTATGACAAATATTGGATCGGGCTACCATCAAATGTTTGGAGATCCCTTACAGAGTCGGGAAGTTTCTTGATATCATCAAGATCCTTCTCTGTTTTGGGCAATCCCGAATTTGTTGAAATTGAGGAGCTAAGAGGGAGGTTAGTCAGCAATCTATGCTCTATTGCCGACAGCCTTCCAAAGAGTTTATGGCAGAAATGGTTTGCTCAAGGGCAGAGAATCTAGCATCCGCCCTCAATGTGAGTTTAATTTGAGCATTAAATGCCCCTGTCGATTGCCGGATGGATTCGTGAACTTCCTCCATTTTAGGTAAATTTCTCGAGAGAAATTTACCTATTGCGGAGAGCATCATATATATATATATATATATATATATATATATATATATATATATATATATATATATATATATATATATATATATATATATATATGGGATATAACGAAATTTGTGACCACGCTAGAGGTTGCAATTTTACTTCAATTTTCACCAAATTTTCAGGAAAGGTGTATTGGGTAATTATCCCAGTTAAGTTTGTGAACCAGCTATATCGGCCGGGCAAAAACAAAATGGCGGCCATTTTAGACGAAAAATCGTGATTTCTGTTCTGACCAAAGTATAGCTCCGATTTGGATGAAATTTGGTACAAAGGTTCATTGATGTATGTGATGAATCTCAAAATAAAAAATCCAAAGTCGGTACGGCAGAAACAAAATGGCGGCCGCTCAAAGGTCGAAAAACGTGCAAAATGTTGTTGTTGTAATAGTGGTCAAAGCTTTCAACAGATTTTCATGAAATTCGGCGGTTTGATAGAAATTATAAGTAACTAAAGAATTACGTAAGAAAACTGGAGGTCAGGTTGAAAAAAACAAAATGGCGGCCAGTTGAAAGTCAGAACTTCAAAGGCTTTTAAAAGTCGCGATTTTAATCCGACATATATGAAACTTGGTTACAAGATAGACATTACTTAGACCTACAGTCTTTGATATTTTGGTGATCATGCATTTGCAAGTTTCAAAATGGCGGCCGTTTAAATATGCGTTTTTTTTCATGTTTTTGTGGCCCTCTAGCGGTCACATTTTCCAACAGATTTTGATGAGACTTGAGATTATGAATCTCTGTAATATGTTCTTGTATTTTACAGGAAATTATTAAAATCGAATGAAAAACAAAAAAGTCGATAATTTAAAGCCTAGTATTTTTAGCTGCCATTTTCTTTAAAAATTGAATTATTTTGCCCTGTCTGGAGTGAAACTCCTATTTGAACGAGATAGTACATTGATTGATGAGGTCCTAGCATACAAAGATTTAAAATAATCCAAAATCAAATGCATGCATTCAAAATGGCGGGCCCCAAAGGTCTGAAGGCAAGCGCAATTCGCTATTCTAGTGCCAACTGAAATAATGAATATTTTTCATGGAAACGTTTTAAATGACTTTACTTGAAAGAACTTATAAACCAGATCATTTTTAAGATATTGTAAAATATTTTTAACAATACCCTAAAAAATTACAAAATCGCGACTTGTCTGTCTGTCCGTCCGTCCGCCCGATTGTTCGTGCGTCATAACAAGTTTTCTCGCAAACCACATGAGCTAGAATGAGGAAATTTTCTACGTAGGTCAAAAGTGGTGCCTCTTGAAATTTGCAGTGCAAGAAAATAATTTAAGGTATTTAATGGGGGTCTCCCCATACAGGGGGCTGGCATACAATTTTTTTTATTTCTGTAGCCCTCTAGCAGCCAAGATTCTCAACAGATTCCGTTGAAACTTGAAATTATAAGTTATTAAGACAAGTTAATTTAATTTAATTATGCAAATCGAATGACAAATAAAAAGTCGAAAATTTACAGCTTAATATTTTTAGCAACCGATTTCAATTAAAATCGAAATGACGGCCCTCATAGTTCAGAAAAAAATTGAAAATGTATATATTAATGGCAATGCAAGTGCTGATTAAACTTTTATGGAAATCTTTTGAAATTAACTATTCGAGCTATTTAAGCCTTTGTGTGGTTACCACTGTGAACTGTGTAAACAGCAAATGCGAGAAGGGCGAAACCGGTATTTATATGTTTACAACAATTTATGATCCGCCGATTTTCAATATGTAATCCATACGCGTGCAACTCAATTTAATTAGCAAAATATTTGCGCCCCGATAAAAGGTCTCTAAAAACGAACGTGGCCAGATTTTTTTTATGTTGATAAATACCCATGTGGTACTACGAAAATTGCAGAAAGAAGTTTAGTAGTAGGCAAGCCAAATTCTTTTTCGAAACTTTACGCTACATACGAGAAATTACCTTTCCGGCTGGTGCTGCCAACGGGGATTTTTTTAATTTTACGAAGTTACAAAAAGAGACAATTACAGGCACAAGACCACTTCAAAAACACAGGCAGAAATCGTCAGAAATCAAAGCGAAAAATAGAGAAAATATATCACTTCACTGACAATAATTACACCGAACTCCCAGTATTTCACTTTATAAAACCAGATGCACCTAAATACCTTTACAACAACATGTAAAAACTTCTCACAACACAATTTAAAAAAAGGAAAAAACGCACCACTTGATATGATTGCGAAAATAATTCAATAACAGTAATTGAGACTTATTAAACAAATATTTCATTTGATAAGATTGCGATAGTTAAAAATTTCGATATAAAATCACAACAATTGAGCCACCTAATATAATATAAATGCACATACGAGTACATCAAAACAATAGATGCTGCTTGCAATAGAAGCATTTCCTTCCTATTCGAACAGTTCGTATAACTCCTTTTAAACGCAGTCCGTTGAAACTTGGAGAGCACCTACTGCGGTACGGTACCGTCACAAGCTTGATTCAGGAAATTCTTGGCTGAAAAATATCCAAAGTTTCACTATCACTGATCATCAGCACCAAAAAATTCCGTGATTTGCAATTACCTACTCCTTTATACGAGCTGCTGCTTGAATCCCCTAATTAAATGGCGAATGCGCTGATTCCCAGTACGCCGTGTTCTTATGGAACGGGTCAGGATATTTGTCCGTGTTTTTATGGAAAGGAAAAACTGCTCGGGCGCCAGTTATGACTGATTATCGCGACTATGTTAAAAAAAATGAATGCTTTCGACTTTTACATCAAATTTGTTGGTTCAAAATTTATTTGTTTACAGTTCACTTTTAACTTTTATAATAAACTTATTCAATAAAAATTTACTTCGAACTTTTACATTTACTTTTACAATTTACTGGTTCGATAGTCGCGGTCAAAAAGTGCTCGACTCAAAAACTCTCTACTACTTATAATAAATTAATTAGGTTACCTAGGTGCATTTGCATTGTATTGCGTACCAAAGTTCATCATTGTACTCATCAGCAATTAGGCAACAAGTTGGGTAGACAGACCTACGCTCATGTCAGAAGGGTTTTGTACTCAACTTACAAAATGCAATCACCAGCATCGAATAATATCAAGAAACATGTCAAAGAGATTTGCTCGTTTAAAAGAAAATCCATTGTTTCTCCATTTTCAACTAACAAAAATCACTCAAATCATGAAATCCCAAAAGCATTTATGTCATTGATCTTATCTAAAAATGTTAAGAAGATCAAATCAAAACTACAGTGTCTGGTTCGATGGAAAGTCCATAAAATACCAAAGTCCATAAAACACCAAAATAGTGTGTTATTGTTGTTGTAATTGGAGAAATGGATATCACTTCCGTGAATATGATAGGAGTTTTATCAAACTTACAGAGTATTAGGACATTGTGTAAGGGCGGCCACTCTCCTGTGGTGTAATCATCGACTCATGGCATCAGCATTTTTTTCGAACCGTAGAGTGGTTACAAAGCCCTTCTGTTAGAAAGTCTCTCCTGCCTCCTCGACTTGTTTGACCTAATATATGAGCATTAATTGTAGGCACTCATCTTCAGTCATTCATTAAACTGAATCAAGTGTTCAAAGCATGAGCCTTAAACGTTGAAGTTGGGGAAAAATAACTCAAAATTATTCCATCTTCGCATTTAAAACAGCCACTCACTGAATCCATTCACTGAATCCATTCCCACTCACTGAATCCATTCCCAAAGATATTCATGATACCTATCATTCCTGAAACTTGTATGCAAATCCTAGCAAACCTGTAGTGTCAGAGGCGATAAAAAGCGCATATTTTTCCATATTACTATGCTTCCATAGCGAATATTGTTCCATAGTAATACAGGAAAATTCAAACCTCTATAACTTTGTTAAAAACCATACGATCTTGCAGGACAGGTCAATCTTGTAACAAGTCATTTGTATACCGAATTTGGTTGAATTTAAGGGTACCGTTAAGATATTATCCACAGTTCATACATTTCCCCTTCCCCTGCCCCCCACGGTTCTGATACGGCAATTTTAAGACTTGTTTTGAAAAGATCCTTTCCAACGACACCCTACTCGACTACCAACGGTGAAAATTTTTTTTGAAGGGTCAACCCCCTTAAACCCCCTTGAAATATTTTTCCACCCCACAACTTTCAAGAAGTCGCTACTTCTGACTTTTCCACAAAGTTTCATGGCTGTAGCTTCTATAGTTTCGGAGAAAAAGTGCTGTAACATACAGACGGACGGACACAGGTCGTGATTGCAATAGGGTTTTGTATTTTAGTACAAAACCCTAATAATGTAACATAAGGTGCAATGATCGTAGAACATCAATTATTGTCATCAGCGATATGTGCATAATTAATTAGGTCAAGATATGTGAAGAAATGCGTGTGAAGCATTCGCACGAATGCTGATAGCTTAGATGCTTTCAGTTTTACCTGCATAAAAGTGTTGTCAGGATCTTTTGGCGGTATATTTTGAACACAAGAAGTGAACGATGCCTGCCACATGTATAGGGTTTTCCAATAAGAGGTGCTCTTATTGGAAAACCCTATATGTATAGAGGTAGAACAGGTAACTCAGGGACCTCATCGGGGAAATGGAAGAGCTTTCTCCAGATAAGCTTGTTGAAACAGCATGGCACATTTGGCTAGCCCGAAATATTTTGTCAAAAGGTTCCAGGCTAGGTTCTCAGAGTGACAGGCGAGCATAGCGCTACCACAAAAAAGTTTCACCTTTGACTATTATGTATTACTCTATGAGGGTATGCATTATAATTATTGAAATACATAAATTAACTTTGAAACATTATCTTCAAAAAGCCATCAAACTAACTTTGCAACTGAATTCAAGAAATCATGCATGTTTTCCGTTCTCTAAGAGAACATGCAAAGACGTTGGTACCGAATTCAAATTGCTAACTAATTTCGATGAGAGCGCTCACGGGAAATTTTATTGCCTTTCTCTACATACGTATCACTTGGACTCTACATTCCCATATGGTTGCACATAGGTACTAGAAAGATAGAGTTTGAAAACCATTAAGAAGATTGCAAACATGAAAGGACACAACTAACTTTGACAACTTAATAAATATTTTAGCGAGCTCAATTAAACATTTTAATTACCAAAATAGTTTGTATATTTAATTGTCGTATATGCTAAAATGCTTCATTAAATACGTACAAGCAATCAATGTAATTATTTGGTGCTTCTAAATAACTACCAGACCCTTAACGACATGAGAAAACGAAATCTAAGCTTAAGTCAAGTTTGCCGTTTTACAACCGTGAAATCAATTTGGAACAAAAAGCCAACAAGTAGATTACCTCGCGAAATAACAAGGTAAGCAAGCAAGAATATGGTTAGAATACTACCTCCCCCTTGCTAGCCAATTAAGGGCAATAGGCAAATTAAATGGGAAATGAAAGAAAATTAATATTTACGTTCATTGTTGAACTTTCTTTCATCGATTGTATGTTGTGCACTAGTGAATACCTATAGAGGGAAAGCATGAGGAACTGCCAGTTGCGATATATTTTATCCAAGGGAAGTTTTATTAACGTGAGGCATGGTCACCATTGGCATTTCAATCAACTACTCTAAAGCACGCAAACTAGCGCTCAAGGTATTCTAAAAACGGATTGGATCTATAATTGCTTGAAATAAAATAGTTGGCAGTTCACATTCTGCTTGTTTTTAAGGAAAATCTGTATTTTAGCGAAGCCAAAAATAAAATACTGGATTCTATACAAAGTAGCCATTGGTGTCGCTAGGGATTTGTCCTACGAGCGGCAGCCGCCCACCTGACCTAACAGTTATTAAATCAGAGATCATATAAGACAACTGGCGATACATAATAATTGCGCTTATTCACTCCCTTGTCACCACGAGCCATCCTTCCGAATACTTAAGTAAAATTGAAAGTGTAATAGCGCGGTTAACTCTAGAGATCCACAGCAATATTATGAACTAGTTTTTGCCCGCGGCTCCGCCTGCGAAGAATAAGTAATTCGAGTAGTCTATTTTTTTTCTCCGAGCTTTCATCAATCTCCATACTACATTGGATTTCACTTATAACGACGTCGTTTATAAAATCTGTCTGGTAAAAGTAACGTAATATCTATACTTCTTGAATTTCAAATACGATTTTACAGAAAATTCGTTCCAATACAGCATCTGTGGATATAACGCCGTTTTTTGTTATGGAGGCAGCTTTCGGTAAGTATTCTGCAACGAATTCCTACAAATTATATACGGGTATAGTGACCTATTAAAAATCAACCAGTGCCAACACGAAGATATTTTTGGTGCCTGCATTCACTGGTTGTCAAAATGTATTAGCACTAAAGACATATAAATAAATGGACGAGCAACGAGAATCTGTGTAGTCATTCATGTGGGAAACAAATTTAACACATAAATACCTAAGGCCTTCGAAACTATATGATTCCCTCTTCTCTTCCTTTCCCTTTGTTTCCCGAGAGGTTTTCTTTCCTCTCTTCAGAAGAATCACTTCCTCCACTGGCACCCGCACACACCTACAAAATTTCTTTTCACGTCCACACGATCGCGGCTTCGTTATTTGAGTACAACACAACAAACTTCTTTCATAACCCAGCAAACGTAGAGGCTACAAGACTTGTACGTAAAAGATGATGAAAATTTGTAACGTGAACTAAAGTCCCGATTCCGTACACGCGATCTTCAAAATCAAAAACTTTACAAACGTGAACGTGTTTCGGAATGAAGTTAAATGCAAAAAGACACACAGCACAACAAATGTAAAGGTTAGAAAACTCATGTGTCAAAACTAATGGAAAATTCGTATGTTTTGAATAGAACAAAGAGAACTAAAGTGCCGGTTTCGAACACACGATCTTCAAAAGCAAAAACTTCATAAACATGAACATGTTTCGGAGTGGAGTTAAGTGAAAAAAAACATAGTACCTCAAGCCTCAACTTCACACAACTTAAGCGAAGGTTGCTAATTGCTTCGGCTCTCGCGACCGGTTGCGGATCCAGTGCTCTATATATCTATGATTAGCACCGACTTTTTTTTTGTTGACTGTTGGTTGGTAGGCCAGGGAGGAAATTCAGTGATAAACATTAGTTGCAGGTCGATCATAACTTTCTTGGAGGTCGATCATAACTTTCATTTTCGAAACGTTCTCGCCCACCCTTAAATTCACTGGCCGATGTATACAATGGGTTTTGAGACATTGTTGTGTCCGTAAACTGCGCCTTCAACCGAGTCATAATTTCCATCGGTTAAACACCTTTATTGATTAAAAACTTTATGATGACCCGTTGCGCGACAGGTGAATATACCTCTTGCTCAGTCATGGCTGTCCTGGGGACAGGACTGAGCGTGGCTGCTAACTAAGCAAGTTTTCCCACTCCTTATAAATGAGCCACCAACCGCTATACTATATAATCTAGTTCAGAGGTACGTGGTAAGCAGAATAGCTAAATCACTAAATATTTTTAGTATCAAATGTAAAAATGTAGGTGTATAGTATAGTAGGTGTGTGTATATATAATGAGTTCTAATGTCATAAATCTCTTATATCAACAGTACAGTCACATTCTCTTGATCCTTTGTTGAGATTCTAGTCGCTTGGAGATTCCAATGACAAATTATGCAAGTCAGCGTGGTTGACAATTACTCAATGCAGGGACTCGTATGGTGCATATGTATCTAGAGGCAAACTCAGCTGTGAACTTCATTTCCTCGTAGTTGTACATACATCCACTTTTCTCTTTGTTCTCAGCTGCTGAACTAAAATGCACATTGCGACGAAAATTGAGCTCCGTGCCTTAACCGCAATAAACTCGACACCTTCTTCGGCAAGGCATTCCCCGAATCTATGTCACAGGAACTCTAATTCGGGCGGTCCATTTTCCGTATCCATCTACCGTAAATTGATCCGCTCTGATCGAACCTTGAAGAAGGTGTGCTATTTAATTTTCATCGTACGATGCACATAACCTAACATTCTAGCTAGGTGCAAATTCCAAGGACACACTTACCGGGCATTGCTTTCGGACAATATCTCGTCTCCCTTAGTGGCGTTGGTGTCCACTCTCTTGTCCGTATCCTGAATTACGTAAGCCGATCGACCCTCCAAACCTCACTACTTTCCCGTTGTGTGGAAAATGGCACTCGAACACGTGCACTGCCCGCCGCCTAGTTTCCAGACCGATAAGATTTTCGGTGTAATGGTATCCCCGTGAGTTACTGATGACAGGCCTTAAAAATGAAGACGCGATAAATGCCGTAATTCGAAAGAAAACCTGTTTCGCGTTTCTAAAATTCACTTTCAAAATTTACCGTATGAGATTCAATTTGGAACTCCTCACACGATCCACTCTGTCACTGCGATCCGACAAACGCAAAACAGCGCACGAAAGATGCCCGAATACGACTGTTCAGTTTTAGACTTTCGCGGACACTTTGGCAGATGGAAACACTCACTGCACTCCTTGTTCCTGCCAATTACTCAAACGCAGTTCAGTGACAGCGAGTGGTTAAAGCGAGCGTTCCGAACTATCGACGTCAATAACGACTGGCGGATTATTGTACGTGGCGTAGGGCTGATTCATTACAAGTTGAAAAAGAGTAGAAGGCCGAAGAAGTGCAGAAGACTAAAGGAGAGCTAAGGCCTAAGTTAACTGAGGAAGCGCAGATAGTTCCACCACTAAACATCATTAAATGAACGGCTTTTAGTCCAATCAAAGGAGATTGGGATAAAAAGAGGAAAAACGAGGCGTTTAATGGACGTGTTAGTCAGATTATGGCTTCTAGATAGTAATAACAAAGCAGCAAAAGAAGCTGCCAAAACTTGTCTACAAAACATCCCAGGAAATAAAATTCTCATAAACGCCCAACAAAAACAAGTACGTTATATAAAGTAGAAGAGAAAAAGGCTATGACGAAGACCACGTCGACAGGCACTGCTCGTGAAACTTAAGGATGGCTGATCCTTCGCAGATGTGTTCTGGGAAATCAGGAGAGATGTAAAGTTCGGAGTCACCAAAACTACCATTGAAGCAGTGTGACCAACTGGATCTAGCCACATACTGGTCCTATTTGGAGCAGAGGCCTATAAAATTTTGCGCTGCAGTTAAGCCATGGCAATGATCAAAATTAGGAACGTTGACTACGTAACGGACCTGAAGAAGGTAGAAGAGGCCATCAACAGGGAGCTCCTTAGCGTAAGCAGGGTTAAAGTGAGGCTGACACCAGAAAATCATAGACCACAACGTATGGTTATCATCGACCTGACTGAGAAGGATGCCGAACAACTTCTGAGTAAGGAAAAGTAAGAATAAGGTGAGTCATCTGCAGGGTACGGTGAAGAGCAGTACTTTTTTAATACTTTAAGTGCCTTGGCCATGGTGATACTACATAGGCATGTAAGGATCCAATAGGAGTTCCCTATACTATACATGTGGTGAAGGCACACTGCATAGTTTGCAAGGATAGTGGTCCAAAACAGGATTTGAAGCACATCTTAGGATCAGAAAAATGTTGGTTTTCCCAGAAAGCTCTAGCCAAGGTAAAATCAGAACTTGGATGATTCGTACCCTGCAAGTAAACTTACACAGCAATAAAATTCCCAAAAGCCTACTTGAACAGTTTGCGAGGGATATGAAAGCTGACTTTTTGCTGTTGAGTATGGAATACCGCGATAAAAGTTCGTCATCATGTGTGTGGATTTGGTTTTTAGGGACTACATTCTTTAGTAAATATATAATGCCGAACGACCTGATATCATATTTCCAAGCCAAGCATAATGCTTTTGAGGACACTGTCGCGGACGCAGATGGCCTCGTATTCGTTGGGGAAGATTTCAATGTTAAAGCGATCGGATGTGGCATGCATCAATTAATCCGCGGGGAAAATGAGTCCTAGAGATGGCTATCAGGAGAGGGTTCATAGTGCTGGGTACCAAAAATATGTCGACTTCCTGCCATGTGGGATGTGAAGGAATCATACCCGACATGATATTCACCTTGGAGTTCCTAGTATGGAGGGTACACGATTGGAGAGTATAAGAAGACTACTTAGCCAAAGATCATCAGTGTATTCATGGCAAGTGTGCCGTTGCTACAAGATTCACAGGGGACTGAAGAGTCAGCATCTCAAGACATGTTGAACTCAGCTATGACATACACTTCTGTGTCCCATCAGAGATCCCAGCATGGCAAGCCTTCAGTGTAATAGTGGTCAGCAGAAATCGCTAAAAAGCAAAGGGAGTGTCACAAGCTTCAACTTGAAGCTCAATTAGCACAGAACCATAAAAACACATGCATCCGGTTACCAGCATATGAGTCAGCCAGGAAATTCCTTCACAACTTGATTTACAGCAGTGTGGCTCGATCTTCGCAACATACGAGTAAGAATATAATGGACAATATGAGTAGGGATCCATTAAGTCTTGGCTACAAGCAAGATAAGTGAAAGTTTAGTGCCCTACGCAAGTCCTGCATATATGAGTATGAAGCAGAAAAGATGGACAAAATAGTGCAGGCACTTTCCTAGCCTATCCCGTTCATTTTTAATGCATTCTACGGCAAAAAAGCAGTCGAATGCCCACCCTTCACGCAACTGAAACTAGAAGAGACAGTAATATCGTTGAAAACGAGGAAAACTGCAGTCTAGATGGCGTTCCAACTGAGGTATTGCAGTACTTTTTTCACCATTATCAGGACTTGCTGCACATTACGTTCAACACATGCCTGGGGAAAGAGACGCTAGAAGGTATCGAGGCTCGTCCTGATCAAAAAGGGAAAGGGAAATCCCAGAACGCTTTCTGCGTACCACCCGTTATGTATGTTAGACATGGCTGGGATAGCGCTGGAGAAACTCATCAAAGGAAGACATCCTTATGAGATTCATGCTCCTCGGCGGTACAACTAAAGAGCAGGACACTCCACCACTGATGCAATTGCAGAGGTAGTGAGTCCAAAACTCGTAGGAACATAGCCGTACCAAGCAATGGGTCGTTATTTTGGTGCCACTTGATGCTCGAAACGCCTTCAAGTCCATTAGATGGATATTTTGGATACGCTGAAAACCCCTTTTCAAACTTCAGAATATCTTATGCTGCTTGTGAGAAACTACCCCAAGGACCGAGGTCTGCTTTATGATACGGTACAGGACGAATGAACGATAGAAGTTACATTGAATGTTGCTCGAGGATCTATCCATGGTCGAGATTTATGGGACATATCGTATGATAGGCTACTGAGGCAAGAGCTGCCAGGTGAGTCGCGCCTGAGCAGCTATGTGGATGATGCTGCGGCGCTACTAGCTGGATGCTCCAACATATAAGTGCAACTTAGACTAGGTGTGCTAATGCGCCAAGTGAGAGCATCGGAGAAAACCGTACTAACCATCCTGACAAAGTAGAGTAAGGACGATCAATATTTTTATTTTGTGTTTATGAGGTGAATGCCATTTACATCCAGAGTATAGGACCCTTATGCTCCCAAGAAGGCGACTGGATTACCCTCTAAACACCTCCCCTGTCAACCTGAGAACCCAGCCTGGAACCGTTTGACACATTACTTCGGGCAAGGTCTCGTTGTGTTACGCTGGGAGGTGCCTTCAAGCAGGGGGGATCCCTTTCCTAGCCTGGGGGGGACGGGAAGAGGAAGTGCCAGAAAAGTGATCCCCCAGCCCCAACGCCCTCGGCTGCAGTGAGCCCGTTTTATATTTTAGGACTACCCGAGCATAATGTGCCACCTGGTTCCATTTGTCAACCGATTCGAGCATCACCGCGACTATATTATCCGGGGTGAGCTCTCCCGTCTCCCTGTAGAGGTCCCTTCACAGCTTGACTCATTTTGGGCACGCAAAAAATATGTGGCAGGCATTGTCCTCCTCTCCTGGGCAAAACCGACAATCGGGGGACTGTGACTTACCATTCTTGTGCAGGTAAGACTGAAAACACCCATGCCCGCTCAAAAGCTGGGTCAAATAGAAGTCAGTCCCACCATGCCTTCGATTGAGCCACAGACTCACATCTGGGATTAGGCGCGCAGTCCACCTTCCGCAATTCACCCAAGACGATCAATATGAAAAGAAAAATACATTTTTTGATATAAATGATCGGGTGTTTATTTCATTATAAAGAGGAAGGTATGCCGTTGATAGTGAATACTAACATCAGGCAAATGACCACCACGACCACGCTTACAGAATCATATCCTTTTCATGAAATTTTCCATAACCAAATCGCAAAGTGGCTGCCCTTTGTCCTCGATAGCCTCACGAATTCCATCGTTGGGGTCTTGAATCGACACTGGGCTGTTGGGTTTGACCTCCTTTTTCAAGTGGCTTCAAAGGAAGAAGTCGCAAGGTGTTAAATCACAAGATCTTGTTGGCCAATTGTGATCGGCTCTTCGAAAGATAACACAGTCCAAAAAATTTTCCCGTAAAAGATCAATGGTTTCGTTGCTTGTGTGGCACATAGCGCCATCTTGTTGATAGCAAACGTTGTCCAGATCAATACCATCCAATTCGTGCCATAAAAAAATCATTTATCATCTCTCGATAGCGCAATCTATTCACCGTAACTGTTGCTCCAGTCTCATTTGCAAAAAAGTAAGGTCAAATAACGGACCATAAACCACACTAAACAGTCACACGTTGAAGATAGAGAGGCTTTTCAACAATAACTCGGGTTTGCTGAGTATCAGATGCGACAATTTTGCTTGTTGACGAAGCCACCGAGGTGCAAATGGGCCTCATCACTCAAGATGATTTTTCGATGGAATTCCGGATCATTTTCATGCATTGCAAGGACCGAATCAGCAAAAAAATGACATTGTTGATGATTGACTAGTCGTAAGACCCAAATCTTTATGCAAAATACGGTGTAATGGCGTTTGTGGATTGCCAAATTCCAAAGAATGGCGAGGAATGGACAAACCTGGGTTTTCTTAAACACTTACGGCTACATATTCTCGGCTGTTCTTAAGTGACGTGCACGGGTTTTATTCTTCACATCACTAAGTTGTCCCAACAGCTCGAATTTTTCCACCAATTTCTGTATTGCGGTCCGACAAGGTGCTTCACGACGACCCAAAAACGTTCGAGTTTTACGAACCGTCTCTGCCAAATTTTCACGATTTTTATAATGAATTTTAATAACTTCAATGCGTTATTGATGCATGTATTGTTCCATTTTTATTAATGCGTTGTTTCCACATGTCAAATATAAAAAAATGACAGCTTCAAAAGTGAAATCTACTGAACGGGCTATTCAAAATAACATCTCTTATTGGAAAACCCTTAAGTTCAATCGAAGCCATAAGTGAAATACTTTGAGTTGCTGATCAGAGTAACGGCTGGAACAGCTGCTTCAGATGTATCGGCTCTAAGTCGATTTATGGCCAATGTAGAGCGAACCAACCCATCAACAGGGCATTTTTTGATAAGATTTGTTGAGTCGCTGATACAGTATGGAGCAGAAATATTGGGTGACGCTCTCAGCACGGAACTGTACCGAAAACGTTTGGCACAGGTAAAGAGAAGCACTGTGGATTGCATCTTCATATCTGACAGTCTCTGAACGGCAGTGCTAGTCATCGCATGTGTGATACATATTACCCTCCTTGCTACTGGGCGTCGCAGAGAGAGACAACACTCATTCAATGATTGGTACCAGTCCTAGGCGAACAGTATGAAGGGAAAATAGACTGCACGCCTCATCCCTGATCTAAGACCGATGATCAATCGAACGCACAGTGAGAATGACTTCTATCTGACCGAGGATTTGAGCGGGCGTGGGTGTAAGACTATAAGTCTTACTTGTACAAGATTAGTAAGTTGCAGTCCCCCGCCTGTAGGTTTTGCCCAGGAGGGGGAGACGATGTCTACCACACGCATATAGGATGCAAAAAGCTGTGCCGGTACCTCTACAAGGAAACAAGAGAGCTCTCCCGGGTAGTCTAATCGGAGAGATGCTTGCTCTGATTGACAAATCGAACCATGTGGCACATTATGCAAGGGTTGCCCTAAAAGATAAAAAGGGCTCACAGGACATCGAAGTTATTGGGCTGCTTTTCCAGCAATGCCTTTCTCTCCATCCCCTCTTGCTAGAGGAGGGACTCCCAATTTGAAGCTGCCTCATGGCATAGCAAAACGCTAAGTCCGAATTAATGCGTAAAATTGTGGCAGGCATGGTTCTCAGGTTAACAGGGGAGGTGTTTAGTGAGTAGTTAAGACGTCTTGCGCTGCTGGGAGCTCCACTCTCAGGAGGTAAATAGCTTTTACCTTCCAACCAGAAAAAAACAAAATGAAAAGGCAATTTTATGTCGCACAAACCACATTAAAATTCAAAAATCAATTAAAAAGCACATTTTTATGTAAATTTCAAATGAGTTGTTTTGTCGCGCAAAATAAGTAGACAAGACGGACAAGACAAGCCGCCCCCTCCATATCAGGAGGTTAAAGCCACCACAGCAATGCCTACCCTAAATGTTATTTATTTTTTAAAGTTAGTTTTTTATTTCAATTGATAGAATCTTAAAGCAATTTCTTTAAATCAAAGCTAACACAGAATATTTAATCCTTTTCTAGTAAGGGCAAAAACTCCAAATCTAAATGCTCATCATTTGTGCTTAAAAGTCAAACGTTTCTTGAAGTCGTTGACTCTTATGTCAATTAGTCAATGTACACATGCATCATTTTTACCATTGCTTCAAGAAAAAATATTGAATGAATTCAACTGTGGACGTTAGACAAAATCATTCATGTGTGCAATAATTTCCAATATTATATTAAATATTTCACATGTGCATACTTCAGCAGAATATTTTTATCGGGTTAGCGTATTAGAACACATAACTTGGTCATGAACTCCTTTCTGTGTTGAATATCCGCGGATATTCCCTGCACACCTCAGATTTGACGCTGACCATCGTCAAGGTCGTGCGACAAAAACACGTGATAAGCCCTAGATGTGTGGAAAAGGAGGCAAAGTGGGGCTTGTACTTGGATTTCTTGTTATGCAAGCATTCCTTCTCGCGTAGAAAGAACGCGAACCCGATTTCAGATTCCGACGTGAACAAGAAAATGCTTCTAGGGAAAAATGATTGGCACTCAATTGGCACACCATGTGTGGGGACACATGCAAATGTTCAATATTTTTGGACTTAAGAAGATGTACATATGCTTATATTTTACGGTTATCGTTTATTTGAGTATTTATTGGCAATATACGAGGCTCCGATTATATTGAATTGGGGGCTTGGTATTTTTATTCGTGTAACCTGAACACCCACCTATTCACCACCTTCGCATATTTGCTGTCGCCAGCTTTGGAATGTCCCCACTCGCCTTTCAATTATTGAGCTCGCTAATGTGATTAAGAACCTATAGACTGACCACTGTGAATTAGCTCTTTAGTTTTTCAGTAGTTTTCACCTAGAAAACACCTGAATCAGCTAGAGCAGGACTGGAAGGGTCCTGCTGACCCTTTAACAATATAGTTACTTTAATACCAAACCATCGAAAGGATTAAACGCTTTCCGTAGACAATCGCGGTGCATGTAACAAGGAAGTGTGGCTACCGGGAGGTATTGGCAGGATACTTAACAGGTCCTGAGTCTATACCTCAACAGTGAAAGATCCGGAATGTGCTGTGATCAAGAGTGAAAACAAGGACTGTTCGCGACCTCGCGTTCATGTTATGGACAATCGAATGGGAAAATAATAATAGCCACCCTGTACTAATTTCGGCACCTCGATGGAATATTTTTCGCGTCGGTAGTTTCCTTCGTTGAAATAGCCCATATGAAAATTTAATTAGTGCATCAAAAGACTCGTGGATTTCACTTACGCAAGTGTATGAGATACTCGGAAAGCGTAAAATAAATTTTTTATCGCGGAATGGACTGTGACCGTTTTATTTTTTAAATAAGTAAAAAAGTGTGATTTCATGCCTTAAAATGTAAGTCCTTTTATCATTTAACATTGTGATCAAAATGCTCAAAATAAATGCATAATCTACTGAAGGTGGTAAGTGTGACGCAATGCAAAGCAGTGTTCATGAAAAAGATAATTGGATTCGTGAAAATTATACAATATTTCATACAGTCTGAAGAATACTTTTATGAACGTGATTTTCTTGATTCAATTTAATATGCTTTGTCCCCGTAACAATTGATCGAAAATTGGTTTGTATCTCCATTAAAATTTACAATAATTTAAATGACAAAAAGTATCTTTTAATCTGTGACAAAAGGCTGCTCAAGCAATGCAGCTGCATTACGAAGAACTGAACTCAATTTCGAAAATTTGCTTGATGATGAACCTGATCAAATGGGCTTTTTGAGCCACTAAAATAAGGAGTTGAACGCGCTTAAACTGCTTATCGTAATTATTTAAGGGCATTCAAAACAAGAAAACTAGGAATTATAAGCTTGGAACTTTATTTGCTACCTTTTTGGTAGCTCTGGATGCAACATCTTTGTTTTCTTTTGTCAGTCCCTTATGAGTTAAATAAATTCTTTGAAATATCGAAGAATCGAGCGCCAAACTTTATATAAAAATCAAATGAGAGTTTTTGCTATGAATTGAAATGGTGTCTTTACATACACCTAAGTATTTATTAATGAACGTGTAAAAGTTACTTGAATGGAAGTCATTTAAACTTTGTACCATCGATATGATAACATCCCCACAATATACCTGTTTTTATCGATCTAAAAAGGGTGAATTTGGAACTCCAAAAACGTATTGAGATCAAATGTGCTCGACTAAAGATAAACGTAGTATATATTTATAAGGAGAACCTTTTTAGGGTTTTGTACCAAAATACGAAACCCTTTTGAAATCGCGACCTGTGTCCCTCGGCCCTTCCGTCCGTCTGTAAATCACAGCACTTTTTTCCGAAACTGTAGAAGCTACAGTCATACAACCTTCGAAAAAGGTCAGTGATTACTTCTTGAAAGTTTTTCAGAGCTTTAAGGAAGGTCTTCTCATATCGGGAGGGGATCCTTCAAATTTTTTTTCATCTTTGGTAATCGAGTAGGGTAGGGTAATATATATGTACATATGTCCTTGATTAATTGTAAGCATCTTTGAAGGTGTTACGCTTATCACACCGGAAGATATGATTTTTTCTTTTTTTCAGTTGATGGTCCATGTATTCCGTGCGTTCTCGGGTTAGATGAACCACCTCATAGGAATTGATAGAGCTCTATTTTACGTTACTAAATCAGGATATAACACAAGAAACGCAGGTTATTAAAGATATAAAGTCTGTTTATTCCAAAATTTAAAGTTAGAGACTGCTGCGGTTATAAAATATTTAAAAAATGATAAATAAATTTGAAAATCAATTTACTTAAGAAATAGAGGTAATAGAACTTATTTTCACATTTTTCAGAACATTGACTCTTTCTGCAGTCATATTCTTTCAGGAATCCTGGTTGACTGATAGTATATTTTACTCTGAAATTTTTCCTAATCACACAATTGTTGTGATCGTGATAGGTCAATCTCCAACAAATAAGACGAAGGAGGTGTCCTAGTGACCTACAAGAATACCTTTACTGGCTTTCTTCTAACAAATTTACTTTTCACTGCTCCTATAGAATGCGTGGGGGCAAAAAAAAAGTTATTTCATCTTCCTTTTCTCTACTTGTCTTTTGTACTTGTATACCTTGTAAGTCTCCTTTTACGGTCTACAATACCTTCCTCACCGAAGTATCTAGTATTTTCTTATCGCACTTTTCAAATTGTCACCTTATTCTATGTGGAGATTTTAACCTTCCTAAACTCTCATGGGATGACAATCAGGTTGATTCTGACTCATCTCAAATTTGGTCTTTAATTTCTTATTTTATGTCCATGTGCTCCCTGGCTCAATTTAATAATTTTCTTAACGTTAATAATCATATTCTTGACTTATTCTTTTGTAGTATGGAGCAATCGTTGTTATCCTCACCTCCAGTTCTTTTCCTTATCTTTCTCCTGATCCCCATCATCCCCACTTACGCTTTGAAATTTCCTATACTGCTTCAATTCCTTATCGTCGGAAAGAGCGTCAGCGCTTTAACTTTTATACAACTAATTATGAGCAACTTCCCGCAACAATCCACTCTGTTGTTTGATCCTCCTTCTTTTGCGGTCTTGACTCGGATACTTGTTGTAATAATTTCTATGATTTCTTAACTGTTGCTATTTTTAACTCGACTCCACTTGTCAGCATAAGAAACCCTTCTGAATGTCCCTGGTTAATTCTCGATGTGAGACGAGCCTTGAAAGCTAAAGATCGTGCTTGTCAACGTTTTTCACGTAACAGATCCCCTGCGTCACGTACAGCTTTTTGTCACCTGTGGTCGGTAGCTAAGAAAAAGATGTAGATCGCTTAAACTTCTTATTTTCATAGTATTGAAGGCTCTCTAAACTCAAATCATTCAAAACCATTTTGGAAATATATTCGCTTTCTTAAATCCTCTTCCAGTTTCCCATCCTCGCTTCATTTGAATGGCTGCTTAGCAACTTCACCTCTCGAGATTTGTGAACTTTTTAGAATTCAGTTTTCTTCTACGTTTAATGCTACTCCCAGCAATAGCCCGTCGTTCCCAATCATACATATGCCACCTTCATTCCCTTTTACTTGCTATCCAGAAGATGTTATGATGCTCATTTTAGAACCTGATGACTCTGTTAGTTCAGGTCCTGATGGTATTCCTAATCATTTTGTGAAATCATTAGCTACTTCTATTTGTGTCCCCCTTTCCTCTCTCTTCAACTCTAGCTTTTCTTCAGGCTCTTTTCCTTCGCGTTGGAAAAGATCCTATGTTACTTCTATTTTTAAAAAAGGTAGCACTTCAGACGTTGCCAATTATCGGCCTATCTCCTTATTACCCTGTTTGTCCAAGCTACTCGAGAAAATCTTGTACTTTCACCTTTTTTCAGTTACTCATGAGTTGTTCGTTCTCGAACAATATGGTTTTATCAAAGGGCCATCGACCTTAACAAATTTGTTAGAATTCATGACCGTTACTTCAAAAGCCATGGAGGACAGTTTGCAAGTCGAAACCTTGTATTTGGATTTCTCTAAAGCCTTCGACTCAGTAAATCACAATATTTTGTTTAGCAAACTAAAATTTCTTAACGGTCCTGATTATTTGTTCCACTGGTTATCCTCTTACTTATCTAATCGTGTCAGTCAGGTATCTTTTCAAGGCTGTCTTTCTACTCCCTTCCGTCCGTCTTCTGGTGTTCTTCAAGGATCCATTCTGGGCCCACTATTATTCACTCTGTTTATGAATGACTTACCATCCGCTGTCATCAACTCCTTCTGCCTTCTTTATGCAAATGACGTCAAAGTTTTGAAAGTAGTGTCGTCAATCGATGACTGTGCCTTGCTTGAAGAAGATTTCAATGCCATTTTATCTTCGAGTTTTTATAACCAACTTACACTAAATGTTTCTAAGTGCATCCATCTTTAATTTTTTAATAACCCTTGCCCTATTAGCTTTCAATTTCCGTTAAATAGTTCGTACCTATGTACCGTGACACACTTCAGGGACTTGGGTGTCACTTTCAACTCTAAATTAAAGTTATATGTTCATATTTCACACATTACTTCTAAAACCTCTCGCATTTCAGGCTTGATCTGAAGAAATTCCTATATATTTTCCGATCCTTTGTCGTGTGTTAAATTATATTCTAGTTTGGTTCGTTCCATCCTTGAGTACTGTTCGTCAGTTTGGTCGCCTCATTTGAAGTGTTTGAAGTTCACGCTAGAAGCTGTACAAAAAAGAATTATCAGGATCGTCTTCTTGAAATTCCAGATTTCCTACATTTTTTATGAATTACGCTTAGCTATCCTCAATATCCCTTCACTGGAAATGCGTCGACACTACCTTGATGAATGTTTCCTTTACAGGCTTTGCCGTGGTTTGCTCGATACTCACCTTGTCAACCAGGTTTCAGTGAGGCGTGTTATGCGTTCTACAAGATCGTCGAATATCTTTGACGCACGTATTTTGGTGTATTTTCACTCACCCATGCTCAGATTACCTTGTAAACATGATGACCTTCAGCTTGGGCCCTTCTCCTTCTCGTTTTTAGTTTACAAACGATTTGTCAACTGTCTTCTTCTAACTCTTAGTAATTTTTCTTATTTATTTCCTCCTAGTTTTTGCATTTTTTATTACTTATATCTTGCTTTTTGCATGCTGTGCTATTATTTAATTCATTTTGCTGTCCTTTTATTTTATCTATTTTGTAACTGGATTTTTTTTTCGGTTAAATAGAGATAAATAAATAAAAGTGAAAGAATGGATGACTGCTCGTGGGTGCAATCTAGCACTGGTGGAAACCAAACTGATCATCTTGACAAAAAAGAGTCCCTTGAGTAAAGATGATTAGTATTGGAGACATACTAATCGAATCGAAGCCGGCGGTGAGCAAATTAGGGCAATGACTGAGACGGCTGCTTCAGGCGTATAGGCTCTGAGTCGACATGGCAAACGTAGGGGAACCCAGCCTATCAAAAGGATGCCTCTTGATGAGTACCGTGGCGTCAGTGCTACTGTACCGAGCAGAAATATGGGCCGAAACCGCTTGACACAGGTACAGAGAAAAGGAGCACTGAGGATTCCATCTTCATATCTGACAGTCTCTGATGTGGAGGTGAGAATTATATAGCAGGCGTGATACCTGTCGCCCTCCTGGCTAGAGAGCGCTGCGCTATTTACATTCATCAAAGTGAGGATGCAAGGGACACGGCTACCCACGATGAGAGATAGCGGTCACTCAACGATTGGCAGCAGTCTCGGGTGGATTGCACGCAGGGTGGAATACGTGGCTCATCCCAGATTTAAGTCCATGGCTGAATTGAAAGCATGGTGATATTGTCTTCCTTTGGACCCAGATCTTCAGTGGGAATGAGTTTCTTCAGTTTTAACTGCACAAGGTTGGTAAGTCACGGTCGTCCAAAAATCGATTTAGCCCAGGAGATGAAGACAATGCCTGTTATTCAAAAAAAAGGAGAGGGTGCGATGTGACCTCTATAGGAAGACGGGAGAGCTCACCTCGGTTAGTATAGTCACGATGATGCTTGGATCGGTTGACAAATGAAATCAAGAGAGACATTATGTCCGAGTAGTCCTAAAAAAAGGGACTCACAGCAGCCGGGGACGTCAAGTTTGGGAGATCGCTTGCTTGGCTATTCCCCTTCCTCCCTCCCACCGGCTAGAAGACGGATCTCCAGCTTGAAGGTACTTCACGGCATAGCAAAACGAGACCTGGTGCAAAATAATGAGTCAAACGGCTGCAGGCTAGGTTCTTAGGTTAGTAGGGGAGGTGTTTCGTTGGTAGTTCAATCGCTTGAAAGCATGAGAGCTCCACTTTCAGTAAATAAATGGCATTCACCTCCCAACCACTAAAAAACTATTGAATGGCTTTGATTCAACTTGTCGGTGATACGATCATTGCTAGCGTTGGCTGAAAATCTTATCATTGATATGACAGAGCAAGAAACTACAGTAGTTCAGAGCAACCAAAAAAATGTTCAATTATGTGCCGACATTTGACGAATGAAAGTCAATACGCAAAAGTGAAAAACAATTTTATTTTGAAGAGCGCTACGGTTGGCCAGTTAAGACCTGAAATGTAATTATTGTAGAACGATTTCACAATTATGGCTGCTGGTGAGGGTAGCTTAGAAGGGGTTCCATATAAATCCTGTGTTTGAAATCTTGGTGTTTATCTCGATCACTATCTGTTCTCCACTGAACATATCAGAATAACGTTCAGTGAAACACAAACACTTGTTATGTCCCTTCAACGATTCTTTCATTTCAGATGCACTGATAAAATGTTCAAAGTTATCTGTTACAAGAGACTGGTTAGACCAGTTTCGACAGATGGATGTTCAATTTGGTATAATCAGAGTTGCTAGTACAATGGAAACGTTACAAGTTTTTGAAAAGAAATGCCTTTGTGCATTTACTAGTCTGTACTGAAAGCCTGAGATGGATTGTAAACATTAAAATTTTAGCAAACTGCTAAAGTAATAAGAGTCGATACATTCATTTTGAAGTTTGTTCGAAATCATTTGACAAAGCCTATCACCGTTAGTGAAAACACCTGGATTTAACTGCCATTCCAACGGACAGAGGGTCATTTGAGATTTGTCTTACCATTGGCTTCATTCCATCAAAAATATTCGTATATTTGGCTATGAATCGATATGTTTTTAATTCTAACAGTGTTTCAGTTATACATCATACACATAGACGGACAGTAGATAAAATATCCTCCAAATTTGAGCTCCAGAGATTAACATTCAGTTGATTGTTATGGGTAAACTTTGAGATTTCTTAGTTTTGCTCAATCCGAACACTACCATACGCGATTTTGTAACATTTTAACCGATGCAATACCGAGCCGCACTTGACTAGATTTTTGCAATAACACCATAGTGTAGCCGAGGCAAGAGGCAAGCCACGTAACATTTTTGCCTCGGAATGCCATACAAATAAACTTATTTGCTAGGTTGTTTCCAATTCACATACCATAAAACAAACAACGCGAGCAGTAACAAGGACTGAAAGCACCATGGACCAACGCGAACTCGGTATGCACTTAAATAATTGGGACAGAAACAAAAGGATTGAATAGCCTATGTCGTGAGATTCGTAGCTTTGTTTAACATGCGATTTGAACCCTCACCAACGAAATTATTTGTGCAAGCATCGAACACCTTGCTTCCTTTCCTGGCTGGGTGACGACATCGTGCCGCTGCATGAACCATTTTCCACTCATGAATTATCCGCCACAGTAGGCGTAAGCAAGCGTGATCGCGACATTTTCACACTACTAGAAAGGGAGTTATTAGCCGGAAACAACGGCAACCTGGTAGCAATCACCACGCCCAATACACTTTGTGGGCGTATAAACGTAGCAATTTGTGCCGAGGATGAGATTTTCTAATAAATCTTAACACCTAGAACTTAGTACGCGAGGATTAATAGTGAAATCCTTAAATCGCGTCAATATGTAACCATGCACTACTGACAGGTCACATTGTCATCCAAATGCATTCACCACATTCAGCTTGTAGTTTACTTTATTTCCACCAGGAACGCCACCGAGTGGAATCTATTTTGATCCGAAGAGACGGAAACTACTCCCATGAACGGGAAAAATTACTCCTGGATGGTGCTGAGCTCTTGAACGATCTACAGATAATTTTTGAATACACAAGTGGAAGTTGCCAGTATGATGACGAGTGAAAAGTAGCCGAAATTAAGGGGGCGCGCATCAGTGGGCGTTCCTGTTCCTGTAGGAGGAAAATACTCACGGTGGTTGCAGTTTGAAATGGAAAAATGGGGCCCCTGGTTGACGTAGGGACTAGGGTAAAGTAAGTGGCTTTCATTTATTACTAAACAAGCAATTTTAAGGCTAGAACTTCTTTTAGATAATACTCGTATGTGCGGAAAATAATTGCAATGTAAAGTTTACTTTGGGATTTTTGTTTCCGTAAATAAATTACTTTTAATTTGTAGCGTGTGAAGAGTGTGCCTTGGTAGTGCATTTCTCGGGTCATTTATCAGGCAAAAAAGCCTGAGTTTATCGTACGATGTGCTAGTTTGCGAAAAGATGATGAAGATGTAAAAGTGGTAGTGCCAGCTTTACCTGTAATAAGGTAGTGGTGGAAGTGAGGAAGGTTGTAGAGATTTTTAAACTGCGTGGTAGGGGCACAGGTGATAGCAGGGTAGCCATAAATATTAGATGTTCTTGAATGCCAATTGAACTCGGTGTGCTAAGATTACTCTGGTCGATCCCTTTCTCGCTTGGGTGACTTTTGGGAGGCTTGGTGAACTGAACGAGTGGAACTCACGTCCGTCTTTGGGAGAGTTAGTCGGGACCGGAATATTAGATGTTCTCGAATGCCAATTGAACTCGGTGTGCTAAGATTACTCTGGTCGATCCCTTTCTCGTTTGGGTGACTTTTGGGAGGCTTGGTGAACTGAACGAGTGGAACTCACGGCCGTCTTTGGGAGAGTTAGTCGGGACCGGAGGGCCACAGCCAGAGTAACCCCAATATAAGGGGGGGTGATAAAAGCGTCGGGGAGAAAGTCATCAACAATATATACCCATTTCCTGGGTTTGACCTGGATTGGAGCAATCTAGGTATAAGTGGCTGAATGAAAATAGCTAAATTATTCGTCGCTGTACTTTGTTTGTGTTTTTTTTTGTGGCTTCTCCGTTGTGATTTTCAGCACAATATTAAAACATTTAATGTTATTGCTATTTGCGTGTATTAACAGTTTTTTTCCAAAAATTAAAGACAAGATCTAACACTAATTTTAAATATATTGCGATATCAGAATATAATAAAGTGTTTGATTAGAATTAAGTTAGAACATATTTTTGGATGGCGATGATACATATAAATGAATCTATTTTAGTATGACCATATCTTATTATGTATTTTCAGTATTGCCATATTTACATGTTACTCTTATTTACTCTCATTCATTCCTGTCCATCTTTGTATTAATAAAACAGTTCTAAATCAAAAGCGCTTGTGTCCAGACGTATTTTATTTAATCGTAGCTTACTCTTCATTCCACAGTTTTTTTATTCTTTAGAGAATATATACCAACAGTTTATGTGCCCAGAGCAACGGAACATATAGTTTTGAGTTAATTTCGTCACAACTCGCAACTCCAAACATGGCGGACGTTTCGAGAGTAAATATTCTGAAGCTGACCGACAGTAATTATAAGACGTGGAAATTCAGAACTGAAATGCTGCTGATGAAAAAGCAACTGTGATCGGTAATATTCCTATGACTGACTCATGGACGACGATGGATGAAAGGGCCGGAGCATATATTGGATTATTAGTGGAGGATAATCAGCTTTTCCATATCAAACGCAAGAAAAGGGCTAAGGAAATGTGGACGGCATTGAAATCGTATCATGAAAAGTCTACGTTATCGAATAAGGCTAGTCGGTTGCGCCGATTATCCCGGCTAACACTGTCAGAGGGAGGTGATATGGAGACGCATTTGACCGAAATGGAACAAATTATGGACGAATGAACTACGATGGATGCCAATTTCGCAGATGAGCTTGTTGTGTCATTCTATTTGAGCGGTTTACTGGAAAGTTACGGTACTTTCATAACAGCGCATAAAACAAGGCCTGAAGGTGATCTTACTCGCGGTCTCGTTAAATGGAAATTAACCGACGAATACAGACAACGTAATGAAATGGCCAGCGAAAAGTCAAGTGGCGGAGAGGCAGCATTCAAAGTAGCGAGAAATAACAAGAAGGAGAGAATTTTTTGTTTCTTTCGTAAGAAACCAGGGCATTTGCAGAAAGATTGCCATAAATATTCGGCTTGGCTAAGGAAAAATGGCAGGGTCCACAAGCGAAAAACATTCAGAAAAGTCAAATACGGAGAAATCTGAGATGAACGAAAACATAAGTTTGATTTGTTCAAATATAGTACAGTTGACATATTTAGAATTCATAATCGACAGTGATACCTCATCGCATTACTGTGGAAATATCGAGCATTTTTCTGGATTAAAATATTTGGACGATAATACGGCCACTGTAGCAGACGGCCGCCGTTTGGATGTTTAAGGCGTAGGAACAATTAAAACTCGGCCAAACAATATCAGCAGCAGCGACGTGCATCAAATATAGTTAAGCGACGTATTTTTCGTTCCGGATTTGCAATGTAATCTTATTTCGGTGAGCAAATTGGTGAAGAAGAGTTGCCAAGTTTCTTTCAATGCAGATGTGTGCGAAGTTAAGCTGGATGGACGGATGCTATTCACAGTAAAGGGTTGCGCTGATGTTTATAAAATGGAAGTGGAAAACAATGCATTCACTGTCACTGATTCGCGCAAATCAACGTGTATTTATGAGTAGTTTAAAATCTTCGGCCACAGACATTTGGGCGACATGTGAAAAATGCAGTGTTTGGCTACTGCAATTATCATCAAGAAATGCCAGCACACCAATGCTTGCGATATTTGTTTGAAAAATAAATGGACTAGAAAGCTATTCCCGCAGCATTCATCTACAGTCGCAAAGGAGAGACTCGATCTACTTATAATACATACGAACGTTTGTGATAAGCTCCAGTTACCTACATCACAAGGAAATGAATACGTGCTAACCTTGATTGACGATAACAGCAAATTTACATATATTTGTTTGCTGAAACTGAAATCAGATGTGACTGAGAAATCGATTGAATTCATTCAGTTGATGCAAACGCATACGGGAAGACACCAAGGGTTATTAGATCGGATCGCGGCGGTGAGTATATAGATGGGAGATTGCAGAAATTTATTAAAGCCAATGAAATGCGTAACTATCTTGTAGTTCCGAAAACACCTCAACAGAATGGCCGTGCTGAACGCAAAAACCGTTCGTTGATTGAGATGATCAGGTGTCTATTGGACAGTTCTACCTTACACAAACAATATTGGGGAGAGGCAATCAATACAGCAAATCATATTTTGAACCGTTAGCCGATGAAGAATAGACCGGCTACTCTATATGAGCTGTGGCATGGATGAAAACCGGATTTGAGATATTTTTATCAATTCAGAGCTAAAGTGTATGCTAATTTTCCGAAAGATCAAAGGAAGAAGCTGGATCAGACATCGGAAAAGCTGATTTTTGTCGGCTATGAAATCGGAACGAAGGTATACAGGCTACTGGATCCCAATACTCATCAAAAAAAGATCAGTCGAGACGTTGTTTTTACGAATGAAGCTGGTGGAATTCCAGAAATTTTACCAGATTCCAACCAACAGCTAAAGGAACAAATAAATGAGCCGCACAAGAACGTGTTTGTGGCGATTGACAACGAAAATGACGATATCAAAGATCAACAGAACAAGATCGAAGAGCAGGTGAATTATCAACAACCGGGACGCTCAATGAGACCTAATTTTGGAGTAAATCCAGATCGGTATAGCGATAGGGTTGTAACGACCCTATCGATCCATTTACTTACGATGAAGCTTTAAAAAGTTCCAGAGTAGCCGAATAGAAAGCAGCCATGGACGCAAAAATCAATTCATTGAAGAATTTCGGCACCTGGGAAATTACAAATTTGCCAACTGGATCTAAGGCTATTGGGAGTAAGTGGGTATTCAAGACAAAGTCTGAGCAGACCGGAAATTCAGTGAAATTAAAGGCTAGATTGGTTACACGGGGATTCTTGCAAAAGTTCGGACTGGACTACGATGAGGTATTTGCACCTGTTGCCAATCCGAGGACTTTGAAAATTTTGTTGACGGTGGCTAGTGCTAGAAAAATGACAGTTCATCATTATGATATCCAGACAGCATATTTGAATGACGATTTGTCTCATGATGTTTATATGAGGCAACCCAAAGGCTAGGAACAAAGAGGACCAAATAAGGTATGTATATTGAGAAAGAACTCATATGGTCTCAAGCTGGGAGCAAAGGAGTAGAATTTGACCAAGTCATGAAGAAAAACGGATGCATACAGAGTTAAAATGATCTTTATTTGTATTGGAAGAAAGTGAAGAAAGGTAAATAAAGTGACTTATATTTCAAATCACGTGGACGACATCGTCGCAGCCGCGACCATAGACCAGCCATTGGATGAGTTTGAATCGCGGATGAACCAGGAATTCACGATCAAGAATGTCGGAGAATTGCAGTTTTACCTGGGAATTCAATTTGAAGGAGGCGAGAACAGCATCTCCTGTATGCACTAAGGAAAGTATATAGAGAACAAGCTACATGAATTCAATTTGGCCGATGCAGTTGATTCAAAATACCCATTGGATCCAGGCTATATGAACCAGACAGTTGGCATGGAGCCCTTTGAAACTAACGCTGTGTATCCAAGTGCTATTGGTTCGTTGCTTTACTTATCGACCGATGCAAGACCTGATATTGCAGTGGCAACTTCAATTTTCGTAAGGCGTGTTTCTGTACCAAGAAGATGCGACTGAATTGAGGTGAGGCGGGTTTCCGAGTACCTAAAGTCAACAAAGTCATTGAAGTTGAGGCTTGGCAAAGGCAACGTATACACAGATGACGACTTTGTTTGCTACGTCGACGCAGATTAGAGAAGCTGCGCCACCGATCGAAAATCCACCTCCGGATTTTGTTTTTTTTTTTCAACGGATCGGTGATTGGATGGGCGAGTAAAAAGCAAACTTGCATTGCACATTCGTCATGCAAAGCGTAATTCGTTGCTTTTTCTGAAGCGACGAGAGACCTGTTGTGGATTGAGAAAATTGTTTAAGATTTCGATCAACCAGTCGGAACACCCATAAATGTTTTTGAAGACAACCAAGGATGTATTAAACTATTACATAACTAGAAGGGGAATAAACTTACCAGGCACATCGACATAAAATATAAGTTCGTGCAGGTTCTTATCTTCTCGAAGAAAATTGCAGCGATCTATTGTAAAACAAGAGACATAATTGCCGATATTCTTACCAAACCATTGGACGGGCGAAAAATTCAACATCTCGCTGACCAGATCGGACTAAAATATTGAAGTTATCATCGAGAAGGGATGTCGGATGTATTTTCAGTATTGCCATACTTACATGTTATCTTATTTATTCCCATTCATTCCTGTCCATCTTTGTTTTAATAAATCAGTTCTAAATCAAAAGCGCGTGTGTCCAGACGTACTTTATTTAATCGTAGCTTACCCTTTATTCCACAATTTAGATTAGATATAAGTAAAAATTCCACTATTCTGTTTTGTTCTTTCTATTATATGTGATTTTTAATAAAATTGGTTGGTTTTTTTTTCCATTTTTCAAATTATTTAATAATAATTTATAAATCTCATTCGATCCAGATACGTTTTCTTTTGAATGGTGTTTTAATTGCCATATTGTTTGAAATTAGAGTGACATGTTGGATATTAAGGTTATTGATTATTTTTAATCTTTTGAAACTTGCTTTATGTCTTTATAATGATTCATTTAGTAAAGCGCTTCCGAACTGAAATTTTAATAACAACTATGAAACTTCGTTATGGACTTCGATGTGAGCACGAAAAAAATTGCAATTCAGCTTTCAGCTTTAATATGTTTTCCTATTGTCCCTACATATTCACTGTCCCTACATTTTAGGCGCTATTCCACAGTTGGTCTTCGGACATACTTTAAGGATGAACTTACAGCATTTGTGGCCAGAATTGAGTTAGTTAGTCATTTAATTCACCAGTATTTTTATTTTGGATCTACTGTAGTCATTGATGCTTGAACTACTCTTTACTTTGATTTGTTTTGTTATTGATAATATGATTTGCATAAGTTATTATATATATACTCGTATAACTCGTTAAAGTTACTTTGCTTTGATACTTGCCCTGAACTTCTTCATAAAGTTGTTTGCGTGAGATTGAATACTTCATAATTTTAGCGGCGATCTAACTTTTCCAAAATCAAATTAAATTAAACTCTTAAAAATCCTATTCGTTGACATTCTTTTCTTACTACCCAGATTTATTTGCATTCTGGAAATCTATAAATTTTTATCAAGATGAAAACTGAATCGAAAGAAAACTTAGTTCCAAAGGACGAAGAAAGTACAGGCCAAACACCTGAATATAAATTTGATAGCACTTCAGATGAATATGTGCTCTCAGAGATAGAGAAAAAGTTCCTTCTAGCAGCTGAGCATGGTGATTGTCCTACAGTCAAAAAGTAAGTCCTTTTGTTTAAACTCGCATAAAACCAGGTATTTACTGAAAATTCTCACTAGAATTATTGATGAAAATATTGGAAATCCAAAAGAGTTCACGGTTGACTGTGTAGACCCATTGAATCGAACCGCCCTTATAGCGGCCATAGAAAATGAAAATTATGATTTAATTGTGTTATTATTAGATTACGGAATCAAAGTAAAGGTAAGTAAATTCTACATACATATATTTTCTTCCAAAAATTGCCGATGGAGTTCTTCGTAACGATTTCTATTCCTAGGATGCTTTACTTCACGCTATATCTGAAGAGTACATAGAAGCCGTGGAGGAGCTGCTCGTCTGGGAGGAGGAGCATCACGTTGCAGGGCAACCCTACGTGAGTATATTGGAACAAACAAATTTAACCAAGAACGCATTATTTTTAAATTGAAGTATCTTTAGTTAAAGTCGGCAGAATTTAAAAGAATTTTTCTAAATAATTCATAGAGCTGGGAAGCCGTAGACCGGGAAAAATCCTGTTTTACACCGGACATCACACCTCTGATATTAGCGGCACATCGTAACAATTATGAAATTTTAAAGTTACTCTTAGATCGTGGCGCAACATTACCAATGCCTCACGATGTCAAGTAATCTATGTTATTAAAAAATCATCCTGTAGAAACTTGTAATTTATCCTCACTACCGACAACTTGAATGTAGAGCTAGGTTTAAATCATACATGCTTTCATGAAAACAGGAAAATGTTACGCTACCAATTGTAGTAAAGTTTATTTTCGTGAACCTTCATTTGATGGATAGGCACGTAAATTTGTTTGCCATATCAGCAGGTACGTGATAGGCATTGTGGAGTTACCAATCAGTCACTGATTTAGCCTGCAACCCATTTGATTTTCAAAAGCTTACTTTAGCTTCCCACTGTTCTGCTAATAGACAGTATTTCCAATGAATCTGTACGGAAAATTTAAACTTACTTTCTAATAATTTCAGATGTGGTTGTGATGAATGCGTTTCGTCACAAGAATTAGACTCCTTGCGACATTCACAGGCGCGTATTAATGCATATCGAGCATTAACTTCTAGTTCTTTAATTGCTCTAAGCTCAACAGATCCACTTCGTACGGCATTCGAGTTATCCTGGGAATTAAGGCGACTACAGGCAATGGAGTCTGAGTTTCGATTGGAATATCATGTAAGTATAGTTGTAGCAGTTACGAGTAAAGTAGTTAATTGCGCAGCAAATCGAAATCAAACTGAAAGAACCATCTTCTCGTCAAAATCATTGAGTTATATAAATATGGTATAAAGCAAATGATTGATTATCTTGGAATAATAAAATTTTTTAGCAATAATTCAGAATTCAACGTAGAAACAAAGATCCAATAAAATTAATACAAGGATCTAATTATAATACTTTGTTTCAACTTTATGAAGAGATCAGACAATTCATTTGTTTCAAAATTCCATTTCAATTGAATTGGTAATTTTTCAGTTGACATCATGGGCCAAATTCGTAGTAAGATAATGCGTTATTGTGGTTAAAAAAGTAGTATACCTCTCAATAATTATGTAACTATGCAATGTCAACCTCATTATGCGGCTGGTAGATTCGAGGTTAATATTCCTGCAAAGACCAAACCATTAGATCCATTTTTCAATTTTTACTGCTTTGTACAAGGCATTTTACAAGGAGCTACTTGTAGAGTATCGACAAAATAGAATCTCTTCTGTTCAATTTTTTAACCATGCAAATTTCTATCTTTGGTTGGTTTTTATGATATGGACATTTGGAAATTCTCAGATTCTTCTCACAAAAGGTGCCGGTCCGAGGCAAATTTTAGGGTGGAGCGTTATCCAAGTTTGGCGCCTGCCTCTGATGGATATATATATATATATAGATATATATATATATATATATATACATATATATAGATATATATATAGATATATATATATATATATATATATGTATATATATATGTATATATATATATACATATATATATATATATATATATATATATATATATATGTATATATATATATATACATATATATAGATATATATATATATATATATATGTATATATATATATATATATATATATATATATATATATATATATATATATATATGTATATATATATATATATATATATATATATATATATATATATATATATATATATATATATATATATATATATATATATATATATATATATGTACCTAGAAGACATGTCCAAATAATTCTGCGAGCTACTGTCGCAATTATTGTCGCAACTATTAATAACATCACGATAAATAAACGAATGTACTCGAAAGCACAAGAATGGACCAAGTAGATCCATGATCAACATCTGAAAGTGACGTTACTGCGGCCATTCAGAATCGCTCGAACATCCCAGGTAGTTCTCGTCAGAACATTCGCCAATGTTTCCTCAGGAGTCCTGGGAACTTTTTGCTTCTTTCTTTTCTTCCTTTTTCCGCACTTCTAATACTTCTCTTTCTTTCTACTCCTCTTCTTCTTCCTTTTCTTCTCCCGCGCTTCGTACCAATCCCTTGCAGGTTGAATTGCTCTTAAGGAGTCTTGATACTTGTACCGGTGGTGGCCCAGACGGCATTCCAAACTTCCTCGCAAAATCACTATCCTCGTCTCTTTGTGTTCCTCTTTCAATTATTTATATTTTGAGCTTAGCTACTGGGATTTTCCCCTCCCAGTGGAAAATAGCCCATATTCTTCCTATCTTCAAATCTGGCGATCGCAATTCCGTTTGTAACTATCGTCCGATGTCTCTCCTTCCCTGTTTTGGGAAAATCCTTGAAAAGATCGTTCTCGATACTCTGTTTCCCCTTATACTTCCATCCTTAGCAGAACAACAACATGGTTTTGTCAGAGGTAGATCTACTCTCACTAACTTGCTTTCTTTTACACACCACATTGCTGCAGCCTTTGACCGTCAGCAACAAATAGACGTTATTTTCACGGATTTCTCTAAAGCGTTTGATTCTGTAGATCATCCACTTTTATTTCAGAAATTTAAAAATTTCCAAATTCCTGATTTCCTGTACTCCTGGCTTCTATCCTATGTTTGGGATCGTCGTTGTCTTGTCACTGTTAACTCTTGCTTCTCCTCTACATTTTGCCCCAGCTCAGGTGTACCGCAAGGATCCATAATTGGCCCAATTTCATTCCTACTATTTGTCAATGATCTTCCCTCTGTTATCACTTCTCCCTGCCTGCTTTATGCTGACGACTTTAAGATCTTTCGGGTAATTGACTCACAATGTGATGTCGACACCTTGCAAAGTGACCTACTGCGTCTAAGTGATTGGTGCAAATCAAACCATCTCTCCTTGAATGTTTCCAAATGCCACCAGATGACATTCTCCTGTAAAAAAATCCTTTTCTCTCCACCTACAGCCTTGTTGGAACCCCTTTGTGCAGTATAACTTCTTTTAAGGATCTTGGTGTGGTGTTTGATTGTAAACTAAAGTTTGACCTCCACATAGCCCAAGTCTTTCAGGGTTCATTTTAAGAACCGCTTCCTCGTTTCAGCATATCGCCTCCTGTATGTGCCTTTACCTTTCACTTGTTCGCAGTAACCTGGAATACTGCTCCCAAATATGGAGCCCTCACCACAGGAATCATATTGATGCTATTGAGTCGGTTCAACGCAGATTCACACGGTATCTTTTTGTAAAATTCAACCTCCCTTATGGCCCCTATAGTGACCGTCTTCGTACTTTGAAACTCCCTTCCCTTGAATCTAGATGATGCTTTCTTGATGAATGCATCTTGTACAAGCTTTATCACGGCCACGTACCCCAAACTCTATGCAGTTACATTCAAACATTGAACACTAGTCGCCCTAATAGATCTTCCGATCAATTCCTTGTTCCCTTTGCACGCACTAACACCTCCTTCCACTCTCCCTTACTACGCCTGCCCCGTTTGCATAACCAGCTATGTCTTGGTCCTCTACCACAGTCGCTTGCCGCCTTTAAAACTTGCCTTAAAAGCAAAATTTACAACTACAATTATTAATCTTGGTCATCTTTATAACTGCTCTCTCTTCATGTATTAGTTAGTAATTAAGTAATTGCACAATCTTCTCTTATTTCCTATTTCCTGGATTCCTTGTTTTCACTTTCCTTCATATGTATATTTCCATTAATTTCATATGTATATTTCCTTTAATATTAGCGTTAGTTCTAATTTATATACAACATGTAATTGGACTTCTGTCTGTTTGTTGATACTTAAATAAATAAATAAATAAATAAATAAATGTACGACAAATGGATTGAATGACTAGAGACCCTTTATAAAGCCGAGCTGAATGAATGGGGGATATATTAAAACCGCGATAGTAGAAACTGCGATAGTGTGGAGTGCGAATTAAAGGCGATATTGGTTGATAGTGAAGACAGTTGAAATATAAATTAATAGAAAAGTGAAAAATAACATTTTAATTAATTGTTGCAAAATAGTGAAATTAATTATTGTACATTCGTAGTAAATAAACTCTTTTAACTTAATTTAAAAGACATTGCGTTTTCACTTTCCCCGAACATTAAAATTATCGTCCGCAAAGCATAACACGCAACAGTGGCGTCAGAAGTGAGGATGAAAATTTTGAAAGTGGAAACTTATAAACATTTTTTTAAAATGTACAATAGTGAAATGCAACGTGGAAACTGGTGGAAAAAAAACAAAATAAAAGCCGAAATAATTAAAAATACCAAGAAGCTAACATTTAAAAATTAATGAATTTACCATGTTGGAGCTTAAGCGAGAAGCAGAAACGCCAAAATCAAAGGAACCAGAAGATACACTGATACAAATGTTGATACTGATGCAGCAAGAGCAGTGACAACAGTCATCCGTTTTAACTGCGAAGCTAAATGAACAGTCATCTAGTTTAACAGTGAAGCTAAATGAGAAATCAGCGAACCTAAATGAACAATCAGCGAAGTTAAGTGAGCAATCAACAAAGCTAGACCAAAAGCTGGACCAACAAGCATCCGAAATCAAGGCAGACATCACACAGAAGCTGGAGAAACAGTCAACAGATTTGAAGGCAGATCTGCAAAAAAAGTCAACCGAAATAAAAGCGGAGCTTGGTAGTCTGACCAACCAAATTAAATGTCTCGAGGAAAAGGTTTACCAGGTCGAGGAAAAGGTCAGCCAGGTCGAGGAGAGAATCAACCATGAGATGGAAAAAATGAAAACAAAATTGGAAGCAGCGAAGGCAGTAGTAACAACCTCACCAGCACCGCTTGTAAACGCAGCGCAAAGCACATCCAGAAATGTGAATGCACCAACATTCGACGGGAAAACGGTCTGGAGTATTTACAAAATGCAGTTTGAAGCCGCCGCTAGGGCATATCACTGGAATGACCAGGAACAAGCAACTGCATTAATTCTTGCTCAACGAAGGCTAGCTGCTGAGCTTTTGCAGACTATCCCCGTTGGGTTGTACTCAAACTCGGCTGCTATAATGAATGCGCTTGACATGCGCTATGGAGACGATCATCTGAAGCAGATTTATCGGCCACAGCTACGACATCGGATGCAGAAGTCTGGCAAAACCCTACATCAGCTAGCCCAAGACATTGAGCGATTGACACTTTTGGCTTACCCAGCTTATGGCCCGGAATATCGAGATGACGCAGCAATAGAAGCATTCATCAGTGCATTAAAGGACCAGGGATTGCAACAGGCCACGCGTTTAGCTCAAAAGCAAACGGTTAACGACGCATTGGCTTATAGTCTGAGCTTTGAGGCAGCGAAAAATGTGACTCGTACCACTGCCCGGGTTCGCGAGGTAGTGACAGACGAGTGCAGGTGTGAGCGCGTGAAAATTGAGTGAGAGCCGCAGGCAAATGGTGTGCTTAGATGCTGGAATTGCGGAGAGAAGAGACACCTACCAGGAGATTGCAAAAAGCGAAGAAAACCGTGCTATTGTCCAGGGTGGAGGAGATTCAGACCGAGTCAGGAGCCCAGAATGGAAACCATTCAAACCGACGGGGTCAACTTCGTGGGGCAGAGGTTGGTTAGAAGGATTGACGTCCCCAGCGCCACCATCACTGTGTCAAGACTACATCGTGGAGAAGCAGACTTATGCCTTCCGGGTCAAGTTGATGGAGAACATTGCACCATAACAATCGACACTGATGCAACCCGATCGATTATCCAACCAGACCTAGTGAGGCAACAACTACTTCACAAGGGCAGAATTTTCTCATTATAGACAGCTACGGGAGAAACTGCACCTGTCTATGGAGAGGTCAACCTCCAGATACAGCATGGCGACCTTGCGTTCTGACATAATTTTCTGGTCTCTTTTTTGTGTCGACTATAGGCAGCTTAACGACGTCACTAAGAAAGATAGTTACCCGCTTCCACGCATCGACGATATCATATCGACGCAAAATGGTTTTCTACACTCGATCTCAAGAGTGGCTACTGGCAGGTAGAAATCGACAAGAAGGACCGAGAGAAAACCGCATTTTCAGTTGGGACCAGATTGTGGTAATTTGTGGTGATGCCATTTGGGCTTTGCAATGCTCCAGCCACCTTCGAACGCCTGATGGAATACGTGCTACGAGGCCTGACCTGGAAGACTTGTTTGGTGTACCTAGATGACATCATTGTTATCGGGATAACGTTCGAAGAGCATGTGCGTAACTTAGAAGAGGTTTTCTCCCGACTGCGACTGGCAAATTTGAAACTTAGTCCTGACAAGTGTAACCTTTTTGCAGCTGAAGTAAAATACCTGGGACACGTTGTATCAGCAGAAGGGGTCAAAATAGACCCTGAGAAAATTGAAGCCGTAAAAAGCTGGCCAACACCAAACAACAAGCGCCAACTACGAAGTTTTCTGAGTCTGGCGATCTACTATCGAATATTTGTCAAAGACTTTGCCAAAATAGTTAAGTGTCTCCATCAGCTAACCGAAAAAAACCGTCCGGATGTCTAGAATGAAAAATACCAGGCAGCCTTTGAGACCTTGAAGGAGAAGCTGTGTGAATCACTCGTGCTGGCATATCCGAAACCCGGAAAAATGTTTGTAGTTGACACCAATGCGAGCCACGGCGGGATTGGAGCTGTACTTTCCCAGCAGATCGATGGCGAAGAAAGAGTCCTCTCGTATTACACTTGAGTTCTCTCAAAAAGTGAGAGGAACTACTGCGTGACCAGGAAGGAGCTATTGGCTATAATAGAGGCAACCAAGTAGTTCCACAAGTATTTATATATCTAAATTTGTTCTTCGAACAGACCATGCATAGCTGAGATGGCTGCTTAACTTCAAAACCCCGAGGGACAATTTGCGAGATGGATCGAAAGATTGCAGTCATATGATTACAAAATTGTTCATTGGAAGGGCGAGTTCATGAAAATGCTGACGCCCTATCTCGTCATCCATGTCCAGCTAACTGCAAGCATTGCCGACGGATTGAGGAAAAAGAGCCGCCCGTTGATCTGCGATTGATAATGGCTGAATTCGATGAAGGAAGGACATGGGAAACGGCAGATGGCAGCTCCTATAGTAGGCAAACTATACTTCCCAAAAGCTGAACCCACGATGTGGTTAAGGAAATGCACGAAGGATCCTCGGGAGGCCACCATGGTGTTAACAAAACCTTAGCGAGATTGCGGGAAAGGTTCTACTGGTTCCACGCTCGAGAAGACGTAGAGGACTGGTGTCGCAGATGCACGATTTGCGCTTCCGTCAAAGGTCCAAAGTGACGACCGAGAGGACAAATGCAAACCTACAGCGTGGGTGTACCGTTTGAAAGGATTGCTGTTGACATCGCAGGACCCTTTCCTGAATCCGAATGGGGAAATCGATACACGCTGGTTGTGACCGATTATTTCAGCAAGTGGCCTGAGGTCTACCCCATTTCCAACCAGGAAGCAACTACTGTAGCCGAACAGCTAGTGTTAACTTGGGTCAGTAGGTACGGCGTACCTTGCGAACTACATTCGGATCAAGGTCAAAACTTTGAGTCACTAGTTTTTGGCGAAATGCGCGAGCTGCTGGGAATGCGGAAAACGAGGACAACACCACTGCATCCCCAATCCGATGGAATGGTCGAACGTTTCAACGGCACGCTCAATAAACATCTGGCCAAGATGGTTGACGAGGACCAAAGGGGCTGGGATCGATACATCCCACTATTTTTGATGGCGTATAGAGCTGATGAATATGTATCGACGGGTCAAGCCCCAGCCAAAGTCATTTTTGGAAAGACTACTTCTCTGCCGACTGATATAAAGTTCGGAACACCCCTTGAGAAACCCCAAACGATCTCGGAGTACGCAAGTGAGCTAAGCCAATGGTGGAACCAGATACATCGGACAGAGCGAAAACACCTCGAATCGGCTACTGACCGCATGAAGACCAGGTATGATCTGGCTTCCAGCAAGATGACTTAGTGTGGCTATATAACCTACAACGGCGAAAGCGTAAATCTCCAAAGCTGCAGCATAATTGGGAGGGACCGTACCGAGCTACAAAGCGAATCAACGACGTCGTATATCGCATACAGGAACACCGTAAGCCGAGACACATCTTTTCGAGGCGAAAAGAACTGAGGTGGGGGCAGTGTTACATATGCAAATAATTCTGCGAGCACCTGTCGCAATTGTTTTCGCAACTATTAATAACATCATGATCAATAAACGAATGTACCCGAAAGCACAGGAACCACCAAGCATGATCAACATCTGAAAGTGACGTCACTGTGGCCATTCAGAATTGCTCGAATATTCTAGGTAGTTCTCGTCAGAACATTCGCCAATGTAAGAGAAATGGAGTGGATGACTAGATACCCTATATAAAGCCGAGCTGAATGAATGGGGGAATATTAAAACCGCGATCGTAAAACTGTGATAGAGTGGAGCTTGAAATAAAGGCGATATTGATCGAAAGAGTGGAGTGATTTTCGTGATACAGATAGTTGAAATAAAAATTGATGGACAAGTGATAAGTAAAATTGTAAAATAGTGAAATTAATGATTGGGCATTGTTAGTAAATAAACTCTTTTAACTTAATTTAAAAGACAGTGCGTTTTCACTTTCCCGAAACATAAAAATAAATAAAATAAATAAATAACACGTGACAGTATCATAGGATGAAGAAGCTCAAACCGATCATCTGCAAGAGATGTAATGATCAAATCGATACCGTAGCTTTTTACATTGTGTTGAAAGTCTAAGCGCGTTAATTCTGCTGTATTGCATTCAGAGCCAGTTGCGAATAAATTATCGTGCTCCATGTAATTTTCCAATAATGTCTTTTGAATGCAAGAAATTGAAGAAAATCAAGTTCATATGCTATGGGCCCAGATGCAAAAATCTTTAAGATTTGCATTTATTTCTCATAATTAAGTTCCAATTTAAAATTAATTAATATTATCAGATAAAGTATTATGGAATTAATTTAGTTTTCATTTTGTAGGAAATGCGGCAAAATGTCCAGGAGTTCTCTACGTCACTTTTAGATTACGCCCGAACTTCACATGAACTTGAAGTGATGCTCAACTATGACCACGAAGTGGTGAACGATGTGTGGATGCCGGGCGATCGACAAACCCTAGAACGGCTCAAACTAGCGATAAAATACAAACAGAAAATGGTATTTAAAATATGCAAAAATCGGCAATCCTTTTCAAATAAACCATTTCTACTTCATTCTAGTTTGTTGCTCATCCTAACGTGCAGCAGTTATTGGCTGCAATCTGGTATGAAGGATTACCAGGATTTCGTCGAAAAACAATGGTTCAGCAGCTGATCGATGTCGGTAAATTAGGCTGCATGTTCCCTGCATACAGTATGAACTACATTCTCGCTCCCAACTCCGACCTGGGAAAGTTAATGAGAAAACCCTTTGTAAAATTTATCAGTCACTCAGCGAGTTACGCGTTCTTTTTAAGTAAGTTGAAGTTTTATCTGGCAATTGAGTTATTTATTAATATTATTAAATATTTTCCAGTGCTCTTGGGTGCCGCATCACAACGTATTGAAAAGATGGCATTAGAGTTTATTGGTCTTCCATGGATGTTAGAAATCCTTGAAGATTGGAAGAAGCACGAACGTGGTTGCTTCCCGGGACCAATTGAATGTTTTATAATTCTTTATATAATAAGTAAACTATGAGAGAGTGAAATATGTGAATTTCTGCGAACTACATTCTCTTTCAGGTTTAATTTTTGCTGAGTTAAAAGCGTTATATGAATCAGGACTTTTGGAGTATATTAACGATTTGTGGAATATTGTGGATTTCATCTCAAATTGTTTCTATGTAACATGGATACTTTGTCGTACTACAGCTTGGGTAATAGTTCATGTAAGTAGGGGGAAATGATAATGATGAGGGTTGATCACTCTAGTACAATATTTTGATTCCTATTTTGGAGCCGACTCAGAACTTATTCTGCCAATGGGCATTCTAGCAAATTGAGTATACTCTATGCAGCCCTCTGTTGGTCGCAAAAGCTTACCACCTAAGATCGATCCCATTAACGCTAAAAGACACACCATTTACAACTACCATAACTTTCATCCCACTCAAGCTCCCCCTACACATTAACCTTCCGAGGGATTTATATGAAGGGATTCTTAAAAAATCATTAAAAGATTATTTTTTATTATTTTAACCTGTCATCATAAGTAATTCAAAATATTGTTTGAATACTTCAAATAAATACACTTAGAAACTTTTAAAAACCATTCAGGTACAGCCATTATATATAGACGTACTTGTATTCAGTAGATCTCAGATTCGGATGATCTAGGTGCCTCAGTAGAAATTGGAACATTGATAATTTTGCACTCATCGCAGACGTACGGTAGTTAATGTGGCTGCGATGCATTAGCATTTTGCAATTGAGGCATTTCAGTTTCAACCACACAGGTCACTTACATCTCTTGGGAGGAGAGAGGATGATTTTTCTCCATTATCATCGCTTATAAGGCGGAAGATCTTTAGACCGATTTGGAGGCTGAAGGGATTCAAACATTTTTTAAGCTTAAATTAAATAAAAATAATTTTTTCCTTTTAACATTGGATATTTATTTTGTGTAAAACGCGTTTTCGACTACTATTTGTAGTCTTCTTCAGTACACAAAATAAATATCCAATGTTAAAAGGAAAAAATTATTTTTATCTAATTTAATTAAAACACATTGGAAAAAGTGACTATTATTTGATTGATTCTTTAAGCTCCTTCTCTTCACCTCTGGAATCGTAAGCTCATGTGCCAACTTTTTGAAGAACAACCTTCTGCGCAATGACTGCAGGTCATTACCGAGGTAGACAATGAGGGAGTTTTAAAAAATTCAAAATCAAATTTATACATTTAAATGGCGACCCCCAAACGTCAGGAAATAAGTGCAATTCGCTATTTTTGTACCAACTGAAAAAATGGCTTAAATTCGAAGTATTTATACAACAGACCATTATTTTAAACAGTGTTTGACTTTCAAAGTGGCGGCCAATAAAATGATTATTTACTTTTAAAAATAAGGGTATCTACGAGAAATATGCCTTTTCATCTGGTTGTGCCAACGGGATTTTTTAATTACTGCTGATCTGAGAAGTCTTTAGCTTATTTACAATATAAATCTAGAAAAATATGAAAGGCCTTGCATTCTTTGATATGTTTGACATTCTTCTCTTGCTAAGGATAAAAAGGATGGTCATAGTGATGTTTCTAGAAATATAAAGGTTAAAATTGCAAAACAGTTAGGTCCACCAAAACCTTATCATACTATAACGACAAGCCCAAGTTTGACACTTCGTTGAGAACCTCCATACAAAACAAAACGACGTCCATCCCAAACTCCTTCTGAAAGCTGAGAACAATCTCAAGGATATCAAAGTAGACAGTGGTCGAGTATTTAGTTATCTGTCAACGGAGGCATCGCTTTCGTATACGAGTAGTTAGTTGGCTATCGGCATGCTACAAACTGCTGAAAATTTGGGTCCCAAGTTGAACTGCCACTCCTATGGGCTGCTAGAATGGGTTGAGTGCAACGGGCTCATAATATGTATTTTTCTATTTAAGAAGCAAATGAAGCTAAAGTGAAATTTTTAAAAATTATTTCACCAGACTTCAAATTAAAAGTTACTCTTGCCTTGCTTTTCAGAGGGACGCTTGGTATCGTGGCATAGATCCGTATTTCCCTCGTGAGCACTGGCATCCATTCGATCCGATGTTATTGTCCGAGGGTGCGTTTGCTGCGGGTATGATATTTTCTTTCTTGAAACTGGTCCATATATTCTCGATAAATCCGCATTTGGGGCCTCTACAAGTCTCACTTGGCCGAATGATCATCGATATTATCAAGTTCTTCTTCATCTACACATTGGTGCTGTTCGCATTTGGTTGCGGTCTCAATCAATTACTCTGGTACTACGCGGACTTGGAGAAACACAAATGTTACCATTTACATCCGGAAGTTGCTGATTTTGATGAAGCTGAGAAAGCTTGTACAGTTTGGAGACGTTTTGCAAAGTAAGACGTTGTGAAGGTAAAACCGCTGAGATTAAGATTTTCTCTTTCTATCAAACCAGTCTTTTCGAAACATCGCAATCTCTCTTCTGGGCATCGTTCGGCCTTGTGGACTTAGTATCCTTTGATTTGGCTGGCATTAAAGGATTCACCCGTTTTTGGGCGCTGCTGATGTTCGGCTCCTACAGTGTAATCAATATTATTGTCCTACTGAACATGTTGATTGCCATGATGTCAAATTCGTATCAAATTATTTCTGAGCGTGCTGACGTCGAATGGAAATTCGCCCGTTCACAGTTGTGGATAAGTTATTTCGAAGAAGGTGATACCCTTCCAGCACCATTTAATCTATGCCCTACATTGAAGGTTATTGGAAAGTTTGGAAGCGGTAGGAAAAGGACAAGAAGTTTGCTGGTGAGTACGTTTTCAATTTATTGTACATTTTTATTAGATGTAAGCTATTTCTTCACTAAACAGCTGATTTAGTGATTAAGAATGCTTAGACAAAAATAATGTTATCTACTTGCTAGCATATTATATAGCATGTAGAGTGACTGACCTTAAAAGTTTCAGGTTTCGCTCTTGGAAAAAATGTTTTTTTTTTGCGTTGTGTGCAATTTTATAGATTAGTTAAATCACTTCAAACGTGACTACTAAACTACTACTACTATTAAAAACGTAATGGCCCAAATTGCTCTTTAATTTGTACATTATCAACCAAAAACATTTGATCAAAAGAATTCTGGCATTCATCACCGAACCAATCATTTCTTATTTGCTGGGCTTGATGTCCGATCATCTGTTTTGCTACGGTCTTAATTGCCAGTATCACTTCCACCCATAGCCCGTTGCTTGTTTACGGCGATGTGCCTGACAGGATGGGAGCCATCTGGTTGTTCAGGGTCTCCGTAAAATTTTTCGCCACAGACGCCGTTTATAGCCTTTCGATATTGAATTTTGGTAGAGGGCTCGTTTTCGCCAAATACGCCTCTGACATATGATATCGATCGGTTAATTTGATCAATTAATAATCTGAGTTATAATTGACTCCTCGGTTTGTAAGGACGTCAGGTGTGCTCGAGGTCCAACGTTGTAAGATCATGCATCGGTGGGAATAGATTGCTGCTACATGCAAAATGCCGCACTGGCCGTTTTCATTTGTTTCATCTGTAGTGAAAGTACAGGGTTTTCCAATAAGAGGTGTTATTTTAATATTAAAAGAAAAATGCCATTTTTTAATATAAATGATCGGATGTTTATTTTATTATAAAGAAAAAGGTATGCCGTTAATAGTGAAGAATAACATCAGGCAGGTTATCACCACGACCACGCTTACAAGACCATATCCTTTTCATGAAATTTTCCATAACCAAATCGCAAAGTGGCTGCCCTATGTCCTCGATGGCGTCACGAATTTCATCTTTGAGGTCTTAAATCGACGCAGGGCTGTTGGCGTAGACCTTATCTTTCACGTGGCCCCAAAGGAAGAAGTCGCAAGCTGTTAAATCACAAGATCTCGGTGGCCAATTTGGTTCACCTCTTCGAGAGATAACACGGCCCGGAAACTTTTCCCGTAAAAGTCTTGTTGAAAGTAAACGCTTTCCAGATCAGTACCATCTAATTCCGGCCATTAAAAATCATTAATCTTCTGTTGATAGCGCAATCCATTCATCGTGACTGCTGCTCCAGCCTCATTTTTGAAAAAGTAAGGTTCAATGACTCCGCCGGACCATAAATCGCACCTAACAGTCACACATTAAGAATAGAGAGGCTTTTCAACAATAACTCTTGGGGTGCCCGAGCCCCAGATGCGACAATTTTGCCTGTTGACGAAGCCACCGAGGTGGAAATGGGCCTCATCACTCAAGATGATTTTTCGATGGAAATACGCATCATTTTCATGCATTTCAAGGACCCAATCAGCAAAGACACGACGTTGTTGATGATCGACTGGCTTGCGTTTTTATGTTAAATGAACTTTATAAGCCTTAAGGCCCAAATTTTTATGCAAAATACGGTGTAATGACGTTTGTTGAATGCCTAATTCCAAAGAACGACGAGGAATGGACAGACCTGGGTTTTCTTCAACATTTTCGGCTACAGCAGCAATATGCTCGGCTGTTCTTGAGTGAGGTGCGCGGGTTTTTTTCTTCACATCACTAACTTGTCCCAACAGCTCGAATTTTTCCACCAATTTCTATATTGTGGTCCGACACGGTGCTTCACGACGACCCAAAAATGTTCGAGTTTTACAAACCGTCCCTGCCAAATTTTCACCATATTTATAGTGAATTTTAATAATTTGATTGCATTGTTGAAGCGTGTATCGTTCCATTTTTAGTAATGACGTCGTTTCTACTTGTCAAATGTCAAAAAATGACAGCTTCAAAAGTGACATCTACCGAAATAGCGGGCTATTCAAAATAACACCTCTTATTGCAAAGCCCTTTAGGTTGATTAATGTCCGTGCAGGACTGCAATGATGGTCTGCTGCCTCAGCGGAAGTGGATGTTGGGATCCGCTGATATTGGCCTTGTCTGAGGACGCGTGAATGCGCTGGCAGGCTAGCGTTGCGGTGTCGTGGGGCGGGTTCATTCTTCCCAGCACAAGGACCCACTACAAAACAATTTTGCATTCACGAATTCCAGGATCAAATAAAAGTCGACTGAAACCAGAAAAATGAGGTAACCAACTAAGGGTTGGAAATTGCTGACGAAAAAGGACAAACTAGACCTAGGGAAGACGGACGGACTTAGGAGGACTTCGTCGTTACCTGACGATTCTTATGGCTCACAAATAGGAGTGGGACATCCAGATGGAGGTGGTGCCCCCTCGCACCCTCCCAACCGGTTCAAGATCCAAACGTAGACGTGGGCATCTATTACCCATTTGAGTGGAAAACTCATACAAACATAATTTGCATGAGCTTTCCCATCAAATGAGAAATAAAGACGTGACCAATTTATGTTATAGAATTATGTGATCGAATCACATGACTCTATACCATAAAAGGGCATGCGAGCGGAAGGCCACTCTACCCGGCAAGAGCCCCTGTTGAACAACAAAAAACGGAGGAGCGCGCTCGATAATTAGCCCATACTAGCGGAGGAGCCTTTCATCGTTGCGGGTCCTATACCCGGTCAGTTAAAACGAAATGGATGTTTTGTTATTACATACGTAGCAAACATCCACGCACAATTTCCTTTTTAATATAAAAACCACGAAGGCGAACGTTGTTTGCTATCGTTTCAAACAAAAGAAAAAATTACCACAAAAACTTAATATTTAAATTACCGTACGATAAAAGCTACTAAACATTGTAGTATCACTATCCTTACTCGGCTTGCTGTTCTACTTTCACTTATTTTGCTTTAGTTTCAGAAAACAAAAAAAACTATCTTTCATCTGTTTTGTTTTTAAATTTTTAGTAAAAGAAGAAAAAATCACTTTCGGGGGTTTCGTACGTTCTAAGCCTTAAATAAATTTGCTGGCTGCGTGGCTATTTTAAATTTTTTCATAAAGAGCTGATCTCTTATCGGGAAAGGATTTTGGTGGTTGATGGAACTTGGAAATATGGTATAAACGCTTCGCTCTTATAGCCAATAAAAAAACGCTAAAATCAAGAATATATTGATGGCTGTGGACTTTAAGTTGATTTTTAAAAAATCGCCACTACCCAGTGTAAGAAAACTGTAGGGTGAATAGTTGATAAGTCATAAGAAACGAATACCAAAATTATTTAAGGCTTTACAATATGTCTAATTTTGCATTCAATTTAAACGAAAAATCCAATGGAGTAGCACCGACTGATTCGCGTTATAGAGAATATATTACTGCACTAGATAATAGTTTGCTTGAAAAAAAAGAAACATGATAACAAAAAGGTGTACTCTTCTGTATTTCTTACTTCTACAAAACCCTTTTAAATAAATTTCTATACCTTCATCATCTTAATACTTTGATCTTCTTTCAGTCTTGAAGAAAATCAATTCAAAAGAATGTCTCACAATTTAAGAAAAAGTTTTTTTGGACAAAATAGACCAACCTGGTTTGTGAAAAGTGATGCTGGTGAATGGATTTTTAACAGCGAGTATTGGCGCTTCCAGGCTGCACCTTGCAGATGGCTGTAAGGCTATACACGTATGGTTGTACTTCCTTTTCCTAATAGTGTTGGCGTATTGCACGGGTTTCAGTTTCCACTTCATATTCGATTTCAACCTTAGGTTTACGCAATTTCCTTCACGGTTAATTCCTAGCCTTTGCTAATCGAGGCTGTTGTCTTAGCACTTGCTCTCTGGTATTTTGCACTTTTATCCTTCGGAAGCAGTTGCACCAGCATCCGTTCTTGAAGTGCCAGCCGTATTTCAATGTCCTCTTTGTACCTGCAGCTCTGAAAGTCGTTCGAGATTGTCCGTTGGGTGATTATTTTTCTACCTTGCAACGTTTCTTCCACTAGTTTACGCCCAATTCAAATGCTCAGTGGCCAATTGAAATTCCTTGGGATTGGTAAATAGGTCTCCATAAACTAAACAACGCCGAGCACTTCCGTATATTCCGCTTGACACTCGTCACGTCCAACTCACGGTTGGCTACCGGCAATCACGATCTTTGAACACAAAAATAATTCCCAACCTTGTTCAATCTCACTCGCAGCTACAACGGAAATTCGATTGTGAAATCCAAATATCCCGAAACATAGATGCAAAGGTTATTGGATAATTGGTTATTTCCTTAGAAAAATTCGCACCCCAAAAGCCTGACCAATGCAAGCAATCACTATCAGCAAAGGTTCACTTAAATATCATACAATGCTCCGTAATCAGATCCATATTCGTCCATTGCGTACATTTAAAGCACTTTTCACACACGCGCGTACTTGACTAATTTCTGTCGTTCTCGTCACGCACGCAATCGCAAAACATTTCCATTACATGCGTACGTTTCAAATATTTTCTATCTATTTACCTTGAGTTAAATAAGTACATCCTTTCTGTCCATAGTGCATATAATTTTCATTTTTTTTATTGACAGTTTATATTTCCTTCATGACGACGGAATTTATCTAGGAAAATATTTGCGTATTTCACCGCGAATATCAATACAAAGCGGAAGCGTATTGAAACGTCACCATATTCACCTACTTGTGTACCTTTTCGCTTCAAGCAATGACGATTATCATATCGTATTGATACCAGAACTCTGCTATCACTTTTCGCTTTAAAACTGTAATACACTCGCACAATATAGAGTTGAAGGCACACATATTGTCGCCAAGGTATTAAACTCGCAACGTTCACTTGCCGAGTTGCAAATATGCTAGAGTAGCCAAAGAAATGCAAACGTTATATTAACTTTGCTAATGACACTTGAAAGGCTAAGGGGCGACAGTGCCACTCACTAATTATACAAAGGATTGCGAAGTAAAATTAGATAATTTGGATAAAGATAACTGCGTAAAATGCACAATCTACTGGATTACGTGTGATTTAACTAACACTGGCGAAAAAAACGTCCCACTTATTTCACCATTTGCATTCCAACATTCCAAAGAACTATTGCGGAATCCTAATTTTGCAATCACTCCAAATTTTTAAGCGGACACACTAATCCAGAATTTAGCCAGTAAATGCGAAAACGGAAAATTAATAATTCCAAAGCTTATAATTTAATACTAAATCGAGACGATTTACCCTAACGATTTTGACGTCCACCGTGCTTGCGGTTTTTCGCGAACTCCCCGCTTGTCGATCCGTCCAAAACTTGTCTTCTCTTTTCGTGTAGCGACCGGTAAAAATCCGATCAGCTGAGTTCGATCAGCCTCGTTAGCTGCCTTCGGTAATGTAATACACCGTTGGGGTGCACGGAATCAGTGTTTCCCTGTTTAAAATTTAAATGGGCAGATTTAAAATTTTTTAGGGAAAATAAACTGAGAAAGAAAAACGAAAAAAATTCTAAATAAAGTGTTTTCCAATAAGAGGTGTTATTTTGGATAGCCTGCTATTTCGGTGGATGTCACTTTTGAAGCTATCATTTTTTGACATTTGACAAGAAATTGTCAAAATTCACTATAAAAATGGTGAAAATTTGGCAGAGACGATTCGTAAAACTCGAACATTTTTGGGTCGTCGTGAAGCACTTTGTTGGACCGCAATACAGAAATTGGTGGAAAAATTCGAGCTGTTGGGACAACTTAGTGATGTGAAGAATAAGACCCATGCACGCCACTTAAGAACAGCCGAGAATATTGCTGCTGTAGCCGAAATTGTTGAAGAAAACCCAGGTTTGTCCATTTCTCGTCGTTCTTTGGAATTAGGCACTCCACAAACGTCATTACACCGTACTTTGCATAATGATTTAGATCTTAAGGCTTATAAGCATTTAACAGAAGAACTCAAGTGGGTCGATCATCAAAATCGTCGTGTCTTTGCTGCTCGGGTCCTTGAAATGCAAAAAATGATCCGGAATTCAAACGAAAAATCGTCTTGAGTGATGAGGCCCATTTCCACCTCGGTGGCTTCTTCAACAAGCAAAATTGTCGCATCTGGGGCTCGGGCATCTATCCTCAACGTGTGACTGGTTGGTGCGGTTCATGTTCCGGTGGAGTCATTGGACCTTACTTTTTCGAAAATGAGGTTACGGTGAATGGATTGCGCTATCGAGAGATGATTAATGATTTTTAATGCCCGGCATTGGATGGTATTGATCTGGACAATGTTTACTTTCAACAAGACGGCGCTACGTACCACACAAGCAACGAAACCATTGATCTTTAACGGGAAAAATTTCCGGACCGTGTTATCTCTTGAAGACGTGATCACAATTGGCCACCGAGATCTTGAGATTTAACGCCTTGCGACTTCTTCCTTTGGCGCCACGTGAAAGAGAAGGTCTACATCAACAGACCAGCTATCGGTTATGGAAAATTTCATGAAAAGGATATATGGTCTTGTAAGCGTGCTCGTGGAAGTCATTTGTTTGGTGTTATTTTTCACTATTAATGGTATACCTTTTTCTTTATAATAAAATAAACATTCGATCATTTATACTAAAAAATTGCATTTTTCTTTTAATATCAAAATAACAATTCTTATTGGAAAACCCTGTAGTAATAAAAGTTAGATCTCATGAAGAATATAATTAAAGGAAAACGTTTAAATTTAATATAGAGGGAACTTGATTTGAAGTTACATTTAATAATAATAATAAGAAAGAAAACCATTTTACAAATGACCATTATGAATGGAAATTAATTAATTATTTTTCTAAATCTGCCATCAAAATTTTGAATAGTGGATAGGAAGGTTTCCGAGCAGTTTGCTTGTGTGACTGTTCGACTACACACATCGTGGAGGCTTTATCCTCCAGTCGTTTCCGTATGAGATAGCTCATTGGCAATCTTAGCGTTGACATTATCCAGATTGAATTAGGTGTCGTTCGTATGCAATGAATCGATTTTTCTTTGCAGGTGATTCTGGAACGTTTCCTTCGTTTCTTCGGGCTGTTCTTGGGTTGGGGCATGTATGTTTAGCAGCCAAATTTTGAAGAATTCCACTTTTATACGGGTTGCACATATTCATTCATTAACTGTCTTAAAATCAATAACCTGTGATTGGAACTCCCTATCCACAATGAATGCCACTCCAAATTCTCGCTTTCCAACAGGCTTCCCACTTTTGAATATTGTGTGCGATCTCATATCTTTAATATCACTTTCAGTCCAGTTTGTTTCCTGGATTGTCAGTATAATACATTCAATTATGATCATTAAATCAATTACATTGAATACAGATACCAAATTTTTACCGGAGTTTTGCACTAGTCTAAGTTTTGATGTGTTACCAAAATAAAAGTTAATGTTACAAACGTCTTCATTGAAGGTAATAGAGAATAAAACATCAAAACGGTCAAGCATAATTTAGGACAGGGAAATTTACTCTAGTTTTATGACTCTACTTGCCACTAAAGTTAAAAATTAAGGAAATTTTCTAAGCAAATGCATATCAAATATAAAAACTCTCAGCTTAAACCTTAAAAATTTGAGAAAGTTCATTTTATGAAAAATATGGAAGAAAATGTAAAACTTTTAACCTTTATTAAAATCAAAATATTCTCGAACTATATCTGGTGCTCCCAAATTTGTTTCTTTTGCTGGTCTTATAGTATGAAATGACCTAGGCTTTTTAGTGGTTGGCTTTTTGCGACGAGTAACTTTGGTTGGGTTGGTAGGTTTCTGAGTCGTAGGCGTGTTACTGACCGGACTCATAGAAGTTGTTGTAGGTTGTTGAAACGTACTGGACAATATTATTGTACTCAAAATGTCAAACAACCCATTGGACGGGTTTGATTTAACAGTGCCTTGTTCCGAAATTAAAGACGCTTGGTTTATTGGGAATTGGCTTACTACCTCTGATGGTGTTGTTTCGACATCTGTAGTCATTTCAGATACTGCTTGAAATGATGAGGTTCGTTGTGTAGTTGAGATCACATCTGATATAATTGGCTGGCTAGATATATTTGGTACTTCTGCTAGTTCACTAACAGTAGTTCCTATCATATTTGTAGTTAGGGGTTGCAGTTTCGTCGTTGGCCTTGTAATTACTGCAGGAACATTAGAGACTTGGCCTTGATTGTCTATGGGGCGCAAGATATGAGGAGCAGTAATCTTTGGAGAGAGTTTGTTAACAATACAAATTCATCGTGTCCATTCAAGTTTACCATTTTTTCTTGTGGAGCCCCTGTGACATTTACTTGATTGACCGACTGCATTTGAGTACTTGTTGTTAACTGTTCATAATCCGCTGTGCTCAGGATTTGATTTGTGGTGGCCTCAACTACGCTAACGGTGCTCGCAAAGTCAGTAGTACCTACTTCATTGGGAAGTGTCGTTTCGAAGCATGATTCTCCTGGATCTGCAAAATGTCAAATTATATTTTTAACATTATTCAAAACTTTCGATAAGCTCACACCTATTGGATTTGAAAAAGTTGTTTCTGAGGAGGCAATCAAAGATGAAGATGTGATCGTTTCTGTGGCAAAACTATCAGGGGAACTTGAACTGGGAAACACATTTGAAAGATCTTCGATTATTTTTGCGATAGGTATGTCTGTTGATACCTCGAGCTGTGTTACTTCATCTTTGCTAGGATCTGAAATTAGAAATATGAAACAAAGACACTTCTTATCAAATAATCTCACCAGCCAATTTTATATCCTCGTTTCCAAACACAGTACTGGCTTCGTTCTCTTTGTTTATTGGGATGGTCACAGTAGTTTCATCCAGGTTAATTGGTTCAAGGTCTAAAGTCACTATTGTATTTTCCTCATTGATGTTAGTTTGGCTGTTCTCAACTGGATTGATCTCCGTTTCAGGACTCCACGTATTCTCAGTTGTGCCAATCTCAGCTTCATTTTTGGCCTGAGTAGTGACAGACAAATTTAAAAGGTCATTATCGATTATGCTTCCGATAGGCATGTCTGTTGATACCACAATTTGCGTTACCTCATCTTTGCTAGAATCTGAAATTTTAAATGTGAACCAAAGACAACTTTTGCAAATAATCGCACCGGTAAATGCTAGATCCTCGTTTGCAACCATAATACTGGCTGCGGTTTCTTCGATTAATGGGAGGGTCTCGGTAGTTACATCCATTTTAATTGTTTCAAGGTCTGAAGTCACTATTGTATTTTCCACATTCATGTCATTTTGGCTGTTCTCAACTGGATTGATCTCCGTTTCAGGACTCCACGTATTCTCAGTTGTGCCAATCTCAGCTTCATTTTTGGCCTGAATAGTGCCAGACAAATTTGAAAGATCATTATCGATTATGCCTCCGATAGGTATGTCTGTTGATACCACAATTTGCGTTACATCATCTTTGCTAGGATCTGAAATGTTAAATGTGAACTAAAGATAACTTTTGCAAATAATCTCACTGGTAAATGCTAGATCCTCGTTTACAACCATAGTACTAGCTGTGGTCTCTTCGTTTATTTGGAGGGTCTCGGTAGTTTTATCCAGGTTAATTGTTTCAACGTCTGAAGTCACTATTGTATTTTCCACATTCATGTCATTTTGGCGGCTCTCAATTGGATTGTTCTCAGTTTCAGGACTCCACGTATTCTCAGTAGTGTCAATCTCAGCCTGATTTTCGGACTGAGTAGTGCCAGACACATTTGAAAGATCATTGTCGATTATGCTTCCGATGGGTATATCTGTTGATACCACCATTTGTGTTGCTTCATCTTTACTAGGATCTGAAATTTAAATGTGGACTAAGTCAAAGTCTCAGAAAGAAAAGACCTACTCACAAAATATTCAAATATTTAGACAAGGATCTTTTCAAATCGAAAACCTGAAAACCTAATGGAGCTCAAAAATATGATTAAAGAGTCCAAGAATGACTCTACTATTGAGAAAAAGATCAGATGTCGACAACATACATGGATAAAGAAGAAAGTTATTGAGGCTTGTGTCAACAAAAGGAAGGCTTATAATAAAAATTCAAGAAGAACACTGAAGAACACACACTTAAGTATCTGTATAACAGAGCCATAAAAGAATTACTGTAGACAATTGGAAATAGCGACGGACAACTCGCACGAAATATGGAAACTAATAAATGAAGTAAAAGATAATTTACCGCTCTGGATCATGTCACCAAATGCTGAATTTTTTGTTATGGACTCTAATGATGCAACACGCCCACATGAAACAGCAAACTCGCTAAACTACTTTTTTTCAACGGTGTAAAAATTACCAAGGAGCTTGGTAACAAGTCAACTAGCTATTTCAATATCACAAATAGCTCACCTAAGTCCATCTTTCATATTGATCAAACGAATAAAAGTATTAAATACAATCGAAGATTTGAAAAAAATGTAGCACCAGGTATTGACGACATCACCACACATGAAATTATTCTTGTCAAAGAGGAGATAGCTAAACTATTGGGAAATTTTATGAACGAGCATATTAGAAATGGAACATGTCCGGACGAAGAGAAACTTGCAAAAATAATTCTAATATTCAAAGGAGGAGATCATCTGGACCCGAAAAATTACCGCCTTGTTGCACTTTTGACAGCCTTTAGTAAAGTATTCGAAAAACTTGTAATATAAATAATCGTTTAAAATCTTTCTGAATGGACAAATTTATCATAAATCCGACGCAATTTTGCTTTTAAAAGAACAAGAGTACTTTCGATGCGTTACTTTCTGTCCCACGTTTTATCGATGAAAGTCTTGATAAAGGAGATAGATCATGACCCATTACTTCAAAAACTTGAATCGTATGGTATTCAAGGCAAACTGAAACAGCTTTTTAAAAGTTATTTGAAAGAAAATGATGTCTTGAGCAATCTAGGACCAATGAAATAGGGTGTTCCTCAAGGCACCATAATTGGTTCAACCTTGTTTTTGCTATGCACTAATAATTTGAATATACAAGGTGGTTTCGAAAATAAACGAGACTTTTGTCATAAAATGTAGCCGCCTTGAATTCCGTGGATTAAGACCTGCACAATGCAACCGTGACCGCATAGATTCGCAGGAAGATATGAGTGCAAGTGTAGAGATTCTTATATTGAAAACGCTTCTTGTTATGTGGTGAGCTGTTGGTGTCGGTCGAAGGAGTTGCATGTGCTCACGAAATTTCTCGACAAAAAAGGTGGGATCGGCTGGCATGTCGTCGTTTGTAAAAGATTCGCCCGGAACACGTAGCTGTTTGCCGTAAAATAAGAAAGCTTCACCCGCTGCTTGCATGACGTTCGCAATCCTAGTAGAACAGTTGGAAGTAGTTCTATCCAGGATGTTGGTTGACTGCATATAAGAGCTGATTTGAAGGTTCGGTGCCATCGCTCAATCGCACCAGTGGACGCAGGATGATAAGATGTTGTTCTAATTCGTTTCGTTCCGGTCAGATTGGTAAGGGCTCGAAAAAGTGCGCTCTCAACAGTGCGCGTGCAGCTCGAAGGTGGTTTCAGGTTGCTTGAAGTTAAGCAGCGCAGTGATTCGCTCTTATGTTGGTAGTGAACCGTTTTTGTTGATCGTGTAGTCCAAGTACTCTATCTCCGTTCGACCGAAAGCATACTTATCGATGTTAATGTGCAAGTTATGTTGCTCAAGTCATTGATGGACAATGTTGAGGTGTTCTCGATATTGGTCAGCATTGTCTGACATGATGATGATATCATCCATATAGCAGAAGATGAACTCCAGTCTGTAGAGGATGTTGTCCATGTGCCGTTGAAAAGTTTGTGTTGCATTTCTAAGAGCGAAAGGCATGACCAAATATTCAAACAACCCGAATGGTGTTGTAACGGCTGTCTTTTTTATATCGGCTTCGGATATCGGGATCTGATGGTAAGTCCATTCTAGGTCCAACTTCGAAAATATAGTTTTACCGTGAAGCCGGTCAGCCACTTCGTAGATATGTGCAATTGGACGTATTGGCTACAGAGGTCACTCCACCACAGGCAGGCGCGCCTGATACGTCGGAACTCAACAAACGGCTTGAAAAAATCCCCATACATAACATGACTGCAGACACAGTTGCCAATGCTTTTTACAGCACCTGGGTTGCGCGTTTTGGAACTCCCAAAACGTTGACAACCGACCAAGGCACTCAATTTGAGAGCGCACTTTTTCAAGCCCTTACCAATCTGACCGGAATGAAACGAATTATAACAACACCCTATCATCCTGCGTCCAATGGTCAATTGAGCGATGGCACCGAACCTTCAAATCAGCTCTTATATGCAGTCTACCAACATCCTGGATAGAACTAGTTCCAACTGTTCTACTAGGATTGCGAACGTCATGCAAGCGGCGGGTGAAGGAAAGCTTCACCCGCCGAATTATTTTACGGCAAATAGCTACGTGTTCCGGGAGAATTTTTTACAAACGAGGACATGCCAGCCGATCCCTCCTTTTTTGTCGAGAAATTTCGTGAGCACATGCGACTCCCTCGACCGACACCAACAGCTCACCACATAAAAAGAAGCGTTTTTCAATACAAGGATCCCTACACTTGCGCTCATGTCTTCCTGCGAGTCGATGAAGTCAGACAGCCGTTGGAGCAACCCTACACAGGACCACACGAGGTGGTTAAACGAATCAACGATGACGTCTTTATTATCAAGATAAAGGGATAAGATGCGACCGTCTCAACCGAACGACTCAAACCAGCGTATACTACAAAAGGTGACCACGAACAACATCATGACATTTCCCTCAGAATTTACAGTCGGACATCAAAGCCAACATCAACTTGGCGTCAATTCTGGAAAGGGGTACTGTGGCGATCATAAAAACTATTTCCACCACTGAGTGGCGCTGACATTATCTCGACTCGATTATCTGTCAACCAAATAAGCTGGCAACAAGAAGACTTTTCATCAGCTGTGCTCTTTTGCTTTTGGTATTGAAGCAGATAAGTTTAGTTTCATTTAACGAACTGTTATATATTTCGATTTTTGCAATAAATTGTTATTTACCACATTAAGTGAGTTTAACGATTGTATTGTGCTCGTCTTAGTTCACGGGATTCAAGGCGGCTATATATATAGCAATCTTCCAGAAACAGTGAATTAAACAAACACATTATTGGTTTTTAAGAAAAGACTTAAGGAACATCTAAGAAATTCAAATTAATGATAAGTCATGAGGATTGAAAATGCAGTATCTTAGGGCATTTAGACCTTATCGTCGAGATACTTAAAGACAGCTAGTTTTTATAAAGTCCGAGTTTTTTTTTTACTGCGTCGTATTATAATTTTTTTATCCCTGAGAACTGTACACGAATTGAACTAGACTAGCAAGAAAGGAGTACTTCACAGCATTTTAAACACCCCCTTATACCGATGTTTTAACATTACCTGGAAGGCACACGTAAGACTGGATGACGTGTGAGGTGTTGCGTGACGATAAAAGAGTGATGGAGAGAGTGATAGGGAATGGAGGTATTTAAAAATAGGCAACTCTTGCCAAATAATCTCACCAGTAAATGTTAGATCCTCGTTTACAGCCACAATACTTGCTTCAGTCTCTCCGTCTAATGAGTTGGCTTCGGTAGTTTCGTCCAAGTTAAGTGTTACAGGCTCTGAAGCCACAACTGCATTTTCCTCATTCATGATGGTTTGTTTGTTCTCAATTGGCATGATTTCTATTTCAGAACTCCATGTATTTTCAGTATTAGCAATCTCAGTCTCGGGCTGTGTTACGTCAACTGCAGTCTTATTTTCGGGCTTTGTGTCCTCTTTTTGTGATTGATTCTCAGATTGGTCACTAGAATTGTTTTCAATATCCTCGTCAAGTTTATTTTTTATACTGTTCATATCTTCTTCAGTGCATGCAACTTTTTCATTTTCCGGATTTTCCTGTTTTTTTAAATCGCTTGCATCTTTGAAGTCTGTTGTCCATTCGTTGAGTTCTCCGTGAATTTTTTGAAATATTAATTGCACGATCAAATACCGGCACAAAAATTTGTAAAATACCTGAAATAAAAAATAGCACTTAATGATTCCAAAAATGGTCCAAAAAATTTTCTACTTTTTTCATATTCAGATTGTCACTTAAAGGAGCTGCTGATAACCGGTTGTGAGTAGTGAAAATGAACGAAAGGGTCGTATAAAACGTTGATAATTTACTTTTATATAAACTGCGTATGTTTATCAGAAACTTATCAAAAAGAATTTGTAAAAATCATGCCCAATTGCATCCCACTAAGCGTGCTGATTATTTCTACATGGATAATTGACAATCATTTTTATAGAGGTGTCAATCAGGCTGAGGGAACGAAATTTTTTTTTTAATTTCATGAAAACTCATGAGCAGATTTGTTTCGCTAATACACGCATAATGATGCTTTGAAGAAATTTGTGATAAGCAGCCTATGAAGTACAGATTACATATTGGAATTGGGCGATAGTAACAAATCAGTATACAATTTACTACAAGACTCAAATAGGTATGAAAATTGCACCCACGCTAGAGGTTTTAATCAACTTTAACTAATTGCCACTTTGCTGATTGTTACTGCCTCAATATATCTTTCTTGGAGTTTGAATTAGAATCCATGTTAATTTCGTAAGCATTGCTAAGTTTGGATCTTCAATCTTCATTTCAATTAGCTATTATTCCAATGCGTATCAATGATTTTTTTAACAGAATTTCTCTCTTCACAATAGCTGAAACGCTGCACCAATAGACTCAGTGAAAAATTCTTAAGAGGGAGGATCCTCTTTTGAAATCATTTATAAAATGTTTAACGACAAAACTGTAATAATTTGGGGCTTGGTCTCGGAGAGGGATCTGGCATTTGGCACTCTAGCAGCCCCAACCGGTTCAACAAGTGCCGGAGTGACAGATCTCTGTCCGGAAACCGCTGCGAGACTTTGCGGTTTCGTTTTTTGTGGTTGTCGTCGGCTAACCTAATTCATTTTCTGTCATCGGCAAGTGCAGTAATTGTTCTTAGTACGAGTCGTATTCACGCGAAGCTAATAAAAATAATTGAAAAGGCGTTAGTAGGCATATTCTTTAGAATTAACGCACCTTAAACTCAATTTCTGCGGAAAATCATATAGAAGGAAGAGTGATGTAAGTTAGTTCAAGGTGGATCTCACCGCAGTTTTTATCGCGGTCTCAAGAGTAGCCTTTTGCTTCAGATTAGCTCGGTTTTGGGAAGAATAAAGATATAGATTTCATAAACTAACACCACGGGTGACGATCTGGTGACAAAACCAGATCAGGGCGCACCTGCAATTGTAAACTTCTGGTGTCTAACAATACTAACTGGTCCTAACTCACCAATGGTGAGAGGTGGGGTAGCTCGAAAGTATTAAACTTTTTCCCATAATAATATCGCTGCTCTGGGTTTGAAAATATAAACTGAAGCAGTTGGCAGTATGATTTGAAATGGTTGTATTCTCTTGAGTACGCAGTAAAAAGAAAATATTAGTTACGTGTGGGGTGCATTTAAGAATTAGTTATGTTGCAAGAGAAAATTAGGTGAATACAAGTTTTTTTTACCTGTCAAACCTTGTCATTGAACATATTCCTCACGCTAATAGCAAGGTTAAACTGTTAATCCTTTGCTTACCAGATACCATTTCAAAAGTTGACCGCATCCATTTCGAAAGCTTATTGTAGTAACAGGCTTTTCTTGAGGAGAGATTGCGGAAATCATAACCACAGGCTTTCACTCAAAGTGAGACAACCGATCCTGTAGCTGTCAACTCGAAAACGAAAAGTCAGTTGATAGTTGCGGTGAGAATTTTGACGGGGGGCAGACGTCCTCGTGACCGATGAACATCTTGGTAATTTTTCCATAAAAATACTCGTATTGAATTCATCTTTAATTGTTATTTCTAACTTTTAAGGGTACATCGCTCCAGGATATGGTGAGCAAGCTAAAGGCACCTCGTAAGGTGCTACTGGTTAAAGGTGGGATATTTTGAAAGTAATACAAAACGGAACCGCTTGAATCGAACCCTCTAAAGCAGGTGATCGCAACCTTTTGCTGCTTCCAAGCTCGGCTTTGCAACGTCTAGTTGCCGCTAGGCCCGTTTTTGTACCTGTACTAGGCACACGAATTCATTTACGATTTATGTCAATGAAAGTCTTTATGATACCAACTCTGAAAAAAGGCTCAACGCTTTATGTTGAGTTTAGAAAAGTAAATGGTTCCTGCTTCATGTGCGGTTTTCAAGCATCTCTGACTTTTGCCTTCAAATCTTTCCAGTAAGCTGAGCTATTAACTTATGAGACAATTGCAGGTCACTCTTTAGGCACTTTTATTTGCCATTGAATGGTTTCTGGAAATTTACGAGTAAAATGCTCTTTCGATTGATTCACTATTTGCTCTACGCACATAGTCAATCGTTACAGATTCGTGTATGTTATTAATGCATGGTCATGGTAGTTTGAAAGTAAAAGATAATTAAAATAATTTGAACCAGACCTAGAGAAACTTCCAAACAGTGATTCGGTAGCAATTTTTATTACTCTGGGGAATGCATTCAAGTATAAATAAATTAAAGATTCTTTAGATGCCGGAAGAAAAACAAAGAAGGCAATTATGGCATCTAAATTCAACTAAAATTTCAGTTGGAATTGGTTGTTAGTGGTTGATTCTGTATCAGTTGAAAACCGTACCTCGAGCTGCTTGTGTTAATCGAAAGTACAGAATAGGCATTTCCCGTGAGGAAGTTAGTAATGGTAGGAGCTGTTACACGAGCACTTGTGGGAGAGTTTGACGCAGTTGGAGTGGTGGCAGGCAAAAAGGAGTCAACAACAGAGAGTCCCTTGTTTCGAGCTGCTTTCTAATATGATAGCCCCAAAACAAATTTATACAAAGTGTCGCAAAATTAATCATCCAATTTTGTTTTTGAATGACTTTTTACCTAAATAAAAAAAGGTTTTGAGTAATAGAAATCTTTATTTAGAACTTGAAAACGGTTTTTGTTTAGTGGAAAAGATTATTTACATCAAGTGGCTGCCACCAGTGTTAATACACAATTGTGCCCATTATATCGCATTTTTCATGACTTCCCAAAGGTTTCCGTTGATGACTGATCGCTTTCCTGTCAAATATTCTCCTGAAGATCTACGATTGTCTGAGGCTCACCGAAACGGGAGATTACGTGATTAGGAAACGCATCCTTTACAATATCCATTGTGGCTCGTGCTGTGTGTGCGGTTGCACCGTCTTGTTGAAATCACATGTAGACTAAGCCCCGTTCATGCAATTCCAGCCAGTAACAGTGACCGTATTGTCGATGGGGCCCTCAAAAAAGTACGGCCCGATCACTCTTCTCTCTTGAACGCCTCACTACACAGTGGCTTTGAGTATGTGTAATGGCTGTTCATGCATCACACGTGGATTTTCAGTGCCCCAGAAATGAAGATTTTGCTTATTGACGTAACCGCTTAAATGCAAATGCGCCTCGTTACTCATGTTGATTTTCGATACAAATCGTCCGCTTCCTTGATGAGATTGAGGATGGCTTGACAGTAATGCACGCGCGACTGACAATCAGTAGGCATTAACTGATACACTTTTTACACTTTGTACGGGAGCATGTATAAGTTTTTCACAAAAATTCGCTGTATGATCCGCCTGGTTATGCCCAATTGCGTGGCCCGCCATCTGGTTGATATTTCATCGTTCTCATCGACATTGGAAGTCATGATATTCTCGGTCGAACAAGTAGTACGGTGGCAACTATGCCTTTCAAGGTCTCAGTCTGTTCAAGTCGAACAGCTAAGCGCACGATTGGTTGCCAAGTTGGAGCCACACGATTCGACGTTGAAATTCACGCACCGACCGATTATTGGTCGAAAAAATCGATACAATATGTGCATAAATAAAATTAAATCCACATAATTCGTAGCCTTGAATAAAATAAATTGCTGAACGTAAAACAAACGTCTTTCCATTCCAGTAGGTAGCCCGTTTTTTGGGGAGGTAATGACGATGGGAGGTAAGTATGCCATCGAGGGAGTAGAGTTTTCATAATCCACGACTCATCGGCTCGGTAGCTCAGTTTGGTTACAGCGTGCCTTAGTTTGTGTTAAGTATTCTTATTAGCGTAGACTGTTCCAATTAGAGTTAGAGTAGCTTACGTCTGGCACCGAGTCGGTATTGAGAAGGCGAACGCGCGATTTCATTGTTGATTGATCGGCAGTCTCATAAAGGCAAAATTCAGCACAATAGCGAACAGCCCCTCACGGACCTTCGTTTCCTGCAAATAGCGCCTCCAACTGACTCGGTTTACTGACCGCGTCCTCCAATTTTGAAATCTGAGCAGCGATGAACTGTCTTCGTCGATCGAGTCAGACCAGCGTTTTCTCGGTTTCACCACTAGTCTCCGGCCTTCAGTTCTCCCAATGAATACTTTTTTGGGTATCCATTGTTCGTCCATACGATTCACGTGACCAGCCTATTGCAGCTTCCGCAATCATACAATCGTTGAGACCTCCGGATCGTCAAAAACTTCATACAGCTGATGCTTGTATCGAATTCACCATTGGTCCGCATCTAGCTTCGCTCCAATCATTCGCCTTAGGACCCGCGGTACAAAGGCGTTCAATATATTTGCGGCTGCTTGGGTTAGGTTCCATGTTTCACACCCATAGCATAAGTAAACCATTTATTTCTGTCTAAAGGATGAAAACCTTATGCATGTAGTTAACTTAATTCAGCAGTTTCGACGAATGAGTAGTTTCTGTCTTCAGAATCAGCCACTCCTGATCATCACGGGGCTGCTTGACTGCTTATGTTGAATACAAAAAATCTTAGCACACTATAAGGAAGTGAATATTATTATTATAAGCTAAATCAATTCTGATTTATCAATCATCAATAAACCCTATATATAATACATATAATATTCCTAACCTATATGTTAAAATTATCAAATTGCAACTCAAATTAACGTTGCAATAATGAGCTGCAACAAAAAAAGAAAAACCGCAAACCACTACGAATAATTTATTAATGCCATTTAGCCACCAAACCTATAATGCTCCATCCCATTTCAACCAGCCTTGACATACCTTGCCGGTGAGTATCTCCAATGAAACCGTTGATCCCGCGAACTAACATTTGGAGGGTGTAGCGTCTTCCTATTGGTAGCCCACTCATATATATATATACCTATATAAATCTATATATATATATATATATATATATATATATATATATATATATATATATATATATATATATATATATATATATAGACCGCAGGGGTTGTTGCGACAACGTGGACATCTGGATGTCCACTCCGGTTTTATCTTGTTTCTCAAAGGTCATGAAAGACCGCAAATTGATGGTGCACGAAATAGCTGACATTGTAAAAATATCAGATGGTAGTATTTTCACCATTTTACACGAACATTTGGGTATGCGCAAGCTCTGTGCAAAGTGGGTGCTGCGTGAGCTCACTGTCGACCAAAACAACAACGTATTGATGCTTCAGAGGATCGTTCGGCGCAATTAAACCACAATAAAATCGAATTCTATCGTCGATATGTGACAATGAATGAAACATGGCTTCACTATCAGACACCAGAATCCAAAAAACAGTCAGCTGAGTGGACAGCAGTCGCCAAACCAAATCCAAAGCGAGCAAAGACGCAACAGTCGACCAGTAAGTTGAGGGCGTCTGTGTTTTGTGATGCGAACGGAATAATATTCATCAACTATCTCCAAAAAGGAACCACTATCAACAACGACTATTACTGTGCACTTTTGGCTCGATTGAAGGCTGAAGTCGCAAAGAAACGGCCGAATTTGCAAAAGAAAAAAGTGTTGTTTCACCAAGACAATGCACCGTGTCACAAATCGATGAAAACGATGGCAAATTTGAATAAATTGGGCTTCGAATTACTAACTCACCTGCCGTATTCTCCAGATTTAGCCCCCAGCGACTTTTTCCTGTTTTCAGATCTCAAGAGGATGCTTGCTGGAAAGAAATTCAAGTCCAATGATGAAGTAATCACTGAAACTGAAGCGTTTTTTTTTATGAGAAAGAGAAATCGTTCAATAAAAGCGGTATTGAAAAAGTTGGGAAATCGCTATACTCAATGTATCGCCCCTGAAGGCAACTATGTTGAATAAAAAATCGAGTTTGGGCAAAATATACAAATATAACGATTCATGTTCAAATACACGAATCCTTCTGGAAGAATGAAGCCAGTGGTAAAGCAAATCTCAATGCATCCATTGGTAGGGTTAAATGACTGCGAAATCTATAAATTTTCGCTCACAGTTACAGACTTTGCGATATTATTTCAAACAAGCTTCAAAATGAATGTATCAACTCTCATCACTTTGGCAGTTCCATAAATTCTCCGATTCAATGTATAGTGATTCCAATCCTTTCAAAAACTCATAAAGTTTCCATTGTACTTTCAATTTGCGAAAACTGGTCTGATCAAAGACTTGTAACAGATAGCTTTGAATCTTTGATCAATGTGACTGCAATGAAAGAGTCGCCAGAAGGAAATGAGCTTTTTATGCGCTTTACTGAGCATGATTATGACATGTCCATTATAGTACAAATATTGATCAAGATAAACACCGAGGTTTTGAACATAGGATTTATCTAGAAACCGTTCTGAACTACACTCACCAGCCACAATACGATCATCTTTTCAATTACCTTTCAATTCTTGACTGGATAGCCGCGGTGATGTCCGAAAGAAAATGTTTTCGCATTTTTGCGCATTCACTTTCATTACCTAATTTTGTTAACATTTTCTAGACGTTCCAAGCCATCAACAACTGTCACTCAAGATCGCGTTGGTGACACGTTAGAATCGAGCCCGTTCAATAGGTTGCGAATGAATATGGAGAAGAGCAGAGGCGTACTAACTGTTTCTTGCTGTAGATCATTCAAGTCTTAAAATTGCGCATCATCGTCAGCTTTCCATCATTTACAAGAAATGATTTTTCGTACAAAATACTCAACATCATGGCAACAAGATGTCTGGGAACCTATCCTGAAGAGTTTAAAAATTAATTCGCCTAATCAAACCATATCGAAGGGTTTCTCCATATTAATAAGACATACTCCAACACATTCTTTATTATTTAATTTTCAATAGATTTTCGAGGTTACCTTCGTTGTGGCATGTATGGTCGAATGTCTGACATAGAAACATCTCGGCATACTTGTTTCAGTATCACTTCAAATCCCTTGCTGTTATAAGTTACTAGCTGATTGGACGATAGCTTTTAGGGCACAAAGATTCCTTTTCTCCCTTCAAGATTGGAAATGCCTCCGCCTTTTTCCACTGATTCAGTGAATATGCATTGTTCAACATATTGTTGAACAATATTCAATAATTTCTAATAACAACCTCAGGAAAATGTCGTAGTGCTACATTCGGAATACCGTCAATACCGCATGGTTTCTTGTTGTTTTACTTGCCAAGTATGAAACACAAGTCTTTATAGCTGACAAAATAATTAAGAAGGTTTCCGCTCGGTGTAAGATCGGATGTTAATGTTTCATTGAAATGAAGAATAGATTCGCAATTCAGGCTTAATTTGAAAGTGCTACTGCAAATACTTCTGAAGTATTTGTAAACAGTCACATACAATCCTATTTCCAGCTATATCCAGAATCGTATTATTTAAATCGGTACCACCCTATCTAGAAAATCTATCTCACTACTAATAACTTTAAGATTTGACACATTCACTCGAAACTCCTTACAAAAAAACTATTTATTTTTGTGAACACGCCGTCTAGATCCTGTGGGCTAACTGCCCTCAGCTTCTCTACCCATTGGTACCAGTCACCAGTAACTATTAGGCAAGTTTCGGCATAACATATTTTCTTTATCTTATTGTACTATCTCAATGCTATTGGCAAGACCCGTATAAATTGAGCCCAAACTTTTTTCAAGGTTATGTTCAACACAAATAATTTAGAGGAGATTATTATTAATAACGTAGAAGAATAAATACTATACATAATTTCTCCTCCATCTTCTCACTGGCTCTTCTCTTTTTATCCATATTCTTTTGAAATTGTGTATAATTTTTTAATCTGAATAGTTCAGGGGGGGCTTTCCCCCTGAAAATAAAAATGTTTGTAGATTATTTAAGAAACAATTAGGTAAGGACAAAGTATATGCGAAAGATAGAGTGTTAAATTTTTTCAATCTGAAAATGTAGTACCAGTATATTGACTTAATATTAAGAAAACCTCTTTAACTGTAAATTTTAATTCTTTTGTCAGAATAAAAACTTGTTTTCACTAAGCTTGTCTTCTTCTTTCCTAATATGTCACACATCTTTCATGCCTTACGTCCAGAATGAAACGAAAATGTTGGAAATCACATACATTAAAGTAGGCAACAACAAACGCCTTCATTTATTTTGGTATATGGTATTTTCCTACCAAGAAAATATGTAAAATCTCATAAAATAATAAGCGTTTACACATTTTTTGTATGATTTCAGTTTTAAGTTTGATTTCACCCACGCACATCAGGATTACTCACATCCATGCGGTGGTCTACAAAAATATGTGTCAAATCACAACAAGTAGTGTAAAATTTTCTACTTTTTTGTGTGATTCCGCACATGTTATTGATAAAATCCGTATCACTGAATGTACTTGAATGCTCACCTCGGTTTGGAAACAGTTTTGCGTTCAAAAAAAACGCCTTTGCGCGCGCCGAACGTAATCGTTTGCAAAATTGTTGTTTTCTGGGAAAAATAAGCCTTAAATTATAACACAAGACAGCGAAATGGAACGTATTATTGTGACCGTTAATAATTGATACGGACTTTCGCATAGATCTCGAGATGGCAAAACACGCAGTGAACAACCGCACTATCACCTTGAAAATTTGTTTTTTTTTTCTGAAAGTTTCTCGAGCAGTTCGCCTGTATGGATTGCTCGATTATTACACGTTTGTTGGGTTTTACTACAATAAATAAGGCACCTTTTGTTCCCTACTTTAATGTGTGTGACTTCCAACATTTTTGTTGCGTGTTTACCATCACCGCATGACAATGAAATCACTTAAAAAATTGTACAGACATTACCGTATATTTGTTAGAATGTTGGTATGTTCACCTATACTCACGAAACCCAAAAACTATCAAACCATATTCAACTGACTTAGGTATTCAAATCTTAAATTTATTTGAAAATGCTATCTTCTGATGAAAAAAGTCCCTTCATATACCATCGATCCTTATATTTCATTATTAAGACAATAAACTTTTTAAAACCTTACCCAATAGAATCTATCCAAAAGGAAAACTTTAAAACTTTTCACCTTGTTGTTTCGGAAATTTTACAGGCGCCAACCAATCTAACACATTAATGTCCTAGTCCTTGCCTGAAGCCATTTGCCAAGAATTAAATACCAATTTATACAAATTTGTGTCTGCTCGCTCACCACACTGTCACGATTTGATTCCATCCTCAAAGTTGTCACTACAGCTCTAGTATCCTTACGTTTACTGGCTCCATCGCATGGACCACCCTCGGTTATAAAACGTAGGAGTTTAATGGTGATTAGCCTATCGGTTGGAGGTTGCCTGCTCAACATGCAAATAGGCAAATAGATAAAAATGTTCTGAAAGATTTGAGAAATCCTACGGTATTTTCGCCATGCATGTCCAATACTCGTAGCTGATGTTGGTAGTTGATAGTTAATAATTGACTTTGTGACTTTCTAACGTCTTTTTCCTTTTTCTCTTTTCTCTTTATTGTTTTTGTGCCTGTGACGCGCATTCAGAGACGCAACCTGGAAAAAGCAAAAGTATTGCACGAGAAGGTAATGAGGCTCCTCGTGCGAAGATATGTAACAGCCGAACAGAGGAAACGTGACGACTTCGACATTACCGAGGATGACATCATTGAGGTGCGACAGGATATCAGTTCACTTCGTTTCGAATTGTTGGACATTTTCAAACAGAATAATATGAATGTGCCAAATATTGATAAGAAGAATAGTGCAGGTAAGTGACTACTCCATTAATCTCTCAGTTCGACTAAGGATCATGGTTTTTAATTTTATTTTATTAAGTAGTAAATATAGATTTAATAGTGATGGTTGGAAAACAAATTCTTTTAAACATGATTTGTTAAATAGCCAGTCAGTTTTCTCAGTGCTATAAATTTTGAAGTTTGCTGATCTGAAGAAATAGAAATGCTTTATACCTGTATTTAATTTTGCAAGAACATATCAGGTCACATATCCCTCAATATATGAGAAAACATCCTCCGTAACATGAATTTTATACTAAAACAGCTAGATTACAATTTAACTAAGAATGAACTTTAAAAATATACCACACTATTGAATCTACAAACTACAATCTTTTAAATCGAATTAAAGATTTGAAAATTAGCTGAGCTGCAATAAATTTTTAAGTCTGTAAAAATTTTTTTCACAAAGACATACTAGTTTCGCGTCCTTTCTGTGCGTCTGTCTGTCTATGCGTCACAGCAAGTTTCCTCAGAAACTATAGATGCTAGAAAGCTCAAACCTTTGTGAAGAGGTCAGAAAAGGTGGTCTCTCAAACATTTCAAAATTATTTAAGGGGGTCCCCCCCTTCTAACGAAGTGGCCCTTAAAAATTTTTTTAATCAAAGGTAGTCGAGTAGGATTACAAATGAAAGGTCTTGATTAGAACTTTACGAAGTTATTTTGTGCATCGGGGGGTCCAGAAAGAGGCAAAATGTACCAAAATTTTGTGTCGCATACCCCCCTCCCCCCCGTGGTTGGACTCAAGGAATGTGGCCAAAAATGCGAGTCCAGAGTCGAGGAAGAGACATTTCCTAGTTACACCGTCACCATCAAACCACCAGTGGAAAAGGTTAAAGGTATTTTCGATTTCACGAAGCGAGAGACAGCCAAGCAGCTACGCCGTTTAATTGGTATTTGCAATTTTTATAGTATTGCCATGCTCGATGTAACCCGTACACATACCCCGCTGCATGACATGTTACAGGGAAAAATTAAGGATAACGCACCGCTAGAATAACTCCTGCAGCAAAGAAAGCATTCGGCTAATCGAAAAATTACCTCGCGCAAGCTATAATGCTGGTGTATCCTGTAATCAATGCGCCGCTCGCAAATCCAATTTGTCGATCAGAGCAGCCTTACAGTAACAAATGAACAACGTCTGGGAGCCACTAGCCTTTTTCTCTAAGAAGCTTATTCCGGTGGAGAGGCACTACAACGCCTTTCATCAGGAAGTACTGGCGATCTACTTCACAACCAAGCACTTCTGACATTTTCTGGAAGCCTGGGTGTTCACAGTATACACCGATCACAAGCCGATAAAATTCGCTTCTCATCAAAAACCCGAAAAAGCTTCGCCAATCAAGCTCGTCACCTCGAGTTCATCACGTTCATTCATTCAGCACATCTCTGGTAAGAAGAACGTTTTCACCAACGCACTCTCATGTATAGAAGTAATTGAGCCGACAATTGACTACAATAAATTCTCTGCAGTGCAAAAAAGTGATGAAGAGTTGAAAGTGGTGTTGAATTCGGGAATAAGCTTGTAGCTCAAACGAATGCATATTCCAGGCACAGACGCACAAGTCTTGTATGACATCTTGACGGGGAAAGCTTGGCCATACATCACACCAGCCTTCAGAAAAACCGCTTTTACTTCAGCGCACTACCTTGCTAATCCAGGCCCAAGAGCAACATACAAACTGATAGCGCGACGACACATCTGGCCTTCTATCAAAAAGAATTGTCGAGTTTCGGTATGAGCATGTCTACAATGCCAGCAGTCGAAAGTCTATCGTCACGTACATGCACCTGTCGAAAATTTCATGCCACGCCCAAAAGACTCGAGCACATGCAGATAGCGTCTTCGCCATGCTGCGGTCAGAAGGAAAACGCTTTTGCCTCATATGCGTTGACCGATACTTACGATGGCCCGAAGTGATCTCTATAGAAGATCAAGAGGCAGAGACTGTCGCACAAACATTTTGGGGAAAGTAGATCGCACATTATGGCTCATCGCATCGAATCACCACCGACCAAGGACAACCGTTCGCATGGTACCTCTTCAGGTCGCTAAACCACCTAGCGGGTACCACACCTCTACACACGACTGCTTACTATCTACAAGGAAACGCCATGGTGGAGCACTTCCACCGTGAGTGACCAATGGACGAAAATCATCCCAGACTTCATCATGGGTATACGCGCAAATCACCACGAGGACTTGTGTTCCGCACTGGCTGAGCTACTTTACGGCTAGCCGATACGTTTGCCAGGAAAATTTTTCAACCCGGCACTATACCATGAACAAAGCGATTTTATCAAGGACTTTCGACAACGATTCGCCCGGTATCCTTCACTCGTCATGGCGCATGCGCGCCATTCATTTTGAAGGCCTTGACAATGTCTACACACTTTTTTGTGCGACAAGATGCCGTAAAAAACGCTCTGCAGATGCCATATGATGGCTCGTAAGAGGTAATAAAATGCAGTGACAAGACGTTTTCGGTAAGAGTGCGCTTTGAACAGGGCACCATCTCGATGGATAGGCTGAAACTTGCATTTATGCTGGCCGAATCTTAACCAGACAATCGAGAGGCAACCATTCACAAATGGACAGTGCCGATTTTGAACGGCACAGCAACAACAAGAACAGCATGGCGCGCAGAACGAGAGGGATTAATAAAAGCTGCAGGGGCAGCGGCAACAAGAAGTTCCACGTCGACCAGGATGACAGGTCCGCTTCGTCAACCGCAACCAGGCCGGCTCCAATCAAGAGCAATACACAGATTTGCCTACATAACGCATTTATGCGCCTCAGGTGAATTCACACATACAAACGGCACATCTTCGGATTTTATTTTATTTTTAATATTTACATTATCTATTATATTAGAGTCTAGCATATGCATTTATTGTTGTTATAACCCATGGATAATTACTATGCAAACAAAAAAAACAAAAATTGTACACTCCCATGTCATAATTATATCGTGATTCCACCACTGGCAGGGGGGTACTGTAACGTTCACTACACTGAAAAAGAAAATTTTAAATTTAACCTCATTTGAATAACTGGAAAATCCAAAATCCACACCTCTACATTCAAAACCCTACAACTGGATAAGTAAAACCATTCCCGCCAGACGAGAGAGGGAGAGATTCTGACAGTTCTCAATTGAACTCGACGCACTGCAGTACAACTGGCCGGACTTATTCTCGAATAAAAAGTTATACAAATTCACCCGCACTTGTTGGTTTTACTCGCCACTTAGCATTCGCCTTAACCCACAAAGGCATTGGTGAGTTTGTTATTGATGCGGACATGGGAGGTTGTCGACGTCATTGTCATTTTGAATGCTCAAGTAGCAATTTTGTCTGCCTACTACCAAAATCTTTGTTGCATAATAACAAAGCATACACATACCATCACTCTTCTCAAATAAAAGAGCCCCAGCTGGGTTTGGGCTAAAGTTTCAGACACTCTTTATTTGAAGAATAAGCCATATAGAAAATACTTGACTTTGCCAACTACTGACTACTACGCAAAGAAGCTAAGAAGGAGCACAATGTGATCTTATTAAATGATTGAAACAACACAGTAATCTCATAGTTCTAAGTCCCTCTGATCGTACATTCATTCCGTGAAAACAATATTCCATACCCCTATTGTCTTATCACGACATAATCGCCAGGCTGGGCAAGCTGTGCCCCTTTTGCAAAATTTTTTTCGTCCCAATTTACTGTGTTGAATCTTACTAAATAATCATTGCGCCCCTATTCTTCTTCTATTATACAGTCTATCTTGACATCTTCCTTGAAGGTCAAAAGTGTGTAATGATTTTTATGTCTAAGTCCGAACGAGGAACCGACCTCTCATCGGTTCTAGACGTCAAATCTGAGTCGTGCCAACGAATGGTACCAACCGATCAACCAATCCGTGCACCGTAATCCATTTTCGCGGTGGCTGCTTGTCGGCCAGCTAGATCAGAGAGGATTTTGGTCGCGGGTCTCAAAATGAATTACGCTCATTTACAATTTTTCAGCCGCCATCAAACGCCCGTTTCAAACGCGTCGAAAACACAACCATACGGAGAAGAAACCTATTTTACGTTACTCCGTATTTCTTCATTCATCCAGTCAAAGTACCAAACAAATCTAATTTCTATTTCGCGTTCCCGAATTTTACCGACGCGGTACCGAAAAATATACTACGTTAACGTAAATCCGAAAAAAAACTACGCTAAAGAAAAAACAAACCAACAAGGTACCGCGTACCGCGCGCGTCGCGAAACCGGCCTCAGCGGATTTTCTCAAACCCTACCCTCGCGACGGCATACTTACCATGCACTCTACTTCCCGCTGGAAAGAAAGGACCACTGGTAAGGAAAGTCGTTGTTAATTCAGCACTTCATATGATTTTGTTTATTTTTTTAAGTTAATTATAAATTAACATCATTAACTTTCACTTATGTATAAGAAACCTGATTATCTGTATTCTGCTAATGGTTTGCGTACGCCCAACTATTAAATAACCCTATTCGATTGATAATGACTTTAAAATGGTAGTCAGGCAGTTATTACTAAATCATATTCCAAAAAGATTGAGAAATTTTATTTTATTCCCTTTTCTTAATAGTTAACCTAAAATAGCAAGTGCTAAATCGAACCAAATGAAGATTGCCATTATATTGAGGTACTCATGCATAGAATGAAACAGTCCAAAGAATTGTGAGTTATAGCTCAACATCCAGAATCCCTTTTGAAATTTTGTCAAATTCTTTGTTTCTTAGACAATCTAATCATTGTTCAACGTTTGAATTAAACTTTAAAATGCTAATTTATTCTTTCTTCCTACAATATCAAAAATAGTGACCTAAGGTTAAAGGTTTGAAGGAAGAACACAGCTTTCAAATAACCCTTCCATAGTTTTAAATCTCGCCAAGGAACTCCGCAGAACTTTTAAGCATACATTTTTTTAAGTGCAGCCTTTTTACAGTGTATTTACAGTCTTTGCATAAGTTAAGTCACGTTTTCGCTTCAGAGGTAAAACATAAGGGGTGTAGTAAAAATACAGAAATACCTTCAATTAGCATCAACTTCGGAAATTCAAAAATGAAGTCCATATATGCAAAGGTTTAACTGACTTAATCTTCTACCTTTTGTAAAGTATGCCTATCTGTACTAAATTTTTCTAGATGCTTCCATAAATAATCTGTTATTGTTTTTAAATAAAAATGTAAGAAGAAATTCTATACTGAACTTATTATATCAACATATTTTATATTAAAGTTTAAAACAGTTTAAAAGGGAAATGATTTGAAATGACTCGGCATCGTTTTAATGAGTTAAATTTTTCTTTTCTTAAATAAGCAATTCAAGGTATAGTTATACATAATTGGTAAACTCCGTATGGTAAAAAGTTAAATAGACAGGAGCTTTATCAAACGGTTATAGTTGCTAAGCAAATCATCATATATGCCCTTGGCAAATGGATTTGCTTCATATATTTTTTGCAAAAAGAAATGTCGAGCAATTTCTTTACGTTTATTCCGCAACATTGCAGTTACTGTTTTTTTTTTGGCTTGCGCCCGCAAATTGTTTGGACTTAATGCTATTTTTGGTTTTCTGATCCTAAACTTTCCGTATTCCTTTGTCATAATATAACGTTTTGTATTGCATATAACCTTCGAGTACTACTCACTGCGACGATGATTATTTGCCGTATCGTGTAGAGCGAACGTTGTACCAAGCATTGTGTTGATGAAAAATGTTGTTTGAAACAGTCTTAGCAACTTTCCCCACTTGAACTTCATTTTAGATATTTTGAATTGATAGAATTCAAGGCAGCATGACACTTAAATCAGCGGTGGATTACCATTATCAATTCCCATCATAACATCCTCATAGAAGGGACGATTTCGTCGCGTGAACGCTTCACGAGCGCGTCGGATTAAATTCATACGTGTCACTGCATACACGATGCTAAGAACAGTCACAACAAATACAACTGGGATCAAAGTTCCGCCGACTAACTGATGCGCGCCTGGCGATTCGTGTTGCGAAATAGCGGGCGCGCTCTTGCTGGTCGTCGAGGACGACGATGATGAATATGTAGCAGATGGCGATGTTCCCGTTGTCGATCCCTATTGATTATAACCTATATTCAATGCAACTATATCTGAGTTAATTTTCCAACGTACTTGATTTTATATGATGTCACGATCCTTAGCGTGCCCCTTAGATACGTCACAATTCCAATAGGTACACACACTTCCAAAAAAATGAACAGGAATCAATTTCCGAGCACGACTTGTCGTGTCAGAGCGGCAGTTCTTGAATGGCGACCAGTACTCCCATACTCCGCTGCCATGTGGCTGTCAATTCACTTTGACATCCCACGACAAAATTGACGTGGGATGTGAACCCGTCACAACCAACATGAGATGACAAGCCACATAGCAGCAAGGTGTGCTGGTAGTGGTCGCCAGCGGCGTCGCATGATTCATTACAAGTGTATTGCTCACTTTTGACATTAATTATGGCCCAAGTACTGATGGAGCACCAAACTGATTTGTAAAGCCATTATTCTCTTCATTATCTACCCCACAGTCAATTATTTCAGTATTGGTCTTCCTTACTGCTGCTTTGCCAATGTCTTGAGGCAAGTTAACGTCTTTCCGATTCATAAATCTTGAGCTCGCAGTGAAATCTTCATTGCCTCCTGGCTAACAAACTCCGATCGTTCCGCATTTTCGATTCAATTTTCTCTTGGGTCTTCTTTTTCTTTTTATCCCATCGCTCTTGCACAGTTACATAGAATAATTTTTCATCGGTCTCATTTACTCCAAAATCCGGTGTTCCTCAAAACCTTATTTAGGCCCTTTGCTATGTAATATTTTCATTAATGAGCTTCCCCAATTCCTATCCTCTCATTGTCTTCTTTACGCTGATCACTTAAAAATTTATCATACCGCTAACACATGAGAAGACTTTCATACCTTCAAGACAATCTTCATCTTTGTACAATATTTGAAAATATTCTGACATGAGGTTCAAAAACAAAATTGTTAACCTAGGTTGCTTATTAAAAATATACCTTGGTAATTATTCATCCAGTCTCCAGGAAAGGCTTTATGTACGCCCCATCACAAAACGCCATTCAGCCGACACATTCATCATGCCCTTTGTAAGAAACAATATTTTTTTATTCGTTTTTAGTAGGTATATCATGCCTTGCTCCAGTTAGATCTCTTGTTACTTTCCTTGAAGGAAGGTAACGCTTTCAAAAGTACATAACGTAAATAGCTCCTTAGCTCCTAATTCATTAGTATTTTATTTTTTATTTCAAGTGGCTTTAATTGTTTACTGTTGCATTTATTATACCTTATATAATCTATTTCGTAATTCGATTAATGATCTGTAAAAAACCCTTCAATCAATATAAAATAAAAAAATTACTTCTTGACAACCAGGAGTTAATTATTGTGGTGTGAAGTTGATAGCAAACACCGTAGTGTCTCACTAATCCGGCACTTCAATACTTCGGCATATCCAGTTGTGCGGCACCCTCTACCACTGTGAACTAAATATTTCGTGTATCAATGTCAGTCAGTATGATGAAAGTTTATCAGAATAGCACAAATCCATGTGGGGCTCTCAGCCCCCATCGGAAGCGTCATAAAATGGTGGATATAGGGTGCCCTAACCAGCTAGCCGCCGGGTACGGGGCAACTGAAATACCACCCACGGACCAAAACCCGACTAAGTCGAAGCACTGACAACGCTCCACTTTGTTTTTACTTGTGATGAAACCAGAACAACAGCGTAAGATCGGATTGGATAAACAGCAACGACTATCGCAACTCATAAATGAATCCTCTTTTGGAACTTGGAATGTTAGATCATTGAATAGGCCAACAACTTATGAACGAAATAAAGAAATCTAGAATCAACATTTACGAAATATAAGAAACCAGATGACACGGTGAAACATATTTGACATTCGAACGCAAACTGTATTTAAAAGCAATAACTTGCAAGGAAGCCATGAGTTTCGAGTGGCTTTCATTGTGAATAGCACACAACAATTATCGCCGACTTAAAGCCAGTTAACTAGACGATCTGTGCGATTCGCATCAAGACCAATTTTTGAAATTTCTGGCTGGTCAACTATCGCACGTCCTCAGAAGAAAAGGAAGAGGCAATCAAGGAAGACTTTTGCAGCACCCTGAAATGTACTATCAAAAAATTGCTATCAAATGACATTAAAATTATTCTGGGTGACTTCAATGCGACAGTTGACCGAGAAACGGCACATAGAGGAATAACCGGAGGACACTGTCTTCACGTAGAGATAAGCGGCAACGACTGATCGACTTCGCTACTCGCAAAGGCTTCACGGTAAGCTTCACATACTTCCCACATCGAAGATATACAAGAAAACGTCGGCAGCTCCAGACGGGCCATGTTCTCATACAAAAGCTGGCAGCCACCAGCATCTCGACACGAGCTCGTTCCGCGCCACTGTTTGCGATTTGGACTACTAGCTTATTAAGATCAAGTTCCGGTGCCACATTTCGAAAAGCTGCAAACTAGGAGATCAGTTACGATTAAATAATAAAATTAACCGTTTGTTGAATGTTTTTTTTCTTTGATTATTTTATTTTTTCATGTTTTAGGTGTGTTTTGATCTATAAAGGCATCATTATGCTTTCGATACCCGATCCTGATAGAGTTTAAAAATTATATCATATTGTAGGCTTTCTCCATATCAATAAGACACGCTCCAACATATTCTCTATTGTTTAGCTTTCAACAGATGCCTGGCACGGGAACCAAATTGACAATCCGGCATTAACTCATATTTTTTAATGTGGGCATTTAATATTCTGTTCAGTATCATTTCAACACCTTGCTGAATTTTAGGCAGCAAATGATAGGGCAATAGCTTTTAGGACTCGAATATTGTTTTCTTCATAATTTTCCACGCATTCGGGAAGTATGAAGTTTTATAAATTTGATGAATATTTTAAAAACAAGTCTTTGATAAATTTTGAGAAGCAGCTCATTATTTCTCTCTAACATTATTCTTATTATTGTCTGCTGGTCCTCTAGCGGCGAGTCCAAATAATACCCCAAGATGGATAGAGTTAGATGGCACCATAATGCGGTGTAGTTACGCTTGTTTTGAAATAAATTTAACTTTTGCATCTTGACATCGGGGGCATCTTGATATGATGCAGGGTGACCGAATACACTCCAGTAGACGCAGTACAACTTCTCTTTTGGCTCCACCTGAGCCAATTTACACTCACCGGGGGTATGCATTTCTTTGCATTTTACGCACCGCTAATCCATGACGCAGTTGGCAGCTAATAGCCAAAGTATTGACATCGAAAGCGCTGTTTGACTTCTTTTTCCTGAAGATGTTTCCACTTTAATACTCTGAAGTTCAAATATCTTATCTATTAAAGGTCACTTGGGCTGCTTTTAGAAATTTGAACCAAACAAAATCATATTTTTTTTCCTGGCTGCAAAATTGTTAATGGAAATACTATAAATTCAACGACCGGTATGGCTTTCTTAAGCATCTGAAGGAGATTGACCGTGTTTCTACGCAGTCAAGCCCATTCAATAGAAAAAATTGATATTTTTTGCTTTTTGGAGCACAGGTGAAGTGCACAACCTCCCAGTACATCTTTAACTAACTTAGTCAACCAGTGATTTGGCTCTTATTGTCATTTTGTCTGTGTTTATTCTCTTGGTTACGAAATTGCATAGTTTGCTTTCAGCTTCCAATACACTGCGATTCCAAATGTGTTTTTTTCAAAAGCGAGCGTTGTTTTCAGCCATTTAGACACTTTTAACACGGATTATCCGTTTTCCTCAATTACACGGAAAACGCGTGGTGCGATGATTCGGTGGCACAGAAAACTCTAGCCATTGTCCTGTAGCAACATTAAATTATATTTATTTAAGCTTTCTTCTATCGCGAATAATAGTGATGGTGAAATGCTCGCGTTATGTGGAAACAAGCGTAAGCGTAAAGCGCCTTCCTGCTTGTTCCCTACTTAGAGGATTATTATTTTTAATTACGCAACTATTCATGACTTGTAGAATGCAGACACAAGCGTGGAACCCTATGCAAGGGTTTGCACGCCCTTACCAAAGGGATATACAATTATTGTACTTACGCAATCAGTCTTAATAAAACAACTAGCGTATTCGAGAGAATGAGAATTTTATTGTGATTTTTTCGTCTTATATACTAACAACCTAACACTACTTTATTTTGCTTAACATTTAATTGCTTAAATTTTCACATTCGATTTATATTTCTGAATCAATAAATTATGTCAAGGCTTAAATTTACTCTATATATAGCACAAAAGCCCGCCATATTGAATATATGAGACGACGTTTGATAATCATCTGATTTTCTTATTATTGTGATTATTGTAGTGAAGTGGGTATATTTAAAAGTCCGTAAAGGACTGCAGCAATGGTCTGCTGCCTCGGCGGAAGAGGATGTTGGGAGACACTGAGATTGGCCTTGTCTGGGGACGCCTAAATGCGCTGGCAGGTTAGCGTTGCGGTATCGCGGGGCGGGTTCTTTTCCCCAGCACAATGACCCACTACAAAAGAATTTCGCATCCATGAATTCCGGAGCCAAAGAAATGTCAACCGAAGTCCAAAAAGAGGTAACCAACTAAGGGTCAAAGGAAATTGCTGACTCAAAGGACAAACTGGACATGGGGAGGATATGTGGACTTAAGAGGACTTCGTCTTTGCCGACGATTCTTATGGCCCACAAATAAGAGTGGGACATCCAGATGGTACTGGGGTGCCCCCTCGCACCCTCCTTGCTCCGTAGATGTGGCCATGCATTTCCCATTTGAGTGAAAAACTCATAGAAAAACACTTTGTATGACTCTTTCCCTCAAATGATAAATACAAACGTAACCGATTTATGGTATAGCGTTATGCAATCAAATCACATAACCCTATATCATAAAAGTGCACGCGAGCGGAAGTCCACTCTATCCGGCAAGAGCCCCTGTTAAAAGAAATGGAGGAGCGCGCTCGATGGCTAGCCCATTCTAGTGGAGGAGCCTGCCATCGATGCGGGTCCTATACCCGGTCAGGTCGATTGAAATGGAAAGATCGACGTGGTACGTTTAACGATTCATGGTTTTTATTAACGTTACAATAATTACATGTCGACCTTCAATATATATGCTGCTTCCATTTATTGTTTTCTTTATTTTTACCTATTTAACTTTTAAGGATTATAACGTCGATTTTTTTTTTATGAATATAAATCAAATAAAGATATTTAATGCTCCCAACTTGATATCTATTGATCAAACTTCCGCACTATATTTCCCTTAGCATGTGCTTTTATATATTTTCCATCCGAAAATACGATATAATTAACAACATCAAAAACAATATTTTACACTCACAAATATCTATGTGATAAAGAAAATATAAATTTTGTAAATTAGAAAATGCTAAGTATACTTTTTGGTCAAAAAGAAAAGAAAAATGTTTATAAATTTCACAACATTAACTTCATGCAATGAATTTTCCTATTTAAATATTTTAGCCTAATAGAAATTTTAACAGGTTTTCAAGCTGAATACAATAAAACTTGAATTTATGTTTATGACATTGTTTTATTAGTGCAAAGCAAAAAAAAAAGAATATTGGTATAATTTGAAGATTTGTTTGTTTGTTATTTTTAAGAAAGACATTAAAACAATTAATTTGGCAATAATACCTTTTGCGGTGGACAAACCATTGAAAAACCTTTCACTTCGCATCTTTCACCCATGTAGCCTTCCTTGCATTCGCATGATGAATACAAATAATTAGCTGCGGTGCAATCAGAACAACGTCCACCATGCCGACAATACAACTCGTCAAATTCCTTTGAGCATTTCCGATGCAAAACACTCTTGGTTAATGTAGAATCTTTCTTGGACACTGATCGGCGCTTCAAAGAACCATTCTTTCGCATTGAAGATGACAAACTGACAACGGGACATCGATTAGCCGGAGTAAAGTGGTCGGTCTCCCGATGCAAGAAAAATCTACTCGAACAACATTCATCTACTAAATCCCGACATCTATTAAGTCAAAACTTAGATTTTGTTGCAGGATGCAAATGAAAACGACCACCAATTATTATGATTGACTAATGCGGATTATGAATGATACGTATTTGACGATCTGTATATTGCGGTTGACCGTTTATTCCACCAAGATCTTTTGGCAACTACCAAAGTGCACTACTCTCTTCTCAACGATTTTTAGGAAAGTAGAGTGGTACTAGCACCTCATCAATACCCCGTTGATGTGGCTCTAAGCACAGTATCACAATTTCCGTTTTTGATTCCTCTAAGAATTTCCGTATAGTACGTAATGCTATATGCGCTTCTAAGTCCGGTGGGAAAATTCGTTGAGTAGCACTTATTGTACAAAAAGCGATTGTTTTTAAATTTAAATCTTTTGCTTTGCACAGCACGTTTCTATAGCAGGAATACACTGTATGTTCGACAGCTGTTTCGTATTTTTCACTAAATCTAGGTCTTCACCTGTTCTGCCTTCTCGTATATCGCATAGAATTTCTTCTTTCAGTCGCGAGCCGGCACGTCCAAATATACGATCAGATATACTTTTTCGTTCTGTCGACGTTTCATTTGTTGTATTCGTAATAGCATCAACTTGCAATAGCGTTATATCACGATCCCAAATAATGAAGCGATTATTGATCTCTTTCGATAATGGAAACGGACTAATCCGATGCCGTGGTCCGCTAACAATGATCGATGAGTAATCCGTTAAATATGATTTTGATGTGCTACCGATTGAACCCAAGGTTGGTAGAGAGTCCGCGTGTAACGGGAACAACCTTTGACAGCATTCGAACTATGACAATCCATCATAATTAAATTGATGAAATGCTCATCGGGAGGGCTCTCGCGGGAAAGCATGCACTTTAGAATACGGCTCGAAAGAAGAAAACAATTTTAAGATAACGAATGCATTTCATACTGAAAATATATTAATGCACTTTATGATTATTTTACTTGAAATTTCAATGGGAAGAAAAGGAACACATTTTGTTGAAGTTTTGTTAATGGGTAAGTATTTTGGGGAAAAATTGAATCTTTCAAGAGAACACCATCACTGAACTGGTAGAAATACTGTGTATCAAAGTAATCCGCGACTACAGGGGAGTTAAGCATTATCGTGTTATATGTTTGCCGGTTAGAATTGCACCGCATTTGTTTTTCTAACCATGTCACTTTCACTTGTTACAATATTTTATCAAAAGGAAGTCGGAGGCAACCACAAATTCAACTTCGAATTGATTTCACGAGTAGGGTGTCGAGATCCTTACTTAAAAATGCGGCCAAGAAAATATCGCAGTCGTTCTTCACGTCCACGCCGCGTCACCGTCCAAGTAAAACTCCACGATTCGTCCCAAACTTCTCTTTCTTTCGATTCCCGTGTACACGGTAAATCCATCAGCTACTCGCTTAGCCTAGTTAGATTGCCTTCGGTAATGTAATACCCCGTCGAGGTGCACTAAATAGCAATAAAAGTTAAATCTTATGAAGAATATAATTAAAGGGAAACGTTTAAATTTAGTGTGAAGAAAAATTAATATAAAATTACATTTAATAATAATAAGAAAGAAAACTATTTTACAAATTACGATTATGAATGGAAGTAATTAAATATTATTTCTAAATCTGCCATTAAAATTTTGGATAGGAGATAGGAAGGTTTTTCGAGCAATTTGCTAGTGTGACTGCTCGATTACTACATTGTACTCTACATTACAGTGGTGCTAATTTGACACAGGAAAATGAGTTAATCTCACACGAAAAATGTGTATTCGTTTCGCACGTGATACGCGCGTTATTTTAACGTTGTTTTACCGCGCATACAATTACATCGGGAGCAAATGGTTATTTACTCTCTTCATAAGTAGATACTTAAGAATGAAATGTTTACGTCGAAAAAACAAAAAGAATAGTTTTTGATTTAGAAAATCACATTTAGAAGGCGTATAAACAAAACCATAATCTCAAATTCCGGATTAACATGCGTACTCGTATATGCCTCAATCTTAAATCCAAAAAACCAAATTGCTTTCTCGGAAAATTAACTTTCTTCATTTTTGAAGTTTTGATTACATTATACCTTATGAAAAGTTAATATTTCTACATCCAATAGTTTATACTGAAACTCAGTATTGTAAGTATGTTTTCTTGCTCAATCACGAAAGAAATGATTTACGTAATTTTATTATGAAACTAAATTAAATTTACAAACTATAAAATTATTCCTCTCATTTCACATGTCATCACACTTACATGGCTGATGAATTTGATTTACTCATTTTCACAAATGAAACACCTTTTTTAATTATAACTTTTATACATATTTCATAAGAATATGTATTAATAGACTCATAAATGGACAATCAGAAGCCTTAATAAACACACGCGGGCACTTACAACTTTCTTTAAATCAATATTTTACAACTCCCGTGTTGTCTTCACATCCGTTCCACCTTTCGGCGTGTTGATTTAGTTACCCGTGTGAATCTGTAGGAACCAGTTTTTTTTCATAGGCGTTTAGTTCAGAACACGAATAAACCGTATTGGCAGCTGAACACGGTAGATTCGTGTTATTTTCACACTGGTTATTTTTCACCCGTACATTTTGAAACCATGTCATTTTAGCACGGTTACATGGAAGCTTGCGTTACCCGTATTAAATAAATACGGATAATTTGCAGTTTAGTCAAAACATATCCTACCGCGTTTCCCGAATACATTTATTGGCAGAACCTTTTCTGTCTTGTTACTTGGTTGAATCGAGGAATCAGCAGACTGGCGAGTGTGTTTCTCTGCCGCGATTTGCTCCACAATTCACAAAAAAACTGAAAGATTTCTCAGTCACAGCTCGTTTTCTTCTTCTTAGTTTACTCATATAAATAACGTATAAGCTTTCAGATTTATTATAAACTTACATTCCTGTCATGAATAGACTTTTATTTATGTGAATTGTATAAAAGTTTCTTAATTCATTTAGCCAAGCACCCATCCTATTATTGGGCTGATGTCAGTAAGTTGGATGCGAACTATTATTGGTTAACAATTGCTTCAAATAATAATTTTAATATGTATGCAAGAAAAATAATCTACTATAAAATATTAAAAGCTATATTCAGAGCACTCAAGTTAACTTTTCACCCAATAATGCACCTTTTTCCTAATGAACTTATTAGCACAGAATAGATAGGCAAAGCTTCGAAAGAATCTGCTCAACTGGCTTTGATATCGTTGAAGTTTCGCGATACAATGCAAAACTTTTTTGAAACGAAAACTAAACAGGCAAAGTAAGTGAATTTACTCGAAACCACGTGGTTGATTTGAGTACAATGCGAAGCTTATACTCTAGGTGTATTTATTCTGTGCTTATTAATTACGATGCACTTATAAAACACACTCTCTAAATTGCACATATAAACCCCATTACACATGCGACTATTATTATACTTCCTGATCATATATCCTTAATATTCACTTTAATTCGTCATAAGTGGATTGATTTTAAAGTTTCCCGAAGTTTCGGTTTATACACCAATTTTTCCAGGCACCGATGTTTGGTTTATACTGAATAAAATCACATAAACCAAATATTACATAAAAGCTCAATCCTTTTTAATTCTGCACAAAATTAAAATGTGATCTTATGACCAAATGCAAAATGTTGAATAGTTACACTCTACTGTCAATAAAGCTCTATCAACTGTTATCAAATAATTCAAAATAATCCAGCAAATCGAATCCCGATGCGGAGAACTGTCAACTAATATTTAGTCAGCCATTGAACCATTTCATATTATCATTTTAGTGTTTATTTTCAATCCGTTGCATGTTTAAAATCAGTGAATAAATTGAACAGGCAACTCGTTCGGTTATTTTTATTCTTTATGATTTTGAATTGGGACAATTGTGTTTTGACAATATCAAATTTTTTCAATCAACATGCTTTTGTTTTGACTTTTGATGAACACCGTGCTTGTTTGAGCAAACTATTGTGATTTTGGCTACTGCATATTTTTGTGAATACTTGGAAAATTTACAGACTGATTTAAAAATTTTATAAGTTAACGGATTGCCGTTGAAAGAGATTTTGAAGTTCACCAAATATTAAGCTCTGTTTTTACCAAATGCCGAATAAGATGTTTTTCTTTTTGTTGACCAACCTACCGAGTGGTTGCCACTATATTATTCCAAAACTGGTAACCGATGTTAATTCCTTAAAATGTCGGGTGTGTTCATTATTTGGATTAGAGTTATAATACAAGCTCAATTTGAATTTCATAAAAAAAGATTAATCGACACATTAAAGATCTTTCTCTCTTTGTAATTCGAAGGCTGGATTAAACTGTTAGAACCTTCATTATCTTTCTTACTTATTGGATACTTAACATTTATTTTCACAAACAGGTACAAAGAAAGGACGTGTTATGGAACGTCGTATCATGAAGGACTTCCAAATTGGCATTGTTGAAGGAATTGCTGAACAGGCTGGCAATGTTGATATCTTCTCCACAATAGCAAACGTTGTCGGACGCAAAGATCGTGAAAAGAAGAACTGGAACCAACTTGTCCGTGAAAATACAGTTAGTCGTGATCCAATTGGTTCGACTAAGTCATCTTTGATTCGGCGCAGTCAGCGGAGTTTGCGTCGTAGAATTATTGAAGATGCCAATGCTGGTCTGAGAATTGACACCGACAAGTTAGTTGGTAAGAAAACAGAACTGGTTTCTTAGATAGAATCACTTTCAAATATCGATTTAATTATGTGTATTCACCTTCAACAGAATTCAATCCAAAACTCAGTGAGGTCACTCAATCGACACGTATTGCCTATGTGAAATTCATGACCAAGGCACCAACCAAGAGAGAACGGCTCGAAGGTATCAGCGAAAAAATGACTCCTGAAGTAAGCATTTGTGTTTCATTTGAAGTTCTTTGTTAAACCTTAATGTTTTTCTCTCTTCAAGGAAATATCTGCCAGTACAAGCAAAGCTGCTGCGAAGAAATCATTACGAAAAGTTGCCAAAACCACTTCACAGGATACTCCATCAGATCCACTCAAGTCTTCACTAAAAAAATCAGAAGCAGGTGATAAGAAAGGAGCAAAAGATACAAAGAAACCCGCTAAGCCCGAAGAAGGGAAGCCATCTCAAAGTGCAGAAGCCAAATCGAAAGCAGATAGCGCATCAAAACCCGGTGCTCCACAATCTAAATCTACCGCACCACAACCAAAACCCAGCGGTCCACCATCTAAACCAGAAGCTGCCAAGCCACAGTCGCCCGATGCAGCAAAACCACAGCAACCGGGAGCTCCAAAAGCTACAGCTCCAGCAAAGCCCGATAAACCTGGAGCACCTGCTCCTGCGGCTCCAGCTGCCCCAGTCGCACCAGCTGCTCCCGGGGCTAAAACTGCTGCTCCTCAACCCAAACCAGCTGACACAAAACCAGCCACAGTACCAACTACCACTGCAGCTGGCGGATCAGGAACTGGGGATAACAAGGGTGCAGCAGGTGGCAAGGATCAAAAAACGGACCAGAAATCTACTGCAGGTAGTACATCAAAGCCCGATGACAAGAAGACTGACGACAAAAAGCCAGCAGCAGGTGGTGCAGCAGGAGGAGCAGCTGCAAAACCTGGAGCTGGGGGACCCGCCAAACCAGATGACAAAAAACCTCCTCCAAGCAAACCCAGCGGAGGTGTTGGTCAAAGCGCAGCAGCAGCCGGAGGTGATCGCGGTCGATCAACAGTAACTGGACGAATGATATCTGGCTGGCTGTAAATTTTAAGTGCGATGATTTAAATCAGGCTGAACTGAACTTTATTTTGTTTTAATTAGAAAATGTATATGCCATACACGAACTGTGAAATAAACACGAGTCTTAAGTAGAATTATATGATTCATATTTTGATTGCTTTCAACACTATTACTGAGAGGTCAAACATAAGATAGTGCTTACATTTGTCGTGGAAGGGAATTCGTGTTTGGTTTCTAGGGAGTGTTTTGTAACGCTAGAATTTTTTCAAAGGCTTTAAGTCGCAATGAAATGTTGACTTTTAAATTTTTCCATACTTTCAACATCCAGCCAATGTCATCATGGTGGAATAACAATATCTCACAAAAATATTAAAATCAACGTATTTACACCGAGCTTTTTGTTTCTACCCTTGCATTAACAAAAAAGTGTGTTTGGTGGACAGAGGTTCTCAAATTTTAAAATCGCAGTTAATGGAAGATAAGAACAAAATCTAGATATTTACGTACGACTATCTCAGATCCTTAGTTGAGTTGTTCGGTTGTTTCCTTTTCTATAGTGAAATTTATATTCGGGTGTATTTCATTCATACAGGTAAGTAGTTCGTCTTGTTTTTTTTCTTGTGAGTCAACGATAAAACAGTCATCCACATAACGTCTGTAAAATATCACATTGAATTTTTTTGACAATTTTCAGTATAAAGACTTCTTCCAAAGGTTGTAAGAATATTTTGGACATTATTGGGGACATAGAATGTTTCAATCTCATAAAGGACACAATCAAACAGAACTATTTTAGCTTCAATTATAACACATAAATTGCCAGGCACAATTTACGTATGTAACGTCCAACACCCTCAGTAATGTCAGGAATATTCCTTTTATCAGAAATTCAATGTAATATTTTACAGCCGATATTATGATGACAGCTTCGCCGTTATTGACACACAAGAAAATAACAAGACGAATTAAAGGGTGATTCATTATGAAGTTCATTTTTCAATAGGTTTTTTTGACAGATCATGCGTGACTCCTGTCAAACTGTGAAGAAATTTTTATTCAGTATTGTTTGAAAAATCATCATGGAAAGACTTGTACGGCAAAAACGTACCCAAATTGTTCAGCTACATTACGAAAATCGGCGTTCTGTGAGAAATTCGTGCTCTTAGAGCAACTTATGGTGTAAATTATCGACCTACCGAAACCGCTATAGCCAATACCATCTGCGAATTTGAAACCCAGCATACGTTATTCGATACTACTCGACCAATTAGACCACATCCAGGACATAGTGAAGAGAATATAGCGGCTGTAGCTGAGAGTGTGGCTGAAAACCGTGACGAATAGAATGCGTCGTCCAAAATTGGACTCTCAGGATGGTCCATTTACGGCGTAGTTGCTGTCAACATTTAAATAGGATAACGTTTAGAAATTAAATTTATTGAAAATAAATTTTTACTATAAACTTCAATTTTATGCCTTTTATTTTAGAACCAAACCACATAATTAACTACACTTATCTATATGAATCAAATACACCGAAACATTAATTCCACTATAGAAAGAAAACAACAACAGAAACAACAGAAACTAGCAGCATACAGATCAATGGTGCAGAGACTCAACTCCATCCTCATGATTCCTACTAACTATTCCAACAAACTAAAAAACATTTACATAAACAACATAATATTGACAAACATATTACGCATTACATATAAAACCAGGAACACAAACCGACTGAAATCCATAAGAATGACCAACAGTGGATTTTGCTAACATAAGTAGGCAAGGAGACATACAAACTATCAAACTTCCTTAGGAAATATAAACTGCAAACTACAAACTGCATTTAAAACTGATAACAACATAGGCAACAAACTGAAACCAAAATTGGATAATACATCAATGTACGAGAACAGCAGCATATACAAACCGACATACAAGGACTGCGACATGATGTGTACCGGAAGGACAACACGGAAACTAACGACAAGATACAAAGAGCATTTACGATCTTTCTTGTTGTTCTTGCTGTTACGCGATACACCTAGAAAACCACGCACACGAGCTTGTCGCGATGACAAACTCGATGGCATCGCAACACAAACAAAGCAAAGAGCCAAAACTTGACATCCTAGAAAGACTTGAAATTTATAAACATAGAAGAATAGATGGTAGCAGTATCCATGAATAGCTTATTACAACTTTTGACGCAATTTTCTCAGTACTAGACCACACTCTCTGACAAAAACAGAAGTGAGACAAACCAGAACAAACCGACATCCAGCAACCCAAAAAATAAAACCGAATATCCCTCTTCTTCTTCTTCTTAGCACTACAGCCCTTCTCGGGCCTTCGCTTCCTGCAAATAGTGCTTCCAACTATCTCGGTCCGTTGACCACGTCCTCCAATTTCGAAATCGTCGACAGCGTCAGACCAGCATTTCCTCGGTTTCCCCACTGGTCTCCAGCCTTCAGTTCTCCCAACGAATACTTTTTTGAGTATCCGTTGTTCGTCCATATGATTCATGTGTCCAGCCCATTGCAGCTTCCGTTGAGACCTCCGGTTCGTCAAACATTTCATACAGCTCATGGTTGTATGGAATTCACCATTGGTCCCCGTCAAACTTCACTCCGATTATTCGCACAGGACCCGTCCCTCAAAGGCGTTCAATATATTTGCGGATGCTTGGGTTAGAGTCCATGTTTCACACCCATAGCATAACACAGGTCTTATCACAGATTTGTATACTTGGAGCTTTGTTTTCCTGTGTATGCAGCTGGCCTTCAAGATCGTCAACACTAAATAAAATATTTTATTTGCAAGCTTTATTCTTCGGCGTATTTCGTCTCTTTCATTGCCGTTTTCGTTATTTTGGCACCTAAGTACACAAATTCGCTAACATTTTCGATATTGTATTCGCCAAGTGTAATATTTTGTGTACTTGAGGTATTTTTCCTCGACTGCGTCATGAGCTTTATTTTATTTTCATTGATTTGTAGCCCTATTAGTTTTGCTTCGCTGTCGAGTTTCTGGAAGAGTTCTTTGGCAGTTGTTAGTGACCGTGCCAAAATGTTGACATTGTTCGCATAGGCTCGACTTGAATATGTAGCTCGCTTATCAACAGGTAGCTTCCGTATGACGAACTCCAGAGCCAAATCGAATAGCAATGGGGCTATCCCATCTCCTTGCTTTAGTGCGATATTTGTGTCAAAGGCATCGGTGTGTTGGTTATTGAGGTTGTCCACGTCTTTGTCATTTTGGTAAGACGGATTAATTTGGCTGGAATGCAAAATCAGCGCATTATTTGGTACAGTACGTTACGATCAATACTGTCGTATGCTTGCTTAAAGTCAACGAAAATTTGGTGAACGTCTATGTTGAACTCCCAGCACTTTTCAAGTACCTGCTTGACTATAAGCAATCGGTCTATCGTCGATCTGCCTGCTCTAAAACCACCTTGATACTCCCCAATAACACTATTGGTGTATGATCTGATTTTATTTTCTAAGATCTTTGAAAATATTTTCTACGCCGTACAAAGTAGTGCTATGCCTCTATAATTTTCGCACTGTAGCTTGTCACCTTTTTTGTGGATAGGGAATATAATTGATTGGCTCCACTCTTTCGGCAAATGTTTTTGTTGCCAAATGTGCTGGATGACTTTGTGAATAGCTGGAATCTCATCGATGCCCGGTGCTGTATTACTCTTTTGGGCTTTGATGGTGGAACAAACTTCATCCAGAGTTGGTGGGGCCAATGAACACTCTCTGCAGATATCTATAGGTTCCGATGCTTTGGAGCTGTGCAGAGGATTAAGGAGATTATTGAAATATGATGCCCATCTTCCTTTAATCTTCGTTTCATCAGCGATGCTTTTGCCGATGTCATCACGACAGAGCGTGGTTTTGGGCTGATGACCCCGTTTCAGGCTTTTCGCTAATTTGTACGCTTGTCTTGTGTTGTTGCTCGCTAAACTTACATCTATACATCTCAGTTGGTCATCTTAGTATTTTCTTTTCTTAATCCTAACTATCTTATTCGCTGCTCCCCGGAGATTTTCATAGTGTTCTCTCTTCGTCCTAGGTTTCCTACCTACGTTATCTTTGTACGCCTGATTCTTTTTATCTAACGCATTCTGGCACTCATCATCAAACCAATCATTTGAGATAGGAATAGGAATTCTCACTATCAAAAGGAAGAAAAATCTTTACTCATAAGTTATAACCGGTACAATTATACATTTAATTATTGAAAGATCACCTTTTAAACTATTGTGGTCATCGCGTAATTTGACGTAAGAAAAATTGTTAGTGTAATTTATTAGAACCAATGTTTTCAAGGTTTCAGGCACTCATACCCCCCAAACAACGAACACTTGTCGAAGAAGTGGGTAAGTACACTTTTTTCTTGCTTAGTTAACGAATATAAATTAAAAACAATAAAATTATGGAGAGATGTGATAAACAGAAATGAGCAAAGTAAAAGTAACAGTATCATTGTACTATACTAAAGAACATGTTTATTTCATAGTTTTAAGCACAAGGCAGAATTGTGGGGAGATTTATTTCTACTATTTACCTATTTGAATAGATTGGCCAAAAGCCTTCAGAGCACATTACGATGAGGGCTGGAGATACGAGATTTTAAATAGAACTTCAGAAAATTTGTAAAGTGAAATTGTAATAATTTTTTTTCTACTTGAAAAAAGCATAAAAAAGAATAAAAATGTTTAGATAAAACTTGAAGATTCAGTCTTTCATCGGCACTCCAAACAGATATGCGACCAGCCACGTTGACTGCTCCCTCCGCTCATAAGCTAGCCATCGGGAGAGCTCTCCCCCTTTTTTCTTTGTTACAAGCGCTCTCACTGAGATGCTTGACCTTCAACACCCGATAAAGGCCAAGATATAACTTTCTTTTCTGATTTTCGATCCGTTTGGGAGAGGTGGATGGGGCACCACCACCACTCCTATTTGTTGCCCGTGACCGTCCTTGGCAAGAACGAAATCGCCTTACGTCTCGCCCACGGTTAAACAGTTAATTGTCGTCGCGTTTCTTCGTAATATATTTCGATTGTCAATCGGTTTGGTTTCGACTCTGGTCACCCTTTAATTTGTAAGTGTGAAAATATTTTGTAACGGGCCCTTTTCCTGTGGGAAACGAACGACACCGCAAAGCTAGCCCCGGACAAGGCCTTTTCCAGCGTAGCACTAATTCTGCTCGATGAGATAGAAGAGCACCGCTGCTGTCCTGTATTGACATTTTCAACCACCCATAAACACTACAGACTACGCTACAACAATGAGTTATATGATGCTGCACCTTTGTCTTGTGTAATGTTACGTAAATTGCAATGGGAGGGCCATGTGAAAAAAATGAATGAAAACCGGCTACTCAAAAGATTACTGAAGGGTAGAGCACCAAGGAGACGTCCAGCAAGATGACCAAGGTCTCAATGAGAAAACACCATCGAAACTGCTAGCAGATCTTTCTTGGGAGTGAACAACTGGTGGACAAGGTCACGGCACCGTAATGATTGGAAAAGATTTATCCTTAAGAGCAAGGCCCGGCTTGATTTGTCGCACCATAGATGATGAAATAAAGTATTGTTGCTTTAGGCTAGAAGATGCAAATATTTCTGCTCGACACTTAGCAACCTGCACAACGATTCCCAGAAAATTTCATTTGCGAGGGGAATGCAAATAAAACTATTGCTTAGCTTGAACGAGAAACATTCATCCTAGGATGTACCTCATCTCCTTTTTCTTAGCTTCTTTGCTTAGCGGCAAATCGAGCATCCTGTGGATCATGGCCCTGTATGGAGAACGAATGATAGCTTCCGTTTTTTCTAGATACAGTATTAAGGAGAACCCAGACAAATATAACTTTCAATGTATACCGGAAAGCAACTCACACATAGAGAACGATTCCAAACACATCAAATCATTCGCAGCAAATCAAGGCTTCTCCATACAGAGCCATGATCCACAGGATGCTCGATTTGCCGCTAAGCAAAAAAGCTAAGGAAAGGAGATGAGGTACATTGTTGAGACAGTGTCTGCTAAACGGCTTCAAGGGCTCGACAATTAGGAGAATGGCACAGAAGATCCAGATAACTAGACAGCAACAGGGGGCGATCAACATTATCAAATGCGAATACCGAAAGAACGTACTGGAAGGCTTTAACTTATCACGGAGGCATCAGCAATCGGATCAAGAGGCGAATAATTCAGCGCAATTCTATACGGTTAATCGAATTAAGCAGCAAGAACCAACTCAAAACCAAAGAAAAACAAACGCGAACCACACGAAAAATCTGCTATCTAACGCATCGAATGTCCCACTTGTGAAGAAGTGTACATATGTCAAACGAGGAGACTCATCGGCATGCGAGTCAAGGAGCATCTAAGCGAAGCAGCAGCAACAAGAAAGAAAGGACTTCGAATTATACTCGTAAGGGATGCATCAGACTACGACTTTTTAGTAGTAGCCAGCGATTTGTAGACGCAAATGTGTACACACTACGACAAGATTTGCAAAGGAAGTTCAGGCATGCGCAGAACTAATATGCTCATTTGAAGGTATGTTTTTGCCAGGAACACATGCGCCAACTCATTTGTGCGCTATGGAAGAAACTTCCGTGCACGTCAGCGTCAAATGTCCAAATGATGTGCGCCTGCGCGAGTTTCACAAAAACTACCTACTGAACTGGTTTTAGGAGAAATCGCAAATTCCTGCGACTGCCGACCTGGACAAAATTGTCGAAAATCGCAGTGTGCGGGCTCCCATTTAACCATGTGTAACTTGCGACAGAGGTGCGGCTAAATAGTCGTAGTCTGATGCATCCCTAAGTCGGCGATAGCAGAATATATCACGAAGTCATCAAGGAAGCTAAAGACATACGTGAATTGGATGTGATGGAAAGCCTGGCGATTACCCGGGAAAGGAAAAAGTTGATGAATCAGGATGACGGAAACTGCAGATCATGGCTATTTAAATTAATTAAATAATAATATCTTTTCTGAATTTTGTAAAAACAATATTTTTATAACTACCCTTTTGTAATTTACCTTTCCTACCTTTTATTAGCTTAAGCAAATTTCCCTAATTATCTTTTAATGATCTAAAGTAAATTTCCTTAAACATAGCTAGTATATAAGCAGGAATTTATGTGAAAATAAATTAATCGCTGAAGAGGACCGAACGATTACGGTCGAAAATCGATTTCGAGAAGAAAAATAAAAAATAAAATACACAAAATTAAAAGGAAGCTGTTTTTTTCTATTTTCAGTTGGAGTATTTTGTGAAGGCAAAAATGAATTCGATTATAAATATTGATGATATGCTATTAATAATGAAATCTACTTATTTTGCGAAAGAATCCTATGTGAAAATTAATTTTCACAAATGAAAATGGAGTGTGAGTGATAACGGCACCTACTTGCAATCGAGTTAATTTCAAATTACGTCGAAAGTTTTCGTTAGAAATTCATACAACAAATGACATATGAGCCTATTTCTTAATACTTTTCTCCTTGTTGTGTATTTCAAAGCATATAAAAAATCAAAATCTTCATTTATGAATTCACACACCACAGAAGAAAAAACATGCATAAAAACGGATATACGAAGAAAAAACACAAGAAAACCAAAAAAGACTCACCGGCATCCTCACGAGCCCTCGCTGATGATGTGGTGATGCATGGTAGAGAAATCCAACAAGTTCGTACCGTGTGATTAAATATTATAATAAATATTTTTATAAATTGCCTAAGAAAACTCCGCGAACTAACGTTACTTGCTGTGAAAACTGGATTCTGTTAATTCTAAACCCTGAAGACAAAGATATTACAGAACTAAATACTTCCCAGTTGATACAAACACTGAACATGTTTGTATATCAATATTGAGTGTGATATTTCACGTCTAGTTCCGATCGCGTCTACCTATTCATATTATTTTCCGAATCCGTTCGCTGGTCTAAAAGTAAACTCCACGAACTAATGTTACTTCCTGTGCAACTTTTAAGACCACATTGACACTCCTAGTCAAGGTGTCACACCAGAACGATCCTCCCGCCCTCGCTGCTTGGCGATTTGAAGCGGACTCCCCGATCCATCCAAATCTTTCATAATTTCCCTGTGTCGTTACTGCACATCGAATCCAGCTGCTCACTCAGCCAATGCAATATACGGATGGGATGCACTAAATCAGTGTTCTCATGTCCGAAATTTTAATTTTCAGATTTGAATTTTTAAAAATTAACAGAAGTAATGAAAAATGAACAAGATTTTAAATAATAATAAAAAGTTAAATATCATAAAGAATATAATTAAAAGGAAACGTTTAAATTTAAAATAGAAAAATTATATAAAATTTACATTTAATAACAATAATATAAAAATATTTTGTAATTTATAACTATGAATAGAAGCAATGGAATCTGCAATTACAATTTCGGATAAGTGTTAGGAAGGTTTTCGAGCAGTTTGCTTGTGTAACTGCTCGATTACTACTATGATTGTATCGAATTCGCCATTCATCCCCGTCTAGCTTCGCTCCGATTATTCGCCTCAGGACCCGTCACTCAAAGGCGTTCAATATATTTGCAGATGCTTGGGTTAGAGTCCACGTTTCACACCCATAACATAACACAGGTCTTATCACAGATTTGTTTACTTGAAGCTTTGTTTTCTTGTATATGTAGCTGGTCTTCAAGATCGTCAAAAGTGAATAAAATATCTTATAGCTCACTTTTTCGATACTGTATTCGCCAAGTATGGTATTTTATGTATTTGAGGTATTTTTCATCGACTGCGTCATGAGCTTTGTTTTATTTTCATTGCTTTCTGGCCCTACTAGCTTTTCTTCGTAGTTGTTAATGACCGTGACAAATTTTGATGTCGTCCGCATAGGCTACCGCTTGGGTTGACTTGTATAGTAATGCACCTCATGTATCGACAGGTAGCTTCCTTATGACGTATTCCAGAGCCAAATTGAATAGCAATGGGGCCAAATTGAATAGCAATGGGGCCATCCCCCTGCTTTAGTCCGATATTTGTGTCACACATAGTGTTAAGAAAGAAGTCAGTCAATAAACTGAACTCATTAAGATCGGTCATCTTTTAATTAACGGGCGAACACTACATGGTGGCAGCGGTGTCGGAAAGTAGAGAAAAGAAAAATTAGGTCGTTCGCTGAATATTTAAATCAATAAAATGGTAAACGATTCGGAACAACAACTTTACTGTTCAAGCGCCGGAACATTTTACATTTAACCCTTCGGATTGGCCACGTTGGAAACGGCGGTTTGATCGTTTTAGAATTGCATCCGGGCTAAACAAAAGAAATGAACAGGAGCAGGTTAACACCTTAGTCTACCTAATGGGTGATTAGGCAGATGATATATTTCTGTCATTCAATCTATCTCCTCCCGACCAAAAGAAATACAATTCCGTCATAAGTAAATCCGAGAATTTTTTCGTGTTGAAACACAACGTGATTTACGAGCGGGCAAAGTTCAATTCTCGATGCCAATTAGAAGGAGAAAGTATTTAGGACTTTATAACATCATTATATTTGCTTTCTGAGAACTGTTCATACTCAAGCTTGCGTGAAGAGATGATACGGGATCGGTTGGTGGTAGATGTACGAGACAGAAGGTTGTCAGAAAGGTTGCAACTATAAGCAGACCTAACGCTTGAAAAAGCGGTACAAACGGTAAGGCAACACGAGGCAGTGAGACGGCAGCAAGTAGATTTGGCAACAATACCTTTTAGTGCAAATGCAAAAACCGTTAATAGTTTGCGTTCTCATAAACCAAAGACGTCATCATCATCACCTTCACACAACTTCAGACGAAGAGTACGAGAGACTGCAAAGACTAGAGAATGTCAATGCCCATGGTGCGGTGCGAAAGAGCAGCACAACAAACATAACTGTCCCGCTAGAGGCAAACAATGCCGTTTCTGTAAGAAGTGGAACCACTTTAGTAAGGCTTGTCAAAAGAAAATAAAAATCAACAACAACAAGATATTTCATGTCGAAGAAGAAGACGAGACACTCTTCATAGGCACGATGACAGATGAAAACAATAACGATGAACGGTGGACCGCTAAAGTAACGGTCAACGAAAAGCAAATTAATTTTATGCTAGATACGGGAACTCCGGTGGATATCTTACCACTTAAAGAATTTAAAATAAATTTCCCTGACGCGAAAATTAATAAATCGAATAAAAAATTATGTGGCCCTTCTGGTGAACGTCTCGACGTTACGGGAATAATGAACTGCGTGCTTAAATATAGAAACATATTCTGTAAATCTGAACTTTACATTGTGAACAATTTAAAACACCACTTTTGAGTTTAAAATCTTGCCAAAATTTGAAAATTATACAACGAATTAACACTTTTGATAATCCGAGAGTCGAAACAATTCAAAAATCGTTGGAGGATTACGAAATCAAATTGCAACCAAACGCGAAACCTTATGCAATTGCAACAGCTCGACGGATCCCGATTCCATTAAAGGAAAAGCTCAAGGCAAAACTTGATGAAATGCTTCAGTTGGGTGTAATCAGACGTGTAGATGAGCCAACAGATTGGTGCGCTCCGATGGTAATCGTTAACAAACCCGACGGTGATATTCGTCCTTGCGTTGACCTCGCGAAACTCAACTTAGCCATTCAACGAGGTATACACTCGATGCCAGTTGCTGACCATTCACTGGCGCAATCGGAAGGTGCAAAGTACTTCACCAAGTTAGACGCAAAGTATGGGTTTTGGCAGAAAAAGCTATCTCCAAAATCACAGCTTTTTACAACTTTTCTAACTCCATTTGGAAGATTCTGCTTCCAAAGGCTGCCTTTTGGTATTTGCACGGCCCCAGAGTTGTTCCAAAAACGAATGCAGTTGATTTTCGAAGGCCTTAATGGAGTCATCTGCCAAATGGATGACATATTGGTGAAAGGGAAGGACATACAACAGCATGATCTAAATTTGCGTGCTGTACTTAAAAAGCTAGAAGAGAATAGAGTAACCTTAAATAAATCTAAGTGTCAGATAGGTATCAAATCCATTACATTTTTGGGACACAAAATTGACGAGGAGGTTATACACCCTCGCCCATCAAAAATCAAGGCAATTGATGAATTTCCCCATCCGCAAAATATAAGGGAACTGCGCCAGTTTCTGGGATTAGTAAATTACCTGGGTAAGTTCGTTCCAAATCTCTCTTCAGTCAGCTATCCCCTTAATGAGCTTTTAAAATCCCAGGCTGATTTTCTTTGGACGCCAGTTCAGGAGGAGGCTTTCTTAAAACTGAAACGAGCACTAATAACGGCTCCGGTATTGAAGACATACGATCCTACACATAGAACCCTTGTGTCGTCTGATGCATCTTCTTTCGGATTGGGAGCGGTGCTCCTTCAGACAGATGTGGACGGTATCCGGAAGCCCGTAGCATACGCTTCGCGAACGATGTCTGACAGCGAAAAGAAGTATGCGCAGATAGACAAGGAAGCTTTAGGCATCAAATGGGCATGTGAAAAATTCCGGGACTACATCGTTGGCATCCATTTTACAATTGAGACGGATCACAAGCCGTTGATTCCAATTTTTACTACGAAAAACCTCGTTGACTTGACGTTGAGGATCCAAAGATTCCGTATGAAAATGACGGGTCTTACTTTTAGCATGATCTATATTCCTGGAAAATATATTATAGCAACTGATACGCTATCTCTCCATCCTATCCAAAGAACAGGACCGGACGATGACGATAAAATCGAAACATTCATCAACAGCATTCTCGAAGAGCTACCAGCATCAACCGACAAACTAAACACTATTCGGAAAGCCCAGCAAGATGATCCCATCATCAGAGAAGTAAAGGAGTATTGCCAAGACGGATGGCCACATCGTTCAAAACTATCACAAGAAGCAAAGTCATTCTATAACGATCGCCAATATCTTTCAATTAATGGCCAATTTTTGATGCACGGTAAGAGACTTGTCATCCCAACGGCCTTACAACACGGGATGTTAGAAACGATGCATACCGGGCACTTGGGAATTGTAAAGTGCAAAAGCAGGATGCGCCAGTCTGTCTGGTGGCCTGGCTCGTCAAAACAGATGGAAGAATATATTCGGCGGTGTATTACCTGTATACAGTTTTTAGTTCCAAGACATGATACGCTCATCAATTCTGAAATGCCAGAGCGCCCTTGGCACACCATAGCAATGGACCTCTGCGTATGTCATGGTAAGACGTTTCTTGTTATAAGTGACTACTTTTCCAGGTTCCCGGAGAAAGTACATTTGGAATCACAGACTACCAGATGCGTCATCACACACTTAAAATTGATTTTTGCGAGATTTGGCATTCCGGAAATTGTTAGAACTGATAACAGGCCCCAGTTTGCAACGGTCCACACATCAAAGTTTCGACAATTTGCACACGCCTGGGGATTTTAGCACATTACATGCAGCCCTCGTTTCCCTCAAAGCAATGGATTCATTTAGTCGGCGATTAAAATTGTTAAAACGCTTTTAAAGAAAAATTAAGAAAATCCAGAATTAGCGCTATTGGAGTACCGAGCCACACCACTTAATAACGGTTACAGTCCAGCAGAACTTTTAATGGGTCGGAAAATTCTATCAACCATCTCGATGACGAGTGAACGATATGAGCCAAATTCTCTCAATATGGACAAAATAACAATGGCTGAGGAACAACGAAGACAACAACAAACAAATAACTACGATAGACGCCATGGTGTATGCAGCGGAAGAAACTTTAAAATCGGTGACGTTGTCTGGATTAGAGACATACATCAGTGGGTGTTTCATCTTAACAACGCCTACAGGAAGAACGTGCCATATATTCCCGAAGAAGTAACTGAAGGAGAGCTCGAAGCTTCAAGTTCAAAACCTTCGAAGGGGGTGAATCAAAAATGATCCCAACAACGTGTCAACCTAAAACATCTACAGGCCACTACACGACAAGGTCAGGAAGAATATCAAGACAACCCGACCGTTTGACTTACTAATCAAAAATTACTTATGAATTAATATGTAGCTATGTAATTGTTTCAAACCAAAATATAATATTATTTTCATCTTTTTATATACATACCATGAATACATTATAACTCTATATTGATCTTTATATTATGAGGAAAGAAAATAAATGAATTAAAGTTATGTTAACATTAATAATTTACGGGGGAGATGTGGAGTATCGTTCTGTCCCGCTCTATCCCATAGTATATACATACACATTATTCGTAATGTAAGACATAGTGTTAAGAAAGAAGTCAGTCAATAAACTAAACTCATTAAGATCGGTCGGCTTTTAATGAACGTGCGAACACTACAGGCGTGAGTTGGTTATTGATGCAGACTTGGGAGGTTGTCGACATCATTGTCATTTTGGTAAGACGGACTAATTTGGCTGGGATGCCAAAGCAAAGCATTATGGGGTGCAGTACAGTACATTCAACGAAAATTTGGTGTACGTGTATGTTGAGCCCCCAGAATTTTTCATGTACCTGCTTGACAGTGAACAATTGGTCTGTTATCGATCTACCTGCTCTAAAACCACTTTGATAGTCCCCAATTATACTGTGGGCATTTGGTCCGATTTTATTTTCTAAGATCATTTACATTATAACTCATCTTAAGATATGCCAAAGTACAAATAAGCATTGACTTTAACACTCATCTTAAGATGAGCAATGAAATACAGATAAGCATTCAAACCGACATTAATCTTAAATTATATATAAGTACTCAATTAACAGACATTGTTCAATATTTCGTTTTTTTCCATTAAGTAAAACATTAGTCACGGTTTAAGATTATGGTGTTTCATTTTTCGAAACATTAAAATAACCATAACATTTTTGGCTTACACTGAGTTGGCATACAACTTTTGCGCTAAAAATCAATTTGCAGTGTAAAAAATTAGCATACACGTTAACAAATTATATCTGTTAATCTTCAGTACTAATTAACATCTCAACTTTTTACATGCTTCCCATTTAAAGCTCTTTTGACTCGCGACAGACTAACCCGCCAGGTTTAAATTTCAGTAGAGTTTTGTAAGTGCAAGGCCCAACAAGTTGACTGAAATTTTCTCATTTTACTTAAAAATTGTTTTTTCGTTTACTCGCACAAACACATTTTATAAATTTCACCTACTTTCTTCGTCACATAAATACCTAACATAAAGCCATTATTAGCACGAAAATAGATGAGATTATCCTAGAAAATATTCAGTCTGCAACTCACCATCAGCTCTTAAGCAAACAGCGTTCACATAACAGTGCATAAATATCATCTATCACTCGGTCCACCTCTGTGTAATCAACACAAGGTGTCAACGGTTCTTTAATGCTTCTCTCTTTGCGCAATATTTTTGACTTTTATACGATCTCGAAACTCCACTTCCAAATGAGATTTGTCCTCGAACTGAATCTTCCTTTCGATGACAACGTATCGAATCTGGGATCCTGAATCCGATTCGGCCATTTAGCATTAATTTAGCACGTCCGCCGAATTAGTGCTGCGAAAAGTTCGTCACGTTTCCCGCATAGCTAACCGAACAGCAGCAAAAGTTTAATCGCACTTTCATATTGTTGCATGTTTATATGTATTGAGCTGACCTCTTACGTGTGAAACTTCCTTGCCAGTAGTGTAGCACAACTGGTTGTACGCGTGACTAAGAAAAGATTCAAAAAGATCCTAGTCTCCTTAAAGCAACTGGGTTGGAGTTGTGTTTCATTAATAAAATTATATTAGTTGTCTTCTATCTGCATAATACATACGAGTATGTAATTATACATACTCGTATGTTTAATATAATTTAAATTACTAAATAGTTGTCAATATGCGACAAGAGAGTTTCAAGTGCAAACTTGAAATTATTCTCCACGTTGAAATTCCAAAAAGCCATGGCAAATCAACGTAAATTATGCCAATATCTATGCTATTGGCAAAATTTAGTCTCAACTCTTTCTAAGGTTGCTAAAGGGTCATTCCTGGGGCAACAATCCAAATAAAGATGAAAATTGTTTGAAGCCCCTACTACAACACATGCCAAAGACGTAGGACGTTTTGAGAACGACAAACAGGGCTTAATGTTTACACATAAACAACCTCCAAATAATACTCGAAACATTATTCATTCCACACAACATCTGTGAGCTTTTCCTCACCTAAAACTCCACCATCACCGAATACAAGTATAATTGTTTCCTGCCTACTTGTATCCTTTACATATCCATCAAATAGCGATGCTTTCGAACAAACCATTTTGGACCACTCGCAGGCATTCACCCTGCATCCTGTTTGAGGCACTTTCAATCCTTAAATTAAATTTAACAAGACAACTGCTATGGCGATGAAGCTTGCATAGTTTAATGGAGCCCGTTTGAACTTCATTTTAGGAGAGCATAATTATTTCAAGCTTCAAAGTAAAAGTGGAATAATAACGTATATTACTGATGCGCATATTTATAATCGACTTCCATAGGACAAGTGATCAGATTCTTTTGATAATCTTTTGGTATTTTCATTGACGTCCGAGCATCACGTTTAAGCGAGGTGGGTAAAAAGCATGGTTTTACCAAACTATTCAAACTATTATGAAAAACATGGAGCAACGTCAAAGGTCATTTACCGTTAAGAAGAGTTTGTTTCCAGATTTAGGTTGATCTAAGCAAAAGCTTCTTAAGTGAATCAGGCCTATGAACAGGGAATGGGCTTATCCAAATACTACCCAACATTGCTCCGAAACTCATTATCAAAACGCCATCGGCACGGACTCCTTGCACACTACTTTTCAAGTTCACATTACATTGCAGCCAGATCAATTTCAAATGCCAAGCAAACCTTCATTCTTTCTTCAGAAAAAGCAAAAAATTATCCGTAAACCAAACTCATTAAAAAAACAAAGAAGATAGTCCAGTCTGACTAAAATTTACCTCAGAAGACTACAACCTTGAATGTATTTCTTTGCGGAATTCTCGAGTTACGTTAATACCCGCTTTCCATCGACCCCTATATTGTTCTTTGGTGATTCAATTTGTCTTCTATTTTTTTGGATGGCTTGTATCTCTACGTACTTTCAGGTGGTAGTGTGTCGTTTGCTCTTTCTTCTTTTATTTCCCCTCTGTTCTTGCATCCAGTTCAACACTATTCCTAATTATAATAACAAAGTACTTGACCTTATTCTTTCCAATTTGCCAGCATCTTCTCTGGCTGCATCTGTGGCGCTTTCATCCTTTGTCAACCCAGATCCCCAGCATCCACCAATCTCCATTGAGCTTGCTATCATATCTTCTCGCTCTCGACGAATTCCTCGCGTTCCTGCTTTAATTTTTTAAAAGATGATTTAAAGAGAATGGGAGCTAGAATTAGTGTCGTAAATTGGTATTCTTCCTTCAGCAACCTCCACATTGAAGATTATATTGATAAGCTTTATCTGTATCTCTCGTCCTTAAGCTCTCAATTTACTCCTTTGTTTGCATCAAGAAAGCCTAAAGATACCACTTGGGTTATTTCAGGCATTGCCATAGCAATTAACGCAAAAGATACTTCCCGCAGAAAATTCCTATCTACTGATCTTGCAGGTTACTTGGCTAATTTCAAAGAGCGTTGTACCGCAGCCAAGAAAATTTCCTCCACTGTGCGTACATCAACTTCACTAATATCCAACCAAGCTCCTGTGTTCAGGTCGTTTTTCAAATCATTATAGGGCTCTCATCATGTCGCGGATAGTTTCTGTCTTGGTGGCGCAAAATTGTCTACTACCCAGGAATCTTGTGAACTTTTCATTTCTTTTTTTTTTCTTCTTTTTTCCGCAGGACTAAACCATCTCCTTCCTTCAACCAATCTTCTTGCTCTTTTCCTCTACTGCTATTCATACAAGTCGGTTGCATGTTGAACTGCTCTTAAATAACCTTGACAAAAGTACCGGTGGGGGTCCAATGGTATTCCAAATCTTCTCATTTTGTGTTCCTTTCTCAATTATTTATAATTTGAGTTTATACTCTTGGATTTTCCTTTGCCAGTGGAAAATTCTCCCTTTTCAAATCTAGGGACCACAATGTCGTCTAAAACTATCGTCTTATTTTCTCCTACTTTGTTTTGCTAAATTCCTTGGAAAGACAGTTCTCAATGGGTTATACCCGCTTATTTTTTCCTCCTCAGCGGACCAACAGTATAGTTTTATCAGAGGCAGATCTCCTCTCACCAACTTACATTCTTTTAATCCATCATATTGCTGCAGCCCTCGACCAGCAACAACAAATTGACGTTATTTTCATGTATTTCTCTAAAGCCTTTGATTTGGTGGATCACTCTCTCTTATTCAAGAAAATTAGAGCGCTCAAATATTCCTGTTTGTCTCTATTTGAAGCTTCTCTCCTATGTCCTGAATCGTCAATGTGTAGGCACTGCTTACTCTTACCTCTCCTCTTCTTGTCATCCCAGCTCTGAAGTTCCGTAAGGCTCAATACTTGAGCCCATACTATTCTTACATTTCGCCAGCAATCGACCTCCTGTTGCCACATACCTCTGTTTCCTTTATACCAATGACAGTAAGATTTTACGGGTTATTGACTTCTACTTAGACGTTGAACCTACTGTGCCTTAGTGACTGGAGTAAATCAAACCATCTCTCCTTAAACGTCTCCAAATACTGTTAGATGACAATCTCCTGTTAAAAAATTTCCTCTTCTCTCCACGTGTGACGGCATCATTTATTCACCCCTGAAACTTCCCACCATAAGCACTTGAATCCCGACACAGAAGCTAATACGCTAATGCATCCCCACCAATTGAGCCACGACAGATTAAGTAAAGCTAATTTGCTATTCATATCTAGTTTATCGATAAACTTGTGATATGTGGAAAGTAGTTTTAGGTAAACTTTTGCTTCGTGTTCAAAAGAGCTAGATATCACCAGTAGCACTACAACAAGTGCTCAACAACAATAGTTCTAGCAATTATTACCGATTATCTCTCGGCAGTCACAAGAGAACTCTGGTTAAGTCCTTTGGATCCGGAAGCTCGTCCAAAGATAGGCATAGGTGCCACTCGCTTGAGCCAATGAACCCCAATCAAGCCACCTTTTCTTGATTTAATAACTTTTGTCACTCTCTTGTGCGTAGGTACTTGCAACAATGCTTGCAGTCTCTTGTAGGGGACATGGATGCTGGCAAAATTACAAGGAAGCGGTCTTCCGTTTATCACAGAAATCTTCCATAAATGGGCACGGAAAACCTTCATCGTGGACGCACCTTTCACTTGTGCTGACCTGGCTAGGGATGGGTAATCGGTTCTTTTAAAAATCGGTTTGCTTTGACTGGAAAAAGCCGCCCGATTAAACCGAAGATGAAAAAACCAGAAAACCGAAGAACCGTTTTTTTACCAAAACCGCGATCCCGAGACCGGATCCTCCACCAATTTCACCCGGAGGACAGACGGACTCCTCGTTGCACGAAGCAAGTCAAGATACTCGCTGTTGGAATTTTAAAAGGGACAGACACACCCTCAGAACTTACAGCGTGCCCCAGAAATGTTTTGACTATGACTATTGAACATGGTTAAGGAATGCTTCATGTTTGGATTTCTCGCCAAGATCTGCTGGGGAACAACGTGATCCGATAAGACCACGCGCATCGAGTCCGGTCTCTTGGGAAATGGGAACCGTAGTCACTAAGCAATGCAAGGAATATGAGCAATCCAAGCAAGTCAGTGGCGCAAAATACTGGGATGAACTTTACACTGGAAGAGACGGGAGCAGAAAATAGCCCACATGTGAAGGTTGAGATCTTTGATCAGCCATTGATAGGGTCGGTGGGCTCGGTAGCAATACATACAATTTAGGTAGGAACGGCTGGGAAATGTTGAAGGCACGAGGGCTACAACTACGGGAGTTGGAACGAAAACGATGTGGATACCGGATGCATTGCAGCTGAGGCGGTAGTCTGGACACCAGTTACGGTGAAGGGGGTGACACGATGGATGGAGATCCTGGACGTGCCAACGGTCTTTCACGCATTTTTTCTAGGGGTGAATTTCCTACGCTTGTTTCAAATCGTCCTCAACCTCGAGGCAGTGGCAACGTTTGAGATACTGCAATGGAGAACCAGTTTGACTCCACAGAGTCAGGCACACCTGGAAGTCCTGGCCTCGAGGGAGTTTGACTTGATGGGAAATGGCTTAGGTTGTGCAAAGAGAGTTGAGCATGTTATTATGACTTTGCCTGAATGCATCAAGCAGCACTATATTCAAGTGTATCCGGCAGTGCAGGTGCAAATCAATAAGGAGACTGAACGAGGTGTTGTGGTTGGAAGTGGTAGAAGCTTCTGGGAGTCCCTGGTCATCACCGATCCTCTTAGTAAAAACAGAAGGATGGAAAGTACCACCTTTCTGTGGACTTCAGGAAGGTGAACCGCATTCTAGTGAGATGCCTACTTACGTTTCCTCTACGTTGGATGAATTCTGCGCAGCCCGGTTTTTCTTCTCACTGGATATTAAATCTGCTATTGGCAGATTCACATGGATGAGGATTTACAGCATTAACTGTGCCTGGGCGAGATTTTTCCCATTTTAGTCGAAAGTCTTTTGGCCTGCACAATGCTACTGCAACGTGGCAATGATTTGTGGACCACATCTTAGGCCTGGAACTGAAATCGTTAGTTTTCACCTATTTGGATGACATGATAATAGTGACTAAAGATTTCGGAAAACATCTGGAAACTTTTCAGGTCGTATTACTAGGACTGCGGGAAGCTGAACTACGGATATCGCTTAAAAAAATGAAAGTTCTGCTGCCCGTCACTGAAGTACGTGGGATACTTGTATGTCGTAGATGAAAGTGGACTTCACTTCAACCCAGAGAAAGTGGAATGTATACCATAAATCCACCGGTCTATAAATGTGAAAAAGGAACGACAATTCCGAATATTATCGTGGTATCGATGCTTTATTCCAGATGATGCCAAGTCAGCTGCGCCACTCACGAACCAACTACGAAAAAATAGGAAGTTCGAATGGATGGATCAATGAGAGTTAGAATTCACGGGTTGCAAGACGATGGTGTTAACAGCACGAATTCTAACTTGCCCGGATTTCTCCTCACCATTCAACGTCCAGACGGAAGCTTTGTATCAAAAGTTAAGTGCAATACTGAGCTAGAGCCACACAGAGGGGGAAACTGTGATCTGCTACCTTAGCCAAGGATTTTCCAAGACGGAAAAAAATTATTTCTTCACTGAAAAGGAGTCTTTGGCGGTAATTTGGGCCCTACTTGTTTCACGGTAATAACATACCATCAGTTCCTTGGGTGGTTCAATAATTTGAGGTACCCAAATGGCCGTCTACCACGTTGGGAGGTGAAGATAAAGAAAATTGGCCTTTTCTAGAGCTCTACCAGAAGCCCTTACTGTAGGGAAATTTGACCCAGTGAATATGTCAGGTATACGAGGGAAAATTGAGGAAGATCCGGATAAACTTCCAAATTGGCACATTGAAAGGGGTGCGCTTTGGCGGCACCCACGCAGACGGTGCGCGGAGTTAAACGATAATTCGTAGAAGTAAGTGAAAGAACCCCCCGAAATTTCTGTTGTTCGAAGAAAATTCAACTTGAAAATTATAACATTACTTCATAGTTTTTTTACTATAGAGCCGTTGCTAAGGATTTGTTATACTTTCAGCAAAATCGTATCTGCAAAAAATACAGTACATACTTCCTTCTTCTGCAGCTAGACATAAGTACAACTAGATTTTTTGCAATCCACGAGAATCCAAACTCTTGCGAGAAAAAATTGAGTTGAAAATTGGATTAAGCCATTAAGCCAACTTTGCATTTGTAGTAATCAGCTAACATGCGGTCAAGTTCCAAACAACTTTCAGCCTGCTTCGAAAGATTCCTTCGAAGTGATTTTATGCAAATAAATTTGATTCCACTCTTGATGACTTTTGCAATTAAACGCATGTGAAAACTTAAACAATTTTTAATGTCGCAAGTAGCGGCACCATGTTGTCAATGCTTTCTCTGGATTTGAACCCTGAAATTCACCTCGAATCCATCCTAAACGTTGAATTATTGCCGAATCTTCCACGATCCTATATATACTTTCATATATTTTGCATTGTAAAAATCAGTCTAGAGATGGTCCTATAAGATGTAGTAGAGCTATGTAAAATAGTCTTTCTACTATAGTTTGGCTCTGGCTTCAGCCAAGGTCACATAAATAAATGGACATGAAATCATAATATGAGAACTTTTTACACCAGTTATTCTAAGAAAATGTAAACAACTCCAGCAATATACGCGTCAGAAATTTATATGTTTTTGATAGAACATCCGTCTTTTCGTCAGTCCGTCATTGAGTGAGCGCTTGTAATAAAGATGGACTTGTTTGATAAAGAGGCGAAAAATTGCCAATAGTAAGAAGGATAAAAAAGTGTTAACCATTTTGCTAGCAACAAAGACAATAGTGATGACATTAAAAACGAAAGTAAGTACCTATTCTTTTAGGTAAATTTTTCAAGAGAAATTTACCTATTGCGGAGAGTACCTTATATATATATATATATATATATATATATATATATATATATATATATATATATATATATATATATATATATATATATATATATATGTATACAAATTTTCAGGAAAGGTGTATTGAGTAACTATCTCGGTTAAATTCGTGAATCAGCTATATCGGTCCCACCAAATCAAAATGGCGGCCATTTTAGGTGAAAAATCTTGATTTCTGTTCTGACCAAAGTATAGCTCCGATTTGGATTAAATTTGATACAAACGTTCACTGATGTACTATGTGATGAATCTCACAATAAAAAATCGAAAGTCGGTACTGCTGAAAAAAAATGCGGCCGCTCAAAGCTCGAAAAACTTACAAAATGTTTTGTTGTAGTTGTGACCAAAGCTTTCAACAGATGTTCACGAAATTCGGTGGTTTGATAAAAACTAGAAGTATCTAAAGAATTATGTAAAAAAAGTGGAGGTCAGGTCGCAAAAAACAAAATGGCGGCCAGTTGAAGCTCAAAACTTCGAAGGCTTCTAAAAGTCGCAATTTTGATCGGACGTATCTGAAACTTGGTTTTATGATAGGAACTACTTGGATCTAGAAACTTTAACATTTTGGTGACCAAGCATGTGCAAATTTGATAATGGCGCCGGATTAAATATGCGTTTTTTTCAGGTTTTCGTGGCCCTCTAGCGATCACATTTTCCAGCGGATATTGATGAAACTTGAGATTATACTTAGTCGTGCCATAAGTTCTGTCACACGTATATGGGCAATTTTTGTATAAATGAAAAAGAGTTTTTAACAAAGGAAAATATATTTTATTTTGGCATACTAATGGAAGTAAAATAAGCAACAAATTATTCAAAGTGGCCGCCTTTAGCCTTTACACAGCTCTTTAATCTGTTGGGCCAGTCATCGATAGCAGTACGCACTGTTTCTAGCGGAAAATTAGCTACTGCTTCTGTCAAAGATCGCTTAAGGCTCTCGATATTTGGGTGTCGTCTCGTGCACACCATGGACTCTAACTCCACCCACAGTTTGTAGTCCAGGGGATTCAAATCTCGGCTCCCAGAAGGCCATTCCGTAGCCCTTATAAACTCTGGAATATTGGTTTCCAACCACGCTTGTGTGGTTCGAGCTTTGTGGGCTGGCGCAGAATCTTGCTGGAAAACCCAATGTCGGTTGTTGAATAGCGTAGAGTTCAGCGGCTTCACACATCCCTCCAGGATGTCCGTTTGATAACTTTTCGCTGCAGTTTTTACGCCTTTTTCGCAAAAATGAAGCTCGGTGACCCCTTCGTAGCTGACATCCCACCATACCATGACTGATGCTGGATGATGTCCTCGCTGTACCCTAGTGGCAACTTCTCGGGCTTCTCTGGAGCTGTGGGCATACACCTTATCATTTTGGCGGTTGAAATGTTCCTCCACCCTAAAAATTTTTTCATCGGTAAATAAAATTTCTCGATGTTTGTTGTTGCCGTACCGCCGAAGGAGCTCTTTCGATCTGGTGCTCCTAATTTGCTTCAACTGCTCAGTCAGCAAATGTCCCGTTGATCGTCGAAAGGCACTCATCCCGAGGTCCGATTTTATGATGCGAGACATACTTTGGGTGGAGATGTTCATCTCTTGAGCCATGATTCGTTGTTTATGAAGCGGATTTCGACGAATTTGACTCTCGACCGCTCTGATGGCAGCAGAAGAACGTACATCACGCGGACGTCCAGAACGAGGTCGATCTTCAATAGTCTGGATCTTGTTATATCTCTGGATCGCACGATACACAAATCTTTGCGTTATTTTTGACGGGCACAACAACTTGACAATTTCACTCGCGGATTTTCCACACTTATGTAGTCACTGCAATTCGGTTTTCATTTTCACCCCATTCCATCTTCACACGTTAACGAACAAACTTTAAATGACCATCAACTGTCAACAACATTATGCCGTTTATAAAACTGGCCGATATTGAAATGTCACTCATAAAATAAAGGTAATGCCAATGTGAGAAATTATGTGACAGAACTTATGGCAGGACTATGTAGATCTCTGTACTAAGTTCTTGTATTTTGAAGAAAAATATTAAAATCGAATGAAAGATAAAAAGGTCGCAAATTTAAAGCCTAATATTTTAAGCTGCAATTTTTACTAAAAATTGAATACTTTTGCCCTGTCTAGAGTGAAACTCCGATTTGAACGTGATTCGGCACATTGATTGATGAGGTCCTAGCACACAAAGATTTGAAATAATCCAAAATCAAATGGATGCATTCAAAATGGCGGCCTCAAAGGTCAGAAGGTAAGCGCAATGCGCTATTTTAGTAGCAACTGAAATAATGAATATTTTTCATGGAAACGTTTTATATGACATAATTTGGAAGTATTTATAAAGCAGACAATTTTTAGGATATTGTAAAATATTTTTAACAAAATCCTGAAAAATTATAAAATCACGTCTTGTCCGTCTGTCCGTTTGTTCGTGCGTCACAACAAGTTTTCTCGCAATCTACATGAGCTAGAATGAGGAAATTAACTACGTATGTTAGGTTAAAAGTGGTGCCTTTTGAAATTTCCAGTGCAAAAAATATTTGAAGGTGTTTAAGGGGGGTCTCCCCATACAGGAGGTTGACTTAAAATTTTTTTTGTCTGTAGCCCTCTAGCAGCCAAGCTTCTCGACAGATTCCGATGAAATTTGAAATTGTAAGTTATTAAGGCAAGTTAATTTAATTTAATTTAACTATGCGAATCGGATGACAAATAAAACAGTCGAAAATTTACAGCTTAATATTTTTAGCTGCCATTTTAAATAAAAATTCAAAATGACGGCTTCTGATGGCTCAGAAAAGAATTGAAAATATATATATTAATGCCAACGCAAGTGCTGATTAAACTCTTATGGAAATCTTTTAAAATTAACTATTTAAGCTATTTAAGCCGACAAGTTTCACCTTCGTATGGTAACCACTGTAAAATGTGTAAACCGCAAATGTGAGAAGGACGAAATCTGTATTTTTATGTTTATAACAATTTATTATTTCAATATGTGATCCATATGTGAAAAACTCAATTTAATTAGCAAAATATTTGCGCCTCTATAAAGAGTCTCTAAGTACAAACGTCGGCAGATTCTTTTTATGTTAATATATACCCGTGTGGTACTATTAAAATTACAGTAAGAAGTCTAGTAGTAGGCAAGCCAAATTTTTCTTCGAAACCTTACGCTACATACGAGAAATTTACCTTTCCGGCTGGTGCTGCAAACGGGGATTTTTTTATCATTTATTTGTCATATTTTTCTGAGGAGTCGCCAATGGTCATGCCCTGACCTCTGTTATTTGGATTGGTAATCCTAACTTTTGCTCCACTCTACCTAGAAAAATCCCGCTTTAAAGCATCTTCTACCTCGGGTAATCAGTATCTATTATTTGCCTTTTCTCCACGGACATTTTTGACAGCCTCGCGGAATGCATCTTTGTTAGCGGTGTCTAGCCCAAATTTTATAAAAAGGTCACCCAGCGCAAGTTGCTTGTATGGTTTTCACCAGTTCTTGACCTCCAGGATAAATCTACACTAATCACCATGATTCAGCGACCTCGTTCGTCAGATCACCACTCCTAGCAAGAATCTTCTGTCACCTTCTATAGTGTCTGCTCATTAAGTTCTCGGTCTTCCCTCTGGACATTTACCTCGTCCTCTACCCTTGAATGTTCTTTTGGGTAGCTAGTTTTCTTCTATTCTTTCTACATGCATTACAATTTGCATAAAGTTACGTAAGTAGTCAAATAAGTAGTAATGTAGTCTCCGCTCTTTTCCTTGTTTCACTGGGCCATAGATTTTTTGGAGCACTTTGTGGACATATGAGTGTTTATATTTCCACTGTCTTTTTAGGCTCACAAGTCAGGGTTCATGTTTCACTTCCATATAATAGTGGTTTCCAAGAGAGTTGTGGACGGCGAGATGGTTTTGTGTGGGTTCGGTGCTCAGGGAACATCTTCTTTAGTGTGTACCTAACGCCGAACGAATCGATATCATCTTTCCAAGCCAAGCTTAATGCTCTGGAGGGCGCTGTCTCGAACACAGAGAGCAACGTGCTGGTTGGGGGACACTTTAACGCTAAAGCAATCGAATGGGGCATGCCTCAAAAAGACCCGCAGGGAAAACGAATCCTGGAAATCGCGGCCAGGACGGCGCTCGTCATACTTAACAGCGGAAATACGCCAACTTTCCGCCGTATTGGCTGTGAGGGAACCATACCGGACGTGACATTCGCCTCAGAGTCCTTAGTACGGAGGATACACAATTGGAAAGTATTAGAGGACAACTCACCCAGTGATCATCAGGGCATTCTGCTTGAGATCAGTGATGTTTTCTCCCGGCGCCCGTGCCGTCGGCTTTCTAATACTGGATGGAACATCGGAAGGGTGAACGTCAAATGGTTCATCGAGTTGTTTACAGCTGGTGAGCCCCTTGCATACATGATGCGGAAAAGATCAATGAGATAGTACGGGGACTTTCCCGCCCATCCCGTCCGTGTTGATGCTGCCCATGGTGAAACATCAGTCGAGTGTCCACTCTTCACACAGCCGGAATTGGAGGAGGCAGTCCTTTCATTGAAAGCGAGGAAGGCTCCAGGTCCAGATGGTGTTCCGGCTGAGGTGTTGCGGCTTTTTTATCACCATTGTCCTAGCTTGCTGCTCAGCACATTTAACACTTGCCTGCGGGACGGGGTTTTCCTGGTAGGATGGAAATCTACATACCGCCCGTTATGCATGCTAGACACGGCTGGGAAAGTGCTAGAGAAACTCATCAAGCGAAGACTCACTGACGCAATTCGTGCTGCTAGGGACCTATCTCCTCGGCAGTACGGCTTTAGAGCAGGACGTTCTACTATCGATGCGATTGCAGAGGTGGTGAGCGCAGTCCTAAAAGCAGGGACGCCAAGCGACGGATCGTTCTGTTGGCGACACTCGACGTCAGGAACGCCTTCAACTCCGCTAGATGGGTGGATATTCTGGATACGCTGGAAAACACTTTTCTTGTTCCAGTATATCTAATGCGGCTTTTCAGGGACTACCTAAAAGACCGAAGCATGCTCTATAACACGACACAGGGCCAACGAAAGATGGCGGTTACATCGGGTGTTGCCCAGGGTTCTATTCATGGTCCAGATCTGTGGAACGTATCTTACGACGACCTACTGAGACTGGAGTTGCCAGATGAGTCGCACTTGATTGGCTATGTGGATGATGGTGCGGCTCTGGTCGCTGGACGCACCGTTTAACAAGTGCAACTTAGGCTGGGTATGCTAATGTGCCGAGTGAGAGACTGGATGACTGCTCGCTCAGTTCAGTTTACTACTGGAGAAAACCGAAGTGGTCATCTTGACAAAAAAGAGAGCCCCCAGAATAAGTATGATCAGTATTGTAGACATACGAATCGAATCGAAACCAGCGGTGAAGTACCCGAGGCTACTGATCGACTCGAAGATGAGTTTCTCTGAGCAAATCAGGGCAACGGCTGTGAAGGCTGCTTCGGAAGTATCGGTGCTGAGTCGACTTATGGCCAACGTAGGGCGACCCAGCCCATCAAGAAGACACCTATTGATGAGTGCTGTAGGGTCAGTGCTACTGTACGGAGCAGAGGTATGGGGCGACGCTCTATGTAAAGAGGTCTACCCAAAACGCCTGGCACAGGTGCAAAGAAGAGGGGCGCTGAGGATTGCAGCTTCGTATCAGTCTCTGATTTGGCGATGAAAGTCATTGCACGCGTGATACCTGTCGGCCTCCTTGCTAGAGAGCGCCACTCTACTTATCTGCGTCAAAACGAGGATATGAAGGAGATGGTTGTCCGCGAAGAGAGACAGCGCTCTCTCAACGATTGGCAGCAGCCTTGGGTGAATTGCACGAAGAGAAGGTGGACTGCGTGCCTCATCCCGAATGTGAGACCGTGGCTAAATCGAAGGCATGGTGAGACTGACTTCTATCTGACCCAGCTTTTGAGCGGGCATGGGTATTTTCAGTCTTACCTGCACAAGATTGGTAAGTCACGGTCCCCCGAATGTCGATATTACCCAGGAGAGGAAGAAAATGGCTGCCACACAGACAGGACAGGCTGCAAAGGGCCCTCTACAGGGAGATAGGAGAGCTCACCCTGGATAATATAGTCGCGATGATGATCGAATCGGTTGACAAATGGAACCAGGTGGCACATTATGTCCGGGCAGTCCTAAAAGATAAAATGGACTGACAGCAGCCGGGGACGTTGGAGCTGGGGGATCGCTTGTCTGGCACTTCCTCTTCCTCTCTCCCCTCCCGCTAGAAGAGTGATCCCCCAGCTTGAAGGCGCTTCACGGCGTAACAAAATGAGACCTGGCCCGAAGTAATGTGTCAAACGGTTCCAGGCTAGGCTCTCAGGTTGACAGGGGAGGTGTTTAGTAGGTAGTCCAGTCGCCTTCTTGCGAACATGAGAGTCCCACACTCTGTGCCTAAATGAGCATTCACCTCCCTACCACAAAAAAAAACGTTATATAGCTTAAAATAAAAATATTAAAGTAAAAATAAACAAAAACGAAAAGAAAAAAAAACGATGACATTAAACAAAAAAAATGGTTGAATAAAATAGAATAGATAGTTGAATACAATAAGTTCTTCGAGAGGTCAGAGATTGGTTGAAGAATAAAGTGAATACATCTCCAAATATACATTCTAATGCATCATCACTATGCAACAACAGTTCGAAGTCACGGATACACGGGAAGATTCTTAAAGGAACTCAGGCGAAAACAGATTTCATAATACTTAATTGAACTTCTCAACATATTAGGATTCTCATACGGACTAAAGGATACGATTACCAATTGATAGCTCGTCTATACAACATTGTAAATTGGCATTCATCGTGAACACATTTCTTTGCCTTTTGCCGCAGATGAAGTTTCATATCGAAAAATCTCAATTTCACTCAGCCAGAAGAAATAATAGTAAACCTATGAATATACGATGTCGCCAGCCGTTGCTGTACCACCACCGGTTTCATAAGCCCATCACTCCGATTTGCTGTATGTGACGATAAATGTTGAATGCAAGACGACGTTTATAAATTCTCGAAAAATAGCATGTAGTTCAAGGAGACATTTGTAGTTGATGATTAACCTTATGAAGTCACCTTAAACTTCCTTCGCAACATCAATCCAGATAAAGAGCAAAATAATAAACGGTCACTGGAATTCAAGATTAACCAAGCCAAAGCAGGACCTTTTTCGCCAACGTTGACAAACGTACAAAAAGTTCACCTTTGCTTCCGCCAACAAAAGTTGACTGTCATAAGAGAAAGAATAATTCAATATCTACTCGGACTACGGTTAATAGTAATCTCCTAAATAAAAAGAAAACTTCGACTTTAGGAATAACAATTTCACAATGTGAAAAAAATTTCGAAGACCTGATAAGGTATACAAATATCGAAATCCAGATAAGAAATGATATTATTTCAAAATTTCCAGCTAACTCAAAATTTACCTTTTACATATTGGGAAATATATTGAACAGTATTATTACAAAACTTTTATCTATAAGAAAAAAAGGCCATCGTATGTAAAATTAAAGGACGAAACGGTTCGAACTTTGAAAGATTTCACTTGTTTGAAAAACAAAGAACAGAAAAGAAAATTAAATTTGCAGCCCAAGGTATTTAAGATCAGCGATGAAGATAAGCAGAAGGAAATGAAAGTTTTTACAACAAATAAGGGCATTCTACCCAAGCTACCTCCAAATACTCCAAGATCGAAAAGAATAATAGAAAGCATTGGCGATGATTCAAATATGCTATTAAATAAGCCAGGCATAATTTTGCCGTCACAAATTAGTTATGAAGATTTTCGTAACTTCACCAACGTCGAATCGTGTGCACATGAAGACATTCTACGCAAAGACCCAAAGCACCCAAACTCCCGAGTTGAAAGTTATATCAAAACAATATTATGACAATTTCTTTATACTCAGTAAAAACTGGCCATCAAGAATTAAATTTCTTGATAAAATTATAGGATCGTTGGGTGATCTCGAACGGAAAAATCATCAACTGCGTTACGGAGGTCCAATGCAGTTGAAGGTGCCGATAATTTAATGTAAAGATGAGAAAAATCAATCAACGCATATATCCTTAGTTATTCCGAATACAAGCGATTAGACTAATAATCCATCGGATCAGATAAATAAAGGAAAAAGAAAGAAAAGCATTCATTCTCCATATAATTGATTATATCTTACCAGAAATCAACGACGAAAGAAGTGCGGGCCAGTTGGTTGAGGTCCGTCCTAAGCGCTTGCTTTTCTTCCATCCTTTCTGCGCTGATTGGATTCTTGTTAATGCTTTGCAGCACTGGCGGAATAACCAGTCCGCAGTTTATATGATTCACTCTGTGAAGATTATTCCATCAAAATTCGCAGTACAAAAGGAAAAAGAAATATTGCATTTCAGATTATGAATATGATTGGAAGGGAGTAAAAGAACTTTTTAAATACTCCCCAGATGGTTTGGCAGCAAAGACCGAATCTAAATAGCGACAAGAAAATAATTTTCAAACATTTCGCCAGAATCAAAACAAAAACATACAGTGGCTCACAGCTTATTTGATGCACTTCAATAAATATTAAACAAACTGTTGTCCTTATGCAGATAAATAAAAATTTACAAATATTTTGATGCAGATTTTACAGTTAGTATAACTGAAATTCGAAGCACAAAAGAAAGTAAGAAAAAATGTTTCAAATGTCCCGTTAGCAGTAATGAAGCAAAATCATTTGCATAGGATAGCTCACAGCTTATTTCATGCAGTTAGTTCTTTGTATCCTAGCATTAAAAGTGCACGATTTTCACCGGATTTTTTTTGGATATATTGTACTTAGTGCGTTTCTTATTTTATTTTTAAAAAAGTTATTTGACCTTGATAGTTTAAAAGTGGATAAATTGTGTAATATTTAAAATGGGCCGTAGAACAACACTTGAACAGCGGGAATTAGTCATTCATCATTTTAGAAATGGTGAATCTCATCGCAAAATCAGTGAAGTTGTCAATTTAAGTTCATCAACAGTTCAGCATATAATTGAAAGGTTTACCAATGAAAAAAGGTGGGAAAACAAGGGTAGAAATGCACCAAATAAAATTTTGAATGAGTCTGATGAACGGTTGATCGTCCGGAAAATAATGCAATACCCTAAGTTATCAGCTCCTAAATTGGCGAACGAAGTGTTTACTGGAATTGGTAAAGAATGCAGTGCTGAAACCATACGTCGTGTGCTAAGAAAGCATAATTTTAATGGCCGAGTTGCACGAAAGAAGCCGTTCATCAGTATCAAAAATCGACAAAGCCGCCTGAACTTTGCTACGGAGCATATTTCAAAGGATTTGGACTTTTGGAAAACCGTGATTTTCGCTGACGAGTCCAAATTCAACATATTTGGCTCAGATGGAATGGCGTACGTTTGGAGAAAGCCACATACAGAGCTCAAAAAAGCAAATTTACATGAGACTGTTAAGCACGGCGGAGGTAGCGTAATGGTTTGGGCCTGTATGTCAGCAGCCGGAGTTGAGAAGCTAGCCTTTATTGAAGGAAACATGGACAAGATCATGTACAGTAATATGCTAAAGGAAAATCTCCTGCAAAGTGCTGACGAACTCGGAATCCGGCGTGAATTCAGATTCTACCAAGATAATGACCCTAAACATAAGTCAGAAATCGTGCAATCTTGGCTTATTTGGAATTGTCCTCATTTGATGGCTCCCCCGGCACAGTCACCCGACTTAAATGTAATTGAGAATTTATGGGCTTTTCTGGAGAAAAAAATTCGTAACCACGCAATTTACAACAAAATTGATTTAAAGAAAGCTCTTTTAGAAGAATGGAGTAAAATAACGCCAGAAATGACAGGAAAGCTGGTTGAATCTGTTCCAAATAGACTCAAAGCTGTCTTGAGCCAAAAAGGAAACCATACGAAATATTAGTGTTGAACTGGAAATCCTCTACATGGATAAATTTAAGGAAAACGTGGACTGCATCAATTAAGCTGTGACATAAAATTTTGCCTTTAATTTTGTTTTTGTTATTTAGTTATTTAAGAATCAATTGTTGAAATAAATTAAATTGTTATTTTTAAAAAAGGGCTTTTATTTAATTTATTGCAGTTTAAAATTTTTCAATACCTTTTCTAATACAGAAGTTATAGTGCTTTTAGCTTTGAAAATGTTACTGCATCAAATAAGCTTTGAGCCACTGTACATGTAATACTGATAGAATGTCCGTCGCTTTGACATTTATACCTGATGGGCGAATGTACTATATGAATGGAAATTCGGATTTCAATTGTCCGATGAACACCAGTTGAGAGAACGCTGGTGCAAGCCGCACCGCAATCGAACGTTGAATTGCCCATAAGTAAAATGAACGGCTCGCCGGTTGAAACAAAGCCGATGAAAAACCTGGATACAAAGAACGGGCATCTTGTCTTTTCTGGCGGATCGACTACGTAGGATCAAGTGCGACGTGCAACAAGGAATTTTTCCTGGAATTCATCAAGTGAAGGAAATTACAATAGCAACAGAGGGACGTACTATACCACAGCGACAGCAAAATAATTAACAAGAAGCGCGCTGGAAGGAGAACTTCACGACGCAAACTACTTCGGAGGCCCTCAAACAGGTAGACGAAAGTTAAGATTTGTATTTAAATCAAGATTTCAATTAAATAAAATTCATTTTTGACATTATGGATGGTGTTCTGTCATTTTCAAAATCGTGGTTTCAGTAGCAAGGAAAATATTGTTGCAGAAGTAAATTGCACACCTGGCTCGGGTGTGTTTGAAGAATTTAGTTTGGGTGTGATTTGGTTTTTAGTGCAGGTGTGTTTTAGGATTTTGCTTGGTGCAACTTACGTCGGGTAATCTGATACCGGCGAGATTGTGCAAAGTGGTCGCCTCGACTTAGACTAATCCTTCGCTGTTAGAGGAAAATAGTGGGTTTTATTTTTAGCTGTGTGACGGGTGTTTGGCGGTCGCGTTTCTGACTTGGTGGCTATTTTGGGACCAGGAAATAAGCAAGTGGTGCCTCCTACGACCGTCTTCGATGGCAAGCTGGGTCCGAGGTCCTTAGCTGGACGAACTCTTACGCAGAGGGTAACAGTTATACTTAACAAAGCATTAAATGCCCACATTGAGAAATATGAGTTGGTGCCTGATTGCCAATTTGGCTTTAGTGCCAGGCATGCGATGGTCAAAGTAACCTGAGACATCTGTTGGAAACTAAATGATAAAGAATGTATGGGAGAGTGTCTTAGTGATATGAAGAAAGCCTTCAATACGCTATGGATAGAGGGACTAATTTTTAAGCACTTCGAAGGCAGGTTCCCCAGACACCTTGTAGCCATGATATGCAATATGTTATATGGAATATCATTTTTTGTAACTGATGGAAATATGACGACAATGTGTGCGTTCAAGGTCTTAAATGGTCTACAACAGTCAACTGTTAATGCGCCTTTGCTCTTCTCAGTATTTATGCACAAGCTTTTGAACGGCTTTTATTTTAACGTCTCACCAACGCGATCATTGGGCCAGGTCAGACGTACTCGTAGTCATAAATGAAATTGCGACCTATTTCAACATTCAGGTTAGCTGAACCCTGTCGGAGGTCTACATGGTTCAACATCGAACCCATGCTCACTTTGTATACGATACACATTTTTTCAATGTTCATTTCATTGTCAGCCGTTGACAAGCGAACACGGGTAACAAACATGAGATATGCGTCCTAGCCTATTTCATCTTGAAACCAAGAACGCATGTTCAATCTCCCATATGAGATATTTGCTCTTGAGCTATCGATGGATGAATGATTTACTTGAGACTTCGGATTTTTTTTTGGAGGTGTGCGGCCAGGTCATTAAAAAAGCTTCAGGACTCATGCGTCCTGTTTTCTGCCCCTCGACTTTGCTTCCTCCTTGTCTAAGAAAGCTGGATTTACCTGCTTAAGGATGGCAAAAAGCTGAAGCGTATGACATCGCCCATTGGTAGCGTTTGCTAATGATCTGATCATTTATACGGCAGACCAAAAAGCTACAATAGTTCAGAAAAATCTTCAGAAAGTGTTTAATGATGTGCAGTTTTTCACTGACAATTGGTGAATGAAAGTCAATGCGCAGAAGTGCGAAACAATTTTATTTCGAACAACGCTGCAGGGAGCCAGTCAACGCCTGAAACGGTAATTGGAAAGATTTCCACATCATGGCTAGTGAGAGTAGTTCAGGACGGGTTCACACATAAATTTTGCGTTCAATACCTCGGCTTTCATCCCAACCAGTATCTGTACTATACTGAACATGTCAAAATCATGCTCAGTAAAGCACAAATAGTAGTCTTGGCCCTTCGGCGACTCTTTCATTCCAGATACATTGGTCAAAAGGTCAAAGTTATTTGTTACAATACCCCGGTTGGACCAGTTTATACTCATTTGCTAGATTCGTCGAGGCTGGTCGAGCTGGGACGGAGCAATCTAAGTACTGGTGGTTGAATGACAATGTCTAAATTATTTGGATTTATTTTCTGTTTTTGTTTTTTTTGTTACTTCGTTTTTAAGTTTCAGCTCATTATTGCTACATTTAGTGTTGTTATTTGTGTTAAAAATAAGGGATAGGTTTGAATATTTAGGATAGGTATACGTTATCTTTACTATATAAGGATAAGAGATAAGGCTTCACGTTTAGGTTAGAAACATTTTATTAGCATTGTATTAGTATAACCGTTATAAAACTAGTTTTGTTTTTTTTAGGGTTTTGTAAACTCATTTTACAAATCACTTTTTCTCGCAAACTACATAAGCTAATATATAGTATATATAATAGAAACATAAGATTTTGTATGTAGGTGCAAAACGACGCCCTCTTCAAAGTTTCACCACAAAAATATATAAGGTGTTTAAGGGGGGCTTCCCCATATAGGGGAGTGCCCCCGAAAAAAAAAATTTCATCACATGTGGGATATATGGTATCAAATGAAAGGCCTTAATGAGAAATTTTCAAAACAGGTCTTAAAATGTCAAATTTTGTTTCGAGGGGTGCAGGCGAAGGAGAAAGATATTATAAAAGGAGAAAGATATTATTAAAGGGGAAATATATTATTAAAAAGTACTGGCAAGCTAAAAATTACCTTTAATGTGAAAATGGTCTTCTATTTTATGAAGATAGACTCCTCATTCCAATTAGTCTTCGTGCACAGATATTGAATAGTCTGCACGAAGGGCATCTTGGGATAGCTAAAACATAGGAGCTAGCAAAATTAACTGTGTATTGGCCAGGTATAAATAGGCAAATAGAAGATTTTATAAGTAGCTGTCTGACTTGTGAAAAATATCAAAAATCGAATTGTAGGTCTCCATTGATTCCAAATGAAATTCCAAGTCTGCCATTTAGTAAAGTGGCTTGTGATATACTTGACCAGAGCATATCTACTAAATAGCAGTTGCAATTAGAACAAATTTTATTCCTTACGGTTCTTATAGAGTAGAGAGAATTGGACTAAAAGTACATATGTATGGTAAACAAAAACTTGAATTTGCAAGCAATTCAACTAACGCATGGTAAACTTTAATCCATCTATTACACGTTCATTTGCCTCTCTTTTCATTTTGACTGCTATTCGATTGCAGGTGCTAGTAAGTATATATGTTCTGTACTTGACTTCCAAGGAAAGCCGTTTTTAGTTTTGATGGATTACTTCTCGAAGTGGTTTGAAGTGAAATTATTTAGAAATAGACATTTGAGGAAATTTCGGGAAAACTAAAGAAAAATATTTGCTCAACTCGGAGTCCCTCATATTATTGTATCGAATAATATGCCATTTAGTTTATATCAATTTAAACAATTTGCACAATAGTGGAATATTGGTTTGATAACATGTAGTCCAAACTACCCTCGTAGTAATGGTTTAGTGGAGAAAGGTGTAGGGATAGATAAAAGCTCACTTCAAAAATGTGGGGAATAAGGAAAAGATTTAGAGAGTGGATTGCTGGCATAAAGAAATGCTCCAATTTCGAGTTTATCGGCATCACCAGCGGTACTATTAATGAGACGAATACTTCACCCCCCAATATTCTGTTAGAAAGGAATTATTGAAACCAAAAGATATTGAAGGAACTTATGAAAAATTGAAAGTAAATCAAGGCATACTACGATAGGACTGTATGAAAAACGAAAAAGGAAGGGTTTCAAATGGGATATAATGTCGTTTACCAAAGAAAAGGAATTTGGGAACAAGCTAAGATTATAGAGTCACATTGAACGCTAAGATCAGTTATTATTCAGAATAAAAATAACCAGTTATTAAGACGAAATAGCATAAACTTAAGAAAATCAGAGTACACTCCAATTTTTAAAATGATAGACTTACAATTTTTGGATATTAATGAGCCAATGCTTAATAATTCGGATTCTTTCATTCCACATACAAGAAATGAAGCAGGGCAAAGTAAACCAATAATGAATGAAAATAAAGAAAACAATTTTAATATAAGTAAAGAATTTCAACCACGATCAGGCAGGTTAGCAAAAACCATAAAAAGATACCAAAGTGAAAATTAAATTAAAACATGGTTCATTTAGGAGTTTAAATAACAAATAATAAATTAGTTACAATGTACAATAAGGTAATGCTTTCAAGTGTACAATGATGAAGAATTTGTAAGGCCCGCAAATAGTAGTCTGTCTCTAATATGATGAACCATTGTAAGTGTTGAATTTATAAACTGTAAACAAAACAAAAATAATAAAATAAAAAGGTGGAGATGTTATATATTGAAATGAATTATATTATTGTTAGTCCTAAACAACTACTACAGGGTTTTCCAATAAGAGGTGTTATTTTGATATTAAAAGAAAAATGCCATTTTTCAACAAAAATGATCGTATGTTTATTTCATTACAAAGAGAAAGGTATGCCGTTAATAGTGAAAAATAACATCAGGCAAAAGACTACCACGATCATACTTACAGGACCATATCTGTTTCATGAAATTTTCCATAACCAAATCGCAAAGTGGCCGCCCTATGTCCTCGATAGCCTCACGAACTCCATCTTTGAGGTCTTGAATCGACGCTGAGCTATTGGCGTCGACCTTTTCTTCCACGTGGCCCCAAAGGAAAAAGTCACAAGGTGTTAAATCACAAGATCTCGGTGGCCAATTGTGATAACCTCTTCGAGAGATAACACGGTCCGGAAACTTTTCCCGTAAAAGATCAATGGTTTCGTTGCTTTTGTGGCACTTAACACCGTCTTGTTGTCCAGACGTAGTACCATCCAATTAACGTTGTCTAGATCAATTCCATCCGGCCATAAAAAATCATAAATCATCTCTCGATAGCGCAATCCATTCACCGTAACTGTTGCTCTAGCCTCATTTTCGAAAAAGTAAGGTCCAATGACTCCGCCAGACCATAAACCGCACCAAACAGTCACACGTTGAGAATAGAGAGGCTTTTCAATTATAACTCTTGGGTTTTCTGAGCCACCGAGGTGGAAATGGGCCTCATCACGATGGAATTCCGGATCATTTTCATGCATTTCAAGGACCCAATCAGCAAAGACACGACGTTGTTGATGATCGACCGGCTTGAGTTGTTGAGTTAACTGAACTTTATAAGCCTTAACACAAACCTGGGTTTTCTTCAACACTTTCGGCTACAGCAGCAATATTCTCGGCTGTTCTTGAGTAATGTGCATGGGTTTTATTCTTCACATCACTAAGTTGTCCCAACAGCTCGAATTTTCCCACCAATTTCTGTATTGCAGACCGACAAGGTGCTTCACGACGACCCAAAAATGTTCGACATCTACATCTACCGAAATAGCGGGCTATTCAAAATAACATCTCTTATTGGAAAACCCTTTATATCTAAGTTTAGTACATAAGAATATATGATACTTAGAGGTTAAGCTGAAATGTCAAAGAGAGTACTGTATAATAAATAACATGAGTCTGTCCGTCTCAATCGAAGAAAGTTGATATAAAACAGTACTCTTTCTTTGAAAAGTGTTATTAGAGGTTATTAGACAAAACACTCAGTATTATTCGACTAAAGGCTTTTGATTCACTTCCCAGTATGACCTCCATTCTCCTGGCCTATCCTCGTTTAATTTGTCGATTTTTGTAGACTGGTCTTGCATGGGCAGTGGGCTTCCCTAAAAGAAAAAGGATACCGCTGAGCTCTATCTGGCTTAGGATGCCACTAAGAAACTAAGGTCTCTACCATAATTCAATATCAGTGACTATGGTGCATACCATGGCTACGACAGTTCTTAATTTTGGTTTTTATCTGTAAAGCAGTTTATTAATTCAAATTTTTTTGTCACAAAAAATATGTTTGTTCTTGGTGCAAGCTGGAGTGCCAAGAAACCAATACGTAAAATGTAGAATCCTCCGATTTTCTATCAAATAACCATAGCTGAGGCTGTCGCCAGCCAAACCATTGAAGCTTTTTATTGGCACTAGTAGAGGAAATTAACCTTGTCTTAAGGAACTGAACGTGCATAGCTCAACTCCTGCCAATGCCTTACATCTATCTATTAAAATTATACAATCTATTATTATATTATATCTATTAAAATTATACTTTATGTCCGCATGATGTAGTGGTTAGAGTGCTCACCCTGTAAGTCGAAAGTCCCTGGTGCAAAGTGTAATAAATCAGCCCTACGCCACTAACAACAATCCGCAGGTCATTATTGACGCTGACACTGAACCGCGTTTTGACAGCTGGGTGGAAGATGAAAGCTGAAGACTCCAGACAAAATGGCTGCACATCTATGAGGATTTTCAGGTGTCATCGGGCTTTGGATATTAAATAAAATATACACGACCGATAAGAAAATTTGTGTATTTAGGCGCCAAAATAACGAAAACGGGCAATGAAAGAGATGAAATACGCCGAAGAATACAGCTTGCAAATAAATTATTTTATTCAGTATTGACGGTCTTGAAGACCAGCTGCATACACAGGAAAACAAAGCTCCAACTATACAAATCTGTGATAAGACCTGTGTTATGCTATGGGTGTGAAACATGGACCCAAACCCAAGCATCCGCAAATATATTGAACGCCTTCAAGCGACGCGTCCTGAGGCGAATAATCGAAGCGAAGCTAGACGGGAACCGGAGGTCTCAAGGATTGTAAGACTGCGGAAGCTGCAATGGGCTGGACATATGAACCGTAACCATAAGAAAATTGTGCGAAAAGTCTAGCGCAGAAACGGAAGACGGGAGGAAAATTTTCTGTCCGAGTTCGCTAAGTTCCGACGTCGTGAATTAGGAAAAAGTTTCTATTTTCTGCCAGAAAAAGCCTTACGAATGCAAAAAATGTAACATTATATTTGTGCAGCCTGTGGTATGTAAGTATACATCTTTAGATAATTCACGTGCTCACCAGTCATCTTATTGTCCTAAACGAGTTGAATTGCAGTCGTCCTCGACAAGCGCGGGGAGTGTTTGTCTTCTGAATGCCATCCAGTCGAAGTTGATTGCAATTATTTGCTAATGGGTCAATACATGTGTCCAGATCCAAGTATTAATCAAATCGATCCGAAAACTCAGCAATTGAGAGGATGCGCTAAAGAAAATAAAGCCAAAGTGTAAAATATTGTCCAAGGGAATGTCATCGTCAAGGTTTGACCATTATTTGAACAACAAATTGTAAGAGTTTTCTTGTAATTTTCACATGTCATGTCTAGCAATGCTCATGAACATTGCTTTGGTATTTGCATCTTTCACGTTGCCGGGTGTGCCTGCGACTGTGCGTGTTCTAATGAAGTGAGTATGGAATAGAAACAATTGCTCTCTGTAAAATTTTCTATTAACGTTTAATGTGGCATCGGGTTGGGGGGCATATGAGTGGCAGATTGATTGATGTAACAATTGCATTGCCGGTATTGGAAGGAAAGGTATTTCATATCCCCATTGCACATTGCATAAATATTGTAATAGTTAACAACTTCTTGTCAAATACATTCGGCTTAAGGAGCATAACTTTTACCGTTGCATTATTTAGGTAAGCGGAATACAGAATATTTGAATCAATCCTGTGATTCCAAATTTGAACATTTTTCCCTTTTCTCCAAACTTTTTGTATTCATTTGACGCATATTATTGAAATATGCATTTAGAAGTTAAGTTACGAAAATTTGTTAATCAACAAAAAATTTCCAGACAGTTTATACAATACTTAAAACTACTGAATGGGATTACTGAGTATGTATTTTCTGCACTGTACAGATAATTTTATGACTTGCCGCAACGCCACTTTAAAACACATATCCTAAGATATGAACTGTCATGAACATGCTAGGATTACATAAATTATATTTTTAAATTTCTAATGCATGCTATACATATATAAGAATGAAAGTATGAAATTCCCTGTTGAAACGTCGCTTTTGAATGTGATACTGCAAACATTTGATATTTTCGCAAGCAAATATAAAATTAAAAAAAATATATTTACGTTTCATCAGAACTTTATTATTCCGAATTTGGACTTATTCAAATTAATTATCAAAATCATTTTTCGATAAAAGCATGACATACATACTATATGTATTAAAGTATTTTTATTAGATTTAATTCGTTGTAGTTGTACAATATTATCAAGCATTATTATCTATGCATACATTTTTTTAACACATAACGTTTATACGCTCTGTTTTTGACTGGGCAAACTATCTCAGCAATGAAAAATACACACACACATAAAAAAATATTGAGGAGTGAGACACTTCCCATGGGAAATAACACATTTTAATACTTGTCTTTCCCTTTTTTGCTATTGCCAAATGTATTTTTATTTATTGTTAGTTCTTTTTGATATTCGAACTTAATTTTAACCCATAAGAAAAAAATCATATGGTCGTTTATTTGAGAGAATTAAGGATTATGTATACATATTGTCATATGTGCAAATAATTCTGCGAGCTACTGTCTTCGCAACTATTTACAACATCATGATCAACAAGCGAATGTACTCGAAAACACAAGAATCCACCAAGCATGATCAACATCTGAAAGTGACGTCACTGCGCCATTCAGAATTGCTCGAATATTTCAGGTAGTTCGCCAATGTACGAGAAATGGATTGAATGACTAGAGACCCTATATAAAGGCGAGCTGAATGAATGGGGGGGATTATTACAACCACGATAGTAAAAACCATGATAGTAAAACTGCGATAGTGTGGAGCGTGAAGTAAAGGCGATATTGATTGATTGTGAAGTGATTTTAGTAGCAGACAGTTGGAATTAAAAATTGATAGACAGTGAAAGTTAGATTGTTAAATAGTTAAATTAATGATTGTGCATTTTTAGTAAATAAACTCTTTGAAGTTAATTTAAAAGGCAGTGCGTTTTCACTTTCCCGGAACATTTAAATTATTGGCCACGAACCATAACGCGCGACAATATACTTTATATTTTAGTGACAATTTGCAAATGTCATTAAGAAAGTTATACTATGCCGTAAATGTCAATTGTGATCAAATTCATGAGCTAGCTAAAAATCCATTTTTCGTTACATATGAAGATTTCATATATTTAAGTTTAAGTGAAAATGATAAATCTTTAACATTCAATCAGCTGCTACATACAAATTGTAAGTACAATTCACATCAGCTTTACGTAGGAGCGTTAGTTTATTTAATGAGACCTAAACATTTTTGTAATGGTTAAAATACCAATGTATATTTGAATATCTAATCAATGTGTTGTTCCTTTTTGCTGAAATATCCTTGGGATCCTATAAGGATTGTAGAATGCATGGTCGACATTAAAATTTTATGGTAATTTTTTTAGGATCTCTATTGAAAATTTGAAATGTATTAGATATTTAGTTTAGATTTAGCTAAGATGAAAAATTTGCATAGATGAAATTTAATTTTAATTTTTATGCAATATACAAAATCAATTATTATTTTGAATAGTGAAATCTCCTTATTATGAAACATTTTATATTCCACTAATTAGCCTATTGAATAAATTAAAATGAATTTTTAGGCTAAAAAACGTTTTCCTTTCCAGCAGGAAAGTCAGCGAACGGTGAGTATGCCACTACGAGGGTAGGGTTCGTGTAATTCGCGAATGGCCGGTTACGTGTCGCGTTTGGTACGCGGTACCATAAATTGCTTTACGGTTTTTTTATTAGAGTAGGATATTTCGAAGTTTGAATTAGAGAAGAATGTTTTTCGGTACCGCGTCGGTGATATTCGGGAGCGCATATTTTTGGCGGTTGTTTAGATTCATTTCCTCCGGGATGGGAAGTTGCTTTTTTAGAGTAGTCGATGAAGTTGTTTGACACGTTAGTAAATCGGGCATGTGAACTGGTGGCTGAATTTATGTACTTCGGACTTAGTTTGGTCGCGTAAGATCCGCGACCGAACTCCTCTCCAAAATAGCTGGCTAGCCAGCAGCCACCTCGGAGTAGACTAAGGGTGTCCGGACTTGTTGGCCTGAGGGGTACAGTCCGTTGTCACGTTCCAAGACTTCACGTCTAGAACCGATGAGAGGTCGGGTCAGATTTCCTTCGAGAAGTCTCGACGTTCGAGTGTTTGTTAAATTAAAATTATTACAAAATCCCGTTGGTGACATCGAGATTAGTTTCGAGTGATTTTTTGGATGGACTATAAGCCCGTTCAGTTATAATTCGCACTGTTTTAAAATCAGAACGTATCACTGCTAGGTGGATGGATACACGTCCAAAATGTTGTACTGAACATATCACCTTCTAGAGTGCCAAAACGATCAAGATAATGAGATATTCTATCTATCTTAAAGCGAATTTTTACATAGATATTCAACCACTGATTAAAAAAGAGTTCAGATGAGAATCTTTCATTTTTTCATGAATTCCCTTCAGCTCTCGAAATCAGATACAACTAGAATTCCCATTGAATAATTATTTCTCTTCGTAATATTTGTGGAATTGGGAAAATTTTAACTTCCGCAAAACTATTCAAGACCTTTCATAAAAAGCATTATTTCAATCACTGCAAAGAATTATTTACAGTGCAGTGGTAAGGAGCAATTAGTGCATGTGGTGATTACCTTTAGCATAATTTTTGGGGAAACTGCAGGGAATATGCGCACATTACATATAGAGATATATACTTTATGAAAACTAACTTTAGCATATCATTTTCATGGTCTAAATCATACTACACATACGAAATTGGTAACTATTTCTACAATGGAAAACTGTAGCTCGTTTCATTAAATATTACTTTTGACGGATCTCTCATATAATGATTTAACATTTTTCTGGACTTTCTTTAATCTTATTATAGCTCATTCATTTCTGCACAATGGTTAAATGAGGATCCTACTATAGTACATTCACAAAGGATAAGAGCCAATTTTCCCCGATAATATTTTCATTGAATTAATTAGTGAAATGCAATACCTGAAATATTACACAGTTCATCCTGCTACTTTCACCTTTTTTAACGCCAAGCATCTCATAAATGTTTGACAGTCGAAAAAAACTGGATGTAGTTTTTCGCTCCGCGAACTTGTTTCAAACTGAGTGAAAATGAAAAGAAAACACTACACGCTTAATTAGGAGATTTTTTCTGTTCAGACCATAGTAAAGGAAGGGAAATTTTAGATTTCACTAATGTTTGCAAGTTTCCTCTAGAATACTCCAACTCAGTGTCTGGCCAGCCATTGTCTGCATTTGAAAAATGTTCTACATCCAAAATTAAACTCGAAACGTCACAATACCTACGGGCAATTTAAAGCTTCGTCCTTTTCATTAGTCCAGGTATTCAACTAGTCACATGATTTCCTACTCCCTCTCCACCTAAACATTGTCAGTAGCACCCTAAGCATATTCTGACGCACCATAACCCTCTATCGCAGCAGTATTGCAAGTTCAAAAGTCATTTCTAAGACGTGTCCTTCCGAAATTTAAAATAAAAGTATGTGTTTTTCTTGTAATCAGAAGTTTGGATCTTGGCTTTTATCATATGTATGTATATGTATGAACATCAACATTTGTTACTGGGACCCCACGCTTCGACGTCATACGAAAAAGAGACTTTCAACAGGGGGAAAAAGTAACGAAAAAGAAATCTTTAGACGCCACACTACATGATGACAACTACTACCGCCATGCTATTTAAAAAGAATCTTAATATAACCGTAATTTAACGGTCGAGTCTGGCGCTTGCGTGGATATCATCTATCCCAGGAATAAGATACAAAACGCATCATCATACAAAGACCTATAAAAGGAAGAACACTTGTTGGTATCGGTCACAAAGTTCTCCGGAATTTTCAACTGTTAAAATCAGTTACACGAGTCAACACGCATACAAACGCAAGACATTTTTGAAAAGGAAAACATTAACGTTTAGTGAGGTAGATTTTTTGGTTTTTTGAAAAAAGTGTCTGTTGGAGTGTTCTAGTTAATAACTTAAAAATTGAAGAGAATATTTATATTTTTGAATTAATACTTGTAATTTTCATCGATTTAGTCGCTGAATCCGTTGTTTGGAAAAATGTTCAAATCTACCGTAGATATGATTATGTGCGTGGTATTCGTAGTGATAACGATTCTAAGTTTAAATAGCTGTTCGTCAGCAGATGGTAAGCATATTCGAAAGTTACTTTCAGTAAATATAAAATAAAAGTTGAGGAATATACAAGTGGATATTATTGTGTAAATTTAAAATTGTGCGACAGCCGTTAGAAAATTACTGAACAATATGGTGTACAAGTTTATCGGATATATCCAGATGTTAGGGTTCAGCACTACAAACTTAAAGATGTGACAGAGATTCCACAATGCTGTAGTTTTCTTCTTATATTCTGCTGAGGAAAACTAACTGAGGAGCACGAAAAACTGCAAAGAAATGATCCCAGAAATAGTATTCACATAAAAAAATATTGAGATAATGATTTTATTTTTTATAATTTTTTTATTTTCATCAATTTGTTTCGAAAAGCTGGTAAAACTATCTACGTAATTCTCAAAATAAGATTGATAAAACTTCCATCTACTTCAACCTCTATAATCCGGTTCACAGCAGTTAAAATAGTGAACCAATATTCAACTGCACCCTTAAAGTTCCTTGGGTTGAAGTTCGCATTATTCAAATTTATGATGTCTCCGAAAAACAAAGATGGTATTTTACTCACTTTTTGTTATTGCCAACAATTTCAAAAAGGTGAGAAATTTCTTTTATTTAACTCAAAAATATCACTGAGGAATTATTTTTGCATAGTTGAACCAAAACAATATTTTAATTGGAATCTATGTCACAATGGAATTGTAACGTTTACTAAACAAGTCGGGTAGGCAGAAGTATCCTTCTGTCAGAGGGGTTATATACTCAAGCCACGATACGCAGAAACTTCGATGATATGTGCATGTTTAAAGAAAAACTTTGTTACTCCATTTTCGCTGACCGTCATTTTGTTGCAATACAGCGAAAATCATTCAAATCATGAATTCTCAAAGATATTTATGATATCATTCTTCTCTGAACATTTTAAGAAGATAAAATCTTCGTGTCTGATTGGATGAAAAGTCCATTGAAAAGCGATTTGCTGTGTTATTATTGTAATCAGAAAAAATTCAAGCGGCTATAACTTGCAGAGCGTAAAGACTTTTTATAAGACTACTTAGATATTGCATGATTGGGGAAAATGTTAAACATGGAAGGGTCTCGTTCCAATATGGGAGGATCCCCCTTAAAAACCATTGAAAAAATTGGCTTCAGAAATTTTAAGAAGTCATCACTTTTGATAAGTTTAGTGTGCTAGCTGCTATCGTTTCGGAGAAAACCTGCCGTGACACACAGAAGGACGGACGGACGGACCCACAAGCAGATGGATAGGTAAAACCGATTTTAATAAGAGTTTTTAAGTTGTACACTAAAAACGGAAGTTGAATTATGATAAGACTCTCAACAAAAAAAACAGCAGTGAGGCACTCTGGGAGTTTCCGGTGGGAAGTTTAGCTTCGTTTTGCAAATGATTATATAAAGGTTAAAAAGTTGTATATGTTAGATAAATGCAGGAAAAATTCAGGAATTAATGTGATAAACTCAAAAATTTAGGATGCATATCATGTGAGAAAATACTCAGTACAATAACTTTTTGTCATAATTACGATCTCTAATTATTTTGGGCTCTTTCCTTTCAACATATGCCCACGTGATTTGTTATTATCAAAAATAAATGGACTCCTTCAGGACATAATCTTTGAGCCTCTTCTTTAGTGAAAAATCAGTTTTCTATGAGCTGCAATTGATCTGGATCTAATACTTCTCCATTACCAATTTTAGTTAGAGTGTTAGTAGATAGGACGTCATTTTGCCGCATTACCTGGGTGAGTTCATAAAATTTTAAAGAACGCGAAAGAGTTGTACCAGTTAATTTAGATCTAATTTGTTTGAAGATTGGTGTTGATCTAACGTGCTAACTGGCGTAAATCCCCGATAAGAATAATATCAAGATGAAATGAAAATTTTTACAAATTTTTTCTGCATTCATCTATGTACAACTTTTTAAGCTTTTCATAATCATTAGCAAAATGAAACTAAACTTCCCACCGGACACTCTCAGAGTGCCTCACTGCTGGTTTGGAGTAATCTTCAAGGGGTGTGAAGGCATTGCGACATTGGGACGAGTGAAAAGTGGTATGGAAAGTGTATTGCGGCGGAAGAATTATTTTTTCTGTACGGTCGGTACATTGTACGCTTTTTCTGGGCTCACTCCTCTCCTTCAATTTCAGTAGAGCTTCCGTAAAGGAAGCTAAACTTCCAAAATCACTGGCATTCGAAAGCAACCTTAGTTAGAAAACCATATAAGCGACGTATAACTTATTATCGAATAATTGAAGGATAATCCTGTTTGGAAGTGGCTATTGGGAGTACGTGATGAAATCTTTTGCCTGACTTAAAACATAATCAGTTATTTCACTCCCAGATCAACAAATCACTATTACATAATTGAACAAATTTGAAAAAAATTGTTGATGCCGAGATGACATTAGTGTTTTGATTTAGGCAGCCATTGGCAACGCTAATAGTATCTTTCATTTGCTTTTTCTATGTATAGTTTTTAATCTATCCTCAGTTTCGAATATTGACTTTAATCACAACGTTGCCATAAAGTGTTTGCCGTTTTACCGGTACATTCATAGAAATATCTCACCTTCATAGCACTACAGCCCCTCGTGGGCCATTGTTCCTGTAAAACCGACTCGATCTGTCTCAGCCTACCAACCACGTCCCCGATTTCATAATTTAAGCATTAAGCATTTCGTCGACCGAGTCAGACCAGCGTTTCCTTGGTTTCCGCACTGGTCTTCGGCCTTTAGTTATCCCAACGAATACCTTTTGGGTATCCGTTGTTGATCTATACGGTCCACGTGGCCAGCTCATTGTAGCTTAAAATATTTGAGAGGTCCGGCTTGTCGAAAATTTCATACAGGTCATGGTTGTATCGAATTCACCGTTGGTTCCCATCTAGCTTTGCTCCGATTATTTGCCTCAGGATCCGTCTTTCGAAGGCATTCAATATGTTTGAGGATGCTGGGGTTAGGTTTCGTGTTTCACATTCATAGCAAAGCACAGATCTTATCACAGATTGGTATAATTGGAGTTTTGTTTTCCTGTCGTCAAAACTGAATAAAAAATTATTTGCAAGCTGTATTCTTCGGCGTATTAAGTCTCTTTCATTATCTGTTCTCGTTATTTTGGAGAATAAATACATAATGTTGCCTATATTTTCGATACTGTATTCGTCAAGTGTCATATTTTGTATATTCGAGTTATTTTTTATCGACTGTGATATGAGTTTTTCTTTTCTTCTTCTTCGTAGCACTATAGCCCGTTTTGGGCCTTCGCTTCCTGCAAATAGCGCCTCCAATTGTCTCGGTCTATGACCGCGTCCTCCAATTTTTAATTTCGAGCAGTGATGAACTGTCTTCGTCGACCGAGTCAGACCAGCGTTTCCTTGGCTTCCCCACTGGTCTTCGGCCTTAAAAGTTCTCCCAACGAATAGCTTTTTGGGTATGTATTGTCCGTCCATACGATTCACATTGCCAGCCCATTGTAGCTCCCGCAGTTTTACAATCATTGGGACTTCCAACTCTTCAAAAATATCATACAGCTCATGGTTGTATCGAATTCGCCTTTGGTCCCCATCTAGCTTCGCTCCGATTATTCCCTTCAGGACCCGTCGCTCAAAGGCGTTCAATATTTTTGCAGATGCTTGGGATAAGGTCCATGCCTAGCAACCATAGCATAGCATAGGTTTTATCACAGATTTGTAAACTTGGAGCTTTTGTTTTCTTTGTATGCAGCTGGTCTGAAACTGAATAAAATATTTTGTTTGCGAGACGTATTCTTCGGCATATTTCGTCTCTTCCATTTCCGGTTCTCGTTACTTTGGCGCCTAAAAACACAAATCCGCTCACAATTTCAATAGTGTATTCAATGATTGTTATATTTTGCGTATTTGAGGTATTTTTCCTCAACTGTGTCGTGAGCTATTACTTGGCTCAACTTGTATGGTAATGCACCTCGTGTATCGACAGGTCGCTTTTTTATTACGTAATCCAGAGCCAAATTGAATAGCAATGCGACCAACCCATCTCCCTACTTTAGTCCTATATTTGTGTCAAAGGGATCGATGAGTTCGTTATTGATGCGGACCTGGAACGTTGTTGACGTCATTGTCATTTTGGTAAGAAGGGACTAATTTGGCTGGGATGTCAAAACAAAGCATTATTTTGTACAGTACGTCACGATCAATACTGTCGTATGCTTACTTAAAGTCAACGAAAATTACGTGTACGTCTATGTTGAACTCCCAGTATTTTCCAAGTACCTACTTGACTGTGAATAATTGGTCTATTCTCGATCTAACTGCTCTAAAACCACCTTGATACTCCCCAATGATACTGTTGGTGTATAATCCAATTTTATTTTCTAAGATCTTTGAAAATATTTTGCATGCCGTACAAAAACATGATATGCCTCTATAATTTTCGCACTGCAGCTTGTCACCTTTTTTGTGGAAAGGGAATATAATTGATTTGTTCCACTCGTTCGGCGTATGTTCTTGTTGCCAAATATGCTCGATGGCTTTGTGAGTAGCTTCGTGAACAATGCTGATGCCATATTTGATGAGCTCGAATGGAATCTCATCGATCTCGGCGCTTATTATTCTTTTGGGATTTGTTGATGAATCAAACTTCATCCAGAGTTGGGGGGGGAGCAATGGAAGCTCTCCGCAGATATCTGGAGCAGTGCGGAGGCTCTTGAAATATGATGCCCATCTTTCCATACTCCTGTATTAATCAGCAATTATGTTGCCAATGTCATCACGACATAACGTAGTCTTGGGCTGATAGCCACGTTCCACGCTTTCCTCTACTTTGTATGCTGGTCTTTTGTTGTTGCTCGCTAGATTTACATTGACTTTTCTCAATTGGTCGTCATAGTATTTTCTTTTCTTAGTTCTAATTATCTTATTCGCTACTCTTCTGAGATTTTCAAAGTGTTCCCTCTTCGTCCTGGTTTTCCTACCTACTCATTCTTTGTGCGCCTGATTCTTTTTATCTAACGCATTCTGGCACTCATCATCTAACCAATCATTTCTTTTGCGCCAGCTTGATGTCCAATTGTCTGTTCTGCCACGGTCTTAATTGTCGCTTTCACTTCAATCAATAGCTCGTGGCTTGTTTTCAACGATATATCAGATGAGATGGGAGCCAACTAGGTGCCGAGGATCTCCGTAAAATTTTTGGCCACAGACGCCGTTTGGAGTCTTTTAATGCCAAATTTTTGTAGCGAGCTGGTCTTCGCCGAATATGCCTTTGACATATGACATTGAAAGGTCAATTTGATAAAGTAATGAGCCCAGTTACAATTAGCTCCTCGGTATGTACGGACGTCAAGTATGCTTAAGGCTCAACGTTGTTGGATCAGAACAGGGTTGATCTGCCTTTTGTGAGGTGCCATCCGGTGATACCCAGGCCATTTTATGAATGCTTCGATGTGGGAAGCAAGTCAAAAGTATGACTATATTTCTGCTACGCTAGTCGTTGGCATTTGTTTCAACGTGGAAGCTATGTCCCCCAGTCATTCCCCGATGGGATAGCTCATCGACAACCTTAGCGTTGAAATTACCCAGAATTATTTTTGTGTCATTAGTAGGCAATGAGTCAACTAGTCTTTCCAGGTGATTGTAGAGCGTTTTCTTCGTTTTTTTTCGTCCTTTTCTTCGATTGGGGCGTGTAAGGTTATCAGCCTGATTTCGAAGAATTTCGCTTTAATACGAATTGCACACAACCTTTCATTGACTGCCTTATGATCAATGACGTGCGATTTGAACTCCCTATCCACAATGAAGACCACTCCGGATTCTCGTTTTCAGTAGGCTTCCCACTTTTGAATATTGTGTGCCTTGAATATCATTTCCTGTCCAGTTCGTTTCCTGGATTGCCAGTATTTTTCATTTATATTGACTGGCGTGTTATAAAAGGTCCTTGGTAATTGAGTGATTTGACAATTTTATTTTATTCGTATTGAATTGGAGCTCTACTAGCTTTGCTTCACTACTGGGTTTCAGGAAAAGTTATATGATGGTTGTTAACGGCCGTGATAAAATGTTAATGCTGTTTGTATAGGCTACTTCTTGGCTCGACTTGTATAGTCATGTACATCTGGTATTGACAGGTAGATTTCTTATGACATATTCTAAAGCCAAGTTGAATAGCAATGGGGCTAGTCTATTTCAAACTCGTCGGTGAGTTGATTATTGGTTTTGACTTGGAAGGTTATCGACATTATTGTCATTTTGGTAAGATGGACTAATTTGGCTGGAATACCAAAGCATTACATTACTTGGTACAGTACATTACGATCAACACTGCCATATGCTTGCTAAAAATCTATGTCTGTGTTGAACTCCCAGCATTTTCCAAGTACCTGCTTGACCGTAAACAGTTGGCTTATCGTCAATCTACCTGCTGTAAAGCCACATTGATACTCTCCAATAATACTGTTGGCGTATGATCTGATTTTATTTTCGATGATCATTTAAGAAATGTGTATGCCGTGCAAAGTAGTGATATGCCTGTATAGTTTTTGCACTGTACCTTGTCACTTTTTTTGTGGATAGGGTATAAGTTCATTGGGACCACTCGCTCGGCACTTATTCTTGTTGTAAAATGTGCTGGATGACTTTATAGAGGACTTTCTGAACACCGTTGCCACCATATTTAAGCACCATAGGAATCTCATCAAGCGTTTTATTATTCTTTTGTATATTGATGGTGGAACAAACTTCATCCAGAGTTTTTGGAGGCGATGGAAGCTCTGCGGGAATATCTTTTGGTGCCGACGTCTGAATCTATCGGAAGGTTTAGGAGGTTCTTGAAATACGATGCTCATCTTTCTTTAATTTTATTTTCATCAGCGATGATTTGCCAATGTTATCATGGAAGTGGGTGGTCTTGGCTGATAACCTCTCCTCAGGTTTCTCAATTGGCTGTCATAGTATTTTCTTTTCTTGATTCTAACCATCAAATTTGCTACTCTTCTGAGATTTTCATGATGTTCTCTCTTTACCCTGGTTTTCCTACGTACATAATGGTCGTACACCTGGTTCATTTTCTTCAACGCATTTGAGCACTCCTCATTGAAACAAATATTTCTTTTGCGCCAGGCTTAATGCTCTATCGTCTGTTTTGTCGCGGTCTTAATTCCTGCTTTCTCTTCCATCCATAGCTCGTTTTTTTGTTCTCATCGTTTACTTTTTTTTGATAGAATGGGAGCCAACTGGTTGTCCAAGGTGTCTTTGGAATTTTTGCCAGAGTCACCCTTCAGAGCCTGTAGATGCCCAATATACCAATTATTTGTAGAAATAAGATGTCTTCAAATTATTCTCTTATATCACTCTAACATGTTTTATTACATTCGTATTTGTGGTGTGGTGAATACGGTTAACAATCCATTAAGCGGAGAGTTGGGGATGGGGGGATGGTTTCGTGTGGGTTCTGTGCTCAGGGATCACCTTATCTAGTGTGTGCCTAACGCCGAACGATTGATACCATCTGTCCAAGCCAAGCTTAATGCTTTGAAGGGTGCTGTCATGAACGCAGAGAGCAACGTGCTCGTTGGGGGAGACTTCAACGCCATAGCAATCGAATCCGCGGGAAAAATGAATCCTGGAAATGGCACTCGTCGTACTAAACACCGGAAATTCACTGACTTTCCGCCATATTGGCAGAGGAACCATACCGGACGTGACATTCGCCTCGGAGTCGTTATTATGGAGGATACACCGGAGAGTATTAGAGAACTACTAAGCCAGTGGTCATCAGGGCATTCTGCTTGAGATCAGTGATGTTATCTCCCGGCGCCCGTGCTTTCGGCTTTCTACTACTGGATGGAACATCGGAAGGATGGGTGTCGAAAGCCTCGTCGAGGTACTCCCAGCAGGTGAGTCGCTACAAGAAGCTTCGGAGGGGCGGAAGAACTGGCAACTCAAGACGTGGTGAACTCAACTATGACTGCTTGCAATGCTTCTATGCCCGTCATAAACCCTGGCACGGCAAACTCTCAGTGTACTGGTGGTCAACTGAAATCACTAAAAATTGAAGAGAGTGTCACAAGCTTCGGAGTGAGGCTCAACGGACGCGGAACCATGGCAAGGCATGCAACTGGGTGGCAGCATATAATTTGACTAGGAAATGCCTTTGCAAATTGATAAACAATAACAAAGCTCGCTGCTGGCAAGACTTAGTGGACAACGTGAACAAGGATCCGTGGGGGCCTAGGGTACAAACTATTTATGCGGAAGCTTGGCGCCCTACGGAAGCCTTACATACATGATGCGAAAAAGATGGATAAGATGGTGCGGGCGCTCTTCCCTACCCATCCCATCCGTGTTGACGCTGTCCATGGTGAAACAGCAGTCGAGTATCCACGCTACACATAGCCGGAATTGTAGGAGGCAATCCTTTCACTGAAAGCAAGGAAGACTCCACTTCTAGATGGTGTTCCGGTTGAGGTGTTACGGCTTGTCTACCACCATTGTCCTAACTTACTGCTCAGCACATTCAACGCTTGCCTACGGGACGGGGGTCTCCCAGTGCGATGGAAGGTGGCGAGGCTCGAGCTGATCTGCAAGGGGAAGGGAAATCCCGAATTGCCATCTGCATACCGGCCGTTATGCATGCTAGACACGGCTGGGAAAGTGCTAGAGAAACTCATCAAGAGAAGACTCACGAACGCGATTCATGCTGCTAGGGACCTATCTCCTTGGATGTACGGCTTTAGAGCAGGGCGTTCTACTATCGATGCAATTGCAGACTGGAAATTATATTGGGTGTTTTCCAGGGATCTATCCTTGGTCCGGACCTGTGGAACGTGTCTTATGACGGGCTACTGAAACTGAAGATGCCAGATGAGACGTGCTTGATCGGCTATGCGGATGATGTTGCGGCTCTGGTCACTGGACGCACCGTTGAACAAGCGCAACTTAGGCTAGGTATGCCAATGGTACCGAGTGAGAGACTGGATAACTGCCCACGAGTTCAGTTTAGCACTGGAGAAAACCGAAGTGGTACGAATCGAATCAAAACTAGCGATGAAGTACCCGGGGCTACTGATCGACTCGAAGATGAGTTTTTGAGCAAACCAGGGCAACGGCTGCTTCGGGAGTATCGGCTCTGATTCAACTTATGGCCAGTGTGGGCAGAACCTGCCCATCAAGAAGACGCCTCTTGATGAGTGCTATAGGGTCAGTAGTACTGTATGGAATATAGGTATTGGGTGAGGAAGGCTGAGGATTGCAGCTTCGTATCCAACAGTCTCTGATTTGGCACTGAAAGTCATTGTGGGCGTGATACCTGTCGGCCTTCTTGCTAAAGAGCGCCGCTCTATTTATCTGCGTTGAAACGAGTTTACGAGAAAGATCGTTGTCCGCGAGGAGAGACAGCGCTCGCTCAATGATTGGCAGCAGTCTTGGGTGAATTGCAAGAACGAAAAGTGGACTGCGCACCTCATCCCGGATGTGATACTGTGGCTAAATCGAAGGCATTGTGAGACTAACTTCTATCCGACCCAGCTTTTGGGCGAGCATGGGTGTTTTCAGTCTTACCTGCACAAGATTGGTAAGTCACGGTCCCCGAATGTCGGTTTTGCCCAGGAGAGGAGGACAATGTCTGCCACAAATTTTTAGCGTGCTGAAAATTTTACAGGCTGCAAAGGGACCTTTACAGACAGACGGAAGAGCTCACCCCGGATAATATAGTCGCGGTGATGCACGAGTCGGTTGACAAATGGAACCAGGTGTCACATTATGTTCGGGCAGTCCTAAAAGATAAAACGAACTTACAGCAGCCGGGTGTGTTGGGGCTGGGGGATTGCTCGTCTGGCACTTCCTTTTCTCCTCTTCCCTCCCGCTAGAAGATAGATCCTCCAGCTTGAAAAAAAAACGGGAACTGGTCTGAAGTGGACTCATTACTTCGGACCAGGTTTCAGGCTAGGTTCTCAGGTTGACAGGGAAGGTGTTTAGTGGGTAGTCCAGTCGCCTTGTTGCAAGCATGGGAGTCCCACACTCCGTACGTAAACGGGCAATCACCTCCCTACCGCAAAAAAATATATGCAGATTTATATATATATAGTTCCTGAAACTTTCATGCAAATCCTAGCAAGCCCATGGTGTCTGAGATGATTGCATATTGTCTCATAGCCACGTATAGTTGCTGTTGCAATACAGGAAAATTTAAACCACCAAAAATTTGTTAAATACTATTCGATCTTTTTGAAATTTTCAGTAATTATTGAATTGAGTTAAATTGACACTTGCATATAGAATTTCATTGAATTTAAGAGTGCCCTTATGATTTTATTCAATAAAGTGTAAAATTTATAAATCTTACTATTACTAACAAAGTTGAGTGAATTTCGACTTCTGACGGTTTTGTGGTTGTTGTGCTCATAAGGATCTACAATCATGATTTTTGTCCGATTTTTCGGAGAAAAGGTGTCCAATCACGAGGGGGTACGCCAAAACTTCGCACATTTACCCTTCTCCTGCCCCCTCGACACTGGTAAAGTAGTTTTGAGTCTGTTTTGAAAAGATCTCATTGAGACCTTTTATATATGACATCCCATTTCACCATCTTCGATGAAAAAAATGTGTAAGGGTCACTTCTCTATTTTGGGGCACCCCCTTACAACTCTGAAATTTTTTTCACCCAAAAACTTTTTAAAAGTCATAACTTCCGACATACAGACGAGTGGACACATGTACCGATTTCAATAGGGTTTTGTTTTTTTAGGACAAACCCCTAAAAATTTGTATAAAACATGAAATTTTTGGGTAAGTCTGCCTCTTGATGCATGTGACAAAAGTCACAGAACCATACCAATATGGAGGAACTACCAAGGGTAGATTACAAACAAAAATACACAGTAATACATGTAAAACCATTCAAAGTTATTTCAAAGTCTAGATCTCACTATAAAACTAAAAATTATTTTGGATTCCACTGAAATTGAATGTCACGCATTAAACGTTTTTCCAATTTTTCCGTCCAGTGAAAATTGTTATTTTTTCATCCTTGGCTTTCCACCTCTACGTGAAAAAATGCCCTCCGGTATTTACTCTACAACCATCATCAATCCACTTGCCTCGTGTGAAAATAGCAACAAGAAACGAGCAACCGACTTAAGCTGTCGCTATTTTTTCAGAATGGCTTTCCTTTCGCAAGGATTTTCATTCCCATCAATGAACAGATCTACCAAAGCACCGGCAAATGTATACAAAGCTGAAAGGAACGAGTACCAGAAACAGATGAACAACGACCAATGGACATGATGCTAATTTAGTCCTAGCGATAAGAATGTCTTAAGGTCTGTTTTTTCTTGGGGTTTTGTCCAAAGCCAACATCACTTATCATTTAATTAGAGCTGTATTACATCTTAGTCCTTGATCCTGCTGAGAGGTGTATAATTTCAGGGATAAAGCGCCGACGATGGTTGAGAAAAATAAAAGGAATTTCAAATTCCTGTTGGACATTTCAAATCAATGCAACTGTATGGCTGATTGGGATTGTATAGGTGAGGAAACTGTTGAGGAGGTCTTGGACAATTAGCATTAATTTGTTCAGAAGAATATAATTAAATATAAGGGTAAGAGTATCATTTTCTTCGATACTTTAAAAGTGACATAATCTTCATTGAATTTAATATGATCCTGAATAAATAGAAAAACAAAATCTTTTCACTGTTACCCTAAATTTTCGTTGAAACAAAACAAGAACAAAACATTAAACATCCATTTAAAGAGAACTTAAAATGAATACACCTGCAACACATCATCATCAAAAGAGCAATTGGAAATTAACCATTAAGCGCCGGTTGTGAACGATAGACCTAAAACAACATTTCATACTACTTAAACACTTTCCAAGTTTACTTGGTCCCAGGCTATCGGCCAGCTTGCCACTGGCAAAAATAGAAGTATAGCTTCAAAGTTCTTTACGTATTCGATACCAACTTTCATCGTATCTGAATATATTACGTTCATTCAACCATACATTTAGAGCTAGCAATTTCATCAGTTCTAAAGTTTTTACTTGCAAAAATTACTTATGAGTTAGCTTTAAGTACATCCTTTGGAGAAAATACAATTGTAGAAATTTCTTCTTCTTTCGCTCCACATTACTAATTAGCATGCAATACCGCGTAAAATTTTTAGACCAACCCACTCCATGTCCTTTATATCAAGTACTATAACATTTTCTTGCTGATTTCTATTGGAAAAAAATCTTTTGACTAAACAACAAACGTGTGAGTAAACACTTCATTTCAATAATCTCTCGAGAAATAACAGTTTCACTAGATACCACCTCCTTTGGAGCGTGCCTAGTCCTTGCAATAATTTGAACAAATCTCAATGGCGCAACAATCAATTGTATCAAGAGCAATGGAAAAACATTCAGAGCTTACGTTAAGGTCTTTAACTATTTCTAATTTACATTTAAGATACTTTTGTCGTAAAAGATACACATTCGAAAGCATGCTAGGCCTGAAAGCTATTATTCTGCAATAACATCATTATCAGTTCAATCAGAATGAAAAGAAGAACTCGATAAGTAAAAGCGTATAAGAATATTGATGAATAGATTTGCCATCTTATATTGAGACTGGAAGCAGCCTCCGCAGGAATGTGAGCTTAGTTCTTGTTAAGATAAAATCTTGTCCGTGATATTTTGCCAAATAAACAAGATATGCATAAGGTAAACCTTTTCAAAAAAATTTTATGCTTCATGTTGTTGTATTAATCGAGCAGTCACACAAGCAAACTGCTCGAAAAGCTTCCTACCCTCTACTGCAAATTATGTGGCAGATTGAGAAAAAATATGTACTTATTTCCATTGTAATCGTTATTTGTAAAATAATTTTTCTTCTTATTATTTTTATTATTAAATGTAATTTTAAATCAATTTTCCTTTTTAGGAAATTTAAACGTTTCCCTCTAATTATATTCGTTATGAGATTTAACTTTTATTACTATTTCAAATCCTATTCATTTTTCTTTACTTCGGTCAAATTTAGTTTTTTTTATTTTTCGAATCTGCCACATAAAATTTACAGTGTAGGAACGCTGATCTAGTACACCTTACCGGTGTACTAAATTGGAAATGAAATGGAATTGAAACGGGGTGGAGGAGCGTAAAATAATTTTGGTGGTTAGGATGGGTATTGTTTTGCCGTCCGTGAAGTGTGTTGATTGAATACTGTTTAGCTTTTCCTACCGAATGAATAATTTTGCATTGAAGCCACGCTACGCTAGGCCCGTATTTATTTATGTCAGCACTTTAGATCGGCTACATTGCAAGATATTATCTATGCTTCATTTCCAACTTCTGTGGCTACAAAATCTGCGCCCTGTTCAAATCGGATACATTATCGCGGTAAATGAATGCGTGAAGGAAATTACAACGTATTTACATAGGAAGCGTCTTGAAAAGCTAACATCATTTAAATGCGATGTTGACCACTGATTAAGGCACTTCTTATCTACGTGATCTTCACGCATTTTCATCATGCTCAACTAGTTTTAGAAGATTCGAGTTCCAATGTTCTCTCGACGTTTGGGGTAGCTGTCAAAAAAGAGCTCGGTTCGAAACTTTATCTGGGATTGAATCCGAGAGTTGTAATGTGCAGTTCACTGGCTTCAAGAGGAAACGATTTTGTGCCGCGAGTGCAGGTATTCTGTTATCTGTTTCTTTATTATCAAAGCTTCTTTATTAATCCCATAATAAGAGGCAATCATATTGATTAAATTGAGATATTCGCTAATGTTGATGGGGGGTTTGTAACCTGGGTTCTGTGCGGATGATTTGTTTAGTTTGACATTCTGCGTTTGTGATGATGGGAAACAATTAAGTGTGAAAATGCCAAATGTACGCAGAATTCAGGAATAGTTGTGTTCGCACTGGTTTTACTGAAGTATGCTAGGTTTTATGAATTCAATTATATGCATTGAATAAAGCACTCGACGGTTTTTCGTAAATGGTTAGTTCGGCGGGCAAGCATTTAACCTATAGCGTGAATAATATTGGACATTTACGAGCCCAAACCGATGTGATTCATATTCTGGCACCTGGTTTTCGTATTTGGCGAGTGTTTTAAATTGTGCGTAAAATGCAATCCGGGCGAAGATTATTATATGTTTGATGATATGAATTGCAAGCAGCATACAAAGTCTTCTGAGAAAAATTGAAATTTAAAGTACAAAGAAGACATTGATATATGGTTGGGATGCAAATGAAATGTTCAATGAGAAATATAAACTATATGAATCTTTGGTAGCTTTGGGAATCAGGTGATAAAAACCATAAGAAATCTGACTGCAAACGGAAATAGAGACAAAGAAAAAGGGAAAAAAACAAATGAAGGGGTATATCAAATGAAATCACCATTTTTTGATGATTTGCCTTTGAATTAAAATTGTTAAGCCTAAGACCTTTGTTCCTAGCGCTTAAGACGTTTGTTATATTGTAATTTTAATTGCTTTGTAACTTTTATTAATAATAATAATAATAATAAAATTGTAATATATATTATTTAAACGTAAAGAGAAACCTGGAACCGTGAATATTCCTGAAAGTTACTATAAACTAAAATTAAGTTATAAGCGAAAAAGTGCAAAATATAAATTATTCTCGTGCTTCTAAAACATTAAGTTATAAAGCATTATGAATGGAATCGATACGAAATTTAAAAATATCCATTAGCATTAAATGTAAGAATAACACGAACGTTTTCTTTTTGGCCGAAACGCTTGCGTAGCGCTTTATAACCATTCCTCAACGGCTCATAAATTCAAAACAAACACAGTTGAGAATATTTGCAAAAGGAAATAGGAAAATTTATTTAAAATAGTTTTTGGAATAATAAGAGGTACGAAGTGTACTTTGCACCAACAATTGAATTATGTTTGATCCTGTTAAATTCTTACTTAAATTCTATCATTAGCGCCTTGAAAATTTACGAAAAAAAAAGTTGTCTATTTTTATTTGAAGTAATATTTGATACATAATATAAATTATTTGACATTAATTTAACGAAAATATTCATATACAAATATTAAAATATTAGTATTTCTTATTAAATTTTGCTATTGGATAGTATTTGAAACGAAAAGGGATTGTTAGAAGTTTAAATTCGATTTTTCCATTTCATTCAACCTGACCGTGTTTATAACCCACACCGATGGCAGGTTCGTCCACTAATATGGGCTAGCCATCGGGCGCGCTCCTTCGTTCTTTATTGTTTAACAGAGGCTCTTCCCGGGTAGAGTGGCCTTCCGCTCGCGTGTGATTCGATCACATAATTCTATAACATAAATTGGTCACGTATTTATTTCTTATTTGATGGGAAAGTTCATGCAAATTATTTTTCTATGAGTTTTCCACTCAAATGGGAAATATAAAGCCACGTCTACGTTTGGATCTTGATCCGGTTGGGAGGGTGCAAAGGGGTACCACCTCCATCTGGATGTCCCACTCTTATTTGTGGGCCATAAGAATCGTCAGTAACGATGAAGTCTCCGTCAGTCCGTCCGTTTTTGCTCAGCCCAACTTGTTCTTTGAACAAGCAATGTCAACCGTGAGTAGGTTACCTCGGCCTCGACACCAGTCGATCGGCATTCTATCCTTTAATTCGCGAATGCGAAATATTTTTGTAGTGGGTCCTTGTGCTAGGAGGAAAGAACCCGCCCCATGACACCGCAACGCTAGCCTCCCAGCGCATTCACGTGTCCCCAGACAAGGCCAATCTCGGCAGATCTTAACATCCTCTTTCGCTGAAGTAGCAGACCATCGCTGCAGTCCTGCACGGACATTTTATCTACTCAATTCACTACATTGTCTAGCACGTTCTCGCTAACTTTCCATTCAAAAGAGTGCTCAGAAACAAATTGTTTTAGTATTCGTCGTAGCTGTCTAACCATATATGGTCAAGGCACAATTGAATGTAATCAAAGAAAACAAGGAATTTTATACCAACAATTTAATATGACTAGACTGAACAAAATCTTAACGGCGAATGAATGAATCTAATAACAAAATGTCATCAATAACGTTAGCAGCGTTCTGTTGTACTAGCGTTAACTCATTGCAGCTGATACAGTATTTGCTGTCACTGACATTTAATACTCCCCTTGGAATAACTTCGTTACGAAAGTCAAACGTTGAATTTAATTTTTGTTGTACGTCCGTCGAGGCTTTGCAATTTGTGTATTTGAACTTGAATCGATATCATTGTCAATAAGCGCTGGTTTTAAACGGTCCAACGATAAGGTTATTTTTTTCACCAACTTCCAGTTTGAATACATAATCGGATATTTTATGCAAGCCAGTGTAAGTAGCTGTCAACGGCTATTGAATTTCATCTTGCCGTCGGAAAACATGTGTGGAAAAATATAAATCTTTCAATATAAATGCTCGATCCTGATGATGATATGAGGAACTCTACGTCTAGCATTCGTTGCATACATAAGTAATTTTAACTCGCCCCTATCAAAAGTTTTCAAAAATTTAACTAATATTTTAAAACGACAGTCCAAAGTTAATTTTTATTGGAAAAAGCTTATATCGTTGAAGCAATCGACCCATAGAATTTATAGCGAATATTATCTTACTTCACTACACCAAGAAAAGTGAACAATCCAAAGACAACTTCGAGACTGCTTGTATTGAGCAGCCTGACGATTTCGCACCATTGGGTGGAACCTGAGGAGGCGTCAAACATGAAACTGGCTGCAATCTTTAACAAAAGAAGAAATGACCAAGAAGGCTATACAGATGGTGGATGTAAGCTGCAAATAGTGAAAGATTCGGAAGAAGTGTATTATAACGTACTGTACCAAATAATGCTTTACTTTGGCTTCCCAGCCAAATTAGTCCATCTTACCAAAATGACAATCGCCTTTGACACAAATATCAGACTGAAGCAGAGAGATGGGCCTAGACAGTTGGAGACGCTTGTTGCAGGGAGCGAAGGCCCGAGAGGGGCTGTAGCGCTACAAAGAAGAAGGAGAAAGAAGAAGTGATCTGACTTCGAAAAGAAAATCATGAACTAAGGCTAGAGCTATAGTCTCTCGAAGATTAAGTCTAGAATGGGATGAAAACTCAAGCCCCGCAACCGCAAACTATTTTGCAGTACTGAATGGATTAACAGAAGAAATGGAAGTTGAAGAAAGGGTCGAACGTAATTCTGATAAAGAATATGATATAAATTTTATTATAAAAATAAAAATAAGGAGAAGAAACCAACTCGCAGTTCTGATAGTTCCTCTGCAAAAGCCACAAACGAGAAGAGCGGAAGACATATGGTTCGGCTATTGGCAGCCAAAAATAAATTAAGGAGTTTCGAAATCAAAAGAGTAAAGATGCGCTGAATTTTGGGGAGTGAAAAAATTAGATGTTTTTGTTGAAGGGCCTGGACTGCGGAGACTATACGGTTGATCTCGTTCAGATGTTTAAGGAAGCTGCACCAGAAATTGAATTCATTTCTGTCAATACCTCTGCAACAAGAAGGTTGATCGTAAAAAAAGAATTTACCGCTTTACCTTGTACAAATTTCGAACAAAAGCAATCCAAGTGTACTTGAATTTCAGAGTGGTGAAGTGGGAATGCCTCCAGAAAAGAGAAGTGAACCAGTTTTACTGGTGTCATCAATTTAGTCATTCAGCTATCAACTGTGCACTATCGTGCACTATACAAAGATGTACATGCCCACGGCGTGTGCAAACTGGCTTAGATGGAGCCTAAAGAAAAATTGCACTGCATCAACTGCAGTTTATTTGGTCACCCAGCATCACGTTGAAGATACTTCCGATATCAAGATGCAAAAGTTAAATTTATACCAAAAAAAAACACAAATACACCACAGTGTGATACTTTCTAACTTCGTCAAGCCCGGAGTATCATTTGCACTTGCCGCAAGAGGACCAGCAGATAATACTGTAAACAATGTAATACTGTAAGTAGCAACAATGAGCTGCTTCTTAAAATTTACCAGTAACTTAATTCTTTACCGGAGCGAATCGACAAACAAGATTCCAAAATTAAAATTGTTTGTTGTTTGAAATCTTTCAAATGCCTCAAAATAATTTGTCACCCAGTCACATTCCCGTGAATAGGCTTCATCTCATCTCAATAAACGTCTTTTCCTTCTTTTTTGTAGCACTACAGCCCCTCTCGGGCCTTCGCATGCTGCAAAGAGCGCCTCCAACTGCCTCGGTCCATCGACCGCATCCTCCAATTTTTAAATTCGAGCAGCGACGAACTGTCTTCATCGTCTGAGTCAGACCAGCGTTTCCTCGGCTTCGACATTGGTCTCCACCCTTTAGTTCTCCCAACGAATACCTTTTTGGGTATCCGGTGTTCGTCCATACGATTCATGTGGCCAGGTCATTGCAGCTTCCGCAGTCTGACAATCATTGAGACCTCCGGCTCGTCAAAAATTTCATACAGCTCATGGTTGTATCGATTCCACCATTGGTCCCATCTAGCTTCGCGCCGATTATTCGCCTCAGGACCCGTCGCTCAAAGGCATTCAATATATTTGCGGATGCTTGGGTTTGGGTCCATGTTTCACACCCATAACATAACACGGGTCTTATCACAGATTTGTATACTTGGAGCTTTGTTTTCCTGTGTATGCAGCTGGCTGTCAAGATTGTCAAAACTGAATAAAATATTTTATTTGCGAGCTGGGGAAAAATGCCATTTTTTTAATATAAATGATCTGATGTTTATTTCATTATAAAGAGGAAGGTATGCCGTTAGTAGTAAAAAATAGCATCAGGCAGATGACCACCACGACCACGATTACAGGAACATATCCTTTTCATGAAATTTTCCATAACCAAATCGCAAAGTGGCTGCCCTATGTCCTCGATAGCCCTCACGAATTCGATCTTTGAGGTCTTGAATCGACGCTAGACTTTTGGCGTAGACCTTCTCTTTCACATGGCCCTAAAGGAAGAAGTCGCAAGGTGTTCAATCACAAGATCTCGGTGGCCAATTGTGATCACCTCTTCGAGAGATAGCATGGTCCGGAAACTTTTCCCGTAAAAGATCAATGGTTTCGTTGCTTGTGTGGCACGTTGCGCCGTCTTGTTGAAAGTAATCGTTGTCCAGATCAATACCATCCCATTCCGGCCATAAAAAATCATTAATCGTCTCTCGATAGCGCAATCCATTCACCGCAACTGTTGCTCCAGCCTCATTTTCGCAAAAGTAAGGTCCAATGACTCCGCCGGACCATAAACCGCACCAACCAGTCACACGTTGAGGATAGAGAGGCTTTTTAACAATAACTTTTGGGTTTTCCGAGCCCCAGATGCGAAAATTTTGGTTGTTGACGAAGCCACCGAGGTGGAAATGGGCCTTATCACTCAAGATGATTTTTTGACGATGAAGACACGACGTTGTTGATGATCAACCGGCTTGAGTTCTTATGTTAACTGAACTTTATAAGCCATAAGACCCAAATTTTTATGCAAAATACGGTGTAATGACGTTTGTAGAATGCCTAATTCCAAAGACGAGGAATGGACAAACCTGGGGTTTCTTCAACACTTTCCGCTACAGCAGCAATATTCTCGGCTGTTCTTGAGTGATTTGCACGGGTTTTATTCTTCACATCACTATGTTGTCCCGACAGCTCGAATGATTCCACCAATTTCTGTATTATGGTCCGACAAGGTACTTCACGACGACCCTAAAATGTTCGAGTTTTACGAACCATCTCTGCCAAATTCTCACAATTTTTATAGAATTTCAATAATTTCAATGCGTAGTTGAAGCATGTATCGTTCCATTTTTATTAATGGCGTAGATTCTACTTGTCAAATGTCAAAAAATGACAGCTTCAAAAGTGACATCTACCGAAATACCGGGCTACTCAAAATAACACCTCTTATTGGAAAGCCCTTTATAAACTTAGCTATGTCTTACGCAACTTGATTCAAGGATACGATTTGCGAAATTCATAGTAACTCAAAAATTATCGGTAAGGACTGTGAACATAGAAACATGTTTTGCTGATTACAAAATGTTAACTTATGGCAATAAACAGTGTAATAGAAGTCAAAAAATTTTGTAAGAAAATTCACTTTGAAATAGCTACAGGCATTTCGCATGCTTCTCTTTCAAACATATAATTATAAAATAACTTCAATTAGAGGTTGAAAACAAATTTCTTACCTTAAAAGCTTTCTTTAACCAGCTAATCCATTAATAAAAAGCTATTAATAAAATCATTTGAAAGCATACAGGTATTTTCATCCGCATTTATTTCATCCACCAACCATTAATTACATGATATACTCGTATACATACAAACGAAATGTTGAAAGAAGACGTCCTTGGTACTGCCTTCAGTACTTTAAGTATTACTTTGTCCAAAAGAGTGAGTATTACTCGCACATTAACGACGTGAAGTCGCGAGTGCCTTGTCTTGTGTTGACAATAAATGAATAAATATTGGGTTCTCCTAACAACCCATTGTTCAAAAGACCACTTTGAACGTCTGTAAGATGTAAATGTTCATGACAGCCTAAACATTTACCACTGGAGGCTTAGACAAAATTCAAAGAGAAATAGCTTTTAACACTTGATTTCCTTCCTGAATTATCCCTGAAGGTGCAAAATATACTTTAACTTTGCAAAGTGTGGAGTATATGTAAATATTTCTTGGGAGGAAAAGAATATATGTTGCGCACAAATTAAGATTTTCACTTTAAATTTAGATCAATAATATTCCTTTAATCGCGACATATCCATGTGACACAACAATTTTCGCAAACGATATATGGTAGAAATATCAAATTTTGAAAGAAGGTATAAAGTGGTGCCTTCTTCAAAATTCAACTACAAAAAAATTTTATAAGGTATTTAAGGGATTCTCCCCATATAGGGGAGTGAGCCCTGCAAAAAAAATTCATCAAAGGTAGCCAATATGGATATCAAATGAAAGGTATTGACAAGAGCTTTTCAGAACAGGTCTTAATTTGACTTTTTTTTGCTACGGGCACACAGGGCCCGTAAACCCTTCTGTTATGAGGCTTCTGTTATGAGCTTAGGTCTGTCTACTCAACTTATTATAAGTGCGATTAGCACCTCTGTGAGCGCGTCAGAACTTACTCACCTTAAAGCTATTACTAAAAATTTTAAAACAAAATTTTTTACATTATGATTTGGCAGATGGTTGGATACCTGAAGCCCATTATGTTTTGAAAACGGTCATGTGACTCAGGGTGTTGAGCTGATGTGACTTAGCACTTTGGCTATATATCTATGGGTACCATTGTATCCAACTGGTCCAAAGCAAATAATCAACTGGTTTCTGTCAGTCTGATTAGTTACAAAGTAATTGATCTGAGGCTAGGATTGTCGCTCTCTTCGATGTTATTATATCTTAAAGGGTTCAGGGTACTGTTACGGTGTTCGTCTATCCTACACGTACCGAACACTTTGAGTGCACGATCGAGTATATCAGTATATCAATTTTGTCAAGTTCTAGGTCTTTGTAAATGTCAGTATTCCTAATGTACCAGGAGGTTCTGAAGATTCTCTTAAGAGCTTTGTTTCGCAAGGCTCGAAGAACTTTTTAATTAGTTTCTGATGTCTGTCCGAATACTATACAGCCGTGGAGTAGAAAGGGTCTTATAATTTGTTTATAAATGAGAAGTTTATTTTTAACGCTGAGTTTTCCTGAACTTAAGATAAGGTACAAGGAGGATAGGATGTCTAAAGAATATTGTATCTTGTCACGTATGTGGTCAGTCTATGTAAGTCTATTGTCTAATTTTAGTCCTAGGTCTCTTGCTGTTCTGATCCATTATACTGAGATTTGTTGTTAGGGTGGTTGTTGCAGCTATCTTTTTGTAATGAAGGTGGCTTGCATTAATTTTTATCTTCCAACTTTGAAAATACTCCAAAATAGGTGTATTAAATACAAGCTTCCTATGCATATCGGGAAATTTTAATGTTGTTAGGTAGACGTGGTAGGTCCGCAGTGTATAGGGTATAAGGTAATGAGAAAAGTGTGATATTTGTAGAACACCAACTGGAATTGGTTGCACATTGGATAATTTTTCGACAATTTTGACGCGAAAATATCTTCCCTGTAGGAAAGAGTTGATTAATTTTTATCAAAGGCAGTGAAATGAAGATTTTTTGAATTTTAAAAATCGGCCCTGCATGTCTAGTTTCTCAAAATACTTTGCTATGTTGAACACAACTAAGCCAGTTGACTTTCTGTAGTTCATCCCATTTCTGATGTGTTGGATTACCCTTATTAGCTGGAATTCAGGAGAGTGTCCAGCTCGAAAGCCATATTGTCCTTTCGGACAAATTTCTTTATTCTGAATGTATTCGTTCAGCCGAGTTAGTAGTACTTTTTCTATAAGCTTAAAGGGAAAAGACAGAAAACTTATTTGCCGCCAATTTCACGGGAAAGTAAGGTATGTACCTGTTTTTAGGATGACGATGATAATTGCCGTTACCCACAATTTTGGGGGCTTACACAGGCGGAAGATGTCCAATAAGCTTTATAAAATATTGTCTGGTAGCCATTCGGCATGGTACTCGTCAAAGAGTCAAAGCTTAAGGTTGTCTGTATATTCAACGTGCTTATCATGGCTTTTAATTTGTGTATCTCTAGTGCTTGAATTTCGTTAGTGCTCGTTTCTTGGGAAGCTAGCAGTCTTTGTACAGAGGATTCAATTTCTTCTTCAAAGTCTGGGTTCTCCTCAGGGAAATAGATCTCACGAAATCGCAGGTTGAGAGTGTCTAAAAAGGCTTCAACTTTATGTGTTCCATCATATTTGAGGCCATTTGGTCCATGAACAGTTGGAACATTTATTTTATTTTTCAGCCTTGAAATATTTTAAAGGCGCTAGAAGTTATTTCTCCAGGTTCGAGGCTCTGCAAAAACTCTTCACATATGTTGTTGCGAAATTTGTGGAACTGATCAAATATTTTATTGATTAATCGGTGTGTTCCCTTACAGGAATTCGGGTTGTATTGTTTTCCTTGATAAGTAGCACAATGCTGATAATATTTTCTATACTTTCGTCAACATCGCTGGCTGAATATAGCTACTGAGTGAGGCTGTCTGAGGCCAGAGCATCCCTAAAAGCTTACCAATTTCTAATCTTCCTTATATTTAGAGGCACATCTATGATGTTTCCTCTATCAAAAAGTGCACTGGTTTGTGACCAGAAAAGAGCTCATCGAGAACCGTTGCTCGAATACTATGGTGGAAATCTCGTGAATCCTAAAGTTTTGAATTTTACTATAAACTTGGCCATAGTGTGTTGATTAACTTGGCATGTGAAATCTACCGTCAATGGCTGTAATGAGAATGTTCAGCTTAGCCTAAGCATGATTGCTTCTCACAGCAGTTTAGGAATAATGAGAGACGTTGAAATCACCTTTCACTAGGAGTGGGCCTTCCAGCCTGAAGAGGGAGTTAACTCTTAAGAAAACATCTCATTTTGAGGAGGAATTGTACATCGGCATGACTTCAAAGTAAGATGGGTTTGTTTTTATTTTAATTGAAGTCTACTTTACGCGTTGTAGTCCTGAGGTTTAAACCAAATAATGATTCACATTTCTTCTCACGACAATGGCAGTTCCTGCCTCTTTGTATGTCAATCTGTCATTTTTGTACAGATAATATTAGTTAGGGAAACGGAAGCAAACCCCCAGTTTCAAAAAGATTTCTTGGATGAGTATTATAGTCTTTTATAGACTATCAAAACTCACCAGATCTTTGCTGCAGAGAATTCACATTCGACGTGAGTATGGAAATTTGATTCATGAGGGAAGTCATTGAGTGGTTCTAGTCAGGTTTTATGGTGCGAAGAAACCTTGCACATTTGGGACCATCATTTTTTGTATCATCAATTGCATCTGGATTGCATTGTGGTGAAATATTGTTCCATATTTGGTGGTGTAAATGTGGTTTGGGGCTAGGCTGGGAAAGAGCTCTGGTAATCTTGATGGAGGTTGATTCTGAGTTGTTGTTTATTGTGGGCGGCAGCTCACACAAAAGTTTTTCTAACATTTTTGACGGTTTAGGACATCCTTCATAGCTGGCAAGCGTTCTCCTATACAACTGATACACGTAGGTTTTGAAGTGATTGTTTTTGCAGTGTGTGAAGTGATGAAAACCATCGCACTTTACACTGCGAGCTTGAACGTGGTAGTTTCTCGATAAGTGGCGAAATTGTAGAAAATTGTGGCACATAGCCTAGCCTAGCCATTTCAGTTCCTGCTTTCGGGAGGTGAACTTTTACCAATTTTGAGGGCTTGGATTGAAGTTTTATGTAGAAAACTTCAATATGGTGAAACTCTTGCTGTTGAAGACTCCCTTTGATTTCTTTCACTGATAGTCCGTGAAGGTCAGTAATAACCACATTAAGTTTTTTCACTCGTATCTTTGCTTGAGAAATATCTGTGACACTTCCAGTTTTGTTCGGTAAATAACTTCGTTATTTTCTTATGGTCCATGGAAGATTAAGCTACAATCTGAAGGTCCAGATATACACATTTGGCAAACTTATATTTTATGTTTAACTGCTTTATAAGTGCAGCTAGCTTAGTCCATTTTTCAGGTTCGCGGGGGTATACTGGGACAGCTTTTTGGGTTGCCTCATCGGGAACATCTGAATAATTTTGCGGTCGAGAGTTTTTTGATAGCTATTCCGGGAAAGAAACGGTTGGTTTTGGAGATTGCAGAGCCGGAAAATCTTGTTACTTCTCATTTGAGTCCAATATTCTGATCAGACCCAGTAGCTTCTTCCGAAGACGAGCCAGATATGAAAGATGGCGATCCTATAGCTTTCCTCTTTCTTGAGGATTTAGATTTTGGGGAACTTAGACTATTAACTTAGAGTTTAGCTGTTAGCTCATTGTTCTTGCGACATTACGCTATTAAATCATTCAGAGTTTCCATGAGCTATTGATGAGTATGTTTCAACTCAGTAAGGCTTTTGTCAATTTTTTTGTTTTTGGATGCCGTTCCCACTATTTGACTTCGTCAGCCTTTTTCACTCTTAAACTTCACATAAATGCTTACACTATGTGCTCGTGTCCTTCATCGGCTTTTAATGTTGCTATCTTTTTACACTTCAGGGTTTCTTATCAACAGCGAATTCATCACTTAGAACACGTCCAAAATCGTCAACTCATCTCCTCTACCAGGTGACTATCGTTATAGTCGCCAATTATGTCAAATAGTTTTAGTACCTTGTCACATATACAAATGTATTCTATCATAGTCTCAATTTTTAAAGCACTACATCAAAATAACCTAAGGGTTCTTAATAGTCTGAAAGCCAAACTAGGGATGGGTATTGACCAATAAGTAATCGATTGACGGAATCGAGTATAATTTTTTACTAATTAATCGATACACCGATTATTCGTGACTTAGAAAATCGATAAATTGACAATTTCAATAATGTTGGGAAAAACTTGTACAGAATGAAAACAACGAACTCCACGTAAGAAACAGTCCTTATTTATTCACAAGAAAACAGAAAAAGATGAGAAAACAGAAAAATAATAATTATTCCTACTGGTAGCAGATTGTTGAGAAGTTTTCAGTAGGTGCAGAAATAATAGTGATTATTGAGAATGTCCTTCATCGGCTTTTAATGTTGCTATCTTTTTACACTTCAGGGTTTCTTATCAACAGCGAATTCATCACTTAGAACACGTCCGAAATCGTCAACTCATCTCCTCTACCAGGTGACTATCGTTATAGTTGCCAATTATGTCAACTAGTTTTAGTACCTTGTCACATATACAAATGTATTCTATCATAGTCTCAATTTTTAAAGCACTACATCAAAATAACCTAAGGGTTCTTAATAGTCTGAAAGCCAAACTAGGGATGGGTATTGACCAATAAGTAATCGATTGACGGAATCGAGTATAATTTTTTACTAATTAATCGATACACCGATTATTCGTGACTTAGAAAATCGATAAATTGACAATTTCAATAATGTTGGGAAAAACTTGTACAGAATGAAAACAACGAACTCCACGTAAGAAACAGTCCTTATTTATTCACAAGAAAACAGAAAAAGATGAGAAAACAGAGAAATAATAATTATTCCTACTGGTAGCAGATTGTTGAGAAGTTTTCAGTAGATGCAGAAATAATAGTGATTATTGAGAATGGAGAAGTATTGGGCTTATTTATTAATCCAAATACATATCATCAACGTCCTTAAGAAATATTAGTGTATTGACCATGTCGGCTTTCAGCCGGCTTCTCTGTTTCCTCAGAATTCGACCAGCGACCAGCTTCAGAGAAATGTCTTTCTGAAGGAACTGAGGACGCTACCACTGGCATATATGTTAAAATAAGCTTAGAAATTGCTGGGAACATCTCAGCCATCTGTTTCCAGAATAAGAACGGATTTTATTGAATTTTCTCCAGTGGCATTCCCAGTAACAAACTGAATTCCAGATTGATGCTGTCTGAGACGTCCAGGGTTGCCGCACGACTTTTGGACCATATTTTTTGAATACTTTTGTTGTGCTTGTTAAACAAAGACGAAGATATTGCACCTGAAAGCAAGAAATATACTGTGTAGTAAAATTCTTCAATATGTGATACATTCTACTATCTGAATTCACCCTCTAACCAACTTCCAAATTTATTGACTTGAACTATGTGAGTTAGATAAACTATGGTAGATAAATTATTATTATTATTACTATAATCACCTGAAATCGAAGACTCTGAGTCCAAAACGAATAGGAAATACAGCCTGATTTTGCCATATTTGTTTCGAAACTATATTTAGGGTCCTGGCAAGACTGAATTCATTCTTAAAAACATCTTCTTGGAGCTCGGATCTAGGATACAGGATAGTGCCAGAAGTGAACATTGTTCTATCCATCCAAAACCTTCTTTGTGTTAGAGTCAACACTGAGCATCTCAAGGCCTTCCCAACTTGGCGTTTGGATCCAAACTCTCAACTGATTTCTCAAGTATAGCTGCCACTGGAATCACCATGCTGCTGGTGAGATATTCTTTGGAGCTTATATCCTTGGTAGCTGTTGCTAGTAGTTCGAGAACTTCGCACACTTCTTGCAAGATTTCCATTTCCATTGCGGAGAACATTGGTGGAACAGTGGTATTTCTGTTGATAATTTCATTTATGAACGGTCGTAGCTCTATGAATCTTGAGAGCATTTTATAGGTGGAGCTCCGCCTGGTAAAAACGTCCTGGATTACTGTATTGGTTAATAGTTTTCTCAAATCGTCGCATGCAGAAGTTGAATGTTGGAAAAGTCCCACGATGGCTTTGACTTTTTTTGAAATGTCATTCAACTCTGACACGTCATCGATGGCCTATTTGGCGAGAAGTTTGAGGGTATGAGCAAAACAAGGGATGTGTTTGCTTTTACCAAACATTATCTCCCCTGCCTTTGTAACGTTTGCTGCATTGTCAGAGATGATGGCAAGGGCTTTTCAATTTCAAATTCCCACTCTTCAAAAAAATATTCGTTGAGTGAAATGGAACATTCCGACTGTACCTTTGACTACACAACCTTTATCAGCACCAAGGTTATGTATGTCGAACTTAGAAAGCTCCGATTTCGTAAGTCGGTCCAAATACCAGTGGTGAAACAATACTTCGCAACATATTTCAACTCAGCTTTGATCGAGTGGGTTATAAGATGATATATATCAATAATAGCACTGCGGGTAGTTTTGCTTGTGCCGACTCGCAAAACCACCCGCAACTATTTTGACAAAGGTTTCATGTCCTTACAAATTATGTATACAATACTTTGAGTGATCCCATGATTTAAAGACCCTCCCTCTTAGTGAGAAACCACTTTACCTAGAACCATGCTAATCACAGGTTGACTCACTGAAACTAACAAAGAAGTACTGGCAGATGATTGTTGTTTCTTACATTCAACGGTCTCCAAATCGTTCTCTACTGGTCTCTTCGGAACAATTTTGGGATGCTTTTGCTCCAAATGGATCTTTAAGTTGGTCATCTTCCCACATATTTTTATTTTCACACTACAATGTCGACACAGCACGTTTTTACTCCTTTTTCTAAAAATGCTACCAAACCACACTTTTTGGAGGCATCTTAGTCGAAGTAGGAGCATCTGTGGCATAAAATTTCATGGAGGCCGGCGACAATCAGCTGATTCCAGTCCTATCAGTCACATCGTTGAAAATAAGCAACGAGCTTTGGGCGGAAGTGAAATTGGCAATTAAGACTGCGGCAGAATAGAGAATCAAGGATCAAGATCGGTGCAAAAGAAGTCATCACTTTAATGATGAGTGCCAAAGTGCGTCGGATAAAAAGAATCAGGCGTACAAACAATATTTAAGCAGGAAAACTAGGACAAAGAGAGAGCAATATGAAAATCTCAGAAGAGTAGCGAATAAGATAATTAGAATTAAGAAAAGAAAATACTATGACGACCAATTGAGAAGCGTCGATGTAAGTTTAACGAGCAACAACGCAAGACAAGTATACAAAGTAATGAAAAGCCTAAAAGGAGATTATCAGCCCAAAACCGCGCTCAGCTGTGATAAATTTGACAACATCATCGCTGATGAAAACAGGATTAGGGAAAGATGGGCATCATATTTCAAGAACCTCTAAGGAAATAATAACTTCTTCTTCTTTGTAGCACTACAGCCCCTCTCGGGCCTTCGCTTAGAGATAGTAAGATTATCTGATTTTTTCGGAAGTTGGTTTCGTCAGTTCCATGCCCCCGTGTGCCTGCTCAGCTATGGTAAGATCTGATTAATCAGTACATATCACCACTGAGTGAACATTCATAGTCTGTACGAAAAATCTCCTGATCTAAATCACGTTGTTCGCAACGATATTTGAACCTGGGACCTTCGGCTTATGCGTTCATGCTAACTAGTTGATATAGTTTCATTATATTGATATAACATAATTTCAATGTAATGGTATTAAGGTGACTCGTCACCAATGCAATTTTCTCATTCTGGCTGATGTATGATCCGGCAACCATATCTTCGTCCATCGGTATCATGTTTCTCAAAAATTATCTGCTATTCCGTAAAATATATTATTTAAAAAAAATAAAAATACTATTGAAAATTTTCTGAATGATACTCAAAAAATTATAAGGAACCCTTTCTTGAAAGGAGAATACTAACACTCTCATGCAAAGAGCCTCCGCATCTTTCTTCCTATCCTCTGTCATTTTTTCAATCTGTTCAACGAATTTTTATCTATCTGTCCTTATTGCCCTTTTGCTTCTAAAGCCTTCCCTATATTGTTAAGTTTCCTTTCGTTTTCCTACCCTTATTTGCTTCTATCCTACTTTTAATTTAGTCTTTTTGCTTCTTCTAAAAATCTTGGTGCTCATCAGATAGTTCAGTGAAGTAGTACGTAGTGCGAATACTCAAATATGATGGAGACAAACGCTTTAGATGGCGCGCATGTATGTTTTGAATGTCGTGGCTTAAGTATGTGATAGCTTGGTTCCTTACGAATAGTGTGGCATAGCATTCATCGGGAGTGCATGTTTACCACGCGTGCTACAACCATTAGTGAACGTCAAATGCCGCCCGGCATTGCGCACCGTATTGTCAATAGTTTTTTAGTGTGGCAAGGCGTTAAAAATACGAAAATTTTCTACGTTTGTGAAATCAGTTCGGTAGTGGTAGTCGCAGGGTGACTGTAGGGGGGAGTTCCAGAACCTTCCACTCCAATTTCGATATTATATCGAGCGAGAGACGCGCGGTATGAGGGCGCCGATTACCCTGGAGAAGAATCGCACTTCAACCTGGAATGCTCCTCTGTTTCGAGCGATAAGTGAGTTTCACGTGTGTTTTCAGGAGTTAAAGTAGTAGGCAGCATTGATGGAACGTAGGGTGCGCAGGGAATCGACGTACAGCACGCCCCGCCAGTCCCAGAACACAGTACATATAACCTTACCCACGGACCTGGTTGTCTTCGCTTTGACTGGCGCCCCTTCCTCCCTCTTCCTCCACTCTTTAGGTGACACCTTGCTTTCTTCAGTGTAATAGTGTACCCATATCTCGTCTATAGTGAAGTCCCCTTCCACCTCATATCGCGTCAGCAAGCGGTGATGAACTTCCAACCGCGTGAATTTTTGCTCGAAGTTCAACAGTTTAGGATCCATCGCGCCGTTGTTTTGCGATATTGAAAGTGTTCGTGGATGAAAGACTATTCACTACCAATACTGATGCCGAGTTCAGCTGAAATGTTTCGAACATTCATCCTACGGTCCTCCAAAATGAGTTGTTCTACGCGGCAAATGTTGTCTGGTGTGATGCTGGTTCGCTGGTTCGGTCAACGATCTTATGGCTCATTCTCGACGGTTTCGCGACAATCCTTGAATGCTTTGGCCCATTTAAACACAGCAATCTACTCAGGCACTCACTATCAAACTGATTTCGCAAACAAAGAAAAATTTCCGTGTTTTTAACACCTTCCAACACTAAAAAACGAATGACAATACGTTGCGCAACGGCGGTTGGCACGCGACGTTCACTCATGGTCGTAGGACGCGCATAAAACATGCACTTCCGGCGAAAACTATGCCACACTGTTCATAAGGGACCGAGCTATCACATATTCAAGCCACGACCTTCAAAACATACATGCGCGCCATCTACAGCGTTTGTCTCCACCAGATTTGAAGCACCCTCGTATCTCAAGCTGTCTTTGAGGTAAAGTTTTGAAATATAATTTTGACCTCTAATCAATTAGAGAAGAGGGAATATACTGCGTACTACATATTTAATGGATATCATAGCAATTGGTATCTCCATATTTGAATAGTTCAGTAAATATTGTTTTCTTTGTCAATAAATAGTATTCACAATAAGAAGTTTTTCATTTTCATTAATTTCTCTTAGGATGTTCAAATCTTAAAAACCAATTTTTAACCTAAACTTTTCTCATATTTTATAAGTAGTTTCCAAAGTACTAAAACACATATTTTGTTTTCATTTACAGAACTAGAACAAGTAAAACCACGGAGAGGTGGCACCGTTGGTCTATTTGCATTCCCTCGAGTTGGCCGTAGTGACCCTAGTTTGTATGCGTACAGAGCCTACGGACCCAACCAAGGATCTTATGAAGAATATGATGGTAAGCATAAACTCCTTTTTTCATACACATACCGACAATATCCACTCTTTCACCAGACTTTCAACGTGTGGACTGGAAACGCAATGAAGGTCTCGTGCCCTTTCCACGAGTTGGACGATCTGACGCTCAATTGAGAAAATGGTCTAAATTGGCAATGCAACAGGATATGGACAAGCGAACAGGTGCTAGCGCTAATTCAGGATTGTGGTTTGGACCCCGATTAGGACGAATTCAAAAACGGGCACCAGACGCCGGTAGCTTGTCAGGTGATCATTTTTAAGGTGATTAGATATTGATGTTGATTACTCAATTAGATACGAATATGTGACAAATAAATGTATTGCATGTCAAAATTCAAAATTATCTCTCTTTGATTACAAAGAAATCATCAACACCAAGCATTGAAAAATCCTTCCTTAATTCCCAAAACATATAAACATGAATAAAAAACACCATCAAATAAATCGAATTACACACACTTGAATAGTTTCATTTTCACACAAGAGGTTCAATGATTCAAATTTTACACATAGCAAAAATACACAAAAGATATTTTATAAATTTTCATTCAGTTACATAGCAAAAGAAAATTTTATTGCGTAATTTCAGGTGACAATCGAATGGAAATTTTTACACCCCGACTTGGACGCGAATCTGAAGAAATACTTTTTGAGGAATTTGGCAATATTGGCAGCGGCGCTAGATCTGGTTATCATAATATCAATCAAAATAAAGCAGACAAAAACAATCTCAATAATATCAATCAAGATCGTCTATGAATCCCTTTCACTTTACCACTAAGGAATCACTTTCAGAAACGAAATCAATTCAACTAAGGCTTCACAAACCAACTAGAATTTTAAACGCTCAGCGACTAAATACTCGTATGTAAACCCACAAATAAATTACTAAAATTGGTACTGAATGAAATGCACTTTAAACTTTGGCTGGATAAGATTTTCGGAAGGATCTTTTTCAATGACACCTTTTTAAAAGATCTTCCATGAGAATCTTATAGTTTAATTAGGCATCTTCATGTTGTATTTGTAAATCTACGAACTAAGAGAAAGAAAGAATGTAATAAAAATTAAAATATTTACATGCATACTTACTGTGTATTATACAAATTTTCGCTATTATAAAGCTATTGTACAAAAGAATTACTGAAACAGCAAAAATGTATTAAGGACAATGCTGAATTGTTATATTTACTTAAAAGATGTAACTTTAAGATAAGGATGTTTATTTCACTGCAAATAAATGCACAAAATGCATACAGATGAATTGAATTTTATTATAGTAGAAAATTCAATGAAGGAATAACCATAGAATATATACAGACCGAAAAATTTAGAATTAATATCTTGAAGACTATTGCGATCAGCAATGTCGCATGTTCAACATTTTTTCTCACCTAGCCAAACTTTTAATCATTAGCAATCAACAGTCAAAATTCAAACGGATAGAATTTGCTAATGAATAAAGATCTACATAGTCTGGAGTAATTTCTATTCAATATGCGACAATAACAACAACGAACACATGTTTGCGTTTTATCACTATGAACCCAATCGACAATCTGTTTGAAATTTTTGACGAGCCGGAGGTCTCAACGGTTTTCAGACTGCAGAAGCTGCAATGGGCTGGACACATGAATCGTATGAACGAACTACGGATACCCAAAAAGGTATTTGTTGGGAGAACTGCAGACCGGAGACCAGTGGGGAAACCGAGGAAACGCTGATCTGACTCGGTCGACGAAAACAGTTCATCGTTGCTCGGATTTCGAAATTGGAGGACGCGGTCAATGGACTAAGACAGTTGGAGGTGATATTTGCAGGAAGCAATGGTCCGAGAGGGACTGTAATGCTACGAAGAAGAAGATCCAATCGACAAATAGTTAAAAGAACGTTTTTCTTAAATTGACATCTGGCAGTAAACAGCAGAGTTCGACAGAAAATGGTAATAACTGAGTTCATCTGTTCTTAGGGTTTTGTAAAATAATTTTATAAAATCCTAATAAAATCGCGACATGTCTGTCCGTATGTCCGTCCGTCCATCCGTGTGTCATAGCAATTTTTCTCGCAAACCACATAAGCTAGAAACATAAAATTTCGTAAGTATGTGTAAAGTGGTGATTTTTTGGAAGTTTCACCACAAAACCCCCATATAGCGGAGTGGCCCCTGAAATTTTTTTACCATAATGTCGGCATTGTGGGTTTTGCTTCGAGGGGTGAATTGAAATGTACGAATAATTGAACACTTCTGGCAGGAGCGCTCTCCTGCTATTCAAATTGTTTTTCCAAATTCAAGTGCACTTTATTGATTCTATTGTTATAGATTTTATAAAAACATAAAGCAAGCTTTAAAACATTAATATACTCAAAAACGTAATGACCCACATGGCACTCTAAATTTTAACAATTAATCAAACTAACAGATGTTATCAAATTACTAAATATCATCAATTCATTGGATACACAACGGAAGAGTATAATTTGAGCTTACAACTAATATGTAACATCTTAATTCTAATCAATACATGGTAGCAAAGCCCGACGGCTTTGAAGAAAAAAGAGATATGGCCTACGGATATCAAATAAACAAAATAATTGACTATCATTAAAGGTAGGTTTATGAAATTGTAATAAAAATTAATTTATCAATAATGAGCTGCAAAAAAAATTAAAATGAATCCACGAAAAAACCTCAAACGACCACGAATAATTTAGTGATTGCCATTTAGCCACCACAAACAAGACTATCCGCCTCAGCTCGACTAGCCTCAACATACCTCGCAAATGAGTTACTCCAGTCAAACCGTGGATCCCGTGAGCTAAAATTTCGAGGATATTCTATCTTCTTATTGGTGGCTCGCATATACTCGTATATAATATATAATCGGGGCAATATCAGTATCAAAAATATTCCGTTTCATGTCTAAATACACAAATGCTTCTGGAGGAATAGTGCCAGTGGTGAGACAAGACTCAATGTAGGCGAAGGGTTGTCAAAGTTGCCTAGTCGGGTAAAATTGTCACCTTCTAATTAAGAATCTACAAATAAAAGCCATCTATAAACGGCGGGTGGAAATAATTTATTTACAGATGACATATTCCTCTAGAATGCATCGACACGCAAAGTTCGAGCGAAAAGATTTTATTAAGGAAAAAGTAATTTTTGAGGTTTCCGATCTAATGTCAGTCGTTTAAACATATTAATGTTTTTTTGATCGATTGAAATGAAAAGCAATGTCATATTCTATCGGCTTGATTCCTGTAATGAATTAACTTCTTATTTCACAACATAGGAAGATATTTTATCCGCTATTGACATTTGAGTGATTTTTTCTTCTAATACGTTCCATTTCAGGTCAAATGGCAAAGAGAAAAATTCCAACGTAGACGGTCCTGCGCCTACTTGAGAAAAGAGGAGAGATCGCCTTGTTTCTCAAACCCGCAGCTTCCATGATTTTTCATCCTAAATTCCACGACCAAATGATAGTAAATGGTCTCGGGGTCGCACATTACGTTTACTGATCCCCCAATGTTGGGACAGTAAATGCCGAGAAATGCCAATAGCTGCAAATACAAATGTAGCTCTGCTACTAAATCCTACTTGCACCCCCTTTGTGGTGACGAAGGATAGTCTTCCTCGCCTGATAACGGAACCAAAAATAATAATACTAAATCCTATTTCCACCTCCTTTGTGGTAATGTAAGAGGGTGAGGGCGAGTCTTCTGCACCTGATACCTAGCCGCCGTAATGGAAGCTAGGTGATAGGCCAACTCACCGTCCCTTAAAATCCCTACACTGCTTCGAAACCTGAAAAAGGGCTTCGAAATGGATTGGATTTATGGCAACGACCTTGTAACCCAAAAAATGAACTATGGCATTGAATTCTGGAATATCAGATCACTGAACTACCCTGGCCCTGTTAAGGACTTTTAATAACTGGCCAGTCAATACAAACTAAACATGCTGGCAATCCAGGAAACAAACTGGACTGGAAGCGGTATTTAAGATATATAATTACACACGATATTTAAAAGTGGGAAGCCTGCTGAAAAGTGAGAATTTGGAGTGGTCTTCATTGTGGGTAGGGAGTTTAATTCGCAGGTCAAAATTGGAAGGAAACGTTTCACAATCAACTGAAAAGATTAGTCAACTCACTAAGGTTGACCTCAAGCTATCTCATCGGAGAATGACTGGAGGACATAAACTCCACGATGAAATGAATCACAATGGCCAGTGCATAATTGACTTTGCATATAGCAGAAATCTAGTCATACTTTCGACTTACTTCCCACATCGACGCATTCATAAAATGACCTTGGTATCGCTGGCTGGCAACACAAAAATCCAGATCGACCATGTTCTGATCCAACAAAAATGGGCCTCGAGCATACTGACGTCCGCGCATACCGAGAAGCACATTTGTAAATTCGGGTGCCAAAATACAGCGCGTTAATAAATTATTTTATTCAGTTTTGAAGATCTTGAAGACCAGCTGCATCCACGGGAAAACAAAGTTCCAAGTATACAAGTCTGTGATAACACCTGCGCTATGCTGTGAATGTAAAACATGAAACCTACCCCAAATATCTGCAAATATATTGAACACCCTCGAAAGATGGTAATCGTTGGGAGAACTGAAGGCTGGAAAGCAGTAGGGAAAGTGAGGAAACATTGGTCTGATTGGGTCGACGAAGACAGTTCATCGCTGCTCGGATTTCAAAATTTGCTGAACGTGGTCAATGGACCGAAATAGTTGGAGGCGCGATTTGCAGGAAGCAAAGGCCCAAGAGGGGCTCTGTTGCTACGAAGAAGAAGAATATGCCACGGGACGTCCTGTGGATGGCACTCAACGTTAAGAATGCCTTCAACTCCTCCGGATGGGTTTATATTCTGGATATGCTAGAAACGTCTTTTCAAGTTCCAGAATATCTCATGCGGCTTCTGAGGGACTACTTTAAGGAAAGGACTTGAAGGATAGAAATTATATAAGGTGCTGCCCAGAGATCTATACTTGGTCCAGGCCTGTGAAACGTGTCTTACTACGGGCTACTGAGACTGGAGACGCCAGATGAGTCACGCTTGATCGGCTATGTGGATGATGTTGTGGCTCTGATCGTATGCTAATGTGCCGAGTGAGAGACTGGATGACTGCTCCCGGGTTCAGTTTAGCAATGGAAAAACCGAAGTGGTCATCTTGACAAAAAAGAGAATCCCTCGAGTAAGGATGATTAGTATGGGATTACTAATTGAATTGAAGCCAGGGTGAAGTATCTGGGGCTACTAATCGACTTGAAGATGAGTTTCTTTGAACAAATCAGGATAACGTCTGAGAAGGCTGCTTCGAGAGTATCGGCTATGAATCGACTTATGGCCAACGTAGGGGGTCCCAACCCATCAATAACATGCCTCTTGATGAGGATTGTAGGGTCGGTTCTACTATACGGCGCATATATGTGGGGTGGCACTCTCGGCACGAAGGTATACCGAAAACGCTTAGCATTGGTACAGAAAAAAGCAGCACTAAGCATTGCATCTTCAAATCTGGCAGTCTCTGATTGAGCGGTCAGAGTTATTGCAGGCGTGATACCTGTTGCGCTTCTTGCTAGAGAGCGCCGTTCTATTTACTTGCGCCGAAGTGAGAACGTGAGGGAGACGGTTGCCTGCGAGAAGAGACAGCGCTCACTCAACGATTGGTAACAGTCTTGGGTGAATTGCACAAAAGGAAGGTGGAATGCGCGCCTCATCCCGAATCTAAGACTCGAGAAACTGACTTTTATCTGATCCACCTTTTGAGCAGACATGGGTGTCTTCAGTCTTACCTGCACAGGATTGGTAAGTCACGGTTCCCCGATCATCGTTTTGCCTAGGTATGGAAGATGATGCCTGCCACACATCTTTTGCGTGCAAAAAATGGGACAGGCTGCGACATGACCTCTACAGGGAGACGGGAGTGCTCACCCCAATTATTATTGTTGCGTAATACTTAAATCGGTTGACAAATGAAACCAGTTGGCACATTATGTTCGGCTAGTTCTAAAGGGAATTTCTCTTGCAGCGTCGGGACCTGTTCGTACCAAAAGAAGGGAGAACTGGAAAAATATCAGCTGTCAAACACAAAACTGATACTGGTGATGTCAAGTCAATCAAACAATCGGCTCGAAAATTACCACGGGCAAAGAGATAAGAAACTGAAAGAATAATGCTAGAAATAGAAGAAGCGAAAGTGATAGAACCATCTACCAGCCTATAGTTTTCTTCCTTGGTGCTCGTGAAGAAAAAGAATGGAAGTACAAAGTTCAGCGTTATCCTCTGCTTTGAATCGATAATACGCTGGACAATTTGGCCGGTAGCGAACTGTTTTCCACTTTGGACTTAAAGTCTGCTTATTGGCAAGTGGAGATGGACCCAGAAGTTAAAAAGAAAATAGCATTTACCATTGGAACTAGATTATGGTATTTCAACGTCATGGCTTTCGGGCTCTGTAATGCACCCGTGATATTTGAAAGACTGCTGAAAAGTATCTTAAGAGTCGTATCTTTGAAGACATATTTGGTCTATTTGGATAACTTCGTAGTACTAGGAACGACATTTAAGGAACACCTCAAGAATTTAGAAGATATTTTCAAACGACCTTAAGCTCGTGCTAAACCCAAAAAATATCAGTTATTCCAAAGGTGAGTTAATCCCTTGGGTCATATAGTAAGCAATGAAGGAGTGACAGCTAATCCAGGAAAAATTGCTTTTGTTTAACAGTAGCCACAACCACCAAGTCAGGAATTTCCTCGGACTATGCTCGTAATATCGAAGGTTCATAAGGAAGTTTGGGGATATTGCCAAGCCACTAACCCGACTCACAGTAGATACAAGAGCTTTCCGTTCGGATTAAAAGACTGTCAAACGGCGTTTGAAACTCTGAAGAGACATTTGACCATGGCGCCAATGCTAGGATATCCACTACCAGAAGGGAACTTCATCTTTGATACTGATGCAAGCAACGTGGGAATCAGGTAAGTGCCCTCTCAGATCCAACGAAGAATTCTGGGATACTTCAGCAAAGTCCTCTTTAAGCCAGAACGGAGCTACTGTGTCACAAGAAGAGAACTTTTGGTAGTCGTAAGGTCTGTGGAACAATTCTACCAATATCTCTATGGAAGGAAGTTCCTAATCCGAACTGATCATGAGCCACTCAAGTTGTTAGTGCAGTTCAAGAATCCAGAGGGCCAGATTGCTAGATGGATCGAACGGCTTCAAAGGTACAATTTTAATAACGAACATCGAGCTGGCGTGAGTCACCGAAATATTGACTCTCTATTTAGATGACCATACCCTGCAACTGTTATCACTGCAATAAGGTGGAATCGAAGGAAGCTGCTGTTTCAAGAACTGTAGTTGTTGGTCACCTACCAGAATCGGATAAGAGCGGTAGAATAACCCAAACCCGAAGAAGATTCTGCAATTGGAAGAAGTGAAATCCACGAGCTACCTAGCAGGAAATATTAAGAGTTTCACTGACACGCAAGACATATTGGTCTCAGTGGGACTCTCTTACCCCAGAAGAAAGCCTTTTGAAAGAATTCTTGAAAACGATGATGGTGTAGTAATCTAAGAACGATGGCTCTAAAAGCAGCGCTGACACAGGCACACAGCACGAACGCAATTTAATAAGGATTCAGTCGATTCAGTCACCTTCCCCATCGCAACACTCGTTTTTTTTTTCGCAGGAATAATAAGTGGAAAAATTTCCTTTGTACTTAACACCCGGGAAACAAAATTCTAAAAATGTTTAAAAATTTCTAATGTGTAGTATCTTATTACAATATCTTTTGAAGATAATTTAACGAATTGCGGTGTAACGCGGTATGCAAATGCTTAGAACGAAACGGTTAACCCCTTTTAATTATGAATGCTAAAATCATTGTATCATTTAACCTGTTAATTATATGAACGCTAAAATCATTGTATCATTTAAACCCCTTAAAATTTGTCTAATTCTTCCGATTTTTCCCACCTAATTACGCCTAATTATCATAAACGACAAATTGCCTTCAATTGATAACTTAATTGAACCTACAAAAGACAGTGAAAAGGGAAATTGCAAATACCGCCGTCATAAACTACAAATGATAAGGAAAAAGTACATTTGATAGCAACAAAAACCTTCAATTGTGTGATTTCCCCCTTTCTGAATGGGTTCGTATTGTTCTACTTGCCCATAAAGTGTCGTAGTTGCTTGAGTGTGGAGAATATTAAATTGTGCTTGCGAAATTTGCATGCTATTGCGTCGTAAATCGTGAAAATGGGTGATAACTACATAACAACATTGGAAATTGGAATGATCGGGGAGAGTGGCGCCGGCAAGTCGAGTCTGATGCTTCGTCTGACAAACGAGGAATGGGATGGAGATCAAGAGTCTGCTCGAAACCGCCAGACAGCGCGGACGCCGCGTAAAGAAGAAGCGAGTTGGGAGTGAGAGGAGATTGCGGGCTGATCAGAATATCGCCGAGACACGTGGAAAAGTTTCTCGCGTAAAAGACAGTGAAATATTGTAAAAAAAAATAGACGATAAAGTTATCGTGCAAATTGTGAACACCTTGTTAGTCGTGTGGGTTAGCGAAAAGTGGAATAAAACTCGTGTTCCGTCAAAATCTAGTGGAAGTGTTTTCGCTTGGGTGTCCAAAGGTTTCTCCCTCCCTTAAATCATTTGTCGAAAAGTTATTCTTTAGTTCCCAGAAATAATCAGGTCCCCAAAGGAGATATGAAACGAAGAAACAATTTGAAAATGTGGAAAAAGGCGTCATTGATTTGCCCCCGAATTTAGTAACAATTAGTTACTCAATGCACTTAGCATGTAACGGATTTGTAATTAACCGTTAGCTCTTTTGTCGGAAATTTTTCGAAATGCTGTGATGCAACTTCGCTTCATCGATTAAGGAAGTCGGTTCGCGTGGAATCGTTGTTGTTAATGTACTGTACATGTTCCAATACAAATTCGGAAACTCCTCCACAATACTTGTTAGAAGAAGCGTGCACACAGAGATGAATCGTGAGAATACAAACAAACTGGAACGTTTCACAGAAGTACACAGAACACTTTCATGGAATAATTTCTGTGTTTGAATGGTGCATGCTTGGGGTGAAATGAACTAGTGAAGGATCAGAGAGCAAGTCTTCGAAGAAAAACCGGCAACCCGAACAAAATAAATACGCGTTTGATCGACAAATATCTCTTCGAATCTTCTCACGTTTCCCTATGTGGCAACGAAAAAGAAAAGTACGGTAGTTCGCAAATGTAGATTTAATTAGACACAAGAGAAAAAACTAGTAAATACACGGTGGATATTTGCGTGGAAAAAATAAAAGTGCGTGTGTGGTCGGAGTAAATTGATCGCGATAGAAATGCACAAAGTAATGCTTGCGAAGATTCTGTAGCAAGAAGTGAAGTGAAGGCCCAAATTTAAAGCACGTCGGCCAGTTGCACTAAACAACAAAGTGATAATAACGGTCCAGACATTGCCACACAGCACGCTCACCGTGGAAATTGATCCTAGCAAAACGATCAAAGAGCTGAAGCAGGAAATCGAGGCTGTCCATGCTTTTCGGGAATTGCAAGGAAAGGTTGCAGAATTGTCGGGAGAAGAGGAGGCTTTCACATTATTCGGCGCAGACATAACTTGAGTAGTTCACATTATTTCAAGTAATAGAAAATTCATATTAGCTTTTGCATGCATGTTCATTTTCGCGTCTTATTGGAATCCCGTATGAAGTTCAAGTCACAAAACCTTAGAATTAAAAGCGTCGATTGAAAGTGTAGTTGTAAGAAAAGCTTATCAGTCGTGTTCAGATACAAGACGACCTGAGCATTAAGAAACATAATCTTGAAGAGATAATTTTCTCTATAGAATGTTATGTGGCATTCAATGAATTTTGTCGAAATATTTTTGGATAAAGTTCGCATGAAAATTATAGCACCATGATGTAATCAATTGCATATAGAACTTTGCTATCACACGATTAATTTGAATGAATCTGTCTGAGTTCAGAGCGATTAATTTGCATGTATCCATTTTTATACTGATTACGTTGTGCATCCAGAGATTACGCCTGGTTTTAGTAATTCTTGTTCGTGAACTTCAATGTATTTCTTGCTATAGATTTTTTTTGGCACTCTCAAATATCTGCACTTTACTAGTTTTCGATACCGGATATGTAAATGAGCATACTTATTGGTCTAATTTTGAAGGCTTAATTTTATATTCATACATATTTTAATCAGTTCTTGAAAGTGAACATTTTTTTCAATTTCATGAAAAATTTTGGATTTTTAATATAATAAAGAGTATGTTCAGTTTACGCTTTGTCGATGTACTTGAACATCAAAGGCATTATATCATTTGCATTTAGTGATACTCCGTTAAAAGTTCCCGAAATTTGAATAAAAAAATAAGATAACATTACCTTATTATTTAATAATAATAATTATAAAATAATACTGATTCATTTATTTAAATAAACAAATTTACCTAATTATTTACCCTATAAATCTTTCTACTACCCATTTATATGACAGCACTGATTCAAATTCTTAGTAAAATTAAACCATAAGATAAAATATCACACCTAAAATAATAGCCTAAACCCATTCAATAAAAAGAATAACAATTTGAAATGATAAAAATCAAAGACAATATAAACAATAAATTTTGCACCATTCAAAAATATAAAAAGGTATTATAAATGACAGATAAAAAATTTAGATTAAATTCGAAGCTTTTGTGTTTAACGAGAGTTAATAATGATGTAATTTCTCAACTGGGATTTTAGAATGACAGTTCAGGTAAAATACAAGTATAAACGAGTATTTGTTGCAACAAAAAGAGATAATTATGGGACATGCAAAATAATCACTTGCAACATCGTTGTTCTGGCATTTTCCGCAGAAGTCTGTAATGTAACAGTATCTGAACATTATTCTTATAATTAAAAGTCAAAAATTTAATAAAGGGCGATAATTTTAGTCTATTAAATCGCTCTCTAAGAGCTTGGAATTAATTCTCAACCAGAGATTGCAATTTTGAAAACCCTGTTAACATCGCTCGTCAGAAAGGTAGATTGGAATTGAAACATTTCCTGTGTTGAAGATTATCTTTCTCAAATTGATTCATTACTAAAATTCTGCCTTTTATTTAAGTATTATTTATCACCATACAAAATGTACATAAGTGTAACATAAATAGTTCATTTATATTCAAATTCCAAATAAGATTTTGTGGTCAGCTATAGAGTATCAGAAAATGTGTAATACCGGAATTTAACCTGTTAGAAACCAATAAGTTAGATTAGGTATAGATGATCTAATGAATTGATTGAAAATTGAAAGAAAAAAAATAAAAATGAATTAAAAACGTACCCGAGGGTCTTTCCTTTCCTCCATTTCTAACCGGGTATAGGACCCGGTACGGTGGCAGGCTTCCCCCTCAAAATATGAGCCAGTCACCGGGTACAATTTAATCCTTTTTATTTCAGGTGACTTAATGGGTTGAGTGGCCCAAGCCAAGTGCCTTTTTATGGCATAAAGTTATGCAATTCCATTGTATAATTCTATGACATAAATTGGTCACCGGGGTACTCCCCTTCTGATGGGAAGGTTCATACAATTCAAGTTGTATGAGTTTTCCACTCAGAAGAGGAATACCTGGCCACTTCAACGATTTAACATTGGATTTATTCCGGTTGGGTGGGCATGAAGGGGCTCCACCACCACCCGGTTGCCCCTCTTTCATTTGTGGGCCCTGAATGTATTTGGGTAAGGACGAGGTCACCCCCAAATTAGTCTTTCTTGTCAGGTTGCACTTGTTCTCGCAACAAGTCGTAATTCCTTCGTGGAGGTTATCTACTGATTTGCGACTTCGGTCGTCCTCTCGAACTCTGCAAGCAATTCGTGAATGCGAAATGTTTTGTAGTGAGTCCTCGTGCCGGGGAAACGAACCCGCCCCACGACACCGCAATGCTAGCCTGCCAGCGCATTCACGCGTCTCCGGACGAGGGCATTCTCGGCAGGAATCAACACCTTCCTCTGCCGAGGCAGCAGAACATCGCTGCGGTCCTTCACGGACATATGAAAATCTATTATTCACTACAAATGGCGCCCAACGTGGGGCCCGAAAAGCCCGGCTGTATCATCAGTCGTGAGCACGAGACAGTCCATCGTCTCTAGGTGTCCCCACAAGGTGTTAGAAATTTTGGCGGGTAGATAACTCCCGAGGGTTTTTGCACTAATCGTGCCCCAGCAGCCGAGTAACTTCCGAACGTGTGTTGTCTTCGGACATCAATATCGTTTGGTCCTTCTTTTGATTTATACCTTGGTGGTTTACCACCATTGTATAACTAGTAAGGCCAAATTATATTAGAGTCCCTTTTTGTGTTCGGAGGTTATTATCCCAACATCTATTTTGCGGAGGATTCTGATCCGCTCCCCAAACCAGCGGTGCCTAAGTGTCTTAAATTACATGGATTTTGATTTCATGTGATTGGCTGATTAGCTAATCCATGACTATCCATGACAAGACACGCGCTGCTTGTGGATTAGAATCCCACCCTGGGCTGACAAGCTGTAACTTGAGAAGTTTGCTAATGAGGGATCACTTCGGAACCCTGATTTTCATGGTGCCACAAGAGAGTGTCCCTGAAACGTTTTAGAAGGATTGTGCCATGGTGTCCATACTTGGGAGGAAGGACGGAAAGGAAAGACCGATTATTTTTTTTGATAACTTAAAACTTTTTTGAAACTTTATCATACATTTTTTTTTTTTTGTGAGGTTCGACTATAGTTCGCCACTGACGGCCACTTACAAATCATAAATTTTGCATCATTTTTTTCACATTTTCATTATTTATATATATATATTTATTTAGGTTTTTAGTTAGCAATTTAAATTTCTTTTAGCATGCCCACCAAAAGAACTCCCGAAAGGAGAAAGTTGCGGTCGGATGCCGGACCAGCTCTATTGTGTTCCATCTGTCACGAGGACATGGACGAAACTACAAGCCAGAGGTTGCAGTGCGGACACAGGCTACATCAGCTGTGTTTGGCACAACTGCGGCAAACTTCATCCACGTGCCCGCTCTGTCGACAGCCTTTGGAAATCGCACAGCCAGCAACAGAACGACCTCAGTCCTCCAGTACAAGTGGAGCTGTCCCCAAAAGCGGACCCCTTCCATCCACTACAAGGAGTGCACGAGACGATGACTACAGGGCTGAAGCAGTTCCGCCTGCAGAAGAAGCGAGTCCACCGGTGGCTGTGGAAGCCACAGTTCTACGAGATCTAATGGCGCTCGTACAGGACATGTCCACCCGGCTCGCCTCTCTAGAGAGCCAGAGAGAGAACCCCGCACCATCCCGGCCAAGAACTCCTCCTATGTGGGATTCGGACCCAAATCCGTGGGACTTCCCAGTAGACTCGCGGCGTGATCCCGAACGGATCCGGCCAGGTACAGCCATGAATCCGTTGGCTCCAGTTTACCGGCCCCGATTGAGCCAAGCACCGCCACCAAATCAGGCTCCCGTGATTCCGCCGGACCAACGCTTCCATCCACACGACATGTATCGGCTGAAGCCGACACAGATCCCCAGCATCATCCAGGGATGGAATCTACATTTCAGTGGGGAACCCAATACGATAACGGTGGAGGTTTTCATAAGTCGGGTGGAGTCACTGATTGAGCAGATGCTAGCAGGAGACCGCACAGCGCTCGCAGGATACCTGCCAATGCTGCTTAGGGGAGCAGCCCTGGAGACATATTGGAGGATACATTCAGCTCCACCATCCATACGCTGGTCACGGCTGAAGGAGGTACTCCGCATGGAATACCCTACGGTCGACATGGACGAATTAGTCCTGGATAAGATGAATGCTAGATGGCAGCGTCCGGACGAGTCCTTCCATAAATATCGAGCCGATATCCTTCGGTTGAATGACCAGCTGTCAGAGCCATTGTCTTCTACCCAAATTCTTCGCCTGCTAAAGCGCAATCTAAGACCGGAGATTCGTCGGCATATCGTGAACTCCGATCCACAGAGTATGGAGGCCCTGCTGAGAAATGTGCGTCGTATAGAAGGGTTTGAGGAAGACCTACGGGACCGGCCATACTTACTAACCAGGACGGGTCCTCGACGAGGAATCGCGGAATTGGCCCCAGATTATACCACCCTAGATCTGGAGGATGATTTGGACCCAGACCAGCTTGCTGTAGCGGCAGTGGGAAGTCTTACGACCTGCTGGAATTGTCACCAAACCGGACACCGGTTCATTTCATGCCGCGCAGAACGTAAGGTTTTCTGCTACGGTTGCGGCAAGCCGGACACTTACTTCCCGGACTGTTCTGAATGTGCCGCACGAAAAAACGGCCAAAAGAGTACCCGACCACCTCAGCGGTACCCGAAACCCCAGCAGTAGCTCCTCAGTCAGCGGCTCACCCCAACCAACCTGACGTTAACCCACCAGCCATAACCATTACGACTGCGGATGTTCACTCTCTTCCGGAGACCTCACCAACGACAATATTAAAACGACCATCGCAGTCACTGCCAGAAGAACCGCGGCAGCCTCAAGTACGCACTCTAAAACCTTATCATGTTAGACTGCAGGAATATCGGGTGGCTCGAGAGCGAATATTTGCTTCCGAAGTTGTCACTTCCCGTCCGTGCACGACAAAATGGTCAACCCGTCGTTGGCGGAATTTCCGCAAGAGAGTGCGCACCTGCCGTCAAACCGTAAACTCTTGTAACATCTCGGAGGTTGCTGAGAATGAGATCAGACCTTATCATCCAATTAAAGTGTTGGGCGAGACCGTGTTTGCATTGATCGACACGGGTGCCAGTATCAGTTGTCTTGCCTCGAGCTTTGGCTCGAAAGTGCTCCAAGAATACCCGAACTTGATTAAATCCTGGCGCACTGAAATCAGTACAGCTGATGGCACCAAACACCCTATACGAGGTAAACTAACAACACCCGTGACGTTCAGGGGTCAGACGAAGGATATTACCTTCTACATTATCCCGTCTTTGACTCAGAACGTATACCTTGGTGTCGATTTCGTCCTTCGCTTTGGACTGGCCTCCGATTTATTCACCGATTTGTCTTTAAAAACCAGAAATGTCAACGAAATCACTTCTACTCCCGATAGGCATGACCTGACGTCTAACCAACGGCAACGCCTGGAAGCATCCATTGCTGCTTTCCCATCTTACGCTACCCAAGGCCTTGGCCGCACCACCCTAGTCTCACACGCCATTGACGTTGGCGATAGTAAACCGATTAAACAGAGACACTACGCCATCTCGCCAGCCATGGAGAAATTGGTGTATGCGGAATTAGATAGGATGCTCGAGTTGGGGGTCATAGAAGAGTCCCAAAGTGCCTGGTCCTCACCGGTAACCTTGGTTGTAAAGCCAGGTAAAGTCCGCCTCTGTCTTGATGCCCGTAAGGTAAACGCGGTTACCATCAAGGACGCGTACCCTCTTCCACTCATCGATGGAATACTAGGGAGACTGCCGAAAGCCAATTATATCACCAGTCTCGACCTAAAAGACGCCTTCTGGCAAATTCCACTCGATGAGGGCTCGAGGGACAAGACCGCCTTCACAGTGCCTGGACGACCATTATATCAGTTCGTCACAATGCCCTTTGGCCTGTGTAATGCGCCGCAAACGATGACCCGGTTGATGGACAAGGTCATCCCACCTCACCTGAAACACCAAGTGTTCGTGTACCTCGATGATCTTTTACTCATCACGGAAACGTTCGATCAACACCTCCTACTTCTACAAGAAGTAGCCCTGCACATCAGTAAGGCGGGACTCACCATCAACGTACAGAAAAGTAAGTTTGTCATGAAAGAAGTCCGATACTTAGGCCATGTCATAGGACATGGCACTATCAAAACGGATCCAGACAAAACGCGTGCGATTGATGAGTTCCCCTTACCAAAAACTGTGAAGCAGCTACGACGTTTCCTTGGTGTGTGCGGTTGGTACCGAAGGTTTGTTCGGAATTATGCAACAGTTTCAGCGCCCCTGTCAGACATGTTGCGGAAAGGGAAGTTCGTTTGGACCGAACTCAGCCGAAAGGCATTTGAAGAGCTTAAACAAGCCCTCACATCAGCTCCTGTCTTGCACAGCCCCGACTTCACGAAGCCCTTCTCCATTCATTGTGACGCAAGTCAACATGGAGTAGGAGCCGTGCTGGTGCAATTGACCGACGAAGGGGAGGAAGCTCCCATCGCCTTCATGTCCAATAAGCTGAATTCGGCCCAAAGGAACTATACTGTTTCCGAGCAAGAATGTTTGGCAGCGGTAATGGCTGTGAAGAAATTCCGAGCTTATATCGAGGGCCACCAATTCGAGATCATCACGGACCACGCGTCACTACAATGGTTGATGAACCAGGCAGATTTAAGTGGACGCCTAGCCAGATGGGCTCTTAAACTGCAAGGGTTCAAGTTCTCCATCAAACATCGGAAAGGAACCCAGAACATCGTACCCGACACTCTCTCACGGATGTTTTCCCCAGAGGGAGCCGAAATAACAATAAATGACGAGGACCCCATCGAAATAGATTTGGACAGCCCACATTTCGAATCAGATAGCTACAAAGAGTTGAGGCAAACCATAGCGACCCAACAGACACAGCTGCCTGACTTGAAGGTAATAGACGGCTATGTGTATAGACGAAACGAATACGCCACTGGTGATCCATGGCAGGAAGAAGAGTCTTGGAAACTCTGGGTACCGGAGGAAATGACACAACAGCTGATCCTCCGCGCACATGATCATCCGTTAAGTGCCCACGGAGGTTACGGTCGAACACTACGGCGACTAAAAAAATACTTCTTTTGGCCTAAAATGGCATCCCAGGTCAAAGACTACGTGAGCGCCTGTGATACCTGTAAAAGCACCAAAGCGCCCAACCAGCCTCTTCGACCTCCTATGGGTCAACTCAACGTCCCAGAACGCGTGTTCCAGCGTCTATACATCGATCTACTCGGTCCATATCCTCGGTCTTCCATGGGACACATCGGAGCTATAGTCGTTCTAGATCAGCTCTCAAAATTCCCAATGGTGGAACCTATCCGTAAATTCACAACTCCATCGATCGTGAAATTCTTAGAGAACCGGGTATTCCATGTGTTCGGAGTTCCAGAGAGTGTGTACTCAGATAATGGAGTACAGTTCCGGTCTCGGCAGTTTAAGAGCCTACTTGAGCAGTATGGCATTGAACACCAACTGACGCCCATATACTCTCCTCAGTCCAACGCGTCAGAACGGTTGAACCGCACCCTATTGGCCGCGATCCGTTCCTACGTCCACCCATCTCAAAAGGATTGGGATCGGCGATTGTCTGCCATCACATGCGCCCTGCGATCCTCGTATCATTCCGTCACCGGTGTCGCCCCTTACTTTGCCGCCTTTGGACAGCACATGATTTGCCACGGTAAATCATACCGACTGTTACGGCAATTAAAGTGTTTGGGAGACCCGGTCGTTGCGCTGGAGCCCCACGAACGTTTAGGAGACCTCCGCCAACAGATCGGACGGAAGATTAAGGCCGCAGGTAGTGCAAATGAAGCGCAGTACAATCTCCGGTCACGATCTGCTAATTTCAAAGAAGGAGATGAAGTTTTCCGGCGAAATTTCCGCCAAAGTGACGCCGCGGGGCATTACAACGCCAAGCTGGACAGGCGATTCCTGAAAAGCCGCATAAAGAAGGTAATGGGACCTAACCGTTACTTGATAACGGATCCATCGGGAAAAGAAGTGGGGATATACCACGCGAAAGACCTGCGCCGATAGATAATTGGGCACGTCTGTTTGTCCGTCCGCATATATTTTCAAAAACGCGCAAAGATTGTATACTTCCAGGCAAACATAGACATAAGTCAGTCCGTCCGTCTGTTAATTGTGTTCTTTTATTGTTCGTCATCTCTAGTCCCGACGCCGAAGGCAACCCGTGAGACACAGAAAGATCCTTCAGCTCCTTTTTCGTAATCCGCATTGCCTTGGGATCACGAGAAAATTAGCTGCCCTGTAGTAATCTAAGAACGATGGCTCTAAAAGCAGCGCTGACACAGGCACACAGCACGAACGCAATTTAATAAGGATTCAGTCGATTCAGTCACCTTCCCCATCGCAACACTCGTTTTTTTTTCGCAGGAATAATAAGTGGAAAAATTTCCTTTGTACTTAACACCCGGGAAACAAAATTCTAAAAATGTTTAAAAATTTCTAATGTGTAGTATCTTATTACAATATCTTTTGAAGATAATTTAACGAATTGCGGTGTAACGCGGTATGCAAATGCTTAGAACGAAACGGTTAACCCCTTTTAATTATGAATGCTAAAATCATTGTATCATTTAACCTGTTAATTATATGAACGCTAAAATCATTGTATCATTTAAACCCCTTAAAATTTGTCTAATTCTTCCGATTTTTCCCACCTAATTACGCCTAATTATCATAAACGACAAATTGCCTTCAATTGATAACTTAATTGAACCTACAAAAGACAGTGAAAAGGGAAATTGCAAATACCGCCGTCATAAACTACAAATGATAAGGAAAAAGTACATTTGATAGCAACAAAAACCTTCAATTGTGTGATTTCCCCCTTTCTGAATGGGTTCGTATTGTTCTACTTGCCCATAAAGTGTCGTAGTTGCTTGAGTGTGGAGAATATTAAATTGTGCTTGCGAAATTTGCATGCTATTGCGTCGTAAATCGTGAAAATGGGTGATAACTACATAACAACATTGGAAATTGGAATGATCGGGGAGAGTGGCGCCGGCAAGTCGAGTCTGATGCTTCGTCTGACAAACGAGGAATGGGATGGAGATCAAGAGTCTGCTCGAAACCGCCAGACAGCGCGGACGCCGCGTAAAGAAGAAGCGAGTTGGGAGTGAGAGGAGATTGCGGGCTGATCAGAATATCGCCGAGACACGTGGAAAAGTTTCTCGCGTAAAAGACAGTGAAATATTGTAAAAAAAAATAGACGATAAAGTTATCGTGCAAATTGTGAACACCTTGTTAGTCGTGTGGGTTAGCGAAAAGTGGAATAAAACTCGTGTTCCGTCAAAATCTAGTGGAAGTGTTTTCGCTTGGGTGTCCAAAGGTTTCTCCCTCCCTTAAATCATTTGTCGAAAAGTTATTCTTTAGTTCCCAGAAATAATCAGGTCCCCAAAGGAGATATGAAACGAAGAAACAATTTGAAAATGTGGAAAAAGGCGTCATTGATTTGCCCCCGAATTTAGTAACAATTAGTTACTCAATGCACTTAGCATGTAACGGATTTGTAATTAACCGTTAGCTCTTTTGTCGGAAATTTTTCGAAATGCTGTGATGAAACTTCGCTTCATCGATTAAGGAAGTCGGTTCGCGTGGAATCGTTGTTGTTAATGTACTGTACATGTTCCAATACAAATTCGGAAACTCCTCCACAATACTTGTTAGAAGAAGCGTGCACACAGAGATGAATCGTGAGAATACAAACAAACTGGAACGTTTCACAGAAGTACACAGAACACTTTCATGGAATAATTTCTGTGTTTGAATGGTGCATGCTTGGGGTGAAATGAACTAGTGAAGGATCAGAGAGCAAGTCTTCGAAGAAAAACCGGCAACCCGAACAAAATAAATACGCGTTTGATCGACAAATATCTCTTCGAATCTTCTCACGTTTCCCTATGTGGCAACGAAAAAGAAAAGTACGGTAGTTCGCAAATGTAGATTTAATTAGACACAAGAGAAAAAACTAGTAAATACACGGTGGATATTTGCGTGGAAAAAATAAAAGTGCGTGTGTGGTCGGAGTAAATTGATCGCGATAGAAATGCACAAAGTAATGCTTGCGAAGATTCTGTAGCAAGAAGTGAAGTGAAGGCCCAAATTTAAAGCACGTCGGCCAGTTGCACTAAACAACAAAGTGATAATAACGGTCCAGACATTGCCACACAGCACGCTCACCGTGGAAATTGATCCTAGCAAAACGATCAAAGAGCTGAAGCAGGAAATCGAGGCTGTCCATGCTTTTCGGGAATTGCAAGGAAAGGTTGCAGAATTGTCGGGAGAAGAGGAGGCTTTCACATTATTCGGCGCAGACATAACTTGAGTAGTTCACATTATTTCAAGTAATAGAAAATTCATATTAGCTTTTGCATGCATGTTCATTTTCGCGTCTTATTGGAATCCCGTATGAAGTTCAAGTCACAAAACCTTAGAATTAAAAGCGTCGATTGAAAGTGTAGTTGTAAGAAAAGCTTATCAGTCGTGTTCAGATACAAGACGACCTGAGCATTAAGAAACATAATCTTGAAGAGATAATTTTCTCTATAGAATGTTATGTGGCATTCAATGAATTTTGTCGAAATATTTTTGGATAAAGTTCGCATGAAAATTATAGCACCATGATGTAATCAATTGCATATAGAACTTTGCTATCACACGATTAATTTGAATGAATCTGTCTGAGTTCAGAGCGATTAATTTGCATGTATCCATTTTTATACTGATTACGTTGTGCATCCAGAGATTACGCCTGGTTTTAGTAATTCTTGTTCGTGAACTTCAATGTATTTCTTGCTATAGATTTTTTTTGGCACTCTCAAATATCTGCACTTTACTAGTTTTCGATACCGGATATGTAAATGAGCATACTTATTGGTCTAATTTTGAAGGCTTAATTTTATATTCATACATATTTTAATCAGTTCTTGAAAGTGAACATTTTTTTCAATTTCATGAAAAATTTTGGATTTTTAATATAATAAAGAGTATGTTCAGTTTACGCTTTGTCGATGTACTTGAACATCAAAGGCATTATATCATTTGCATTTAGTGATACTCCGTTAAAAGTTCCCGAAATTTGAATAAAAAAATAAGATAACATTACCTTATTATTTAATAATAATAATTATAAAATAATACTGATTCATTTATTTAAATAAACAAATTTACCTAATTATTTACCCTATAAATCTTTCTACTACCCATTTATATGACAGCACTGATTCAAATTCTTAGTAAAATTAAACCATAAGATAAAATATCACACCTAAAATAATAGCCTAAACCCATTCAATAAAAAGAATAACAATTTGAAATGATAAAAATCAAAGACAATATAAACAATAAATTTTGCACCATTCAAAAATATAAAAAGGTATTATAAATGACAGATAAAAAATTTAGATTAAATTCGAAGCTTTTGTGTTTAACGAGAGTTAATAATGATGTAATTTCTCAACTGGGATTTTAGAATGACAGTTCAGGTAAAATACAAGTATAAACGAGTATTTGTTGCAACAAAAAGAGATAATTATGGGACATGCAAAATAATCACTTGCAACATCGTTGTTCTGGCATTTTCCGCAGAAGTCTGTAATGTAACAGTATCTGAACATTATTCTTATAATTAAAAGTCAAAAATTTAATAAAGGGCGATAATTTTAGTCTATTAAATCGCTCTCTAAGAGCTTGGAATTAATTCTCAACCAGAGATTGCAATTTTGAAAACCCTGTTAACATCGCTCGTCAGAAAGGTAGATTGGAATTGAAACATTTCCTGTGTTGAAGATTATCTTTCTCAAATTGATTCATTACTAAAATTCTGCCTTTTATTTAAGTATTATTTATCACCATACAAAATGTACATAAGTGTAACATAAATAGTTCATTTATATTCAAATTCCAAATAAGATTTTGTGGTCAGCTATAGAGTATCAGAAAATGTGTAATACCGGAATTTAACCTGTTAGAAACCAATAAGTTAGATTAGGTATAGATGATCTAATGAATTGATTGAAAATTGAAAGAAAAAAAATAAAAATGAATTAAAAACGTACCCGAGGGTCTTTCCTTTCCTCCATTTCTAACCGGGTATAGGACCCGGTACGGTGGCAGGCTTCCCCCTCAAAATATGAGCCAGTCACCGGGTACAATTTAATCCTTTTTATTTCAGGTGACTTAATGGGTTGAGTGGCCCAAGCCAAGTGCCTTTTTATGGCATAAAGTTATGCAATTCCATTGTATAATTCTATGACATAAATTGGTCACCGGGGTACTCCCCTTCTGATGGGAAGGTTCATACAATTCAAGTTGTATGAGTTTTCCACTCAGAAGAGGAATACCTGGCCACTTCAACGATTTAACATTGGATTTATTCCGGTTGGGTGGGCATGAAGGGGCTCCACCACCACCCGGTTGCCCCTCTTTCATTTGTGGGCCCTGAATGTATTTGGGTAAGGACGAGGTCACCCCCAAATTAGTCTTTCTTGTCAGGTTGCACTTGTTCTCGCAACAAGTCGTAATTCCTTCGTGGAGGTTATCTACTGATTTGCGACTTCGGTCGTCCTCTCGAACTCTGCAAGCAATTCGTGAATGCGAAATGTTTTGTAGTGAGTCCTCGTGCCGGGGAAACGAACCCGCCCCACGACACCGCAATGCTAGCCTGCCAGCGCATTCACGCGTCTCCGGACGAGGGCATTCTCGGCAGGAATCAACACCTTCCTCTGCCGAGGCAGCAGAACATCGCTGCGGTCCTTCACGGACATATGAAAATCTATTATTCACTACAATGGTTTCGAGAACAGAAGACAATTATTTATCATAAGAACAAGAGTAGCTGAAATACTGAGGAAGTTATCTCGGAGTGAAGAAAATTCGGCGTTGAGTCCGTGAAAGGTTTTATTGGATCAACAGCTCCAATGATGTGAACTATAAGTGTAGGAAATGTACGATCTGTGCTATGAGTAATAGACCACATCACAATAGGAAGGCTCCCATGAAACAATATGATGTTGGAGGCCCATTCGAAAGGATTACCGTTGATATTGTTGGACCATTCCCAACGACAGTAAATGGTGGCAAATACATTCTGGTTGCAATGGATTACTTCACAAAGTGGGTGGAATTCTATGCGGTCCCAAATCAAGACACCGCAACTGTCACATATGTATTGGTGAAACAATTTATCAGCCGATATGGAGTGTCCCTAGAGGTCCACAGTGATTGAGGTAGAAATTTCGAGAGCCAGGTTTTCCAGGAAATTTGTGACAAGCTGAAAATGAAGAAGACCAGGACGACCACGTTACATCCGCAGATAGATGGAATGTTCGAGAGAATAAACAGGATAATTGCACCTGTTCTAAATAGTTTCCAGAGAGGAATTAGGATCTATACCTTCCCCTATTTGCATAAGCTTATCGATCCGCCATCAATGACTCCACGGGTGAAGCACCTGCGAGAAACCTCTTTGCACGCAAAATGAGGCTTCCTTGTGACCTGAAATTTGAATATCGACTAGTTAAAGATCTAGCAGGAGAAGATTACGAAGTCCAATTGAGAAGAAAGATGGACCATATACACCAATTGGTTTGCTCCAATGTTCAAGTTGCCAGCGACAGGACAAAGAAACGACACATACGACACATAGGCTAAAGAAGGTGGAGACAAAGTACGGCTACACAGACCGGCGAAGAAAAAAGGATTTTCTCCCAAATTGCGGAAGTCCCGGGAAGGTCCTTATCTAATCAATAAGAGATCAATGATGTCATCTATCGCATAAGCAACATCTCCAATGAAAAGCCGAAGGTAGTCCATTGAAATCGACTGACGCCATTCAAAGTAGACGGTGACGACGAGGAAAGATTGAACCAGATACTAGAAGGGCCTGACCCAGTCTTCGGAGAGCAACAGAGAGAGAGAGAGAGGGTGCATATGGAGGTTCCCGGAAATCCGAAAAATGGTAAGATTTGTTCACGCTCCCGGAAGATTATTCACTGGCACACAGCGTCCCCGCCAGTATCAAAGACGCATGAGGATTAGTATTCATTTTCCGAAAGAAGTTTAGGCGATTCGAGGAGCTTGAAAATCAGATTTTAGCCCCTGGTAAGAGACTAAGACTCAAACACAATTCATGGTACGTCTTCTACTTGGTAATAAAGAATAAATTTCAAGATAGGTCACCTACAGGGATGATTGAAAAGCAATACGAAGCCTACGTGACCATGCGCGGGAGTCTAATGTGAAACAAGTTGAAGTAGCAGGAGAGTGCTCCTGCCAGAAGGGAATTGTAAAACAATAAGTAAATCAAACAATATATTCTACATATCAAAACTTGACTAATAAACAGATTCCATAAATTGAGTTCGAAAAATTATTATGGTTATTATGATTTTAAGCTCGCCACCATTTTGTTTCAAGTGTTTTGACTCTATTTCTTGGTAAGTCATGATAACACATCAATATTACAAACCATTTCTAAAATATTTATCAAAATTCCTACATATTTGTAATGTCTAAGGTGTCAAAGGTGTCCAATCGCGAGGGGGGACACAAAATGTTCGTACATTTCCCCTTCCCCTGCACCCTTCAAAGCAAATCTTGACCTGTTTTGAAAAGTATTAAGGCCTTTCATTTAATACCCATTTTGCCCACATGCGATGAAATCTTTTTTTTCGGGGGCAACTCCCCTATTTGGGGAGATCCCCCTTAAAGTCCTTATAAATTTCTTTTTGTAGTGAAACTTTGAAGAGGGCGTCACTTCGCGCCTACCTACAAAATTTTATGTTTCTAGCTTATGTAGTTTGCGAGAAAAAGTGGTGTGACACACGGACGGACGGACAGACGGACAGACCGGACGCGATTTTAGTAGGGTATTGTAAAATTATTTTACAATACCCTAAAAAGTGGATATGCCTAAAATGGAGAGTAACCAGCTGGATTGGCGAGTCATCAGGAGCATAGTGGAGGTGATCTCCCAAGATACCGGTGTCCAAATATTTATCTCCAACTATGCTTGGTTTCCAATGAACACAGTGCCCTGTTTTTTCCACGTAACCGGAGAGTGTAGAAAGAGGTCCAGTTGCCCATATAGGTATCCAGTTTCTGATAAACAAAATTTCCAGGAGGAACATCATATTAAGAAGGGGACAATGTTATGAAAGAAGCTGCTCTTGTTTATGATTCCAGAAAATTCTACACTGCTGAGCATCTATTGCTTCTCGAATAGAATACTCGCTTCTCGAATAGAATTTTTTTGTTGTAGCACTACAGCCCCTTTCGGGCCATCGCTTAGAGATAGAGTATCTTATCATCATGATCGAGTATGTCGGCACTCCACAACGTGAAATGGTCAATATCACGATTTAGCCGTGTGTCCGTCCACCCAGCTGCGATACGATCTGATTTTAAACCAGCACGTATCATAACTGAACGGGCTTACAGTCCGCCCGGAGAGTCACAAACCAAATAAAGTCGGTGAGATTTTGAAGAACAGACGGACCGTATAGGAAAATCAATCAATTGTGCGAGCCGACATAAATTATAATAGTGTTGTAAAATAAATGAGAGAGACATTGCAGCTGTAAATAGTAAAATGTGGAAATAGATTAAGATATACTCGTACAGTGTGTTATAAATTGTCTCACCCGCTAAAATGAATACAACAGCTTATGAAAATAGATAAGAAAAACTTTACAATATTACATTAAACGTGAAATGTACGTTTTTATATACGACAGTTTATTACTACTTCTTAAAAAATCGTTAAAATTGTAGACTTATACAAAATAATATGCAATAAAAAGGATTGATATTAAGAGCGAATATCTTCCCAAGTAAACATATTTGTATAGTTTTCCATACATTAGTACATCTGACTAATATTTGAGTTTTTCAAAAATACTATTGTGCATTTTCACGCTTGAACTTCATCAATTCGTTTTGTATTGCTTCGATAAGAGGCGCAGCCGAAAGTTCTGCTCTACCTGCGGGTTGATGTGCCAGAGCCCGCGTCACATCAACAACAGGAGGTCCGGGACGGTGAAATGGTCCTGCACTAAGAGGGCGCACCAGTGGAGATGGTGTTCCACTACCCCATGCACGACTATTTGGAGTCGGTGGTTGAGTAGAATTATTGCTATGTGTATTTGTTGCTCCGGCCGTTACAGGCCTATTTTCTGAATTAGAACGTGAAAGGCGGGAAAAACTGCAATGAAAATTTTCAGATTTCTGATAACAATTTTGAAACGACAGGAATTAAATCAAACCTGGGAATTATTGCTGACTTTCCTCGACTATCTTTCCATCGGTCGCTGACCCCCATACCTTTTTTCGGCGTCTTTTGTGGACTAGATTCTTCTGCATACATTTGGATGGCTCCTTCCAAGAGACCTTCAAATCTATTCCGAGTGGCCGCCGGGTCACGTAAAGGACTTTCCAAACTTTCTTTAAGAAAATAATTATTTTGCAGATTCTTCACGACATTTTCAAAACAACGTTACCATTGCGTTTCTCTATGTTTTTCTTATGCATCTCCCAGACAATTGGCCCTATGACTCCAGGATCTGGAGTATCGCTCTGACAGTTTTTTCCGTATTCGATTACAGCGACTTTCTTGGTATGTCGAGGTTTCTTCACTACTGCATTCCCAATAGTATTATCAAAGTGATCATAGTGTGTCACCGCTACTGGCTCTAAAACACGATGCAAAGGCTCTGGCATCTGCTGCCGTGGAAAACTTTTTATCGAAGCCATACTTAAGAATGAGCCGATGCTACTACTTTCTGAAATTTTACCACCTTTATCTATCCCTCTCAAAGCCTCACGGTTGATCGCTTGGATTGGACTCCTACTGCCATTGTCAACAACGTCGTAGATTTTATCAGTGAACACGTGATCTCCAATAATCTTATTCCTATGATAATTTGTATTGGGATTGAATGCTTCATTATGCTCAAAATGATCAAAGTCTGCTTTGAGTGAGTCTGGCATGCTCTCCGTTGAAAAAGATCCTTGGGACGAGTGTACTTGAACTGTCTCTTCGATTGACCCCACTCGATTTTCGGCAATATACTTCCGTTTTGTTTTTGTTTTCGTCCTCTTGTCTCGTTTCTTAATAGCAGACGAATACACATGTTCTGTTTGACTATTTGCATCATACTCGGATATTCGTTTCTTCTTATCGAACAATTTACTGGCTGTTTCATCGAGCATCGTTTGTAAATCGACGTCGGGCTTATTCACAGGACAATACACCGATGAATCGGAAGTACTGGCTAAACTGGTCGAATCAGGTCGGGAAACAGGAGGAAGTGGGAAATCTATTCGCGGTTGATCTCGCTTTCGATTCTCTGTTTTCGATTTTTGATGATCGTATACAAAAGCCACGTTGTCGACTCCATAGTCTAACTCCATACGTGAAATCCCGCCCTCTCTAGCAACACGATGCGCGATTGGATCATCAGCTTCACTACGTGCGGACAGTAGTCCTTGTCGGCTGGACAGTCTAGAATTAGTACAACAGTTAGTTGACAAACAAAATTGGAAAGAATAGAATTACCTTTTGACTTCAGCACTGCGTTGTCTTTTAGCTCTTGTCATCAGCAATAATGCGATCAATAGTAATATAAGTAAGAGGATCGTGATGGATGATATAGCAATCATGACAGGGTGACTATTAAAAACATTATAGACGACTGATGATCCATTTTTACCAGCCGGCACTAAAGGAGTTGCCTGCGGTTCCTTCAGATATGCTGAAAAAAACAATAATTAATTTTATTTTAGGAAATCATATAAGAAGTAGAGACTACGTGGAACAATTGAGTATCGGTCACCAATAATCTAATATTGATCTCACAGGCAACCGCCTTTAAATTACTTCATGTTACAATGGTATGACTTACGTTCTGCTTTCATATAAATGTCCTTCTTCATCAAAGTTATTACTTCATTTTCAGAAACTAGCTTCATATCTTCAGCAGCCGCTGTCGCTAGTACTGGCTTGCCATTCAAAAATACCGAATAAATTATTTCCGTTTGATTGGCCAATGGTCTCGAATTTCTAAAGTACATAATAATAATTATGGTCGCAGTAAGAACGAAAAAAATAGAAAAATTTCCTAAAAACTAACCTTAAGTCATTTACATCATCGTAGTTTGAGTCCCAGCTCTGAACGTCATCTTCTGTTATCAGTGAGACATTATGAATAACTATTCTTATATCCCGATCAAGTGGTCTTCCATCAAAAATCTTTGCATTATTTCCGTGATCGTCTTTCGGATCACCCATCTCCGGTTCTTTGGTTTCTTCAAATTCACCGTAATCAATGTCAGGGGGCAGATTTCGTCTTACTAAAAAGTAAATTTACGATATTCATTTATAAAAGGCTTCTAAAATATCAAATTTAAACAGTTACCTCTGACTCTATGACGCACAGCATATGCTAAATCTTCTCGTTTATTCCTTGCAGTATCGTTGTTTCTGTTCATCAAATTATTTGCTATGCCTAGATGATATGACTCCTGTCTATAAAGAAAATATGCTCAAAAAACATTCTATTAAAAAATCACCATCACCTCGTGAATGCTATCCTGTATAGTTTTGCGAGGTTTCCCTCGACTAATGGGTAATCACTAGGACGCAAAAATCCAGCTACAACGGTGAGCAGCCAATAGCGGCGGTCAGTAGTATAGTTTAGCGGAAGACCATTAGCGTTGCTTATGCAATCCAAACACAGCATATCCTCGTCCTTTTGCATAAAAAATATCCATCAATTTTATTATAATAATTATTTAAAAAATTTCTAACGCACATGTTGTCCTTCAACATAAACGGTTGCAATTAAAGTTTCTGTTTTAATAATAACATCATTCCCATTTGATTTTGTACTGTGTACTTTTTTGAGAAATTCTGGTGGCCCATCTCCCGATCCAGACCAAAAGAAATCCTCTAATCTGACCTCACGCTGAGCTCCCGTCTTTTCACTGCTTTTATCCAAATGCTCTGAAAATATAAATTTCGCAGTTTTTAATAAAATTATGGAAACTAGTCACCATGGATAAGGCGAAAATTGAAAAATTAAACGAGCAGGTGTATGCTCCTACCAGGAGGGATTTGGACCCAATGTATAATATGCAGACGCGGATAGTGAATAAACTCAAAAAAAACTTCAAAGGCATATGCATCAAATACCCACTTTAAAGAAAATCCGTATTACTTCTTTATTTTTTTTTGTTTTTTGCTATCATCTATTAGCTGAATCTGTCCGTGTGAGGCTTTTGATCTTCCATCGGATGCATCCTCAGATAACGAATAGAGGGGTGCCCTAACTGACTAGCCAGCGGGTAGGTGGGAAATAAAATAAGCAATGATTTTCTTTTCTTTCATCCGAACTTTCGAGATTTCTCGAAGAAAATACAAACCGTTATAGATGTGAAGTTTTGGTATATGCCAACGGACGGCACCCAACAAGTCAACCAGCCCGGGCACCCTTGTTTTACTCCGAGGTGGCTGCTGGCAGGCAAGCTAGTTTGGAGAGGGATTTCAGGCGCAGGACTTCCGCGAGCAGACTAACTCCGAGTACAAATTTTCAGCCATAGATTCAAATGCTCGATTATAACGCTTTCCAAAGATTTCCCGCAGGAAAATTTTCGACATCACTATGCATTTTGCCCTATGGGACTACCGATCAATCAACAACAGATTTGCGCATTTCCGATCTAACGCGGTACCATACGTAAGCTACTCTAATTCGAAGTAAAACGTTCCACACTAACAAAAACAGCGAATTCGAAATAAGGCATCATGTAAAGAAGCAATCAGTCGCGGATTATTAAAACTCTGCCCCTCGGTGGCATACTCATCATTCGCCTTCATTGCCTCCTAAAAATGAACGGAATATCTACTGGAAAGGAAAGAATTTTTTTTTTTTGTTAGCAATTCAATTTTTTTTTATTTGCAGTGCTCATAAATTGTCTAATTCAAATATAGCAGTTTTTTCTTTTTTTCGGTTGATGATTACCAAATGTTTTCATATGCTTTTGGAATTTGTATTGATCGAGCAGTTCACCCTGCGAACTACGCGATAATTCAGCCAATGCACCCAACAATTCCATCTACAATGCGTTTGCTGTTTTGGCGGCAATATAATGCCACAAACTGTTGCGTTACACGCGCTGCGATATCCACTTATGCTCATCACTTGATGTTGTGAGACCTAAATTCCTCTCCGAGCAAGCTGGCCGACAAGCAGCCTCCTCGAAGTAGACTGCAGGCATATGTACTCGTACATATAGGACATAAGGGACGAAGTTCGTTGATGCAGCTGAAGACTTCACTCCAAATGCCTAGCACAAGCACAGAAAAGAGGAGCACAGAAGATTGCATCTTTATATCCGACAGACTCTGAAAACTGTCGCTCTCCTTGCTAGAGCGCGAGAAAGAGCATTACACGAAGGGAAAGTGGACCACGCGGCTCATTTTGGATCTAAGACGGTGGTTAAATCGAAAGCATGACTTCTATCTGATCCAGCTTTTGAGCGGGCATGGGTGTTTTCAGTCATACCTACACAAGTTTGGTAAGTCACGGTCCCCCGACTGTTTATTTTGCCTAGAACAGGAGGGCGATAGCTACCACACATTTTGAGCATGCAAAAAATGGAACAGTCTGGGACGGAACCTCTACAAGGAAATAGGAGAGCTCATCCCGGATAGTGTAGTCGTGATGATGCTCGGAACGAGTGGTGATTGGAACCATGTGGCACATTATGTTCGGGCAGTCTTTAAGCATAGAGCCTCACAACAGCTGGGGAAGTCGGGCCTGGGGAATCACTTATCTAACAATTCTCCTTCCTCTCTGTCCTACCACTGGAAAAAGAATTCCCCAGCTTGAAGGCGCCCCACGGTGTAGTAAAACGAGACCTGGTCGGAAGTAATGTGTCAAAGGTTCCAGGCTAGGATCTCAGGTTGACGAAGGAGGTGTTCAGTGGGTAGTCCAGTCACTCGCGAGCATAGAAGCCTTACACTCAGTGCGTAAATTTTATTCACCACTCAACTCCACAAAAAACGATAGCCCAACAACGTACACATACATGTTAGCGCTGGGAAATCGCATCAACATATCCCCGCAGGCAGAAAAATGGAGTGGTGATAAAACACCAATGGGCCATGACAGTTCGAGGCGCTATTTGCAGGATACGAAGGCCCGAGAGGGGCTGCAGTGGTACAAAGGAAAAGAAGAAGATAAAACACCAAGGTCCAACAGATAGAAGAAAACATGACCCTACATGAAGTCAGATCGGTGTACGCCTCTGTTAAAAACTAAGAGATGACTTCAATCCACAAACAAGTCTTAGCAAAAGTGAACAAGGTTCAATCACAGGTAACCTACAAAAACAGATGGACTGCAATCTGCATTGTTCCGCCTGCGCGGATATGTTGATGCAATTTTGCAGCTCTGACATATATGTGGACGTTACTGAGCTATCTTTAGCTTGTATATCTGGTACTTCGGAGTAACTGATACTCTTTTTTTACAGCTCTTGGAGACTCATCGTAACTTGACACATATAAGTTAGTGGCCCGAATCACAGGCAACACCACCGAACGACGTGTCGAAGATGCTGATGGCCGCTCGTTTTTTGTATCAGAACATGGTCGATCTGGTTGAATGTGCGACTGTTACGGGAGCCGCAGTCCAAGTATTACTCGGCCCGTGTTCCGTCGTTCCTCTCTGTGTACTGTGAATGACAACATTCATATACGAAAAGCATCGAATTGTAATCAAAGCATCTGTGGGGGTGGCGTCGTATCATGGATTAGCAGAAGTGGGTGTTTATCCATACTCGTATTAAGTATTAAACATATACACACAAGACCTCACAATCGAACGTACCGCCTCAGTGGAACGAATTGGTTATACGCAATTGCAATGAGGCAAATCGAGCAAAAGCTTGAGCTTTGTCGTTGCACTAGTCACAGAGAGATGGCATTAAAAAAACATTACAGTTGAACTTTGAACATTTACTTGTTAAATTGTTTTCATTATTTTAGTTGGTAAGCAATTAAGTCAGCATAATTATGCTGTAAAAGAAAATTATAGAAGCAAGAAAATCTAGAAGTAATTCTCCATTCGCTGGCTCAGGGCGTGTGCCCGAGCTTATTCTATCCCAAGGCACTTAGCCCGGGATAAGCGAATTAAGAATACGTTCAACTGCATACTCAAGGCATCTGCCCGAGTATAAGCACCCGAAGGCAGTTATGCCCGGGGCCTAAAGAAGAACTAATAATTGATTGATTTATCAATCTGACTGCATACTCAAAGCGTCAGCCCGAGTATTAGCGTTCTAAGGCAATTACGCCTGGGGCCTGCAGTTAAAGTCTTAATAGATTGGGTTCTTCGAATTTCCTTTTCCCTTTGAATGACTAACAAATATAATTAAAGTAAATATAATATATATGCTCCATTAATTCTCCAACTTTATACGTATGCAAACATCAAACTCATTAATTTTCTATCAGCCGCTGTCCGTTGTCGCTGGTCTCTGCATGGAGGCTGTGTCCTCCACTTATTCCTCTATGTGCCGTTCCTTCAACAATTTTTGCACGGAAGTTACCTAGAACAATTTTAAAGTCGTTTTGTGACAACCCATAAACTGTGCATTCCTCTTCCTTATCTTCTGTAGGCACGTGATGGTTGACCAGTCATACATCAAAGAATTTGATCATGATACGAATCACACAGAGTCTATCGTTAACAGGCTTGAAGTTGGAAATGATTATTTTAATTGTATTGTCAATAATGAAAGCCACTTCAAACTCATAGCGGTGTGTCTTCGCATGTCAAATATGTCTTCACCACGCCATCTGGTTTCTTGCACTGCGAGGATTTTGATTCTATATTTCTTTTTAGGTCTTTGTAGTTTCGCGACCTGTCTGTCCGTCTAACCGTCCGTCTGTCCGTGCGTCACAGCTAGTTTCCTCAGAAACTATAGAAGCTAGAATGCTCAAACTTTATGAAACGGTTTGGAGTGATGGTCTCTCAAAAGTTAAGGTCTTACTGAAAATTTAGAAAAATGCAATTATATAGACTAATATAAGACATTTGTATTACGTTCACAAAATTTAACTGAGATCGAATCATAATCAAGTGAGTTATAGCCATTTCAATTGTATGGAATTACAACAATAACACAAAACTAGTAGAGCTACAAATTAATGAGAATAAAACAAAGTTCATGACGCAGTTGAGGAAAAATACCTCAAATGCCCAAAATATCACACCAAGCGAGTACAATATCGAAAATGTGGGCAAATTTGTGTACCAAGGCACAAAAATAACGAGAACCGGCAAAGAAAGAAATACGCCGAAGAATACAGCTCGCAAATAAAATATTTTATTCAGTATTGACGATCTTGAAGACCAGCTGCATGCACAGGAAAGCAAAGCTCGAAGTATACAAATCTGTAATAAGACCTGTGTTATGTTATGGGTGTGAATCATGGACCCTAACCCAAGCATCTACAAACATATTGAACGCCTTTGAGTGACGGGTCCTGAGGCGAATAATCAGAGCGGAGCGAAGCTAGACGGAGACCAATGGCGAATTCGATACAACCATGAGCTGTATCAAATTTTTGACGAACCGGAGGTCTCAAGGATTGTAAGACTGTAGAAGCTGCAATGGGCTGGAGGCATGAATCGTATGGACGAGCAGCGGATACCCAAAAAGGTATTCTTTGGGAGAACTGAAGGCCGAAGACCAATGGGGAAACCGAGGAAACGCTGGTCTGACTTGGTCGACGAAAACAGTTCATCGCTGCTCAGATTTTGGAATTGGAAGACGCGGTCAACGGACCGAGACAGTTGCAGGCGCTGTTTGCAGGAAGCGAAGGCCCGAAAGGGGCTGTAGTGCTAAGAAGAAGAAGAATATCGCGTAATATATACCATTTTCCGAATGAAAAATGTACGAAACGCATTCCGTGCATGCTTAAAATTCACTGTGCACTGTCCAGCGTACTTCTACACTTTTAAAGACAAGTAAATGAAGCACATATTTTGCAGCGGGCCACTGTTAGCTAAGCTTACTCCTACTCATTCGCTTTGGAAGGCGTTAAAAAATTAAACAGGTATAAGAACAGAAATTATTTTTACTTCACTAGGAGCACTATTGCACCTATTCTCCGCGGACTATCTGGGTTTCACTGTAGAAATCCGTCTCAAAACCATATAAAACCTCGGGTTTTCGTTGACACGTCCACAATTCTTCATATACCACCGTATAAACTAGCGAGCAAAGTCGGCCTACATGTGGTCATGTGTGTGGTAGTAAGCGCTGCTGCCATATGGTTTCCTATCTTACGTGAGCTTTGACCCTAACCCAAGCATCCGCAAACATATTGGAGGCCTTTGAAAGACGGGTCCTGAGGCGAATAATTGGAGCGAAGCTAGACGGGGACCAATGGCGAATTCGATACGACCATGAGCTGTATGAAATTTTTGACTAGCCGCAGGTTTCAACGATTGTAAGACTGCGGAAGCTGCGATGGACTGGACACATGAATTGTATGGACGAACAACGGATACCCAAAAAGGTATTCGCCGAGAGAATTTAAGGCCGGAGACCAGTTGGGAAAGCGAGGAAACGCTGGTCTGACTCGGTCGACGAAGACAGTTCATCGCTGCTCGGATTTCGAAATTGGAGGACGTGGTCAATGGTTCGAGACAGTTCGAGGCGCTATTTACAGGAAGCGAAGGCCCAAGAGGGGCTGTAATGCTACGAAGAAGATATGGCTAACATATGTATTTCAATTATCCTGTTGTTCGCTTATACAAGACTCTGAACAAGGTTTTAAAAATAACAATATGAAGAAAAACTATAATTCAAAATAAATAGTACAAATATAACTCATAACTCCTAAATCATTTTTTAATTTCTTTATAAATAAATTAAAATAAAAATTATATGCAAATCATTCAAGGCAAGGAAGTTCTAAATGATTTACCAAGCGATAATTCCTATGAACGGTTTTTGGTAATATGATTTGAAATCATATAGTATAAATATCCGACGAAAACATAAACTAGTGTAATGCTCGTTGGCAGTCAGTCCCATAAAAATTGTTTTGTCAATATCAACACTACTACACTAGTGTAAGATACCCAGTAGGGAAGCGAATATTGCCTTAAATCGACTTGAAAATTTCATTATGAGCCTAACCACCTTCGTGCTCAAACACAATAAAAACGTTTTGCCGAGTAAGATCTAATAAAGGACATATGGTAGATAAAAATATGGCTAAAAATGATATAATTAAGGAAGATGAAAGTAGCAAACATAACGGTTAATAAAAGCAGAACTCAATAACTAATAATAACTGGCTCATTTTGAAACACAATTATTACACATAAGCTTTATACATAAGTAGTTCCAAATTTCTTTCATATTGGAATCTATTTCAAATCAGCAAATAACTGTGTACCTATTTCCTAAATTACTGTGACACAGAAAAACATATTTTTCGAATGACATTACTCTCTTTGAGTTGGCCCAGTAAATATAAAAGGTCCATGCCACATTAACTTTAACACAGAGAAATCGATTGGGTAAATTATTTGAAATAATTGTCATGATATAGTAAAAATAGGACATTTTCGACATGGACAAAAATCTAGGACGAAACTTCATTTGATGAATGTATGACACTCAAATGGACACGTGAGTACGAGAATGATAACATAAGCGAGATAAGAGTAAAACCAATTTTCTATAGACCTTGAAAGTATAGTTATTTTTTATTTTAGTTTTACCAGACAGTTGCTTGAGATCACCTTAGAGATTTGCAAGTGAATATGAACGCAAATTCGGGAAACTAATTGATTAAACTTGAACTCCCTAATAGAAACGATGGAAACGGCTTTGATTTGTCGATATCACATTCTTCCCTCAGGATATTTTCCTGTGTCGCAATATTTCACGCTTTCAACGCTTAAATGGAATGAATGAATAAAGATTTGATTATTACCGTCAGCATATGCAATAGAATTCAAACTCAAATGCGCTTTATTGATTCAATCGTTTTAAATTTTATAAAAACATAAGGCAAGTTTTAAAAGATTCAAAAATTTCATGGCCCGCATTGAACATTAAATTTAAACAATATTCAATCAAAAAATTAGTCATAAAAAACAATATCTATAATATGCTATCAAATTGATGTGAATTTGAATGAATGTGAAAAATTCCTTATCTCACTTTCAATTACAAAATTTTCATTTGATAATTTTTTCACTCTCCAGATAACAATAAAACGCGAAATTTCCAAAATTTCTTAATGATGGGAAATTAAATGCCGAGAAATTCCAATAACTGCAAATACACCTACAGCCTGCTATGTACTAAATGCTACTTACTCCTCTTTTGTGATGACATAAGAGGGTGAAGGCGAGTCTTCCATGCCTAATAACGGAATTGAAAGTAATAACCATGCCACCGGAATGGAAGTTGGGTGATGGGCTAACTCCTCGTCCCTGCAAAACCGTACATTGTTTCGAAATCTGCAACAGAGCCTTGGAGTGAATTGGACCTACGACAACGACCTCGCAACTGAAATAAGGATTATGGCATTGGATTCTGGAATGTCAGATGACTGAACAACCCTGGCGCTGTTAAGGGCCAATCAATATAAATTAAACATACTGGCGATCCGAATAACGAACTGAACTGGAAGTGATATTCAAAATATGAGATCGCACACAATATTCAAAAGTAGGAAGCCTGCTAGAAAGTGAGAATTTGGAGTGGCCTTATTGTGGATAGGAAGTTCAAATCGCTCATTATTGATTTAAGGCAGTCAATGAACGAATGTGTACGATCCATGCAAAAGCGAAATTCTTTGACATCTGGTTGGTAAACGTACACGCCCCAGCCTAAAAAAAGGAGGAAGAAACAATTGAAACGTTCTATATTCACCTGGAATCACTAGTCGACTAATTGCCTACAAATGACACGTAATAATTCTGGGTGATTTCAACGCTAAGGTTAGTAATGAGCGATCTCATCGAGGAAAGACTGAAGAATAAAGCCTGCATGCTGAAACAAATTATGTAACAGAAATCATACGTTTGACTTCCTTCCCACATCAACGCATAGATAAAATGATATAGGTGTCACCGGATAACAATACACACAAGATCAACATTCTGATCCAAATAGGTGAGCCTGGAGCATACTTGACATCCATACATTCCGAGGAGCCAATTGTGACTTGGATCATTACTTCTTGATCAAATTAACATATCGGTATCGTATGTCAAAGGCGTATTCAGCGAAGACCAGGCCTCTACAGAAAATCGACATCGAAAGACTCTAAACGGTGTCTGTGGCGAAAAATTTCACGGGGGCCCTCGACAGCCAGCTTGCTCCCATCCTATCAAATACATCACTGAAAACAAGCAACGATCTGTGGATGGAAGTGAAAGCGGCAATTGAGACCGTGGCAGAATACATGCTCGGATATCAAGCCCGGTGTAAAAGAAATGATTGGTTCGGTGATGAGTCTGTAGTGTTTTACTGGATTGTTAACATGTCTGTCCTACTTCATATCACTCATTTCAGCTGACAGATCATAGCCCCATGATCCCCTCAAAATTATTCAAGCCTGGCACAGCCGCTACTGGATCACGGCTGGTGAAGGTACTATTGGTTCACGCAGAGCAACGGTAGGCGGGATGGTCAGAATTGATGGACTGCAGATCGAACGACAATTTCGGTAACTGGCCTCCAAGGACGAGCTGAAATCCTTTATATGGTTGTTATGCAGAGCGCTTGGTATTGTCTTTGAGGCGATGAGAGCTCTTGCTTTCCGTAACCTCACTTTTTCTCCAGGTTGGAGTTTCCCACGTCACAGTCCTGTCCTCCAATCACAGCACTTCCGACGTCCAAGTTTCAAATCCTTCCACGTGTTTCTTCAAAAATTTGAAGATATTTAACAATCCGAACGAATATAAAAAAATTACTAATTGGGGAACACAGTCTTTCCGTTCACATTTACAGACAGGTCAAATTTTCACCACAATCCTTTCTTACGAACTTTCAAAAATGTTCGCAGACGAAAACGCTGCTACGAAAATCAATTACTTCCCACGCACGGAGGATAAAATGTTGCTTCTAAAACCGAAAATCTTAATGAGAACCTACAATTCACAACTGTTTCCCATTTGACAACTACGCACTCATAGACACCAACATATCGTCATATCGCGATCGCCACCATTTCTTCAACATCCGGCCGACGTTAAGAGGTAGCAGATATCTGCCATCCAACACTTTCCAGCTGATTGAAATTGTGTAGGAATGACCGATAGCTCCGCCGTAGACGGTCCCAAACCCGTTTGAGAAAGGAGGAGGGAACCCCTTGTTTCCTCAACCCATAGCTTCCATGATTCATCATCCCAAACCCCCCAATTAAATGATAGTAAATGCTCTCGGGGTCGCACATTGGGTTTACTGGTTCCCCAATAATGGGACATTAAATGCCGAGAAACGCTCATAACTGGAAATACATCTACAGCTCTGCTATCAGATCCTACTTAGATCTCCCTTGTAGGGATGCAAGAGGGTGAAGGCAAATCTTCCGCGCCTGATAATGGAATCGAAGTAATAACCATCCCGCCAGAATGGAGGTTTTGCGATGGGCTAGCTCCCCGTCCCTGAAAAACCTTAAAATGTTTTGAAACCTGTAGATAGGCCTCGGAATGGATTGGATTCACGGCAAAGACCTCGTACACGAAAAAAGGACTATGGCATTGGATCCTGGAATGTCAGATCACTCAATTACCCTGGCACTGTTAAGGGCCTTCTACAACAGGCCAGTCAATATCAATTAAAAATACTGGCAATCCAGGAAACGAATTGGACTGGAAACAGCATTCAAGATATGAGATCGCATACAATATTCAAAAGTAGGAATCCTACTGGAAAACGAGAATTTGGAGTGGCCTTCATTGTGGATAGGGAGTTCAAATTGCACGTTATTGATTGTAAGGCAGTCAATGAAACGTTGTGCGTGATCCGTATAAAAGCAAAACTCTTCAAAATCTGGCTGATTAATGTTCACGCCCCGACCGAAGAAAAGGACGAAGAAACGAAGGAAACGTTCTACAATCACCTGGAAAGACTGGTCGACGGATTGCCTACAAACGAGAGAAAAATAATTCTGGGTGATTTCAACGCTAAGGTTGGCAAGGAGATATCTCATCGGAGAACGACTAGAGGATATAGCCTCCACAATGAAACAAATGATAACGGCCAGCGCCTGATTGACTTTTTATGTAGCAGAAACCTAGTCATACGTTCGACTTGCTTCCCACATCGACGCATTCATAAAATGACTTGGGTATCATCGGATGGCAACACACAAAACCAAATCGATCATGTTGGGCCTCGAGCATACTTGACGTCCGCACCTACCGAGGAGCCAATTGTAACTTAGATCATTATTTGATCCAATTGACCTATCGATGTCGTATGTCAAAGGCATATTCGGCGAAGACCAGCCCACTACAAAACTTTGACATCGAAAGGCTCCAAACGGAGTCTGTGGCCAAAAATTTCACGGAGACCCTCGACGACCCGCTGACTCCCATCTTATCAGACGCATCGTTAAAGACGAGCAATGAGCTCTGGATGGAAGTGAAAGCGGCTATTCGGGCCGTGGCAGAATAGACGATCGGACATCAAGCCCGGCGCAAGAGGAATGATTGGATCGATGATATGTGCCAGAATGCGGTAGATAAAAAGAATGAGGCGTACAGAGAATGCGTAGGTAGGAAAACCAGGACGAAGAGAGAACACTATGAAAATCTCAGAAGAGTAGCGAATAAGATAATCAGGATTATGAAAAGAAAATACTAAGACGACCAATTGAGAAGTATAGATGTAAGCCTAGCGAGCTACAACAAAAGGTAAGCATACAAAGTAGTGAAAACCTGAAACATGGTTATCAGCTCAAAACCACACTCTGTCGTGATAACAGCTTTTCACTAACTCATCCAGCACATTTGGCAACAAGAACATATGCCGAAAGAGTGGAGCCAATCAATTATATTCCATATCCACAAAAAAGGTGACAAGCTGCAGTAAGAAAGCTATAGAGGCATATCACTACTTTGTACGGCGTAAAAAATATTTTTAAAGATCTTAAACAATAAAATCAGATCATACACCAGCAATATTATTGGGGAGTATCAAGGTGGGTTTACAGCAGCTAGATCGACGATAGACCAATTGTTTACAGTCAAGCAGTTACATAACAAATGCTGGGAGTTCAATATAGACGTACACAAAATTTTCGTTGACTTTAAGCAAACATACGACAGTATTGATCGTAACGTACAGTACCAAATAATGCTTTGTTTTGGCATCCCAGTCAAATTAGTCAGCCTTACCAAAATGGCAATTACGTTAACGACCTCCCAAGTCTGCATCAATAACCAACTCACCGATGCCTTTGACCCAAATACCGGACTAAAGCAGGGAGATGGGTTGGCCCCATTGCTATTCAATTTGGCTCTGGAGTACGTCATAAGGAAGCTTCCTGTCGATCCGCGAGGTACATTACTATACAAGTCAAGCCAAGTAGTAGCCTATGCGGACGACATCAACATTTTGTCACGGTCATTAACAACTGCCAAAAAACTTTTCCTGAAACTCGACAGCGAAGCAAAACTTGTAGGACTACAAATCAATGAACATAAAACAAATCTCATGACGCAATCGAGGAAAAATACCTCAAATACACAAAATATCACACTTGGGGAAAACAATATCGAAAATTTTAGCGAATTTGTGTATTTAGGCGCCAAAATAATAAAAACGGGTAATGGAAGAGACGAAATACGCCGAAGAATACAGCTCACAAATAAAATATTTTATTCAGTTTTGATGAGCTTGAAGACCAGCTGCATACACAGGAAAACAAAGCTCCAAGTATACAAATCTGTGATAAGACCTGTGTTATGTTATTAGAGTTAAACATGGACCCAAACCCAAGCATCCGGAAATATATTGAACGCCTTTGTGCGACGGGTCCTGAGGCGAATAAACGGAGCGAAGCTAGACGGAGACCAATGGCGAATTCGATACAACCATGAGCTGTATGAAATGTTTGACGAACCGGAGGTCTCTGTCAGACTGCGGAAGCTGCAATGGGCTGGCCATATGGATCGTTGGGAGAACTGAAAGCCGGAGGCCAGTGGGGAAGCCGAAGAAACGCTGGTCTGTCTGAGAGGGGCTGTATTGCTAAGAAGAAGAAGGAGGGATGACCGATATCTGCTGGGTACCGCTACGCGTGTTATGCAGAATTTGTGGCATAATATTGCCGCCAAAACGACATCCCTGTTGGGGATGAATTTTGTGGGTGCATTGGCTGATTTACCGAGTAGTTCGCGGGGCGACCTGCTCGAGTAATACAGTTGCCATCATCAGAAGGTGGACATTGCTTCTAGTAATCCCGATTGAAATTCTTTGAAAGTTTACCCAATCCATTTTTTTTAATTCAACCGATTATTTTCATGTCGAACTGGAATGAGGAAGATATCATCCCTTTGATGATTGATTACTATTACCAGTGGATTATGGTCGCTATTGTGAGAAAGAACTTGCAGTTTCCGTTAAGGACTATTAAAGCTAAATTTAAGTCTTGCATCAGCAATGCAGGGGTCCAAATATGAATTTGTCCTAGGGTATGTAGGGAGCTCCGCCCCATATAGCGTGCACCTGTAATCAATTTGGTTCTCTTTTATCCACGATTTCAGGAATGCACCTTTTGGATTATTGGTGGCGTTCAGCCATGATGTATGCCGGGCATTCAGGTGACCAGCAAGAATATATTAATTATGTAACCTGTTCAATTGGAGTATTTCAATCAAGAAATTGAGCTCCTACTTGACCTTGAAAACATTTCGACCAGTTGTACCTGGCACCTGGCAGTGAGATTTTGATAACAGACAATTCAAGAGATTCAAAGCTTTTGAATGATTCTTTTTCAATATTTTGGAAACATTAGGAATGTCATGGATTTCCATGAATTGAGATGGATTTCAATGAGAAGCATGATGTCAGGCTTTTGCTTGACGAGAAATTCCAAGAGACAGTCACATCGATGTAGGCTCACAATGGAGTTGATGTTGATCGAGCCTATCCGTGGCGATGTGACTGGATGACAAATTATTTGGGGACATGTTGATCTCAACGTTGAAAAACAAAGTTAATTTTTTCATCTTGTTTGTTAATTGTTGTCGAAAGTGACTCAAGTTGTTGATCGATTTTGATAAGCAGCTCATTATTGCCACTTACATTAATGTCTACTGGTCCTCTAGCAGCGAGTGCTAATGAAACCCCAGGTTTGACGAAGTTGGAAAGTATCACATTGCGGTGTACTTGTGTTTGTTTTGGAATAAATTTTACTTTTGCATTTTGATATCGGGGCATCCTCGATATGATACTGGATGACCAAAGACATCACAGTTCACACAATATAGTTTTTCTCCTGGCTCCGTCTGAGCCAATTTGCACTCGCCGGGGGCATTGACATCTTTACACTTTACACATTTGTATTTCATGGCACAATTCGCAGCCGAATTACCAAATCTTTGGCACCTATAGCACTGGTTGACCTAGCTCTTCTGGAGGCGTTCCCACCTCACGACACGGAAGTTCAAGCACCTAATTTTTTGAAGGGCACTTGGACTGCTTTTGCTCGAAATTTGGACATTTATGTCCGACAATCGATCTTCTTGTTGCGAAGTTTTTAACTCCAATAAATTCTTTTTCTGGCGCAGTTTCTTTAAGCACCCGAAGGAGATCGACTATGTCCTCTCCGCAGTCCAGACTCTTCAACAGAGGTCTGGGTTTTCTCGCTCTTTGGGGGTGTATGAAAATTTCGATATCTCCAGAATTCAACGCACTTTTTGCTGTCTGAAAGTCAATCAGGGGCTTAGTTTACACGTCAGTTTGTCGGCATTCATTCTTTTGATTTCAAAATCATTTAATTTATTTTCAGCTGCTAAAGCCGAATCATATCTTTGCCATTTTGCCCCAATTCATTTATTGCTGGAACTTTTCCTTCCTTTTATTAATATTAACAGACAGACCAGCAGTTGGTGTTTTCCCCCTATTTTTAATTTTTAAATATTCGATGAATGCATTCTCAGGTTCAGTAAAGCGATTTTCAGAATTGTCGTTACTTCGTCCTCTTCGATGTGAATCGTCTAGCCCAGCTAGCGCTGCATAATAATTTGTACTCACGTTTATTCCGCCTGCGCTGAGGACATCTTCTTGATTAGGTTCCTGTCGTGATGTTTTTGGTTTTTTGTCATCGATTGCTTTTGATTTTATTTCTTTTTCTTTCTTGGTCGTTTGTTTTTCTTTGTTGAAAGCTCCTCCAGCGAATGGATCCTTAGTCTGAGTTCCTCATTATCTCTCTCATACTTCTACACTCTGTCATTAGCTTTGACTATTTGTTCGATTTCGTCTTCCTTTTATTTTTTCCCCCGCCCGTCATTGTTAGCGATGTACAAATAGAATTTGGTGGCTGAAGCCATCGGGCTCCTCCATCTCATTGCTATTGCAGCGAGATTCGAGACAATGTTCATCAATCGGGACTGCCCTTGAATGTGGTTCCGCTTCTCGAGACTTCTTCAGGAGTCAAGCTTCAGGTATTCAATAATAGTTCGAACAATTCGACGGTGTAATGTTTTTCAATTAAAAAATTAATTTCCAACTGACTTTTGTAAAAATTATTTAATTTTTAAAATTATTGACAGGAGCTTTTAAAAACACGTCTGTTCGCAACAAATGCTACACGTAGTTAACAGAATATATCTGTACGCAACGAATGCTAGACGTAAAATAAGAATACTCAAAATCACATCTAACCCTATCAATGCTAGAGTAGAATAAATTGCCTTACTAATTTATATGGAATACAGCATTTACGAGAGATAAAATATTAATACCTTGTTTTTTGGACTATACCTATATCCCTCTGCAATTAGATATGCCTTATTTCCACCCAACAATTTGTTTCACAAATTTTAAATGACAGAAAAAAGAATTTTTGGTCATTTTTTTGAGAAAATTCAACCACATGTGAAAATAGCTAATATCATCCGATTTGATTTGTTTTGAAAAAGTTTTCTTCTTCGTTGATTAACATAAGGTTTGATCTTTTGGACGACTAAAAGCTAAAGTTAAACTCAATTCAGAATTTTGATCGCATGTTTTTGAGTCAACTAACAAATGCGTAGAAAAAAAACCTGAATTTGAAAACCTTAATCTAATTAAAATATCACTCGGATCAAAATGTTAAAATAGATTGCATTGCATTTCGTCATCTGAAAATTATAATTACGCGATAGAAATGCAAGACGTTCAAACTAAAAAATGTATACTGGAAATGATATTACTATATTCGAAATTAGTTAAAAAATAAGAAAAAACTTCCAAACAAAGAAATGTAATCAAGAATATATGTATTCATATCCAAAGCCGGTCAGGGACTCTGATATAGCTGCAATCCAGTCGAATCACCACAATAAAATATTGCTACCTTCAGTTTCATATACTCGACAATAAGCATTTCAAAATTGTATGATTTGGAACAGTAAGTAATCTGCATACAACAATGTACACCTAACGTAATCGCCTTTATTGTCAGTGGTACTAACATGGTCTCGAGCACTGACCAACCGGAAGTACGAGGCAGCCACGCATGACGGAGGTCAACTATATCATATTGTCACAATGTGTTGACGCTTTTTCGTCTGAATACATTTTCAATACCCACAATTCACTGATTCGCATTAAATTTCTTTTTGTGGTTAAAGGAAGATATCCAGTTTTTATTTTTACACGCATTCATATTTGACAAGATTCTCAGATTTTTTTTACCTTGCGCTGTATAAAATAAGGAAGGCTCAATTTCGCTAGTCTCCCCATTTGATATTCCCGCTATGTGAAAAATAACAAACACCATTCGCAACATTTTGCACGATGTTTCTTCTAAATTCACTCACTTATCAAGGCACATTAACACAGTAATCATATTACGAGTGTTTTGCAACGTTCACCACACATTACCACCCAATGTCTTTTAGTTCCAATCTATATGACCGCGGTTCAGATTCGGACAACGATTTGTAAACCGGGAAAACTCAGTGACAACTAATTTCCCAGTCGAGCTCTACTCAATGATTAGCCCCGAAACGCAATTGTCGCGGTATTTTGTTTGCAATTTTTCCGCTCCATGGAAACGGAAATACATGAACTGTATCGAACTTCACATTGTTTACTATTTGTTGATGGAAGAAGTTGGGAAATCCAAACAAACCTTACGAAGAAAATTTATTCGCTCACGAACATTGCAGCCGATTACAATTAAGGTAGATCTTACCACAAGGGGTTCCCCAAACATTGCCGCTAAATAGCCAAACAGTTGACTTGCTTCGATACATACGTCTGTATTGGTTTTCACGATAATAGTTCTATGCAGGAAAAAGTGCATTCCTTTAAAGTTAAGGAAAGTAGGCTACAGTTTGGACACGCTTGAACAGAAATAAATGGGAGTGTATAAACATTTCTTTCTTTAGAAATAAGCTTGTTTACGTGTAGTTATTTATAAAGGAATGCCTGAAAGGAAATTCACTTCAGTTAGGCTTATGTTCTTTAATCTGGGAAATGTGCATTTTTTCCTTATTATTAAAAAAATTGATGCCATTCAAATAAATAAACAAAATTACAACAGGTTATCTTTATTAGATATGAAATATATATTACTTGGTTAGAGCGATTACGATAAAAATATAAAATTGAATATATAATACCTTACATAAAATTAAAACCATTCGGTGATATTTAAAAACTCAAAACAAAACACTCCGCAGACATGCACTAAAAGCGTGAAAAAATCTAGAATGAAAAACATGAACAGTTTAAAACTCCAAAATATCATCATCCCATTCGAAAGCTGGAAGAGTTGGCACTGGAAATGAAAAACATTTAACACATATGTACGTTAACATAGTCGTTCTATTACTCACATTCTGGCTCCGGCAAATTATCAAAATTATCGAATGAAGGAGGTTCAATTTCACCAAATACTGACTCGAAAGTTTCCATGGCAGAAATTTCCGGTAGTGGTATAAGTAAATCGTCATCGTTACCACCCTCGAGGATACGCGACATCGCTCTTTCAGCAAGAGCGGCGGTTTGTTGTGCCCAAACGTATTCTAAACCTAACAAATTTTTTTCGGCAGTATGAATTTGCAGTTCATTCTTGTGATAAAATACTGACCATCGTAATCGAAATCATCCTTAGGTAGTATATCAACAGTAGGGACCTTCCGAGAATTATCAAGGCGCGAAGTTGATTTCTTAATGTGTTGCAATTTTTTCGCCTTTGCTTGCTGCTTCGGTGTGAAGATGTTTTTCATTGGTCGGATTGGACTGAAAAGTTGATTTTTTGAAGTTTTCATGGGAGTAGGTGCTCCGGTATTATGAAGAACATTTTTTATTTCACCGAACGCTGTTTTACGTCCGGCATGTCGTCGTTCCGAGAAGATATTTTCTTTTCCAGTCAATTTTGCCGATCCAAAGGCTGTAAGAGAAATTTCGAATAAAGTTATGTTTTTGATTTATCAGTATCTCATACAACTACTCTGCTTCTCAGTCATATTTAATGGTGTGCTGCTTTATGCTGGCAGTCATGAAGCATTATGTGTATTATTAGAATAGACTTAACTAAAAGCAAAGTAGAAAATTTAAATAGTCAAAAACCCAAATATATAGAAAGTACAAGCCAGATCCTAGGACACCACGCTCTGCTGGGATAACATCAGCACCATCATCGCTGATGAAAACAGGATTAAGGAATGATGGGTATCATATTTCAAGGACTTTCTAGATCCTCCGCACAGCTCCAGAACATCGGAGCTTATAGATCTCCCCGGAGAGCTTCCATTGGCTCCACCAACTCTGGATGAAGTTTGTTCCACCATCAAAGCCCAATAGATTAGTAAAGCGCCGGGCATCGATGAGATTCCAGTGCAGCTCATTAAATATGGTGGCAGTGGTGTTCACCAAGCCTTGCATAAAATTATCCAGCACATTTGGCAACAAGAACATGCCGAACGAGTGGAGCCAATCAATTATATTCCCTATCCACAAAAAAGGTGACAAGCTGCAGTGCGAGTCCTATAGCGGCATATCACTACTTAGTATGGCGTAAAAAATATTTACAAAGATCTTAGAACATAAATTCAGATCATACACCAACAGTATTATTATTGGGGAGTATCAAGGTGGATTTACAGCAGCTAGATCGACGATAGACCAATTGTTTACAGTCAAGCAGGTACTTGACAAATGCTGGGAGTTCAATATAGACGAACACCAAATTTTCGTTGGCTTTAAGCAAGCATACGACAGTATTGATCGTAACGTACTGTACTAAATAATGCTTTACTTTGACATCCCAGCCAAATTAGTACATCTTACCAATATGACAATGACTTTGACGACCTCCCAAGTCCGCATTAATAACCAGCTCACTAACGCCTTTGACACAAATATTGGACTAAAGCAGGGAGATAGGTTGGCCCGTTGCTATTCAATTTGGCTGTAGAATATGTCATCAGAAACTACCTATCGATACAAGAGGTACGTTATCATACAAGTCGACCCAAGTATTTTGTCACGGTCGTTAACAACTGCCAAATCATTTTTCCTGAAACTCGACAGCAAAGCAAAATTAGTAGAGATACAAATTAATGAGAATAAAACAAAGCGCGTCATGAGGAAAAATATCTCAAATGTCCAAAACATCTCATTTGGCGATGCAGTATCGAAAATGTGGGCGAATTTGTATATTTAGGCGCCAAAATAACGAGAACCGGTAATGAAAGACGAAATACACCAAAGAATACATCTCACAAATAAAATATTTTATTCAGTTTTAACGAACTTGAAGACCAGCTGCATACACAGCAAAGCCAAGCTCGAAGTATACAAATCTGTGATAAGACCAGTGCTATGCTATAAGTGTGAAACGTGGACCCTAACCCAAGCATCCGCAAACATATTGAACACCTTCGAAAGACGGGTCCTGAGGCGAATAATCGGAGCGAAGCTAGACGGGGACCAATAGCGAATTCGATACAACCATGAGCTGTATGAAATTTTTGACGAGCCGGAGGTCTCAACGATCGTAAGACTGCGGAAACTGCAATGGGCTGAACACATGAATCGTACGGACGAACAACGCATACCCAAAAAGGTATTCGTTGGGAGAACTGAAAGGCTGGGACCAGTGGGGAAGCCGAGGAAATGCTGGTGTGACTCGGTCGGTGAAGACAGTTCATCGCTGCTCGGATTTCAAAATTGGAGGACGCGTTCAATATACTCGGACAGTTGCAGGCACTTGTTGCAGGAAGCGAAGGCCCAATAAAGGCTGTAGTGCTACGAAGAAGACGCCTATTGGGGTTTGATCATCGATGATCGAAAGTCATACACAGGCTACGCCTTCATGTTTGCCAATGCAGCAGTCAGTTGGGAGTCATACAAACAGCGTACAGTAACCCTACCAACAACGGAAGCTGAGTTCATGGCAATCTCCGATGCAGTGGAAGAAGCAATTCACCTAAAGCTTTTCATCAAGAAAATCTTAAGACATGCAGAGAACTGTCGCAATCTTCAACAATGGCCAAGGTGCCGGAGAACAGACACGAAATCAGGCATACCACAATAGAACAAAGTACATCGACATTCGCCATCATATCATCCTTGAACTAGTAGAAAACAAGGCAATTATGACCAAATACATTCCAACCGAAAGAATATCTGCAGACATATTAACAAAGGGCTTGTCAACATCAAAACACAATGAATGTATTGTAGGCTTGTAGTAATTGAGCAGTTGCCTAAGCAAACTGCTTGAAATCCACCATAATGCTGATCCAAATTTAAATTGTAAATTTAAAAAAAATATTAATCATTTAAATTTCCAATTGAAATCTGGACACGGTAACCCCCTTTACAACGGAGCTTATCCACGAATTGCACTTCTGCAATGCAATTGTGAATGGAAGGCTCGTCAACTGCCGTTGTGAGGAGTCCCGCAACGCGACGACGGATAACAATAGAGTCTGTTATGAATCGTCACCGCGAACACATCGCGCTGTCCAAGTAGTATCCGTCTTTCCTACTAATTGGCGAAATCGCTACGAGCAGTCGAGAAGAAACCTCTGTGAAGAGACGATGAGTCCTGCGTGCGATACGAGCGCGGATATTTTGGTCGGCAATCGAAAAAAAAACGCTTTTTACGAAATTCGCAATTCGTCGTCGCGGAAAATTTAGTGTTTGGCGCGTAGAATTTGGAGTTTCCTTGTTAATTTGCTTGCTTTCAAGTATTAAAGTTGATAGCGACGTGAATGGAGCGAGAGCGGTTCGTGTGTGGCTGAACCACGTGCACGGTGCGGAGATCAACTGCAAGTACAATTGCAAATACTTGAATTAACAAATTTAATCAGACCTGAGTGTGCAAGCGCCGCCGTTCGTGGAATTGCTCGCTGCGCAGCAATCATGACAAGTTGGTCCATCGTTCGTCTGAGGAAATCAAAATGCGTCTTATTCCTCCGGACGCTTACGCAAAGATTTCAGACGGAGAAAAAAACGCGCAGATCGTTAATACAAATTGTGTGTTGATTCGATCGCCGCGGAAAAAGAGTTAGTGGAAAGTGGCTGCATTTCGTTTCTTGAGGAACCCTTTGAGCTTCTCAGAGTTTTTCGGTTTGATAATTACCCTGAATATTACCCAACAAAAAAATAATTGTGAAGAGCTCAATCTGTCTGTTTTTACCGCGAACTCGAGTCGAATACTTTAGTAACCCGCTAACTTTGGGTACATTAGCGATTCATGAAAACTGCATACGGAAAAATTTCTGTACGTGACCGGAATCTGATTTCTCCCGTGCAAACGGCACCATCGAAGCGGAAAAGTCTCACGTAGCAGTGAACCGTCTATGAATTTCCGTCCAACAGTTGCTGCTGCAAGTTCTCACGATTTTCGGTGAAAATTTCGAGGCTCCATTTTTGTCAAATTGAACATTTTTCCCCAATACGCGATTGACAAAACATCGGATGGAGTGAAAAGACCAATTGCTAGTGCAACAGTTAAAATTTTGAATTTCCCATTTACCGGCAGCCAGCATTATAAGTGGTATTTTGCGATATGTTTTCTTTGCGTAGCGGTTGCTACGGACGACGAGAGTAACCGCGATGAGAGTGGATCCGATATTGAATCTAGAAAAGACGCGATTTCTTCATTCCTTGATGGAAAGCGAGGAAAAAAGGTAACTGCTTTTCTCAGAATTGACCGAACATGGTAATTAAATTTTGCCTAAATATTTTATTGATGTTTTGAGAGGAATATTGTGCCCATCAATTGATAAAGAGAGTAATTTACTTTCAGCTGGAGCATTTCTATGACCTTTTCCATAAGCATTACGAAAGCAAATTAACTCACATTTTCAGGGTTAATTGTCAAAGCCCATCAAACATATAATTTTTTAGCACTTGAAGGTGAAAATTAATTTTATTTAAAGTAATTAAGGGGCTTGTATCTTGCACAAGAGATACAAGCCCCTCAATAACTTTAAATAAAATTAATTTTTATCTTCAAGTGCTAAAAAATTATATGGTATGATGTATATTATATGATGGATAATATCGTCTGCGTAAAGAAACATTTTAAAATTGTTATTTATATTATTTTTTTGAATATCAGCCAAATAAAAATTGAATAGAGACGACCCAAGAATAGAACCTTCACGAACACCAGAACATACACTAATTGAAGAAGAATAGGAATCACCTATTTTAATCGATAAACTACGGTTAGTAAGAAAACTTATGAAAATATGAATTAAAGGAATAGGACATTTACTATTTAAAAGTTTGCAGATTAAACTTTTTAACCAAACCGAATCGAACGCCCTTTCAAGATCAATTGTACACGCCAAAGTAACTTCTTTGTTTCGCAAACTAGAAGAAATTTTATGATGGACGGATAGGGTTGCATGTTTAGTAGAAATGTTTTCCTTATAACCAAATTGTTCAATAGGAACGATTGGCTTAGAAAATATTTTAAAAGGTCGCAGAATAATCTTTGCAAAAATTTTGCCTAGGTTCGAAAGAAGAGCGATTGGTTTCAATTTCTTAATATCACCATTTGATCTTGATTTTGGCAAAGAAACTGATGTGGCTGCTTTCCAAGCAGATGGAAAGTAACCATTATTAATGCAGTTATTTGCAATGACGACAAGAGGTCTAGAAATTGAGTTGCTACATTTCCTGATTACTAAGTTCGAAATGCTATCGGGACCAAACGATTTTTGTCATTCAAATTTACTATTATAAATCGGATTTAATCAAAACTAGTGAAAAATTCACGATAATTTAAGCAAGTTGGATGTGAGGAGCGATTATTAGGAGAGAATATTGTCAAAAAAGATCTTTCAAAACCCAAACTAAAAGAATTGACTTTACTCTCTACAAGTTCTTTTAAAGCATTGTTAGCAGAAGGTTTTCCACTGTAAAGATTATTGTAATAGGAGGAACAAACGTTCAATTTTTCATCTAATGTACCATATGATTGTCCATTAAAACGAATGGGATCCCTGGAAATATTCCAAACATTTGATAACCAGCCAGTCAAGTTATTTATTTCATTAAAAACATGACAGGATGGCTTCATAGAAGAAAGTCGTAGTTTATACGCCGTATTCAATTCGAGACGCATCTTGTCTCTTATAATTTTGATTATGCAATTAATTTGCGAACGAAAGAGAATATACTGTGGATTTACTCTGTTGTAATTTTGGTGAAATATTCTTTTTAGTTTTTGTTGCCATTTACTTCTAGTATGAATTAAATGGAGTGTTGATGGGGGAAGATTGTCATATTTTGAGGTATTAAATTTTCTGGCAGATGCAAAAGGGTCCATGCATAAAGAAATCATAGGACATAGGATTGACTCATCGATTTGTTGATTGTTAAATACAGGTACATGCTCATCCGGCAATTTGTCTGCCAAGAGATTAAATAACTGTTCGTCAAAACGAGACCAATCGACATTCTTAAACGAGCAAAATAAGGAAGGATGAGGAATAATTGGATATAAATCAACAAGAGGACGCGTAAGAAAAAGCGCATGATGATCAGAAGGGAGCTGCAATTAAGAAACAGTAATGTGTTACACAATGAGCATTCAGAAGTGAAGGCGAAATCAGGAAATTATCTAACAAAGAAGACCCTCTGGGAAAAGTAGGAATGCCTGCATTAATAATTGATATTGAAGAGCTGTTACCTAACATTAACCAATTGTTCTAGCATTAATATTAAAAGTACTATCACCCCAACTAGGATGTCTAGCATTATCTTCTCCCCAAATGAAATCATCAAATTCGTTGGAAAAATTTTATAATTGGTCAAAATCAGAGAAAAATTATTGGCCGAGATCACAAGGAATATACAAAGAATTTTAAAATAATTTATAAATATGACCACCAGCACCACGCAAATTTAACCAAGCAAAAGTACAAGAAAAAGATGAGAATTCAAATAGAATTTCGAAAATGGTATGTTTAGAATGAGCAAGGGTGTCTGTACCTCTACCAATATCATTGCGAAACATTGTGTAATTCGGAAATTGTGGTTTGTCCCTTACATTTAGCCGAGTTTCGTTTAAAAAAACTATGTCAGGCACAAACTCATCAACAAAATTTTGGAGAGCAATCCGCTTATCATGAGTTTGCAAGGAATTAATGTTAATTGCAATATTTTTTTAATTATTTATTACTCGCAATGCTAATGAATAAATTAAATATGGCTTCAGGTTATTCTTCCGGAGACAAAACACAGTATAAAGCAAGAAATTCTTTAGATTTTTTAATGAGGGTAGCAGGAGATACGCTAAAATGGAGAAAAGATCCATTTTTTAATTTAAAAAAGCAAGTTTTTCTGCCAACTTTGTTCTTAATTTTACTCTTTACGGACAGCCAGAAAAGTTAGCTGAATGACCGGTTGAGGAACATAGCATGCAATACACGGGAGGAGTATCTAGATTATTAAAAGTTTCACTATTGTTACCCTTACGTGGGCATACGTCATCTATATGTTCCTTCCTGCAAGCAACACATCTTTTTTGATATTCACAATATGAGGATAAGTGCCCAAAACGTTGAAATCTGTAGCATTGTGTCAAATCACCCCTCTTTGGTTTTTTTTCAAGTTATTTTATGATGTAGTAAAAAACGGATTTTTAAAAGCTTTTTTAGATCATTGTCAGTACTTAATTTGAATTTATTGTAAATATTTTTAAATGTACATCGTTACAGCGAGTCCATGCTATAGATAAATTTGTTATCTCGAAATTATTTAGTTCCAGAATTGGTGACAAAACATCATTTTTTATTTTGGAAATAGGCAAAAAACCGCTCAACCCCTTGAAGAGTACTAAGGGGTTACGTCTGATAAAAGGTGTAAACGAATGGCCGCCAAGATTCTTTTCCTTCATTAAATTGCTTTGAAGAGCTTTTTACTTCTGACATGATGACTTCATTGGCGAGTTGATCTGCAACGAACATTGTAACTAAATTTTTTCCGCTGTTATTTCTTGAAGTTCTTGTTCGGTGAATTTCTAGAACATTTATTAGTGATAATTTTGCATTCTCGGGTCTTGATCTTGCTGATTCCAGCTTGTATCGGCATTTTGACAGATTTCAAGTTTTTCACAATCTCGAATTTCTATTTGAAAATTTTTGTAAAAGTAAAGTAAAGTAAAATCGTTGTCCTCAACTGCAATGTTCTCAAATTTCTATTTGAACACTTTTGACATGTGAATATTTCCTTTCACACAAGGAAAATCCAATCGTTGTCCTCAATCGCAAAGGACAAACTCCTAGTGATGCAGTATTTGGACAAATTCTTTCCTTCGGCGAATCGGGAAATACTAGATTGATTTTTTTTTCAATTCTCCAATAAAATATTTTAATAATTTTATTATCATATTTGACACAAACAAAAACACATCGATTCGTTGTGCAACGAATTTCCAACTTCCGATGATCAATGCATCATGGTTCCCATGTTTATGAAAAGGAGTGTACATTATTGATACTGCTACCAAAAATGAATACACACGGGAGTTAATGGAGAGGAGAATGCATTGATTGCAAGAAATTCAAGGAAGAAACCAGGACACAACGTTTTATGGGAATCCTAAAGCAGAAGGAATCGGAATGAAACTCAGATATTCTTCCCACTACAAAAAACTACAGCGGCTATTGAAAAAAGCAAAAATCGCTACTGTACCATCATCCAGGGAATACAAGTTACGTCATAAATTCGGATCAATGAAGGATCCAAAGGAGTAAGTGGAAAAAAGCGGAATCTACAAAATAACGCCCTGAATACTATAAAGCGTATGTTGGACAGACAAAACGGTTGGTTAAGGAAAGGTTCTAAGTACATATCAGGGAAGCGGAGTTAACAGCAAAACAAGGGAAATAAGACACAAAATCAATGGTAGCGAAACACATCGTGGAAAGCGCGCATCTGATATCATTAGAAAACGTCGAGGTTTTGGAGGACGTGGAGTGGAAAAAGTTGGACCCACTAGAAAGTTTTTGAATCGCAACCACTGCAGAAAACAGCAGGCTGAGTACCGACAACGAAGGCAGTAGAAAAAGATTATTACGTGTAAAGGGAAACAATGAGTGTCGGAAAAAGTAGTTAAGTGGATCCAAGATATTAAAAAAGTAATTAAGGATAGTTTAGATTATGTAGAATAGGAATTTAAGACTCTTATTGTGAAGAAGAAAATGTGCATGTATTTATAACTTTGTAACGTTATTTTATAGCCAATAATAAAAAGATACATTAAAAATGATAGAGAAAGGGCTTTTAGCAGTATTTAGCTAAATTCTAAACATATTTGATGGCGACTAAAGTGCAAAAAAAAACCGAAATGCTGATACTATTTTAAGGCCTCCTAAACCTGAAGTAAATTTTGCAGAAAAATCCACAAATATTCCTACACGGTCATTTTTAAAAATTCCTTAATCATTAGAAAATCGAATTCCAGAAGAATAAAAAACTTTTCGGCGAAAAACAGGACGATAATTATTTTAGATGAGCAAGATGGTTTAAACTTTATTCTTATTCAGAACAAAGATTTTTTCTTAAACATTTAGCAACAATATCTCTACCAGTGAATAATTAAGGATCTTGTCAGCATTTTCTTAAAAGAGATAACGGACCAGGACAAAAATTATCGAGAAAAAGTTTTGAAAAACAACCATAAACGAGAAGACGTATGTAAAGAACTGAATACAAATACTATTGCCTATCTGAGTATGATTAATAATACGCCAGAAGCTCGAGTGAATAAGTTTTACATGTTCTTAGTGAAGCAAAGCACCCGATCTGATTCTATTGTCCATTAATAGAAAAAAATATTCAAAATTCTATTTGATACTGACGGTACTTTCAAGTTTGATTTTAGGAAATAGACATTTAGAGGAGCCCAGCTTCCGCTCAAATTTATCCATATTAAAACATGAACAGAATGGACAATACTTCATGAGTATTATATGATGTTGGAACACTCAACTGTTTTTAATTTAAATGCACCCTTAATCTTTATGTCAACCATTTAATTATTAATCGCATTGATCGCAATCAAACTAATTCAATCAAATCTAATATATGTAACTAGTTCTCAACTTCTGCAATATCAAGTTTCTTGATCTTTCTTGTGAAATTAATCAAAAGCACCATACCTGGGGGTAAATTCTCCCGATCCTTCGTCTTTTCAGATCCTTTTCGAATCGAATTGAAATTTCTGATTAATGTTGCCATCACTTAGCTTTCCTTGTTGCTATTACTTAGCCAAACGATTAACCACTGTCCGTACAATAGCTGCAATTACCATGAACCGTTATTTTCATACACAATTCTCGAATTTTACGTTCAACAAGAGGCGCCAAATTCACTGACATCTGTCCAAATCAAAGTATACTGAACGCCATATTTCAAATTTAAATCCACACTAAATACTGCCAACCTCGCCGAAGAGAGTGACAATGCCATCTACATGTTCGTAGCAACATTCGAATCAATCAGCCGACTTTCTATTTTGCTTTGCACTCGTTGCCTTTCGTTTATGTTCGTTATCATACCCCTTGCGGGGTAAGGTGTTTTAATTGTCAAATATTATTTACAAAGGCCGATCGAATTGTGCGGGTGTTGACGGTACTGCCTGTTCTCGCTCAGTGACTACGTGATAAGCCTGACTTCCACTTGCTAGATCATATGTTCATTGGAGATAGTGACGTGTTTCCATCGAGTACAGACTGTAGCTTATCAATTGACTCATATCGTGCTAGACTTGCACTTTTCCCTACTTTCGTCGCTGGTTGGTCGTGTAGTTGACGTGTCCCTCATACACAAAGTACTCATTCTAAACGTAGAACTCTCGAAAGTATCGAGCTGGCAGTGGTTATAGTGTTCTTAGTGAACTGATAACGTGATTCGTTCCAAATGTGTGGTACAGAAAGCACAAGAAGAGGCACTCGGGCGCTAATTCTTGTTGGCGGCTACGGAACACGGCTCCGCCCTCTTACACTGAGTCGACCCAAGCCTCTTGTCGACTTTGCCAACAAGCCAATTTTGTTACATCAAATCGAAGCTCTTGTCGAAGCTGGCGTGACACAGGTAATCACTATCACTGTATTATCATCCAATCTGTGCCTGGCTCCTTATCTCCTTATCTACTACGCCGGTCAATGCATTTCTGTCGTTTCAGGTCATATTGGCTGTTTCATATCGGGCAGAGCAAATGGAAGCTGAGCTTCAAGTACAAGCTGAAAAACTTGGAGTCGAATTGATATTTTCCCACGAGACTGAACCCTTGGGAACTGCTGGACCGCTCGCACTTGCTAAAGATATTCTGAAAGCAAGCGAAGAGCCATTCTATGTGCTGAACTCTGATGTTATATGCGACTTTCCATTTAATCAACTCGACTCCTTTCATCGTAATCATGGAAAGGAGGGCACAATTGTTGTAACAAAAGTAGAGGAGCCTTCTAAGTATGGCGTGGTCGTATACAATGAGCTTGGCATGATTCAGAACTTCGTTGAGAAACCGCAGGAATTTATTAGCAATAAAATAAATGCAGGCATGTATATCTTCAACCCGTCAGTATTAGATAGAATTCAATTGAAACCGACTTCAATTGAAAAGGAAGTCTTCCCATTAATGGCGCGCGAGAAACAACTATATGCAATGGAGTTGAATGGATTCTGGATGGACGTCGGTCAACCGAAGGACTTTCTCACAGGTATTTATAAGTTGTCTTTCAATTGTGGAAGTTAATTGATTAGGAAATAATACCTTTGTTCATCTCTATTAACATTCTTCGATAACATTTTGCCTCAAATTCTTATCAATAAATTCGCCAACGATAAACATCTGAAATGATTCACAATATATCAGATTAGTGTTGATATGATTTCTTTTGAAAGTAGAGCGCACAATGATTGTTTTGATACAGTTTACTGTTAAAGATTAATGTCTGATAAATTTCCAAGCAAAAGTATCTCATTACTATGGGTTCTGTGTACGACATGGAATTTAGGCATTACCTGCGAACTTATGTATATACTTTGGGTTTGATTTAAGTTGAATAAATATTATCTAAATACAACGGCTTCACAGTACTTAAATTCTGCTTAAATATTTCAATATAATAACAAGATTGAATTTTGGCTTCATGCAATTCTCAATCAATGTTATGTTATGTAAAGCAGCGAAGGTTCTCAATATGTAGCCGAGTTTTGTTTGCCCCAAAGCATTGAATTTGCTTTGAAATCTGCCCCATTTAAAGAACGTACAAATAAAAAAATCAGAACGGCCAATGTCGAGATTTGGTGACGGATAACTTCACATCCCTGGAAACCCAAAATTATTTTGAAGTCTGCAATCGAAAAAGGGCTGTTGAATTGGATCCTGGAATGTTAGATCACTGAACAAAACTGGCGCTCTTAGGGAGTTATTACAACAGGCCAGTCAATACAAACTTAATGTGCTGGCAATCCAGGGAACGAACTGGATAAGAAGCGGTATTCACGATAAACAAAATTCAAAAGTGGGAGTTCTTCTTGAAGGTGAGAATTCGGAATGCCCTTTATTGTGCATAGGGAAATAAAATCTTACGACGTCGACTTTAAGACAATAAACAAACTATTGTGTGCGATCTTCTTAAAAATTTGGCGGATAAACGTATACGCTTCCGACAGAAGAAAAGGACGAAGAAACGAAAGAAACATTCTGTTATCATCTGGAAAGAGTCTTCGATTCATTGCCCACAAACAACACAAAAATAATTCTGGGTGGTTTCATTGTTAAGTTTGGCAATGAGGAATCTCATCAATGTTTTCCGTAAGTTTTTGATTTATTTACGGTTTTTAAGACAAATTGTGTCGATTAAATTTTATTAAAATTAAATTTCTTAACTAGATTATACCATGATCCTTTTCATCATCAATAAAAACTATAACATTAAATTTCTACCGTATAAACAACTAGTGCCTAAATTTTTACGTGTTTGGGAGGTGAAGGCTATTTACGCCCTGAGTGTGGGGCTCCCAAACAAGCAAGATGTCTGAACTATCCACTAAACACCTCCCCTGTCAACCTGAGAACCTAGCCTGGAACCGGTTGATACATTAAATTGAGCTAAGTGTCATTTTGCTACACCGTGAGGTGCCTTCAAGTTGGGAGATCCTGTTTTAGCGTGAGGGGAATAGGAGGCGGGATTGCTAGAAAAGGAGTCCCCCAATTTCGACGTGCCGGAATTGGAGGACGCGGTCAATGGACCGAGACAGTAGGGATCGATTAAGCGAAGGCCCAAGAGGGGCTGTAGCGCTATGAAAAAGAAGAAAATACAGTGCCCTCGAACAAGGACGGTGATAGGTATCAGGTTTGCGATGACTAGCACTGCCGAATCCAAAACCGTCAAATATGAAGATGCAATCCCCAACGCTGTATAATGATTTTTCCTTCGTCGTTTCATTCGACCCTTTCCGAAGGAAATCTAAACCGACCTCGCATCGGTTAAAAACCTGAAATCTTGAAAAGCCTCAACGCACTGTACTTCTTAAAGCCTACTCGTTCGAATGCTCTCAGTCTAATTTCAGTCATGGGTATTGACGAGATAAGCTACGCTGGAATACATTCCTTTCCCCACCGATTCAAAGTGCTCGTTTAAAACGCGCTCAAAAATTTTCGATGGAAAATTTGGCCTTTCCGAAGCTACCAACAGCTAAGAAGAACAACTTCCAACTCTAACGTTTCCGATTTCCATACAGACGCGGTGTCAAAAATTTTTGTTTTTGTAGCACTACAGCCCTTCGCTTAGAGATGATTAGAGTATTTCATTCTCATTATCGAATGTATCAGCACTCCATAAGGTCAGTGTTACGCTTTGGTCGTGTGTCCGTCTACCCAGCCCCTAAACGTTCTGATTCGGACACTGATACACAAACCGAAAGCCTATACCGCTGCTATGGGTGTGAAATATGGACCCTCACCCAAGCATCCGCAAATATATTGAGCGCCTTTGAGCGACGGGTCCTGAGGCGAATAATCGGAGCGAAGCTAGATGGAGACCAATGGCGAATTCGATACAACCATGAGCTGTATGAAATTTTTGACGAACCGGAGGTCTCAACGATTGTAAGACTGCGGAAGCTTGCAATGGGCTGGCCACATGAGTCGTATGGACGAACAACGGATACCCAAAAATTATTCGATGGGAGAACTGAAGGCCGGAGAATTTCGAAACTGATGAAGTGCCTGGCCATGCCTTCATTTTGTCTGTTTCTGAATATGTCTGGATTGGTCCTTCACAATCTTCCTGCTTGCTGAGTCGATAGCGACCATGAGCAAGGACTTCGACTCGATACGGTCACAAATACTTCGATCTCATCTTTTGTCCAATTCCAAACTGAGTCTTTTCTATCGCCACGAACGCTCCAACATCATACTGCCGAAGGTTTCCTATGCCCTCGATTTTCCGCTTGCCGCTGCGCTATTTCATTTCTCGCTCGTTCACGCAATTTTCTTCGCTTATCGGTAAAGTTTCTTCGCAATTCTTCTTCGGCAATCTCCATCAATTCGACATCTTCAGGATGCTTCATCTTTATGCCAGTCAGCGACTCGAAAGGTGTTGTATTGATACTGCGATGAAATGTACTCGACATGTTTGAAACACTCATCTGATCTTTCTCTCGACAGCTTCGCTAAGACAGGAATAATAACGCCGTTGGATCTTTCGCATTGCTCATTTCCCCGAAGGTACATATCAAATGAAGCTCTATTTTGTTGTCAGCGCAATATCTCTTGAACAAATTGGATGTGAAAGCAGGTCCTCTATCCACAATAAATCTTCTCGCATTTCTGAACACGGCTGATAATATTTTTAACTTCTTGAGGGTCTCCTCCGTTGATGTTGACTTCACGGGAAAAAGCCAGGTGAATTTCGCAAATGCATCCACGACTGCTAAAATGTAATTGTAGCACTTTCGCGTTGATGACATTAGTCCAAAATGATCCAGGTGGAGCGTATCGAGAGGTACTTCCCCCTTAGAAATAGGATGAAGGACGCCTTCCTGCTTCCCTGTCTTCGTAGTCGATACGAAGCACTCTATACAATTTTCGATACACCGTTTAATTTTCCGTTCAATCCGTGGTATGAAGAACTCGCTGTCTATCAATTCTCTGACTCTTCTGATTCCAAAATGCCGCTGTACATGGAAATGTTTTATTGCGTCTGCTTGCATATTTTCAAGTACTACGATTCTTCTCTTTTGCCATGGTCCTCCATGAACAATATCGCCGTGATATATGTAATTCTTGTACGGCCCCGGTTCAAGTGCCTGTTAATCGCATTGATACCTGCATCGCCATATTGAGCCGCACGTACTTTACTCGCGATATTGTTGGCTATCATCATTATTGTTGCTCGAGGTAAGGCGTCCAAATGTACCATTAATTTCGCTGGTTGATGCTCCACTGTGTACGTAAATTCTGATAGACTAATGACCCATCGTCCAATCTTAGGATGAATTTCCTTCTTTGCTACTGTTAGCTTAACCGCCGAACAATCGGTAATGATTTTGAATTTGACTCCCAGCAGATACACCCTAAACTTTTTGACCGCTTCAACTATCGCTAGAAACTCCAATTCGTACGAATGATATCTTTTTTCAGCGTCATTGGTAGTACGGCTATAATAATAACATGGGTGCATCTTTTGACCGCTTGGCTGTCTCTGTAGTAGGATTGCAGCTAGACATTCCTTGCTCGCATCTGTGTGAAGTTCCGCATCAGCGCAGGGGTCGTGCAGACTCAGCACCGGGCTACTGAACAGCGCAACCTTAATGTCGTCGAACGCCACTATCTGCTCCTCTCCGAACTCGAATACAGCTCCCTTTTTCAGCATCGAACTCAATGGGCGCATTCGCCTTGCGAATTCAGGTACAAATTTCCTGAAGTAGCTTGCCAGTCCGTAGAACCTCTGCAGCTGCAATACTGTTCTCGGCTGTGGAAACTTCATAACTTTGTCGATCTTCGATGGTGAAGGCTCGATTTTTCCACCACAGATTACATAGCCCAAATATTCGACACGTTCTTCTAAGAAAACGCATTTCCTCCAATTAAATTGAATACCGCTTTCTTCAGCTACATCTAATACCCGTTTCAGTTTTAGGGTTCCTTAATTCGCGTCTATGGATGGTATTATCAGGTCATCTACAAATGGTAATACTGTTCCGTCCTTTATCAAATCTCGGAAAACTTTGTGAATGAATCGCGCAAACGTATTGCCACTTATACATACACTAAATGGCGTTTTACAGAGCTCGTATTGGCCGTCTTGCGTAACGAACGCGGTATACTTCCGACTGGATTTGGTCACAGGAAATAAGAATTTTTCAAATCAAGTGTCGTATAAACTCGTGCTGACGCCAATCGATCAAGCTGGTCCTCAATGATCGGCATAGGGAATCGATCTCTTACAACCTTACTATTCAGGCTACGGTAATATTTACAGAGCATATGCAAACCGTCTTTCTTCTTGACGACGACCACTTGACTTGCAAAGTCGCTCGATGATGTCCGTATTACACCTTCATTCAACCATTCCTTTACTTGACCTTCAACTACGGCCTTTTCTAAAGGTGCCAATCGTCTTGGGCGATAGTATATGGGCGTTTCATCCGTCAGCGCTATAACCGTCTCAATACCTGGCTTCTGTTTCTCCTTCCTTAGTTTACCGTCTTCAAAAATTTACTACCGATTATCATATTTACACTCATGGTGTTTGTCGGGACGACGTAAAGTTCAATAGAAAACACTATTTCTACGATTTCGATGTCCATATTACTCTTCCGATCGCGTGAGAAATTGCGTTACCGAATCCGCGAATTTTTATGTTACTTGGAACCGTACTCGGAACTGTTCCTTCTAATTCCTGCCACAACGCGTTTCCGATCAAATTCAAGTCACTATAAGTGTCTACTACCGCCGTAATTTTTCGGTCACTGACTTTCACATTAACAAGTTTTTCATCTCCCGTGAAACGCTCAATGAAATTCAACGTAGGGATCGAGTTGTTCACACCTTTCTTTTGCGAGTATTGTCGCGATAAATGTCCATACGTTCCGCATTTAAAACACTTATTTCCCTTGTCTTTATCCGGGCAATCACTCGCTTTATGCCCCGTCCCGCCACATGAAAAACATCGCGTACTTTCGTTCGCAGAGCGTCCATGTTGTTTACTGTCGCTGCCGCCCTAACAACGGACTACGTTCAAAAAACAACGGTCTTCATTAACGCAAACGGATACGAACTGGTAAACAAACACCCCACAAATAAGTTCCAAGCAGACTTGCGTACTGCTTTTAAACAATCCCCACCAATCATTCTTCTTAATACTTAGCACCGCTGCATAAACCCGAACCCACTCACACCACCCCTTAAAGCACAACCCAAGCTCCACAAACCCAACATCCCTACCCGGCATGTTGTCAATTACCGTCCAGCTCCTACATACCAATAAGCACGATACTTAGCAACGATATTGGCTCATGGCATGCATCTTGACGACAAATACACACTAAAGAAGAGCCGCGATCTAGCGCACATTACCGACTCTCTAATATTGACTGGGACTTGTCCATTTTTTTTATCACTAGTCATAACCAACACGTCTATACCTGTCGATGAAACACTGACCTTCACTTAGAGATAGTTAGAGTATCTCATTATTTTGATCGAATGTATCGGCATTCGGGAAGGTAATATAGCCAGTATCACGCTTTTGGCCGTGTGTCCGTCCACCCAGCTGCGATACGTTCTAATTTTAAACCAATACGTATAATAACTAAACTGAATCTCGTTGCAACAACGAGATTCGAACCATTCACCTTCAGCTTCGGAGTGAATGCTTAATATCCCTCTACCTGACCTAATTAAGTAGGTACTTGCTTAACCCATCCTACACCTATATAAAGTCATTTCCTTTCACACATCCCTTTGACACTAAAGATGACTCAAAGGAGTCAAAACGCGTCTGCTCACTTAAAAAGCAAAGCCCAACGGCTTTTCATGAAAAACATAATTTATAAATATATATATATATATATATATATATATATATATATATATATATATATATATATATATATATATATATATATATATATATACTGTATATATTGAGTCCGCTTTTTAGCCGAGTTCTATAGGAGATTTGGTTTTTAGTTGGATTACAATTATATTACATTTTTTTTGTTTTTTTTTTTACTTTTTTACGTTCTGTTTTGCCAAGAACCGACTTTTGGGGAGGTATGTAACAAAACTGATCAATACATATTGAGATTTTCATTAATGTGTTACATAGGAAATACACCATCTTGGACTAAAATGTTTGGGAACAGAATACAAATCCTATGGACTCTGCAGTTTTTAAACAATTGTGTATTGTGCATTGCAGCCAAGAAATTAAATTTTAATATACGTTCATATGAAATGTACGCAATAATTTTCTATACTGTCTGTATTTGATAGCATAATTTTCATAGACGAGAAAGCGGATCATAGTACAATCTAGCCAAGAAACTGAATTTTAATAGATTTTGAATGGAAGAGAAACCCGAGTTCCAAGTAGCCTAAATATGAAATAAATTTCGTTGAAGCGGTGCCGTACGCCTATATGACGAATTACCAAAAAAAGGGCTATTCTGAACCTAGATATTCTGATGAATTTTATGAAATTTATTGTTAAAATGTTCTTTTACTTTATTTTTGTTTCTAATAGAGTGTCGTCTATGTAAAATGTTCGCACCTCTCCCCAATCCTACACATCTCAACACAGATACTTCAAAACCTTTATTACCCTTAAAATTTCAAAAGGATCTCGACTTTCTGAATGCTGCTTCCAATCGATCATAATATTCTTAAATCAATATTTATACTCATTTCTATTGTTGTACAATACAATATAATTTTGTTCTATTACAGGCATGTGTCTGTACCTTTCATCTCTGCGTCAATCACATCCTGAAAAATTGTACAATGGACCTGGAGTCGTTGGTAATGTTCTTGTCGACCCGACAGCAAAAATAGGTCTTGGTTGTCGTATTGGCCCAAATGTTACAATTGGCCCGAATGTTGTCGTTGAAGATGGAGTTTGCATTAAACGTTCAACAATATTGAAGGAAGCAACCGTTAAATCGCATTCGTGGCTGGAATCCTGTATTATTGGTTGGCGCTCAACTGTGGGACGATGGGTTCGCGCTGAAGGTACAACTGTTCTGGGTGAAGATGTTATTGTCCAGGATGAGCTCTACATTAATGGTGGTCAAGTTCTCCCGCATAAGAGCATATCACAGAGTGTCCCTGAACCACAAATAATTATGTAGAGTTAAGATGTAAAATTGGATTAATGTTTGTAAATACTGTCCCCTTCTAGAAGATCACGATTGCAATTAATTGGATTGCAATATAAATTCGCTTTGAAAACTTTATGAAAGTTCCAATAGCAATGCGCATCTGATGGTACCATTCATTGGAAAAGATCTAGTAAAATTGTAACTTCTTTTACTCGACGTTTAAAATTGTTGTTTATCTACAGTTTCAAAGATGCAGGCATGTCTGTTTACTTATTCGTAATAACCGTTATTAAATTATAACGTTAAATTAATTTTTTTTTTGTTTTTGCATATATTAAAATATATAGTTAACTTTTGGAAAAGTATATGAATCCGAAAAGACTAGTTTAAGCTATTTTAGCAAGAATTGTTCCGAACAATATCTTTAAAATTTTTTTATAAGATACTAGCATAGGAAAGTTTTATATAATATAAATATAATAAATACAAAACACGATTTTGCATTAATTCTGCGCTATCGAATCACATAGCATTTTACAGTAATACAGAAAATTTCAAAAATATAATGTCTAGATAATTCTTGCTACCGCCTATTGGGGAATTCCGAAATAGTCTATATATACTTAGGAAAATGGAGAAAGAAAAATAAAATAGAAACTTTAAGTAAAATGAACAGTATTTTTCTTGTCTAACTAGAAGTCTAACAATTTCCATAATTTGTTGTTTTTGTGCCAACACTCAATTAATGTTGCTTTATGACAATCAATACTTGTCAGACACAATAGATAAACGTTTCATATTTTCCTCAGATAAGTATATAATCAAACAGGAAATATTGAATTTGAAACTGCTTGGTGTGATCTTTATTAAGAAAGAAAAAAATGCTCAAATCAATATTAATTTTTTTATCATTGCTGATAGCGAACTGTATCATATCTTACTCTACTATTGTTGCAAGTGAGTAATGAGTTTCTACTTTCTAACGATATTGGCCTATGTACTGCTTTTAAATTCATGATAATTCATCACCATTCATGGCGGGATATGTAAGTTTTGCTACTCCTAGCAGGGGTATGCTGTCGACTGTTGGCTGAATCTTTTCAACATTTTCTCGGTTTCTCCACTCAGCACTTCCATTATTATTTACCACTTAACGTTCAATTGCGTAGCCAAGATGATCAATTTGCTTGTTTTGGTCCAAAAAAAAAAACCAATTATAAACTTTGCATTTCCTGAACTTTGTGTAATATCTACCCAGCTGTCGCAGTGCATCTGATTCACATAGAGCTGTAATATTCTATATTCAAGAGAATAAGGTTAAATTGCAAAAGCAACTTGCATTAATTCGACTCAATTAAATGCGTTCATTTATAATACACATTTCGAGGCAGGGCCGATTGTTTCTAAATTTCCTCCAGGTTCGGAGTTTAAGTAATCAAATAGGATTTCAGAGTGCATATAAACGAACGATATGCTAGAGTTTTAAAGGAAAATAATTTAAGTAAATTTTAGATTTTCCCGCAAATCGCCTCAAAAATAGGCAGTCCTACTATTCCGGTGAAATCATGTTTAACGAACATTTGATTATACAAAATATTGGTAAATTATGCAGAATTATTCCGCTTGCGAAGGAAATCACAATTTTTAAAGTGAATAACCCATGAACAATTCGTATTAATCAGTTTTACACATACATAAAGAAAAGCAAAGAATCCAAAGACAACTTCGGGACCGTTGGTATGGAGGAGCCCGACGGCTTTCCACCATTGGGGGAACCTGGGGAAACGACAAATACGAAACTGGCCACAATCAAAAAAAGAAAACATAGCCAAGAAAACTCTGCAGATGGCGGATGCACTGCACACTATAAATAAAAGCGGACAATGAACAAATAATCAAACTACAAAAAAAATTACGAACTAAGGCTACGCATACAATCCCTCGAAGATCTATGCAAGAAAGAGATGAAGGCTCAAAAGCCGCAGCAGATAAATCAAGTCCAAAAGGAAACAGGGGTGAAGAAAAGTACAAAACAAACGATCCCATAAGAAATTTATGTGCTGGCGGCGCTAACGATCGCCCCAAAACTATTTTGCAGCGCTGGACAGATAAACCGAAGAAATGGATTTCAGTACGTTAGTTTCTCATTTTTAAAACAAAGATGAGATATCCTTCAGTTCTCTTTGGCTCAAATAATTTAGTGAGTAAAAATCGAAAAACCATTTACACCTAAAGTTAATCAATGGACATAAATATACATATACATTTAATTTTGACTCGAAGATGACAAAAACCGGAAAACCGAAAAACCGGCTTTTTACCTAAAACCCTCACACCAACCATCCCAAGGTCAAAAATATTGAAAAGCCTTCTCACACGCGTCAACAATATTTATCGGTAATTTTTAGACTATGGGTCTAGTCTTGGCTTTGTCGAAATTACACCTAAAGACTGTCCAGGATTTAATCCGTTCATACTTCAGGAGTGAGATCAGCAATCAATGGAAGGAAAAGCTGACGGGTATTAGCCTATAGAACCCAGGTGGGTGGATAGTTTATTTCGTAAGAAACTTCCAGTGAATGTATCGAATCTTGAAATCTTTAGTGATGAGAAAAATCTTTTCGATACAGCTGGTATCAAAATTAATAGTACGACTCCTTGTTAGGAACTCTCCACCACGCCAAGCTTCAAACAAAAACTTCTACATAAAAAACCAAAATAAACCGCGTATAGTGTTTCCAATTCGGCTAAGGCTTTCTGTACAAACAGATACATGCACGAAGACATTTCCCTACGAAAACTCTTAATCTTTCTATAATACTAGCACTTTGGCTGTACCAGATCTGACATCCATACGTCAAAACTGGTCCAACCAGGGTCTCGTATCAAATAACTTTGACCTTTGGATCAACGTATTTGGAATGAAAGAGTCGTCGAAGGACCATGACTACTTTTTGTGCTTTACTGAGCATGATTTTGACATGTTCTGTTTAGTACAGGTACTGATCGAGATGAACACCGAGATATCGAATACAGGATTTATGAGAAACTCTACCGTATAGATGATCATATCATCAGCAAACGCTACCTATGATCGCGTTGGCGAGACGTTAAAATTAAAGCCGTTCAATAGCTTGCGAATGAATCTTGAGAAAAGCAGAGGCGCAATAACTGTTCCCTGCTGTAGACCATTCAAGACCTTGAAGCCGCGCGTCGTCGTCAGAGTTCCATTAGCTACAACAAATGATTTCCCGTATAACATATTCCACATCATGGCGACAAGGTGTCTGGGGAACCTGTCCTGAAGGAGGTTAAAAAATAGTCCATCTAACCACGCCATATCGAAGGATTTCTCCATATCAATGAGAGACACTCCAACAATTGTCTGTTGTTTAGGTTCCAACAGATGTCTGAGGTTACTTTCATTATCGCATGTATGGTCAAATGCCTGGCACGAAAACCAAATTGGCAATTCGGCATCAACTTATATTTCTCAATGTGGGCGTTTAATGCCCCGTTGAGCAACAACTTGCTGATGTTAGGCACCAAGCTGATCGGGCGATAGCTTTAAGGACTCGAGGTTTCTTTTCCTTTCTCCAAGATCAGAAATACCTTAGCCTTTTTCTACTCATTTGGGAAATAAGAATCGATTGTTTTTGAACAATATGCAATAATTCCTAATAGTAACTGTAATAAATCAGCCACTGACAATGATCCGCAGGTCGTTATGGAGGTCGACGGTTCGGGAGCGACCCTTTAACCACTCGCTGACACTGAATCGCGTTTTGACAGTTGGCAGGAAAAAGAAGTGTAGTAAGTGTTTCCTTCTGTCAATTAGTGTTCACGAAAGTCTAGTTGACCATTTATTAAAAATGAATTCTCGGTTTCATTGTTCACGATGAGTGGTCTTTTTAATCTTACATCTCTTGTTGTTAGTTTACTGTTCAAAATTTTCGTGCAATGCCATCCAGCCGAAGTTGACTGCAATTATTTGCTAATGGGTTAACACACATGTCCAGATCCGAGTATTAAGCAAACCGATCCGAAAAGCCAGCAATTGAGAGGATCCACCAACGAAAATAAAGAAAGCGTAAAATATTGTCCGAGAGAATGTCATCGTCATGGTTTGAACAGTTCGTGCATAATTTGAACAACAAATTGTAAGTGTTTTCTTGTAATTTTCACATATCTAGAATGCATGGTTATTTGAATCGTACGATGAAAATTAAATGGCGTACTTCTCCAAGGTTCTATCAGTGCGGATCAACTTACGTCGGTCATGATGAATCGGACAAGTGACGGAGATGTCATCGGGCTTTGGATATTAAGTAAAATATACGCGACCGATAAAAAAATTCCGCAAGGACCCAATTTCTTAACGGTGAAATAAACAAGTTAAGAAGGTAGGAGTACGCTCCGAGCAAGACTGGTTTGTAACCAATGTATTGAATGTATATATTGCTGCTTAGTAATTCATAAAGAATAGAACTAAACAAGACGGGCAAACAGGAGAGTACTCCTATAATAAGGGCTGTGTAAATATCCTAGACTTCAATACAATGTTTCTGATGACATAAATTGATATCTTTAATTCTACGTCCATTACATATCTATAGAATCGTTGAAGCGGAGAATCTATCCATTGACAAGACACTGCCGCCGTTTTGATTTGGCTCTGATAATTTTGCTGAATTCTTGGTCAATAAGACTCTCGGTCATAGTTAACACTATTCTCAAATTTTTATAAAAATCCGAGTACGTTGATGGACTTAAAGTCAGTATAAGGAGCAAGCTCAAAATCAAACCAAGCTTTCGAAATTACCGATCCATACCAGTGAAATATATTTTCATTAGTTTATATGCGCCTAAAACAATTAATATTACCGTAAGGGACTATGTATTGCCTTTCTGATTTAAATTTCAAAAAGTGAGTAACCGCTTAAAAATTTTCATGAACGTATATCCGCTTGGGTTAAGGGTTTATTATTGTAGTGTGAGTAGTGTTGAGATTAGGTTGCTAGCTGCTTAAGCCGATTGTCGTTGGTTCGAATCCCGTTGGCGGTAACAATTTATCGAGTAATCCTTATATTCCCCCTATGTGATGGCAGCTGACTCAAAATCGTGTAATAACCACATGGACAAATGCGAGACCGACCATATACCTTCTAGAGTATTGTTGCGACCATGAGTTAATTTAGATATCTCAACGCAAAGGTGATTAGTACTGATCAAGACCGCAAATTACGTTAATAATTAAATCCAATCATTCATATCGCGACCAATTGATTCCGTCATTAATTGTGTTCTACTAATTGAAAACTAAGATTAAATTCTTCAAAAGTAAAATATTTATTCCGGAAATGATATCTTGATGGATTTCAGCCTTCCCTCCAATTTAGCAACTCAACGATTTTTTTTTTCAAATAAACTGAACTTTTAGTCTAGATTTGACTATTTTTCCCTCAAAAAAAAATACGATTTATCAATAAGTTGCAGCATATGCGGAATATTGGATGTAATTTATCTTCGTGTGTTTTCCAAAACTTGTAATAGCTAAACTGAACTGGTGCTACATATAATAACTGATTAAATATTCTAGTTTTAATTTTCACATTCATTGAACCGTAATCAAACTTTCGTTTCACCTTGTCACACTTCCAAAAAACTGATGAATAACATTCAGTATTCCTTTCTGTTGCGTATTTTATATGAGAAAGCAAATATCTTATACAGCTGCGCTATCCGAATTATACAATAAAAAAAATTTTAATTTGAAATTCAATAAAAATTAAAAGAAAATATTTATGTAAAAGCCTATAAAATTGAAAACATCAACAGCTTAAGTGAAAATTAGTTTGGAACCAAATAAAAGCATTTATTTTACAGTTCTTGGTATAAAAGATTTAAAAACAAAAGATATTGAGTGAAAATAATTAAGTAAATAATATTCCAAGTTTTGTTGTCGTTTTCTTAAAGAAAAACGTATTATATAAGTAAACATTGATTTTAAGGTGTCTCTTTGTTCTGTTTTTCATAAGTTCATACCTATTTTTTTGGGGCAATGAAGTTTATACAAATGTTTACAACAACAATGAAACTGTGAAAAAAATTTAAATATTATCTTTTAAGATGAATGATGTAAGATTTGGATGAATTAATAATCACTTTATAAATTCTGTTGCAATTTACTAATCACATGGTAAATCGAACACAATTTAAAATCAAGCGACCATAAGATTTAGAAATAATAATAAAAGCCAACTGCAGGAAATATTTTTAAAGGACTAAGAAAAGGCGGTATTTATAAGCAAAGCTAACTTCACTATTTCTAAGTGATTTTCATTTAATCGGCTAGCGCTTTTTGATTTTTAGTAAATTGCACTATCAATAAAATCCCACCATCATTTAGGCCAAAAGGAACCATTAAAGTCGCCCGTTATCTAAAATAAAAAGAAAAAACTCATAGAATACAATTTGGAATTACAGTGCATGTCAATTTCAAAATAAATATCTAGTTGATAATCACAATTCCTTAAAAATTTAAAACAACTTCTAAAACCGATTTGACAATATAATTCACATCTTTTCTAATTTTTTCTGAAGCATTTCAATTCAATAAAATAGTTCGAAACAAAAACACGGACCATAGCACTAAGTAACACGAAACTATACAACTCATGCTCGGAAATGATGGCAGCCTAAATCGTTTAAATGAATATAATATTCTTGTTGTAAATATATTTTAGGAAAATATTCAGTAAAATTTATCAATATCTTATAAGTAAATACTCGTATATTACCTACAACTATACTTATCCTAATGACTAAGTTTTTTTTTGTACATCAAGGTTAAAATGCGAAGATAGAATATAATATGAATTGCTAAACCGAACGACGTCTTTCCTTTCCAGCTAACCCTTCTTTTCCAGCAGGATCGTCAGCGAACGGTGAGTATGCCGCTAGGAGGGTAGGGTCCGTGTAATCCGCAGATGGCCGGTTTTGCGTCGCGTTCGGTACGTGGTACCATAATTTGCTTTGAGGTTTTTGTTAGACTAAGTTGTTTCGACGTTCGCGTTAGAGTAGGATATTTTTCGGTACCGCGTCGGTGATATTCTGGAACGCGGAATTAGATACAGTTTTTGTTGTTGACTGAATGAATGGAAGGTTTCGTTTCCGTACGATAGTGTGTTTGACGCGTTAGTAAATCGGGCATTTGAACCGGTGGCTGAATTTTTTTTATTTCGGACTTAGTCTGCTCGCGTAAGATCCACGACCGAACTCCTCTCCGAACTACCTAGCTTGCCAGCAGCCACCTTGGAGTAGACTAAGAGTGTCCGGACTAGTTGACCTGAAGGGTACAGTCCATTGTCACGTTCCAAGATTTCACATCTAGAACCGAGGAGAGGTCGGTTCAGATTTCGTTCGAGACGTATACGAGTTGTTGTTCTAAACGAAAAATCATTACATAACCTCAGGCAAATGTCGGAGAACTACATTTGGAATACAGTCATTACCACGTGATTTCTTGTTGTTTACCCTGCCAAATATGAAACACAAGCCTTCATAGCTTACAAAATGATCAACAAGATTCAAGCTCTGTATGAGTTCAGATTTCAATGTTTCATTGAAATGAAGAATTGATTCACCGTTCAGGCTTGATTTGAAGTCAGAAACTTTTGCTTCAACGACCTCTGAAAATATTTCATTCCCTCTCTCAGGGTTTGGTAGATGAACCAATTCAAAATGTGGCCCAATCAGGTCAAGTTGCTGCAAACCAATAATTGGTGTTTCATATCCTAACATTTGTTTCTACGTTTAATCTTTGGAACTACTTTCTCAATCGTTTCTAACGTCAGCTTCTCTAACTTCAATAAATAGAAATATTTTTCATCGTTGGTTAGATTCCTCTCAGTAGAAGCGTTGCCATCATCAGAAGGAGAACATTGCTTCCGGTAATCCCGATTAAACTTCTTAAGAAACTTTCCCCAATCCCTTTTCTTGAAATCTAACCGATGATTTTCATGTTGAACTGAAATGAGGAAGATATTATCCCTTTGATGATTGATTTCTATTACGATCGCGTTATGATCGCTATCGTAAGGGAGCACCTGCAATTTCCGTCGAGGACTATTAAAGCCGAATTCAAGCTTTGCGTCAACAATGCAGAGGTCTAAATATGAATTTGTCCTAGGGTATGTATTTATTTATTTATTTAGCCAAGCAAGGCACTGGTACAAGAAATATAAAAAAAATTAACTTTATAATAAAAAATTCACAATAATTTCTTAATAGTACAATTTAAAATTAATTTATAAATATAAAAATTGTGACAAATGCAATGTGCTATTACAATAAAATATGTTGTGAGGGTAGGGTGCGTGATGGAATTAAGATGAAAGGACATTTGATAATAGAGCTTTAAAATGGGTTCTGGAAATGTTTGGGGAGTAATGTGCACTAAGTGAGTTAAACTTTTTGCAACATCTGTTAATCGGCTCATTGTCTGCATAGATTGTATTATGCCGCTCTTCAACTAATTGACGAGAATGCCTAGTGATTCGCAATGGCTCATGTACTTTTATTCTATCAGTTAAATATGGTATTTTAATCGAGCCTCTGAGGACATCAAAAGCGAAAAACAAGTTATCATATTCTACGGGAAGCAAGTGATGGTATATTGAGCCTACGCTCATAGGAGGGTAGAACTTCAATATTCCTCGGATCATATAACGATCTCAATGCAAATAAGGTAAACGGTTTTTGAACAGACTCGAGTCGGTCAATGTGAACGTTGAAAACAGGATCCCAAATAAGACATGCGTATTCAAGAATGGGGCGTACTAAGGAGAGATATAATGTCTTCGATACCCAAATATTTTGAAATTCTTTGCATCGACGCTTGATGAAGCCGAGGAGCTTATTGGCTCTACCTAGGACTTCATCATAATGCAGATTGAAACGTAATTTATTGTCCAAAATAACACCGAGGACTACAACGCTGTCCACTCTTTTAAGTTTGTGGTAGTCAAGATAATAATCGACGGCAAGGATAGAGTTTTTACGGGAAAAACTTATTATCTGACATTTTTCGAAATTCAGAGAGAGTAGATTTTTTTCTGAACATTCTAAAAGAGAGTTTAACTTGTTTTGAAGGAATTCCGTATTCCTTGGAGACGCTACCACCTTGAATAGCATGAGATCGTCAGCAGAAAATAGATGCGGAATGTCCGACAAGATAACAGAGAGATCCGAAATGAAGATGTTAAAAAGTATGGGACCAAGATGACTGCCTTGAGGTACACTGGAGAAGACATTTATTTCTTTGGGCAAAAATCCTTGAAATTTGACGATTTGCATCCTATTTTTGAGATACGAGTTGAGCCATTCTAGCAAAGGGCCACAGATACCGAAATTTTTTAATTTTTTTCTCAAGATTTTGCGGTTGACTCGATCAAATGCTTTTCTGAAGTCGGTGTAAATTGCATCGATTTGGTGGCCTCTTTCCATTTCACAAAGGACACTAGAAACCATCACCGAGAGATTTGTAACTGTTGAGCGTTTTTTTTTCGGAAACCATGCTGTTGGTCGTTCAGTCGAGGCTCAATGATGGGCGATATTTTTGAACAGACTATTGTTTCAAAAAGTTTACGAATTACTGATAGTATTGCGATGCCTCTGTAATTTTCAACTGACGCCTTGTCTTTATTTTTATAAATTGGAATCAAGTGAGATTTCTTCCAAATCTATGGGAAAATTCCAGAAGTGAGGTATTTATTAAAAATGATATGCAGAGGTGGAACCAATTGCACTTTACAGTGAAACAAGAAGCGAGAAGGGAGTAAATCAGGACCAGGCCCTTTATTTAGATCAAGCGTCTCTATTGCATTGGATCATCTTCGGAAATGCCAAGTTCTTCGATGAAAGATGCTGAATTTATGGCTGAAGAAGATCTGTAGGATGAAGAGTTAGTTGGACAATATACGGATTGGAAATGGGTTGCAAAAAATTCACAGATATCCTCGGGATTCCTCCTCCTCCTCTTCTTCCATTCCTAGTAAGGTCCGTTGGAATGGTGCAGAGGTTTGTTCTCCTCAAGAAGTTACTGACTCATTTGCCCAATTTTCCTCTTCAACTTTCTCTTCTCCCGCTGCAGCTGTGCATCCTGTTGTCTTACCTAATCATCTTCCCTTTCCAATTTCCTTTATTTGTACAGATGCATCTGAAGTCGAAGCTTTGATCAATGCTCTTGATCCTAATATTAGCCCTGGGCCGGATGGTTTACCAAACATATTTGTAAAGTCGTTAGCCTCATCGCTTAGTTTTCCTTTATCTCTTCTCTTCAATCTAAGTTTGAGTACTGGTACATTCCCAAACCCTTGGAAAACAGCTAATATTGTGCCTATTTTTTAAAGTGGTGATCCTACGTCAGTTTCCAATTATCGGCCTATTTCTTTACTGTCCTGCTTTCCAAAGTTACTTAAACGGTTGGTTCATAATCGACTCTCAAACTCATTAGCTCCTATTATTGCTCCAGAGCAGCATGGCTTTCTCAAAGGATACTTCACTACCTCTAATTTAATGGAGTTCACAAACAGTATTGCAAGAGCTTTGGATAACCAACTGCAAGTTGATGTGATCTACACAGATTTCTCCAAGGCCTTTGACACTGTGAATCATTCACTTCTTTGTCGTAAGCTTGAAGCTCTTGGCATCTCGGGTGCTCTTCTATCTTGGATGTCATCTTATCTATCGTGTCGTCCCTGTCGAGTAAGTCTCTCTGGTATTACGTCTAGTCCTTTTTGTCCTTCATCTGGCATTCCACAAGGTTCAATTCTTGGGCCTCTTCTCTTTCTGTTGTTCATAAATGATCTTCCCTTTGTAATTAATTCTTCGTGCCTTTTGTATGCAGATGACTTCAAAGTATTTCGAGCAGTCAAATCCTATTTGGACTGTCAGCTCCTCCAAAATGATTTGAATGCTCTAAATGAATGGTGTGCTTCAAACTATTTATGTCTTAACACTACTAAATGTCATAAAATGACTTTTTCTCTTAAGGACTCTCCTATTAACTTTAATTATATATTAAATGATGCTTTGCTCTCTGAAGTTTTCAGTCATAAAGACCTTGGAGTAACTTTTGATCCAAAACTCAAATTTGATGCACATATTTTAAATGTGATTACTAAAGCGTCTAGAGTTTCCGGGTTTATCCTTAGACATGTACATAAATTCAATAGCATATCTTCTTCTGCCCGCCTATTTGTTTGTCTTGTTCGCCCTTTGCTTGAATACTGTTCTGTTATCTGGTCCCCCCGATATTCCTATCTCGTGACTTCTTTAGAAACTGTCCAAAGAAAGTTCACGCGTTTTCTTTTCCTTAAGTTTAATTTGCCGTATCAGCCTTATGAAAGTCGTTTATCTTTCCTATCTCTTCCATCCCTAATATCCCGACGAACATATTTAGACCAATGTTTTTTGTACAAACTCTGCTACCATCAAGTCCCGTTAAATATTTTCTCTGAGCTGCGTTTCCGACAAACATCTCGTTCATCTCGGATGAATTCTTATTTCGTTATACCATATGCTAGAACTGATTTATATTCCTATTCACCAATCTTAAGAATCGTACGAAATCATAATAATCTCGAGCTTGGACCTTTCCCCTCTTCTTACATAGCATTTAAGAAAAAACTAAGAGACTTACTACTAGTTTAACTTTTAATTATCGACGTTTTAGTATTCTTTTTCATTTAAATTTTGCTGTAATTGTTCTTTGCGTTCCATTTTGTGATTGGATTGTTTTGTCTGTAAGATGGAATAAATAAATAAATAAATAAATAGATTCTTGATACACCATCGAATTAGGAAACCCTTGAGACTTACGTTTGGTATCAACGAAGTCAAAGAACTTTTTTGGGTTGTGGATAATGTTTTCACCAATAATATTAACATAAAAATTATATGCTTCCCGAGATTTGAGTTGAAACTCATTTTTCCAGCTCTTTGTATTTATTTTTAGTTTCTTGGCTAACGTTTGAATTTGTCTGAATCATTTTGTGGAGCTTATTCCTTTGATTTCGCAAGTGGCGCAAACCACCATCAAGCCAAGGCTCAGAGAGCTTATTTTTCTTTTTAATTTCGGGCACATATCTCTCAACGGCGTCCATGGAAATATTGTAGAAACAATCTACTGCGTCGTTTGTATCTAACGTTGAAAGCGTACCAGTCCAGTCAATATTGTGGATGTGTTTGTTAATTCTATCATAGTCGGCATTAAGGAAGTCAAATACAATACAATTGTTGTACGAAAGATGGCATGCGCTATCCGTAGTAGTTAATTCAACTGAAATTGCGGAATGGTGGCGGCTATTGGAAAATAAATGTTCCGCATCGCTTGTTGGGTTCACTATAACTTCGTCATATGCATTAGTAAATATAAAGTCTAACCAATTACCGTGAAGGTTGGGGGTCGAAGCAACTTGCTGCAAATCATTGCCATACAGGGTGCTAATAATGTTGAAGTCTATACTGTTGAGAAGATTGACTGGGAGTAGACCACTATCAGATTCATCGACCATAAATGTCAGATTTGGTCGGTTAAAATCCTCGGTGGTGATAATTATGTCTTCTTCATTGGTGGAAGCAGCTAATGAAGAAATTACATCACACGCACTACTGTAAACTTCTTCAGTAGATCTTGGAGGGATATAAAAAGCCCCTATATACCAGTTTACATTTGCCATTTTGATGCGGACAATTTTGTGCTGGTAAGAATTGTTAGAGACTGTACTTATGGACTCATTGAAAAACGACTTATGCACTGCAATCAAGACACCTCCTCCACGTGATTACCCTGTGTTATGAGAATCTCTGTCGTCTCTGAAAATAGTCCAGTTTTCATCAAGAATCTCCTCATTAAGAAAAGACTCGTTCAACCACGTTTCAGTTAAGGAAAGAACATTAAAATGGCATGATTTGGCGTCCAGCTATAGTTTATTAGTTTTCCGCTCATACCCCCGCAATTGTGGTAAAAAAGTCTGAGGCGTTTAGAAGTGAGTGCGTTATTGGGGACGAAAAAACTTACGAAGTTGCTCTCTAGATCTTTTTAGTGCTGATATATAATTAGAGCTCACATGCGACCCGTAAGTTTCGAGATCTTTATTAGTTTATGCTGATGTTACACCTAATTCCTCGTGGTATCTAATATAAAGCCTACGGAGGGTACCAATATCTATGGGAAGGCCTTCCCGCTGTATCATAACCAGAATGTTTGTTTTGGTTTTACCATCAATGCAAGTAGTGTCAGGAGCACTGTGCATGTATGCCAGAAAAAGTCTGACATTTTCATAAATTTTATGATCTCTAATTCGGGAAAGGAGATATTTACTTTCCATATCGTTACTGGAGTTGATTGTGGCTTTCACTACTGGAGGTATAAGTGGATTCAAAAATGAATTCGATGCAGGAGATGGTAAGGAAGAAACTTGTACACCACCATGTACAAAATTAGGATATTTATCCGCCATTCTGTTGTTTTCAGAGGTTGAAGGAGAGATAATAGAATCTTCACTCAAAATATTCGACCTCTCTGGTTGCAAACTTCTAATATTGTTATCAGTTGGATTTGGGAAGTTGAGTGATGTACGAGGATATCATTCTTTGGGAAGTTAGGTAGGGAGTAATGGCTTGGTTGATTGGCATCTACATTAGAATTAAGATTAGGATTTATTCTAGTTGGTGTATGCTTATCATTAATGTTAGTATTTTTGATATTTAAGCTACACGATACTTCCTTCAACTTAAATTTATTATTAGTAGAAATATTAGAAGAAATACTTAGATGTTCCAAATTGGTTTATGTTTTTGTCGCTTGCCATTTGCTAAAAACCATACCATTCTAGACATACTTGGAATTCTTGGCTCTCAGGTTTGTAAATAGCCATGCATATCTGCTTAGTATAAACACTTTGAAAGCGCGTCGACCTTTATTCCGATGCAGGAAGTCCTCCACTTTGCAGCGTTGTATTTTAAGATCTTGTTCCGAAGTCCGTTGCAATCCTATGGCATCGAGATCAGTTGGAGCTTTCCTTACGTACTCATATCTTCTGCTGGGTTGACGTCATGTCACTAGCTGTGACTGATTAGCTTCAACGTTGAGACAGGGCATATAAACTGACAAGCATTTTCACCAATTGATCGGCCAAATTAATAGAGAAGGAAAATGTTCAATGTCAATTTTAGATAAAGTGTGAAAGCGCTATCTACTTGGGACTAAGCTAAGCGATTTGCTGTTGTGTTTGCATGTACGTACATTTAATAAAAGGGGAGTCTTTCGCCCATCGGGTCAAAATGAAAGCTCATCATCTTACAATCCAATCAAGCACCTAGGCAGGGCAATATTCGCCGATTCAATCTCTTTCTTACATTTCTCCATGAAAGCGTTTGCGAACGCTTATACATACTCAAATCGATCTTCGAAGATTGAATACCGTTAGGTTGGGAATTTGTTCTATGTGAACTCGCTTGTTAGTTCATACGCTCAGGTCGAGAGTTGAAATATTAGCTCGCTGCTGACTCAGTGATGAACGATAACACTCAAGGAGTGTTAAAGCTGCATGTGCTTTCTTTCTCTCCGGCTATCAAAATTTAAAATTTACGACGCTCATCTTGCTTCATAGCCCACATGTTCTATTTCAGGTAAATGTGTGGTCGTTTTTTGCATAGGGTCTTGTATGGGTAACTTTCAACATATTATAGTACATAAACACATTCTAAAATTAGCATATTTGTAATCTAATCCGAAAAAAGAACCATTTTGTTTTTATTAAAAAGATTTTATTTATTTGCAATAAATAGTATTATTTTTCTTAATAGTTCGATATTATGTTCCATTACTGACTTGCTTACCAGCAATACTACCACTACTACATAAGTTTTAGTTTTAATGACTTTCGTGTAAATATGCAAGGTAGATTTCAATTATTTATTTATATAGTATATATTTATGTCCAATAGTTTCCAACCTTATCGACAATAGTTTTGCAACTTTATTTCAATTATTTAATCATATATTACTTGCCGCTATATATAATATAAGTTTATTTGTATTTATTATTAATTCAAAAAATTATCGCGATTTTTTCTAAAATTTTTGCTTTGATTCTTATGAAATTTAATTATTTTTATATTTTCATGTTACTTCCACTAAATTATTCGTATCTCATATCACCCAATATTAATTTTTACTTTTCCGAGAGAATTTATTTAATTATTTTCAATGTGAGATTTTGGAGTTCGTAACATCGCAAGAAGAAAAGAAAAATCATGCGAAATCCAAAAAGTTTTATTATGCTTCGATCGAATCAAATTATTAACATAGAATACAATAATCTTGTCTATAATTATGTACATTACTTATTGATAAATTAAAACAATTTATTAGTTGAATCCTGATGAGTAAATTTCATTTCTTTTGTGTCAAGATAACTATGTGGCTAATTTATCGAACCGTTAGGTTGCAGTCCTTTTTGTAATGATATTGGACTGATCGATAAAAAGTTCTATTTTATTGTAAGTAACCATTTCAAACACAGATATCTATTCATAGTACTCGTATTAAATTGATCTTTAACACACTTTTGAAAAAATAATGAAGCTAGTGTCTAAGTGGGAATACAGAAGCAGCAGATAGTGTATTTGGAATTTAAAAAAAAAAGTGGTAAATATTTTCCAATTATTTTGACATAAAATAAATTTTTGAAATAATTCAATTAATATACGAGTAACTAAAGCAAGAACTATGAATAACTTTTAACCGCCCTACATTGCAGGCAAACTACAAAGTTTCAAAACACTCTCTCGTTCTGCAATGAATATATGTATTTACGAAACAATATGTCGTCTATACTTTCGATAGTACTGGTTTTAGTCACATTCGCTGAATATATCAATGCCTCCAAATATATCTATGCCTCCAAATATTTTCGAAGAAGAATTATCAATTTTTTAAAAACGTCAAAGATTTTTGTTGAAAAAAGTGAAAAATAATAAATAATCCCCCTTCGGAAACGACTCCTCCCAACTAAGCCGAAAATGTAAACTTATTTTCCTTCCTAGATATGATAATCTAATGTCAACCAAACATAATGATCGTACTGCCATTCTCATCCACGAAATCCGAGCGTTTCGTGGCACACTGCACTTTTGTGGAGCGAAATTCCATATTGAACGAAGAAAACCAAACCATTAACGTAAAATGTTATTTATATACGAGTACCTCATATGTAAAAATTGCTCCTTAAAATATAATACATCCTTAAGCCAATTGATTGATTTGCTTGATTAACAACATCTATTTCATTTTTTTCTTGAAAAGCCGTCGGGCCTTGCTTCTTAAAGTGAGCAGACGCGTCTTGACTCCTTTCAGTCATCTTCAGTGTCTTCAGATACTGATGAAAACTGACAAAGTAGGCCTGACGGCTTTTCAAGAAAAAGAGAATTGGTCTGCAGATATCAAGTCAACAAAATAAGTGACTACCTCCACAGCTGTTCATATAAAAAAAGAGTCTCGGCTAATAACGATCAGGGTCCAGTTTTTTCGAATTTGAGTTTTTAGAACTTGTCGAAAGGAATGAAAGCATGAACGCCGCCAAGTTATTAGCTCGTAGTTCGAAAAAAGGCAACGCGTATAACTGGGTTTCGCAGAAAAGAAGATCAAATTCCTTGCGTCTACCAGAAAAAAACAGAGTTTAGGGTTTTCACTACTCCCCACCCCAGTCTTATCAGCTAGTGCGCAATATGATTCAGTTCAGTTTTAAGCGTCTGCCCTTTTTACGTGTCTACAGGATTTTGAGTTTTTTTACTTTAAGTATCAAAATGAGTGATTTAAGTGACAATAGTGGACAGGTGAAGGACATGATTCCAATTTATGTGAATATGTTGCCAGGAAACGAAAGAAGACCGGAAAGCTGGCTGACGTAATGAAAAAACTTCGAGCTGCAACTCATGAAACCCACGAAGATTGTGAATCTAAGAATTCCACCACCATATCTGCAGGTGAAAAGAAATGTATTATTTCTGATTCGAATCAGTATTTGGTTTTTTTTTATGTCATCAAAGTGTTAATCATAAAGGAGCCGATGACGTATACTCTAAGTTGTACTTCTTCAACAAAAAATGGACACAAAGCTAAGGAAGCTCCGAATCTTTTGCAACTCTTGTGGAAGACTAAACAAAATGTTCACCGTAATATGCTTCTTGTATTACATGGTCCATCAAATGAAACGATTTTACACCATCAAAATCATTTTCCCTATCCGAGGCAATTCTGTAGTAATCGAACAGTCACACAAGCCAACTGCCAGAAAACCGCATAACACTGTTCCGAAATTTCAACTGCAGATTTGTATAATTTAGCTACCCAAATTTAACTTATAGGTAAATTATAGAATTTTAATTTTTATTATAAACATAAATTTATATTGCTTGTTTTTTATTCCATTACGCGTAAACTTTTCTCTTTGCATTGATATTTGTTATAATATTTATCCTTTTATTATGATTTAAATTTTCAATCTATTATTAATTTTATTAACTTAATTATAAAAAATCTGCAAATTGAAATTTCGGACATGGAAATATTGATTTGGTGCATCACATCCATGCATTGCATTGGTGAATGCAATCTGACTCAGCTGAGCTAGCAGCGGTTTTAGATTTACAGGTGGACAGCTAAATCATGGGGAGATTAGGGGGGAATGGGGAGGTCTGTTATCAATCGTCACGGCGGGCACGTTGCAACGCCCAAGAGAAGAGACGTAATGTAACCTGTCGCGCAATAAGTTTGGAAATTGAGATTTTCCGTGATTTACTAAACGCATTTACTTGTTTGTTGCCTGTTAAGTGCTCCTACTGAGGCATTTTCTTATTTGGGCGTGAAAAAGATTTGAAAAGTTCCCGAGGCATGTGGGAAAGTGTCCAAGACTGCAGAAATTACGTTACATTCACGGAAATTGAAGTTCGCTGCTTTCAAGTTTTCCGTCGGACGTTGCAAAAAAGGAAATGTAAATGGGAAACCGTGAAGTGATTTTCGCGTGGAATTTCATTCATTCTCACATAATTCTGCGTTTGGGCAAATTGCTTTTGGGGTTCCCTAATTGGGAAACGCATTCGACCTGTGTGCAGGCCAAGTTGAGTCCCAGTTACCGTTTTGGGGCCCTGTCGCAACCGTTGGTGTGCATTGTCTGATCGCTGCTGCGATGAGGACCTCGCGAGAAAAATGTGAAGGTAAGTGCGATATTGAAGACCTGGTCAATGCAAAGTTGACATTTCGTTCGGGTTGTTTAATCTGATGATTTAGACCCCTGTGAAATTATTATTAAATTTTTCGTGGCAAAGTTGTAGAATTGAATGACTCACCGTTTTACAAATTGTTGATTGTTAAATGAAAGTTCAGGGCAACAGCCGGGAAATCGGAAGCAGTGCGAGACTCGTCAATTAGCCACCGAGAACTTTTCCCCAGACATAAGTGAAGGAAACTCGCGACCGCGTGCACCGCACGATTCGCTCCCGCTTGCACAGTGGCAGTTTTCCGCCAATTGGCTTATTGAATTGTCACGTTTCCCACCTTTCTGAGGAATTTACTGCACCCCCGGAGGGGAACGAGATATTATATATTTTTTGGCGGAATCAGTGGGACGCCCGTACTCCAAAGAGCTCATATGTCTCCACCGATAAGCAGGAAGTTAGCTAGGTCGTGTATGAATTCACATAGGCAATATTTGAGTCATAGCATCTTTCAACTTAATTTCCACAAGTCTATCACGTCAATACCTTAGAAATCAACAAAGCAAGAATAATCTGTTGTTAATCTTAAAAATCAATTTCATTAAGATCATCGACATCATCAGCGGGCACCCGGCGAGGATGTTGGGTGAATGCCCTTTTGTTTTGTTTATATTTATATAAAGAAAAATTTACAATTATACTTCTAAACTATTATATATAACATTGTTTATATATGACGGAGAATATTATTATTGTGAAAACTTCAATTGACAAAAGAGTTTCTGCAAGGTGATGATTGTTAACACGGAAAGTTTGATTAATTATTTAAATAAATATTATTTATTGTGAAAACTTCAATTGGCAAAAGAGATTCTACAAGGTGATGATTATTAACACGGAAAGAAATGTTCGAGTTGTTTGAGTAAGGACATTCTTTAAAAATTTTCTCGATATTCTTTCGTTCTTTTAACGGGCTCTGTATTTTGTCTTGCGAGTTATGGATTCTAGTCCTAGCGGTATATTTACATAATTTAAAATATGAATCTAGCAGATTAGATATAATGTACTGTGCATTTACACTTGGAAGTAAAAATAAAAAAATGATGAATTGAAAAGTTCCTTCGGTCTTTCCATTCGGGTTTGGAACCTGAACGGGCATGGGACCCGCAACGATGGCAGGCCCCTCTACTAAAATAAGCTAGTCATCGGGCGTGCTCTCCCCTTTTATTGCGTTATAGGGTCTCTTGCTTGGGCTCACGTGCCCTTTTATGGTATAGTGTTATGTGATATTTCTCATTTGATGGAAAAATTCATGCAAATTATGTTTGTATGAGTTTTACACTCAAATGGGAAATATATGGCCACGTCTACATTTGGATCTTGATCCGGTTGGGAGGGTGCGAGGGGGCACCGCTTCCACCTGGATGCCCCACTCTTATTTGTGGGCCATAAGTATTGTCGGTAACGACGAAGCCCCTTAAGTCCGTCTGTTTTCTCTAGGCCCGATTTGTCCTCTGAAGCATCAATTCTCTTGACCCTTAGTAGATTACCTCATTCTCGACTTTGATCGATATTTATTTGAACCCTTTTCCGAAATTCGAGGAAGTGAAAAATATTTTTGTAGTGGGTCTTGTGCTGGGGAAAAGAACCCGCCCCACGACACCGCAACGCTAGCCTGCCAGCTCTTTCACGTGTCCCTAGACAAGGCCAAATCATGGCGGATCCTACTTCCTCTTTCGCTGAAGCAGCAGACCATCGCTGCAGTCCTTCACGGACATTTATATTTTACCTATATCACTACAATTCTTACGTGATTACGTGAAAATCGCACACGAGAACGCCAGAGGAATGGCATGATATTCTCCGATACTCTCCAAAGAAGCCATTCCTTTCTCGAGTCATTAACTGAGATGAGGACGTACACTTCAAAACATGGGCTGAATTTTTCGGGGTCATGTATAGCAAAACATGTCCGATTAAAACTCGATCAATCAAAATATTGAAGATGGAAAAAGACCATCTGACTCGTATACCTTTATTCTTTCGTAGTCACCGTTCCTGAGTCATTAAACCAAACGCAATATTACGAAGCTGACCTGACAGATTGAGCCAACAGGAGCCAAGACTCAAAAAGTTGTACAACGGAAAACTAGCGGCAAAATTTAACGGCTTAATTCACCTCGCAATTTTTGGTTGAATCTAGAAATACTAACATTCTATCGAAAACTTTTCCCATATGGGTTAATTTGAGCTAATCACGATGAGAACTGTATGTGAAGGACCCACCGATTGACGCCTAGTAGAAAAAGAAGATCAGACTCCCAGTTCTGCACTATTGTCATAAAATTTTAAATTTGTATTGACTAGTGAAGGACAACTTTGTGTATTGTTTTCTTTGATATTCATATAAATAAATAAATTTTTTAGTTCCTGCGAAAGAAAAAGTTTTTTTACACAACCCAGTGTCAATTTTGAGGCTTATTTTATAAAAATTTTAATTCCTATAATGTGAGCATTTTGGACTCTGATCGTTATTAGCCGGAACCCTTCAAATATAAAACGATTTTAAACATAAAACTACGAACAAAAAACTTTATTGTTCCTACGACAATCTAGGCTTAATCTTATATTGCATAGAACCAACGCCTGGTTACTCAGGCCCAGAAGGAAAGCAATTAATGAACATGACGTCACCGCAGGAACTGATAAAAGCCGTTCAATTGGTCCAAAAGAACAGGTCAATAGGTCTAAAATCCTGGTGCACAATGTAATGTTATGCCTCCGCTTTTGGGCCTGTTTAAGAGGGCATTGGTTGAACCAATTCCTCCTCACATAGGCCCAAAAGCGGAAGCGTGACGTCACACTGCACACCAAGTTTTTAGACCTATTGACCTGTTCTTTTAGATCCATTGAGCAGCTTTTGATAGTTCCCGCTGTGATGTCGTTCTCGTTAATTGCTTTCCTTCTGGCCCTGTCTTTTTGGATATAAAAGGACTTATCTTGATTCACAAAAATACAAATCTGTATGCCTCAAAAAATTTAAGAGGGTAATATGACCAAAAATGAACTCTTAGTATCTATCCATGTTTTACTTCTCAGCGCACAATGGACCGTACCAGGTACATCCTATCAAAGCAATAAAAAAGTCAAGCAAATAAATCAATCAGCCTTTTTAGAGCTAATTACTTTAAGGACATTTCAAGGATAATTTCTAAAAGGTAATCAGAATTTTCGATTATAAATTAGCTAATTTTAGGACTGTAAATATGAATCTTATAGCAATTTAACTTCAGGAAAAATCAGACACTGAAGAATGGAGCGCATTTGCTCTCAATATATATGTATATACTCGTATATATATATATATATATATATATATATATATATATATATATATATATATATATATATATATATATATATATATATATCGCTGAAACAAGTAACATAGCGTTTTATTATTATTCTCCTTACATTTCCCAGTTACAATGTTTGCGTCTCAAGAAAAGCTTTATATTGGCAAAAAGAAAGTAATGCGCACAATGAGCTTGTCACTGGAGTTATTTCAAGATACATTTTCCAATTCATTATGTCAAATCTACACGTCTGCAACTCACCGACGCCTTTGACACAAGAGATTGGCTGATCCCATTTCTATTCAATTTAGTTCTGGAATGCGTCATTAGAAAGCCACCTGTCGATGCAAGAGGAACGTTACTATACAAAATGAGCAAAGCGATAGCCAAGTAGTAGCCTATGCGGATGACATCTACATTTTGTCAGGGTCGTTAACAACCGCCAAAGAATTTTTCATAAAACTCGACAGCGAAGCAAAACTATCAGGGCTACAAATCAATACGAATAGAACAAACCTAAAGACGCAGACAAGGAAAAATACCTCAAATACACAAAATATCACATTTGTCGAAGAAAGTATCGAAAATGTTGCCGAATGTGTGTATTTAGACGCCAAAATAACGAGAACCGCTAATTAAAAAGGAGAAATACGTCGAAGAATACAGCTCGCAAATAAAATATTTTATTCAGTATTGACGATCTTGAAGGCCAGCTGCATACACAGGAAAACAAAGCTCCAAGTATACAAATTTGTGATAAGACCTGTGTTATGCTATCGGTGTGAAACATGGACCCTAACCCAAGCATCTGCAAATATATTGACCACTTTCGAGAGACGGGTCCTGAGGTGAATAATCGGAGCGAAGCTGGACGAGGACCAATGGCGAATTCGCTATAACCATGAGCTGTATGAAATTTTTGGCAAGCCAGAGGTCTCAACGATTGTAAGACTGTAGAAGCTGCAATGGGTTAGCCACGTGAATCGTGTGGACGAACAATGGATACCCTAAAAGGTATTTGTTGGGAGAAATGAAGGGAGGAGACCAGTGGGGAAACCGAGGAAACGCTGGTCTTTCTCGTTGGACGAAGATAGTTCATCGCTGCCCGGATTTTGAAAATGGAGGACGCAGTCAATGGACCGAGATAGTTGGAGACGCTTGTTGCAGGAAGCAAACGCCCGAGAGGGGTTTCAAATTCTGGTGTGGTGGCCCAAGTAGTGGCTATCTCAGTTGGTTACAGCCATATCAAGAGGCGAACACTTGCTCCAAAAAGTATACCGAAGACGGACTCGGGTATTCTGTTATATCATACGCTGATACTCTCTTGAAGGATGTGCCCTACAAATAATGTTTTGATAATTTTTTTACGTCATTTGATCTCTTGTCCCGTCTAAAGGTACGCAATCCAAGTATTATGGCACGAAGCTACACTACAAAATATTTATCACGCGTAATCTACAAAACGTACCAATCAATTTTTATTATCTTTAGAAATGTTCTATTCTGTGTCAATTAATCTACTCTACAGTAATTCAAAAAAAAAATGTATCTCGTTAAAGTTAGCGGACTCGGAGGCTTGAGGCAAACGCAAACATTGTACAAAAAGCAACAGTTACTTTCTCCGGAGAAGGTTGTTGCATTACAAGGGGAATGTCAAACCTAAAGATGTTAAAATGACTGAAGTGAACCACTCATCTCTGCCTAAAGGATGGAAACTTGACGGATGTAAACTTTAATCTAGTAAAACAACAAACTAAGCCGTTTCGACGGGGTGACCACCTTCTCTCTTCAGGAGTAGTCAGTCCGGATCACCACGGGAAAAGGCTACAAGCGGAATCTGCAGACATGTAAGACATCTATACGAAGAGAAAAAAGAAGCCATGGAATTTCTTTTGCAGCAATTTCGAAGGAGTCAAACACGCATCTCGAGTAAGTAGGGTGCTGAAAAGGGAAGCACATATTGACACTATGCTTCAGAGAGGTGAAGGATCGTGGGCAAGCAATCGCAAGGAATATCTTAAAATTAAAACTTTCCAGGCTTAGTGGGCGAGAACATCTAGCGGAAAATCAACACGCCTACTTTCTCGTGAATGAGGAGAGAGTCTTATGGGCCACCAAAACTTTCGAATTGTACGATTATAAACTATCCGGAACCGCCATCGCATATTTGATCATGCTAATGAAATCAGATATTACGATAATACGAATCCTGGCAAAAATATACAGACCTACTATATCAACGGAATATATTCCTTTGAACTGGATAAAAGCAAAAAAAGCAACAGCCAGCCAATGAAAAGTCAAGTACTTAAGATCTATCACTTTACCATCCTTCGTCGTTGCCGAGCTTGCAACGAGGAAGAGCGAAGCCTAGATAACTTTCTTCTGGATCGCCCGAGCCTGGTTCACAAGCGTTTCAAAAGGCTCAGGCGAAATCTCACAACGGAGCTGGAATACCTGGCGACCACCGGGAAGCGAACTCTTAGCTTCTGTAGGTGGATCGGAGGGGCCATCTTTGCTTTCTTTGCTGCATCCAACAGCGAACCCCGAAAATAATAAATAGCCGTTAAATACAAGTGATGATTGAATGTATTGAAAGGTATTCAATAATGGTATACGGGATCAGTGCGAAAAGTTTCCGACCTTGGTTCGGATCTCCGCGGTGTTATTTTACATTATTCAGCTCAGGGCATCCTTCAAGTATTCCGCATTTGATTGAATAACATGCTTCTATCAATGTTCCCACATACTGAAGCAGGAACTCGGATTTCAAAATAGAATATAGCAAACGTGCAGTATTTTTTTGAATCATCTCGATTTCGTTCAACCGGTGTCCTTTGAACGGCCCTACGTAATAGTGATTAGGCTGATGACTTACAGAGCTCGCTGAAGCGTTCATCAAAAATTTCCCAAAGTTTTCACCGAATTGTACATTTACATATATTTTGGAATGAGAAATCTAAGAATATTGCACAGTTTCCAACAACCTACTTTTGGAATTATCTGCTGAGCGATGCGATCCAACCACTATCTATCGGCACTGAGGGTGACATTCCTCTTTGAACCAAGCGCGATTGGGTTGTTATAGTCAGTGCTAATTAACATGTTTCACATTTTCCCAACTTCGTAATTGTTCAACATATGAGTGTTAGTTTTCAAAATCGGTGTCATACCTATTTTTCTTTTGTTTGCCCGATTTTTTATCCATAGGTTATGGGCCCAGAACGCCAACGACAACAAAGAAAAGAGTGTCGAGAAATAGACGCGCGTGCGAGAACATTCGATTGCCGGCCATTTGTCTCGAAGTTCTTTACGATAAATAAAAATGAACTTTGCAGTGTTAAAATTTGAAGATTTGAGAAAGGACATCTACGACATTGGCAACTTCAGATGCACACAATCGTAATTAAAAATGATGCTTGCGCATATGTATGTGAACGGAGAAAATGTCAAATCAGAAATCGAGGAAGGTGACGAGACAAAGGGATAGGTGGACGTAGACTTGAAAGCACAATCGGGTATAATTCTTGCAATAAGCCCGTCTGGGATCAAACAAATCAAGGATTGTATAAATGCTAAAGAAATATGGACAAAACTCCAAGAAACATATCAGTCGAAAAGTCCTGTTCGAATAGCGGCTTTGCTAAACGCATTGAAGTCGACAAAAATCAGGATGGCGTTCTGGAATATTCCCCATATTGTAGACTAGTTTGGCGGTACTTAACATTGAAATCAATCAAGAATAATCGGTTTTCATGCTTCTATGCAGCTATCAAGAGGACGACTTTGAGAATTTTTGAGAGACAAGCTACCTAACCTCGTAACGCTCTGCATAAAAATTCAATTTTCTTTGTGAGGCGAGTTTTTGCCAAAAACAAGGATACGATAATAAAATGCTGCAAGTGTAACAAAATGGAACACCGTATGAAAAACTGCACAAAGAAGGCGGTCGATCAATCTAAATGTGTTGAAGATATGAGTTTATCAATACCCCGATCAACGTAAGAGTTGTGAAATTTTGACAAATGAGGCGAACTCTTACTTCGAAGGCGTAGTCCCGCCAGAATGCATCAAGGCCGTCGAAATTAAAAGAGAAACAATACTGCCTGGCCAATCATTAAAGGATTGGCACGTTCGGATGGGACATTTGAATATCCATGATTTTCGAGTAGTTATTAGATCAGGATCCATCGCGGGTGCAAGTCTCAATAAAGTTAATCTCAAAGAAGTTGAGCAGAACCTCCTTTTCAAAGAGTTCTCAGAAAACATCGAAGTTGGATGAGCACATTCATTCAGACGTGCGCGGAAAAACGAAGACTGCATCGATGGGAAAGAGTCTTTATTTTGTGACATTTCTTGACGATAACTCAGGTTAGTGTGAGCTGAGATTTATTCGACAGAAGAGCGAGGTAGCTAGCGAATTCCAGACATATTACCATGCCTCGATATCTCTCGAAACCAAAATCAAAACACTGCCGTCTCCTTATCTAGGCGGAACTACCTTCTTTCTTATGGGCAGAGACCGTAAACACGGCAAATTTCATTAGAAACCAGTGCCCTACGAGCAAATTGCGGGGCAAGACACCTTTTGAAGTTTGGTTCGAATCAATTCCAGGTGTCTAAAACTCCAGGCATTTTGAGACTGAAGCCTACGTTAAGGATAATGACCCTGGAAAGGGGAAGTTCGAGCGAAGGCCAAGGCGAGGCGTTTTTGTAGGATACAACACCAAATCTAAGGCTTATCGTGTTTGGTTGCCTGGCGGGGCAAGGGCGGAAATATTGAGAGATGTCAAATTTATGGAGATTCTACTCCCAGAGCATCATCAAATGAAGCAATCGACGTCAGTGGAAGTGGATTTACTCCGCAATCAAGATGATCGCATCGAAGATGACTTCCAGTCACAAAATTCATTTCATCAAAGGGAAGATTGGATGTCGGCCAAGAGAACAGCCAAATCCGAGCAAGAAGAATTTCAGGGATTTCCGCAATCTCAGTCAACGTGCCTACGGGAAGAGGACGAAGAAGACCACGCTTGGTGAAAAAAGGAAGAAGAGGGAAACCTCGAAAAGGATTTAATACATCAAATTATGTCGAGGAATCCGAAGCTCATTACGCTTTTCTCACCGAAAATCCAGTTGCGCAGGCGCTCAAAGGTCAGCAATCAGGAGAGTGGACAAGAGCAATGGCCGACGAAGTCAAATCTATTTTGCAAAAGGGGGGATTTAGTATACAGATCAAGCTCTTCAGATGTAGTAGGCAACAGATTTGTTCTTCGAAATAAGCATGGATCTATCGGTGTTCTCCAAAAACATAAGGCAAGAATAGTAGCAAAGAGGTACAGCCAGCAGTATGGCAAAGATTTCAACGAGACATACGCTCCACTCCAGTTGCACGGATAGGATCCATTCGCATAGCAATCGCTACGGCTGCGGAAACTAAGACAATACGACGTGACAACGGCTTACCCCAATGACGACATGCAAGAGACTGTATTCATGGAAGTTCCCGATCAGTGTCGCGAAATACTGAGCCACATAGTCAAAGAAGAAATGTAAGACGACCGAATAGTCGAAAGAGCGATGCTATCGGAACTCTCCTGCGTTGGCAATATTTGTCGTATGACAAAAGTCTTATATGTATACGTAACTTGAAGCAGACTGGTAGAGCATGGAACAGAAAATTTGACATGAAACTGAAAAGATTGGGGTTAAACCAGCAAATTGCGATCACTGTGTTTATTTATGGCAGCAAGGGGACGAAGGAATAATAATCATCATATATGTAGACGTCTCGGTAATATCGCGAAACGAAGGAAATACAGCAATTTGGCAATGAACTAGCTCAGATTTTCGAGATCAAAGATCTTGGCGAGCTCAAGCGTTGCTTGGGCGTCGATATATCTAGAAACGAATAAGGCATTTTTCTGACATGCTCTTAAACGTTTTGGAATACTTTTGCAATCACATATCGACGCTTTTGCATCCAGGAGTGAAATTGGTAAACGGCGATAAATAGAATAAGGACGATAGAGAGAAACCACCATATCGCGAGCTGGTTAGTTGTTTGCTGTATTTGCCTGTGGCGACCCGCCCCGACATTGCTCACGATGCAAGTTCATTAAGGCAATTCAACGAGTGCTTCAACCGAACTCACAGGACGGCGGCAAAGAGAGTCGTCCAATAGTTGAAAAGGACGATGAGTCTCGACATATATCAAAATAAACGTGGGCCACTTTTTGGTTTTGTAGGCGCTGATTGGAGCTCTTCAATGGACGATAGACGCTCCTATTCGGGGTACGCTCTGTTTGGCAGGAGTTATCATCGTCTAAGATTTGCGCAAGCAACGGACAGTTGTTTTATCTATCACAGAAGCTGTATATATGGCGTAGGGTGAGGCGATGAAATAAGTTTTGCAGCCGCCAAGAACTCCAAGCTAGAGGCGCTCTCCAGTAAAGCCAAACATATACAATACCGGTGCCGAGAAGTTAAAAGACGAATCGTGTGATCCATGCACGCACCAAGCACATTGACATCCGTCAACATTTCGTGCGTGTGGTTGTAGAGTAGAAAAGTTTAGTACCCCAGTACGTAAAGTCAGAAGATATGCCCGCTGACGTATTAACGAAATCGCTTATCAAATCTAGATGAGCAATGTTGGGATTGTCAAGATTGTCACTCGAAGATCCAGCAGTTATATCGAGGGGAAGTATTGGAATATCGGCTGAGTGATACGATCCAGCAGCTATCTATCGGCGCGGAGGGCACCATGCTTATTTTAACACAAGCCAGATCGGGTTTCTATAGCCAGTGCTAATTCGATTGTCGTACCGTGAACACGTTTGACATTTTCTCAACTTTTTAATTGTTCAATATGTGTATGTTAGTTCTGTATGTCGGTGTCATATCTTTCTTTCTTTTGTCTGTTCGATCTTTTATCAATGCTTAGCACATTTTTTTAAACAACTGATTATATGTTTTTGCGCTTAATACGTTTAAATCTAATTATATGCGCTTTTAAAGTTGTCAAATTTAACTGTTGATGAGTGCAGTAAAGCCCCTACTGTGATTTAGAATGCACAATTGTTAGGGTGATTCACAAATTGTCATGAGAGAGTGTGCCAATAGAATAAGATTTTAAGCATCGGGATATGTTGAACGTTCAGGTGTTTTTTCAGTTATTTCATACAATTTGATTTCCATGAACTCTAAAATTATCCGTCATTGGTTGCATAAAAAAATATATGATCAAGTTCAAGAACAAATTTATTTCAAAAATCATATTTTATTCTATATTTTCATTAACCCTACCTAAAGATATAATATGTATATATATTTATAAAAATTAATTTAACAGAACAAAAGAAGAATGAAGAAATTTAAACAAAAATTAAAAAATATATAATTTGATTTATTATGATCTGATTCAAATATATTTAAGTTTCATTATCGGTATAAAGAAAGTTTTTTGCTTTGTTGTAATCGGGGGGGAAATCTACCACTGTTATTAAATCATATAGAATAGAAAAAGAAAACAAATAATTACATGTTATAGAAAAATGGGGAATAAGTGCTGGTATCATACCGACAGATCTAATTGGAAGATAGGAAAAAGAGAAAACATTGTGAGAATCTTATCTTGCTGCTTTTTGTATCTATTTTTAATATACTACACGTAGGGAGATTAATTATTCATATTCAAGTTTTATGCTGTACTATTTCTATTTCACATTTTTTTCATTTATTCCCTCTCTTTCTCTCTCTCTCTCTCTCTCTCTCTCTCTCTAAATCGATTGAGAATTGCATTTTTTATTTTGTATGTATACAGTAGTATTTAATTTGAATTAATTCTTTATTTAGTATTCATTCTAGGTTCATGGATCAAATCTCCGTATTGATCATTATCTTAAGTGTTACAGCGTTTTACAGAAATAGAAATCAACTAATTTACATAAAAATATTTACTTGTTTATTTTTTCATTATTCTTGTTGCGATTTCAATTATGAAGTTTGGTTGTGTGTTTGTGGAAAGTAAATACACGAGCATTTACTCCATTCCCATTGAGATACGATATCAGTCCATGTCACATCGCGGAGGGAACAGATAGTTTTAAAATAATCACAATACACAACAGTTCACGGCTTTTCACACGTTTCTTCTCAAAATATCTCCTATTCTACGATCTGCTTGATTCAATTTTATCATGGTTAATTTTTTTTTTCTTGATTTTTATTGAAATTTTTTACTCACAAAAGTTTTAAAGATAAAACGAAAAATTCTCGTTCTCATATTCTCTTACGATAAATGGAAAGACATACTGCCTTCACTAACGGCCACTTTCAGTTTAGCACGCATTACCTCGCGACTCGAATACTCGGGCAATTTAAGATAATTCACGCATGTCATCACAGACGGTAGATAATCATCGGGATTTTGATTAAGATCTAGAGTTTTACGAACAATTGTTAGTGGCGGCGTCAAAGCTTTGAAGCCACCGGTTGGTAAGCGCGGACTGCCGGTAACAAACTGCAGGAATAAACGTTGCTCATCTCGATTATATGTTGATAGGATTTCGTATAGGAAACGAATCGCTTGAGAGTCTTGAGTGAATCCATGATCCGTACGACAGCAATCTTGCAGCATCCGCACATCCCAACGTTGATAGCTAGCAGCGCCAGTTCCACAAAATACGTTTTCCATTTCTTCTGGATAGAACATACGCACACGTGACGATTGGAATACTGTATCGAACCCTGCAATATATAAAGGAATATTTAGTAGTATTTATCAAACAGCATAGCAATGAAGTAACTTTGAATAGTTGATATATCATATGTATGTAGACCCAATTAAATAATTCTTCAAATTGAGTTTGACGAGCATTGAATTAGGTGATTGAGAATAGGCGGCTTTGTAGCAAAGTCAACTGAATATTAATGCATAAAAAACCCGATTTCAAAACCTCCTAAACAGAATAAAATAAATTTTATGGAAGCAATATTATCATTTTTTCTACGAGTAGTCCGTGTGGAAAGCGGCTGGTAAGACCTTGGCAGAACACACAATCGGGCATCAAGCCCAGCGCAAAAAAAAAGAAATGATGAGTGCCAGAATGTGTAAGACAAAAAGAGTCAGGCGTACAAGGTACTTGAAAAATGCTGGAAGTTCAACATAGACGTACAACAAACTTTCGTTGACTTTCAGTAAGCATCATACAGTATCGATCGTAACGTACTGTACCAAATAATGCTTTGCTTTGGCATCCCAGCCAAATTAGTCCGTCTTACCAAAATGGCAATGACGTTGACGACCTCCCAAGTCCGCATCTATAACCAACTCACCGATGTCTTGGACACAAATATCGGACTAAAGCAGGGAGATGGGCTGGCCCCATTGCTATTCAATTTGGCTCTGGAGTACTACTACTACTATACAAGTCAAGCCAAGTAGTATAGTAGCGTATACGGATGACATCAACATTTTGTCACGGTCATTAACAACTGCCAAAGAACTTTTCCTAAAAATCGACAGCGAAGCAAAACTAGTAGGGCTACAAATCAATGAGAATAAAACAAAGCGTATGACCCAATCGAGGAAAAATGCCTCAAATACACAATATATCACCCTTGGCGAATACAATATCGAAAATGTGAGCAAATTCGTGTATTTGAGCGCAAAAATAACGAGAGCCGCTAATGAAAGAGACGAAATACGCCGAAGCACACAAATAAAATATTTTATTCAGTTTTGATGATCTTGATCACAGAAAAACAAAGCTTGAAGTCTACAAATCTGTGATAAGACATGTGCTATGCTATGGGCGGGAAGAATGGACCCTAACCCATGCATCCACAAATATATTTAACGTCTTTGAGCAACGGGTCCTGAGGCGAAGCTAGGTGGGGAGCAATGGCGAATTCAATCAATCATGTTTCGAGAGCCTTCGGAAGCAATCGAGAGGTTAAAAGTATTATTTTGAAGCGTATTATCTTACCGTTGTTTGAATTGCATTAAATTCAGCATATAAAACAAACATCGACCTTCCGAAGCTGATAGAAAGTTATATTTTTGTTTTGGTTTTATATACCATTTCGGTTCAAAGTATCTTCTTACATGCATCAGTAAGGAAGATGGAAGAAGGGCTACTATCTCGCAAAACTGCTGTAGATGTTCAGGCTGAGTGGTGCTTGTACAGAGAGTTATCGTGGAAAATGTATATTCATACATATCCTCTATGGGATTTTGGTGTCCATCTTAACAGCATCGTGATTTAACATTTTTGTTCAGTATGTTTTCCCTAAATTCTTAACTGTTTAATATTCCACGATATGCTGCACCCCATTGGCACGAACACCCATTTGAGTTCGCGAAACGCCCGGCAATCATAGAGGACACTAATTTGCAGAGGTCTTTGGAAAAAGTCCAATAAAGTTATTTTCCTTATTTATGGATGATCATTTTATCCTATCCATAATTGAATTCAGCAACAGTTACACCGAAGCCGTTTGAACTTAAACGTTTTTTTCGGTATTTGGTTTTCAAGCGGCTACCATAATGGAAACTCTACTGGTCAAACGAGAAAGATTTCAGCAAAGAAATCGTTAAATGGACCATGTCTCGAATCGATAAAAAAATGGATTCATTTGGCTGACAATAATAAGCTTGATCCGAGGGACAAATTCGCAAAAATTCGTCCTTTTATCGATGGAGCCAACAAACGGTTCATGCAGTTTAGTGTATTTAGTTACCATTTATCTCTTGACGAGCAAATGATACCATACTTTGGAAGCCATAGCTGCGGAATGTTTATTCGAGGAAAGCCAATTCGATATGGATTGAAAGCATGATGTCTTTGCTCATCTTCTGGCTATTTACATCAAACTAACCTTTATGGTGGAGCCCCAACACCCCATGATAAAAAAACGGTTGGATTATGAGCGGATGTTATCCTTACATTGTTGGAAAACGTTAGTGAACCCAATTCCCACCAAGTTTATTTCGACGATTTCTTGACATCGTACCATCTGATATGTATTTTAAGTGAACGAAACTATTTTGCAACACGTAATGCAATAATACAAATTAAATTATTAGCATTTCTAGGAGTTGTGCGTAGTAATCCCATAGCAGGGGCTAATTCAGAAGAAAAAATGGTTAGGGGAACGCACACCGTATTGTATGACAGTGATAAAGAAATGGTTATTATACGTTGGAAGGATAATGCTAATGTCATTGTGCTCTCTTATCATGCGTGTGTTGGTCCATTGGCAGTTGTCAATATGAAAATTACTCATGGTATGTGTTTTTCATCCCATCGAAGGATTGCCCTAATCAACATTTGAAAGTATTTAAGACATTGTTCATTGAGTCTGGCTACACAGTGAGTTTAATGGTTACGTTTAAAAGTTTGAACCTGCTTTTAACACTCGTACAAGGAGATTTGCTCACGTAAACCCAAAATCAATCAGTTAATATGCGACTAAGTCTAGTAGAGATAACTAACCGCGCAGTCTAAATCAAATTTTATTGTTAATACACTTGTTCTGTTCCCTTCTTTTCATCACTAGAAATGAAGCTGGGTCAATAGACCTCGCTAAAAGAGGCGAGCACCCTAAAACTTTACAATTATACAATAAAAAGGAATTCACATTTTTTAAAAAGCGGTTTGCTTTCAAAATTATATGATATACTCTGAAAAGAAAAATGTGTCGCTTATTGGTTTTATTTAATCGGTTGCAATTTACTTGCTTGTAGCTGTCGTTATAAGTTCGTAATGAAATCTACGAGCTCTGTCCGAAAAATATCCGACCTACGTTCAAACCTCCACGCCAAATCGTTCGAGTAAACTCTGCGGGGCAGGAGCTTAACCACATATTGGCTTGCACGCAACGTCTTTATATATTTATTCGCAGGTTTTTTCTCTTTCGTTGCAATTACACATGGCTGAATAGAGAAGCCTTCACTACAAAACCGCTCAGGACAACCTGGAAATGGCCTCTTTTGGGCGCTAAAAATTCGACTTTTGGCTGTTCTCACTATTGAAATGCCTCCCAAAGGACACCAGTTGGACGACATCCAGCCGATTCAACTAATATGACGAGTGCGCTAAAGGTAATTCAAGATCTGTGATTCAGGATTGTTTAAGATGTTGAAACACCGATGCGAGCGTGTTGTTCAATTAAATGTGGAGTACTTTCAAGAATGCCATGAGCCAAATGACGAATAAGTCGGATACTTTTTGGACATACCTCGAACATCTGAAAAACAGCCTAAATTACACTGTCCCAAGGGGACATGAGTTACTAAACCTTTGATTATTTTATTGATATTATTATGGAACCCTTATGTAAATAGGGAAGATCTAAACAGTTTTGATTCATAAGATTGGCAAAAACGAAACGGCCTGTATATTAATGTATAGTCAATAAGAAGCAATATCTGCGGCAATTGAAAAGCACTAAGAATGCTTGACTTTCAACTTGAATTATTATATTCTCACAAACAAGGTAAATAATAATCCTGATAGCGAAGCATAAGTATTTTCCGATAACTTCTTTCCACATCTGCAAAATACTTCTCGGAATTGACCGCGGCTATTAAGATTCGCATATATTATTAGATGGAGAAATTCAAGGTAACACATTTCGTTTACAATTGTTTCGATCTATTGCAGATTGGCAGTGGAATGTGTTATCCGCACGGCACTACATCAAAAGGGGTTCTACACAAAATATCGCTGTGAGCAATTTGGTTGACGAAAGATTACCGAATAATGTTATGTATATTTTACGCGTTCCTGCCAAAGGGACTGTGCCCATACCCCCCATATTAATTTCTTTACATACTATGTATTCAAATCTAACCGAACCCGAAAAAACTAAATTATTTACTAACCTTCACGAACTGCCTCAAACTGACGCTGAACACCTTCAACCAAGAACCAGTGTGTTACTAATGCTATATACTGATGCAGATTGTGAATAGTAACAGGAATATCACGACCACCACGTCTTAGTTCGATATTCGCATGTCCAGGCAGTACAAAATCCAAACCCAAATCAGCTATCGGACAACCATCAAGATCCAATTGTTCAATCTATAAATATGTACAATATAAGTTGATCGGTATTTAATGAAACTATTCATATCAATACCTTTTCAGTCTTTTCCATTACATCTAAATTTTGATCCATTTGAATGCCATCACGTTGCCGTACCACATCCTGCAAACGAACTAGAGTTGCTTGAACTTCAGGTGCGACATGCGCTAAATCAGCTAAGGATAATGCACTCTCTTCGCAAAGTAGCCATCGATAAAATGGTATCGAAAACGGAAGATCCAACTAGTGAATATACCAAACATTAGATCCAAAATAACAGAATCAATTTTAAAAGCTCACCATTCTGCTATCCATGACAGCCTTTGCAATAAATTTACCCAAGAACTTAAACTTCGACTTAACTCGTGAGATCTGCGACAGCTTGGCGGCTTTGCCCAAGGGCAACGGAAATAGCCCATGCGGCGCATTCACGAATGCGACGGCTACCGAACGGACAATTGGCGGAGGCGGTGGAGCGTTTCGTATTTGTTGTACATTATCATGACTAGTACGGTTTATATTATTTTCCTGATTCACTTGATAATGATGGTCGCGGTCAGCTTCGTTTTCTATCACTAAGGTGCGAGCGTGCGACACAGTTTGTGTTGTATTTGTATGTGACATATGCACGTCGACTTGTTCTATAATCATATTTACAGTGTTTTCATAGGCCACATACGACCCGCTATCAACGGACTGGTTTAATACATTGTTCGTTGTTGCAACACCCCCTATACTATTTCGATTGTTTCCTAATCCACCCTGACCGTCGCCTAAAATACCACTTGTGCCATTGTTGCCACCGCTGCTTTCGTTGCCGTCATCTATTTGTGTTAATCCCGATTTCACAATGTCCACTATTGTAGACGAGTTTTGCTTATAGCTATCACTTCCGTTCCATAAACCTAAATCACACCGTTGAAGCTCAGCTGATACCAACGCGTAAAATTCCAGCGTTGGACCTAATCCTGTACCGACCTATGGGAAGATTATTTTGATGAATTTAGTTCTAGTAAGAAAATCTTTACTCAAAATAAATTGCATCAATAAATTTCGTAGACCCTACGAGTATAAAATCTACTTACTTCATTTTCATATTGAATTTCTAATAATGCCTTCGAATGGCCAAAATCTTGGATAATATGCTCTGCTTGTTTTAGTATATCTTCTCGAGAAATTGCACGTTTTCTGCGATCCAGGCGGGGCGTGACTCGCTCCGTAGTATCTGAAGAATTTAAATCAGGAGCTGTGTCAAGCAAGCGCTGGAGAGCTCGATCCCGATCGAATGAAATTGCATAGAACAGTAAATGCCTTGTCTCGAATGGGAACAAGAACGGACAAGCAAGCGCTATTTGCTGCAGCCATTGCGGCAAGTTTCCGGTCATTATCACAAGGGGATCTTGCAGTTGCCGATTAGCTTTGGCTGTTATCTTTGAATGGATAAAATCTGATTGGCTGATCAGATTCTCATGCTGTGTGCAAGTGTACAAACTCTCCCAATGACGATTTAAGGCATTGATAATACGAAGCATGCACAAAGCATCGAGAGATGCATCTTGGACGGTGACAATATCAGCGGGCAGTGTATTTGTAAGGAATGATGTTAGAGGTGACGCTATGGGCGGCACTATACCTTCAAGCCAAAATTCGGTCTTCTTTCGCATCAATTTCGATGACGATTTGCTGCTCTTCTTCGAAGTTGATGATGAGCCTTTGCTACTGCTTCCACTCGTAGCATGTTCATCGTCGATCGGTCGGTAATAAATTGTATGTTGTTGCACCCAAATACTTGCACTTCCTGTAAGCAAAATAGAGTACTTTTTGATTGCTAAAATCATGAAAAATTACCGATAGGTGTCTCTGATTCTGTGTCAGTTTCGGATTGATCATTCACCACAGGCGAGTATTGTTTAACGGCTTGGTAAACCGTCATGTTATAGGGTAAGACATGGTCCCCAATTAGGAATTGCAGCCTATGCTTAAATCCACTCTGCAGAAATGCAAATTATTTAAATTACGTTCTTTCAATAATCGATTAAATTAGTAACCTGCGACATTGCAACTGCAGCTACATTGTCATCCATATCTTCTTCGGAATCATCTTCAGAGTCTCCGCGTATTCCACCATAGCCCCTCACTACTAGGTATCGTTCAATAGCCTGCACCAATGCCAAAGGATCGATCTTCACGGTACCGCCTTTCCACTGACGGAGATTCGAGCATTCGGGATGGCGTTGTAAATTACACTGTAAAAAACTCTCGTATAGACCTTCGAATTCAAATTAGAAAATTCAATCCTTACTTTTAGTTGGTGTGTATTGAAGAACTTAAGTGCACTTGTATTCGACCGACCGCCTGGTCCGGCTGGAAAGTCATGGACACGAACTGGAAACTGTTCCAGCTGAGTAACACAACCATTCAACTTTGCAACAAATGCACTAAACGGAGCTGATTTTATGGCTGGCAGTCCACATCCGGATATCACAGGTTTCTGTGGCAAGCCAGCAAACACATGTAGGAATGCCCGCAGTCGATCATCACGTGATACGATTCCATGCTCTGACGACATGAACGTCAGCATTGCCTTGATTAATCCTGAATGATTCACTTCAAATGGCGATATATCACTTTCTATGAGGATATTTTTGAGTTCTTTTAGTGCTTCCAGACATTCATCTGCGTTGCCATCTAGCTTTTGAATAACGGTACTCAATCGATTTAAAACAGAAATCGTCGGATGGTTCGATTTAGCAATTTCTTGTTCTGTGTAGCGATTGATGAAGGATATGGATTGGTCGCGAATCCATTGACGCGCCTTTTCGCGGTTGCCTGAAAACAGTAAATAAATAAGGGTTAATCGTATCCGTTATATACTTTTTTTTATGAATTTATGAAGCAATTCTTAGAATTATATTTACCAGCTGCAATCAGATTCGCGTTTGACGTACTCTTTCCAATATTTGATGAGTTTGTACTATTGCTGTCTTTGGCAAATGAGTTGTGGTGAGATCCTTGTCGGCCCCAGCGAGCGGGGTTAAGAGAAGCCAAAAAAGAGGTCTTTGTTGAAGAACTACCGCCGCTTGATCCACCAGCACTGCTCGATACGCCGAAGCGTGAGCGAGATCCACTACCACTCGAACTAGGCGTGTTCCTCCCAGATGAGCCACTGCCAATAGCTGTGGCCCGATTTATAAGCTCATGAACGACAGACTCTTCCTGACGACTCTTCGAACGACCGCTTGACTGTGACTTCCGTTTTGGTGGGACCTTTCTCTTCAGAATATCTGACATCTTATTTTGAATGGCGACGGTTGAAGACGGTGGTGGAATTGAATATGCGGCGGCTGCTGCAGTAGCGGCATCAGATGCTGTTGTGGCCTGAGCTGATGTGGACATCATTTCAACATGATGAGTTGGATAATGTGGCGGTGGGTGATGATAGTTGTATTGGCGTGGGTCTAGCGCTGACGTTGAATACATAACAAAGTTACCATTATTTGGTAATGAACTGGCCATAGTTAGTGGATGCATGACTTCTGAACTCATCATTGCACCAGCTGGCGGGCCTGCTAAACTAATTGCTAATGTTGAAGAACTAGCGGATGGTATTTGGAGCGGAGTTCCACTCGTAGATGGCATTGAAACGCTCATTTTCGAGTTGAGTACATTCATAGCATGTGACAAATTTTTCACATGCGAATTTCCGTGATCAACTTTGGAGGAAGTCGGAGTGGACGCTTCGAAATCAAACGGGTTCACTTGGAAACCGGTTGCAGATGGTGGTGCACTTAAGGCTCCGCTACCCATTCCAGTTGGCTTTGGCGACGGGTTAGCACAAATTGGGTTATTTGGATCTGCTAGCTGGCTTATTTGATGGATAACTCCTTCACGTCGGAAGTGGGTTCCGAACACCTCCGGAAGCTTTTGCATTAGAATTTCTGCCATTTGAAGAGCACCAACTACAATACGTAGATCGTTTGAGGCCATCATTCCTGCTATATGACTCGAAACGATTTGATTCTTCAAAACGTCTTTTAATAAATCTGCACTTGCAAAATAAACCATACGTAATAGAGCGCGAAGACACTTGTATCGAACTGCGGGTCCAGCAGACGAGCTGTATACTTCATAGAGAACTGAGAACAAATTTTTTATGAACTCTGACGCCAACCCCCTTTCTTCTTTTAGACATGCGATCCGAGCATCTCGTTGTGCCAATCTGGTTTCATAGTCAAGTTGCGGTTGGGCTACTGGCGCGGTACATGATAGGTCTTGTCCTGTAATTACATTCGCCAAGTAAGTAGTGTTCATTTTACGCTGAACTGCTCGTGTGGTTCCTGTGTCCTCATTAATCTGTTGCATCGAATGGAAGTCAACTGTGTATGTTCTTCCCAAAGTGCTTAAACTTATTTCGTCGTCCGAGTTCATGTGGGCGGCTTCAATCATTCTAGAATCTATTGCAGAATAAGAGTGCCATATGCCTCTGTCATCACGCCATTGCCATTGCACTTGGTCTTGCGCACCCGCATTCGGACGTTCTAATAAAGCGTCCACACTGAAGATACCATCGGTGGGTAAACGAGGCATCAACTCGCCAATCAAACAAGTTATTTCATACAATTCCGAAGGGCTTCGAGAAACCAACTCGACATCTGGGGTTGGACTCGGCTCTGCAGAGCCAGTGAGCAGATACAGCAAGGTGGACGCAATATCGTTCTTCAGTAGACTTATGGCTAAATCAGGACTATTGGCACACATAACCCCCAACATACGAACTACATTTGTGAATGTTCCTGTGTTCAACACTGATGGAGTTACAACGAGCAGTTGTTGACAATTTTTGAGCAATTCTTTACTAGCTATTTCTTGCAGCTTCTTCGGATCATGCTGGAAACTTTCAACAAGGCGATAAAATGCTGTACAAACGCTCTCCACGCACTTTTTATCTTGCTGCGCTAGTAGCGGAGCCAACAATGACAGACTTCCACTAACGAAATGAAATTCTTCCGGGTGAAGATTCAGGCAACAATTAGCTGTGATGGCCAAAGCAGCTCGTTGTGCATTAATCGAAAAGAAATCTAGATATGTTAGGCACGCAGATACTCCGTTAGCTTGTAATATTGCTTTATTATGGCGTCGTGAAAGTATTTCTAGTGCTGTGAGGCTTTGCTCGGCTACGTCCATGCACTGGATCACCTGAAGTTTTTCCAGAAAAACAGGAATTGCATCAACTACCGTCCCTGAAGATCTAGGCAGAGCTTCGAGCATGTAGGCCAGAGCACGACATGCATTGTTCATTATATCGAAGTTGTGTTCCATGCGTAGTAAGTTTATTAGAGCCGGTACAACTTGTTTAATAGGAAATCCAGCCAGTGTGTCTTCATTGCCCATAACCAGCATCTGGCACATTTCAATAGCCGCCTGAAGCTGCTGGCTTTCGTCATGAGACTGTAGTCCCTGAAGTAGTTGTTGAGCTTTCGAAGAGCTACTTGCCCCTATCGTACGATGGAGAATATGCGTCATGCGGGGCCCCAACGCCCCAAACAGATGCGGTGGCAGGCCTCGAGCTTCTAGCAAAGCTTGTAGGCGCCCAACTTCACTATCGTCACTTTCTGAATCAGGGTGCGCGGTATTTGAGGCTGTGGCATTGCTTGTGGACGATCCAGGCGCCTGAGTTGATGTTTGCATACTCCCACTTCCGCCGCCACCTGCCGCATTTCCGTTCGCTACACCTGACGATTGCTGACCCATGAGGTTCAAGTTTGTGCTTGTAGCTGCGTCTAGACCGGCACTGCCTGACGAGTTTGCTGTTTGATGATCAGTAACAAGTTTTTGTTTCAACAGTTTCGGCTTAAGGAGCTTTGAATTACCTCCAGCTGCTGATGGCCGATTACTATCATTTGCCATGACCGAGATCGACCCCAACTGAGAGCTGGTGGTCGAAGTCGACGGTCCGCCACTTCCACTCACGGCACCTGTGGCGACTTCGTAGTGTTTAGCCGCTGTCGATCCTCTGCTACTTCCCTTACTCGACACGGAATGACCAGTCGAAACAGCACTTGCACTGGTCGTGCGATGGCTGCTATGGTGGCTACCACTGTTGTAATGGTGAGTTATTGCCCGGGAAGATGATGCCGACCCCGATGTCGACGTCCCAGCTAGTGCTGCTGCGGTCGACAAGGACGATGATGAGGCTGCTACACCACTTCCGCTACCTTGTGCTGCTGCTGAACTGCTTACGCAAGAACCCGTTTTGCTACGTGAACTACGCCGAAGGATGTGAGACGAGGATGACGACGAACCGTCAACTATTTGATTCCCCGTTGAATGCGTGTGTATTCCTAACAAAGAAGAATCCCCAATAGCTCCACTTAGGCCTGGTGAAAAAATAACGGTCGTTGGTTAAAAAAAACTTTGTTTGCAGGAGTGTTTCAGAAGCGAAATTTTAAGCAGTGTGTAAAATTGATAATTTCTACTGAATTCCATTTTAAAAAGTGAATTTACATCGCGTCTCTTATACTTTCAAAAAAATAAAAAAAATTTATTGCGGATCAAATGCATGTGGATCAATAATTTGCAGAAGCATTAGCAATTGACAATTCAGAACAAACATTTTACCTGTCTGATAATTGTGATTGATAATTGTTTGCAATGAGTTGTGTTGATGTTGCTGCGGCTGTTGCTGATGAGTGGCGTCTCGTGTTCCACCACCAATTCGAGCTAGGCGCGCCCCCAGGTTCGGGGCTTTACTATAACCCGTCGTCGTTGTTGTAGACGACGTCGCTTGTAACGATATTGGCACTAAGTTATGGCTACTACTACAGTTGCTACTCGCCCCTGAGCTCGTTCCGGCCGTTGCTGATGACGAAGATGAACCTGCTCCAAGCGCTGATACGGCAAACGGCGATTGAATACTTGAACCAATCCCGCTAGTGCTAATCAGTTGATTGTTGGCGGCCGAGAGCGAAAACTGAAATTCCGGATAATCACCCACTTTTTGTCGTTTCTTTGGTACAGCACCTCCGTGATTATACGCTATGGAGTAGGATGTTGATGGGTTTATCGTGAATCCACCAACACCGAAAGTAGCAGCGGCCGTCAGTTGTTGTGGTGCTGTAAAATTATCCGTGGACGAACAACTGAATGGCTGTCGCTGACTATGACTATTATTCCCTGATTCACTTATGGTTGAGCGGAGGTTTCTTAGTGATGAAGATGATCGGTTACTGGAGCTGTACGAGCTCTTTCGATATTTGTCCACGTTTGTAGAAGTGCTCTGAAAAACGAAAATGTTCGCATTGAAATAGGGTTAGATGTCACAAAACATTCGGTACTTTGTTATTAAATCTCTGATATCCTACTTTTAGCTTACCTTTCTGTCTTCCGCCGAATCCTTTTGTTTCTTCCCACTAGATTTGTTCTTGCTATTTGACTGATAAGAGGTTTTAGTCTCGTGATGGCTTGATCCTTTGCTATCAAAAATGATTGGAAGTGAAGATGTTTCGGTATTTTGTGATTCTCTAGGAGTATCACAACTACTGGTTGATTGGTAATCGTGGTCCAGCACCGTGCTATCTACAGATTTCTTTCCCGTAGTACGATTACCGCGCGTTTTGCGATAGTAACTGAGCAGGTTAGACTTATTTTGCGTAGTAGACAAATGTGCAGCTAAATGATTTGATTGTTGCTGTTCGGTTGCTTTACCGAAGTTTTGGTTTGGAGGCTCCTCGTTTTGAGATATTGATGGGTTTCCAACGACTGTTGCAGCACTATGTTCCTTTCCAACACGAACGTTATTTAAACTTGCTTTGATCGATGTCTGCCGTAAGTTGTGGGCTGGGGTACTGAAGTCGTCTGATGTTCGCGATCGTGTTCTAGAAGCTACACAATCACGTTTGGACGAGTTGTTTTTCTTCTCACTTGAATCCTTCTGGTGAGACTTATCGTGTTCTCGATTAGTGTTATTATCGGTTGGGTTCTGGCGACGTCTCTTATGACTTGAATGTGTCGATAAATCTTCACAACTTGGCAACGAGTCTATAGAAAGCATAGTGTCAATCAGTTAAGTTCGGATGAGCCTGTTTATAAAATCAGAAAGATACTTACTTTGGTCCGATATCCGTTTTCGTTCAAATCTTTTGGATGCAGGATTTGGTGATTGAGATTTATGCGATCTAATAGATCCACTCGTATTGGTACTATTTTCTAACAGGCGTTGTTGTCGACGTCGCTGTGTTGCCAACGTTACACAAGGAGTCGGTGTTGGCTTTGTTATGTGTCGATTTTGTTCGTAGACTTCGCGAGTTTTTTTCCGATTTGTGTTTTTGCTACTATTTTGGTGGCTATTGTAATGTGAATGGCTACTGGAAGCTTGTGAACCTGGCGCCGCGGTCGTGTTGCTATGATGCCCCTCCGTCACTGCAGAGAGCAATTGATTGTTAACGGGTTCGGCCATAGACGACACTTAACCGTCCACTCTATGTCACTAATCATGCCCCTGAAGCGAATTTTTCCTGTCCTTGTCCTATTTAATGTTTTGATTATACCGAAAATTGTGGGGGAGAAGGGAGTTGATCGATGTGAACAACACTAGTTCCAATATCTAGAGTACCCCTTTTTTATATACCGTTTGGGTAAGGTGACTGTGGCTGTGTGCTTGAATAATGATAACGTAATTTCTACTCGAGATTTATCAACCAAAATATTGACCTATAATGAGAAAAGAAAGCATCGTTTTTATTAAATACTGCAATTCATTGTCAGTTCAAAATATACATTGAAATTAAGGTTATTTGGTGCAGAAAATTGTACAGTTACTAGAGAATATCACGAGTTAATAAGTTAATTCACAATTCGAACAAATTAGCGTACATGGTGATACAAATTTAATTATTCTGGTTTTCCGAAATTTTTATATTGCTCGATCGGGTTTGGTGTGAAAAAATCATGTTTTGGATATTTGTTGCAAAAGTTCTAATATTTTTGAATAAGCAACAAGGTCTATATTGTCGCATACCATTTTACATTTGATGTGTAGTGACCTCAATTATAACATGATGGCGAATTGTCGCAGATTCCGATTTGTATGGGAAAACAACAATTTTTATCCTTAATTAATCACAGGCTAGCTGAGAAAGCAAAAATTAAATCTGAGAAGCGATTATTATAATTGGGAACATGATTGAGTTGCGAAAGAGAACAATGGGATGAAAATAAAAAGTAACGAAATTCAATTAGTATTAAGAATACGAGAGCCGTCCATTCAATGCTAGGAGCGTTGAAGTCACTACACAGAAGTATAGTATCTAATGGATATTTAGATGAAATTCAGTCAGAAAGTTCAAGGAAGGTCTTGAAATTGAATAGGGCTGCTTGACAAGGAGAATATATGGTTGAAGTAATCGAGTGGGAATTGTATGATAAACGCACTCTGATGACGTATTTAATAGAAAGTGGAGGAAGAAAACCATTGCATAACGACCTGAAAAAGGACTTTTTGGTGCCTGTGAGGATAATACCACCATCATCAGATTTTCTTTCATCAGGGGGAAGGTTTCCGAAACAGGTCTTAAACTTGCGTTATTTGCATTAAGGGACACAGGGAGAAGAGAAATGTAGTAAATTTGTATCCCCTTCGTGTTTTCCAGATGGTAAGAAAAGTTAATGAGATACTCTATCTCTTAGCGAAGGCCCGAAAGGGGCTGTAGTCAAAGCTCACGGAATATAGGAAGCCATATGGTAGCAACTTGCATATATATTAGTCGGCCTACTATTGGACAAGCTTCCGTGAGCTGTCAGCCAACTGCGGGATACGCAAATGCTTATATCGCGTAATATATACCATTTTCGAAATGAAAACGTACGAATGGCATGCTTAAAATTCACCTTGCACTGTAAACTGTACTCCTACACTTTTGCACCTCCACAATGCTTCATATACCGCCATGTAAGCTAGCGAGAAAAGTGGGGTTACTATTGGTCATGTGTGCGGTAGTAAGCGCTGCTGCCATATGGCTTCCTATCTTACGTGAGCTTTGGCTGTAGTGCCATCAATCTGAGAACCTAACCTCGAACCGTTTGACACATTACTTCGGGCTAACCGTAAATGGCATTCACCTCCCCAAAAAAACCAGTCTCGTTTTTGCTAAGCCGTGAAGCGCCCTCAGTCTTGGAATCCCCAACATAATCTGTCACATGGTTCCATTTGTCAACCGATCCAAGTATTTTCTCAATTAAGACTATCCGGGCAGAGCTCTCCTGTTTTCAGATCCCGGCGCAGCATGTCTGTCTTTGGCATGCAAAAAGTGGTAGGTATCGTCTTCCTCTCCTACGATAAACCTACAGTCAGGGGACAGCGATTTACCAATATTGTGCAAGTAAGACTGACGGCACTCATGTCCGGTCAAGAGCTGGGTCAGGTAGAAGTCAGTCTTACCTGGCGTCCCGTTAAACCACGATCTGAAATCAGGGATGAGAAGCGCAGTCTATCTTCCCTTCGAACTATTTACCCAGGACTACTGCCAATGATTAAGTGAGAATTGTATCTCCTCGCTGGCAATTTTCACTTTTTTGTCTTCGTTTGGACGCGGATAGTACGGCACTCAATAGCAAGGAGGACGATATGTATAACGTCTGCAATGACTAGCACCGCTGACTCTGAGACTGTAGTATATGAAGGTGCAATCCTCCTCAATGCTCCTCTTCTCTGTACCTGTGCCAAGCGTTTGCGGTACACCTCCTTACTGAGAGCGTTGCCGAATATTTCTGCTCCGCACAGTAGCACCGACTCGATGAATCCAATCGTGTCGCCTACTCGATGGGTTGGACCTCCCTATATTGATCATAAGTCGACTCAGAGCCGATACGCCCAAAGAAGCTTTATCAGCCGTTGCCCTGATTTGTTCAGAGAAATTCATATTCGAATCATCAGTAATCTTAGGTATTTTACAGATGGTTTCCATTCAGCCAGTACTTCCTAAATACTGATTGTCCTTACTCTGGGGATTCTCTTTTTTTGTCAGGATGATCACTTCGGTTTTCTCCAGTGCTAGACTGAACCGCGAGAAATCATCTAGTTTCTCACTCGGCGCATTAGCACACCTGCGCCTGTTCGACGGTGCGTTCAGCAACTAGCGCCAAAACATCATCCGCATAGCCTATCAGGCGCGACTCATCTAGTAGCTCTAGTCTCAGTAGCCCATCATATCATATGTTCCACAGGTCTGGACCAAGAATGGATCCTCGAGCAACACCCGATGCTACTTCCATCCTTCGTTGGCCCTATATCGTATCATAAAAGCAGTGCTTCGAAAATTGGTTTGAACTTATGTAAAAGTACATAAATGTTTATGAAGAATATTTTGAAAAATAATAGAACTATATTTGATAACAACCGAATCCATTTTTATCCTTAAAAAACTTTTATAGTGGCTCTCCTATATGCATAGCTTGCGTAGGGCAAAAAGCCACGAATCCCTGTTCACATTATCCAATAGATCTTGCCAGTAATGAGCCTTACTACTGTTAATTATTTTGCGAAGACATATCCTGGCCGACTTATATGCTGCCAACCGGTCGCATGCCTCAGCGCGGTTTCGTCTCCGTTGAGCTTCACGCCGAAGCTTGTGACACTCTCTTCGCTTTCAGTCAACCACCAGTACTCTGGAGGGTTACCGTGCCGGGGTCTCCGACAAAGCATAAAAGCGCTGCAGGCAGACGTGATGATGCTTATAGTTAAGTTCACCACGTCTTGAGCTGCCAGTTCTTCAGTCCCTCGTGAATCTTCCAGCAACGGCTCACCTTTCGGGATCATCGCAACGTCCAAGCTCCTAATGTTCCACGGAATCGTGGAAGGTCGAGAGCATGGGCGTTGGGAAACAATAAAACGGATCTCAAGCAGTATGTGTGTTTACCTGTGTACCTCCTACCTGAACCAGTTAAAGAACCGGGCTAACTCATGGTTTTTAAGAAGAGACTGAGGCAATTTCAACAAAGCATCTTCGGGCATTTTTGATCCTATAGTCGAATGAAGAGTGAAGTGTGGTAGAGAAAGGAAGTATTAAAAATATTCTTGTGTAACAGTATTTTTGTAAGCTAAGTAATGATGAAAAAGTATCTCTGCTTGATGTTTTTAACAAACTGAGTATAAAAGGAATACAAGATATGCAGATGTTGAATGGAACCAATTAATATCAATAGAATTAAGCAGTGAAACACATCGAAAATTTGGCGATTCAACTTTATCAACATAAAGCGGTGACACCAAAGCTTGATGGCCGAGGCAAATATAAAAATCGACCAAACCGGGTAGCTGCAGATACATTAAAAGTAGTCGATGACCACATTGCGAAGAGAGACTCATTACAGTAGAAAAAATAACGACGGACGAAAATAATTATCTGCGAACCATAATATTACCCAAAAGCACAGGTTGCAGCTAGAAAAACATCCCGAATCATCTGTATTTTATATTTACTTTTGGTATATGAAACAAATTTCAATCTCAATTTCGGTAGCTCTAGGACAGACACCTGTCACAAGTGCGACAGTATTAAAGCTAAAAATGTTTTTTATTGCTGTCTTTCGGCAAAGAAAGACGCAAGTAATTAGACAAAATAAGGAAATGGACAAAGTTGTGATATGAAAAACATAAAAGTGTTCTTTAACTATCAATAAAATATGTCACTACCAAAAGTGCCCTCAAATCATGCTTTTTATTAAAGACAATGCTCGGTATTACAACTTTGCGATTTCGACTGCCAAATCTAGGAAACATTATTTCTACATGTATGTTGAGTTTGTTGGCAAAAATAAACCGAACGAACCAGTCAATTTTTTGCACAATTACGTACTGCTGAGTGAAGAAGATAAATACTTTATTTTTAGAGAATCGCTCCTCCTAAAATAAAAGTCACGTTTTAAGGTAATACTTATTTTTTATTGTGGAATATGGCCATTTAAATAAATTCGCTCATATGTTACCTGAACCGGATCATAGTTTGATGTGATCGTGCCTTAAGAAATATTGGAAAAAGAACGAAGAAAGTAGAAACAGTTTTTCTACCGAGTGTATACGACCATTTCCAACTTGACGTGAGTGAAGACTCTATATCTTATCATAAAAACTTTTACTGTGTAGTACCGTTTGTAATGATGTTATGACTTTTCAGAAAGCATCATTTTATTAGGTTCACGCAAATGAATATCGCTGTCTGAGTATATGTAATTATAGAGAACAAAAATGGGACATTTTCTCTAACTGAAGTGTATCAAACGGTGATTTTCAATTGCATGGACCGATTACCTTATTGAAAAGATCATCATCTATGGCGCGACAGGCCAAGCCGGCCCTTGGGCTCCAGAATCAATCTCCTCCAGTCATTATAGTTCTGTATCCTCAAACGCCAGTTGATCACTCCCAGCAAGGATCTGTTCTCAGCTTCTGCCGTGTCCTCCCATCGAGTCCTCGGTCTTCCTGCTGGACGTCTACCTTGTGCGCCATCCTTTAATGTTTTTTTGCATAGCCAGCTTTCTTCTATTCTTTCTACATTTCCTGCACATTGCAATTTGAGTAACTTTACGCAGACAGTTATAGTTCGCCAAATAGTTCATACACCTCATCCCTGTAATGTAGTCTCCACTCTATTCTTTGTTTCACTAGTCCGTTGATTTTCCGGAGCACACTGCGTTCTAATATGTCCACTGCCTTTTCGGATTCGCTCGTGGGTTCATATTTCACTTCCATATAACAGCAAAGATTTGACTAGAGATTTGTAATTACGGAGCTTATTTTGCCTGTGCAAAGTCTGGACCATAGAATGGTAAATTCGGAATAATAGGCTTTATTTGTGGCGTTTATGCGCCATTCAATCTCGCCCTTTTCGGCGCCACTTCTATTCAGGTTGGCTCCAAGGTAAATGAAATTATCCAAACTTTCAAGGTGCTAATCTCCTACGGTCAGGTTTTGTCGAATCTCGTTTGAGAATTTAGTTTTCGTTTCATTAACTCGTTCGTGTTCCATTTGCATTTGAGATTAGCCGATCATAATACTGACGTAAGCAGTATATGCTACCGATTTTGTGGACTTGAACTTTAGTGTACCCGAAGTTTCAGCTGATGTCTTCCTGATGACGTGTTCCATCGCAATATTAATGATACCATTATGAAGCTGTCTGTTAGTTCGCCGTTTACCTTAACCAGGGACTCTGACCATGTGGACTAGTTTTGTTGCGACGCCAAAGTCAAGCATTATTTTGTACAGCGTATTGCTGTCAACACTGTCATATGCTTGCATGAAGTCTACAAAGAGTTTGTGCACATCGATTCTATATTCCCAGCACTTTTCCGAGCACCTATTTGGTCCAATTCGAAAGCCTCCCTGATACTCTTCTATAATACTTTCATAGTACGGCTTTAATTTTCTTTCTATGATCTTGGAGAGCACTTTATAAGATGTACACAGTAGAGCGATGCCTCTTTAATTTTCACACCTTACTTTGTCCCTCTTTTTATGTATAGGACATATTTTTTTTCGCCAGTCCTCTGGTAACTGCTCCTCTGACTATATTCTGCATCTGGAGCATTTCTACTGGTATACCATCTATTCCAAGAGCCTTGTTTTTTTCTTAGGTCCCAATATGCTGCCTGTATTTCGTTTTTTGTCTTCTGGGATGTTCACAGTAGTTGGGGACTCTGTGAATAGCTTCTGGAAATAATGTAGCCATTTGTATTTAATTACAACAGGTTGCCTATGATTGCTCCTTGTGCACTTTACAAAAACTTGTTTGTAGATTGAAGCCGTCTCTTAGCTGTTTACTAGAGGCATACGCCGATCAGACTTCATGTAGGGTCATATTTTCGTTTATCTGTTGCATCTTGGTGTTGATGGTCTGCAGTTTCTTTCTTCGGCACTTTCTTTTAGCTTTACGTAGAAGGGTTTTATATTGTTCTTCTTTGGCCCCGAGTTGGTTGCTGGATTATTCTTTGTTCGCCTGTTTCCTTTTTTTGCCGTTTCTAATTTTCTTTGGCTGGTGCCCTAAGACCTCTTCGGCCGCTTCTGTTACCGTCTTCCACATGGTTTTATGTCACCATTACCTTCTTCCGCCTGCGCGGGTATGTTCATGCGATTTTCTAGCGCTGATATGCATGTGAATAAAATGATGCTTTCTGAAAACTCCTTAAATATTTACAAATGATAGTAAACGGAACAATTTTTTATAGCCAGATATGAGTCTCCTCACGACAAATCGGAAATAAACCTGCTACAGAAAATTAAGAAAGTCTTACATTCAAAGCAATAGCTTTTATCGCTGCACAATCTACAGGAAGCATACTCCTGCTTGCTACCACTTCAGGCTGCGAAATATAAGAATGTCATGGAACTTGCATGTTTTACACAAAATGATATGGGGTCTACAATTCACTACAACGATACAATATACGAGTTCAGACCAGATTGTAAATAAGAGGAAAGTAACGATTGGAATTTCTTCATTCTTTTACAGCAATATTTCGGTTTATTTTTTGTGACAAAAAGGAGGCAGCTTCAAACATGTGCCTTGTTATCTAGTTGTTATAATTTTGAGTGAAAATCATGTCCTTATTAGTATTAGTCGAAGCAAGGAATTTTATCAAAAATAATCATTTTATTTGAAAAGCCTGATCTGAGATCACTTTCAGCTCTTCATGAAAACTCAAATAGAATATGTTAACCCAATGAGCATCGAGATTTATAGGAAGACTTTCTTATTAGGATGAACTTTTATTTATGAGATACTCTAGATCGCAGCTTATTTTCGGGGAAGTTAGTCTAAAGAGCGCCTTACATTGTGATACTTGGTCCGTGAATGCGCCTGAGACATGCGATTTTGGTGTTAAATTTGACTGTGTGTAACAATGCTTGGTTCGTAAGTTGTTCTTGAGGTCCTTAAGCTGGTCGCACAATAATCAAAATCTTTTGATTTGTGTGAACGGGGCTACAAAGTACTTGTATGGTCTGTAGCAATGTTTGAAATGTATCCCAGACCAAAAGCGCTTAATACAGTGAAGATTATGCGGAAAAACACAGGAAAATATTTTAGTGATTAGAACATTTCTCTGCGACGACTTGCAAATAATGAAGTTGGTAGTTTGGTTAACATCAAAGTTTGCTCGTTTGTATGTTTTGTGTCTCAGACTTGTCACGGACGAGATCCAATAATTTAGGCCACACTTTTCGAGCTCATCTAGCAGGAAAATAGCCAAAACAGCATTTAAGAACTATGATTATACATAAATTGCTAATTTTTCAACAAATAAATTTGACCAATTGGAGAGGCGTAATGAGACCACGCAGGTGAAAATATGTGAGGCCAGTTTGTATTTGTGGTCATGTTATTGTCTTAGCATAATACTTGCCCCTTTGCAATCGGGAAATATTTTTCATGGAATCACCATCTGATTGGAGCAAATCTAAAATTCAAGGAATTATAAACATTAGGACACAAATGTGTTCAAAGTTTAATTATTCTGCTAAATAACACTAAGAATACAGTCAAGATCTTCCAAATTAACTTATAATACACAAGTAAGTTTTTGGAAGAAATTTAAGGCAATTTGATAGCCTTGCAAATTCCTTCGTTTATCAAAATCCCAAAATTATTGTAATTTCTATATAGTTTCAGTGAAAAAATTAAAGGTTACTTCTAATGCCAAATAAAAGCGATGAAATTTACAAAAGAAACTCACGCACTATGTTAAAAAAGACATATGTAGGAGCCAACAAAAATTTTTGAATTAGTGGTTTTACTATTATCTGATATTTTAAAAATGTCACTTTTAATTGTTAAATTCAAAACAATAACATTGTAAAGACGCGAATGTGTATTAAACGACGGCCATTTAAAATTTCTAGACTTGATTTCTATTAAAAGTTGTTCAACTTTAAAAATGCTCACTTTCTTACACTCGCTCAAAACAAGTGACTAACAACTAATGAGATTTAGTCAATTGTTTTTTTGTGGTACATAACTTTATGTTAGAATGAATTATGAAATTTTCTGTTACTTGTATTTCACCACATCGTTCTACAACGATTCCCTACCAAGAAATTTCAATTTCATTGATTTAGCTCCTAGACAGATTCAGAACAAAAGCTTTGCTCTATTTTACCTACAATGTAATATTCGCACAGCACTTCTCTACAACTCCAACACAGGAACTAGACGTGCTCCTATGAATTCTTCCTTATGAAAAAAAGTTCTCGGTTCAGTGGTTAAAACAAAAGACAGAGAAGTATAGTAGAACGGAAATAGCAAACTCCACCACCGAAACTGAAGAATTAAAACTCAAAGGAAATATAAATCTTTAAGTTTTCTTTAAATATAATTAACAAACTTAGAAAACTCACCTAGAAGTGTGAAGTATCTACGACATAAGAACCCTCACCATACTATAAAAGGCGTAAATAAAGGAAAACAAATCACGAATCTGGCAACAAAGGCAGGTATAAACCCATGTCATGGCTGATGCACAGTCCCTCTTCTAATGTCAAATCGTTTTGAACAGCTGCTAGAGCGAAACATAACTTTGTCGTCACTCTACTTGTACATGAGCGAAAAAGAGATGCAACGAAAAAGGTCAAAAGATAAATGTAAATGTGAATTTTCCATACACACACAGGAGAATGAAAACAAGAGCTACGAAATGAAATGAATCGATACCAAGTGTATATGTATATGTAGTCACTTGTACACAACTGTGCATGTATATTACAACAATCAGCTGTTTGTCATCTATTTACTTAAACCATATGTACATTTTATTCCCATCGAACATGTGAGATGGCCGAGTCATGGCTCGTTGTAGGCGAAACCTGACGACGACGCATATCTCCCATTCAATATTTTTATACATACTCGTTCTCATTGGAGTGAATGAGGAAAATCGATGTGGCACAGGTTGTCGCACTCTCATCACTTGTATATAATGATGTTTTGTTCTGCTAACGCAAAGAAAGGTAATGGGAGCCACACGATTCTATGTTTGCGACCAAGTAGAAAAGAATCGAATCTTTAAGATATATTCATAAGTGAATAGGTGATAAGTAATACACCTTGTTGATAAGAAATCAAATGCAAGGTAAGTAGAAATATTATTTCCAGGTTTGTGGGTAAATACTGATAGTGGTACAGTGAAAGCAATAAATATATTTACCATGAAGGCAATAGTAAAAACTTATACGTTTAGGTATACAAATTTATTGGTCAAATCGTAATGTATTTAAGCTATACATATAATAAGATCAAAAGTAGATTGTTTTCCCTTGAAGGACATTTAGTTTGAGTTTAAAACTTCCAACAATAAATATCGATGTGCTGAGGGACAAACGCTACGTTTTCTGAATTTTATCTATGAACGCTAATGGCCGATAAATAGCCACTCTGTAACCTTTGAACTCTTTGAAAATTGCAATGCAGTTTGAAAATAGAAAATACCAGTAAATATGAGTAAATATGTTTTTCACCTTAGATAGAATTTAATAAAGGGTTAACTATCGAATGAGCTGTTTTACTGCGCTTTTTAACAATTATTATGAAGCTCCCTTCCATTTTTTATGAATAGATTAAAGCTTGAGCAACGCTACCAAAATCACTAAATGTACATTGAAAATCAACTGTCGATTCGGCTTAACGAATTTGCAAAAGGGCAAAAATACAATATGCATAGAGAGATCAATCCTCAAGAGACCCTAATCTTTATTTCATTCAGAGAAATTTACCGTCTCGTACGGTTTACATGAATCTTATTTCTTCAAAAGTTATGATACGAGGTGTGACAATTAAGTAATGGGACCGATTCCATGAAAACGGTATAATTAAAAATTATTCTACAACTCTGCCATCCCCTTCAAAGTAGGCTCCTTGGGCAGCTATACAACGATTCCAGCGCGTTTTCCATGCCTCGTAACATTTCTGGAACGCTTCGACTGGGATGTTCGCGAGTACCTTCGTCACGGCCGCCTGATGTCCGTATTCGACCCAAAATGGGTTCCTTTGACCACCGATTTTGTTCTGGGGAACAAAAAAAGTCACAGGGAGGCATATCGGGCGAATAAGGCGGCTGTTGCAACCCGGCGATCCCTTTAGAGGCCAAATACTGGGACATGCTAAGGGCGATGTGGCACGGCGCGTTGTCGTGATGAAGCATCCAGTTCCGAGGGATGTCTGGGCGCACCCTGTTGACTCGTTTTCGCAATCTTTCGAGTACTTGGCGATAGTAGACTTGATTTTCGCCGATCTTCACGGTTTAGGGCGCGCACACGCTGCGCATTCGCGTCAGTCCGCACCTCGACTGGTCTTCCGCTCCGCGCCTCGTCTTCCACGCATTCACGTCCCTCCTTAAACTCTTTATACCATCAAAACACCTGGGCACGACTAAGAGCACTATCACCATGCAATTTTAGCGTACGTTTCCGAAGCTGTTTCGCCCAATCTGGCGCAAAATATTCGTTTCCTCCATTTTCGTGACGAGCACCACCAACACACGTCTACTCGACATGACACAGCAGGTGAACTAAACAAGCTAGAGCGATGGTAAATATTTCAATGGAGAGGGGAAGGATGCCGGGGAAGGGAAAGGGGATTTCAAGGTCGCAGGTTTACCACAAGCGCGGCAATAAAATCAGTCTCATTACTTAATTGTCACACTTCGTAGATATTCCGCTACGGTCTATTTAGATCATTACTTCACCATGGTCAATGATTTTTTGTTTGGCAATGTAAAATGCATTATTCCCAACGAGAGAGGTTTTAACAGCATGACGTGTCGTGGTAACTACCGACTATTTTAACTTTAAAATTGTTTTCTTTAATTAATTCTGAAGAATGGGCCTGAGAATAAGCTTTGAAACTCGTGTGATTTGACACGTCTCGTTTATTTTTTTGTAGGGCTATGAGAAGTCACGGGCTCCTATTGATGAACAGAATAAAATTGACCCTTTGCAAGCTAACATTGGTCCAATTCAGCTTCAGCTCGCTGCCTTCCTCAAACAAGTAAATCCAGTTTTCTTAGACGAAAATGACACGATGTCAAAAGAAAAAAAACACAGGGGCATAAGTCCTGAAAATTTCCTTTATTTCCAACAAAGGCATACCCATCATCTGCACCTCACAAATTTTCATCAGTTTCATGGCAATCATTCATCTATCGATAGCTCAAGGGGAAAGATCTCGCATGGGAGATTGGAATTGCGCTCTTGGTCTTGGGATGAAACCATTTAGGAAAAATGTGTATCGTATAGAAAATAAGCATGTGTGCAATGTTGCACGATGTAGACCTAAGGGTTCAGCCACATTGCGATAAGACTCGTATCAAGCGATTTTTAGACATAAATATGAACACACTGCGACAAGATTTGTACAGGAACTAAATGCTCATTTAAAGACATATCTTTGCCAGCAATAAATGCACTTCGTTTTGTTAAGACAATCAGTACGAGTTTAGATATGACGAATACACAAAGAGCAATGGCATTATTATTATTAAGGCGGAGGGCGGCTTGCACGTTCCAGGAAAAAATTAAGAAAATTGATATTGGTAAGTGCAAAAAACGAGAATAAATAATTTAAGATATTAAAATTGGTAGCAGATACACCAAATATAATAATACAAATTAAGTCGCATCGTAGTCTGAAATTTCTTTAAAATTTCACCAATTTATATCCTCTTTTAAGCATTATCTTTATATTATTATCTCAAAAAATCTTTCAAAAATTATTGACACACGGCAAACGAACAAACGGCATTCATTTGGGTTTAGTTCAAGCCCTTCGACTCATTTGTGCGCTATGCATCAAATGTCCAAATGATGTGCGCCTGCGCGGGTATTACATAAAACTGCCTACCCGAACATTATCATACCAATAAACTGGTTTTAGGAAAAATCGCAAATCCCTGTTACAATCAACATGGCCAGCATTTTCGCAAAGTCGCAGTGTGCGCGCTTCCATTTAACTATGTGTAAATTGCGATAGTCGCGCGACTATCTTGTAGTAGTCTCACCCATACCTAAGAAGATGTCGAATTCTATTCGTAAAAGGTTTATTGTCGACTTTAAGGAAAAAATGCAGAAACTACAAAATAGAATTTGTAGAAAGTAATAAACAAAAATTAGAACTTTCTAGACTCTACCAAGGATAAAATAGGAAAATTGCCATCTATAAAATCGAATTCAACAATTGCGACTAATTTTATGTAGGCCAATCACAAAGAGCCATTAGTGAAAGGTTTAAAGAGCTCGTAACATGTATTAAATTCACAAAGTGGAAAAATCGTCTGGCGCTAAGCATGTACTCGTACTTTAGACACAAAATGGATAACGAAGGCTTGTCACTGATTCGTGCGGTGCAAAATTATAAATTGTTGTACTATTTGGAATCTTGACACATTTAAAAACAGAACAAGAGTTCTGAATTCGGATGGTGGACTTATAAATATTTTACTGGATATAGAGGAAAAATGTTGAATAACAAAAATAAAGCGTACACGGAGAGGCTCCTATGTGGATGTGCAAAGCAAAACAACTGATCAAATGTGACGATACAAGTAGCATTAGTTTGACATTCATTCACTTGAGACAGTTATAAATATGTCTGCTTGCCTTGTTTCTTTGCTGCCAGCTAAAACGTAAAAAAGAAAATAAAAGTTACACATGCTACAAAATTAATTTTGAATTTCAATTTTAAATTGAATCTGATGATGGCATCACAGTGATGATACGTAAACAAAAACGTTGCCAAACAAGTATTAAAGGAGAAATTAAAAAAATCATGGAGTGAAGGACTTTAAAGATATCTGTGTTATTCATCTTATCTCAAATTTTCATAAAGATTAGATCAAATGTTTATTGTCTGGTGTGATTGAAAGTCTATATTGTACAATAACCATGATTTATTGTTGTAGGAGAATTGTCGAATATTAAATTGAAGGGTACCGACACGAAAATGTCAATGAAAACGTAAAATTTAAAAATTATACGATTATGATCAAAGTTAAGTGAATCACAGGTACACAATCGCGACGCGGAGTAGATATACATTTTCAAATATTTTCCTCGTCCCAGACAATAATGTAGTTTTTAGGAGTTTTCTGGAACGTTCTCTTCAAGGCCTTTCAGTTCATGTGTATCTCACGACAACCATTGGTAAAAAAATGTAAAGGTTCCACTTTCTATAGAAGATCTCTTATGAAGCTTTGAACCATTTTTATACCAGAAACCTTAAAGATCATCACTTCTCCACCTACCACGTTTGGACTTTGTAGCTATCAAATTTTCGAACATAAACTGCTGCAACAGACAGACGAGTAGGAAGACAGGTATCGATTTAAATATGGGTGTTTGTAAGTTAGTACAAAATATTAAAAAGTATATAAAATACCATGATCACAAAAAAAGACAAATGGAACACATTCAATCCGCCCCTGGTTGTTCCAACGCTCTACTTAATCGGTCATAGATGGTGATAACCACGACAAGTTGTTCTAACCACTTCTTAATTTCAACAATTTTCCAAAAATTTAAGGTCGATTATCTCAAATATCCTTGAGACGTATGACGAATAGCCCATATTGTTCTGCAAATACAATTAAAGCTATTTTAAGGCGATAGAATAGCAATTAAAAGTCAAAATTTGAGGAAAAAATTATAAAATGTCTGCTGCAAAAAGATGGTAACGCCATTCGGATGGAGTATGAACATATATATAATCTAGCTGCGTCTGTACTCGCCTATCATCATCAATGGCATGATAGGTCGGTTTACTTTTGAAAGAGGCAATTCCGGATATGCCCTTTTCTTCGACATGTAAAAGTTGCTACGAGGATCTACATTCTTGTTTTATCCTGTTTCCTCATTTGATGAAACAAACAGTTTGTAAAGTAAAGCAAGAGCATACCTCTAAATAAGTATATCAGATGGTCGCATTGTTAAAGACCCTAAGCAAATCTTGTCGCAACTTGCTAATATTTGCGAATAAAAATCGCTCGATACGACAGTCTCTTAGCTATTTGGTCGAACCCTTATAATGGCTGATTAATGCAATCGAATCCGTATCTGTATGTGTAATTGCAGTTTCTTATCAGAATATGGTGCCATTTATAAGAGACTTGTTTAGACCACATATTATTTACTCTGAAGTAAATAAATGGGCATATTTGTAACTCAATAATGGTCGATTATTTTTCTGCAAATATATAATGGTCCTAATATTTTTTAATAATCATAAATAGAATTATTTTAAATGCAAGTTTTCTCTGTCTAAAGTAATGGAACCACAACCATTAGAGCCAATAGCCTACATTTTTGTCTAATTTGTGAACCAATTTCAGTAAAAAAGAATCAAGAGTATCCCAATAAATTTCTTTTCAGTATACAATCATTATTTATCAATTTTACCTGATGCACTTTCATAGCCATTCACTGTATTCCAAATGTAAATATTGTTCATAAAGTCATCAGCACAAACACATATATTCCAATGTGGAACAAACACAAACGTCTTCAAACGTCACATTTGCACGTGTGTTTGTATTATGTGCAAAGCGCAAGTGTAGGAACGATAAATGTAGAGGAGACAAGTAAAAATCCTGAAAAACCAGACAAAACTTTGGCTTTTTGTCCTACGACCTCCTCTCAAGATAAAGAGAATATTTGCATCATACATGAAATGTTTCGTCTCCACATATTGCAAATCTTTCCACTTCGCTTTATCGCGTCCAATCAGCCATTTACGGAAATTATTGGTCAAGGGTGAAACTTCGCACTACCCGAGGATCGAGACACAGCACTTTGATCGTCCATTATACTACACATTTCCTCTCAATTTCTAGTCTTTCTAAAAGCACCATTTCACGTTGCGTCATTACAACTGCATTATGATTTAGCCAACATATCTAAAAAACTGAAAATTACACTTCGAGATCTTAATATATTGAAAATATCTTTCGCTTTGTATTCCGAACACGATACGATATGCCAGCAAGCACAGTGAAATAGTCGAAGCTTCACTTTTGCTGGCTAGCTAGCTGGTAGACAGACTGAGTCGCTGGCGCTCTTCTGCTCCACAATTCCACTGTTCCGTAGCCCCACAATCGACACTAACACTATATTTCCTTGATGCTAATTATGATGGCGAAGGCGTTTTGTTGGGTTCTCTTCGACACAGCGACGACGACAGCCACGACGATTTCGTCGTTCACTTTATTTAACTCGCCCGTGCTACCAACCAGTCCAATGTCAAACCAGTTAGCATACAACCAGCTCATTGTCATCAGTGTCGATTCCGATATTCGCTCTCCCCTGTTTCAATTTCGATACAACATGCAGCGAAATGACTTCGGGTACAGTGGCACTTAACCAGAGAGAATGCTTTATAGCATAAGAAAAGTCTGCAAAGCTCTAAGCTTGTGGAAAATTGTCATATTGTTTAAGACTACAGAGAAGCATAACATTTGAACTTTAAAATATGTTATAATGATGCTGTATGACATATTTTAGACGAGGGTCATAAAGTTATATTGAGAAAACTTATTAATTAATGAAACTAAACCTAACAGCAGAACAAATTAAATATGCAAGGACGTTCGAAGCGATTTCTTTCCTCATACAACAGTTTTAGGATATATATGTAACTAATTCTAAAAACGCAAATAAATCAAAAGTCGTTTATGTCGGGAATTCTAAATTTAAAGCTTGAAAAACGTATTGATGCTGAACCTCTCTAAAAAGCCTTCACATCCTTTCATAATTTTATATTAAGTCTAAATTCAGAGTCGCTATCCAATCATTTTTCTGTGCGAGAATAGTTAAGAGTTCTTATCCGATAACTGATTTCAATTTGAATTTTTATTCTACTTTGAACATTTTGTAAGTTTCCGATGGTTAAAGTTTGAGAGAGAATGTTGCTGTGCAATTGTTATCAATAAATATGATTTAATAATATTGATTGTGCTTTGTTAGTTACTACTGTACATTTGTTAATGACAACCAATGACAATATTCAGACGCAATAGTTGTTATTCTTGTTGGTTAAGAGTATGAATTAGTCTTTGAACCTCAAGGACCAAGTTTTATTCAAAAGCTTCTTTCTTACTTAGGAACATGGATGGATCAGCATATAATTGACCATTTATTTGATATTACAAGAAGGAACTTGAGTTGAAGATACAAGCAAATTAACGAACTGAACGGGGCTATTTACTTCGTATTAGTATTATTTGTTCGTATATCTTTTTTTGTAATAATAACAAAATTGTTTTTGGGTCATGGAAGAAAGTGATATAATTTTCGTTAACAAAGGGAGGAAGAAAATGTTTGCTGATGGAAAGAAAATTCTTATAAAAAGATCGAATATGAGAATTATCAAACGAAGAAAGGAATATGATCTCAATTGCATACAAAATTGTTGTTGGTCCCCATCGATCATGCATGTGTGTAATTTCATTTATAGATCGAAAAAACTAAAAGAAGGAAAATCAGGAAAAGATAATTATTATTTGTTTTGACTAAGATGGAATTAGATTCAATAAATATAATTTTAATATTTCAAGATTACCATCATGTCTTCAAAAGCCACAAAAAAAGAGAAAGAAGGGAATTAAATAAAAAATACAAATTTAAGTTAATTTTCAATTATTTGATTCTAAATTTTGAATTTGAAATTTAACTGTTATTTGTTCAGCGTAACGCTTTACTCTTAAGATGCAATATATGAGAGATGATGAGAAATTGTCATTCGAATAATGTTTTCACATCGATAACAGAGAGTGAATTGATTGGAAAATTAGCCGTTGATGTAAAAAAATTTATTGCTTGAAATAATTTGAAATCAAATCATTATAAACATTTTTCCTTTTCTTTTTATAAAATTTTTGGATTATGGCTTCACCCTATCTCTAAATTTGTATCTATCTACAATTTAACCATTTTAGCTTTTTACCCTCTCACAGATCATTGTTAGTTTTGGCCAATGATTACATAAATCAAAGTGAAGTGCACAATAATTTAAAGATACACCAAAATGAACCTTTATTTCTCTGTTCTCTTGTATTATTTTACGGATATTAAGTATTTGCAAATTAATAATAAATGCAAATTAATAATAAGGAGAGGTGAAAACATTTTCTTTCTTATCAATAACTTTTACTTGTTTAATTAATAGGCTCATAACTGAAATGTATTGTAAAATCCCTTTATATATAGGGGACACTTTATAGTTGGTTAAATAAAGGGGTGCGTCCATCTTTTGGACGTTGTTTTGATTACATTTACTAATTCTTATGTTTGATTTCATTTCTAATCATCATTTTATATTGCTAAAAGAGACAAACTTATGTTAAACCACCCTGAATAATAAAACAAATTAATAATGATGTTCATTTATTTACGCTATGCGAATCATATTAGGGGTTTCAAAGCGGAATGAAAGATAATAAGCTATAAATTTGTATAAAACTTTGTTTTGGCATTCTCAAAGTTGACTCAAAGTGTCATACGATCTTGTGTTCGCGTCCTAAGATATTCAAGATCAAAGGTTTGCTACCTTTGATCTTGAATATCTATCTTGATTGTAACTAATTATTCATTCATATTTAATTAAAATAATTTAATTATTTATATTTAAATATATATTTAACCTACTTATATTATATTCTTAATTATGTTTTATATATCTCAATTGGTTTTTAAGTATAAAAGACATTATTTTGTTGTAGCAATACAATCCCTTTCGGGTCTTCACTTATAGAGTATCTCATTACCTTGATCGTATATATCGGCACTCGAGGTGATATGGTGTACCACGTTTTGGCCGTATGTCGGCCCACTCAGTTGCGATACGTTCTGATTTTAAACTAGTACGTCTCATAACTGAACGGGCTTATAGTCCGTTCGAAAAATCACTCAAAACAAATCTCATTGTCACGAATCAAATGGGATTTAATCCAGGGACCTTCGGCTTGCGAGGGAAAAGACATTAAGGGAATATATTTTAATTATATCTTTATCATTCATATGTAGTTTATTATACATTCATTACAATTTAAGTTCAAATGTTGGGAAAATTTTTGTTAACTTGAATTATGAATAGCATATGGGATTCGATTTTATTCTTCTTCTTCCGGTCCCACGAAAATTCCCCAATTCATTATCAACATCTCCGATATTAATGATTATCGTCTTCAAACCTTCAAAGACTTCTGGGTCATATGCACTTTCTACACCGGGATCATTTTGATACATTGAAACATTGAGGCAAGCCTTTCCAGAACATTGTATTTCCGACTTTCTGCATTCGCAGAAAGTTGGCTTAACTATATAATGGAACATCAGTCCCAGCTTTACTATAAACAGAAAACGTCGTCGAATATGGGTTCGTACTTCCATGTAGTATTCAAGAGTTTACACATATTAAAGAAGATATACATAATTTCTTTTCTACTTGAAATATAATTAAGGTATATAAGAATATAATATATAAATAATTAAACATAAGTAGCTAAATAAAAATAATTATAAATATAGAATTATTTTAATTAATCATTTTATTGTAATTAAATATAAATAATTAATGTTAATAAATAATGAACTTTTTTTCACAATTATAAATTTTTTTAGTGTATAATTAACTTTATAGAATGTACCATTTACAGTAACTACCAAATGACCTTGTATTATGCCATATACTTGTATGGCTGAGTAGTGCTCACTCTACGCTCTACCTCAAAAACGGTTAATTATATAAAAATATAGTGCGAACAAAAATTATGAAGAATTTTATGCTCTACAATTTTTATAATAGACGCAAATCTCATTTAAAGTATAGAAAGTTAGATAATTAAGAAAGAACGATTTTTGCCATCTTTAACCTTCAATATTTAAAGACGCAAACACGAGATTTTATAAGACTTTTGAGACAACTTTTGGAATGCCAAAACAAAGGTTTATATACAAATTTTCAGCTTATTATCTTCCATTCTGAGTCCATAATTAATACTCTTGACACAAGCATTGGTTCCAGACGAAATTCCAAATGTGTTCGTCAAATCTCTGTCCTCTTCATTAAGTATTCCTCTGAGTTTTATTTTTAACACCAGCTTGTCCTCCGGAGTTTTTCCTCATTTCTGGTAGACAGCCAACATCTGCCCAACTCATAAATCTGGTCCTCTTTCGTGTGTCTCCAACTACCGTCCAATCTCACTTCTATTTTGTTTCCCGAAGATCCTAGAACGTTTCGTTCATAATAACATTTATTAACTTATATGCTCCTCGATATCTCCTGCTCAACATGGCTTTCTTCCAGGTCGGTCAACGACTACAAATCTACTTGAGTTTACTCACATTGTTGGTGAAGCCCTTGATAAGCACTTTCAGGTTGACGTCGTTTATACTGATTTTGCCAAGGCGTTTGATAAAGTAAATCATAACGTACTGTGCAAAAAGCTAATACAACATAGTATTTCTGGTTGTTTGCTCTCTTGGCTTATCTCATACGTAAACAATCGTTCATGTAGAGTAAGTCTCTGTGGAGTGTTATCTCACTCCTTCTATCCACAGACTGGTTTTCCTCAAGGATCCATCCTGGGGCCGCTTTTATTCCTAATATACATTAACGACTTGTCCTCTTTAATAGATGCTCCATGTCTTCTCTTTGCTGATGATCTTAAAGTTTTTAAAGTAATTAGATGTATTGATGATTGCATTTCCCTCCAAAATGTCCTGAGCGTCCTATGCAATCGGATTGAATCAAATTTTCTTTCCCTTAATGTGCAAAAATGTCATAAAATGACTTTCTCTTTAAAACCGAACCCAATCTCATTTCCATATAATCTACCTGTAGTGACCAAGTTCAAAGACTTAGGGGTGATCTTAGACCCGCGACTCAAGTTCGAAGAGCACATCCTCGACATTACGTCACGTGCTTCTCGGGTTTCCGGATTTGTTCTTCGTCACTCATGCATCTTTGGAAATATCTTATCTCCAGTACATCTTTATATAAGAACTGTTCGCCCTATCCTCGAGTATTGTTCCCAAATTTGGACACCGCATTATAAGTACTTTGACTCACTGCTGGAATCTGAATAACGGAAGTTCACCCGAATATTATTCTTTAAATTTAAAGTCCCGTACCAATCTTATGAAGAAAGACTTTCTTTTCTGCACCTCCCATCGTTATCATCTCGTAGACACTTTCTTGATGAATGTCTTCTATATAAGCTTCACCATCATCAGTTGCATACAAATGTAAGAGAATTACTGACAATGCGGACATCTAATTATCCCTCTAGAAATGAAGGATCTTACCAAATTCCATTTGCAAGAAAGGAAACACTTTACAATTCACCACTACTGCGTGGCGAAACCACAATGCTATGGAGTTTGGCCCGTACCCTCCATCTTTAGTAATTTATAAGCATAGACTTAAGAATTTAATTTTAAATACCTAGCCTAGCATATATACCGGTGTTCCTTATCGGCTACTGCAATCTCTCAGATAAAAACAAGTACGAGTTTGGCACAGGAATCTTCCTTTCATACGAAAACAAGTACCATGGCATATGAGGCCATACCACGTGCGATTAAAAGCCTATATAGCTGCACGAAAACGAATTTTTGCAGCTGAAGAAAGCCCAATGGTCAAATGGTCTGCTCTGCGAATAAGAAATTTCTGGAGATTTCGAACTAATCAAAGAAAGTTGTGTGTATCGAATGTGTGTGAAATTAAAAGTAATGAGATTAGATCGTATGCATCAATTGTTTTGCTGAAAGAACCAGTAATGAGTCGAGTCGATACAGGTGCTACCATTAGTTGCATTACATCCAGCTTTAGTAATATAGTTCTGCAAAAATATGCGAAGCAAATTAGACCAATACGCACCCATGTCCCCGCAAATGGTAAAAGGTACGAGCAGCACTCAAGTTAATTTCAGGGGCCATACGCATCTGATGGAATTTTATACAATACCTTCATTGAGCCAAAATCTCTACTTAGGAGTAGATTTTGTAAGGCGTTTTGGTCTTGCTGCAGATTTATTTCCGATTATATCAATTATTTTATCGTCCATAACAGATGTTCAAGCCGATCCTAATCGCAATCTTCTCAATGCATAACAACACCGGCAATTAGATGTAGCTATAGCAACTTTTCCGTCTTATGCTAAGGTCTTGGCCCTACAACTTTGATTTCGCACGAAATTGATGGCGGTAATAACAAACCAATTATGTCAAACAGCGAAATTATGTCATATCGCCTGCAATAAGTTGTTATATGCTGAGGTCGACCGTACGCTGAATTCGGGGGACTTACACTTTTCATTAAATGTAACAAGTTTTGTTCATGCTTAGATGCAAGAAAAGTGAACGCTGTCACCATGAAAGAAGCTTACCCTTTACCATTGATAGATGGTATTTCGATTCATTTGGCTCACATTATATAACCAGCCTTGACCTGAAAGACGCCTTTTGGCAGATATCGCTTGAGGCAACATTCAAAAACAAAACAGCATTCACTGTGCCGTGAAGACCTCTTTATCAATTTGTAAATATGCCTTTTGGTTTGTGCAATGCGCCACGGACTATGTATCGTTTAATGGATAAAGTTATACCACCACATATTCGAAATCAAGTGTTTGTATATCTTGACGATATTTTGTTGCTTACTGAAACTTTTAACGAACACATCACCTTACTTCAACACGTTACTCATCAAATTCGCAAAGCAGCCGCATACACAGGAAAACAAAGCTCCAAGTATACAAATCTGTGATAAGACCTGTGCTATTCTATGGGTGTGAAGCATGGACCCTGACCCAAGCATCCGCAAACATATTGAACGCCTTTGAGCGACGGATCATGAGGCGAATAATCGGAGCGTAGCTAGACCGGGACCAATGGCGAATTCGACACAACCATGAGCTGTATGAAATTTTTGACGAGCCGAAGGTCCTACCGATTGTAAGACTGCGGAAGCTGCAATGGGCTGGCCATGTTTATCGTATGGACGAACAACGGATACCCTAAGTGTTATTCGTTGGGAGAACTGAAGGCTGGTGACCAGTGAGGAAACTGAGGAAACGCTGGTCTGACTCGGTCGACGAATACAGTTAATTGCTGCTCGAATTTCGAAATTGGGGGACGCGGTCAATGGGATTCGCTTGTTGCAGGAAGCAAAGCTCTGGGAGGGGTGTAGCGCTACGAAGAACCCTCTTTTTGAAATTCTTTAAATTCAGACAAACTGAGAAGGAAATCAGTATATGTGCTTGCAATTTTTGAAAAATCTGCTTCATATATAGTACATGAAATAAAGCTAGCTAAAGCATAATAACACCCAAAGAAAGAGGGTAATAAACTCCCCCTTTGCGTAAAAAAACTTCTAGCTTACTCTCTGTTATGTAAGAAATTTCAGTTGTCTTTCCTACTATCGTTTTCTTGTTCATGCCTTTCGGAAAATTGTTTTCAAACATTCAAGAATGCCCTTAATTTAAATTCTGATACACGAGTATTAAATTTTTTGTTGAGGTTACTCTGAATATATATGTACAGGGTCTGTATAATAAGTAGCCGGACTGAGCCTGCCCCACGCCGTCAAAGCGTCTGCTAACCGGTATCTGGTGCTGTAGTGGTAGTGGGGGTTTAGGTAAAGGGAACCCGGCTGCAGCAGTTGCCTCCAAGCACTTGGACAGATGGCATCGAGCGAGAGCGGAGTGCGTGTTCAGTTACGTCGTCGGAGTGAAAATCGAGCGTACGATCGAGCAACGTGTTAGCATCAAATTTTGTGTCAAACTCAAGAAAACGGCCACGGAAACTCTTCAAATGATTCAAAAGGCTTACGGTGAGGATGCTCTGTCCAGAACTCAAGTGTTTCAGTGGCACAGAAATCTCCGGGAGGGCCGCGATGACGTGCATGACAAACAGCGCGTCGGTCCTCCATCAACGAGTCACACGGACACAAATGTGCAAAAAGTGCGTTATGTGTTGAACAGTGATCGTCGTCTGAGCATTCGGGCTATGGCAGATGAGGTTGGAATTGATAAGATGACCGTTCACAACATTATTAAGAACGATCTGGGCATGAGGAAGATCTGCGCGAAGCTGGTACCCAAACACCTGACTGATGAGCAAAACGAGCGTCGTGTTGCTGTCGCTTCGGAAATCCTTGATCGACTGCAAACCGAACCAGAGTTCTTACAGCCCGGATATGGCACCAGCGGACTTCTTTCTGTTCCCCAAGATCAAGAGACACCTTAAGGGGACGCGATTCGGGACTCTGGAAAACGTTCAACGTGCTACGACGAGGGCTCTAGACAGCATCGAGATTGCCGACTTCCAGGGAGCGTTCGGGGATTGGAAAATGCGGTATCAGCGTGTTATCGACTCCAATGGGGACTACTTTGAAGATTTCTAAAGAAAAATTGTACATATTTTGCCAATTAAAAATTTCCTGATATCAGTCACGTTACTTATTATTCAGACCCTGTATAAACATGGTATGTATTTAGTCTAGGAGTTCTTTAGGAGTTCTCGCATTTTGTAGTTGATTAGTTAATAAATAATTGATGAGATATGCCTTAGTCTTTGTTATATTTTTCTTGCTTTATCGAAATTCTTCATAGCTGGAGCATTACCTTAGAATGCCATGACTATTATGATCAATATACAAAAATGCTCCATTATAAAAATGAATGAGATGGGAGAATGTCACGAATAAATCATATAATGTATGAGTACATGTAACTATAATTGTAAATTTGCATTTAGCGCAAGATTTGCAATCAAATTCTTACGGATAGATTTCGTGCCAAATAAAATATTTTTAAAATCGCGAGCAAAGGTGTAGCACCATTTTTCGTAGAACATCAACAAACGGAAATATAAAAAACATCAGATAGAAATTCGCCATCAATGCATACATACACGGAAATACCTAGTTTACAGCACTCGGGGGCACGGCTCACAGCTCGCAGCTTGCAGCTCACGACTCATATTCGGTCCATAGACAATTTGCTGTGTTATGCTCTTATTATGTGCAGTGTTTATCCCTCCTTAGTTGAAATTGAAAGTAGCTCGACCGTTTGTTGCGCTAAACGAGTGTATGTTTGCAGCAAGCAAATATTCCGATGTATTCACACCGATTCTCGACTATGAATTGTTGAGAGAGCTGCATCAGCAGCCGAAGAAGCACTTAGTGCTTCTGCTCCATTTCCCACTTTGCCACATGTAGCTTTGCAGTCAGAGAGAAGCGAATAACTGGCTTAAATTCGATATAGTCCCAAGTGGGGAAAACATTAGACTCACAGCTTCAATGCACGTACCCGCAGCTACAATGCACTTTTGATTGTTAAATCCAAATATCCCGAAACAGAGATGCTAACATATATGGATAACTGGTCAACATTATGCTAATAGACCCCACATGAAAAGCTCTACCATATCTAGAAAGACAGAAGCAGACAAAAACGCAACTCAGTAAGAGTGATTGAATAAAATTAAGATTCATTTATACACACACGCACTATGGGAATGTTACTAATATGCAGATATGCTTGCAGTAAACAATCTTTACATTCATACTTATAGCAATATCTCTATATAGGGAAACTCGTTGGATTGCGTCGTTCACTATAGACACATCTTTACTATGTTCAACTTGTGCTGAGAAAACAGCTGACAGTTTTAGTTGGATGGATTTTTCAAATGTTAAGAGATTTACATTATTAGTAAATGTATGCCTGAGAGCCATGGGAAGTTATTGATGATTATTGATATTCATATCGTTTATATAAACAATTCACATTGGCATAATATAAGAAAGAAAAAGTGCATGTGATATTATGAGCTTCAGGGGGGAGACTTCCAGGTTTTGTATTTCACGAAGAAATTTACATTTGGAAAAACTATACAAATAATACGAAAATATTTTTATTCTTGAAAATGTAAAATTGTATAATTGTGCTATTATCACCAAAGTGTTTGTCGACTCAACGATGTTGAGGGGATAGTGGGAGCGATACAATTTTTTCGTGTTCTTTTCCTTCTTCTGGGCACTATTTTTCGAAAAGGCATTTTCACATGTTACTAAACGATTTCACAGTGGAACTGGGAACGTTTCCTTGCGGTAGGGGTAAGGTTACTTTCTTCGCTGCTGGAATAACAGCTACAACCGCTCTTACTGAATCCTACCTTCAACTTCCCAGAAAATATGATTTCACATTTGATTGGCTGACGGGAACATCCGTAATATTTCGTATTATGAATGTTGTTGAGAAAGAAGGATGCGGCCATGTTTTCTGTGCTTTGAAAGGCATACACTTACCAGGCTTGCCTCTCTAGGTTGAAAACCGTGGTCATATGTTACCTTAAGCCACATCTGAACTTCGTATGTCATTTGTGTCTTTTTCAGCCCTTTAATACATATGATGTGCTCTTAATGGTTTGAACCGAAGTGCCTATACTATATAGAGAAAATCAAGATTTTCGAACGAAAATAATTGCAAGCTAGTACTTTTTGGCAGGGAGGTGAAGCCTATTTACGTCCTGAGTGTAGGACTCTCAGGCGCGGAACGCTTTAGGACTACCCACTAAACACCTCTGCTGTCAACCTGAGAACCTAGCCTGGAATCGTTTGACACATTACTTTGGGCTAGGCCCCGTTTTTCCACCTTGCTATTGTCTTTCTCGCGTTAAGGCAGGGAAAAGATACCCCTCACTCTCGACGCCTCCCAGCGCTTAAATATGATCTTATTATATTTCCACTATATTAGTTCTATTTGTCAACCGATATAAGCGTATTTCCGACTAAACTACCAGAGAGAGCTCTCCTATTTCGTTCAGATGATAAACGCTGCCTGCCTGAACTGTTGCATGGAAAAAAATGTGTGGCAGGCGTAATCTTAATCCCCTGCGCAGAATAAGCAATCGGGAGACCGTGACTTAGCCATCTTTTACAGTTATGACTGAAAACACCCACGTCCGCTCAATAGCTGAATTAAGTAGAAGTCAGTCTCACCATGCCACTGTCTTAGATCAGGAATGAGGCGAGCGGTTTAGATTGATCGTTGTCTTCCCTCTTGAGAGCATCTCCGTCGTCTGCATTTCTGCGCTCTCTAGCAAAGAACACGAGTGGAATCGCCCCTGCGACCACCAACACCTTCGGCTCAGAGATTGTACGATAAGCGGATCCAACTCGCAGCGTTCCTCGTTTCTTCACTTTTGTCCAATCGTTTTCAGTTCAGCGCCTTGCTCAGTTCGTTGCCTCATATCCCCGATCCGTACAATAACATAGACTGCACGGTTGGATTTCTTGAAGGAAATAAAAACTTGTTAATGTATCGTTCCCGTAAAAAAAAATTTATTCAGGATCCCGACACCACCTGGTATAATTGGTTTGCATCAATCAAACGGCTTCCCAAAACAAAACATGAACAAATCATTGGGTTTTAAGAGCCCTGAAAAACCATATGCTATGAAGTCCCTTTTGAAAAAGCGAGAAAATACAAATGAAATATCGTAGCTATCCAGAAAACAAAGCTGCATTACGCTGTTACTATGGATGAGAGTCCGTTCACAATCTTTAACAAGGCGGGAAGGAGAATTCTTCTGTAGCAGGCGTTTGTGCTAAACCTTTGAAATGTACACATTACCTTAAACAATCAATGAACAAATTCAAGAAACATTTGCATATAATATACATTAACTTCTCGGGTTAGAAATGATTTTAATTTTAGTCAATAACTTTGTTTATTTGATATCCGCAGGCCAATCCTCTTTTTTCTTTAAAAGACGACGAAAACGGAAACGAGATGAAACAGAACAAACGGACAGCCAACAAGCAAAAAAACAAAAACATAATATCCCCCTACCTGGTATAATTGAGTAATTTACTTCCTGACCTCATTACCCATCCACTAATTACCCATCCGCTAATTACCCATCCGATAATTACCTATTCGCTAATTACCCATCCTACGACTATATAAAGTCGCTCCCTTCAACATATCCTTTAGACACTGAAGATGACTCAAAGTAGTCGAAACGCGTCTGCTCACACAACTAAGCAAGGCCCGACGGCTTTTAAAGAAAAAAAAAAGATTTTAATTTTATTTCAAACGTATTTTGAATTTCAAGGTATTTGTTGCCATCGTAATGAAAATTATTTCTATTTTAAGATTTAGATCATCATTCCAATTAATTAACTTAAAAACGGGCAACGTTCACGCCTCCACAGAAAATGAAATAATGAAATCTTCGCAAAGGTTTTATGATTCACTGCCATCGAACAACGTGAAGGTTTGGGGACTTACAAAGCAGTAAATACACAATTGCTAATAAAACCTTCACGGTAGCTGCAAAAATAATAGGCAAAGTCTTGTCCACCTAGCGTGCAGCAGTTTTTGTGGATGTTTTCAATATCTTAGTATAAAAGACATGAGCCTCATCGTATGGCTATAGGTAATGCAGAAGAGGGGAATCTCCAGTATGTACTCGTATGCTGGTCGCGCGATCCTACTTTGTAGCAAACTGCGTTTTCAACTGCTATCTACTCAATACATGCGAGAGATGCAGAATTTCAGGCAAATATGTAACCAGAGCAAAGCCAAGGCTTACATTCAATATTGAAAAACTTCGGAACCAGACGGTGAATGTCTAATACACCCTTGCTATGAAGACGAAATTAACTTCCATGCCTACCACCATTCTTGGTGGTAGATGAATGTTTTCAATCAGCAACCGAGAAGGTAGTGGGATACACATCCCAGTGTGACAGAAATTGATGGGTCAACGAAAAGTGTCAAGCTACACTGGACGAAAAGACTTCTTCAGCATACAAACTTAATGAACATCTTCGTAAAGCAGCCAATAGAATAAGACGGGAGAAGCGATAATACTTCTAAAAAGCTTAAAGGGCATAAATGAAAATTTTAAATTTACTGTAAAAAATGCAATCGGCTAGATACGCCGAACAAATGAGCGGCAATTGGCTCGATAAAAAGACTTCCAAGATACTACAATCGGGGTTAGGTCGATCGGAAAAACATGCAAACACCGCGAAATCTCTACTGATACTGACAGCTTACCGCTTCTAGAAGCATCACTTCTGAGGCGTTGCATTAAGTAGAAAAAGACAAGAAAGAACTACAAAAAGACAAAGGTTCCAAGTTTAAAATGGCTGTCATTCTCGACATTACAAATGCATACTCGTATGAACACGTGGATCTAAACCTGCTTAAACAAACTCTAGTCAACGACGGCATAAAAATTCTACATATCAATTGGAACATCGAACTTTTTAGTCGAAGAAACCTGTTAAATAATCAAAAGGGCCACTGTAAACAACGCTTACCACAGGGAGACGTTTTAAGCCCCCTCCTGTGTAACGCATACAGAATTGCTCTACATCGTCTAGCAAACGATAAGACTACAGTTCTGCAATACGCCGATGATTTCCTCATGCTAACAGAAGGAGAGAAGCTCCTGGACACGGTAGATGTTTTACAAAGCAAGTTAAACTTCAGCAGAGCTTGTGGCTCACTGGGTTTGAAAGTAAACCCTGCTAAAGCACAAGCGATAATCTTTTCCAGATTCAAACACCCTCAACGTTCCCTTAGCATGAATTGAAATCAGATTGCATGGCAAAATAGCATTTTTTACCTAGGAAAGAAAACAATCAGGACAGGATCCTTTAAAAAATAGAGTGACGAAATCATCAGCAAACAGAATCAATAAAATCTGATCCGCATGTTGTGCAGGCCAATGAAAGATTTCAAACCAACCATCGCCTTAAATCTATATAAAACTTTAATTAGACCGAAACTTCAATACGGAATTACCACCTTTGCAAATGCTCCAAACTATTTTTTCGACAAAATCGAAGGCGTCAAAATAAACGTCCTAAAGCTCTGCCTTGGACTCCCTCGTAGCTCCGCCGATGTACTGGCATTCGAAATTGCCGAAGAACTCAAAGGATAGAGCCGAATTGCCTGAGCAAGAGAGGTAAACCTTTTTTTAACAATTTCCCGGATACTGAGAGAATACAGCCTGCAGCTATATCCACATATACCACAAATTTAAAACCTCCTTCATGGAATTATTCCTACGGTTCGCGGTTGTTAGACCGCCCAACTTTAAGGTATTTCTAGAGGTTGGAAATCCGTTGTGCAGCACATACAACGACCTCAGTGGCACTGACCTTAACGACAAATTTATCTGTTTGTGGAGCAGTTAAAGAGCATGTCTCAGCTTATCTTTGTTACCGACGAAGCAAATAATATTGCCGACGTTGGTGGTACCCACATCAACCTCACCAATAACGAGGTTTCTTATTTTTGCCTCAATGAGCACGTTTCTGCACTCAATGCTGAATTGCACGGCAGTTTGGTAGCCCTGAAGGATCCTACTGTAACCTCGACAACCGTGCTGAATTTCTTCTCAGATTCCAGGGACGCACTGTTGAACATTGAAAATAAGATAAATCGTAAAAAAGTAATCTGACATCTGGCAGGTCATCAACACCAAACCGAACGTCAAGTTCAACTTTCTATGGACCACTGGGCATAAAGGGATAGAGGCGGCTGCTGAAGTTGATTATTATACAAGGCGCTAAAAGAGGTCTTTTGGAACACACCCACTTGGAGCATGATGATATCATGGATATTATCGCTTCAAGTATTAAACGTGACTAGAGGAATCGTTGCCTAGACAAACGACTAGAGCTCACGGAGTGTATTTGAAAGAGCCCACCACTTGAGAAAAATCATAGTCCCACACTCTGGCGATTACCAACCCTGCAGTCAAGTTCATTAATAGAATCCAGGTCAACAAAGGTTATAACAACTTGAGGCAGTTCAAAACAAAAGGCATATATTCAATGTGCAGGTACTGCAATGAAGCGGACGACCTTGAACACAATTTTTTTAGATGTGACACATACAAAACAAATAGAGGCGGGTTACATTTCTACAATAATTTCGGTTTGCCACCGTAAGGGACATCCTGGTAAAAAATTAGACAGAAATCTGATCGTAGAATTGAAAGATGAAGAGCTCATGGAGGCCCTTTTTTGTATTTTTGTATCTATTTGTTCTTCACTTATTTTTTAGTTTTTGACAGTTCCCTGCTAAGCGAAGACCCCCACTGCTTACAGAAACAAGTCAAAAAGAGTGCTCACTTCACAGGCTTCATAAGAGTATTGATTTTACAATATGTTTTTTACACGATTTGCCACATAACGTTTAGCTATGATAGCTTACGATACAAAGGCTATGTTTTTAGCATCTATTTCACCCTGGCTTGTCGCCCAGAAGATTATATTTGTTTTGATCTTAAACTCACTTCAAAGACGGCCACGGTCTTTCCTTTGCGTGGACCTCTATTATACTAACATCACCCGAGCCTCACCCTTACTACTAACGTTTTTTTGTACGCCCGTGTTTGGGCTCAGTATATGAATCAGTCCCGCAGCAGTCGGGAAAAAGTAACGAAGCCGCTGGCCAGAGCCTTTTACTACTGGTCGGATCATTATTTGGTCTACCACGCAAATGAAATGAATTTCTGCTACACGGACGGGCAGACCGACAGATTACGATTTTAATTGAGTTATGAAACACCTAAATATGAACTCGTTCCGTCTCTTAGAAACTTGTTTCAAACAGGGAAATACGAGGTGTGACAATTAAGTAATGAGACTGATTCCATGAAAACCGTATAATTAAAAAGTATTCTACAACTCTGCCATCCCCTTCAAAGTAGTCCCCTTGGGCAGCTATACAACGATTCCAGCGCGTTTTCCATGCTTCGTAACATTTCTGAAACGCTTCGACTGGGATCTCCGCGAGTACCCTCGTCATGGCTGCCTGGATGTCCGTAATCGACTCAAAATGGGTTCCTTTGACCACCGATTTTGTTCTAGGGAACAAAAAAGTCACAGGGCGACATATCGGGCGAATAAGGCGGCTGTTGCAACGCTTTAGAGGCCAAATACTGGGACACGCTGAGGTGTGGTTAATGTTAAACGCCGATCTTCACGGATTAGGGCGCGCATGCTAAGCATTCGCGTCAGTCCGCACCTCGACTGGTCTCCCGCTTCGCGCCTCGTCTTCCACGCTTTCACGCCCCTCCTTAAACTCTTTATGCCATCGAAACACCTGGGCACGACTAGGAGCACTATCACCATCCACTTTTACAATTTTAACGAAGCTGTTTCGCCCAATCTGGCGCAAAATTTTATCGCGACGCGTTGCTCTTGATTTCGTTTCTCCGCCGCGGAAGAATTTCAAGGTCGCAGGTTTACCACAAGCGAGGCAATAAAATCAGTCTCATTACTTTATAGTCGAAATAAATGTTTGGAATGGATCGATCCTGCATTCCACGTGTAAAGATTATCGCGCTCCTCGATATAAAACATTACAGGCATCAAAAGGCTTTGGAGGTGTCCGGTTTTGCGGGAAGATGTCTACAGCAAATCTGTCCAAACAGATTCAGAGCTAGCTGACGGTTATGTGGGAAATAAAATATCACTCGCAGACCAAATACCGACGAAGTCAAAGCGGTGACAACGTTCCATTTAGTATTTACTTGTCATGGAACCAGGACAACAGCCCCGGATCGAATTAGACAAAAGGCAACGACTATCGCAACGTATAAAGGACTATTATCTTGAAACTTAAAATGTCAGACAAATCAACAGACCCAACGCACTGCGACAACTTCTGGATGAAACAAGAAATGCAAGAAACCAGATGGCACAGTGATCAGGAAATTCTACTGCTCAGTGAAACGAGGAACAGAGAGGAGACTACATTACAACGATGAGCTGTACGAGCTATTTGACGAACCACCTGTATCTACTTGCGTAAAGTTGCGCAAACTGCAATGGTCGGGCCATGTAGAAAAAATGGAAGAGATCCGGCTACCCAAAAGAATATTATGGGGTGGAGTACATGGTAGATGTCCAGCGGGAAAACCGAGGACTCGATGGGAAGACACGGTAGAAGCTGACAGCAGATCCTTGTTGAGAGTGATCAACTGCCGAACAAGGTCACAGAGCCGTGATGATTGGAGCAGATTTATTAGAAAACTTGGGAAAATATGTTTATGAACTTAAGAAACTATTGATAAAATTTGCGAGATCATTAAAAATTATAATACGAAAATAATTGGTAAGATCAAACCCGATTACGAGAGTCCCATGGCTCTAAGTTCATATGTCTTGTGTTTCGTGAGGTGTGGGTTCGATTTCAGCCACGTCTCAGGATTTGTATGAATCAGTATATTGTTTAACATTAATTTACAAATGTTAAATTATGGTCATACAACGTGTGTATACAGGGTATTCGAGTGCAACCGATCAACATGATTTGAGCGGCCTGATAGAAATCTTGCCCAAGTGTGGCTTAACCGAATAACAAACAAAGCTCTACGTATACAAATCTGTGATAAGACCTGTGTTATGCTATGGGTGTGAAACATGGACCCTAACCCAAACATATTGAACGCCTTTGAGCGACGGGTCCTGAGGCGAATAATCGGAGCAAAGCTATACGGGGACCAATGGCGAATTCCAAACAACCATGAGCTGTATGAAATTTTTGACGAGCCGGAGGTCTCAACCATTGTAAGACTGTGGAAGCTGCAATGGGCTGGACACATGAATCGTATGGACAAACAACGGATACCCAAAAAAGTATTCGTTGGGAGAACTTAAGGCCGGAAACCAGTGGGGAAACCGAGGAAACGCTGGTCTGACTCGGTCGACGAAGACAGTTCAATTTTGAAATTGGAGGACGCCGTAAATGGACCGAGACAGTTGGAGGCGCTATTTGCAGGAAGCGAAGGCCCGACAGGGGCTGTAGTGCTACGAAGAAGAAGATGCAATTGAAAGATTTTAATTATTTTATTACATATTTAGATCTTACATTGATTGCTAAACATATTCCGAATATGCTCTTGATAGTTATCTTTATAAAAAAAATATGCTCTGACGAGTGTTGTAATAGAAACAGGAGGGTTTTGAATTCATCCTATGGGATATAGGCTTTTATGCTATGCTATTCATGTAAGAAACTTAACACACAGTTTATATTAATAGCAAATACGTTAAATTTTTGAATTGACGAAAAAGGGCACAATTTGCTGCAATTACCGATTTCAAGTGGCTACCATTTTATTTTCGCGTTACTGATATCATTCATTGAAAGAATAAAGATATGGATACACGTACTTTCTGTATTGTGTGGGTCGATGCGTGGCGCCGATTAAGAGATCAATAAGCTTCCGTGTCTTTGAAATTAAGAAGTACGCTAAAGAAAATGTATTAAAGGACTACTAATATCAATAAACAATAACGACATCCATCCATATACGATAGACCTTACTCGGCGAGGTAAATTAGGTTTCAATTGTCTCAATATAAAGATTAACAACCGAATTATTTGTTTTGTCAAATATAAAACTACTTATGTATCCAATTACTTGTATTTTTAGGAGGCGTCTACAGCTGAATACGATTTAACGTTTACCTTCGTAATATTATAGCTATTTAGTTTTGAGTTTTTATCAATTTGACCAAATTATTTAGAATTGTTTGCTTGAATTCTGCTAAGCAATGCCAAACATGCGAAATTTAAAAAAGAGTTGAAGATGAAAACATTTAGTCCCGAAGTTTTCGATAGGGTTCTTTGATTAGGCCTAAGAAGTTCATTCTTGTACTAAAGCATTTGAAAGGATAAAATTGGTATTCATTGCTAGTTTTTGCAATCACGCAATAATTACTTGTATATTGTATTCGTAACATTTGAATGCAAAACGCAGGGTAACAAAATATTCTTTTCTTATGTATGAGAATAACACAAATGCTTAAATACTAAGAATTTATAGGAGAAATCAGACCCCAACCACAAATTTAACACGCACTTCTTGGTTAACTAGTAAATATCAATTGCGTTCATGCATTTCCGTCTCAAGTCAATTGAAAGATAAAAGCATTGTTGCAACAGATTTGAGGGATTCAAGGAGAAAAATCAGATGAACAAGCACTTTTCATAATTGCAAACCATACATGCAGTTACTAACAGTACTGAGTGCGAAAAAGTTAAACTGGATTTTTAAGTTGATTTTCGCAATATACTTGTTATGGTATCCATAGATGTTCAGCCGTACCAATGAGAAATGAACGTTGTGGGATGTAAGGCGAACGAGGTCTTCCACTAAGGGAAACACAAACAATGGCGACAAACAACAAAGGGTTATTGACCTCGATAGTTCACTTACATTTGATTTCGTCGTCTTCAACTTCATCGCCATCCTCATTGTCCCCTGTACAGTTAATGGAATGAAAAGGATACGAACGAAACGAACGCAGGAGTGTATGCAGACAGCATCGATGCATGTATTGCTATCAATATCATATAACCTTAAGACTAATACTCTTCCAAAGCATGGGCAAAGTAAGCGGCAAGTACCCTGTAGAGCACTTATAGGTTCATTCAATATCCCTTGGTTAATAGCCTAGAGGGACAACCACGAATGTCAGGGTACAGTCAACTATTTGAAAACGGACAAAACGATAACTCAATTATTTGGTGGAGTCAAGTCCTTGTTTCATGGGAAAAAACATATTTTTTGTAAGCAAGTGGAAGTCATGATGGTGACATGGTAATATACACTGTAAAATTTCCTACAGTATGTTTGTACATTTTTTAACTAATAAATTTTATAATATACAGTGTTATAAATTTAGTTGATGATGTCTTTGCACGCAAACTGTTTTCTACACAGTACTGGAAGTAAAATTGCGTTCATATGTACACATTCAATATATAATTCTGTATTATTTCATGGCTGCTCGCTTACTTGATTTTGAATGAAATACTAGTTCTTTGAGAAGGATGGTAGTTTAGCTATCCTTCAGGATGATTTTCCTATTGACGAAAATTGAGGAAAAATGCACATTTGTTCTTAAATAGGTACTGACCCTCTCACGTCAAATATTTTTTTATATGTTTCTCACATCGGAAGTGCATTGATCATCCCGGTTCGGGTGCACGCATAGCACACATTGAAACGCCAATATACTTAAGTTACAATGTAGCAATGAAGGTCAAAAACATGTCTGTATTCGGTTGATGTAAATCATGGAAAGGGCCCTTACCGCTGTGCTACAATCAACATAACACAAAATAAGGAACGTCAAGTAACGTAGCGCGCACATAGTTCGCCTACATACGATTCGCGCTTATGTGATCTTGACAGATACGAAAAAGTGTCATTGCGGCAAAACTAATTGAAGAAAATGGATGATTTCGAATTGATTTTGAATTTTTATGTTTATGACAATGCGTTATAATTTTGTTGATGAAAGTCTTCAATGTAGAAGAAATATTAAATTAAATTTCAACACCAGAGTGGAATTGTGCTTAACAGGTGAGAACACCTGTTTTCTGCATAATTCCTCACAGCTGGATAAAATACCCTTTCAAACGGCGAACAACAATGTATCATTGTCACTTTAAGTAAACAATGCATTTGTCATACTGACATAAAAAGTTCGTTCGATTTCAACTTTTCATGTTGCGTATGTCATCCTTATGTCAAATGTACTCAATGCCCTATAAAATATTCGGGTTCAACTTTTTTGACATTTGCTTTATGTCTGGTTATGTTGATTGTAGCTCAGCCTTTAGGCTGAGTCATAAATGGTTCGGATATTGAGATAATAACTAGAAGCTATGTATTTTAGCTTGATAAATTTTTAAAGATGATTAGATCGTTTGAAAATGAGAAAAGGACAGTTGGAACTCACCGAATATCAGTTTGAAAACTGGAACAAGGAACTTGGGATTAAACTAAGTGTGGGCTGAAAACTCACTTAGAATACTCGTATATCCACCTTATTCTGTATAACAAAATTTTTAATGCAACAGATTCTCATGTAATTCGGGAATCAAGACATAATAAAATTGCCGAGCCACAGTTTTCTTTAAAGATCATGGTTCGTACAAGAGATGGGCAAGGAAATGCGACGACCTCCTTCGAAATTTAGATTTCTCTGGAACGTCAATCAGATCTAATCAAAACGATTAAACATGATACTCATCCTATAACCTTCTAGAGTGTATGTAGTTGTGAGCTTGAGCAACCAGGAGTATTAGCGAGCTATAAGCTAAAGGTTGATTCATATTTTAAAAACATGAAGAATCAATCAAGATTATACAATATTTGTCATTACAGAAAATTTCTATAAATCATAAAATAAAGACAAAGTGTGGTCTTAAAAGGAAATAACCGCACGATGGAAAAAACAGTTTTGATGAGACTGTAAAAAAAAAGGAGCATTGAAAGCGATGAAAATGTTGCTATGTAGGACCATATTTTTGTACGTATATTTCGTTACAAGGGGCATGAATCCATATCAAATTTGCGATCAAGCCCATTAAGATTTTCGTCCAATTGGTTTTAAAAGATATATATAATTTCCTAAAAAAATTCTTTTTATTTCTGTACACTTCCTTCAGAGATATTTATAATGAGAAGCATCAATCTCCACAAAAAAATCTTCAGCCATAGACTTCATTATTAGTTATTATTTTATTTGATTATAGAATAGTCAAGGAGACTCCGCAGGTGTTCAGGCTAACATATTGCCGCAGCAAATGTAACAAGATGGATAAAAAGAAGTTTGCTCCTGTAAGAAGTATTTTGTACAAAACATATGCAGACATTAATAATTAATTAACTCGAGAAAAACTTCATTGACATGTACATTAAATATTCTTTTTGAAAAGGCCATTAGTCCACTTTAATTGGTCGCCATTATCTTGCATTATTAATTATATTATTGACTCACTGCACGCAGTATTTAAAAGTGGAAAGCCTAATGGAAGACAAGAATGCAGAGTTGCTTTTATTGTGGATAGGAACTTCACGCGCTATCGACTTCAAGGCATTAAGCGAAAGAACAAGCGCAATCCACATCAAAGCGGAATTCTTTAAAATTTGGCTCATTATTGTCTCCATCCCTAATGAGAATAAAGCAAAGCTCATGACGCAGTCGAGGAAGAATACCTCAAATACACAGAATATCACACAATCACACTTGGCAAATACAATATCGAAAATGTGGGCGAATTTGTGTATTTGGGCGTCAAAATAACTACAAATGCTGATGAAAGAGACGAAATTCGCCGATTCTTCTTCGTAGCATTATAGCCCCTCTCGGGCCTTCGCTTCCTGCAAATAGCGCCTCCAACTGCCTCTGTCCATTGACCGTGTCCGAGAAGCGATGAACTGTCTTCGTCAACCGAGTCAGATTAGCGTTTTGTCGGTTTGCCCACTGGTCTCTGGCCTTAAGTTCTCCCAACGAATACCTTTTTGGGTATCCGTTGCTCATCCTTGCGATTTACATGCCCAGCCCATTGCAGCTTCCGCAGTCTTACAATCGTTGAGACCTCCGGTTCGTCGAAAATTTCATACAGCTCATGGTTGTATCGGATTTGCCATTGGTCCTCGTCTAGCTTCGCTCCGATTATTCACCTCTGGACCCGTCGCTCAAAGGCGTTCAATGTTTGCGGATGCTTGTTTCACACCTATAGCATAACACACGATTTTGAAGTCCAGCTGCATACACAGGAAAACAAAACTCCAAGTATACAAATCTGTGATAAGACCTGCGTTATCCTACGGGCGTGTAACAAACATATTGAACGCCTTTGAGCGACGGGTCCTGAAGCGCAAAATTGGAGCGAAACCATACGGAGACCAAGGGCGAATTCGATACAACCATGAGCTGTATGAAATTTTTGATGAGGCGGAGGTCGCAACGATTGTAAGACTGCGGAAGCTGAAATGGGCTGGCCATGTAAATCGTATGGACGAACAACGGATACCCAAAAAGGTATTCGTAGGGAGAACTGAAGGGCGAAGATCAGTGGGGAAACTGAGGAAACACTGGTCTAACTCGGTCGACGAAAACAGTTCATCGCTGCTCGGGTTTCAAAATTGGAGGACGCGGTCAATAGACCGTGACAGTTGCAGGCGCTTGTTGCAGGAAGCGATGGCCCGAAAGGGGCTGTAGTGCGACGAAGAAGAAGGTCGCCGCTTCAACGGATAAAATAACGATCCAACCACCTAAAACCCATTTCGACTCATTACTATCTAATGATACAAAAATTATTCCCAGGTGATTTCAAAGCCAAAGTTGGTAATAAGCTAACACATAAGGGAACGACAGGAGGCTATAGCTCGCACGATGAATGCAATTATAGTGGCTAACGATTGATACGACTGTGGACTTGTAGCAGAAATTTTGGCAGAAAATCGACATGCTTCCCACATCGATGCATATATGGAAGCAAATTGACCGTGTCCTGATACAGCGAAGATGGGCCTAAGGCATATTAGACGTTCGTACTTATCGAGGAGAGAATATTGATTCGTACCACTACTTGATCAAATCAACTTAGCGATGTCGAATGTCAAAGACGTATGTGGCAAAGACCAGCTCTTTATGTAAATTTGATATCTTTGATAACTTCAAACCTCGAGCCCACATCTTAGAAAGCAGATTAACAAGTGCGAATTTTGGGCTGTTGATGAAAGTGAATGCGGCAATGCAAACGGTAGCAGAACACGGTTGGTTAAAATTCAAACGGCAATAACTTCTGTACATTCCTTTAAAAGTTATCGAGTATAAGGAATTTTTAAATGACACGTAAATATCTACTTTCACCCAATTTAATCATACTAATACAGTTTTACTGACGAAAATATTTAATTTACAGATCCAACTATTATTAGCAAAGTTGAAAGAATTTCAACCATTAAGTTATTTGTTATTGGAATTACCTTCATAACTCTATTAAATACGATTCGTTCTTTCTGAAATTTTCAGCCCCTTATGATTTTATTCAAGAAAGTGCATTTCGACTTCTCATAAAGATCTACACTCATGATTTTTTCAGATTTTTCGGATGAAAGGTTTCCAATCGGATTCGCCTAAGTCTCGTGCATTTCCCCTTTTTCTGCCTTCCTCGATACTGATAAAGTAAATTTAAGACCTGTTTTGAAAAGATCTCATTGCGACCTTTCATATGACACCCCACTTGACCACCATTGATTTAAAAAAAAAATGTTTGAGGGTCACTCCTCCATATGGGAGGACCCCCTTAAACCCTTTCAAAATATTTCACCCAAAAATGTCCTTCCAACCTTTCCACAAAGTTTCATGGCTGTAGCTTCTATAGTTTCGGAGAAAAACTGCTGTGACATACAGACGGGCGGACGGACAGTCGAACACAGATACCGATTTTAATAGGGTTTTGTATTTTAGTATAAAACCCTAAAAAGAAATACTGCAGTTTTTCAAAAAAAACAACAAACATTTTGTTGTTTTCTTTTAGTGGACCGCCACCTCTACTATCATATTTTCCACCTGAAGGTTGTAAAAAGAAGAAAGTCCACATATTAACTACAACGCACACTTCCCCTGATAGGACAAAATTGTTGCTTTGCCAGTAATGGTAGGATTTTACAACAAAACAAAGAGCAGAGTTGATACATTTGTTCAACTCTACCACAGATATTCAGTGTCCCGATAGACACTGGCCATTATGTCTGTTTTATAGTTTACTCAATGCAGTAGGTATAAACTCGGTGATACTGCTAAAAGTAAAGAAAATATAGTCAACAGAAGAACTTACCTAAAAAAATTAGCCATACTACTTATAACACCTTGGCTTGAAGAACGAAAAAATTGATTGACTTTACACACGAGTATCCGTCAAATTATATGTGGAGTTTTGAAAATACCAGATGTTGCTGAATCTTTACCACCTGCCCTTTCGAAATTAGGGGAGATGCAGGATTTGCCCATACTTAAAGGACCGCAAAAGTAATACATTTTACAACGTGCCAAAAATCCTATCTGTGGTGAGCACCAGATCCAAATATGTAGTAAATGTGTAAACTTAGATAATATATTACCAATTTACTAATTTTCCAAGTTGATCTAATCCAAAGAATAAAAACTAAGCAACATAAGTTGGACAGCACTTTTATTTACTAAAATACTTCTAATTAATTATATGGGTGCTCTTGCAACCTTGGTAGGAAAAGTCCATTCTGTATATGGGTTGGGTTCCGGCTTAGATAATTTTTCTGAACGCTCAGCCAATTGAAGATTTTCAAATCAAATACTATTCTTGAAATTTTTATCAAAATCCCAAGAAATTTGTAATGTCTAGATTGATTTGAAATATATACAGTGACTCCCAGAAAGATCCGCACAAGTAAGAAATGTTCCTTCTTTTTCAATTTATAATTCAATCCATGACACAAAAAGAAAAAGGAAATATTATTAATTGAACAAAACATCAGCTCGATAATTTTACTCAAAAAAATAGAAAATGTACCGCAAAATGAGAAGTAAAACGAAGGATAAAAAAAGAAGCACAAAAATATGACGCCCCAAAAAGATCCACACAAAAAGGAAACTTGGGCAAACATGTGCCTTTTTATGTAAAAAGAACACATTTGAGTGACCTCTTTATTAGCATATCGCCTTCAGTGATAAACTCGTAATAGATCCGGGCAGATCATATCTAATATTGATCACAAACCATGTGTTGTTCGTAGCTTAAAAAAACCTTGTGCTTTTTAAATTAAAATGGGCAAATACACGTCTCCAGAGAAGATCCAGTTGGTGGTTTCTAGCCATATGGAAGGTAAAAATGTGGCAGAAATATGTTCGAGCCTCAACATGAAACGTAGAACTGTTTACGACATTCTCCGGAGGTATAAAGAGGAGGGCAGAATAGACTTGAAGCATAGTCCTGGTCGCCCAAAGGTTCTAACGACGCTTGAAGAACGCTCTATCGTCCGGAAAATAAAAAAAAAAATCCAAAACTGAGTGCTCCAAATATTGTGAGTGGTGTTCGCAGAATTTAAGAAAAAAGTAGGATGTGAAACAGTTCGACAAATTTTGAGAAATGCTCAATACAATGGACGTGTTGCACGGAAGAAACCATTCATCAGCGAAGTGAATAGAAAAAAGCGTTTAAATTTCGCTAAAGAATTTATATTAAAAGAAGTCAATTATTGGGAGGATGTGATTTTTTCCGATGAAAGCAAATTCAATGTTTTTGGCTCGGATGGACGTATTATGGTGTGGCGCAAGCCCAATGAAGAATTGAGTCCAATTAACCTCAGGCCTACAGTGAAACACGGAGGTGGCAGTTTGATGGTTTGGGGATGCGTATCTACTCGTGGTGTTGGCAAATTAGTATTTATAGATGGTATCATGGATTCTCGTCGATATTTAGACATTTTGAAGGAAAATTTACGAAATAGCGCTGCTAAAATGGGCATTTTGGATTCGTTCAAATATTACGAAGACAATGATCCCAAACATAAGGCACGCATTGTTCAAGAATTGCAGCTGTATAATTGTCCAAAAGTGGTTCATCCTCCTCCTCAGTCACCGGATTGTAATCCCATTGATAATCTCTGGGATGAATTGGACCGTAGAGTTCAAAGCACGCCAATTTGTTCAAAAACGGAGCTCGAGAAAAGGCTTCGCGAAGAATGGGTGAAAATGGATGTGGAATACCTGCGGAAAATCATCTCCAGTATGCCAAATCGAATAAAATGTGTCATTGAACAAAACGGACATGCAACAAAATACTAGCTTACTAAAATTTTTGTTTATTTTTACAAATTAGCTCTTGTGCGGATCTTTTTGAGGGATGATATTTTGTTTTTTCATGGAATTTCCTTTTTTTTTGGTATATTTAAAGTGAGAAAGTATTTTATTTATGTGATCTGTAAGACTGTTATGTTCTGTTCATAATAAAATGGTTAAAAAAATTTTCCCGTTTTTAATTGCCTTATAAAATGAGAAAGGAGGAAAATTTCTTACTTGTGCGGATCTTTTTGGGAGTCACTGTATGTCATCAACACCTGTCGTAGTTCCATAAAATTAAAATGACTATACCTCTCTTGATTATTATCTTATGTTAATGTACATAATTACAAAATTTCAGGAGGGTACCGTTTCAATTTTATGGGGCAAAACTGCATTTACTAACAAAGTAGAGTGAATTTGATTTCTAAGATATTTGTTGCCATTGTACTCATAAAGACCGTGATCTTTTTCAGATTTTTAGGCTCAAAGGTATCCATTCGTACTCTTCGTCTGGATTTCCTGATTCATAAACTGACTTTTTAACTTCAGATTTAAAAGTTCTAATAGAGACCTTTCATTTAATACCCCCACGCGACTTCCGTTGATTAATAAAATTCTTTAAAAGTCACTTTAGTATATGGAGGTCCTCCTTAAAAAGCTGTGAAATTTCCAATAAGCTTTTGAGAAACTACCACTTCTGACCTTCCCACAAAGTTTTAATATGTGGCTGCTATAGTTTCTGGGACAACGCACCGATAGACGTATGGATAGAAGGACGGAGAGACGAACGTACAGAAAGGGCACCAGATTAGGCCTTAGCAAAATTCGCTTGACAAAGCCTCAAAAACACACCCCGAGAAGCAATCGTTGTCACTTGTTCAACCTTTTGTACTTTATCGTATGGAAACATGCAGTTGTTATTCCGCTGCGTAAGCCCGGTAGAGACCCACATCTTTCTACTAATTATAGACTAACCGATTTTAGCAAAATTTCTGGATAATGACTAAATTAATTTTTTAAATACAAAGCACCCAATTCGGCCTTTGGAACTGACTTAGAACTATAACGTGTATCGAAAGACATGAGCGTAGCTCTGAGGCAAAAACTCTCAGTAGGGTGGACCACCCTAAACATAGAGAACGCTTCGATTGTGTGCCATCGAGGGATTCTCTAAAAATTAATACTCGTATAACTTGAATTGACTCCACATTTAATTAACCAGACTTGATCCTTCCTAAACGAAAGAGTATTTGAAATAAAAACGCATGAGTCTCGTCGGGATATGTGCAACGCACCAGCTGAGGTTCATCAAGAATCATATCTTCGCTTCATATTTAATGTATTCATATGACATCCCAGGAGTCCAGAATAACTGTAACGGCTTTTGCAAATGATAATTGTTATGATACAGCATCGTTAGATCCTTCAGAGGCGCATTGTAATAGACAGAAGCAGTCGAGCAGCCCCGTGGTGATCAGGAGTGGCTGCTCCTGAAGAGATAAGGTGGTCACCCCGTCGAAACTGCTTAGTTTGTTGTTTTACAAGATTAAAATTAACTACATCCGTCAAGTTTCCATCCTTTAGGCAGAGATGAGTGGTACACTTCAGCCACTTTAACATCTTTAGGTTTGATATTCCCCTTGTAATGCAACGACCTTCTTCGGAGGAAGTAAAGGTTGCTTTTTGTAGAATGTTTGCGTTCGTCTCAAGCCTCCGTGCCCGCTAACTTTAAGGAAACAAAAAAATTTTGAATTACTGTAGAGTAGCTTAATTGACACATAATACAACATTTCTAAAGATAATAAAAATTGATCGGTACGTCTCGTAGAGTAGAGTACGCGTGATAAATATTTTGTAGTGTAGCTTCGTGGCTCGACAAGAACCCGCCTCATAGGATCCCGCAAATAGCTAGTTGACAAGCACGCGTATGCGGTCGTTAAGCGAATTTATTCAGCAGAGCTCTGTCTTGCTTATAGCTTGCTGACACATGCACCATAAAATCGGCACCCGTGTACTACACGGATTTTAAGAAAAAAAATCACTACAGCATAAACTTTTAAGAAACAGAAACCTCATGGAGTGAGAAAGTTACCTATCTAGGACTTATCTTTGATAAGAAATTTACATCCAGAGACCATATTAAAACAACGTGTCCCAAGGTTTTACAAACAGTACTATCACCAAAGCGAGGATAGATCTTAAATCTTTTGATCAAAATGCCTGTCCAGCCTATCATGTTATCCAGAGCTGCCGCATTGAGATGATCTGCCAATTACTTCAAAATCTTCAGATCATGCAAAGCGGGTGTCTGAAAAGGGCCCTAAATAAATCTTCTTACTTTTGTACACAGGAACTACAATACATTAATTCGTGTTAGAAGAGAAACACTGTTATCGGAATTTTTGCGGGTCCGCTGACCTACTAATACTGACACTCATGATATTAACCGATAACAGGCATCTCGTTTTCGTATTCTTTCAGCATAGGCTTAGTTAGCAACGTTTTAAGTTTTAATATGATAGACTAAATTAGTCTTAAATTGAAAGTAGTACTTTTAATTGGTTTTTTCTTCAAAAAATGTCAATACGAAGAACAATACAAAAGTGATGGTTGTAATGAATGTAGATTGAAGGTTTTTTTTATCCTAAAATTTGAACACGTAAAACTGAATAAAGATTATTATCATTAAATCTAATCCCTACCACCAACAGCTGATCAAAGCTCAAGAGATTAACACAACAGCAGAGTCTAGGAATAGAAGGAAGAAAATCAAATTTGAGTAAAATATCTACATGGTCAAACCTATTATTATAAGTTATAGTAGCCAAGGGTTGTCAGAATCTAACATTTATTGCGTATCGTCCATAACATATATTTAAAAAACATAGTTTGTCCAAAATGACGTATCCATCTTTATTTTCACTGATCTTCTTAAACGCATACAGCAGGAATTATACAGTGTAAAGCTAGACCTTGTCTTATTTCAATATCCATCTGAATAAGGTGATCGCGAACTATACCACATGACATCTCAACATTACTCATTTGCAGGGCTGACAAGAAAATTGCAGTTTTCTTACAATCCACTAGACAAGCTATTTCTCCTTCCTTGTCGGCATTTGCGTTCTCACTTTCATCAACATTTTCGGCTCGAACGCTATTGATTTTTTTCACTTCAAGATTACGATAGTGTGAGGCAACTGTTGCCTGTTCAGTTTCGGCAACAATTGATAGCTCGCCGTTTTCAGTCGCATAGAATGTTATCGACGGTGATAAGTTTTTAATTTTATCGATAAGATTACGTAAAAATCGTAGACTTGGCATAGTTAGAACTATTTGGGCTTGAGGCACGTGTGGCATATTGTACGCATCCCAATCACGACGTGGTATCACATCAACTGGCACATCGTGAACAACTTGCCGATTTTGTACATTATTTGCTGAAGGTACTATTATATCTACCGTTAAGCAAGGAAACAGCTTTCTTGTCAGTTTTATCTTAACGCTTGAAACGGATCCACGTGAGATTACAATCAGCGCGCGAGCGAAATTAGCCGGGTTGAAAGACAAGTAAATATTGGCATGTGTATCATCAATACCTTCTAGGCTATATGCATCAAAATATCCTTTTGTATCAATCTCTGTCCAGACTAGCGGGGCAGAGCTGCTCGACTCCTCGTTAATAATGAATATCAATTTGTCCGAGGCAATATTCATCACGCATTCTTTCGTTAGTTTTGACAACGTTAAGACAACATTGAGAAACTCTTTCATCAATTGCTGGTCATTCATTACTGCCCGAAATTTCATTTTTCCTACGGAGAATAGAGAAGCAGGATTTCAACAGATGGTTAGTGTAATGCGCTTAGCTTATATACGACATTTTATGCTAATTCTACCGTAAAATTTTGCAATTAATTTGCTCACTGTTTGCATATTTTATTTATCAGCCACTCAAGGCCATACAAGGTGCAATTTCCGAAAGTTGAAATTGATAGATTTTACCCTGTAGCCGAAACTATTCAAATCGTTCTAATTTTTATTTGACGAATTAGCCATTCAAGGGAACCACTTTTGAATGCAATCCGATTTTTAGTATTTTTATTGTTTAGAATTTGCTTTATATTCTTTTAAAATTTATAACAATTAATGAATGAAGCGCTTTGAACTTTGATATATTTTGTACCCATCAACATCATTCAATTTTTTTATGACTTATTTATTTATTTTTTTCTTAACATGATTTGCTGATTTTTAATAAACAACATTATTTACTCCATTTTTTCATTGCGCCTCAATGACTGTCAACAAGTGTTTACGAATAGTAAATAGCATTATCTTCTTGGCTCATATACAATAAATAATATTCGAAACATAAATCAATATCAGATAACAAAGAACATTTCTTCAGGCAAAATAAGCATGGTTTGTTGGTAAATTAAAATATCAGAAGAGCTCTTAGTTTGTTATTGCAAGATGAGTCAATATATCTCCTCCTTTTATTTTACGTTTCACCGCTGCCAATACCAACTTTATAAAGCATGGAGTAAAGTTTCTGTCATTAACAGCTGTGAAAAGTAAAAAGCATTGCAGGAGCCGAGATAAAAAACTGTTTTCAATCTGGCGCAATGTCCTTGAGCTCTTATGTCAATGACTCAGTCAAATCATATCGTCCTTATAGATATAATAAATGACAAATGGTAAAATTCCAATCAACAACGACTTCTACTAATGATAAGTAAATTGAATTGATATACACTCTAAATTGTTTCGTAAAGCTGAAGCGGTATGAATCCTTAGGTGATGTACATCTATTATATTCGGTATAGTTTCATTGACCAGAACCCAATATAATAAATATTGGACGCCATCCTAAGATATTCCCTATTCCTTAGACAACAGATGAAAAATTTCTTTTGCAGATTAAGAGATTATTAAGATCATAACAAAATGACATTTTGCATTATTTGACCGGTCATGTTGGTTAAGTCAGTAATGTACAATATTCTGAATACAAGTTGTGTGGGCAAGCGTGTGCTCGCACCAGAAGAATTTTGTATCAGTCTATGAAATTTAGACCTTTACCAATTTTCCTGCGTTCACTCCCTTCCCTTGTGCACCTTTACATAGAAAATGCAGTTTTGAAATTTGATATTAAAAGATCTTGGCCAGATTTGACATTTGGTACCCTACTTGATCATCTTCGGTGAAGAAAAATTTTTTTCCGCTGAGCCGAATTGCACCAAATCAATTGCGATTACAACACAGAATGTCGTGCCGCACTCAGCAAGTTTTCACGGTTTAAAACGATTTCCTTGCACTCTAAAAGCTATATTTTCCCGACAGCGATCTAAAGGCTGTCACTTGTAACTTTACTGAGATTTGTAATGCTTGGACATTTATGAACAGCTGAAAATCCAGACATTCATTGATGTTGATTGTAACATCAATGCGTGGCTATGAAATAACCTGCGCTCCCCACCGACTCAGATGTTTATGAAAAGAATTGAAGCATTAAAATTTTTATAAAGTCAAAACTTACAGTATATATAAAAGAAACAAATGTCTAACCACGATCGAAAAACAAGACAAGCCAAATAGTAGCCTATGCGGACGACATCAACATTTTGTCACGGTCATTATAACCACTGCCAAAGAACTCTTCCTGAAACTCGACAGCGAAGCAAAACTAGTAGGGCTACAAATCAATGAAAATATAACGAAGCTAATGACACAGTCGAGGAAAAATACCTCAAATGCGCAAAATATCACACTGGGCGAATACAGTATCGAAAATGTTAGCGAATTGGTGTATTTAGGCGAAGCAAAACTAGTAGGGCTACAAATCAATGAAAATAAAACGAAGCGCACACAAAATATCACACTTGTGTATTTAGGCGCCAAAATAACGAAAATGGGTAATGAAAGAGACGAAATACGCCGAAGAATACAGCTCGCAATTAAAATATTTTATTCAGTGTTCGACGATCTTGAAGACCAGCAGCTGCATACATAGGAAAACAAAGCTCCAAGTATACAAATCTGTGATAAGATCTGTGTTATTCTATAGGTGTGAAACATGGACTCTAACTCAAGCATCCGCAAACAACGAACGCATTTGAGCGACGGGCCCTGAGGCGAATAATCGGAGCGAAACTAGACGGGGACCAATGGCGAATTCGATACAACCATGAGCTGTATGAAATTTTTTACGAACCGGAGGTTTCAACGATTGTAAGACTGCAGATACCCAAAAAGGTGTTCGTTGGGAGAACTGAAGGCCGCAGACCAGTGTGGAAACCGAGGAAACTGTGGTCTGACTCGGTCGATGAAGACAGTTCATCGCTGCTCCGATTTCAAAATTAGAGGACGCGGTCAATGGACCTAGACAGTTGGAGGCGCTATTTGCAGGAAGCGAAGACCCGAGGGGCTGTAGTGCTAAAAAGAAGAAGATAGATCGAAAAATACTATATGTAAATCTACGCGGGATGTGTGAGCACTAAGAAATTATGAACACAACACAATTTAATGGGACAAACATAACTGTCCGAATTTTATAAATATTGTATATATTACAAGGTTTGTCCGAAAATAATGTTGAATTAGGTAATCATACCATGTCTCCAAACATGATTTATCGCTGGCACAAAATGTTCAGGGAGGGCAGAGAGGACACCGATGACGAAGACCACCTTGGACGCTCACCATCTGCCAATAACGACGGAAAGGTGAAGAAAGTGAGGAACATGCTCGACTCTGATCGTCGCATGTGCCGTAGAATGTTGGCAGAGGAGTATGATGTTCCCAAGGGTACTGCGTATCGCATTGTTACTGAGGATATAGGATTGCGCAAGATCTGCACGAAGATGGTGCTCAAGGTCCTCTTCGATGACCAGATGGCTTCTCGTGCAAGAATTTCTCCTGAACTCTAGGAGCAGTGTGAAAGTGATCCGAATTCTTATTTCCAAGGATCAAGAGGCACTTCAAGGGCCAGCACTTTGGGGACGTCAGAAGCGGTCCAAGATACGAGAGGAGAGCCGCATCGACGCCTTCCAGGACACGTACCGTGTGTGCATTTCGCTGACGCTGATATTCTAACACGAAGGAGTCTACTTCGGAGAATTTTAACACCACTTGTAGTTATATCTGCAATAAATTGTTTTCCCTGTATATTAAATGTACAAGGGCGGTCTGATAAGTACTTAGCCTCACCGCCCGATGGTAGTACACTTACGTAGACGGCTACTGTCAGAATTTCCGCCGAATCGGACTCGGTTTTGTTTTGACCGCGTGTGGAAGCGGGCGTGTGCGCGGATTTTAGAAAAATGGGGAAAGAGCAATATCGGTCGGTGATTAGAAATCGCGCAGCGAAATCAAAGAGCACTTGAATGCTGTGTGCGGCGACTCTGCTGCGGTGGCGACCGTAAAAAATTGGTTTAACGAGTTACAATGAGGTCACACGTCGATTTTTGATGAGCCACGCCCATGCCCCGAAAACGGCTACCAAGGAGGATAACGTGACAAAAATCCACGAGCTTGTATTGGCAGGCGCCGATTGAAGGTGCGCGAAATAGCTGAGGCAGTAGGCATCTCAAAAGACCATGTGGGTCATAGCCCGCATGAAATTTGGGGCACGGTGAGTGCCGAGTTTGCTAACTCCGGACACCAAATGCAACCGTGAGATCACATCAGAGTCGTGTTTGACACTGCTTAAGCGCAATCCGAAGGCGTTTCTGCGTCGTTTCGCGACCGTCGATGAAACATGGCTGCACTGGTATACACCAGAGACCATGGAGCAGTTGAAAAAGTGGACTTCACTTGGCGAACGTGCTCCGAAGAAGACGAAGATGGTCCTATCGGCCAGAAAGGTGATAGCTGCCGTTTTCGGGGATTTACAAGGTGTGATCTGCATCGACTACCTGGAGAAGGGCAAAACGGTCATAAAGCTCTTTCGAATTATTGGGCCAATTCGACGCCCAATCGCAGAAAAAACGACCCCATTTGGCGAAGAAAAAAATGGTCTTCCACCATGACAACGCACCTGCTCATACCTCCGCCGTCGCCACGGCCAAATTGGTTGAATTGGGTTACGAACTGCGTAACGTATTTTTCAAACGGGTTAAAGAAGTTGGAGCATCGCTGGGTCAAGTGTATCGAGCTAAGAGGAGATTATGTTGAGAAATAAATCGCCACTTAAACAAAATTTTCGTTTTTCTTTTGTAGGCTATTATATACGAGGGCGGTCAGATACTTATTCGTCTGATCGACCACGTATATAATATATTAAACGCTGCATACTGTGTTCAAAAATGAAAAAATAATTGCTCTAATTTGGGTTTCATCGTAAGGGTACAATTTCTGTAATGTTTTTTCTTTGGATTCTATTTTTCATTAGAAGAATAGAAGTTGTATACATTAATACTATAACTGAGAGATTTGCTAGAAATTGCATATGCCTTAATTTCTTCTCAGAGTAGATTGAAATGCAACTGAATGCAACAATATTTAATTGAAGTTTTAAGAGTAATATTGTTATCATCAATTGTCAAAAGAGTGTAAGCATACTTCCAGCAAAAAGATTTCTATAACATTTCCCATAAGCATTTCGTAAGCAAATTATTATACGAGTACATTTAATTTTCAAAGCCCAACCAACCAAACATATGATATTGTAACACTTCAAAAAGTAATTTCATTTAAAGACACTAAAGAGCTTGTATCGCTTGCAAGAAGGATGTCATCTCCTAAAAATTGTCCCTTGGGTCAACTGAGACTACAAACGCATCTACAGACACAGCATCACGCAATTTAACCACTCCCTCAAAGAAACATTTGTAATCCCTCTATTTCGGGAAATTTTAATGCATATATGTTCGTTTACTCAGAAAGGGAAAGTGCATACTTTTCAATTCCATGAAAAACAATGAAAATATATTTTCCAACATGATTAAGGAGATGCAATAAAATAATTTCTTTCGTGAAGAATTGAACATACATACAACCGGTAAAACCATGTTATATCCATGAAAGTCTATCACTCAAACGATCGCCCCTTCTCGACATATGTTATCAAAGCTTGCAATGGTTGGATGTATGTATTTGTTCCTTGCTTTTACTTCATCTTTGTGCTTTGTGAATTATGATGATTCCCGTCATATTACAAAGCTGTCATCTTGTAAAAAATTCAAAGCATGGTGCATAAAGTCCATAGACCTTGTCAGAGTCATCTGCATTCAAGAAGGGACATAAACATCATTTCTTTTTAAAGTGTATAGACTTTAGAAATATAAATTTCTTGACAATTTCCGTAATTGAAATGTCACAGCATTCGATTCTTTGTGCTAAAACGAAACATTACGAAATGAGGCAGCTGTATGCAAGGGGTAATTCATATTTTCATGTGGCAATTTTAGAGTATTCCCCGAAGACTTCACATTCATTTTTTTAAGATTTTAAACTAAAATACAAAGCCCTATTGAAATCACAACCAGTATCCGTCTGTATATCATAGCAGTTTCTCTCCAAAATCATAAAAGCTACAGCCATGAAACTTTGTGGGAAGGTCAGACGTGATGAATTCTTGAAAATTTTTGGGCGAAAAAATTGTTCAGAAAGTTTAAGGGGGTTTTTCTACATAGGGAGGTGACCCTTAAAAAAATTTATCAAGGTGGACGCGTAGATCTTTTCAAACAGGTCTTGCAATTACTTTTTTTCTTGAATTAAACCATTTTACGAGTATATATCTGGATAACGTAGGTTAAGTACAAAACCCTTTTGACATGGGTGTAGTTCTGCCTACCCAGATTGTTTAACCAATGTCTTGATCGTGCAAATATTTGACATACACTGATGTAGGAATACTCTCAACATTCATAGATAAATTTAATCATAACAAATTTTCAGCGTCAACAATAATTATTATCTGCTTTCCACAACTACATAAGTGCTTTAATCAAGCAAACTGCCCTTTTTCTGTTGTTATTTATTCAATAAAAAATAAAATTCAATCAGCTGTTGCAAATCAGTCCTCTCCTCTCTGGGCCTATGCAGTCATCTATTGTTTAATAAATATTTATCATGGCCACCGATACATTTGAATTTTGTTATCGCTTATGACAGCTAGCAATCAAGTAACCAATTCGTTCAATTAAAAGCGCCGTTTATCGGAAAAGCAAACAAAATACATAAGTTGGAAAGATGGAATTATTTTGCCATGGGCAGGCTAAATAAATCGATAGTTGGAATAAAAATTAACTTTTAGTTTAGAAGAGAAGGCAGTTAGGGTGATAATTAAATTTTGGAAATGCTTTTTGAATACTAAGGTGATTTTAAAATTTTATCACTTCGATCAAGGCTATAACGCTTCTTGATAGATATGTGAAAAATGCATTGCGCTTTTGGTGAAGATACTTTGTCAAAAATATTAGTACAGAAATAATTTGATCGTTGCCACTATGGAATTTTTGATTTTAAGAACGGACTGCATTCTGGCCGACCGACCAATCATTGAAATTGGATTGGCAAATTGGCATCGCTGTGTAATTTATATTTTTAGGGTTTTGTACTAAAATACAAAACCCTATTGCAATCACGACCTGTGTCCGTCTGTCCGTCCGTCCGTCCGTCCGTCCGTCCGTCCGTCCGTCCGTCCGTCCGTCCGTCTGTATGTCACAGCACTTTTTCTCCGAAACTATAGAGGCTACAGCCATGAAACTTTGTGTAAAGATCAGAAGTGGTGACCTCTTGAAAGTTCAAGGGTGGAAAAATTTTTCAAGGGGGTTTAAGGGGGGTCTCCCCATATAGGGAGGTGACCCCTCAAAAAAAAAATTTCACCATTGGTAGTCGAGTAGGGTGTCATTGGAAAGGTCTCAATGAGATCTTTTCAAAACAAGTCTTAAAATTGCCTTATCGATACCGAGGGGGGCAGGGGAAGGGGAAATGTACGAACTTTTCGCGTACCCCCCCCTCGCGATTGGAAACCTTCCATCCGAAAAATCTGAAAAAAATCATGAATGTAGGCCTTTATGAGTACAACAACAACAAATACATGAGAAGTCGAAATTCACTCAACTTTGTTAGTAATAGTATGATTTATCGATTTTAAGTTTTCTTGAATAAAATCTAAACGGAACCCTTAAATTCAATAAAATTTAGCAAACAGATGACTTTCTATAAGATTGATCTTTTCTGAAAGTTTCATAAAGATCGAATAGTATTTAACGAAGTTATAGTGGTTTGAATTTTCCCGTATTACTATGGAACAATATGCCCTGTATTACTATGGAAACATATGGCTATGGAGCCATATGCAATTTTACCCGATTTAGACACTACAGCTTTGCTAGGATTTGCATGAACATTTCAGGAATGATAGATATCATGAAGATGAGTACATACAATTGAAACAAGTCGAAGAGGCAGGAGAGAGCTCCTAGCAAAAGGGCTTTGTAACCATTCTAGGATTCGAAAAAATAGGCCATGAATCGATGATTACAGTACAGAGGAGTGGGCCCTGAAAAAAATTTCATGAAAGGTAGCCAATATGAATATCAATTGAAAGTTCTCTATGAGAGCTTTTCAAAACAGTTCTTAAACTGACAGTTTTTGCTTCAGTGGGAGCACAGGGGGGGAGGAAATACATGAAAAATGTGTTTCTAAAAAATCTGGAAAAATTATCAAGGGAGATATCTATGGGTATAACTATAACAAATACCTCAGAATTCATAATTCTTTCAACTTTGTTAATAATAGTATGATCCTCGAATTTCACATTTTCTCCAATAAAATCGTCTTTGACATGTTTCTTGATTTTATTCGTTGCTGGTTACTGCATTTTGTAAGTTGAGTACAAAACCCTTCTGACATGAGCATAGGTCTGTCTACCCAACTTGTTTAAGTTTGCTTCGAGTTTTTTATAAAGTTAAAACCATTAATGGAATTTTTCATACTTCGATTATTTATTCAAATACTAAATATGAAATACCTCCAAATGGTAAAGATGTTTGGCTGTTTTCATATTGCCCAAACAAGCTCTTCATCTGGCAATGCTCCCTATTTAACGAAGACTCGAAACAGTGGAAAAAAACAAGTTTCTTTTAGGAATGATTGGACTAGGAATAGAATCAAATAATCTTCTCTTGTGCTTAGGACAGAACTCCTCCAAATAGATTTTTTTTTGCGTCAGTTGATCCTCAATAAAAGATAACCTCTGTAAGTAACGTACAAACAAATATTCGTATAAATGTCAAAGGCAAGTATTGGGTTGTTCGATAATTAATGTAGTTTTTTTCATGTTTTTCAAAGTAAATTTATTTATATAAACAAACATTAATCAATGATATTTTGACCATTTTGTTGAATGATCTTTTGCCATCTTTCGGTAAGTTGAACAATTTCACGTTCGAAGCAGCCTTGGGTTGTTAGAAGCGAAGAACTAGTCTAACTCAGTTTCAACAGCCTGATCGGAGTCGAAAGTTTTACCATTCAAATGGTTTTGAAGGGAGCGAAACAAATGATAGTCTGATGGTGCTAAATCAGGGCTATAGTGTGGATATGATATCAGCTCCCAATTGAGCTCTATTAATTTTTGAAGGGTTATCTAAGAGGTGTGGAGTCTGGCGTTATCATGATGGAACACCACGCCTTTGCGATTGGCCAGTTCAGGCCATTTTTTCTTGGTTTCTTCGTTCAATTTTCATAGTTGACGACAGTTGACATTCGAGTCAATAGTTTGGTTTCTTGGAAGCAGCTCAAAGTAGAATATACCCTTGTAATTCCACCACACAGAAAGCATAATCTCCTTTTGGTGAATATTGGCTTTGGATGTCGATTGTGGGGGCTCATCTTGCTTGGTCCATGATCGTTTTCGGGCTACGTTATTGCAAACAATCATCACATCATGGGTCGTTTTGGTTACGATTCAGCAAAGAGTCGTATATGTTAATGCGTTTATTGAGGTGGATTTCCTTTAATTCGTGAGGAACCCAAACATCGAGTTTGTTTGCGTAATGTATTGTAAGTACAAGTAAACAGTTGAATTCGATATGATGAGTTTCTCTGCTATCTCTCGAGTTGTCATACGCGGTTAGTTCCGATGAACACCTTTATTTTGTTGTTACCAGTAGTGGTTGGACGACCAGTATGTGGTGCATCTTGCACATTAAAATTTCCAGGCCCAAAGTGAGCAAACCACCAACGCTGGCACTGGCGTTGAGTAAGGCAGCCTTCACCATAAAGTTCACACAATTTCTTTCTAGCTTGCACCGCATTTCAGCCCTTTCGGAAGTAAAATAAAATATGCCGATAATGCTCTTATATTGTAAATTTTCAAGTTAATTTTTAACCAACTTGTTGTTTACTAATGACGCTCAGTTTTGACTGAAGATAGTCTAAAGTCTAATCTTTAAAATAGTATATAATAATATAAGCCACGGAATCACCATACATGAAATATGCAGTTCACGCCATCTATTATGCAGTTCACATCATCTATTATCAAACAACCCTATAGCTCAAGTGCCCTACAACAAATATGGCAACAACAATAAATATAGTAAGTGAACTATCAATTCAATAAAGTAAGAGCGGCTTAGAAACTGCTCACTGCCTTTTTTGTGGTAGGGAGGTGAATGCCATTTATGCACAGAGTGTGGGACTCCCATGCTCGCAAGAAGGCGACTGTACTACCCACTAAACACCTCCACTGTCAACCTGAGAACCCAGCCTCGAACCGTTTGATACATTACTTCGGGCCAGGTCTCGTTTTGTTATGCCGTGAGGCGCCTTCAAGCTGGGGGATCCCTTTCCTAGCGAGAGGGGAAGAGGAAGTGCCAGAAAAGCGATCCCCCAGCGCCCCCGGCTGCTGTGAGTCCCTTTTATATTTTAGGACTGCCCGAGCATAATGTGCCACCTGGTTCCATTTGTCAACCGATTCGAGCACCACCGCAACTATATTATCCGGGATGAGCTCTCCCGTCTCCCTGTAGAGTTCCCTTCGCAGCCTGACCCATTTTGTACACGCAAAAAATGTGTGGCAGGCATTGTCCTCTTCTCCTGGGCAAAACCGACAATCGGGAGACCGTGACTTACCAATCTTGTGCAGGTAAGACTGAAAACACCCATGCCCGGTCAAAAGCTGGGTCAGATAGAAGTCAGTCTCACCATGCCTTCGATTTAGCCACGGTTTCACATCCGGGATGAGGCGCGCAGTCCACATTCTCTTCGTGCAATTGACCCAAGACTGCTGCCAATCGTTGGGCGAGCGCTGTCTCTCCTCGCGGACAACCGTTTCCCTCGCATCCTCGTTTCGGCGCAGGTAAATAGCGCGGCACTCTCTCACTGCCTTACCGTTGCGTTGAATGCAGCGCTATATGAATACAATTAAAGAAAATGATGCTGCCTCATTTTATAAGGACACTCGGGATCATATCAAGCCTGCCTCCGGGACAAGAATGTAGACTGAAGCGTGTACAGTAGAGCTTCGTGTTGCATCGTCTTAATATGCGTCGTCTCACACTGCATTGTCTTGACTTTGCGTCAAGAAAGAGTGTGTCAGGTCATTGACCGGAATGTCCTTCAAGATGTCGGTACAAGCCTTTTGGATGTCCTCTAGGGATACAAAGCGTTTTCCTTTCATGGCCAAATGCAATCTTGCGAATAGGTCAGGCGAATACGGTGAGTGATTGATGGTTAAAATCCGATTTCTAGCCAAAAAATCAGTCACAAGAGTGGGTCGATTCTGAGTAATTTTTGATCGTCAGCTAACTTGTGCGGAACAAAACGTGCGCAGACCTTTCGTAAGCCCAAATGATCGGTTAAAATGCGATAAATCGATGTTTTGAAGATATTCACCTCTGATTCCATGAATTTCAACGATGATTTCGGCTCATTTTTAATAAATTCACACACAATTTCGATGGAGTTTTCAGTGATCACTGATTTTGGGCGGCCCGTATGTTTATCGTCATTTATCTCCGCACGCCCAGCTCTGAAATTGGCAACAGCCTCCTATTTCAGGAGCATTGAATCCTCACTTAACTCTAACCAATCCAAGCCGTTCTAGAAATACATTCAATCCCTTAAGTTGTCAACTAAAATCCTCGTCCTATTCCTATTGACCATATCGCTTCTTACGTCGGGACATTAGCGAGCTTTTTTGCACATATTTACTCTAGTCCCCGACCTCCTGTTTCGAAAATCTACTTAACACCCTTGCCATCTCTATTGGGGTGCTGCACCTGACTTTGTCTTTATCATCTTCTATTTGTGTCCCCTTATCTATGCTTTTCAATATAACTTTATCAACTGGCCATTTCCCTTCTTACAGGAAAAGAACATTACTTCTTAAAACAGGTGATGTGTTCCTAGCGTCAAATTATCCTCTCATATCCATATTATCCTTTCTTTAAATTATTGGACCGTATTTTTGAGCGTAAAAGTTTGCCTGAGCAACATGGTTTTATTAAAGGTAGATCTAATAGGGGTACCGGTTAATTCGTGCGGTTTTCTAACAGATGGCATAACTTGATTTTATTCCAGTGATTCACCTTTTCAAATATGTGTTGGAAAGCTACTGTCATATAGTTTCAGAATCAGTATGTGTCATTTAGCTGAAGCGTAAACAACAATACTTTTTTTTTTTTTACTCTGAAAATGTCGAATTTTGTGCCGAATAAAGTGTTTTTGCGGAGAGTACTTCTTCATTGAAGAAAAAGGCTGCCGAAAGTCATCGTATTTTGATGGACGTGTATGGTGTGCATGCTCTAGCTGACCGTACGTGCCAGAAGTGGTTTGCACGGTTTAAAAGTGGCAATTTTGACTTGGAGGACCATGAACGGCCCGGCCAAAAAAGTTTGAAGATCACGATTTGGAGACATTGCTCGACCAAGATCCATCCTAAACTTGTAAAATCACTTGGCGTCGCTCAACAAACCATTTCCGATCGTCTAAAAGCAATTTTTCACAATAAAGCTTCATTTTCGAAAAAAAAACCGGTACCCCTATTACTTTGACCCGATTTTATAGATATATATTTTTTAAACGTGGTTACTGGAGCCTTCGAGCATCGACTTTAAGTACAAAAACTTACCGTTGTATTCTCTAAGGTGTTTGATTGGGTCAACCATCATATTTTCCTAAGAAATCCAAGCTTTTGTCATAAATGATTGTCTAAAGTGCCTCTCCTCCTACCTTTTCTGTCGGTTATGTCAATTCACATACAATGGTTTTACTTCTTCCCCATTCACTGGCTAGTGCCGTTCCTAAAGGATCCATTCGTGGCCCTCTCTTATTTTTAATCTTTATTAACGACCTATCTTCGGTCATTAACTCCCCCAGTCTTCTTTATGCTGATTGTGTTCAAGTCTTCAAAGTTGTTGCCTCTCAAGACGACCGATATACTCGTATACTGTAGGCTGATCTAGTTTCCTTAGCTCTTTTGTGCGACTCTTAATCACCTTCCCGTGAATATTTCCAAATGTATGCATGTATCCTTCTTCATTAAACGTAACTATTTGGTTTCCCAAGTCATTATACTATAAACAACCAACGTCTCAGCACAGTGTGTCTGTCAAAGATTTGGAATTTAACCTTTGATTCCAAGCTAAAATTTTACCTCTAACATACATATTTTTCGTTTTATTCTACGCCACGCCCACATACTTTCGGATCCTTGATCCTGTGTCGTTATTTGTAAGCTTAGATCGTCCTTTCCTTGAGTACGCCTCCTCAGTCTGGTCAACAGATTCCCTTTACATTAAATCCACTCTAGAATCTTTCTAGTAAAATTTACTAGAATTTTGCTGCTCGGATTCCGTATTCCTTGCTGTGTTTATGATGTTCATTTGCCTATCTTTGGCATTCGTTCCTTAGAACACCGTCATATATACTTAGATGATTTTTTTCTCTATCGCCTTTGACTTGGCTACATTAATTTTCGATAGATAAGCCAGATACAAGATTGGCACGCAGTCCGTTCTACCAGTAGTTGGGATTTCTATAACGTTCAATTTGGCTGTAGTGAACTTTATTGAAATACTACTCTCCTTGATACCGCGTAGACATGACGACCTTCAACTTGGATCCTTGCCTTTTCCTTATTTTCAATTTAAAAAAACAATTGATTTTTTAAATCTAAAAATAGAGAATCAATAAACACTAGAGCATGAGCTCTGGATGGAAGTGACAGCGGCTATTAAGACCGTTGCAGAACAGACGATCGGACATCAAGCTCGGCGCAAGAGAAATGATTGGTTCGATGATGAGGGCCAGAATGCGTTAGACAAAAAGAATCAGAAGTACAAAGATTACGTTGGTAGGAAAACCAGGACGAAGAGAGAACACTATGAAAATCTCAGAAGAGTAGCGAATAAGATAATTAGAATTAAAAAAAGGAAATACTATGATGACCAATTGAGCAGTATAGATGTAAGTTTAGCGAGCAACACACCAGACAAGCATACAAAGTAGTGAATAACCTAAAACGTGGTTATCAGCCCAAAACCACGCTCTGTCGTGATGACATCGGCAATATCATCGCTGATAAAACCAAGATTAAAAAAAGATGGGCATCATATTTCAAGAACCTCCTTAATCCTCCACACAGCTCTAGAACATTGGAGCCTATAGATGTTACCGGAGCTTCCATTGGCCCCACCAACTCTGAATGAAGCTTGCTCTACCATCAAAGCCCAAAAGGATAATAAAGCGCCAGGCATCGATGAGATTTCAGTGGAGCTAATCAAATATGGTGGCAGCAGTATTCATAAAGCTATTCACAAAGTCATCCAGCACATTTGGCAACAAGAACATATGCCGATTATATTCCCTATACACAAAAAAGGTGACAAGTTACAGTGCAAAAATTATAGAACCATATCACTACTTTGTATGGCGTACAAAATATTTTCAAAAATCCTAGAAAATAAAATCAGATCATACGCTAACAGTATAAATCAAGGTGGTTTTAGAGCAGGTAGATTGACAATAGACCAATTGTTCACAGTCAAGCAGGTACTTGAGAAATGCTGGGAGTTCAACATAGACGTACACCAAATTTTCGTTGACTTTAAGCAAGCATATGACAGTATTGATCGTAACGTACTGTACCAAATAATGCTTTGCTTTGACATCCCAACCAAATTAGTCCATCTTACCAAAATGACAATAATGTTGACGACCTCCCAAGTCCGCATCAATAACCAACTCACCGATGCCTTTGAGACATATATCGGACTAAAGCAGGGTAATGGGCTGGCTCCATTGCTCTTATATTTGGCTCAGGACTACGTCATAAGGAAGCTACCTATAGGGTCCTGAAGCGAATAATCGGAGCGAAGCTAGACGGGGCCAATGGCGAATTCTATACAACCATGAGCTGTATGAAATTTTTGACGAGCCAGAGGTCTCAATGATTGTAAGACTGCGAAAGCTGCAATGGGCTGGACACATGCATCGCATGGACGAACAACGGATACACAAAAAAGTATTCGTTAAGAGAACTGAAGGCCGGACATCAATGGTGAAACCGAGAAAGCGCTGGTCTGCCTCGGTCGACGATGACAGTTCATCGCTGCTCGCATTTCGAAATTGAAGGACGCGGTCAATGGACCGAGACAGTTGGATGCGCTATTTGCAGGAAGCGAAGGCCCGAGAAGGACTGTAGTGCTACCAAGAAGAAGAAGAAGGGCATGATTTGCATTTGTGTGAATCTCATCGACTTCACTGGCAAGGAACCGCCTGATATTAATCTCACCGAAACACAATTCAAATTACGGAGAAAAAATTGTTGAATGATGGGGAATTGTAGACATTTTCTAGTCGAATTCACAAACTGTAACATCTAAATTCCACAAAATGACTGCTTTCAATTTAAGTTATTGTTTTAGCCATTTTCTCACAAATTCTTTGAATTTTTCCACTTAATGCCTGCAAGAGTACACCAAACTAATGAAAATCCTAGGGAGATAGATCTAGACTGTAGTGAGGAAGAGCACATGTCCCTGATAACCACTGGTCAATTGTTTCTAATGATAGGAGCCTGACGCACAAAGAAATAGCATTCGAAACTGTTGAGAAAATAGTTCCAAAGACAACAAGGAAACAACGTAGCAGATTATGAAACTCAACATATAAAAGGTTGAACATTTTATAATTATTCCCTCACGCACCAAAAATATTTTTCAGGAAGCTTTTCGCAAAAAAGCAAAACCCGACGGCTATTCAAGAAAAAGGAGAATAGGCCTGCGCATACCAAATAAACAAAGTGAAGTTTTAAATTCACTTTACACCGCATTGTGTACCATACAAACCGACACATATTTCGTCATAAAATAAATAGAAAAATCACACTTTGATCCAGTTTAACCATAGTACACAGAGATAATGAATTCTTCAGGAAATCGAAGTATGTTTCAAGGAAGATTTTGCAGTGGGCAAAGTTCCCAAACATAACCAAAAAAAAATGCAGCAGTCTCTTAAACTAGATTTATTAATGTGGTCACCCGTCTGATCATTAAATTACTTCTAAAACCCATGCCAAAATTTCAAGGAATTGAGTTATTCACAAAGAATCCTTTCCTCGGAAATATGTGAAGAACAAGAAAATAGCACTTGCAAGTTGAGTCGCAATTCCCCCCAAAGTTTGTCCCGACAAGTTCATTCAAGTTAATTATTATCATGCTAAAGAATCCTTCCCATCACAACTTAGCAAGCTACCAAGGTGAAGGGAGCTTCTAGGAGATTTCATTATTTTACGAAGCTATCATATCCCAACCGGATTTCAACCTCAAAATCAATATTTTATACGTACAACAAAAACCTTGCTAAGATTGCTTCATCGCTCGAATACTTACCGCACTACAAACGCAACCGGACTTTCAATCAAATTTCGAAGTTATTAATTAAGTTTTCATTTGTTCGCAACGATGCGACAATAAAGAAAATCAATACTCACAAAAAGTTGCCATACAAATAACAGTAGACTTCACATTTCGCATTGCACACACACTCCCAACATCTGATTGCCTGTCGCCCTGTCGCTGACGAAATTTTATGGCAACATTCAGTTCCGACTATTATGTTTAGAATACAGGGATCATTTTATGGTTTCAACAATTACCCTGGGGTACCAGACGAAAGGCGAGAAAATTCCTTCTTAATGGCAATGAAAAAGTCCCTCTGCCATGAAAATTATTTTTAATGGAAATCAAACTTTTTGCCATCAAAGCTTAACAGATTCACGACAAATTATTCTATTCATTGAACCAACTAAGGAAATCGATGTCAAATCCGTTGACGTTAAGATACTCACTGAAACCAATGACCAATGCATCAAGCAATTATAACTTACGTTATTGGATAATTGGCTATTTCCTTAGAAAAATTCGCACCCCAAAAGCCTGATCAATGCAATCAATCACTATCAGCATAGGTTCACTTAAATATCACAAATTGTTCCGTAACCAGATTCGTATTCGTCCATTACGAACATTTAAAGAACTTTTCACACACGCGCGTGTTTGACTAATTTCTGTCGTTCTCGTCACTAACGCAATTGCATCGAAAATTTCTGCAAAACGAAATGCAAAATATGACGAAGAATCTTTTCTTTCTAGCAAACGGATAATGATATATACAAGACGTCCAATAATTTTTATGAAATCTTTTAATTGCTTTTCGGTGCTTCTATTTTTACAAAAATTCACACCTAATGTTTTTCTCTGCCTGATCAACTTTTTGGGAGACGACGACGACTGTGACAGACATTCGAACGATGACGCGAACTGTCAATAAATCGATATGGCAGATTGATTCGAAATTTCCCAGTTTAGTTCACATCTGATAGACAAGGCGCAGCTGTACTAAAAGAATTTCCCTCATGCAAATAAAGGTATTCCGTGTTTCTATGAATGTTAGTTCAAAATTTTAATTACAATTTGGAAAAATAGTTCATAAATCTTCTCTACGGAGTAAATCTGCATGCCTGAAAGCCGAAATGAAAATAATCTTACCAAATAAATTTTTGATTTCCTTGATTTTCGTTTGAGTCAGAAAAGTAAAAATATTCACTGAATTGAATTGTTCACACTTGAAATTTTGATCTTTTTCTGTTGCAATGAGAATGTCATTTTTTAATTTCCCTGTAAAAAGACACAACGATTGTCAACCATTTTATGCACAGTACAGCATAAAAGAAAATTATTCAAATACTTGAATATTTTATACTTTTTTTATATACATTTTTCGTCAGATCGAAAAAAATTAAAATCAGAAAGAGGGTTTATTATCGAAAAACCTACTTATGGTAGCGAAAAACAAACCAAAGTACGCAGCAGTGTAACATCGTCTAGCTCCGTCAAGTCCGGAGTATCATTTGCATTTGCTGCTTGAGGACCAGCAGACAATAATGTAAATAATACAAATAATGTAAGTGGTAATAATGAGTTGTTTCTCAAAATTTACCAAGCTTTTGAATCTTTTTCGGAAAGAATAAATAAGCAATATCAAAAAGTCAATTTCCAATATCAAGATTTAGGTCAACATACAGTGGCCTCATCGCATAATCGGACAAGCTCTTTTTGAATGTTTGAGTGAGTTTAAATTACGTAGAAATAGACTTTTTATGCTTTTTTCGCATTTATATATATTTTAGGTATTTACCTAACTTAGTATGAGAAAAGAACAAAACATTTATCTTCAAGTATTATAATACAAGAATAAAAACAAAATTAAGTCAATTTGTGGCGCGCAACGAATAATCGGACAAAGCAAAACACCGATGGAAAAGTTCCGCTGTTTTGCAAGTTCCTTCCTGGAACTTGGATTTTGTCTGTCGTTATGAGTTGTGGTTAGTCTTTTCAGTGCAACACATTAGAAAGTTCACTAAAATGTCTCCAAACGGAAAGCAAACTACGGTGGATATAAGACGACTTAAAGTCAGGCTGAGTTTTGATGGAAAAACTGTCCGAGAAATTGCTGAACTGGTCGGTAGAGGCAAATCAACTGTACAAGATATTATTAAGCGATTCCGTGATGAGTTCAGGATAGAAAATAAGAGTCGAGAAGGCCAAGGCACTATATTAAAAGAGCGAGAAGAGTGAATGATAGTAAGGGAAGTTAAACAAAATCCTTTCAAAACGGCGAAAGAATTAAAAATAGTCTTGAAGGACCGCACTGGAAAGGATGAGTGCTTAAATACTGTGCGGAACACGTTGCACAAGTATGACTACCATGGAAGAGTTGCCAGAAAAAAACAATTTATAAGCCCTAAGAACAAAAACTTTAGAGTGCGATTTGCCAAGGAGTACCTGTTAAAAGCAGCAGATTTTTGGAATCAAATAATTTCCTGAAATACGTATATAAAATCAACTTTTTTTTTAATATTTTGTAATGTTTTCAGGTTTTGTTCACTGATGAAAGCATATTTAATTTGCATGGGTCGGGTGGTAAGATGTATGTGTGGCGTACGCCAAACACAGAATTTGATCCAAAAAACACTAAGGCGACCGTAAAGCACGGAGGGGGCTCTGTCATGGTTTGGGGCTGTATGTCTAGTGCCCCAGCAGGCAATTTACATTTTATAGATGGTAAAATGGATAGATTTGTCTACAGTGACATTTAATAAAAACGTTAAGTAAAGTGCAGAAAAATTGGGTATCGCCAGCAACATTGCTTTCTACCAAGACAATGAACCTAAACACACTTCCAGCGTAGCGAAGCTTTGGTTGATCAACAACTGCCCACGCCTCATTCAACGGCCTGCCCAGAGCACCGACCACAATGTTATTGAACATCTCTGGGAAGAATTGGCCAGGAGAGTCTACAAAAATAAATATAATACAATAGATCAACTAAAAGTTGCATTAGTCGAAGCCTGGAACTCAAATGAGCCGAAAATGTGCCAAAACTTGGTAAAATCAGTGCCAAGGCTTTTGCAAGCTGTTTTGGCAAGCAAGGGGCTTGTAACCAAATATTAATGGTTTTTTTGTTTAATTTTTTGATTAATTAAGGAGCAGTCCGATTATTCGTTGCGCGCCAGAAATGGACTTATTTTTGTTTTTCTTCTTGTATTATAATAATTGAAGATAAATGTTTTGTTTTGTTTTAAAACTAAGTTAGGTAAATACCAAAAAATATATAAATGCGAAAAAAAGTATAAAAAGTCTATTCCTGCTTAATTTAAACTCACTCAAACATTCAAAAAGAGCTTGTCCAGTTATGCGATGAGGCCACTGTAATTCAAAATAATTTGTTATCCAGTCACATTCCCATGGATAGACTTCGTCTCATTTCGATCAACGTCAACTCCATTGTTACTCTACATGAAGTGGCTAACGCCTGGAGTTCACCATCAAACAAAAGCGTAACATCATGCTTCTCACAGAAAACCATCTCAATTCTTGGCACTCCATGACATTTAAGGATTTTGAATTCATAAAGAACTACTGCTAATCGCCGCTGAACTGGAAATGGCTCTGGTAATAACTGAGACGAAGTGTAGCAATTTCAAGTCTTTGATTTCGCTATTTAAAATTCCGATGAAACTACTGGTTGATATAATATCTTGTCAACGGTCCTTTCGCCACTACATGAATGTTCATCAGATCCTTGTCACTCGTCTGCTGGACAAGTTAAAAAGAAAACAGCTTGGAGAAATTGAATGTGATATTTGCGACATTGGTCGCGAGCAAAATACATTGATTGCACGCCTACGCAGTATGCTTGAGTTATATTATTTTCCATTAAAAATGTGAATGTGGAAATTAATCGTGAAATTGGAAATGCTTACGTTTTACTTATACTTTCGTATCATATTGAAAATGGAAATTCTGCAGTAACGCTGAAAATTGTGAAAAAACGATTGAATGAAATGCAACTACTCGCACATTATGGTTTGCACGATTCAAAACGTAAGCCTGAAAGCACTTATAAATTTGAATGTAAGCAAATTGCTCCAAATAATCTAAAACAAAAGTCACCGCGCAGGAAGCAACTATATTAGGGTATGTAGTTACTTTTTTCGGTAAAACCGCTATAAAGTCAGAAAGCGATGGGAGTTTGTCAGCTGCATCCCCCAGCATTAACAGTAGTGGTTTGAATTTATTGCAAGTATTAAAAAAAAGCGCGAAATCAAAGTTTAAATCTCAGCAAACCCCCTCGTTCACCAGCTGCACTTGTGAAGGCAGTCTTGGCGGGATGATGAAACGTTAAAAAACATTAAGGATCAATTTTATTTATTAATTATTTGTTTGATTCCTAAGTAATTCAAACACAATCAGATATTGGTAATTATATTTTTCGCTCCTGATCAAAACTGACGTTAGATAGGAAGCCATATGGTAGCAATTTGCATATGTATTAGTCGGCCTACTATGGACAAGCTTCCGCTAGCTGTCACCCAACTGCGGCATTAGCAAATGCTTATATTTTGTCATATATACTATTTTCAGAATAAAAAACGTGCCGAACGCATTCCGTGCATGCTATAAATTCACCTTGTATAGCCCATTGTGCTCCTAAACTTTCCAAGACGAGCAAATGAAGCACACGTTTTGCACCTTCGACTGATAGCTCAGCGTTGAGATGTAAACAAACTCCTATAAATTCACTTTGGAAGGCGATAAAAACTAAACGGGTATAAGAACTGAAATAATTTTCACTTCACTAGGAGCGCTATTGTGTTCTCCACGGATCATCTGGATTTCACTGTAGACAACCGTCTCTAAACCGTACAAAACCTCGAATTTTCGTTGGCACCTCCACAATTCTTCATATAACGCCATGTACGTTAGCCAGCAAAGTCGGCCTACTAGTGGTCATGTGTGTGGTAGTAAGCGCTGCTGCCATATGGCTTCTCCTACTGCAAAACGGAGAGAGTGAAGTGATTGAAATATGGAAAGTTGAATTTAAGTTGAAGCCAAAACTGACGATAGATACAAGCCATATGGCAGCAACGCTTACTACCACACACATGACCATTAGTAGGCCGACTTTGCTGGCTAACTTACATGGCGTTATATGAAGAATTGTGGAGGTGCCAACAAAAATTCGAGGTTTTGTACGGTTTAGAGACGGATTTCTACAGTGAAATCCAGATGATCCGCGGAGAACACAATAGCGCTCCTAGTGAAGTGAAAATTATTTCAGTTCTTATACTCGTTTAGTTTTTATCGCCTTCCAAAGTGAATTTATAGGAGTTTGTTTACATCTCAACGCTGAGCTATCAGTCGAAGGTGCAAAACGTGTGCTTCATTTGCTCGTCTTGGAAAGTTTAGGAGCACAATGGGCTATACAAGGTGAATTTATAGCATGCACGGAATGCGTTCGGCAGGTTTTTTATTTGGAAAATAGTATATATGACGAAATATAAGCATTTGCTAATGCCGCAGTTGGGTGACAGCTACCGGAAGCTTGTCCATAGTAGGCCGACTAATACATATGCAAATTGCTACCATATGGCTTGTATCTATCGTCAGTTTTGGTTGAAGCCAATATTTCAAAAGGAAATTTGAAGAGTATGCTGTTTTTGCTGCGGTGATCGATTAAGATTAGTGACTGAGAGGCTCAGTATTTTCCAGCAAGTGAAAAAATATGAGATTCTAAGTGAGAATAGAGTGCTGTGTATAAAAATTGCGAATATGAAACCACTACAAGCATTTAAAAAAAACATTAATCTAAATTGAGATGTACGCGTTCGGTGAAGTAACGTATTTTTTTAAGTTAGGATCAAAGTAATGAGAGGAGTTCAAGCTTTGGCGATGAGCATGGGAATAGATGGCTGTTGCTGACGCGCAAAAACAGAGTTCGTTGGTGGTCATCGCCACCACAAGCAGTTCAGTGTTATTTTTTTTTCGTACGTGAAATTCGCAAAATAATTTTGCCAGTTTCGCAGTTGTGTAACAATAACGCGAAGAGTTAAGTCAAGGAAAATAAAGTGATAGCGAGTTCAAGTGTTGACCCACAAGAAAATTTGACGCCGAATCGTTGTTGATAAAAAAGAAATATTTTTTTAATTTTCGTGTGTTAATCATTTATTTTTAAGACCGTAAACTGCTGAACCAAATTGAATTTATTCCCTCTGTGCCATTTAAAGTTTGAGTGATCGCAACTGTGATGTAAAAGAATCCAAGTTTTTTCGTAAAAGCGGTTAATATCTTTGAATATTGAGTTGTTCTTCATTTGAATTATTTGTTAGTGATCATTTAAACTATTTAATAAATAGTATTAATCGTCCTTACTGTTATAAACGTTAATAATAATTAATTAAAAGACATGCAGGTAACACTGCCCCTCTCCCCAACAACGAGCGCTCGTCGGAGAAGTGGTTGAGTACCTTGTTTTTATTTCATCTATTTCTTATATTGCATGTAGTGTTTTGAGAATATAGCCATATAAGTTGTTTATATTAAATTGCAGAAAAATGAAGTTTTCTATTTTTAAATCTTGTCTTTAATATTGCAATAAATTGATTTTCTTATGTCTTTTAATCTTGTCTTTAATATTGCAGGACAATGAATTTTCTTCTATTTTTTAACCTTGTCTTTAATATCAATTTTCATTGATGTGCCTCAAGACTTCACATCTTTAACCAACGAGAGGTCAGTTCGGATTTCCTTCGGCAAAACGCGAGCAAAGTGAAGTTAGAATCATTACATTTTTCTTCCAGCAAAACAGTGGAGGGGGGGTGGTGGTTGGTGAGATATCGTCGAGTGGGCGGGGCTCGATGTAGCCCGCAACTATGTGACTTAGTGTTTTCGGTTCGATTACACGGTGTCGTAGTTTGTGTAAGGTTGAAGTTGTTTTTGTTGATTAGCCAAAAGTCCTGCAAAGAAACGGCAAAGTAGAGTAGAATTTTTAAATTTCCCTTTGGAGAAATTTCGAAGCATGTTTTTAACGGGCAATTGCATCGTTGGCTGGAAAATTATAATAGTTGACCGACAAGCAGCGAGTTTAGAGTAGACTGCGAGCATCCGAACGTGTAAGCCCTAAAAGGAACAGCAAGACTTCACATCATGAACCGATGAGAGGTTGGTTAGATTTACTTCGATAAATCTTGGACCACGAACGGAGGAAAATCATTACAATTGCCAAAAGTAACGTCCTCCTTCTTATAATGGCAGCTCTGGCCCGATGCTTCCTAATGATAGAAATTTAACTAATGACGGAATAGATTTCTTTTGTCGAAGTTAGAGAAGTTGATATTGGAAACGATTGAAAAAGTAATTCTCAAATTTAAAAATTGAAACAATACGGAACGCCAACCATCACAAGGTTGAAAAGTCTTCTTCTCACATGCGTCAACAATATTTATCGACGATTTTGGAAAATAACCATCTCTCGTTGGCTTTGTTGAAATCACACCTGAAGAATGTTCGGAACTTAATCCGTTCACACTTCAGGAGTGAAGTCAGCAACCAATGAACGGAAAAAACAAAGGAGTGGGCTAATTACCAGAGATCCCAGGTGGCGTGTTCACAAAAGTGAATAGCATATTCATAAGGATTGTTGAGTGAAGGTGTCGAAACTTAAAGTCGCTCGTGATGATATAAATTTTCTTGATAGGGCTGGTAGTAATAATATGACTGTGCATATAGATTCAAATAGTATTTTATGTGATCGATTGCAGAAGCTCGCCTGTTGTCTTTGATGCAAAGCAGCTCGAATTAGCCATGGTACTTCCCAAAAGGCTTCTTCGCTGGCTTAACCCGCCACCTAGAGAAGGTTCTATTAGGGATTTACTCCCTGCTACGCAATCGCTTGCACTCCACACTTGAGGACTCCTCACCCGCCGTTAAATAACCTGTCTTCATGGTATTGAATTCCAACGTCATGGCGAAGCAGACTGCTAAACTTGACCCTTCTTGCATCAATTTAATGTAAATCTATATGATACGTTTTACTCTACAGTGAGCTTTATTGCTTCGTGCGACTATCGATCTCGTTTTTTGGATAACTCCGAAAGCTTAAAATTACTTATGAAAATTCTTTGTGTGGAGCTACATAATTGAGTCGCATTAATAATTTTTCTGAAAAAGCATTTGAGAAGAAAAATGTTAGATTTCTTAGATTTAATTAGTTCGTTACATTGGATATTGTTTTTGATATTGCAATGTTGGTCATTTGGTAGTCCGCGTGGTATAGTGGTTAGAGTACTTATCCCGTAAGTCGATGGTCCCTGGTTCGACTCTCGTTAACGGCAACGAGATTAAGTTCGAGTAATTCTTTGGACGTGCTGGTTTAAAATCAGAGCATATCGCAGCTGGGTGGACGGATACACGGCAAAAGCGTGATACTGACTATTATATCACCTTGTGGAGTGCCGACACATTCGATCGTGATAATGAGGTACTCTATCTCTAAGCGAAGGCCCGAAAAGGGCTGTAGTGATACAAAAAAATGGGCCATTAAGTTTTTGAGAATTTAATGTTTTGAAACTTGCTTCGTGTTTTTATAAAATTTAAAACGATTCAATTAATTAAGACATTTGAATTTTAACAGTGAATTGGTCGGATTGGTAGTAGAGTGGAAGGTGAACAGGAGGGAGTTTGAATACCACCGTGTTCAAAGGTTTGGATATTTATACATTGCTTACGTACCTTCGGTTGTATGTATTTGGTTGGATGGATACGTGGAACATTTTTGGAAGTATTTGAAAGTTTCAATGAGGGTGGGTTGTTGACTGTATTTTTATCGTTTGTTGATGGAGGTGCAGTTTCCCTACCTGTATTTGAATAAGGAACAGGGTAGAGACTACGTTACCACGATGAGTTGTAGGAACTATTTGACGAACCGCCTATATCTGCTTGCGTAAAGTTACCCAAATTGCAATGGGCGGGCCATGCAGTAAAATTGAAGAAAACCGGCTATTCAAAAGAACATTATAAGGTAGAGCACAAGGTAGACGTCCAGCGGAAAGACCGATGACTCGATATCAAGACACGATAGGAACTAACAGCAGATCCTTGCTGGGAGCGATCAACTGGCGAACGAGGTCGAAAAACCATGATGATTGGGGATTATGCCTGGAGGTCAAGGCCCAGCTTGGGCTGTCGTGCCATAATTTGATGATCCGCATCCATTGGGGTTGAAAGAGTGCACTTCCATTCAAATGATCATTGAAGTAAATACTTTTTTATTGCTGTTAATTTTAATTTAAAGCACAAATCGTTGGTATGAAAATATTTGTGTTTATTTGTTTATATAATTTCCTACTTTCATATACACATTAAATTGCGCTACAAATATTAATATTTATAATTATAATACAAATTCATATATCATCTAATATACATCTTCTTTTAGCTAGGTGTGGAGCACATTTTAACAATCTAAGCTTTACATTTTTACAATATATGTTCAGAATAACATATACAAGAAATAACAATAAATATCACAATGGAAGTAATTTCAATACATCGAGCAGACCAAGGAATAAATTTCCAATATTAATTAATTACAAACAATTTCCCTGTACAACACTAATGTGTACCTTCCTTAGCAAGATCGTGTTCATTGCAGATTGTTGGCTTTCATTTCACGCTTGATTTCAAAAGCAAATACATTTAACTAATTGTAATAAAACTGAGAGTACGAAATTAAATCCTATCATACGTGTAGAAGTACTATTGTGGTGGATGTAATGGTAGTAGTAACTAAATTCAGTTTTCGTTAATTGGTCCCGAAATTTTCGTAGCATACATGTGCGCCACTTTGTAGATAAATTCGTATTGCTCCTTGGTTTGAACTGCACTGGCTCGTCCTCGACGAACGTAGTATACAAATTGAGGGATGTCGATGATCCGCTTGGGCATTTCGAGACTCCGAAGTGCCATATCGCAGGCTATGATTGTGCCGGTTCGACCAGTTCCTGGCGAACAATGTACAGTCAGAGGACTGAAATTAGAAATGAAGTTAGAAAATAGATATCGGCCTTTCAATTGCGCTAGCAAACAGAAAATGTGTTTTAAAGAGTGATAGTGTGTAGGAAAGTGTTTAGCTAATAGTTTGAATTCAATACCCTTGCGATTTTGATAATGATTTGGTTTTGTCTAAGCTGCCTGTAGATCCATTTGCGTCGAATGTTGCTTTACCCATTTCGTCGTCGGATTGTTCAGGTGTTCCCATTTTCAAGTAGCTGCGAGCTTCTAATAGCATTGCTATGACACTGGCTTCATCCGTTGGCACGCCCATTTCCGGCCATTTGTACCAGAAATGTATGATTTCCCTCCACCGATTCAACGAGATATTTTTAACGTGGAGCGTTGAAACGGCATACTTTTCTTTCACTTCACGACTTTTAAGTATGATTTGGAAATCCCCGTAAACTACGTAGTTGTCCAGTGTCATGGATGCTGGTATATATTCTGCACACTTTTCCACGCCGTTTTCTATCAAATCGGTTGCCATTATGATGACACGTGAATTTTGCTCCCAAATCATTCGCCAGAAATCGCTGACTGTGCTATCAAGTGGAGCTTGGCATGCGATATAGTAGTTCGCTGGATCTTTCGGTCCCTGAAAGCAATGTGATCGAGAATATTTATATCCTTATTATCTAGTGTTAAGTCGAAGATACATACTTGAACATAGTTTGCATTAATATACTCGGTCTTGTCATCATCACCGATTCGATTCAGGATGACACGAGTTTCAGGCAATGGAATAACGTTTGCATATCTGTGAATAAATGAAATCAAATTATAAGATGTTAAATTTTTACGATTGAATAAAAAAATGGCTCGAATTCTTGCCATCAGAAAAACTTAGTGTCTTAATATTCCCTCGAAAAAGTTTCATATTTGTGTCAATTTTTTTTATCACATGTAGAAATACTCGGAAGACAATTATAGCTTCTTCTGGAGGTCCTAATTTCACCAGAAAGAACTCTGTCATAACAATATGAGAACTCCCTCGGGCTAATTAGAGAAACTCACGACGCAGTCGACACAATATAACAACAAAAGCAAAAATGGAACACTTGAAGAACACAGCATTGAAGTCGTACAAACATTTTTATATTTAAGCAGGAAAATGGACGAAGCATAGTTACGATACTACCGAAGTATGATAAAAGTGTTTATTTGCAAAAAATTCTACTCAGTTGAAGCTGCAGGTGCAGGAAAATAAAGCCACAAATATACAAGTCTGTGATAAGATCGATTCTACGTCTAGCATTCGTTGCGTACAGGCGTGTTTCTAAAAGCATGTTAAAACGTCACTTCAATCTTTGGAGCAAATAATTCGAAAATAATCAAATATCGCTAAAACTAAAATGATTAAGCCACAAAATACGACCGGAAAACAAGAAGCCATGAGACATAAGACGAGCGAAAATAAAGTAGCCACGCAAAGGGCTCAACAAGGATGGAAACCAACAGAACAAGATGTGAGAAAGACAACAATTCATGACACCGATACTAACATAACGACAGCGCAAATTACTATGCAATATTTGCTGCGATGGGTAACGATATGGATACCGAAATGGATTGCCAAGAAAATATAGGTAATATTAATTGCGATTCTAGTGATAACTTTATTGAATATTTGAAATCTAAAAATAAGTGCTGGTTCTTCTGTTAAAAATAATAAGACCATTAGAAAATTTCCACCGATTAATGTCTTTGGGCACCACGAAGGGGATATGGTTTGGCTATTGGCGAACATAAGATTTCGGTACATTTTGCCTCCTCCAGGACCCCCTGATGCACAAAATAACTTTTTAAATTCAGATTCTAGAAGCTCTTCTTCTTCTACTTCGTAGCACCTGTAATGTGACGCCTACGCCCAGGAATCGAAGCGATTTCGATCCCGAACCCTTGTAACCTGCCAGATGGATATGTCCTCGAAGTGCCAGCGGACTTCATCTGTTGTGCGGATATCGTTGTGCAGAAAATATTTTTTTTTCTGTCCAAATATTTAGATCCGTGGATATAAATATTCGAAATATAGAATTAATCCAACCCCGGCACATTTCGAGACATAGCCATCTGGAAATGCCCCTCCACCGTGGCCATCGAGAAAACTATGCCACTGGCGACATCTGAAGAAGCACATTTCCGCCATATGAAGTGCCATTCCACGCACATATGTTTTGTCCGAGGTGACAACCGGAAATTTTGACAGCCACATGGAGGCGCTAAACGTCATCGTAAAGTTCTTCGTGATAATATCCAAGGTATTACAAAACCAGCTATACGTCGTTTGGCGCGACGTGGTGGAGTGAAACGTATTCCCTGTTTAATCTGTGAAGAAACGCGTGGTGTGCTTAAAGAGTTTTTGGAAAACGTTATTCGTGAGGCAGTGACATTCACCGGAGCAGAAACATTAGGAAAGAGGTTAGTTTAGTTAATAACTAAATAGAAAGGTTAGCAATATTTTGTCTGGTCTGCAGCGGAAGGCAGTGTGAACTGAATCGAAACCAGCGATACTGAAAATACCGGGGACACTTCTGCTAAAATAACCAAAGAGAAGAATACCAGTCCCGCCGAAGCCGTCGACCCCGCACCTTCTTCCAGTTCCCACGAAAATACGTCCGAATATACAAGCTTGGACAACATTAGCGAATGTTATTGTTAACGGAGTAAAAAACCCGATGAAAATGAAGTGACGTATATTGTTCACCAATCGAACTATAGCGAGGAAGTGTTTTTAGCTGTTTCTGATGCCTATATAAAATAGCGAGATATATTAACTCGAAGGACGAAAACAAAATGGAGTATAAAAATACTAGAAAGTTATGAAAGAGTGGAAGCAGACACAATTCGGATAAATTTCGATACAGTGAAAAAGGACAAGAAAGAACGAATCTTTACGGTTGAAGAAGGATTATGTCAGGAATTAGAGAAATATCTTCGTGGAATTCTTTCCAAGCGACTTCTAAGTGAAATGAATCAAACCTTGTATAAATGTGTAAAATGCTCAACTCAATTTTCTCGTGAGAATACATACAAGAAATCAAGCGTTGACGTTACTTGTCCCGAATGCTCTAGTATTTTCGTTGTTGAACTTCACGAAAAGCTTAGTTCATCGACAAAAGGTTCGCTGCCAAAATACGAGGAACTTCCGGTCATAGCTAGCAATATTTCAACTTTAAATACAGTACCAACTAGTAATTTATCCTCTACAACACAAACAACAGCTACTGCAACCCAATCCAGTGCAACCGGACAACAAAGTGCGGGTGAGAAATATGTAATTGAAGAAAGTGCTTCACATAGCAGTATAGGTTCAGCTGGATCGTTAAACGAATCATCATCGTGTTTAAAAATTACTCAATCAGAAAAATCGTTTGATTCAAATCAAAGTGTCGCGGGTAGTTCGACACCTGATCGTGATATTGATTTCAATTTCAGTAAAAACGGTGAAAGTGATATCGAAATTTTAAGTAATCCCAGTCAAAGTAGCATTGAAGTTCTGGAGCATGCTTATCAAAGCCGAAAAACATCCGAAGAACGTCGTATCTCCAGAGTACCGTCCCTTGATACCATAGAGGATAGTAGTTACAACAATGCTCCTTGCATAACATCAGTTGCCATTAAGAATACTGCACCAGAAATCCATGTGGAGATAACAAAAGCTCCAGAGGTGCAGCAGGCGTTAGAAAGTAGTAATGCAGTAACACCAGGTGGTGAAACGAAAACTTCTTTAGGGCATATCAGTTTAACCGAAAGCAGTTCGTCGGGTTCTGTTACGGATAGCATTTGTACAGCTTACGAACAGGAGGATAAGTGCGGAACAGCTATTAATTCACCAGAACGTAAATCATCACAAATTCAAAATACAAATGGAAAGGAAATAAGAAGAGAAGATTCAATCATATCGTCTATGTTTGGCGGCTTATTCCAATCAACGAATATTTTAATGTCACGGTCACAAAAACCACCCGAAGATATTATTCGTGATAAATTACATTCTCCTATACCGATTTTAGTGATGCCGATCTACGAAGACAGGTTGTTTACCTTCAGGTATTTGCACGTCGTTTATTTTATTTTTTTTTATTTTATTCAGAAATAAGTTGCTGAATGAACAATTAATTTAAACCAAAACTCTGATATAAAAAAAAAAAAAATTTCATACAAGAAGAATACTTTACCATTCGTGGTATCAAACAGAATGTATAACGGATTCCCCTATTCATACTAAAAAAAAAAAAAAACTATAAAAAGATTGGTATATTCAAATGTAAATTGTAAATGTAAATTGTGATCCTCACTTTTCTATTTCGCATAAAGACAGAAGTGGCAAAATAGAGCCTTCATCTTCAAAATTGTTCTAATTTTAATTACAAGTATGTAAGGTTAAAAATCAAACGTAAAGGCTAGCGAAATACCTATAAATTATTTGTGGGAAACTATAAAAGTAGAAATTAATCATGATACACCCATGTGAAGTGTTATTGTTATTGCCTGTTTACACGCGTAATTATACATCACGCTTTGTTTAAATTTGGCAGATGCCGTGTAAAGTTCACATGAAATTGCGTGATTTGGGATAGAAAGTTATCAATTGATTGATAAAAATTAAAAAAATATAATTGCAATTATAAAGATAAAAATATGAAGTAATATTTTCCTGAATTTAAGGATAGTTTTATTGAGTTATATGAACTAATATGATAATATTAGATGTATATACGAAAACTGGCATATTTTCGGTATTTAAGGTAATAAAAATAACATGAATTGCTAAGTTAACCCACGACTTTCCTTTTCAGTGACTCTTCTTTTTCAGTGGGAACAGAGAGTGTAGGGTAAGTATGCCGTCGCGAGGGTAGGGTTTCGACAAATCCGCTGAAGTCGGTTTCGCGTCGCGCGCGGTACGCGGTACCTTTGCTTGTTTCGCCATTTCTTTAGAGTAGTTTTCTTCGGTGTAAGTTCGAGTAGTATATTTTTCGGTACCGCGTCGGTGAATCGGTAACGCGCCTATGGGATTTTGTAGCGTTTTTTTTTTGATTTGAGATCTGTGGAAAGATCGCATCCAGAACTAACGTAATGTAGGTTTCTCGTTCTGGATGAGTAATTGTTGACGCGTTTGGAAAACGGGCAAGTTCAGGTGACTGAAATATTGTAATTGAGCGTAATCCATTCGGAGACCCGCGACCGAAATCCTCTCCGAACTAGCTGGCCGACAAGCAGTCACCGCATGAATGGGTTACGGTGCACGGATTGGTTGACCTGTTGGTACCATCCGTTGGCACTACTCAGACTTAACGTCTAGAACCGATGAGAGGTCGGTTCCGCGTCGAGTTGAAGGTAGAAAATCATTACACACCAGAGCCCCTCTCGGGCCTTCGCTTACTGCAAACAGCGCCTCCAACTATCTCGGTCTATTGACCGCGTCCTCCAATTTCGAAATAAGAACAGCGATGAACTTTCTTCGTCGACCGAGTCAGACCAACGTTTCCTTGGTTTCCTCACTGGTCCCTGGCCTTCAGTTCTCCCAACGAATACCTTTTTGGGTATCCGTTGCTCGTCCCTACGATTCATGTGTCCAGCCCATTGCAGCTTCCGCAGTCTTACAATCGTTGAGACCTCCGGTTTGTCTAAAATTTCATACAGCTCATGGTTGTATCGAACTCGCCATTGGTCCCCGTCTAGCTTCGCTCCGATTATTCGCTTCAGGACCCGTCGTTCAAAGGCGTTCAATATATTTGCGGATGCTTGGGTTACGGTCTATGTTTCACACCCATAGCATGACACAGGTCTTATCACAGATTTGTATACGTCCTAAGTACACAAATTCGCTAACATTCTCGATACTGTATTCGGCAACCGTGATATTTTGTGTATGTGAGGTATTTTTCCTCGACGCGGTCATGAGCTTTGTTTCATTTTCATTGATTTGTAGCCCTACTAGTTCTGCCTCGCTGTCGGGTTTCAGGAAGAGTTCTTTGGCAGTTGTTAATGACCGTGACATAATGTTGATGTCGTCTGCATAGGCTACTACTTGGCTCGATTTGTATAGTAATGTACTTCGTGTTCGACAGGTAGCTTCCTTACGACATACTTCAGAGTCAATTTGAATAGCAATGGGGCCAGCCCATCTCCCTGTTTTAGTCCGAAATTTGTGTTGGTTATTGATCCGGACTTGGGAGCTCGTCCACGTCATTGTCGTTTCGGTAAGACGGACTAATTTGGCTGGGATGCCAACGCAAAGCATTACTTGGTACAGTACGTTACGATCAATACTGCCGTATGCTTGCTTAAAGTCAACGAAAATTTGGTGCACGTCTATGTTGAACTCCCAGCATTTTTCAAGTACCTACATGACTGTGAACAATTGGTCTATGAGATGTGCCAATTAAGGAATGAGACTGATTCCGTGAAAACCTGTATTTAAAAATTATTCTACAACTCTGCCATTCAAACAAACTTCATCCAGAGTTGGTGGGGCAAATGGAAGCTCTCCGCAAACATCTATAGGCTCCGATGTTCTGGAGCTGTGTGGAGGATTAAGGTGGTTCTTGAAATGTGATGCACATCTTTCCTTAATCTTGGTTCCACCAGCAATGATATTGCCGATGTCATCACGACAGAGCGTGGTTTTGGGCTGATAACTACGTTTCAGGCTTTTCACTACTTTGTATGCTTGTCTTGTGTTGTGCTCGCTAGGCTTACATCTATACTTCTCAATTGGTCGTCATAGTACTTTCTTTTCTTAATCCTGATTATCGTATTCGCTACTCTTCTGAGATTTTCTTCGTTCTGGTTTTCCTACCCACGCATTCTCTGTACGCCTGATTCTTTTTATGTAACGCATTCTGACACTCATCATCGATCCAATCATTCCTCTTGCGCCGGGCTTGATGTCCGATCGTCTGTTCTGCCACGGTCCTAATAGCCGCTTTCACTGCCATCCAGTGCTCGTTGCTTGTCTTTAACGATGCGTCTGATAAGATGGGAGCCAACTGGTTGTCGAGGGTCTCCGTGAAATTATTGACACAGATGCCGTTTGGAGCTTTTCGATGTCAAATATTTGTAGCGGGCTGGTTTCGCCGAATATGACTTTGACATACGACATCGATAGGTTAATTTGATCAAGTAATGATCTGAGTTACAATTGGCTCCACGCTATGTACGGACGTCAAGTATGCTCGAGGCCCAACGTTGTTGGATCAGAATATGATCGATCTGGTTTTGTGTGTTGCCATCCGGTGCTATCCATGTAATTTTATGAATGCGCCGATGTGGGAAGCAAGTCGAACGTATGAATAGATTTCTGCCAATGCAAAGTCGATTAGGCACTGGCCGTTGTCATTTGTTTTATCGTGGAGGCTACATCCTCCTGTAGTTCCTCAATGAGATATCTCATTGCCAATCTTAGCGTTAAAATCACCCAGAATTATTTTTGTGTCGTTTATAGGGAATGAGTCGAGTAGTCTTTCCAGGTGCTTGTAGAACGTTTCCTTCGTTTCTTCATCCTTTTCTTCGGTCGAGGCGTGAACATTAATCAGCAAAATTTTGAAGAATGTCGCTTTTATACGGACCGCACACATCCATTCGTTTATTGCCTTAAAATCAATAACGGGCGATTTGAACTCCCTATTCACAATGAAGGCCACTTCAAATTCACGTTTTCCAGTAGGCTTCCCACTTTTGAATATTGTGTGCGATCTCATGTCTTGAATATCATTTGCAGTCCAGTTCGTTGCCTGGATTGCCGGTATTTTTAATTTATATTGACTGGCCTATTGTAAAAGGTCCTTAACAGCCCCAGGGTAATTGAGTGATCTGACATTCCAGGATCCAATGCCATAGTCTTTTTCCGATTGCGAGGTTGTTGTCGTGAGTCCAATCCATTCCGAGGCCCGTCTGCAGGTTTCGAAACATTTAAAGGTTTTCCAGGGGGCGGGAAGTTAGTCCGTGGCCCAAGCTCCATGCCGGCGGCATGGTTAGTACTTCGATTCCGAAGTGTAAGTAGGATTTAGTAGCAGAGCTATATATGTATTTACAGCTATTAGCATTTCTCGGCATTTGATGACCCATTATTGGGGAACCAGTAAACCCAATGTGCGACCCCGAGAATATTTGCTACCATTTAATTGGGGGGTTTAGGGTGAGGAATCATGGAAGCTGTGGGTTGGGGGAACAAGGGGGTTCCCTCCTCCTTTCTTTAACGGACTTGGGACCGTCGTAGAGAAGCTCTAATCAAGACTTTTCATTTTATGCCTTTAATTCATTTTATGACCTTTAAATAAAAAAATTTTTTAAGGGCCACTTCGTTATAAGATGGGACCCCCACTTAAAAAATTTTGAAATGTTTGGTAAGACCTAAATTTTGAGAGACCACCACTTTTGATCTTTTCACAAAGTTAGAGCTTTCTAGCATCGATAGGTTCTGAGGAAACTTGCTGTGACACACAGGCAGACAGACGGACGAACGGACAGACAGGCCGCGAAACTAGTATGGCTTTGTAAAAATTCTTTTTTTTACAAAGACTTAAAAATAGCCTCCGAATTTGAGTTTACGAGACCAACAATCCCAATAGAGATACTCATTTGCTAGATTTGTTGAAGCTGGTCTAAATTATTCGTGGTTATTTTGTTTCTGTTTTGTGTTTTGCGTTACTCAGTTTTGAGTTTCAGCTCATTATTGCTACATTTTGTGGTATTGTTTATTTATGTAAAAAATTAGGAATAGGTTTTAATATTTGGGATAGGCATATGTTATATTTATTGTATTATATTAGTTTTTTTGTGGTTGGGAGGCGAATGCCATTTGCGCACTGAGTGTGGGGCTCCCATGCGCGGAAGCGACTGGACTACCCACGAAACACCTCCTCTTTCAACCAGAGAACCCAGCCTGGAACCGTTTGACACATTACTTCGGACCTGGTCATATTAGTTTCAGAGATAAGATTTAACGTTTAGGTTAGGAATTAGCAAAATTAGCATTTTATTAGTATAAGCTAAAGTTTTTGATTGAATTTTATCAGAACTAGGTTATAATATATAAGATGTATACGAGTATATTAGATGTAGGATAAAAGTTCACTGTTGTGCTAGTATTATAATTATTTTTTGAATAGTGTTGGTTGGTTTTACTTATTTTTCGAATTGAATCATAAAATATGTAATAATTTCAATTAAGTTGAATCTGATATCGATATTTGATTAAATGTTATTTTATTTAATAATGTCTAAATTTAGAGAGCTATTAGTGCCATTAAGTTTTTAGTATTTTTGTTTGGAATTTGCTTTATATTCTTTGAAATATTATAGTGTTTCGTATTGAATAAAGCGCTTTTGACTTTGTGATAAGATCTGTGAAAAATAAATCAACTATGAAAAATAAATCATCATTCAAGCATGGCGAATTCAATGAAACGCTTGTTCGCCCCGTGCGACGAAAACAGTTCAAAGGTGGTCAAAAGACCTAAGCTGAGAATTAAGTTTTGTTCTTTCCAGAAAATCCTCAAATGGGCCAATAGAACATTATTAACTTGTAAATACTGGTCATGAAAAAAATCATGAATCAATTTTGCGGTTTTTGTATGCTTTGGGGGACTAAGCATAGAATGATTGTCTACAGATAACCTACCTTGAATGTTTTTAAAAAGACATTTTTAAAATAACTAGATATCCATCTCTGCTTTCTATTTGTGTTTATAAGCTGATAGCGAACGCGAGAATCGTTTAGGTAACATAACATGTAACTATTTTACTTAGAATATGTAACATACTCGTGTATATAACTTTATCATACCTGTTCTTATCTTCGCAGCCTGGTGGCACTTCATCTGGTCTTGCAATGATTTGTGGTACATCCCTGAACTCCTCGTGAATTGCCATCCTTCGATCTACGAATTTCGCTAGTTCATGTATGCTCATGCTATTATGTTTCAAAGATGGATCATCGAACGCAGCATTTCCGTATGATCGTTTCGATGCTCTCAAAGCACCTTTCCTTCGGACACTATTGAAAATTGATACATTATCCAAGCTATACGCATCTAAGCTCACAGGACGACAGCGTTGACCATATGAAATCGATTTCTGCCGCTTTCGCATCACATAGAGGAATCCGACAAGCAAAATCAAAGCTATGATTCCCACAACACTTACTGATATTGCAATGATGACATTATAATCGGTTCCATTGTCAGGCTCTGCGGTGGTTACTTTCTCTGTGGTTTCAGTTCTCGGGAATTCCGTTGTTGTTATCGGTGCTGGTGAGGCAAAGTTTTCTAGATTGATCGATCCATTAGGTTGATTAATGCGTGGTTGAATTGAATATTCTTCAATTGGTTCAGTGGAAACAATATGTGTCGTGTTCATAGCTGGCGTTGTAGTTTCCTTGACGGGTTGCGGTTTAGATCTGGCTTTCGTAGGAGGTTGTTTCGAGCTGGGCAACGGAGTTGTGCTGGCAATTGTGGTTGCTATTCGAATCGTATTTGAACCACTGGTGCTTGTTATAATTGCATTAGATTCACTGCTCTCCACCGTGGAAACCAAGTCACTTGCCAATATATTCGATGTGGTTTCAGGGAAATATGCATTTTCCGACGTTGCTGTTATTAACTTATTATCAGTAACTACATGCTGTTGTTCCGTTGTAGTTAGTACGATACTTTTCTGCTCTTCGTAATCACTAGCTGTCGAAGTAGTCGATTCCAATTCACGCTCAATTGGCATTACTGATAAGGGAGTAATATTGGTAGATGTTGTAACATTAACAATTTTCTGGGTTGTAGCAGCCGTTGCTGTAGGTGTTGCAGTGGAAGTTGAAGTACTGCGCTCAAATCGTTTGGTAGTTGTGTCAACATGACTTTCGATTGTCGTTTTGTTTTCTTGGCTCATCAACGGGATAATGGATGATGGAATGGAGTTTTGTATTCTCTCGGTGGTGGTCAGTGGAATATGATTGCTATCGAAACGGTGATATCCTGTAGTAAGGGATATATCTTCCAGATCCTCCACTCTATTCCGCTCAATTGAGGGCGTGGATGGTATCAAAATGTCTCCTATTGACTGCGTGCTGTTAATCATTTTCATTGCCTGCTTTCTATCAACAATCTGCGGAAGAGTATCTCTATTTTCTATTTTATTAACTACGGAATCCTCCAATTGACCTGCTTCAAGAGTATTTTCTATTGAGTTTGCTGCCGCTGCTCCAGTACCAGTAAATGAGTGATTGGTCACTGGAATGCTTTCAACGTCGTTCGTTTTTATTAGTTCAGGTGAGTCTATGAATTTATGAGATTTGGTAGTTTTCGTTTTTAAGCTAGTCGAAGTGGCGACGGAACTTCTTAAGGTTGTTGTTGCAGCAGAAGAAACTTCCTCATTTAAGTGCATATCTTCTCCGATATATTTATTACGTCCTTCAGGTGCTCCATGATGTGGAGCGAGACCGGTAATTGTTCCGTTTTGCTTAATCTCGTTAATTTCTACGTTATAGTTGTTCTTATCACTTGCTAATTCTTTTATGGGCCCATCAGTTGTTGCATACTGTTCAGTGGTTGTTTCAAATTCAATCTTCTGTTGATCATTGATCGTAGTCGTCTCAACATTAGATTCGTCAGTTGTATTGAAATTAGAGTTAATGGTTGTTTGAATCTCATTCAATAAATCTGTATTTAGAATGCTTGTCCCAGAATCAATATCTTCGGACCGGAATGTGGTTTGTGGAATATGTTCGAAGGTGGTGGTTTCTTCATTCATGTTGGTAGGGAGTCTGAAATGATAAAAATAATATTACAAAATCGCTTACGAATTTAATTAATCGTTATGATTATGAATCGAACGAAAGATCTAGATATACAATTTGTTTGTCCGTACGTACAAAAAGTTATCCCAAAAACTATGGAAACTAAGAGCAACTTTTTCGAAAGATCAGAATTGGTCCTCTCAAAAGTTTAGGTTTTATCGAAAATGTTAATACTGAAGAAATCCTTCAAATTTTTTTGGAAACATAGCTTTCTTGTGGCGCGATGAACTTCAACCGGAGGGAAGTGAACGCAAAAAAAGTGACACGAATAAATGAGACAACGAATGAGCGATCACAGAAAAACGGCATGAAATTATAACGACACAAACCTTTTCCAATAATTTTTAGGGTTTTGTACTACTTACAAAGCCCTAATGAAATCGGTTTTTGTCTGTCCATCCATTTGTCAGTGTACTACAGAAGTTTTTCTCAGAAATTATAGCTGCTACAGACGACAACTTTATATAGTGCCATAAACAGTAAACAGTAAAGAATAGTTTTATCAACTTTAAAAGGCTACTTTTACTCGTATATTCGGGTTTTTATTAACATCAATAAATTCATTTCGTCCTCGTCGGCGTTTCGCGTTCGACTCTCTCATCCATCCGTCGATGTGAATCTCCTCTATGTCGGGTTAGTACAATGGTACATTTTTTTTATTGACAATTCGGCCTTTCCTGACTAGGCATCGTCCCGATGTCCTTGCAAGCATCCTCATCTTCTGTCACTGCTGTCTAACTTAGGTGGAGCTGAACACCAAGACCTGATGTTGTCGGCAGAGTATACCAATGAGAACCTCCGTTGAGTCACCTATGAACCTTCGATGTCCTGTATGAGATAGCGATCATTTCTGAGTACCTTTGTTATCATGTAAGGGCCTCTATAACGTGGCTCTATTTTGCGTGATTCTCTAGAAACTATGGCTTTATGTTTCAGTACCAGAAGGTCGTCGACTTTGTACCTACGTGGCGCTTACTATCGTAACGGTTCTTCCACTTCTTCCGTTGCATTTCGATATTCTCCATGGCTTTTCTCCTATCGGTTGATCAGCAGTTGAGTCGCGACGAACGGCAGTCAACATATAATTTTGAACAATGTTTCGCAACTTGAAATCAAAATCGAGTTCATTTGGAGAAAATCCGAGTGTCGCGTTCCACTGGGTATTCACAATCTATTGTAGTAGCCTCAGGTCGTTGCTCCAATTGCTTGGGAAATTTGTGGTCGTTTTAGGAAGTTTAGTATGATATCGTTGGCTCGTTTCACCAGCCCATTTGCACGGGGTGTTCGCATCGCTGGGTTTATGTGATGTATGTGGTTCTGATTGCAATATTGTTCGAAAATTTTAGCCGTGAATGCTGGTCCTCTATCTGTTACGGTCTGTGAGGGCAATCCAAAATAGCTCGACAGTTCGTTGAATATTTGGACGACAGGCTGTGTTTTTGTATTTTTAACCACGTTTACGGCCAAATGCTGGCAATTCGCTTCTACATCCGTGCAGTGATGACTGAAATACATAACCGCTTTCCAGGTTTTACCTTCGTCCATTGAATGCAACAAAAAACTGCTAATCCAATGTGGCTCGCATCTGTGTGTACAGCATGCAGACAAGATGGATCGTACAAAGCAAGTACCTACAGGTTTAGAACTCAAACACTTAATTAGCTCGTCTAAAGCTCCTTGTTCAGCATCCGTCTACACAAAATTTCATGTTGCCGCCTTATCAATCAATCAGAGAGTAATCCAGGACGAACTTTCTGAAGAAGCCCGTCAGCCCCGAAAATCTCCATAACTTAAAGTTGATGACAGCAATCACTTTGACTTCACCCGGTATGATACCGTTGGAACTTAAACGATGGTCTAAGAAATGAATCTCTGTTACTAAAAAATAACAGTTATCCAATCGCAATGCCAAGCCACATTCTTCTAGCATTACTAAAAACTCCCGGACCTTCGCTATGCCCTCATCGAACGTTTTTCTGGGTATATCGACATCATCGAGATATGCAAGTGCTGTATTTTATTTTTGCCTATCAAGTACCTTCGTTATTTTCTGTTGGAACACTGCTGGGGCGTTAACCAACCCAAAAGGTATGCTGTTGTACTCAAAATGGCCCTCGATTGTGGTAAATGCCTTGTATTGTTCCGCATGTTCATCGAGTTCAATTTGGTAATATCCCATCTTGAAGTCCAATGTTGTAAAGAACGTGAATCCCGCTAACTTCACAAACAACTCATCCATGATGGGCATTAGGAACAGTTGACGAACTGTAACTTGGTTTGGTTCTCAATAATCGATGTAAAGTCTGAATTCCTTAGTTTTCTTTTCAACCAATACGATTGGCGACGTATAGGTTGAACTTGATGTTCCGATTATTTCGTCTTCAAGAAGTCCGTCGATGGAGATACGAGAGTGTTTCAACTGAAAAGTCTTATCAGTTGACAGTCGAAGTGCTGTTTTTGCAATTATACATTTGCCCATTGATACGTTCTCTTTCGCGAAACGGCCTTCAAACCATTTTAATACCACTTTAAAACTTTCGAACTGCTCTTCAGCCGTAGTTTCAGAAGTGCTAATCCTTTCCTTTCTCAGGATTCAACAGTCCTCTCCGTCAATGACAAAACAACTATTATTAGACAAAATGTCTCTACCCAACAACAAATCGCACGTTATTTGTTCGTTATCCTCGATAAGCATGTATGTTTGATTATCTATTGAGGCACTGGCGTTTACCTTAGTGGTACATTTGTATCGCCCATCTTCGAACCCCTATAGAATAACTGCACAATTTTCGTGCGGACCGAGTTTATTTGTAATTGGTGTGCTCACCAAAAGAGCGAACACTACCCGAATCAATCAATGCTTCGCACAATTGACCATTAATGTTAACCATTTTAGACGCACTTGTACTCGTACCAACATTGTCTCCAATTTTGTTCACTCGGTTATTATTTAAGCTGCATTTGTTTGCAGAATGTCCTTTTTTTCCGCACTTACCGCATCGTTCTTGTCTTTGTGGTAGCGGACAATTAAAACAAGTTATTTCAATGTTCGGTTTGTTATGTTCCCGCGGCTTTTGCTGGATCGGTGCTCCAATTTTCCCACCCGTGACCGTTTTTACCGGATTGTAGTTCACCAACGCTTGAATCAATGCATTACAAGTTGGATATGAATTGGCCGTCACACTTCTTTTGATATCTACGTCGTTCAGTCCATTGATCACATCTTTGATCATCGATTGATCGTCCAGCGAACCTCTCCGTCCAATAGAAATAATTCTCTAGTAGAAAGCTTAAGGCGACAGGTTTACGTCATCAATTGTCTGTGAATTTCAGCAATATTCACACACGTCAGAAATTCTGCCAGAAATTCTTGCACAAACTGAGATCATTCGCAATACACGGTCGGAGTTGCATGCATCCATAATTTCGCCACTCCCTTCAACTTTGCTTGAACAGTAAAAAGTATAGGTCTATAGTCTCTTCTGTACGCATGTCTGAAATTTTCGATATATGCAATGAACTGTGACAATGTCATAGTGGCTGTATCCACCGGTTCGAGTGTTGGCAAGATCGGTATGATTTCGTGTACGTGTATAGGACACCGAGGTTAACAGATTGAAAATAAAATGGCGGCGAATTGAAATACATAATAACCAATTACTAGTTTTCTGAGTTCATTTTATTGAATTTATGTATCATTAAAGTTTTGATATTCAGAAGACGTTGTTTGGGTTATTAATTATTTTTCAAACTCCTTCCGACAGAGGAAATCCTGCTACTTCGACAAGTTTTTGATCAAAGGCAGTCGAGTGGAGTATCAAATAAAAGGTCTTCATAAGAACTTGAAAAATTTGAAACTATAAAGTCAATTTTGGATCAGGGGGCGTAGGGTGAGGCAGAAAGTGTGGGGAATTTGTATTACCTACCTCACCTTTAGGCACTTGTGAGTCCAAAAAATATTTAAAAAATCACAGGCGTAGATTTTTACGAGTATAAGGGTAACAAATACCTCAGAAGCCAACTGCGATACTGACCATTTTCTTATAAGAACAAAATATGGATGTCGGATTGCTACTAAAATTAACTCGAATAGGGGCCGAAATACAAAATTTAACTCATTGAAAGAGATCTCTGTATAGGCCAGGTGCGTGTCTATTTTATAACATGCTTTGCAAAGTAATATTTAGGCGAGTGAGAACGCGAATTCCGCATAACAAGTATTGGGACAACAAGAGCCCAGAAGAAGAAAGACTGGTTTGATGAGCTGTGTGATGAGGATTGCAAGCTTTTTGTAAAAAGACTAACCCGAGCCAAGCAAGACGTGGACGGAATTACAAAAGGATCTGCAGACAAAAACGGCGAAATTTGAAAAATGGCCGAATTTAAAATATAACGATGTGCAAAATAGTAATATGTAATAATTTGCAGCTTGGTCCTGGAGAGAGGTCTGGCACTCAGCACTCTGGTAAGCGCAATCGATGTGCTGGAGTGACTGATCTCTGACCGGGAATCACCACAAAACTTGCGACTTCATTCCTGGTAGTTGTCATCGACGAACATAACCAATCTGTGACCGGAAAGTCAAAATTTTCTTTGTGTGGAGTCGTGTTCGCGGACAAACAATTGAAAAGTTGCACACAAGCTTGCGGTTAATCCTTCTTACCCTTGCTGAATACTTGGGCAGCAAACTTTAATGGGACGGCGCCAAATTAGATCGAGCTTAAGTCGTTAAAGGAACGTCAGGCAGCCTTCTACCTGGGATCAGTATAGTCATGGCAAGGATACAGATGCAATTCCTATAATGGGAAAAAGAGATTGGGCTCATCGCGGCCAGATGCATCTCTTGACCACTTGGAAAGTGAATAGAAGGTGTTAACTATAGGGTAAAGTCCTAGAGGCTGAAAATCTCGGAAAGACTTTGATGCTACCATTTTTGTCAAGGATTTCGCAATACGCAGATGCGGGCATAATGGCACCCCGGTCGCAAGTTCCAGCTGTACATTACACCTGTATTCATGCGTATCGATGTAGCACCATAATATACTTGTCCGAGTAGAGAATCTCATTTGTAGTCGTCAAATAACTTTTTTCTAGCGCGAATTTGCGTTACTTCGAAAATGCTTAATGTGTTTACTTTCTTATTTATATATTGTATTTAAATTTCATTTGTATATGCTGTCAACCGACCGTAACCGTAGCTTCACAACTCCATATTTATATTTGCATGAGCCTTTTTTAAACGCATTCAAGAATCCATTCAAGTGTAAGCTGAGCTTACTCAACAGTCATCGGATCTTAGCAATTCTCCCCATTGAGTGTCATTTAGTTTTTTGGGAAATAGTTGGAACAAAATTACTATCAGCTGAAGGGCTATTGAAATTGAGAACAGTCAGGGAAGTAATGTGATGATAGTTTTCTGGATGCTTGCGTGCGATTTTTTTGCCTTAGCAGTACAGCCCCTTTCGGGCCTTCGCCAGAGCGTATGAACTAAGAAGCGAGTTCACATAGAACAAATTACCAACCTAACGGCATTCAACCTTCAAAGATCGGGTTGAATATGTATAAGGGTTCGTAAACGCTTTCATGGGGAAATGTAAGAAAGAGATTGAATCGGTAAATATTGCCCTACATAGGTGGTTGAATGAAATGCAAGATGATGAGCTTCCATTTTGATCAGATAGGCGACATAACAGCAAATCGATTTTCCACATGAAAGCTTACTCCCAAGTAGATAGCGCTTTCACGTTTTATCTCAAATGGAAACAAATGATGTTAAACGCACTCTCTATCTTGTGCACGTTTATCGCTTTTTTCATTCAAATATTTTCCTTCCCTTTTATTTGGCCGATCAGCCGGTGAATTTGCTTGTTAGTCTATATGTTCTGCCTTCGCTTAGAAATAATTAGAGTATCTCATTATCATGACCGAATGTATCGGCACTCGAGAAGGTGATAAAGTCAGTAACACGCTTTGGCCGTATGTCCGTCGAGCCAGCAGGGATGAGTTCTGATTTTAAACCAGTACATATCATAACTGAATGGGCTTATAGTCCGTCCGAAGAATCACTCGAAACAAAACTCGTTATGGGGTTCGAACCAGCAATCTTCAGCTTACGCAGCGAGTACTTTAACCACTACACTACTCGGATTACTGCTTGCGAATCACCCAAATACAAATATTTACATATTGTTGAGTGTGTACTTACGGTGGATGAAAATTTGTTAAAAACTTCACACCGCTGGAAAGGTTCAAGTTCCCCAAAGTAAAAACTAATTGTTTCGGCTAGATAACACGGTTCATTATTTTTAAAAATGATGTTTTATTTTACAAAATTTCTGATTTCAAGAAGCAAATGAGCTGTGCACGTGAAAACGATTAAGACTGCAAACTGAAACTGACTATGCAGTCAGCTCGAATGGAATTACGGTAGTGTGTGTGCACGCCGCTGAAGGCGACCGCAGGAAATAAATTGCTAAAGTGTGTGAGCGCTGCAAAAGGTAAGCGCTCCAACTTCAGCGTGGCTGCCACCTAGAGCCGAAATTCTAATGCCAAAATAATTAATGGAGCGGAGAGTTACTACAGGTGTAATAAGAGGGGACTTTAAGGAGCGTCTGAGAGGCCAGAAAAGCCTAGGATGGTTGGACGAAATAAATTCCTTAATCGATCAATAATAATTTTTAATGTTTTAAATCTTTGCACAACGTTTATTTAAAATAGAATATATGTATTAGAATGTACAAAGATCATCAAATTCATATAGAATAAACTTTAAACAATACAGATTAAGAAAAAAGGGAAAGGAAGAAAGTGATGTGGCATTAAACAAAGCAAACATTGTTTTTCATGAATCACGTACACAAATGAGAAAATGCCTTATTGCTTTTTCGATAAACAACATTTCATTCAATGTATGAACTGCTCTTTTCCTTAATATTGATTCGGGTTTGGTGGCTATAAGGATTCATAGAAATCAAATTGATTAATTTTTTTTAAATATAGAATATGCTACAATATTTTGATTCTTTTCATTACTTCATATACTTTAATTTATTCTTTGCCTTTGGCGTCCGTGTTGGCCATAAAGTTTCCATACTTTTTTAAACGCTTGCACTGGAGTGGGGGAACCAGCTTAGTTAGCGGCCACAAAAGCATATATAATACAAAATAATAACAAAAACTATATTAAAGAAATTAGAGTCAAATTTTTTAAAGACATCCATTTAAATACTTAACCCAATTGTTAAGCACCCCCATATTTATTATCCAAAAGAAATTTAGATTCTATTAGATATTAGAGTTATATGTTAGAGTTACAAAAGGTATTAGAAAAAATGTAAACGTAATTAAAAATAAATTGCTATACAAAAAAGAACTCGATCTTCTTCTTTTGCTCATGAAAGAACCGGATAGAAGACAAGAAACGTTGCCTAGGAACCTTCTTCAACCCAGCCATCGAGTTGTGGTTTTTCTATTCGTTGTAGGGGCTCTGACGAAGGATGGAGAGCCATCACACGTGGACTCCGCCATGGGGAGCTGAAGTCCGGGAGGGAGGAGTTCGAGGGGCACCAACTCCACCTGTATGCGCCACTTTTTTCAGTGTATTACAGGTTTTTCGTCAGGCATGAGGTAAATTTCTGACAGTGTACAGGGAACAGAAACGGTAAGTATTAGGAAACAACTTCAGCCATCGTACCTTTACCTTCCAGCGTTTTTCTTCTGCGCTTGGTGTTTCGTCACCCTACAATTCGTGTATGCGAAGAAATAAAGTGGAACTTGGTAACAGGAGAAAGAACCGGCCCCAGGACACCGCAGATGCTAGCCTGCCAGCACATACACGCGTTCCTGGACCAAGTCAATCTCAGTGACAACATTGCTGGAAGTCCCTCGCGGACAATAAACAAAACCATTAACACTAATTAGTCAAGTAATGGCTCAGCAGAAGACAACATTAGCGATATGTCATGGCGGTCAAGACACAGTATAAATATTTTCATTGGTTTATATGAAAGTAAGTTACGTCTTCTGATTCAATAGGAAAGAAAAATTTAATAAGAATCTATGCAACTCATGGCATTTGAGATACTCTGATATATCCCATCGCCTAGATTCAATCTAGACTGTTTTGCGATGGATGCATATTTAACCGTTTGCTTTTCTCACATAATATTACATTTTAAGAATAGTTCTAAAATGAGATGCCTGACTTATTATTGCTCTGTAAATATTCCAATTTAACTATATCATTATAATGTTAATTGACTGAATATATTCACCGATTTGTATTAACACCAACCACAGGCTCCGTAGTCGTTTCCTGTTGTATGAAAGTTGTCGTTTTCAGATCCACAGAACTATCAGTTGTGATGTTTGCTGTTTCAGTCTCATTTGGTTGTACTGCAATTGCTTGATTATCATCTATCACCGAAACTTCTGCTTTCTCGGTAATCACTGCTTCCATTGTGGTCGTTATAAGATCCGATACTTGAGGCAAAGTTGTTAACGGTAGCGAATTATCTGTTGTTGTTGGCTTCGATGCCATCGTCGTTAAAATTTGTGTGCTACTACTGCGTCCAGTAGTAGTTGATGGCATTGTTGGTGTTTTTGTCGTCATCACATCCGCCTCTTTTTCACTCGTGGTCGATGGCAATGTGTCTGCCATTATCAGCATAGGTGTAACATCCGCATACTTAACCGTAGTCATTGCAGAATCACTTGCGTTTATAATATTTGGCACAGTTGTTTGCTGTGATGCTATTGACATTGTAGTCGACACTGCTGCGTCGCTATTGTTTGTTAATTCTGGTAAACTTGGTGGTAGCGATTGAGTATCATTATCCATTGCAATTTCCGAGTCAGCTATGGTTGCCAATTCTTCCTCCAATTCGGTAGTGTCCATGCTAATGAAATTGGATTCTGTCGCTTTTTCCATAGGTGATGATGGTATTGTTATGGCGGCACGTTGAGAGTGTTCACTCGCTGTCGACACACCGGTAGCAATGTTAACTTCTCTCTTTGCTCGCAAGGCACCTGCATGGCTTGTTACTATAGATGTTAGTAAGATTACCAATTGGAATGATTGAAATGAAAATTTTCTAGACTTCCATGTCGGATGATACATTATTTTGACTTTCATTGATTATTGTTACTGCTTCTAGTGTTGACACATTCATCAATATGTTTGTGATGTAAGTGGGAGATAATTTGATTTGCTGTTGATACATGTATGACGACAAGGTTGAAGAGGCTCAAGATGAATTATTGTAGTCTTTTGTACAGGTGGACATCATGTTGCACCATGTTTTGATAAATTTTGGATATTTTTCCTAAAAAGCAAACAAAAATTGTATATTAGTTTATGATAAGAAGTAGACAGTTATATACTTTAAATGTGTTTTTAAATATGTATTTAAAATGATGTAATTTTTAGAGTTAGTTGAAAACGGTCTAGAACATCTAAGTACTTTCAATGAAAGCTCTTTATCTGATGTTAGGTAAAAAAACAAACTTTACACATTCGTGATTAAATTCAAATTAATTTTATAGTACTGGGTCGCAGATTTGAGCAGCATAATCACCGATATTCACACTTTGTTGCAAAATTCAATGGCACGTAAATCCGATACTTTTCCAATGTTAATCTGGAACTCTCAGTTTTCCAAGAAGCTTGTCCATATAGATATGATTGGAAAGGTTCTTTATCAGAGAATATTACGTAAATTTTTTGTTAATTATTTTGATATACTGAAACCAATCATTAGACAGAACTCGAACGAATGTAAAATAAAGGATCAAATGACTTACATTTCGCTCAAAATTGTACTTCACTAATTGTTTTGAATTCATTAAGAATCTCATGAAAAAAATCACTTGGAAAAAATTTAGTCACTTCTGATACATGGTTAATAATTGGAATATTTTGCAAATTTTAATCAAGGCAAGATTCTGACAGATGTTTTTCATTTTTTGACTATAGTAGCACTCACTTTCTTTATGAGGACTTTTCGTTTGTTTCGTTGAAAAAAAAATCAATTAATGTAAGTATTCGCAATAGATCAACTAAAATTTATTGAAATAACACTTGAAGATCGCACAATTTATTGGTTGGGAAAATAAACAGAACATTGATAGCTAAAGCCAGTACAGCATGCATATAAAGTATCTATTTAAACTTACACTTTGTATGTGTTAGCAGTTAAACTGAGGCTCTAGCCGATTCATTCTCGTTTCTTTCATTTCATTATCAGGTTCACCTTCCTACCAAATATGATTAGCATAGCTCTAACAGAAAGAAATCTAATAAATCATTTCACTTTACTTTGTTTTTAATGTTTTTTTGTTTGTCACATTACAAGGTTTCTGAGTTCGGTAATGAACAATATTTCATAGTAGTTTGCTAATTAGTTCTTTGTTTAGCAGAAAGTTTAAGCGAAATATAGAAAAATACTTGAGATTTCATCTAAAACGAAAAACATTTATCATATCTAAATAAAAAGTTGAGCATGTAACAGGATGTTCTTGTCAGACAAGTTTTGTACTCGACCAATGAAATGCAGACATTTATTTTACGTAAGTAATGAAAAATCTAAATATATACTAAATTTTATTAATAATAATAGTTTTCAAGTTCTAGTTTTGCTGATATTGAGTGATCGATCAGGATCTTAAAGGTAATAGTCTTCATCCCACCCGAAATTAAAAAAAATCTATTTAGAACCACATAATAGATAGAAGACAGCTTCGAAGCCCAACTGGCCTGGGGACCTTAAAATTAGTGAAATTTCACAGTTCCAAAGAAAAACTTATTTGAACGAAAACGAAAAAAGACTGAATTTGTAATAACCCAAGCTGTGAGGTTGATTTGAATGAATGTCAAGCTTACCTTCTGGGTAGTGATATTCCTCGAGGCGTCGTTTTTAATTGTCGACACGATGGTGTCGTTAATGCGTCGCTAATATCGTCAAGATGAGTTTCTCTGAGCAAATCAGGGCAACGGCTGAGAAGGCTGCTTCGGGGATATCGGCTCTGAGTCGACTTATGGCCAACGTAGGGGGACCCAGCCCATCAAGAAGACGCCTCTTGTTGAGTGCTGTAGGGTCAGTGTTACTGTACGGAGCAGAAGTATGGGGCGACACTCTCAGCAAGGAGGTATACCGAAAACGTTTGGCACAGGTACAGAGAAGAGGAGCACTGAGGATTGTGAGAGCTATTGCAGGCGTGATACCTGTCGCCCTCCTTGCTAGAGAGCGTCGCGCTATTTACCTGCGCCGAAACGAGGATGCGGGGGAGATGGTTGTCCGCGTGGAGATTGGTAGCAATCTTGGGGAATTGCACGAAGGGATGGTGGACTGCGCGCCTCATTCCGGATGTGAGACCGTGAATAAATCGAAGGCATGGTGAGACTGACTTCTATCTGACCCAGCTTTTGAACGAGCATGGGTGTTTTCAGTATTACCTGCACAAATTGGTAAGTCACTGTCCCCCTATTGTCGGGTTTACCCAGGAGAGGAGGACAATGCCTGCCACACATTTTTTGCGTGCACAAAATGGGTCAGGCTGCGAAGGGACCTCTACAGGGAGACGGGAAAGTTCACCCCGGATAATATAGTCACGGTGTGCTCGAATCGGTTGAAAAATGGAACCAGGTGGCACATTATGCTCGAGCAGTTCTAAAATGTAAAAGGGGCTACCAGCAGCCGGGGGCGTTGGAGCCAGGGGATAGCTTTTCAGGTACTTCCTCTTCCCCTCTCCCCTCCCGCTAGGAATGGGATCCCCCAGCTTGAAGGCGCCGCACGACGTAATAAAACGAAACCTGGCCCGAAGTAATGTATCAAACGGTTACAGGCTGGGTTGCCAGGTTGACAGTGGAGGTGTTTAGTGGGAAGTCCAGTCGCCTTCATGCGAGCATGGGAGTCCCACACTCTGTGCGTGAATGGGCATTCACCTCCCTACCACAAAAAAAACATCGTTAATTGCGTCGTTAATGTCATCAGTGTCATTTAAACCTATTCAGTCTTGCTTCAGACATCAGCGGACGTGTGAGTGGAGTGATTTGTTTTTATAAGTGAATCAGTAAGACATTAAAATGGCTGGCGGCCGAAAAAGTACACCCTATGATGAGCTTAACTTTGAATTTGTGAAAATAAATAATAAGCATACTGCAATGTATACGGCAATAAATTGCTTAATACTGCAGGGGCTCGATGAAGATTACACGGGTAAACGATTGTGATTCTTTCTTGCAATTTATTGTCTGGTTAAAAAGGATATTAGGAGAGAAAGCAAAGGTAGCGTCGATGGAGTCTAATGCAACCCTCCGATTCAGCGACATTAAATATGTGTAGTATGGAGGCCATAAGGAAGGAGTTCTCTGATTAAAGTCAGGTTGTTGTCAGGATTACTTAAGAAAACAATATGTATGACTATATCCGATTTGACTGATAAAGAAAATGTTTACTAAGTGAGGATACAATAAGAATAGGTTGAGTAATCTTCCTCAATGCTAGACCTATCGAATGAGGCATGCTTCAACTATATCTTAGTGGAACATATGTCCAAGAAAACGCAGTCAGAACAGAACTTGTAACATTATCAGCAGGCCCATTTTCTGTCGATAGGCGACATTCACGCCGGAGTCTATTGTGCTAAGAGTACATTGCTTGAGAGTCCCCTAAACAGAATGTACTGGCTAGTAGTCTGTTAGTGATCACCAGTACATTGTATTTGTATACCGTTCATTTTGTATGCTAGACAAGACTAGGAAAATAATCGATAAACTTATAGAGAGAAGATTTACGGACCTGATTCATGCAGTGATGTAAAGTACGTGAAGGCATACAGTCGTTTTGTCAAACGGGTTTCTTTGCTGGTGATACTTGATGTCAGAAACAGATTTGACTTCACTAAATGGGATATCTGAGTAGTCTGTGTGGTCTAGTGGTTAGAGCATGAACGATAAACCGAAGGTCCCAGGTTCAAATCTCGTTGGGAGCAACGTGATTTAGTTCAGGGGATTTTTCGGACAGACTATGAGTGTTCACTCAGTGGTGATATGTACTGAATTAATCAGATCATATCATAGCTGAGCAGGCACACGGGAGCATGGTACTGACCTGACCTATAAGCACGCCGCTTTAAACACATTTTCCGCGTAAGAGATGGGACAGAAATAAGATAGCTTTCTCCAGATGGTCTGATTTTACCTTCACTCTGAGTGGATGGCAAATGAAACCGTTTGTGAATTATACATGGGCTTTTCTGAAAATAAAATCGGACTGGAAGTATCAAGTATGGAGATATCGCATTTCCAGCAGTCTCTTTCCTTCTTCTCTGAGAAATTTATTAGTGTAAGTCACATGAATGTTATATGATAGATACGGCAGTTTTTTCAAGAAAGAACATCATAACAGTGAGATATGCAAAATTTTACCAGGACAATGCTGGTTAACTCACCCTGGATAGATACTACAAAGGATTTAAGATAAAAGGCAATGTGGTGACCAGATTGGAGAATAGTATACAAGAATAGAACTCTTCAGCTTATAAATGACTTAACACAGGATACGAGTCAGAATATATGTAGGGCTGGCGTAAAATAAAATCAAAAATTCATGAAGCTTTAGTGGCATGTCGTAGATGTGAACCTAAAATTCGGCGATGGTGAGTCGTCAAACCGAACACATCGCAAGCGAAAGCAATTAGGTGTCGAAAATTAAAGTAAAAAAGAAAATCAAATACAAGTATAGCGGAACAAACGAAATCAAGCCCGGAAAACTGGCAACAGCAGAGGTACCAAGCGAGTTCCCAACAATTCAAAGATGGTCTGAGGCGGACAATGACGAGAAGGCACTTCCACCAAGAACGAAAGCGGCCAAGAAAGAAATACTACCCTCAGCAACAATGGAAGTAGAGTAAGCAGCAACAAACGTTTCAAACAGGGTAATTATCGACCTGATCAATACGGAATCGGAAGGATTTAGAACGGTTCAAGGTAAATTGGCAATTAAAAGAAAGTTACCCATTCTTATCCAAGCACCAACCCCCCACAATCCAAACCCATACGCTCCTCTTTCGGGAGAGGAAAACATAACCTCCAACCAAAACATGTGTTCCCCCGAAAAGAAATAATCATGGTGTCCCCCCTATATTCGTGGAAGGAATCACAGCAATGACAGTTAAAAAAATCATGGAAGAGAGCCCCACAACGAAGTATAGAATTACTCGCCTGAGCGCGAGCAAATTAAAAATTACAGTTGAAGAAGTCGCCACCCATGATGATTTATTGAATTTGATCCCCAGATCTAAAGCGGAAGGTTACTCCTTCACACCAACGGAACGCTAAAAATATACAGTCATACTCAGAGGAGCTACACAGGTTAGAGAAGACATCGAAATACAATGCCTGGACATTAAAATCGACAATGTCTCACTGTTAACCACCGGATGGTCTAAAGTGAACGGCGTGAGTTTAGACTTATACAAAATAATCCTTAACCAAAAAGAAGACCAAGACCGCCTCCTTAAGCTCCGTTTCATCCTTCATCAGAAAGCGACATGGGAAAAGCCCAGAAGGAGTGACCTACTCCAGTGGTATAGATGTCAGCGCTTCGGCCATGTCTCGGGGATTGTGCCTTCTAGGCAAAACGTGTAGCTTGTGGAGAGGACCACAACCCCCAAGAATGCCCAAGAAAGGACATTGACAAGATAAGTAACCCACTTTCCTGTGTCCTCTGCAAAGAGAAAGGCCACGCATCAAACTTCTCCGGATGTCCGGAAAGGAGAAGATTGGTAGACAAGATAGCGCTTTTGAAAAATAAAAGAACTACCCCCATCTCAACCCCATCTTTTGAATATATCTAAACCCCAATAGCAACAGCCACATCAGCACAATCAGTACCTCTATACTCGGAAGTCACGAGTGGAAGTAATTCAACTATGCCCCGGAACACAGTACCACAAGAGAATCCTCTCCACTACGAAACAGTCCAAGTTTAAGGAGTGTCACCAGGGGAACTCCTAGAAAAGGTTGCCCAATTCTGGCCGAAATACGATGGCACGCCAACACAGGACAAGCCAGTTTTACTCATTGAGCTATACCTTAACCTGTATGGGGGGTAAATAATCTGATTACTATCTGTCTCAACATAAACTCTCTAGTTTCCTATGACAAAAGAATATTCGTGTTTAACCTTACAAAATCCATTCAACCAGACATAGTGTTCCTTAACGAAACAGTCTTAAAACCGACACACAAGGTCCAAATAGAAAACTACCATGTACTTAGAAACGACGCAGGCAGAGGGACTGCCATTCTATATCGAGACCACCTATCAGTCGACCAAATAAATTTTAACCATCCTGACATTTCCTGCACACTAGCAACTTTAAACATGTGAAGATATCGACTGTAATAACTAGAAACATACCTTATGAAATATTTGGGGAATTTTTCACCTACGTGTCAGAAGTAGAAGATATACTAGCTGGTCTTAATAATAAAACCTCCTCGCGCCTAGACGGTATTCCCAATAAAATACTAAGGAAATCCGGCGCAATTGTCGCCAAAAGCTTAACAATCATCTTCAACAATTGCATTAATAATAGTTACTTTCCTGAAAGATGGAAACGAGGCAACCTTATCCTTATCTCTAAACCAAACTGCGACGGAGACGTTAAAAACTTCAGGCCAATCTCTTTACTTTCCAATATTGGTAAGATTCTGGAAAGAATCATACTACGAAGCTTTAGAGCATTTTTAGTGAAGCTAATTCCGGAGTTTCAGTTCGGATTCCAACCCAAAAAATCCACAGAACATGCCATTATGCTTGTGCACGACACCGTCGTAAAAATCTTGTGCAATACACAATGCACAGTCTCATGCGCGCTAGACTTACAAAAAGCATTTGACTCCGTTGGGACTGATGGGCTAAAATTCAAACTCATGTATTCCAACTGTCCCCTGGCCCTCACGCGTATCCTTGACAGCTTCCTACAAATAACAGTATATATTTAACAACTGAAATATCCCACCGAACTTCAACACCTATGCCTATCCTGTCTGAGTCCCACAAGGATCCATATTGGGATCAAACCTTTTCAACTTCTTCCTACACGACATCCCACATACCGCCAGTAACCCGAACATGATCACGTACTCGGATGATATTCTAATTCACTTTTCCCATGGAAATGGTGCAAAGAGAAGTTGACATTATAGCACGCTATTTAAAGGATTGGCGGCTCCAAATCAACGCTGCTAAATCGGAAATAATATGCTTCCGTATCGCGAGTAGTAAAGGGCAGCAAAGCAAACTGATAAGGGCGGTTATCGACGGGGACACGCTGAACTCAAAAGATAACATTAGGTACTTGGCAGTGAACCTCAACAACAGGTTCAAAATGAACCCACATGCAAAAAAAGCAATAAACAAAGCCAAAGGAGCTGCTGCATTAATTTCACCCCTCCTATCCTCCAAATCCGTCTTTCCAAACGTGAAACTTCTCATGTATAAAACTATAATTTGCCCCATCATCACATATTCCTTTCCAGCCTGGCTGACAATTTCACCAACAGTAGCCGAAGAATTGCAAATATTTGTAAGGAGGATACTCCCAAAAAGTATATCGAAATACCAACGCCCCAAAAATATAAATGCAATAAAAACAGCGTTCTTTACCAAGAAACTAAAGTGACCCCCATCCTGCAATACATGCTTGAAACAAGCAAAAAGCGAATAGCTAAATTGCAGATACATGAATCAAATCTAATCCGGGACCTCTACAATAGTACCCCCACTTATGATAACCCATATTATCTCACTCCCATAAGAATTCTCCAAGACTTCCGGATTAACACCAAACCCCAACGAAACCCTCTAAAACCCATTTTCTATTGTATACCGTCCCCCAATACCTACAGGATTTTGGATGTAACGCTTGAAGAAGACACACGATCAACCAAAACGACAGGGTTTTCCAATAAGAGGTGTTATTTTGATATTAAAAATTATTATTATTATTATTTTTAATACAAATGATCGGATGTTTATATCATTATAAAGAGGAAAGTATGCCGTTAATAGAGAAAAATAACATCAGGGAAATGACCACGACGACCCCCCTTACAGGACCATATCCTTTTCATGAAATTTTCCATAACCAAATCGCAAAGTGGATGCCCTATGTCCTCGATAGCCTCACGAATTTCATCTTTGAGGTCTTGAATCGACGCTGGGCTGTTGGCGTAGACCTTCTCTTTCACGTGGCCCCAAAGGAAGAAGTCGCAAGGTGTTAAATCAGATCTCGGTGGCCAATTGTGATCACCTCTTCGAGAGATAACACGGTGCGGAAACTTTTCCCGTAAAAGATCAATGGTTTCGTTGCTTGTGTGGCACGTAGCGCCATCTTGTTGAAAGTAAACGTTGTCTAGATCAATACCATCCAATAACGGCCATAAAAAATAATTTATCATCTCTCGATAGCGCAATCCATTCACCGTAACTGTTGCTCCAGCCTCATTTTCGAAAAAGTAAGGTCCAATGACTCCGCCGGACCATAAACCGCACCAAACACTCACACGTTGAGGATAGAGAGGCTTTTCAACAATAACTCTTGGGTTTTCCGAGTCCCAGATGCGACAATTTTGCTTGTTGACGAAGCCACCGAGGTGGAAATGGGCCTCGTCACTCAAGATAATTTTTTGATGATATTCCGGATCATTTTCATGCATTTCAAGGACCCAATCAGCAAAGACACGACGTTGTTGATGATCGACCGGCTTGAGTTTTTGTGTTAACTGAACTTTATAAGCCTTAAGACCCAAATCGTTATGCAAAATACGGTGTAATGACGTTTGTGGAACGCCTTATTCCAAACAACGACGAGGAATGGACAAACCTGGGTTCTCTTCACCACTTTTGGCTACAGCAGCAATATTCTCGGCTGTTATTGAGTGACGTGCACGGGCTTTATTCTTCACATCACTAAGTTGTCCCAACAGCTCGAATTTTTCCACCAATTTTTGTATTGCGGTCCGACAAGGTGCTTCACTCCGACCCAAAAAATGTTCGAGTTTTACGAACCGTCTCTGCCAAATTTTCACCATTTTTATAGTGAATTTTAATAATTTCAATGCGTTGTTGAAGCGTGTATCGTTCCATTTTATTAATAGCGTAGTTCCTACTTGTCAAATGTCAAAAAATGACAGCTTCAAAAGTGACATCTACCGAAATAGCGGGCTATTCAAAATAACACCTCGTATTGGAAAACCCTTTACAAAGAAGAGTTACAATGTAATTAGGCTAAGAATAGAATAAGTTAGGTTAGTCTAGTTTAGGTTTAAATCTGTAAATAAGCAAATAAAAGACAATAACAGTAAGAGCAAACGGAATAGAAAAATTAACATTAAAATTTCAAAAACTGTAAAGTATACACTCAGCTAAGGACATTTGACAAAAGTGTCACTGTCAAATGAATCGTAACATTAAAAGTAGGTTAAGTAACATATGTATGTCAAAAGAAAAGTCTCAATAGAGTACTACTACTACTACTTTCAATAGTGATTTTAATGAAGAAATCGTTAATTGTAACTGTTTATGGACTTAATAATTAAATACACAGATAAATACAATTTAAATAATTATAATTATTTAATTTGCACTTATCTACAACTAAAAAAAATTTAAAGAAAAATTCCAATTTCTTAATATCGTGCTGAAGAGAAAAAATGTATACCTGCTTGATAGAACTAAATTGCTCAATATCGTTTGATTTTGCAGAAATTTCAAATAGCCCAGTCATATTAGGTAAAACAAGTTGGGTAAACAGACCTACGCTCATGTCAGAAGGGTTTTGTATTCAATTTACAAAATGCAGTCACCAGATCAAATCAAATTAAGAAACATGTCAAAGACGATTTTATTGGAGAAAATATGAAAAACGAAGATCATACTATTATTAACAAAGTTGAACGAATTTCGACTTCTGAGGTTTTTGGTATTCTTATACTCATAAATATCTCCCTTGATAATTATTTCAGATGTCCAGCCGCGACGGATGAAACACATTTTTCATGTATTTCCCCCCGGTGCCCTCACTGAAGCAAAAACTGACAGTTTAACAACTGTTTTGAAAAGCTCCTATGAAAACTTTTATTTCATACTCATATCGGCTACGTTTGATGAATTTTTTTTCAGGAGCCACTCTCCTGTACTGTTATCATCGATTAATGGCCAATCTTTTCGAATCCTAGAAAGGTTACAAAACCCTTTTGCTAGGAGCTCTCTCCCGCCTGATCTTCAGTCATTCATTAAATTGAATCGTGTTCAAAGCATGCACCTTAAACGTTGAAGTTGGGAAAAAATAACTCAAAATTATTCAATCTTCGCATTTAAAACAGCCACTATTTTGTTTTAAGATAATTGATACCACTAGCTGAACCGATTCTTAAAGATATACATGACACCTATCATTCCTGAAATTTTCATGCAAATCCTAGCAAAACTGTAGTGTCTGAGTCGGTAAAAAGCGCATATGGTTCCATAGCCATATGTTCCCATAGTAATCAATGCAGCGCATATTGTTCCATAGTAATACAGGAAAATTCAAACCAATATAACTTCGGTAAATATAATTCAATCTTTATGAAACTTTCAGGATAGATTCACCTTATAAATAGACATCTATATACTGAATTTCATTGAATTTAAGGGTACCGTTAAGATTTTATTCAAGAAAATATAAAATCAATAAATCATACTATTACTAACAAAGTTGAGTGAATTACGACTTCTCACGTATTTGTTGTTGTTGTACTCGCCAAGACCTACATCCCTGATTTTTTTCAGATTTTTCGGATCACAGGTGTCCAATCGCGAGGGGGGGGGACACAAATTTATCGTATATTTGCCCTCCCTGTGCCCCCCTCGAAGCAAATTTTGCCAAACTAAGACCTGTTTTGAAAAACTCTTATCATGACCTTTCATTTGATACCCATATCGGCTACCTTCAATGAAGTTTTTTTTTCGGGGGGTCACTCTCCTATATGGGGAGGCCCCCCTTAAATACCTTTTAAAATTTTTTTGTAGTTGAACTTTGAAGAGATCACCACTTTACACCTACACACAAAATTTGATGTTTCTAGCTTAAGTAGTTTCCGAGAAAAACTGCTGTGACACACGGACGGACGGACGGACGGACGGACGGACGGACGGACGGACGGACGGACGGACGGACGGACGGACGGACGGACAGACGGACAGACGGACAGACTGGTCGCGAAACTAGTAGGGTTTTGTAAAATTATTTTACAAAACCCTAAAAAGGGGTCACTTTAATTAAATATAAATAATTAATAGTTAGTACATAAATAATATATATAATTATTCATATTTAACTATTTAAGTATAAAATATTATTAATTCTGGATTATATATTTTAGTTTTATTTTAAGTTAACACGACATTATATATCTTTTCTTTAAAACGCGTAAATTTCTCAATACTTATATACCTGGAAATACTTGTCCCTACCCTATGCCCTTTTCTATTCATTGCCGGGACAGATGTTCTATAGTATTCAAGGCCACTCTCTCCACTTTGTATGAGTCAAGATTATTCGTTAGTTTGAAATTGTACCGTTGCAAATCAAGTTACTTACTTTAATTAAATATAAATAATTAATAGTTAGTACATAAATAATAGGCATTGTTTAATAATTATAATTTCCAAGTAAATAATTGACTTTAAAACGTACTGATAACCATAACTCACGCTTGACCTTGCATCAGGCCGTATATGACTGTACGATGTGCACTCTTCGCGCTCTACCTTCAAAACGGTTGGTCGTATGAAAAAAAAGTTTAAACAAAAGTTGTAGGGAATTTTATAGCCTACAACTTTTATAATAAATGCAAATCTCATTTAACCGATAGGAAGCCAGATATTCGCGAAAAACCGATTTTTGTGACCTTTGACCTTGAATATCTTGAGACGCGGACACGATAACGATTGTGACTTTTGAGACAACATTTAGAATGACAAAACAAAGGTTCATACCAATTTGCAGCTTATTATCTTTCATTCCGAGGTGAAAGCCCTAATATGACTGGGCTAAAAGTAAACCAAAAATAGCGATTGCGTAACTTATTAATTATCGCAATTCACTTCATATTATGAAAGACTTTTCACACTTAAGCCTCGACTAAAATTTGAAGTTTGTGCAATTGTAACTCATTATTTGCCATATTGTGAGATCCATAATGACCATCAGGTAAAATAATTTTAATTATAATATAATAAAGTTGAATTTTTTACATTATTGCCATTCTTTAGCAAATCAATACACAATTTCAATCAAATCAATTAAGCGTTCAGATGATCTCAACATTTTTTTCTTCTTTCTATTTCACGTTGGAGCCGCGCGAGAGTTCCCATCTCGTGAAATATCTTTTCAGACCAGTTGCCCTTGAATTAAACTCGATTCAGATATTCCACCTTTCTAATAGCTACTATTTATCCATAGAGCGCTGTTATTTCTTTTTTGTATGGTTTCGTTTGACCGGTTTTGCTATTTTTGCAATGTTTTCAAATCTATATACATATTTCGAGCTTTCCATTGGAATATTATAAACAATTAAAAACACAGCGGACAATAAAACTACGAAAAAGCATTGTTTCGATTAATTGTTCATTTGCTGTTATTATTTCCGAGTTTCGTTTCGGTATCTGAATCATAAATATTTACATAATCGTAGTTTAGCGACGGTTAAATTTAAATTGTAAATATAACGAGTTGAGTAAGCCGGAGTTTGCTCTTACTAGAAGGGTTTTGTGTCCAACTTATGAAATTGAGACATTTTATTTTCATATTACTGATACCACTGCATGCACAATTTGAATTTTTAAAGATAACCATGATTTGAGTACTTTCAAAAACGTTCGAGAAAAACCTAACAAAGTCGTAGGGTCGTATTTTACCAAATATTAAAGGATTCTTTCGAAACTTACAGGACTCAATAACATTATAAACATTAACTGGATGTTATAGTACCCATAAAATTTATTCGGGAAACTATAAAATTAACGAAACACTATTATTGACAAATATGAGTGAATTTTGTCTTCTTAGGTATTTGTTGTTCTAGACCCACCTCTGTATTTTTTCCTGATTTTTCGGTCCATGTGTTTTTTTTAATACTACAGCCTCTTTTAGGCCTTCGCGTAGGGTGGATCGAATTTATCGGCGCCCGAGAAAGTAGTATGACCAGTACCACGCTTTAGTTGTGTGTCCGATACCGATTTTAAACAAGTACGTGTTGTTACTAAATGGGTTTATAGTCCGTTCGAAGAATTACCCGACAAATCCGATTTGAACCAGGGATCTTCGGCTTACGGGATGAGCACTCGCCAATGGGATTTGAACTAGGAACCTTCGGCTTATGGGGTGACTACTCTAACCACTACAACACGCGGACCACACATGTCGCATCCTTATATGGGGACATCTCCTTTTAATTTCTTTGAATATTTTATTGACCATAAAACAAACATTAGACTACAACTTCTGAAGTTTTATGATTTATGCTTCTATCCTGAGAAAACTTCCTGTGGCGCACAGACAAACGGACAGACAGGTACCGATTGCCATTGCAAGTTACTTTTTTTTTACAAAACTCTAAGCATAAATAAAAAAGAAGAAGGAAGTGATAAACGAAATTATGTATTTATGCAAATTTTTCGAATACCAATCATAATTTGAATGGATAATATTACCTACGATCAAGCAAAGAAAAATTTCGTTTTAGTTATGTTTAATCAATTATATCCGGCATAGATTTAATGTTTCTGCAATTTATGTGATATTATGAAATTTAATTAAATGAATATTGAATAAGGATGATGTGCGTTGCTGCTTCAGACTGGAACAGAAGATTCGTATGCACTTACAAACAATGTTGTCTTTTGCATAAATTCTGATTTGGATTCAATAGAATCGATGCAGTGAATAAATTTCTAGACATGATCATGGATATTTATGGATTTCTCTTTTGTTTCCAAATCAAATGTTAATTGCATCCCCGGGGTATATGAAAATTAAATACTGTTTTAATGCCCGGAGTATCCACTCAATTTATAGAAGAAATCGAATTGTTTGAATTAGCATTTATGAAAAAAATCATTTCCTAATTCAACATTTGCATACAATATCTTTAATTTGCATTTCATTACGTTTTGACATTGACCAACAAGTAATACAATATTAATCCATTCGATTACTTTTTATTGACTTTATCAACCAGTTGATTAGGCACTTAATAGTAATAGTAAGTACTTTGGATTTTATATCCAATTCCAATTTTCCCTGAAAGTCCCACGTATTGTGTAAATTTTCCCGCATAAAGTATAAAATCACACTCCATTCAGTGATACATAAATAAAATACATTAACACCATTATCATGACCAAGCACACGTTGATGTTAAGGTTTATCTTATCATCTACCGTTTTGCTGATAAGTTTAGCGATTTTCGAACACTCGGCGCATACTCGTATGTACATAATAAGCCGGTAAGTTCCTTTTCAACATTATTATTCACTTCTCGCGTGCCATTCGGCCATGTCATTCAATTGTTTATAACACAATGGTGAGAGAGTGAGTGTTGATGATTAATTACTAGTTATTTCTAAGCGAAGTTTTGAACTTATATTTTTATAAAATATGAATGTGGGGGAAATAGCTATCAACATCGTAAGAGATATTTTATTATTTTCCAAAGAAAAAATTCCCAAATGTTGGACTTAAAGGTATGAGCTCATGGTGAGCTGAACCATTCGTCCTGAAGTAGAAATGCTACAATGAAAATTATATAAAACTAGTAAAATCATCCTTCAGTACAATAAATGATATTTAGAATGATGACTATAGGTCACTTTCCGTATCCTTTTAAGTATAAATTGTATACAGTTGAGCTAATGCATTAATTTAATTTTTACAATAAAATATTTTTGTGATCGTTTGCCTTAGGAGATTTCCCCAGCATTCACCAGGTCAAATCGATCTTGTTCTTCTTCGTAGCCCTACAGCCCCTTTCGGGCTTAGAGATGGTTAGAGTATCTCATTGTCATGATCTAATGTATCGGCACTCCACAAGGTGATATGATCATTATCACGCTTTTCCGTGTGTCCGTCTACTCAGCTGCGATACGTTCTGATTTAAACCAGCACGTATCATAACTGAACAGGCTTATAGTCCGTCCGAAGAACCACTCGAACTAAATCTCGTTGACGCCAACGAAACTTGAACCAGAGACCTTCGGCTTGCGGGCTTAGAGCTCTAACCACTACATCGATCTTACCAAATTTAAAAACAATAGAATATAAGTTTTATATGTTTCATCCAGCATCCAACCAATGCTATACATCTCACCATTTCAAAACAATTTGTCATCGTAAGCCTTATAGGGTTTGTCTACTATCCACCGAATCACTTTGATCTCGCTTAATTCAAAAATATTTGTTTGAGTTTTGAATTCCTTAGATAAAATTTAAAATAATTCTATTTGTAATTCTTTAGGGCTTACATACCGTCCTCTCTATCTCACTAACAGTACCGGAAACGGCAAAACCTCGCAATTTTTTCGTCCAGCATCGCATACGAATTTGGAATTAGGCTTATTTCACCCTCTAGTTCATTTTCTATATCGTGCTGTTGTACACTTTATGTTTTTTTAAAGGTGGAAACTACCCTTCATTGTAAAAAATTATAAAATAACATTTTAAACCTTAATATGAGTAAAATTTGATTTGGATTGGTTAAATAATGATAGTTTCATGCTTTAGGATACATTATTATAATATTTCAACCCTTAAAAATTAGCCCTTGTTACAGCTTAATGAAAAAATTCCTGCTTTAGTCTGATATTTGTGTCAAAGGCGTGGGTGATTTAGTTATTGATGCGGACTTGGAAGGTTGTCGACGTCATTGTCATTTTGGTAAGACGGACTACTTCCACAGAAATACCAAAGCAAAGCATTATTCGTCGTATGCTTGCTTAACGTCAGCGATAGTTTGGTATACGTTTATGTTGAACTTCCAGCATTTTCCAAGTAGGCGCTTGACTGTAAACAATTGGTCTATCGTCGATCTACCTGCTGTAAAATCACCATGATACTCCCCAATAATACTCTTGGCGTATGATTTGATTTTATTTTCAATGATATTTGAAAGTATTTTCTACGCCACACAAAGTAGGCATATCGCTACTTTGAGTGGCGTAGAAAATTGTTTTCACAATGTAGCTTGTCGCCTTTTCTGTGGATAGGGAATATAACTTCACTCGTACGACATATGTTCTTGTTGCCAAATATGCTGGATGAGTAGATGGACGGCTTTCCGAACACCGCTGCCACCATTGTCCACTCCACTGGAATCTCATGGATATCCGGCGTTATATTATTCTTTTGGGCTTTGGTGGTGTAACAAACTTCATCCAGAGTTGGTTGGGCCAAGGGAAGCTCTCTGGAAATATCTATAGGCCCCTATGTTTTGGAGCTGAGCGGAGAATTAAGGAGGTTCTTGAGATATAATGCCCATCTTTCCTTAATCCTGTTTTCATCAGCGATGATATTGCCGATGTCAGCACGGTAGAGCATGGTCTTAGGCTGATAACCTCGTTTCAGGCTTTTCATTGCTTTATATGTTTGCCATGTGTTGTTGCTCGTTAGACTTACATCGATGCTTCCAAGTTGGTCACCGTAGTATTTTCTTTTCTTAATTCTAATGATCTTTTTCGCTCTTCTCCTGAAATTTTCATAATGTTCTCTCTTCGTCCTGGTTTTCTTACCTAAATTTTGTTTGTACGCCTGATTCTTTTGTCCAACCAATCACTTCTTTTGCGCCGGGTTTGATGTCCGATAATTTGATCTGCCATGGTTTTAATTGACTCTTTCATTTCCACCCACAGCTCGTTGCTTTTTTTCAACGGTGTGTATGATAGAATGGGAGCCAGCTGGTTGCCGTTGAACTTCGTGGAATTTTTTGCCACAGATGACGTTTGGATCTTTTCGGTGTCGAATTTTTGTAGAGGACTGATCTTCACCGAATACCCCAATAGGCTGATTAGATCAAATAATGAACTGGGTTACAATTGGTTCCTCAGTAAGCACGGACGTCAATATGTTTGAGGCGCTTCTTTGTTGACTAAGCTGGATCTTGGCCTCCAAAATTAATCTCCTCTATTCATCAAGGTTTTCCAACCTCGTTCGCCAGTCGATCATTCCTAGCAATGAGCTGTTGTTAGCTTCTATCTTGTCTTCCCATCGAGTCCTTGGTTTTCTATCCTTTAATGTATTTTTCGGTGACCAGTTTTCTTCCATTTAGATTGGTTCTAAGGTAGATTAAGTTATCCACACTTTCAAAGGAAGCAATAGACTTTATTTGCAGCTTTTATGCGACGTCCAATCTCGCTCTTTTCGGCGCCTCTTCTATTTAGGTTGGCTCCAAGATAAATAAAATTATTCACACTTTCCAAGTTATAGCCTTCTACGGTCAGGTTCTTCTTCGTTTGAATCATGAATTTTCTTTTAATTTCATTAACTCGTAGGTATATTCGGTTGGCTTTAGGTTCGAGGCCCAGAAATGCGCCTTTGGTATCTGAGATTGATCGTGCCATAATATTGACGTCGACAGCATATTCTACCAATTGTGTGGACTTAAACATTAGTGTACCATAGGTTTCAACTGATGTCTTTGTGACGACGTGTACCAGCGCAATATTAAAGAGCATTTTGGGAAGTTCATCCCTTTGTTTTAAACCTGATTCAATTCTGAAGCTGTCCGTTAGCTCGCCTTTTACCTTAATCTGATATTCTGTGTTTAGCGGACTAGTTTTGTTGGGACGCGAAAACCAAGCATTATTTTGTACAGCGCATTTTTGTTGACACTGTCGTATGCTTGCTTGAAGCCTACAAAGAGTTGGTGCACATAGATGTTATATTCCCAGCACTTTACGAGCAACTACTTTACAGAGAATATTTAGTCAAATGAAGACCATCCACTTCGAAAGCCTCCTTGATGCAGCGTGACCAGACGTCCTCCTTTCGGAGGACATGTCCTCCTTTTACAGGTCATGCCCTCTGTTCTCCCTCGTTTTTGGTATATGCTAAAATGTCCTCCTTTTTCTCGAAGTTAAGGAACAAATGCGTTAAACATATTTACATTTGCAACGAGTATAAGTGAGTATAGATAGGTAGTATTCTGGCAACCATAAACTGTTAATATCAATATAGGCAAGAGCCGATAAACCACAACTCTCTTGACTCCAAAGACCGCCTGGAAACTTGAAGGATTCCTCATAACAAAGCTCTCCTGAGTACAAGCAAGCATGAAATTGTATGCATTTTTCGCATCTAGTTTTCTGTGCTGCCTAACCAACTTTGACAACGGAAAATTGTTCTCAATATTTTCGCATAAACACTCAAATATTAAAGCAGTAGCACTCTTGTTGCATTTGCTTATTCAATTTCCATTCAATTTTTCTCAATCGAACGAATTTTGTGAAATGCTACTAATATCACGTATTGCTTGTCCGTCTATCTGCCTGATAATGAATGAATCTCTACGTTTGAAAATACTCTTTAGTTCAACTAAAGCCAAAACATTTTCATCGAAAAAAATATATAATTCAAACTTCAAATCAATCAATTCAAACTGCAGTACATGATTTAATTTGAGAATTATATTGCAAAGGGCTTAGTAGTAAAAACCAAGTCGCAAAGGAGCACCACTTTCCAAATGGTTACAAAATATAATGTAATCAATGCCTCCTTAGCAGTTCAAAGTTGACTAGCTCTGTTACAAAACATATAGCATAGTAACGTTACAAAGAATACATATGTGCCATATTTCATACGAGAATTTAAATATCGGTGGTTACTAATTTGGCTAAAGCGTGTTTTATTAATTGTGAATGGTTAATGGCATAATACGTAACATTTCGGAAATTTGGGAAGATCGTGTAAGTTTACTTGTCTATAATTCTGAGAATTGACAGATTATGATATATTTTTCAAAGTAAGCACCCTGATTTCAAAACAGTAAGTTAATAATTAAGGAGTTAAATATAAGCGTTGAACTTTTTTAAGTGAGTAAAAAAAGAAAATGTACATTTGGTGACCAACGGAAAGATCCCAAAATCAGAAAAGGCCGGAATGATTTCGAGGCAAAATGTGACATATGTGACTGTTACATATCCGTAAAGAACAAAGGACAATTATGTTTATTACAGCATTTGGAAACGGAAAAACACAAAAGAAATCGTCAAACTTTAGCAGGTTGTTTGAAAGTGAACATTTTTTTTTGTGAAGTCAGTATCGAAGATAGATGCAAATACATGGGCAGCTGAAGGAACTATGGTTTTTCATATGATAAATCATCACATTAGTTTTAAATCAACGGACTGCTCATCTTCCCTGTACAGGATGATATTCAATGATTCGGACATTGTGAAAAAATTTACTAGTGCTCGCACGAAAACTGAGGTAATGGAAAAAGGAGTTCTCGCACCTCATTCGATAACTAATGTAGTGGAAGCCATGAAGAATATTTCATATTTCAGCTTATCGACAGATGGTAGTAATCATAACAATATAAAGCTGTTTCCAATTCTTATTCAATATTTTGATTGGAAAGCGGAAGGAATTCAAACGAAGATACTAGAGCTGCAATGCACTCCAAATGAGAAAGCTGAGACGATATCATTGTATATTATAGATACTTTGAAAAAATACGACCTCCTCTCAAAATGTGTGGCATTTAGTGGTGACAACACTAACGTCATGTTTGGAGGAATCAACAGATATCCAGGATCAAAAATATTCACTTTATTAAAAAGGAATGGCTTATGTACAGAACTTGTTGCTCTCGGATGTCCATCACATATTCTTCACAATTCTCTTCATCATGGCTGTGATCAATTAAGCGTGGTTATAGATTCAATAGTAATGAAAATATGTAATTATTTTTCAATTTATGCGGTGAGAACAGAGGCGTTGAAGGAATTTTGTGATGCTGCTGAAATCCAACATCAGCAGCTTTTAAGGCATTGCAAGACTCGCTGGCTGAGTTTATTTCATACCATCGAAAGAATCCTCAAATTGTATCCGGCTTTGAAGTCATTTCTTGAACAAGAAAAGGCTCCTAAAAAGATAGTGAATTTCTTTAACGACGAACTTTCTGAGGCATATTTCTGGCTGTTGCACTCAGTGATCTCTGTTTTTCAACCAAAAGTTGAGAAAATTCAAAAAGAAGGCATTACTGTTATAGAGGGGAGAAATTTAATCCATTTAAAGTTAAAAGTTTATAGCAGCCTCTCAAGATTAGAGGATTAACCGAACGATGCGAATACTTTCTGAACGAGGCCTTGCTATTCTACTCTTCTTGTGTAGAGTATATCAGGAAATGGACTCTTACTTTAGCCGAATTTCAATGTAATGGATGGACCTTAATGAGCGTACTTTGGAATTGACATCCGATGATATTTTTCCCGATGATTCCTTTATCCGAAAACGTGGCTTGGAAATTTACGATCATATTTCATTTGATCAATTTCAAGCTTTGAAAAGCTTGCTGAATATCCAATAGAAAAATTCTGACTTCAAGCAGCTAGTAATACATCAAAAATGGATTAAATTTTTTCAGCACAGCAACACCGAGCAATTCACGGAGCTTTTAAAAATTTGTGCATTTTTTTCTCTCCTCCTGGATCGAACAGTAGTGTTGAGAGAGTATTTTCTTTAGTTAATGTTCAGTGGAGCGATGAAAGAAATAGGCTAGCTGTAGAAACAGTGAGAGGAACTGTTCTCACAAAGTACAATTTTTAGGGAATGTCATGTGAGCAATTTTATATTTATCTAAATTAAAATAAACATTTATTGGAAAAGCTTTCCACGGCTAAGAAATACACAAACTTAACATTTTTACATACAATCTCTGTATGACTAAAATATTAAAGTTACTAATAAAACAAAATAAACATATTTAAAAATGATTTAAAACATATTTAGGCACATTTTTTATTTTGTCCTCTTTTTTCATCAAATGCCGTCCTTTTCTCAGCAAATTGTCCTCCGTCCGAACTTTTCCATCTGGTCACCCTGCCCTGATACTCTCCTCTAATTCTTTCATAGTACGGCTTTAATTTTCTTTCTATGATTTTCGGAGAGCAGTTTATATGAAATATATAGTAAATCACTGCCTCTATAATTTTCACACCTTAGCTTGTCGCCTCTTTTTGTGTAGAGGATATATTATACTTTTTCGCCAGTCCTCTGGTCACTGCTCTTCTGACCATATTCTGCATATGAGTCGGTGGAGAAAGTTACATAGTTACATGGAACTCACGGCTTCCTTCCGATTTTCCACTTTTAAATACGGTGTACATTTGCATGTCCAATATGTCTGCACCGTGCCATCTGGTTTCTTGCACTGCCCGGATGTTGATTTTTTAGGGTTTTGTAAAATAGTTTTACAAAACCCTACTAAAATCGCGACCTGTCTGTCCGTCTTTCCGTCCGTATGTCACAGCAATTTTTCTCGGAAACTTCTTAAGCTAGAAATATAAAACTTCGTGTGCAGGTGTAAAGTGATGTTCTCTTCAAAGTTCGACTATTAAGAAATTTTGTAAAGTATCTAAGGGGGTTTCCCTATTGAGGGGAGTGACCCCTGAAAAAAAATTTTCATCAAAGGTAGTCGGTATGGGTATCAAATGAAAGGTCTTGATGAGAGGTCTTAAGCTGACAGTTTTTGCTTTGAGGGGCGCACAGGGAGTGGAAATACACGAAAAATGTGTGTCCCCCCCATCGCGATTGGACACTTGTGATCCGAAAAATATGAAAAAAATCATGGAGGTAGGTGTTTATGAGTACAAGAATAACAAATACCTTAGAAGACAAAATTCTCTCAACTTTGTTAATAATAGTATGATATTCGAATTTCACATTTTCCTCAATAAAATCGTACAGGTACCCTTAAACGCAACGAAATTCTACATCTTAGTAGTCCTACTAAAGATGCTTAAACTTTGTAAGTTTGACGAAAATCGAATGATATACACGGAAGTTACAGCCATTTGAAATTTCTCCAAATAACAACAACAATAACACATGATTTTGGAATTTTATGGACTTTCCATGGAACCAGTCACTGCAGTTTTGATTTGATTTTCTTGAAATATTCAAATAAGGTCAATAACATAACTATTTTTGGAAATTTATGATTTGAGTGATTTGTGTTGGTTTACAACAAAATGGCGACCATTGAAAATAGAAAAACAACGAATTTTCTTATAAACGTGCACATCTCTTTGACATATTTCTTGACTTTATTCGTTGCTGGTGACTGCATTCCTGAGAAGTTGAGTACAAAACACTTCTGACATGAGCGTAGGTCTGTTTACCCAACTTGTTATATCTTTATTTCATCCTGAAGTTGTCGCTGTGCACCTGTTCAGTTAAATGATCTAACATTCTAAGTTCTAAAAGAATAGTCCTTTATACGCTGTGAGACGTTGACATTTATTCTTGATAAGTAAATTCTAAGTGGAGCATTGTCAGCGTTTTGATTTAGGTGACTTTCGGTTTACGAGTGGTATTTTATATCCCACATACCCTCCGGCTAGCCGGTTAGGGCACTTTCTATCCGCTACCTGAGGACGTGTCCGATGAGAGACCGAAAGCCACATACGGTGCCATCAATTTAGTAGAGATAACTGAGTCTCCGCTCCATTAACCTTAACAAACCTTGCAACAGAGTATTTCCATTGCGAATGTTGAGCCTTTGTATTTAAATTCGGAGGACATTCTATCTTTTAATCGGTGGCCTGCCTGTATACATGATAATATAATTGGAGCACAGTCCGAAAGAAACATATAATGATTCCTATCCAAACATACACGCCCTTCAGGAGGAGTGAAGCCAAATGGGAGACATGTTTCAATGTACCCTGCTGTAGGGTGGATTGGCTGCAAGATCCAGGGATCTCTAAGCAATTTCAAAATGAAAATGTCGACTCTCTTCACTTTAGCAGTTTGATAAATTCTTCGATTTGATAGTGTTGCCAACGCGCCTCAGGCGCGAGTAGATGCACGAAGACACTTCCTTTCGAAAACTCTTAACTTTTCTTTTGTACTAGCACTCTGATCATACCAGATCTGACATGCATATGCCAAGACTGGACCAAAGCCTATTTCAAGAGTTATATCTAAGCAAAAAACGACGCATGCAACAGAAGCCATATTGGTAAAACCTTTTAGATTGCATTGTAGCCTAGCAGCGTAAATTATAAACAGGTTATGCAGTTTTTATTGGATTTATGTTGAGTTTTCCAGACATTACTATCATAATATTCGTCTTTATTGTGTTTATTGAAAAATGGCATAATGAAAGAAAATATCACAAAAATATTTGGATTAATTCTTTCATTTTCGCTCTTTTCATGCAACCGTCGTCCGGATTTTTCAATGGATCGAAAAATAAAACAAGTTACCACATCTTGTTAGATTGTATTACTTGAGACCAAACATTCGTCAAACTGACAACGATCATCTACATCCTATTTGCATCCAATCGCACAATCCCACTGAATGCAGCCATTCACCTTATTCATTTGGACAGCCTCGAACTAGTACCCTCAATAATTATAAAGTCATCAAAATTGAATACATTAATCAATGTATTCGTTTCTATTTCCAGCTAAATCGATTTTGGATGAAAAAATGTCGGAGGAAAAGAGAATAAGCCATTAATGTGCACCTTGCCCGTCAATTTGAATGTCGGTGTGATGTTATTGTTGTTACTGCTTCACCAACCGGTTCGATAATTCCACAAATAAATAAATACATATGATAACGACCAATAAGTATCTTTCGTGGAAATGAACGAACTTAAATTAAAAGCTTCGACCTTAGAAGTGTCGAGTCAACAGGTTTTCAATTATTATTGAGCCTACTCCACACTGTTCCTGGCGTTGTGACTACTCATGACCCATCGAAAATATTGCAAACGTAATGCTGCCAATCCGCGCTACACGTTCCGGATAAAGATTGCTGCTGATTGTGTAGTGTGACTGCCAATTGATATAATTGAAATTTTTTTAGGCTATCATGCATGAAATGTGATTGGTTGCAAAAAACGGATATGAACTTTTTTGCACGTTTGGCCATCACTCCGGATTGAAGCCAAACATATCATTTGTGGTACAGCGGCCGATGAAAATCTAATTGCACGGTTTGTTGGAAAATTCGATCGGTTTAATGAAATAATACTGGACGTGCTGTTTACAGTTATCAAGTTAATAGGCTGTTTTCTCTCGACGTTGCATAAGGTAGTCGGGAAGTTGTTATTGGGCTCATACCTGGAAGTTTGTGTTGCCGGGAAATGAGATCAATTTCGTTTCAAGCTCGTACTGGCTAAGGTTTGTCTTCCCTGCAATCCATTGGATGAAAATATTAAGGCTTAACATCGATAGCGTGTTGCATCTTCAAAGAATTTACATAAGCACTAATACTTTCTCACACATGAGCATTCTTAAAGAGAGTTTAATCTACGAATAATGAATTTTCGTTCACAAAACACGATTGACAAAATTTGGATAGCCAGTACTTTTAAGTTGTTTCAAATCAGAATTTGAGCACGGCACGGCTTGTACAATCTTTTCAGGCTTTTGTAGAATAATTTTACTAAATCCTACTAAAATCGCGATCTGTATGTCCATCTGCCCGTGCGTCACGGCAAGTTTTCACGAAACTACATAAGCAAGAACCACGAAATTTTATAAGTAGGTCAAAAGTGTTGACTTCTTCAATGATTCACAACAAAAAAAAAACTATAAGGGGTTTTAAGGGAGTCTTCCAATACAGAGTGAGTTTTCGATCAACTTTGTTAATTATAATACATTTTTTAATTTTATGTATTCTGTGGGCACTCGTTTAGAATTTTTATGAACATGGGAATATTGGCATGTTATCATCAAAAAATAAAGTCAACCGTTGCCTTCTTACTGTTTGTTATCTGTCACCTCAAAACTAAAATACGTTAAATTTAATTGAAAAAGTGCTTAAATCTAACTTTTTCTCACCTTATCGGTTTTGTAATTAAAATGTGCTCAGTTATAAAATTTTAGACCAATCGACCCAGCGGTAAAACATCGTTAAAGCAGTGCCACAACCGATTTTAGGATAAACGGGACAATCTAGAATTAGACTTGGATTGAGCCACCAAGCTTGAGCAGTAGTGGCGGACTAAGGCTTTCAGAGGCCCGGGGCGGAAAATTCGTATGAGGCCCTCCAAATTGATGTAGTTTTACAGTACATTTCGGAAAAAGGAATAATATAGATGTTAAATTTATATATATATATATATATATATATATATATATATATACATATATATATATATATATATATATATATATATATATATATATATATATGTATATATATATATATATATATATATATATATGTATATATATATATATATATATATATATATATATATATTTATATATATATATATGTGTTCAATGTTTCAATTGAGTTTCTCCTTTTTCTTAACTAACGTATAATATTGTTACATGTGCAAATAATTCTGCGAGCTACTGTCGCAATTGTTTTCGCAACTATTCAGAACATCATGATCAATGACCGAATGCACTCGTAAGCACAGGAACCCTCAAAGCATGATCAATATCTGAAAGTGACGTCACTGCGGCCATTCACGTCACTGCGATAGTGTGGAGTGCGAAATAAAACCGATATTGATTGCTAGTGAAGACAGTTGTAATAGAAATTTATAGACAAGTGAAAGTTAGATTAGAATGCGATTTGTGAAATAGTGAAATTAACGATTGTGCATTCTTAGTAAATAAACTCTTTTAGCTTAATTTAAAAGACAGTGCGTTTTCACTTTCCCGGAACATTAAAATTATCCGCCGCGTGTTACCCTTCCACTTCAAGGGTTGTCGCGCTGTTGCGCCTTGCGGGCCCGGTTCGCTCCGTCGGAGACGGCGCAGGCGCCAACTCGCTGTCCCTAGGCTGGAAGGATTTAAAAATAAGATCGTCCGCGAGTAAACGATCCGACAGCGCGCGCATGAGAACTAAACACTAAAAAGAATAAAAGTTTCAGCTCCTCTCCTCACACTAGATTTCAAACCAAGATTAAAATGAACTGAGCACTAAAAAGGAGAAAAGTTTCACCTCCTCTTCACACACTAGATTCCAAACCAAGATTAAAATGAACTAAACACTAAAAAGAATAAAAGTTTCACCTCCTCTTCTCACACTAGATTGCAAACCTCCCCCAACTTACCCTTTTTGTCCACCCCACGACCTCCTGAAATTAAAATGATAGTCTGAAAAAAAAAGGTAAAGAAGAACCCACCGCTTGAGCGCCGCGCACAATCCAGGTTCTTTTCCGTTAACAATAATAACTATATTTTTGTTGTTAATTTAAACGCTATATTCACACAAGAGGATTCTAATAAGTAAATGTAAGAACAAAAATGATAAAAAGAAAAGGTACCTTTTTTTCCTAATAATCGCTAAGCTAACCCTACCCTGGGGCCCCGGCAAACAATCGTCCGTGGATACTGGCGCCAACCTCGGGAGCCGGATTCTCGTTCAGATGAGATTTTTCCACCCTAATTCGTTCTTCTGTGCGACAGGTGTTGCACCGCGGTATGATGAGCGTCGTGATAACGCTGATGATGTTGTTTCCAGGCTGATGCACCCTTTTCTTGCGCTTCCAAACTTTGATTTTTCTTCGATCTTCCCTCGCTCGTTCCAAGTCCACAAAAGAGGGCCTCCGTTATCCCTCAGACCTTTAAATTGGCTCGCCTTAACGGACGCCCGCTGCATTGGAGGTGGTTGGCCTCCCATTCGTACGACGTTCGTAGCGCGGCTACCAACCATTTTCGCTACCTCAGCTCCGCACCCATGGTTGCTGTATGCGAGTTGGTCTGCATTACCCATTATTTCGGATCAGCTGGGCAGTCCCAATATGTGGGTCACTAGAACATCGCAGAATGACATTTCGTGTTGACAGCGGCAAGTAAATATGTTTTCTAGTAGTTCCGATCAATTAGCTTGCGCCCTTTAAGTTGTGTTTCCGTCCTGGAAATGTCGCAAGAATTGCACTAATATGTTGCGAGTGTTTGGTTTGCACGTCACAACAAGCTGCGTGTCAGGATTTTGGTGAAAAGGCTTAGGAATTTCCGAATGTCGGTCGACTTGAGCGCAGTACGGGTGTTATGTGTACCTGGTCGTGATGCCTGTATTTCGTCGTGAATATTGACCAACTTGGGAGTCGCCCCGTTTTGGTGTCGCACCGGAGACACAGTCAGGAAAGTGTAAGTTGGAGCCGACAATTCCCTTGAGGTAAGATTTTGCATTCATACACGACTGCGATAGCCTCGCATGTTTATGTTACCGTTTGCGCGATGCATCCCGTCACGGTTTTGATGGTGATTTTACATTTGGTTTCGGCTTTGATTTTTTTACTGTCCTGATGCTGGTTGTGTTGATCCATCTGGTGCGGTGACCAGGAGTGGGCCCCTTAAACGCCTTCCGAGTCGGTGATAGCCTTTGTGGAGCGCTTGTGTTAGATGCGTTGCCATAGGCTATCCTTGTTGGGAAGAGTGATGGTCGACCGGCCCCCTTCTGATGTCGTTCGTCATCCGTTGCTGCCGTTTGCTTCATACCTAACCTAAACGCCCTACTCCAGCTCGACTGATAAGTTACATTGCTTTGTTATACAACAATACCATTTTTCTTTTGTATTAAAGTTAAACAAAGTATTTGTGGTAAAGTTAAAACAAAAATACAATGGGTCAACTCTTACTTCGACGCTCAAGCGGGGTTGGGGTGTGCTAATGACATGCATCCCGATCTCCTTAGTGGTCGTGGTGTGGACTCCGGGTGAAAGCTGGTCATCCGTAACACGCGAACCATAACACGCGACAATATGTTGAAATTTTTATTTGATTAAGCACGAGATTATTCTTAGTTTTTGATCGATATTATTGTAATATTGTTTAAATTTACAGTGCCAAAAGGGGCATTAAGCTTTTTGATTTTATAATTATCTAACATGTTTTCTTGCCTTTATTTTATTAAACTCTTCAATAATTTCAGTGAAATCAATTTCCGTTGAAACTCTTCTTTCAATTGAAAGCATGGAAAGATTGACCAGTTGCTCTTGATACATCGTAGATCGAAGTCAACTTTTAATTAGTTTGAGTTTGGAAAAACTTCTCTCGCATGATGCAAGTGAGACGCAAATGGTCAAGAAATACTGAAGTATAACCGATGTACTGGGTAGAGATTCACTGAAGTCCCATTTTATTATGAATTGCGGGGTTTCTTATGCTGTCCAGCTGGCAGCAATGTCCGCAGTCGTATTGGTGGCAAGTAGATGCCTTATCGAACTCATCGTAATTGTGTACCAGATTGTCTGCAGCTACAGCTAGAGCATCGTCAGAAGCTTCCAGCATTAACCTTGTTTCAACAATTTTGAAAATTTTGCTGATATCATTCATTGCCACGTATCGTTGGTATAACTCTGTTATAAATCGATGCATTCGAACATTGATCGACGTTCTTCCTCTTGAATCGTCAAAGCAGCATCAAGAGCTAGTTCACCTTACCCTGCTTCTTCCTCTTCACTGGATGTCAATATCCATATCATTATTTTTTTTATGCCAAATGTAACAGCATAGTCTACGATCAGGATTCATTCTGTACTAAATAGTTCTTCAGAGCTTTTAGTTTAGTGAGTCTTTTATCCAAAGTCATTTTAAGAGACTGTAAGTATTGTTGCACTAAATTAACTTCTTCTAGTATTGTGTGCCAAAATTTAATATATGTTAAAAAGCTAAAGTCACAAATAGCTGGCAAAAGCAAGCTTCCTGCTTCTCTAGTATCAAGATTGGATTTTGACGGATCTTGCATATATTCTTAAGTACTCACAATTATTTCCACGTTTTCTGTTACGGCTTTAACTGAGTCGTAAAGAGCACTCCAGCGAGTATCGGATAAACGTTTAAACTTTTACCTGTTTTCTCTTTGAGTAATTCGCACCCCTGTGTAGATGATGAGAAGAATGAATACAGCCTTTCTACAGTTGCAAAACATGTGACGCTGGAAGAAACACATGAAGCGGAAGGTTTTAAAAATTTCAAACTTCACAGATTTCGGTGGCCGGAAAACCCCAAATTGTATGTTCTTGGAAAGGATTCTGCATTCTGAAACAATTCGACTGGTTTAATGTATGCAGATGATTTCTAGCAGGAAATTGGAGCCAATTTGCAGCAAACAAACATTTTTAACCTAAATTTTACGTTTCGGAACGCATAAAATCTGTTGAAATCAAAGGAATGGAACCTAGCTGAACGACGGAATGAAGTTTACAGTTTGAAAGTCTGGTATTCCCCGAATATCGGTCGCTATGAACATAAAAAATATATTACCGCGTCAAAATTTCAAATGACTCCAGTGTTGATTTTGATGGCTACACTTTATAAAAACAGAAGAAATCTCTAAACTAGTTGTGGTCGTTTTTCATTATTCATAAAATATTCATATAATACTAAACTGTAACATTTTGTAAAGGATTGCAGAAAAATTGAAAAAGTGCCAAAGTTAATGACGGTGAAACCGAATTTACTGTGGAATGTAGTAATGAAGAGGCCTATAGACTCAGCAGTTGATGGATATCAGCGGAATATAGATACTATAAAGAAAGGTAGATTGGCAGTGGAAGAAACTCCAATTTTATACAAGCCATTCAAATTTAAAAATTGTAAATAACCGGTCTAAGCTGTTTTCCATTTGTATCTACGAGGCCCAAAACTTTGAACTGCCTCTTACTAAGTTACTGAATATAGTTTTAATCTTGTTTAGAATATGATATAAATAACTCCTCAAGATTTGGAGGCCCCCTAGGATCGGAGGCCCGGGGCGGACCGCCCCTGCCGCCCCCCTCTTAGTCCGCCAGTGTTGAGCCGCGCTACGAAGATCTGGGTGGCATGTTAGCCTTACAGTATGGCGGATCTCAACTTGCGCATACGATTAAAACTTAACGCAAAATCTCAGCTTGAGCCTCTCAAGGAAACGACATAATGCAGACTCTCAGCAACACTTTCATTGATGCATTGCAAACTTATTTTTTGGGACACATTCGAAGATGAGGCACTGTTAAACGTATGTTTAAAAACCTAATCCTTTCAACGACAGTTTGATGTATCTTTTGAACAATTTGCGAACTCCGAACAGACTACCACTCATAATTTTTGGCCTAAGAAAGCACTTTGAAGAGATCTTTTATTGTATGGAGCTGAGTTTATCAATTTTCTGACTTTTCGCGTCGACTTTGGGCTCTTGAACACGCTTAAAGGTATCATCCTTAAATTCGTTAATAGTGTAGTGTACAGAGGTTAAACAAATTCTTTCAGTCTGGTCTCAGGCAGAGATTGGCAACGATATGTACACCTGAACAGAATGGCAGCAGTGAATGTGAAAATCGCACAATCATCGTGATGGCAAGAACTTTCAAGTACTTAAATAGTGAAGTTGATTTTCCGGATCCAATATGGGCGGGGCTATTGACGACAGCGATTTACATTCTAAACCGAGTTGAAAATCCTCGAAAGAAAGTGTCAGTTTTTATGAACTGTGAATGGGAAAGAAACCAAGAATCAAACATCTGCGCATCGTGGGGCCTTTTGCCACGTTCACATACCAGCTGAAAATAGAAAGAAGATGGGCAAGGAAGGAGTGAAAGGTTTACTTGTCAGATACGACGCAGATGAGCGTTACAGAATTTACATTCAAGAAAATCATAATGTAATTTTGTCGAATTTCAAGAAAAGCTCAAGGAATGTGAAAACAAGGTCAAGCTTCCACTGAAGAATGTGTAGGAGGGAAATCAAAATAAGTACGAGAAAGAACAAAATTTAGTGGTTGACACTGAAGAAAAACTAGGGGCAACCCGGAAGAACTTCGCAGGTCAACTCAAAACATGAACGAGGACCAGAAAAAATATCAAAAAGCGATGAAGAATACGAGTACAACACTAAAAGTGAGTCAGACTTCGATTAGGAGGAAATTTCAAGCAACATTCGAAAAGAGTTTTGTGGGTTTGATCAACAACCAGAAAGCCCAAACGGTTTAAAGATTACGCCGTGATGATGAAGGTCCCTGAAACTTGAAAATATACTTCGAAAAGCGAGGATTCAAAGGAGTGGAAAATATCCATGACTCGTGGAATTGCCTCTTTGGAAGGAAATTAAACCTAGATTTTAACGGACTTTCCACCAGGTGCAAAGGCGATTCTGGGCAGATGGGTTTATCGATTGAAGAAAAATCCAGATAGCAGCATCAATAAGTATAAAGCGAAGATCGTGGTCAGGGGTTTCAGTCAGCGACACGGCATTGACTACAACGCAACTTTCAGTCCAGTCGCGAAAATGGGAGCGATCCGTTCAATTTTGAGTATCGCAGCAAGTTAGAAAATGCATCTTACACAGTTCGACATTTTAAAGGACTCTTTGTACCGAAAATTTGAAATAACCACAAGGGTATGAAGATGGAACCAGCATGGTTTGTCAACCTAAGAAGAGTCTTTGCGGACTAAAACAGATGTTGGAATAAACGACTCGGAAATTTTCCAAGGACGTGGATTCAAGGCCAGCGAAGCTGATCCATGCTTATATACTCGGGAAAGAAATAGTAAAAAGCTTATTCATGTTATCTAAGTGGGTGCTGGTCTCCTTGAAGTGATGGATTTACAAGATATGGAATTATTCATTGGAAAGTAGAAAACAGAGTTCAAGATTGTTTCAAGAAAGGTAGTAACAAGAAGAAAATTTCATCAAAATCAATCAAAAGACATATGCAAGGAAAACTTTAGAGCGCTTCAATTTTTCAGATTGCAAATCCGTTTCAGCTCCAATGCTTAAAGGCACAGAAATTTCTACACCTGGGAAAGCAAAAATTTCTACAGCAAGACAAGACGACCAGACAACAAGATTTCACTACCGACAGGCTGTTGGAGCTCTGATTTACCTGATACTTGGCACAAGACCGGATTTGGAATGCAGCGTCAGATTTATACCAAGGGCAATTGAAAATTCAATCCAAGGAGATGTCGTACGAGCCAAGAAAGTTCTTCGATACATCGCAGGGTCATTGGATTTTGGCATAGTCTACCGCAGAAACATGGATGTAGGTATTTTTGAGGTCTACAGTGATGCAGATTTTGGGGGATGCACAAAAACAGGACGCTCTACCTCTGGAGTCATTGTCAGGTACGCTGGCAGAGCGATCTCTTGGCTGATTCAATGACGGGCAGGGGTAGCGACTTCGACGGCCTAAGCACAAATCTTTGCAGCGAATGAGGGAATCACCAAACTCCAGGATGTCCCTATTACTCAAGTCGATAACCCTGCAGCTGTAAGACTCGCACAGAACTCAGAATTTTATCGCAGAAAAAAGCACATATCCATACAAAACTTCTTTATTCAAGAGAAGGAAGATTCGCGTTCAACACATCTTCACGGAACATCAAGCAGCGGGCATCTTATCACAGCCGTTGTCAATGACACGTTTCAAGATCCTGTGTGTGAAGATAAGACTGATGTAATTCAACTGTAATTAACAAGGGAAAATGTTGCAATCGAAGTAGCTTAGAATAATTACGAGGGCGGTCCGATAAGTGCTTAGCCTACAAAAGAAAAACGAAAATTTTGGAAAAATGGTGATTCATTTCTTTGCATAATTTCCTCTTAGCTCGATTCACGACCTAGCAATTCTTCAACTTCTTTACCCCGTCTGAAAAATACGTACTCTCGCGGTCTGTCCAGTAGGACCGTGGTGGCGATGACCTCACCATTCGATTCAACTTTCTACCCGGCGGGTGAATTTTTCAAGTTTAGAAAAAAAGAAGTCGCACGGGGTCCAATCTGGAGAATACGGTGGATAGGATAGCAGTTCGTAGCCCAATTCGGCCGTGGCGACGGCAGAGGTATGAGCCGGTGCGTTGTCATGGTGGAAGAGCACATTTTTCTACGCCAATGGAACATTTTTTCTGCAATGCGGCGTCGAATCGGCTCAATAATTCGGCATAGTAGAGCCCTGTGACCGTTTTGTTCTTCTTCAGACCGTGGTAGCCGTTTTCAGGGCATCTGGGCGTGGCTCATCAAAAATCGACGTGCGACCACGTTGAAACTCGTTAAACCAATTTTTTACGGTCGCCATTGCAGAAGCAGAGTCACCGTACACAGCATCCAAGCGCTCTTTGATTTCGCTGAGCGATTCCCCTTCCAATAAAAAGAATCGAATCACCGACCGATATTGCTCTTTCTTCATTTCTACGACTCTGATTCGGCTGAAATTGACAGTAGCCGTCTACGAAAATGAACTACGCGATAGTGAATCTCTCTTTTGATAGTGGGGCCATCGGGGAAATTTACCAATGAATATCTTTCTTAATCGTATCATTCGTTCACGTTTATTCGATACCCATTGCTTGCGTTTTCAGTAAACACACATAATTTTTACGAGAGGTTCGTGAAAGATATGTCCTATAGTTAAGTGAAAGCTAAACAATGAATTTTCACATTCATCTTTAAATTGATTATCACTTATAGACGGAAAAGTATCGATTTTTAACATCGCGATTCCTGTAGGTCTTTCGTGTGGAAATCAATTATTTTAGATTCCCAGGAATGTACGAGTCCCGTACGATACTAACAGAGGTTTTGCAAAAGTAAATAAACAAAATTAAAAAAAAAAAACATTTTGTATTATATAAATTTTGGAGTTAAACCCTTAGGCGATTTTTCTACTAATCACCATTTAAATCTCTTCAATATCCTCTCTGTAGAAATCAACCACTGGTTTACACCAGCATGGAGTTCAGCGTCAGTGTCACAGCGTTGCGGCTCATCGCTGGGAACAGGTGGTAGTCGGTTGGTGCCAAATCCAGCGGATGATTGAAAACTTCCCGTCCAAAACTATCCAAGAGCTGAGTTTTCATCGACGCTTGTTTTGCATCACAAGTCTTAATTTTCTGAGCGTTTTCGCCGCCAAAAACCTCATTACAGATCGCACTTCACAACTGGCGTGATTTTCAATTGTAGCGCTCATTTTAACACTTCGCTATTTACAAAGTACGTTAGGCACGATGCCTTAGCTAGCAGGGTTGTTAAGTATTAAGTGTAAGAACACTAGCCCCATCACTGCCGGGCCAGGTCAAAACGTCTGTTACTTTTTGTACAGCCCTCGTATAATATTATCTAGAAAGTAACGAATCAATTTTCAAATAGCGATCAACTTTAGAGTTTACAGTCACTCAATCCTTATTATTTCTTGGGAGAACTTTGCAATTCCTACGGAAAACATCTTCACATCTTAGAATGTAAAAAAGATCGTTTAATAAGTGCACCAGTAGGAGAAGGATGAATGCGGAAGAGAAAAGCAATCATGAAATAATCTTGAATTGAAGCATTTATGCTGCGTTTGGAATTAATTTATTGGTTAATTCCGATAGAAAGGATTGACCAAAATGTACCGTTTTTTAGAAAATTAAGGATACCGATCATTTTTACCATCCGTCACCATAAGATTCTATGTCCATGAAATTCTTGAAGAGCCGCAAAATAATTGGCATTTTTCGTACGAAAGTGCATTTAAATGCAATTTCACAACGTCAATGTACCATATTCAACTATTCATATCTACAGAGTCCTTGAAAGGACGAGAATTTTGTGCCAAGACATTTTAGTCCAATATGTTGTCTTTCGTTTGAAACATCTCTAATGAAAATCCTTATACGCGTTGATCAGTTATGCTGTAAATCGGAGTGAAAGTCGACAATTTTTAAGTTTTAACGGTAAAGGACCTTTACTGTAATTTGATTTCCTTCTCCTTTAAATGGTGCCTATTGAAAATTAAGTTGTATAATTTGCCGGAAGCAGGACACTTCTATCTATCCTCGTTCAAAAAATATGTGTGAACATAAATAAAAATGTGATTTTAAATAATTTTGTAGATGCTCAAGTTTTTAATATTAATTTGACAATTTAAACTATTTTTGTATGATTAAAATAACTATTTTTGATTAAATTAGCAGTTTGTTTATTTTACATACTTTCCTTTTATATTTAAATATTCCTCGAAATATAAATACATATATACGTACAAATTGCATGCTGTATTTCACATATACTCGTAAATACAGTCCGTACTTATCAGTAATGGAAATTCATTACATATGTACAACATTTCTTCTTTTTTGTCGACTTACGTTCCCATTTGTTTGCTCGTATATTTAAGTGAAGACCAGCATGTAAACATTTATTATGGAGATGTACTTTACTCAATCAATCACCCAAGAAGCAAGTATAATAGGCAGGAGTATGTTCTCATCGGCAGGGTCGGAATGGAATGCAGATATTTATTCATGTACATACAAAACCAATCCACAGTTTTAAATCAATTAATCACTAATAAATATTGAAGCATTTTCCAACTTTCGCGGTCACTGAAATGTTACCTCATTCTCCGTCAGTAACTTCTTTCACGACACCATCTCAACATTTTTCTATACTTCTTTGTCCTAGTTCGCCAAAAATTACTTTATTTTCTTCTAAGATTTTCTACAATGATTGTGTAATTAACTTATCATACTCTGAATATGGGCATAATAGTTTGTTGGCGCCTAGTACATATTACCGTGTTGTGCGTTAGAGATCATGTAAGTTTGCATGCAAGTAGTTCATGGCTACAAAACGGAATGCTTGATGGCAAGGGTGGACGACACAAAGAAAATGTAAGTTGGTTTTTTATTGCTGAAAGATTGAGGTCTTTCGTGTAGTAATTCTATCGAGTCAACAAGTCGTTTTTTAAAAGCGTTTTAGTTCGTTTTGCGGAATTCGACTATGCAGAATAATTGTGAATTTGTTAATTTATGGTGAAAACGGTGCCAAATCTTTCAACCGAACAATAGTACTTCAGAATTGAACTTTATTTAGTCACGAAATGTAGTCACGATTTTCACACCTCCTTGCAAGTTCAACCACCCTAAACTTCGAATTACTTCCACTTACCCAAATCCGAGTACTTTGAGTTCACCAACCCTCAACGAAGAACTGCTCATGCTACCATCTCCATTCATACTCATACATTAATTCAAACATACAAGAATTATGGAAATTTTATTGTTCTGCAATATATGAAAGAAATTTGCGAAATCTGCGAAACAACGAAATAACGGATGCTTAAAAAATTGTAAGAAACAACACAATTTGGATATGCATAAGAAAACTCAAAAACTGTTTAGGCTTTTGTTTTCTTTTAATTCTTACACAAAAGCCCGCTCGAGCGAAAAATACACACGAAAATTGCACTAGGCTAAGTAACCTACATACAAGCACAGTTGATACCAAGTGCTGAGAGTGAAAGTCATAAAACTAATAAAAAACCGAAATTTAAGGAAATTATACTTTAAACTGTCAGGTGTTTGTTAGTATGAATTGGATGCCGCTTTGATTGCGTTGTGTGTACATGTTTCGCATGGAGCGAACAACACTAGGTCAGTTGAGATGTTGTTGGCCTAAGAAGTCGCTTGAGGAATGTTAATGCAAAGTGATTGTTGTCCCAAAGAAGATCTTCAGCTTTGTAAATACTCGTAATTAGAATAATATCGTGTACGAGTATGGATGGAGTGTACTGAAAGCTTACTCTTCTTCTAAATGCAAGTGCTCGTATGTTTGAGAGGTACACACAGGACACGGTGAAAGATCAAATTCATGAAGCCACGAGCTTTTGCCTTTGCTATTATAATAACTTGCATAGGCTTGAAGCTAATTTCGAAACTGGGGGCAATATTTTGTTCATCATCATTTTTGGAGGTAAGCTTTATGAGAATGCAGCGTTTGAAAATGAATTGATTGCTACAAAAAATCGTCATATATGCTAATATTATTATTCTAGTGAGATTTTCTGGCAAATAATTTTATTATATATATATATATATATATATATATATATATATATATATATATATATATATATATATATATATATATAGAGTATACGAGGTGTGACAATTAAGTAATGAGACTGATTCTATGAAATCCGTATATTTAAAAATTATTCTACAACTCTGCCATCCCTTCAAAGTAGTCCCCTTGGGCAGCTATACAACGATTCCAGCGCGTTTTCCATGCTTCGTAACATTTCTGGAACGCTTCGGCTGCGATGTCCGCGAGGACCCTCGTCACGGCCGCCTGGATATCCGTAATCGTCTCAAAATGGGTTCCTTTGACCTCCGATTTTATTCCAGGGAATAAAAAAAAAATCACAGGGTGACATATCGGGCAAATAAGGCGGCTTTAGAGGCCAAATACTGGGGCACGCTGAGGTTGGTGTGGCACAGCGCGTTGTCGTGATGAAGGATCCAGTTACGAGCGATGCCAGGGCGCACCCTGTTGACTCGTTTTCGCAATCTTTCGGGTACTTGGTGATAGTAGACTTGATTTACGGTTTGCCCCGATGGAACAAATTCTTTGTGGACGATTTCACGGCTATCAAAAAAGGCAATAATCATCGTTTTCACCTTCGACTTGCTCACGCGAGCTTTTTTCGGGCAGGGAGCGTGTAAAAACAACCATTGTGAGCTTTCGGCACGACTAAGAGCACTATCACTACGCACTTTTACAATTTTAACTTACGTTTCCGAAGCTGTTTCGCCCAATCTTGATTTCGTTTCTCCATTTTCGAGACGAGAACAACCAACACACGTAAATGGTAAATATGGAGAGGGGAAGGGTGCCGGGGAAGGGGAAGGATGCCGGGGAAGGGGAAGGGAGTTCCAAGTTCGGAGGTTTACCACAAGCGCGGCAATAAAATTCGTCTCATTACTTAATTTCACACCTCGTATACACATAAATATCACTCTTTCTTCGTCGCACAACGCTCATATGATCTGCATTCACATCTCGTCGCTTCAAGCCACCAAGACAATGTTCAATACATCGGTATAAGGGGGCCTACAGAACAATGTGAATTAATTCTTTCATCAATATCTATTCCAAATTTATGATCAGCTCTCAGAGATTAAAAAAATTCAATATAATACGACGACTTCAGTATGTCGCCGATAGGGTCACAACAGCCCAAATATACTGAGCTTTAAAAGCAAATCTTCAGGTCCACGCTTTAATCGGTATTCATTAAATACCAAAAGTGAATTTGCATTCTTCACCATTTTTGGTAGATTGTTATATATACGGAGAGCATCATTCGTGGCATCGTATTCTCTCTGTTTAAAATCCTGCATATCAACATTAACATTTTATCAGGCTCTTCAAAATCTAACTTCAGAGCCACTTAAAATATAAGAAAACTAAAGGCTTACTAACTTGAAAACAGGAACAATCTAGCATTCAACAGTGGAAGTTTAGAGCATGTAGAGAAGTGGAAGCTTAGAGCAAGAAGCCAAAAGAAGTAATTTTAACGAAATCAAACGATAAAAATTACGAGTATACTACAAAGTGTGAAACATAAAATTGTAAATTTTTTTTTGGAAAATTTAAGGGTTCGAGTTTATAGATGAAAACGTAAAATTAGTAAAATGTACTATTTTCTATCGAATTTTAACTTCTATGGTATTTATTAGCCTTGTACACATAAAGACCTACTTTCGTGATTTATTCAGATTTTTCTGTCCATAGATGTCCAATCGCGAAGGGGGACACATTTTTTGTGCATTTCCCCTCATTTTACACCCCTCCTTGCAAATGCCTCTTGTTTAGGACCTGCGTGAAAAGTTCTCACCAAAACCTTTTATTTGACACCCATATTGGCTACCTTTGGTAAAAAAAAGTTTAATAGTCACCCTCCTGTATTGGGCGAACCCCCTCAAATACCTTCTCATTGCAATTTTTGAGAGGGCACCACTTTATTTATTTTTTAATAGTACCCTGTAAATGGTCTGTTGTATAAATGCTTCTAAATTAAGACATTAAAAACGTTTCCATGAAAAATATTCAATGTTTTAGTTACTACTAAAATAGTGCCCTATGGGGGCCACCATTTTTATTATGGGATTCATTACACAGTTCAATGAACATATGGACCAAATTTCATCCAAATCGGAGCTGTCTTTTGGTCAGACCATAAATCACGATTTTTCGTGTAAAATGGCCGCCATTTAGTTTTCGCTCGACTGATTTAGCTGGTTAAAGAACTTAACCGCGATATTTACCCATTACACCTTTCGTAAAGATTTGGCGAAAATTACCGTGGGCACAAATCTCATTATATCCCATTTATATATATATATATATATATATATATATATATATGTATATATATATATATATATATATATATATATATATATATATATATATATATATATTATATAGTAGTCCACATGGTGTAGTGATTAGAGCACTCATCCCGTCAGCCGAAGGCCCCTGGTTCGAGTCTTAGTAAGAGTGATTCTTCAGACGGACTATGAGTCTGATCAGTTATGATACGTGCTGGTTTAAAAAATCAGAACGTATCGCAACTGGGTGGACACATACATGGTACTGACCATATCACCTTGCCGATACATTCGATCAAGATAATGAGATACTCTAACTATCTCTGAGCGAACACCCGAAAGGGGCTGTTGTGTTAAAGCAAAAGCATATATGTATACGAGGTGTGCCAATTAAGTAATGAGACTGATTCCCTGAAACAACTCTGCCATTCCCTTCAAAGTAGTCCCCTTGGGCAGCTATACAACGATTCCAGCGCGTTTTCCATGCTTCCTTTGCCCACCGACTTTGTTCTAGGGAACAAAAAAAGTCTCAGGGTGACATGTCGGGGGAATAAGGCGGCTGCTGCGACGCGGCGATCCTTTTAGAGGCCAAATACTGGGACACACTGAAGGTGGTGTGGCACGGCGCGTTGTCGTGATCTTCGCGCACAACTTTTTCATCCCGAAATCGGCAGTTAAAATTGGTCTGATTGTTTCACGGTTCATACCCAGTTCCGAGGCCAACATCCGAACTGTTAAACGCCGATCTTCACGGATTAGGGCGCGCACACGCTGCGCATCGCGTCAGTCCGCACCTTGAATGGTCTCCCGCTCCGCACCTCATCTTCCACGCTTTTACATCCCTCCTTAAACTCTTTATGCCATCGAAACACCTGGGCACGACTTAAAGCACTATCACCATGCACTTTTACAATTTTAGCGTACGTTTCCGAAGGTGTTTCGCCCAATCTGGCGCAAAATTTTATCGCGACGCGTTGCTCTTAATTTCTTTTCTCCATTTTCGTGACGAGCACCACCAGCAAACGTCTACTCAACACGCCACAGCAGGCGAACTAAATAAGCTAGAGCGATATTAAATATATCAATAGAGAGGGGAAGGATGCCAGGGAAGAGAAAGGGAATTTCAAGGCCGCACGTTTACCATAAGCGTGGCAATAAAATCAGTCTCATTACTTAATTGTCACACCTCGTTTATATATACGCGTATATATTATATAGTAGTCCGCGTGGTCTGGTGGTTAGAGCACTAAGCCCGTAAGCCGAAGGTCTCTGGTTTGAGTTTCGTTGGCGTCAACGAGATTTAGTTCGAATGATTCTTCGGACAGACTATAAGCCCGTTCAGTTATGATACGTGCTGGTTTAAAATCAGAATGTATCGCAGCTGAATGAACGGACACACGGCCAAAGCATGATAATCATCATATCACCTTGTGGAGTGCCGACACATTCGATCATGACAATGAGATACTCTAACTATCTCTAAGCGAAGGCCCGAAAGGGGCTGTAGTGCTACGAAAAACAATAAATAAATAAATAAATAAATAATATATATATATATATATATATATATATATATATATATATATATATATATATATATATATAGGGTGCGTACGATATTTGAGGACATGCATAAATGTGACTATAACTTCGCGAATTTTTTTAAATTTTTTTTCCTTTTCAGATAAGAAATGGCGGACTACAACATTACTCAAGAAATCAAGAGACATGATGTCATCGTCGCTATATGTGCGAACCATACAGATTTAGAGATCTCTAATTTTCTTAATTGCGCCCGTTCGTTTGTGGATAAGGTTCGCCGTGAATTGGAAGCATCAGGAGGCGATACTGAATCGGTTGCAAAACACAAAAAGCACGAACAACGTTCTGACACCGTCCGATCTGCAGAATTTTTAGAGCAAGTGCAAGCGATCATAGACGAGGTTCCTTCAAAATCAAAGAGGGTCCTTGCAAGTGAGCTTCATGTTTCTGAGCGCCTTATTCGTAGAGTTGTCCACGAAGACCTTCGGTATAAGTCTTACGTGATGCGCAGAGGACAGCTCACGTCGGAACGAACACGGGAACAGAGAGTTCTCTGATCAAAACGTCTTTTAAACAAAATCAAACATCTGAGGCGCCCAAAATTTTATGGTTTTTTTCCGACGAAAAAAGTTTTGGCCAAGATCAAAAGACCAATCGCAGAAATGACTGATGGCTATGTTCAAATCCTACGGAGGTTCCTGTTGTTATGTACACCAAATTTCCAGCCACTGTTATGGTTTTAGGTGTTGTCAGCAACGAAGGACATGTTATGCTACCACACTTTTTTACTCAACGACTTCGAGTGAACTCTGCTGCATACATCGAGGTTTTGGAGACGGTAGTGAAACCCTGGATAGACAATGTAAGTGGAGGCAGACCATACATTTTTCAACAACACTCTGCTCCTTGACATAAAGCGATGGCGACCCAAGATTGGATGGCCGAAAATTTTCATTACCACATAACACCGAGCCTATGGCCACCTAGCTCCCCAGACCTTAATCCTTTGGATTATTACGTATGGGGCGTAGTTGAGCGTGAGACCAATAAGCGTCTTCATAATACCACTTCTTCGCTGAAGACTGCTATTAATGCCGTTATGGTCAATATGAACAAGGAGCATTTGATTCGGGCATGAAATCGTTTCCGGACCCGGATCGAAGAGGTTATTTCTGCTAATGGCGATTTTATTGAATAACTTTATAGCCATATATTAATTTAGCGTTGCATGAAAAATTCCTGGAGTTTCATTAAATTTTGTTAAAAATACAAGCTAATTAATTTTACTCCCCAGATTACGTTGCAGCTACTTGAAAAATGCTGGGAGTTCAACATATACCTAATTTTCGTTGACTTTAAGCAAGCATACGACAGTATTGATCGTAACGTACTGTACCAAATAATGCTTTGCTTTGGCATCCTAGGCAAATTAGTCCGTCTTACTAAAATGACAATGATGTCGACGACCTCCTAAGTCCGCATCAATAACCAACTCACCGATGCCTTTGACACAAATATCGAACTAAAACAGGGAGATGGGCTGGCCCGATTGCTGTTCAATTTGGCTCTAGAGTACGTCATATGGAAGCTACCTGTCGATACTATGCCGATGACATCAACGTTTTGTCACGGTCATTAACAACTGCCAAAGAACTCTTCCTGAAACTCGACAGCGAAGCAAAACTAGTAGGGCTACAAACAAATGAAAATAAAACAAAGCGGACGACGCAGTCGAGGCAAAATACCCCAAATGCACAAAATATCACACTTGGCGAATTTGTGTATTTAGGCGCCAAAATAACGAAGACCAGTAATAAAAGAGACTAAATACGCCGAAGAATAAAATAATTTTATTCAGTTTTGACGATCTTGAAGACCAGCTGCATACACAAGAAAACAAAGCTCCAAGCATACAAATCTATGTTAAGACCTGTGTTGTGCTATGGGTGTGAAACATGGACCCTAACCCAAACACCCGCAAATATATTGAACGCCTTTAAGCGACGGGTCCTGAGGCGAATAATCGCAGCGAAGCAACCATGAGCTGTATGGAATTTTTGACGAACCGGAGGTCTCAACGATCTGCGGAAGCTGCAGTGGGCTGAACACATGAATCGTATGGACGAACACCGGATACCCAAAAAGGTATTCGTTGGGAGAACTGACAGCCGGACACTAGTGGGGAAATTGGGGAAACGCTGGTCTGACTCCGTAGACGAAGACAGTTCATCGCTGGTCGGATTTCGAAACTGGAGGACGCGGTATATGGACTGAGACAGTCAGAGGCGCTATTTGCAGGAAGCGAAGGCCCGAGAAGGGCTGTAGTGCTACGAAGAAAAAGAAGAAAGCATACAAAATAGTGTGAGTTTAACCATCAATTATTTACCTTAAAAATTCAAGCTTTGACAGTGGAGGTGAAAATGAAATCCAGGAGAAAATAAGTTTTCAGTGTTATAGTTCCAGCATATTTCATGGCACAATTTGCAGCCGAATGACCGAATCATTGGTACCTATAGCACGGGTTGACCTTGCTTTTCTGGAGGTGGATGGATGGAGATTGGAAGTTCAATGCCTTATTTTTGAAGGGCTATTGGACTGCTTTTGCTCGTAATTTGGACTAGATAAAAAGGCAAATTTTTATCTTTAACAATCGATCTTCTTGTTGCGAAATTGTTAACTGCAATAAATTCTATTTCTGGTACAGCTTCTTTAAGCATCGACTGTGTCCTCTCCCCATACCAGACCCTTCAACAAAAAGGTTTGGTTGTTCTCGCTCTTGGTGGTGTACGTAAAGTGCGGAACCTGTCCAGAATTTAATGCACTTTTTGCTATATGAAAGTCAACCAGTGACTTAGTTTTAATCGTAAGTTTTTCGGTGTTCACTCTTTTGATATCAAAATTATTTAATTATTTTCGACTGCCAACATCCGAACCATAAATTTGCCACTTTTCCCCAATACATTTATCGGTGGGACTTTGCCGTTAATTTTATTAACATTTACAGACGGACCAGCAGACAAAACTGTTGATTTTTTCTCCCAATGTTTAAGTAAATTTTTAGAATTTTTGTTTGAGGACATCTTCTTGATTAGGTCCCTCTTGTTATTTCTTTGACGTTTCTAATCGGTTGCTTTTGATTTTATTTCGTTTTCTGTCTTGGTCGTTTGTTTTTCTTTGTTGATTCTTAGTCTGTGGTATTCATTTTCACTTTCGACCTTCTCCATTTTGTCATTAGCTTTAATTATTTTTTAGATTCTGTCGACTGATAAAACTTTCAGTTTGCTTTTTTCTTTATTGTTCTCTCTTTCGAATCTTTGTTTTAATTGGTTCTCGTGCTGTTTGATGGCTGAAGCCATCGGGGTCCTCCATCGCGTTGCTTTTGCAGCGAGATTCGAGGCAATATTCATCAAGCGTCAATTCCTATACCAGCTCTTTATAGAAGATCTATCTCACTACTAGTTACTTTAAGATTCGACATTCACTTGAGACTCCTGACGAAATATACTAATCACTTTTGTAAACACGCCATCTGGATCCTGTGGGCTAATTCCGCTCAGTTTCTCCGCCCATTGATTGCTGACCTCACTCCTGTAGTATGAGCGGATAAAGTTTCGGACATTCTTAATGTGTAATTTCAACAAGGCCAATAAAGGATGGTTGTAATCCAAAAATCGGTGATAATCGAATTTTCAATTTTTTCAACCTGGTGATGGTTGGTGTTTCTTATCCTTCCAAATTGTTTCAATGTTTAATATTGGGAACTACTTTCGTAATCGTTTCGAATGTCATCTTCTCTAAATTTGACAAGTAGAGATTTTTTTATCTTTCTATCATTAGGAACCAATGGGCAAAAGTTACCGCCGTCAGAAGGTGGACATTGCTTCTGGCATTCCCGACAAGCCTCCTGTGAAACTTTTCCCAATCTGTTTTTTAAAGAAACTAATCCAATGACTTTCATTTTGAACTGGAATGATCTCTTTGATGATTTACTTCCATTACAAAGGCAAAATTGTCGCTCTCATTAGGAAGCAGCTTCAATTTTCGTTGAGGATTGTTAAATCTGAATTCATGTCTTGCGTCAACAATGCAAAGGTCCAAATATGAATTTTTTCTAGAGTATGTTGGTAGCTCCGACCCCTGTAGATTGCAAATGTATTCAATTTGATTCTCCTTTATCTACGATTTTATGAATACACCTCTCTGATTATTGTTTGCGTAGTCATGATGCATGCCGAGCATTCAGATCGCCGGCAAAAATAAAACAACTATGCAGCTTCTTCAATTCGAGCATTTCAAATAAGGAATCGAGCTTCTCTTTGATTTGGAAAACGTTTCTCCCTGTTGTACAGGCCGAGATAACGAAGAGGTTATCCCCACCTTGTAGTGAAGTTTTGACGACGGACACTTGAAAAAATTCAAAGTTTTGATTTCGAATTTATTAATATCTTTTAAAAGATAGGGTCTTCTAACTTATGCCCGTACTACCTTCCATGAACGTCAATGAGTGCCATGATTTGAGGTGGGTTTCAGTGAACAGCATGATGGCAGACTTTTGCTTAACAATGAGTTTAAGGAGATAGTTACATCGAGGTATAGTAACAATGGAGTTGACGTTGATTGAGGTGACGAAGCTCATCCATGGGAATGTGGCTGTATGACAAGTTATTTGGGGACATTTGAAAGATCTTTGAAAAGGAACGTTAATTTTAGAATCTTGGTATTTGATTCTTTCCGATAAGGAATTAAGTTGTTGGTTGATTTTAAGAAGCAGCTCATTATTGCTACTGATGTTTTTTCAGTATTGTTCGCTGGTCCTCTAGCGGTGAGTGCAAATGATACCCCGGGCTTATCCGTCACATCAAGACCGCCTCGGAGCCCACAACTGAGCTTGCGGCCGTCAAAAGAAACAAATGGAAACTTCCCAAAGTTTTCTATTTTCCCAGGGGTGGTCTTCATATCGCAGCATCGATTTGTTTAGTGTTTCGGCGCTAAAGTTCAAATGTATAATTTACATTAACTCGAATATTTCATAAAATTTATTGTAGAAATATTTGAAATAATTGCCAGTACAAAAAATTCCGATAAATATTTCACAATTTCATCTTTTATTCTCTATCTCTACAGCGTAGTTCTATCTATTTGAATTTGATTCTCTTTAAATCAAAAACCACATGAAATCGATTAAAACCTTCCCAACTCGTAAATACATATTCACTAGTTTATGCAAATTAAATTAGATGAAAGCGCCATTAGTAGCACAGATGAAACGTTGAAAGAATAATCGAATTTTAAAGTCGTTTTATTGTTTTTATCTCTAAGTCGTAAAAACTTGTTCTAGTAGTTTAAATCGAATGTAAATAAAAACAACGCTCATGCAAGACGTAATATATTTAACAAATCTCATAAGCACCCCACAATGAAGTCTAAGTGGTACTAAGAATTCCATAAGCTTTTTACGTTTCTGTGAAAGGTTTTTGCTGGAATCGAGAATTCAAATGTTGAAAAAAGCTCTTCTCGGAATCGCGTGAAGAACTGGTTTGACTTCAAGTGGGAAATAATACTTTTACATTGATTCCTTGAAAGATGTTAATTGTAAATAAAAAATGTTTAAACTGGTTACAAGCTGTTTGTAAATGCTGAAAACATTATATAAAATTAAATTGCTAAACTCATCAAATTAAAAAAATTAAAAAGTATACTTTTCGTTGCTTGCGCTGAAAGCCAATTTACAACGTCGAGAATAAGGTTCAATATATCTCAAAGAATTTCGATCAGGCAATCAAATTTTCCCATTAATCTCACCCAAATTATGGTATCCAAGCAACTTGTTTGGTCTAAGACAAAAAAATTAATGTATCAGCCATAAAGCCCATCTACCGAATTTGTGTTACCTCTGTATTTATCGATCTACAAAAACTGAAACTAATCATCTACTCGTATTAACAATTTACAAACATAGAAAACCATTCATAAACTTTCTTCATTACTGACCTCGCTACGTCAAGTTATATAATCAACTTTTCCCGGCTAATCTGTATTGATAGATTTTCACGTTTCTGTGTCTTCGATATCGACTAGTGCGGGGTATTGATTGTCTACTTACATACAAGTATGAGTTTCTGCTTCTTTAAACACAAAGTCGAAGACTCTCTAATTGATATGGATTTTAACCGTTCTCACAAGAAAAAGTGAGCCGCAAGTTGGTTAAAAACAATAGAATACGTATGCACTAGTATGTATTTCACTAGATTAATTGGATAGCATCGATTTGAATATCTTTTTCGACGGTTTTCGAACTACTCGCGTTAAAGTTGATTCAAGGAAGTGTATTAGCGTTTGTGTTTTTCCGATTATTTTAAAATTTACTTTATTTTTTATTTATTTCTCTATTTCACGGATCACATCCCATTACAAATTAGAGTAATTTATAGCACTGCTAAAAGAAAGAAAGGAAAAATACTTGAATTAATAAGAAAGAAATAATTAGAACATGAAATAAGATACTCGTATCACTAAGGATTGAGAAAAAGCGAATTTATGTATTTTTTATGAACCAGATATGAGAAGGGGAAAGGAATCAACGACTTTGGCTCAGCGCATACTCGTACTGCATCTAGTCTTGTGTCATACTAAATTAGGCGAGAGGCGCTTGTACGGCTGACCTTGACCGACTCATGAGTTGCAATGATCCATATTCCTTGCCTAACATAAAACCTACCTGAACCCATTTCTTTCCTCGGCCATCCTGTTATCTCCTTATCGCTGGCCCACCTATATATGTGATAGATAATTGGGATACCATCAGAATCAAAAACATCAATTCAGGTCCAAATACACGAATTCTTCTAGAGGAACAAAGCCACTAGTGAGACAAGTCTCAATATACCCGTTTGTAGGACGGAACGGATGTGAAATCGAGGGGTTTTCACTCACAGTTACATACCTTGCGATATGATTGCGAAGAAGTCTCAATATTTAGATTTCGACTCTCGTCACATTAACCGTTTGATAAATTTTTCTGTTCGATATATGGCCCAATCTGTCTAAGGCTTTCTATACAAACCAGTACATGCACGAAGACATTTCCTTTCGAAAACTCAATCTTTCCATAGTACTAGCACACTGGTTGTACTAGATCTGACATCCATTTGTCAAAACTGGTCTAACCAGGGCCTTGTAACAGATACCTTTGACCTTTTGATCAATGTATCTGGAATGAAAGTGTCGTCGAAGGGCCATGACTACTTTTTGTGCTTTACTGAGCATGATTTTGACATATTCAGTATAGTACAGATACTGATCAAAATGAACACTGAGGTATTTATGTGGAACACGTTCTGAACTATCCTCACCAGCCATAATGGGGAGACCCTTCCAATTAGGTTTCAGGTCTTGCCTGGACCCCCACACCGTTGTCCGAAACAAAATTGTGTCGCACTTCTGCACATTGATTTTCATTCGCCAATTGTCGGTGTAGAGCTGCACATTATCAAAATTTTTTTTGAAGATAGCTCTGAACTACTTGAGTTTTTCGGTCTGCCGTATACATGATCAGATCATCAGCAAACGCTACCAATGATCGCGTTGGCGAGACGTTAAAATCAAAGCCGTTCAATAGCTTGTGAATGAATATTGAAAAAAGCAAGAGGCGCAGTAACTGTTCCTTGCTGTAGACTATTGATTTCCCGTACAATATATTGCATATTATGGCGACAAGGTGTCTGGGGAACTGTTGCGAATTCCGACGTACCGGCATTCTCCCATTCGCAACTTCAAATTGCGGCCGTAACATCTCCAACTTCTTTTGGGCACATATACCTTTTTCCTCGGTATATTTATTTATTTTTATTAACATTTAACAATTCTCTTATAATTCTTATTTCCCCATCATCTCAATTCTACCCTCTTACCCTATCTTTAATAACAAAAAATAATATTATAATAATCTTAACTTTCATTATGTCCCATTTACAAAATTTCATTCGTTACCTTTTCCCTAACAAAACCTAATTCCTTCGTTCATACTAACTAATTTTATTCATTAACCCCCACTAACAAAATTTTATTTGTTATATTAATAAAAATCATCCACGCTTCCCTACTAACAAAATTTTATTTCCATGCCCATTAAGAAAGGTGCATAGTTGAAGTTGCTAATTCGATGAATGGGAAATCAACAAAAGGTGGCTCCGTTGGTACCGTCGTGGATTTCCGACCGGGAGTCCACTGGGGTCCTGGGTTCAAGTTCTCCCGAGTGCAGCAAAACACTCTTTTCGGGATATCGGCAAAAGCAATTGTTTCCGTATACTCGTATATGACGATTTGCATATAACCAAACGCTATTATGGTTATGCAAATCGCCATATATGCAAAATGGAAATTGTTGCGTTTTTCCATATGGAAAAGTTGTGTGGGTAGTGGAATCGAAGTGTATTGAACTTCGATTACGTTACTCGGATGCGGCAGCGGTAATTGGAAATGAAAGGATTACGGCATTGGTTTTTTGGGAGTTAAGGGCATTCAGCATTTGATCTTTGGGAAGAAAAAGTGAGTTTTGCGTTCGGGGGAAGTGGAGTGGCGACGACGACATTGAATGCTGAAAAAAGAAAAAGTGGATTTAAGAATTGAGGAGTATTTAGTGGGTGATTTGTGGGATGGATGAATTTTGCACTTGTGAGGTGCATGTATTTTTTTGGTGAAGAAGTGAAAAAAGAGGAAGAAATGAAAACCTGAAGCAAGAAAAGACGAGCATTGCATAAATTTTCTGAAAAAGTGTCAGGACGATACGATTTGTGAATAATTTTGGTTATTGAAATGATTGTGAACAATTCAAACTGAGGTGTTCAACGAACAACTGGTGCAAAAGTGAAAATTTTTCCGTACCGCATGGAAGCCATTACGGCAAAAGAAGTTCGTAGTGAATATTTTCAACATTTTGACCATATTGATATAACACACTACCAAGCGCGTCAGATTTTATAGTTGTTAAAGATGTTTCATAACGGGAAAAATGGCCTAGTTCATTTGTTGTATAACCGCATTCAAAAGAAAAAAAAAATGCTTAAGCATTAACCTATAATTATGTTAATGGGCAAGAAAATAAAATAAACAGCATCGTTTATTTCCACAATATTAACTTCGAATTTTAAATTGCTGGCAATCTGGGAAGATGGCATCAATGTTCTGTCGACATAAATCTGCAAGAAACGTTTAAATCACATTAGTGGCCGACATTTTCTTCATTTTATTAAATTTAATTCATAACCAGGAAATTTTAAAGTAACTTTTCAGTAACCCCACCCCCCTCTCCAGTTGCAGAGCGCTCGGCATTATTGGAAGGAGTGAGTAATTTTTCTAGTATCCTCTCTTATTTTGTATTAAAATAAATTTTCACTATCAATTTTTTTTCGGTAATCAAAGAAAATTGGGTTGAGATTGTTTGAAAAATTTTCTTTCCTTTCGCTAACAAAGGGGGTTTAATTTTCTTGTGGTGATTAATTTAGAATATTGAATTGTTTCGCTTTTTTCAATAAAATGGCCCGTACACATTAAGACAAAAATTTGTTATCTATCAATATGTCCTCCTCCTTTCCCGTCCTTTTCTCTTCGTGTTAGTTTTTATATGTAGGGGGCCTCAGCATGAGCAGAGGATATCCCGGAAGACTCACGACACGACTGAGCGCTAGCCAGTCTCAGTATGAAGCACCGAGTTACGCGCCCCTCTGCTGAAACTTGATGTCTGCAACTGTGGTTTCCGCGGTTGTTACAGCACCTGTAGTTTTTATTGAGGACTATTAAAGCTGAATTCAAGTCTTGCGTCAACGATGCAGAGTTCCAAATATGAATTTCTTTTCGGGTATATTGGGAACTCCGACCCACCTGTATTCAATTTGGTTCTCTGTTATTCATGATGTCAGGAATATACCTCTTGGATTATTGTTGGCATTCAGCCATGATGTACTCATATGCCGTGCATTCACATCACCGACAAGAACTTTGTAGCCTGTTAAGTTCGAGTATTTCAAACAAGTCATTTAGCTCCTCCTTGAACTTGGGAACATTTCAACCAGTTGCATAGACAGAGATAACGAAGAGGTTGTCACGATCTGGCAGTGAAATTTGATAACAGCCGCTTCAAGAGATTCAAAGTTTTTGAATTCAACTTTTTCAATATTTTGGAAATAATAGGGTCTTCTAACCAATATCTCGGTGCCACCACCCCCATCACAGTTTACCCTATCGTTACTTACGAATTAAAATCTTTGATGTCATGGAGTGCCATGAATTGAGGTGGGTTTCAGTGAGAAGCATGATGTCAGGCTCTTAACTGTGAATTCAAGGAGTCACGTCGAGAGTCACATCGATGTATAGTAAAAATGGAGTTGATCAAGATGAGACGAACTTATCAATGGGAATGTGACTGGATGGCAAGTTATTTTGAGCAATTGAAAGATCTAAACGCTGAAAAACCAAGTTAATTTTTGAATCTTGTCTGTTCATTCTTTCGATAAAGAATTACGTTGTTGCTAAATTTGAAGAGGCAGCTACTTTTGTTGCTACTTACATTATTAACAGCATTGTCTGTTGGTCCTCTAGCGGCGTGTGCAAATGATACCCCGCGCTTGACATAGTTGGAAGTATCACACTGCAGTGTACTTGCGTTGATTTTGGAATAAATTTAACTTTGGAATCTTGATATCGGGGTATCCTCGATATGATGCTGGATGACGGGTTGCACCAGTGTCGCTTGTTATGGTGCAATGTTCTTCATCAACTTGACCAGGAAGGCACCTGTCTGCTTCTCCACGATGTTGCCTTGGCACGGTGATGGGGGTACTGGGGATGTCGATCCTCCTAGCTAACGTTTGCCCCACGAAGTTGGCCCTTGCAGTTTGATGGGCCTCCATTCTAGGCTCGACACGGTCTGGATCTCCACAATCCTGGACAATAGCTCCGTCTTCTTCGCTTCTTGCAGTCTCTTTGCAGGTGCTCCTTCTCACCGCAATCCCAGCATCTAAGCGCTCCATTTGCCTGCGGCTCTCGCTCATTTTCCACGCGCTCACACTTGCATTCGTCTGCCACTACCTCACGGACCCGGGCAGTGGTACGAGTCACATTTTGTGTTGCCTCGAAGTTCAGACTATAAATCAATGCGTCCTTAACCGTTTGCTTTTGAGCTAACCGTACGGCTTGTTGCAATTCCTTGTCCTTTAAGGCGCTGATGAATGCTGCTGTTGCTACGTCATCTCGATGTTCTGGGTCGTACGCTGGGTAAGCCAAAAGTGCCAGTCGCTCAATGTCTTGTGCTAGCTGCTGCAAGGTTTCGCCGGACTTCTGCATCCGATGCCGTAGCTGTGCCCGGTAAATCTGCTTCAGATGATCGTCTCCATAACGCATGTCCAGCGCATTCATTATAGCAGCCGGGTTTGAATGCAGCTCAACGGGGATAGTCTGCAAAAGCTCGGCAGCTGGGCCTCTTAGAGCAAGAATTAATACAGTTGCTCGTTCCTGCTCATTCCAGTGATTTATCCTAGCGGCTGCTTCAAACTGGATTTTGTATATACTCCAGACCGTTTGCCCATCGAATATGGTGCTTGCACATTCCTGGATGTGCTTTGCGCTGCGGTTATAAGCGGGGCTGGTGAAGTGGTTACTACTGCCTTCGCTGCTACCAATTCTTTTTTCACTCTTTCCATCTCGTGGTTCATTCTCTCTTCGACCTGGCTGACCTTTTCCTCGACCTGGTCAACCTTTTCCTCGACGCCTTTAATTTGTTTGTTAAGACTACCGAGCTCCGCTTTTATTTCGGTGGACTGTTTTTGAAAATCTGCCTTAATTTCGATCGCTTGTTGATCCAGCTTCGCTGATTGTTCATTAAGCTTCGCTGATTGTTCATCTAGCTTCGCAGTTAGACTGGATGACTGTTCATTCAGCTTCGCTGATTTTTCATCTAGCTTCGCAGTCAGACTGGATGACATCACCATTAACATTTGCATTAGCGCATTTTCTGGCTCCTTTGATTTTGGTATTTCTACCTCTCCACCTTCTGCGCCTTTTTCCGCATCTGAGAGCTCACCCAAATCCAAATTCACGCCTTCCGACTCGATCCCGTCACGCAAGCGTGCAATCAGTATGGCCTTTGTACCTTGTGTGGCCAAATTTCGTTGTTCCAACTCCTCTTTGAGCTCTGATATGCTCAATTGATTAATTTTTAGATGTAAATTTCCTGGCATTTTTATTGTATTGTGCACTTCAAAAATGTTTAATCGTTTTCACTTCCAAATTTTCTTTCTCACTTCTTGACACCATTGTCGCGTGTTATGGTTAGCGGCCAATAATTTAATGTTCCGGGAAAGTGAAAACGCAATGTCTTTTAAATTAAATTAAAAGAGTTTATTGAATTCGTCAAAAATGCACAATCACTTCACTAACAATTTCACAACTTTAATTTTCACTATTAAAATTCTACCTTCCACTTGTCCATAAATTTCTATCGCAATTGTCTACTAAAATCACTTCACACTCAAACAATCAATATCGCCTGTACTTCGCGTATCGCAGTTTTCTATCGCGGTTTTAATGAATGAATCCCCCCATTCATTCAGCTCGCCTTTATATAGGGTCTCTAATCATTCAACTCAGTTCTCGTACATTGGTGAATTAGAGAGAACATTCCAGCAGCGTAATGAATGGGCAGTGACTCACTTTCAGATGTTGATAATGCTTGTTGGGTTCTCGTGGTTTTGAGTAAATACATTTGTTGATGTTCTTAATGGTTGTGAAAACAATTGCGACAGTAGCTCGCAGAATTATTTGTACATGTAACAATATGTACCAAAGTTTAGATTATTTTGATAAGTGGATATGTTAGGATTAATATGAAAATAATGCATTTTAAATACTACTAGCGGCATCTATGACGAACTACAATATGTGTACCTACCTGCCTGTATCATATGACAATAAATTTAGTCTCTGACAAAGCACCACGCGAGTTTCATTACGTAGTCCTCTATGAGTACAATAACGACAAACATCTGAGAAGTTGAAGTTCACTAAACTTTGTTAGTAATGGTATGATTTATCAATTCTACATTTTCTTGTATAAATCCGAAGAAATTTTAAATACACGTATATGGCCACTTATGAGGCTAATAAACTATGAAAATTTCAAAAGAATCGGATAGTGTTTAACGAAGCTATGGTGGTTTAAATTTTCGGTGTAACAACAACAACAATTAGTGGCTATTGGGCAATCCGTGCTTCCAATCAACTCAGACACTACGGGCTTGTTAAGATTTGTATGAAAATTTCAGAAACGACGTATATTATGCACATCTTTGACAATCTGTTCAACCAGTGATATTAGTAATCTTAAAACAAAATGGCGGCCCCAACTGCAACATTTAAAGTGCAGGCTATTAACTCTTGATGAAGACATACATTTTAAAAGCGAAAAATTCACATTGGTAGGTTTTCATGAGTACAGCAATAGAAAATATCCTAGAAATTGAAATTCACTCAACTTTGTTAATAATAGTAGAATTTTAAATATAAAATTTTTTCCTGTGCATTAATATGGATACCTTTAAATTAAAATTAGAGTAGGTCAAGGAAAAGTCCCTATAGTTTGGAAATTTCAATAAAGTTAAATCGCATTCACAAAAGTAATAGCAATTTGAAAGCTTTTCGAGTACACCAAAAACAATGTACGGTTTTTCTACCATTTATGCTTTAAATCGAACCAGGTACCAAACTTTTAATTGGATCTTATAATTTCCAGCTAAAATGAATAATTGAAAATAACTAAGATTTTATTCAGTCAATGGTGGTTTGTGCTATTGCAACAAAACGGTAGCTAGTTAAAATGGTATAATAATGGATTCCCTTATAAAACGAGTATGTAGAGTTTATTCATTATTGGTGTCTACATATCGTTGGCTGAGTACAAAGTCCTTCTGACATGAGCGTAGCTCTGTCTACCCAACTTGTTATAATTTATTTTACAGCAACAAAGGTTCTGATTTTTATCAATAAATTTAATATATTAGTTTTTTCGACTTTTAAATATCGAAAAAAAAAATTAAAAAATAAAAACTCGACGTCGTTACCGGGGAAAATTTTATAAACTCATGAAACTCTTTTCATTTTTGGCCACCAGATGATCGAGTGATGAGGAATCTTCAAAGATCTGCTGCCACTGTCTTATTTTATACTATTTTTTTACCAAATTGGCTCTTGAAAGTTTGGTATCAAAAAATTTTTCAGAGTTTTAAGGGTGATCTCACTATATGTTATGGGGGGATGAACCGCCAAAAAAATTGTTTACCAAAGATGGTCGTGACAAATGAAAGGTGTTGATAAAACCGTAGAACAGCCGGACAACTTTGATCAGGAAAATCCGAAAAAAAATCATGGAAATAGATAGCAAATAGCTTAAAAGTTAAAATTCACACAATGAATGAATTTCATATTTTTCTCGAAACCATACAAATGCTCTGGAATTTAATGAAATTCAATGTTAAGGTAGTTCAGTATAAGGGCCTTATATTCTGTTAGTTTCATGAAAATTGAATCATATTAACAGAAGTTCTAAACTTATTTACATTCTTAACAACAGCATACGGTTTCCCAACTACATATATATAAGCTCTTTACTCAAGTGACATAATTGGGAATGAATATTTTGCGAATCCTTTCCAGTAATTGCTATTCTAGAAAAAAAAATGGCGGCTGATCAAAGTAAAGCAATCACGTGTTTTTTTTTAATAGACTGTTTCATGTATAACTTTATACTTTATTATCAAACATTGAATACGAGACCTTTCCGACAGAGGCGTAGTTCTGTCTACCTTACTAGTTTCCCTTCCCCTACGTGTGTTTTCATTCTTTTATATAGGTGGGCCGGTACGATCAGAGCGCCATCAGTATGCCACCTGGGTACTAAGAACCCTCTCGTACAATCGAAATTCCTCGACGGCAGTACATACCGTGGCGTGCAACAACGACGAGGAAATTTACTTTAGATCTTTTCTTCAATGCTAAGAAAATTATGTTGATAATGGGAAAGCCATTAGCGAATGAATGAAACATAAGCTTTGTCATATGCGCTGAAATCCTAGGCATAATCAACGAATTTTGCCTATCACTTTTGGAATTAATTATTCAATTAACATCCAAAAAAGTGATAAATACAAAACCTCTGCATCAACAAATATCAATGGGCGGATAGACGTCTGGTATTTTGTGAAAATTAACTTATCGTCCATTTGCTACATACGCCTTCCAGATAAGATTAAATTTATTATGTTCATGTATTTAATGTAGGTCTTAATTGTTGGCGTTTTGACCACCAGTATCACGTCAAGGTTATAAATGACACCAAGTAAAGTACTGGTGAGTCAGAAACAAGCATTCAAATAGACCATCACTTTTTTTAAATCAACTGATAATTTATTTGCTTTTCGTTTCTGATAACGTTATACTTGTGATACTCTTTATTTTGTATTTATTGTGTGTCACTTTATCTTCGGTCTTGTCTTTTCGCATCTACCTAAAATCAATCAACAGAGCGACGAATAACATGGTAAATAATGTTGCGCTGCATTTTTAATATTTATCGCTGGAATGTGAAATTAAATTCTAAAGACATTTTTACGCCCACAATATTCAAATGTAGCATTGGAGAGATTTAAATCTGAGCGGTAGAAATAAATTCATTCTTATCACGTGCAACGTGCTATTGAATATGAATCATGAATTCAAAGGAATTATGTTCTGTACTCGTATATGTATTTCTTGCATTTACTTACTTGTACATTAATCATCTAAGGCCATAATGTATTTTTACCTGTAAAGATAGAAATAAGGAAATCATTATTTATGTTTGCTTCAATTAAACGTTTAAAATATTGGATAGTCTAAAAAGTATTGAGCCTTTTTTGTCACTAGATGGTGTTCGTTGTCATATATCGGGCAAAACTAATCAGATTGAATCAAACATGCGTTTGAAAGGTGACATTCCAGTCTACAATTTTCATATGAACAGTTTTGTATTTCGTCATTTGTGTCAAAAGTTGTATTCATTTAAAAATGAGTGAAATTTCTGAAAAAATCGTTATATTTTACAATATCACTACGATCAAGATGAGAATGCATCGCGGGCTCGTGAAAAATTTGTGGCGTCTACGGTCAAGATACTTTATCAGAAGCCACAGCCAAGAGATGGTTCGCTCGCGTTCGTTCTGGAAATTTTGATGTCAAAGATGCACCTCACTCAGGTCGACCAATCACTGAAAAAGGCGATGAAATCTTACAAAAAATTGAAGACGACCGACACATCACCCGCCATGACATTGCTAAGGAACTGAATATCCATCACTAAACAGTTTTGAACCATTTGTGTAAGGCCTGATACACAAAGAAGCTCGACGTTTGGGTGCCGCATGAATTAACACAAAGAAAATTGATCGACCGAATTTCCATTTGCGAAAAGCTAATCATACGCAAGGAAATCGAGCTATTTTTGAAGCAAATCATTACGTGCGATGAGAAATAGGTAAGATGCGAGAATGTCGTTCGAAAAAATCATGGTCAAAAAAGGTGAATCATCACAAACGACTTCAAAGCCAGGATTGACACCAAATAAGGTTATGCTGTGTGCATGGTGGGATTGGAAGGGAATTGTTTATGATGAGGTGCTAGAACCTGGCCAAACACTCAATTCGGCTCCGTACTGTCATCAATTAACCAGATGGCAACAAGCAATTCAAAAAAACCGGCCAGAATTGATCAATAAAAAGGGTGTTGTCTTCCATCATGACAATGCCAGACTACACATATCGTTGATGGCCCGGCAAAAATTGACAGAGCTTGGCTGGGAAGTTTTGATGCATCCACGGTATAGTCCAGACCTTGTGCCATCAGACTACCATTTGTTTCGGTCTCTGTAAAACTTTCTTGATGAAAAGAAATTCACTTCAAAATGGGACTGTGAAAATCACTTGGTCAAGTTTTTCGCCGATAAACTACAGAAGTTATACAGAGATGGAATAATGGCTCTACCCAAAAAATGGCAAAAGTTCATAGATAATAATGGACAATAAGTACTTATATAAAATCCATTTTAAATAAAAGAAATATTCAATCGAAATTTTAGACTTACCAATAAATAAATAAAGCACGATATAGATCTTCTATAGTCAGTTAGTGCTTCCTTATAGGGCAGTTGGTTTTTTTATTTTTTGTCTTATTAGCGGATTTCTATAAAAGTGTAACTCAGAAGCCCTTGTCTGTTAGATTTTTAGTTTTATCGCAAAAATATACAAACTTATTCCTCCAAAGATACGCGGAAAACAGTTTGTGCTGTCAACCAAGGTAAGAATAACTAAAATTATAATTCCATATACATATAACATAAAACTCATTCAATCAATCAAATGTGTGTTTTAAAATGCATAATGGTTGAAAGAACCATAATGTACAGTAGATGATTTGACTACTTAAAAATGGTGACAAATAATATTTTTTTTTGTGCTTGCAAGTAAAACCAATGGTGAATTCGATTCATGATGTATGAAATTTTTGACGAGCAAACGATGGTAAGACAGCGGAAGCTACAATGTGCTAGCCAGATGAATCGTATGGTGGAACAACGGATACCCAAAAAGGTATTCGTTGGGCGAACCCTTATTGTTCATGGCCATATTCACTCGTCCAGGCATTGGATTGACAAGGGTCTTGTACTGTTGTAGGATAATTTCGTCCCGGAACCAAATATTCAAAAGCGTTGAAATCATCTTACCCTTGGTTGTACATTCCATCTTCTTGAAGCTTCCTTTACAGATTGACCAACGGTTCTCAATCGGATTTAAATCAGGAGAATTTCGCGGCCAATCTAATACCTTTGAACCTTTTTGTGTGAAGAATTATTTCACTTTTTTTATGTGTGACAAGGTGCCGTCTTCCTGGAAAATTACTCTTGAACGCACTATTTCTATGCTTTTATCTCCATTCATTATCACATCTACTGGTACAAGTACTCCAAGTTCATAATAGGAGAAACAATCCCAGAACACTTTATGTTGGGGGTGTTTGAAAAACTGAGCAATAAGCTTTGGAGAGCTGTTTTCATCTACACCTCTGCGTGTTGTACTCTAACTCTTAACACCCTGCATAACAAAATGACGTTCATCTGTGTAAATAAAACGTTTCTCTAATCTTCCGTAGTTTAGTGTTTATATTTTCTTGCTCAGTTTCGGCGGTTTGTCTTCGATATATTAGTCAACAGTTGGCCATCGGGTTGATCGACCACTTTCCAATAGGCGGCGACGGATTGTTAAATCATGAACAACAGTTCCCATGGGTGCTGTCTTTTTGAAGGTCAAAGCTATTCTTAGTTGGATCAATCTTACTTTGCCTTAATAGGAAAAAATCATCTCTGGATAAAGTAACCCTCCTTCTGCCACGTTTTCTATCTCTTTTTAGCGATATACCCTGAAATTCTTTCCAACTTGACGATTTTGTTCAAAGCACTTTGACACACGCCACACTTACTAGCTATTTCCCTTTGAATTAGGGAAGTGCTGTCACTTATTGCGATAATAGTCTGCCTCTTCCTCGGCGTGATATCCATAGCAGCGTAATAACTAAACGCTAACCCGTTTTTTGCAAGTAGATAGGATAAGCACAAATTAACACTTACCAATAAACTTTCTAAATTTTCGGTTTACAAAGAAATCCTAGCCAAGGCCAAAGCAGCATAAATGTGCAAGATCAGCTGGGGCAGTTCGCGAGGGACAAGGCCGACATGCTGCTGCTCCGCAAACAGCATGGAAAAAACACCTGCATGGTACTCTAATGATTCTGATTGGGCTAAAATTAGTTCTTAATACAGGGCGATTGACGAAGAGACGGTTTCGTGTGGGTTCAGTGATCATGGACGATATTCTTTAGTGTGTACCTAACAAAACAACCTGAAATCATCTTTTTAAGCCTAGCCCAATGCTTTGGAGGACACTGTCTCGAACACAGATTGTGACGTAGTGGACGGATGAGACTATAACGGTAGGGCTGTTGAATGGAGCATACCTTGAAGAAGTTTGAGAGAGAAACGAGTCTTGAAAATGTCGGCCAGGAGAGGACTCGTCGTGCTAAATAATGGCAACATGCCAACTTCCACACTGGGGTTGTAAAAAGATCGTACTGAATGTGACATACGTTTCGGAGCCCTTAGTAACTAGGGTAAACAATTGGAAAGCATTACGGGAGTACAGTGGCTACCAGTACATTTGGCTCGATACCTATGATGGTACTATTCAACGCCCATGCCCTCGAGGAATATTGGGAGAATGGGCGATAAAGGCTTCGCTGATACACTGCTGCTGGGAAATTTCCAGAGTGTGGAAGACTGACAGCTGAAGACGTGGTAAACTGACTATGAGTATCGTCGCGCCTGCTGGCAATACTTGTATGCACCATCGGAGACTCCGGTACGGCAAGTCACTAGTGTGCTGGTGGTCAATTGAAATTATTGAAAAGCGAAGGGGATGTCACAAGCTCCGGCGAGAGGCTTCTCGGCGTGAAATCAGAAAGATGCATGCACCTAGTTAGCAACATATTAGTCAGCCAGAATAGCTTCGCAGACTGATCAACAGCAGTAATAGGTTTTCACGGGGCATTGGCTACAAGTTAATAATGCGTAAGCTCGCTGCCTTACAGACACCTACGACAAAACAAGCAGAATGCCTACTGTCAATGTCCATGAAGGCAAGGAAAACTCATGGACCAGATGACCTCTCAGTTCATGTGCTGCGGGTGGTCTATCACCTTTATCCTGACTTGGTGCTCAGTACGTTCAACACTTGCCTGCGTGAAGGTTTCATCCCGAAGCGCTTATTCTACGGTTCTATTTAACTTTTGGAAATTAGCGAGGATAGTGCTTACCATCAAGGGGAAGAGCAACTTTGAGTTTTGTATTCTAGACACGGCTGAGTAAGTGCTCGAGAAACTCATCAAGGTAAGGCTCTCTGACGCGAGTTATACTGCTGGGGACCTATCTCCACAACAGTACGGCTTCAGAGCAGGGCGGTTCACCATTGATGCCGATAGTGGAGGGGGGTAAATCCAACTCATCAGGCGAAAGAATACAGCCGTTTCACCAAACGGGTATTTTAGTTGGTGACAATTAATTTAAGGAGTTCAATAAAATACTAAATGAGCATGAAACTTTAGGAAACCATTTTCAAGGTTTCAGAATATCCGGTGCAGATTCAGAAGGACTAACTGAAGGATCGTATCTTGCTTTACGATACAAAATAAGGTCGGCGAAGCATGGAATTTACATAAGGTATGGTTCAAGGACCCAACTTTAGCCCAAACCTATAGAACATCCCGTTAGACCTGTGAAAATCGCGTACGGCTGGTTGAGGCTAGAGCTGCCGGGTTTGCTATGCTTGATCGATTATACAAATGGTGTTGCGGCCCTAACCGCTTGACTCACAGTATAGCAAGCGCAATTTAAGCTAGGTAGGCTAAGCCGTTGAAGGAGGGACTGCTTACGGCTTGAGGAGAAAACCAAAGTTGTCATTCTAAAAAAGAGAGAATTTCCAGAGTAATAGTGATCAGTATCGGAGAAGTGCTGGTTGATATGAAACCAGCAGTAAAGTATGTTGGTTCTCTGAGCAAATCTGGCCAATGGTCGAGTTTGGCCAAGATAAGGAGACCCACCTTTACAGGTGGCAACTCTTGATGAGTTTCGTGCATTCTACGCTACTGTACAGATAAAATCTTACTAAATAGCGCAGCTAAATCAACCTGCATGGAAATAAAAGCGATAGAGAGAGGTGCTTACGAGAAGAGGCAACGCTCACTAGCAAAAACCTTGGGTGAATGACAAAAAAGGTAGATAAACTACACTCCTTAATTTTAATCTAAGAACGTGGCCATATGGAGAGCGTAGAGAGACTGACTTCTAGCCGAATTTAGTGGGCATAAATGTTTTCAGTCACAAGTTTGGTAGGTCACGATTTGAATTTTTAGCACGGGAAAAGAATACGGTCATCTAAACAATTTTTTTGACAGGCAGTGCGGTGACCTCTTTAATGAAATAGTAGAGCCCTCTCCAAACAGCTTAATCGGAGAGATGCTTAGATCAGTTGACAAATGGAACTAAGTGATAAATTATGTTGTATTGAATGACCCCTGCCAGTAAAAGCGCGGATGCATTTATTTCAGGCAACTCCTCGCCCCTCCCTTCTTTCTCGCTAGGAAAAAGATTTCTTGTTACGGTGTAATTTAACTATCTTCAGGGACACTCTTGAAACCATAGCCATGCCAATCGAAATGAAAACAAAATGCGTATTCGAGTGTATCGAAGTCACTACATAGGGCTGGGCATCTAGGTCAAGGTGAAGAAATAGATTTTCACTTAATTTTATTAAAAGTAGCCAAAAAGAATATGTTGTACTAAAGATTCCCAGAGATGAGTATTAAGAAAGCGTAGTTATCAAATCAATCTAAGATAGGAAACACCAGATCTAGGGAGAAAGAAAAGAATCGAAAAGACGGCAACACGAGACCTTCAACTAGAATTCTGTGATCTTCAACCACTTAAGATAATTTCAGCACATCATGGCTGATGAACATAAACTTCTGTTTTGGGCTTTATGTTAGGAATTCGATTGTTCAATTGCACGAACCCAAGCAAACGACCGATTTAACCGAAGAGCATTTTGATGATCGCCCGAGCAAGGTGCATGACTTCAGCTTGAAACGAAATACGAAGTCATCAGAGGTAAGCAAGTTGAGCTAGCAGGGAAGTACCCCTGCCAAAATGGCTTTGTAACCATCCTAGGGTTCGAAACCAGTTTTTTGATGGCATGACTCGATGACTTGAATTATTCATCCAATATAGTATTTGTACAATAAATCGTTCAAATTTATCTAAAAAATTGCAGATTTTCTTTCATAAGCTCACAACAGCCGCCATTTTGTTCCAGCTTAAATAATTGTTCTGAATACTCGGCCAATTGAACATATTCAAATTAAATACTATTCCTCAAATTTTCATGAAAATCAGAAGGAAATAAGACTGCCTAGGTTTAATTTCTTTAAAATTTTGTAAGCTTAAGGATCTTATATTTATCTACATAACAGTAAAATTATGGAAGAAAATGTAAAATTGACAAATCATAAAAAGTTGATAGATTTTGATTTCTGAGGTATTTGTTGAACTTTTACGCATAAAAACCTACCTCCGTGATTTTTTTTCAGATTTTTCGGCTCAAAGGAGTCCAATTTTGAGTGGGAAGACCAATTTTCCGTATGTGTATTTTGCCTCCGCTGATCCCCCTGATGCATAGAATGACTTTTTTTAATTTCAGATACTGAAAGTTTTAATCAACACTTTTTATTTGATACCCCACTCGACTTCTCTTGATAAAAAAAATGTTTCAAGATTACTTCAGCATAAGGGGGGACCTCTCTTAAAAAAATTTGAAATGGCTGATAAGACCTAAACTTTCGAGAGATCACGACTTCTGACCTTTCCACAAAGTTTGACCTTTCTAGCTTCTATAGTTTCTGTGGGGCCTTTGTGTGACGCACGGACAGACGAACTAGTAGGTCTTTGTAAAGAAAAATGTTTACAAAGCCCTAAAAACAGTAGCTATATTTGGAGCCGTTCATTATACCTAAAGGTATAAACAGTATACTGATGTTGAACCAAATGATGTATTAATATCACGGAAGAGGATGCACCCATACCATGAACTGAAAGGACAAATTTTATTGCGATATTTTTCTTTGCAACGGAATAGCCAAGCTGACTAGTGCGTTAAAAAATAAGAACTCTTGTTAATCAGCTGACACCACAAGGCGGAGAAAACGATGGTTGTGGAGACTTAATAAATACATAAGTAATTAGTTCTGAATCGGAAGGGAAGCTCCTTTTGCTAGTAATTGAGTACGGAAACCCAGTTCGAAATCAGGCCGAATTTCGCTGTAGAATTTGGTTTTGTTGTGCTAGATAAAATTGTGCATTGCATTGTGTCGAAGAATTCGAATTGGTACGTAGACTGGCGGACGAGAGCCAGTTGGTAATTTTGTTGGTTGGTCTCCAGATAAGCTGAGCTGAATGTGGGGAAAAGGAGTTGGGAATATGTTGTTTCAGTGGGTCCGGGTTTTTCAGTTGAGAAAAAGTCGAGTCCAAGTTGATAAAATGTTCAATTTATTGAACTGGGTTCCAAAAAGTACCACGGACTTCTGACTAAATATTATTATATCGACACACAACTATACATCAATATATTCAATTAACCAGAGATGTCTTTGCAATTAACCGACACAACTTTTATGCACGAGGAAAACAGACGGAAATGATTATTATTTTTTTATTTATATAGCTAAATCCAATTCTAGTTTTTTCTATGTCAGTAAATGCAAGGTAAGCTATCAGTTGATCAAATCTCAACACTCCTCCTTGATCAATTTACAGCGGTGCATCTAAAAACTCTTCTGTTGAGTTCCTTGGTGAGGATGTCTGTGATCTGCTTGCTGCTCTCGACGTGTTGCAGTGCCACAGTATTGGCGATGTGATGCTAGATGTACTTTCGTGGTATTTCGATGTGCTTCTTTCCTCTGGTCGTATTTCCTTCGTGTGCATTTTGTAGCATGTGTGTGGCTGACATGTTGTCGACGTACAGAGTGATCGGTAGCTCAGCTTCTAGAATGCCAAGTTCCAGTGCGATTCATTTGATCCAGCACACATCGTCAATCACTGACACTGCTGCTCGGTACTCGACTTCTGCAGTTGAATTCGCTACCAGACGCTACTTTTGTGAATATCAGATCACTGGCCCTCCTCTCATCACTAAGACACCACTCGTCGACTGTCCTGTCTCAGAGTCTCCTCCAAAGTCTGAATCGGTGTAGGCCACGAGGGTCTTGTCACCTCCGAAATGAATTACGGCTGTCGTGGTCCGTCTCAAGTAGTGGAAAACACATTTCACCATCGCCTGATGTTTAAGTCCGTAGAGACTGTTGCCCAACTTACAAACTTTCCTGGTTCCGTCATCGAACCCTTCAGGCAGATGCATATAGATGTCCTGCTCCAGGTTCCCATACAAGAAAGCCGTTTTCACATCGAACGATACCAACTTCATTTTCTCCGACGTAGGCGAATGGATGCATGGCGAGCTACTGGGCTGAAAGTTTCCGTGTCGTCCACTCCCCCCTTCTATTCAAATTACCTTGCCACTAGTCTGGCCTTAAGTCTCCCGTCCGCCTTCTCTCGAAGCACCCAGCGACAAGTGATCGGCTTCGCTCCTTCTGGACAGTCCACCAGCTTCCAAGTTTTCATCTCCATCAGCGAGTCGTACTCCTACTGCATTGCTCGTCTAAACTTCTCATCTCTAAGTGCCTCCCTCACCGGGATGTCCTCCGTTTCACCAATCATGGCTACTTTGGCGCTCTTTCCTCCACGACGGGAGTCAATTACACAGTCTCTCAGTCTCGGTGGTGGTTGCAGAGTCCGACGATCTCGCAGAACTCTCCTTCTTGACTCTTTTTCTGGCTCTGGTGTCTCATTCTCGTTGTCGCTTGGGTCCTCAGCACTTTCTACAGTTCCCCAGTTCTCGTCTTCAATCTCCAATCGCAATTGGGATGGGCTCGTCCAACTCAACAAACCACTCTCGGTAAGACGTCATGTGTTGGCTGGCCCCACAGTCTTGATACTATGAAGTGGCCTTGTCCTTCGAAATGTCATTGTCCACCGTCGAGAGTGCCGTGGTCAAAATGCCTTTCTATTTGTGTTTCCGTTTGTTGACTTATTCGTTTCTTTTCGAGATTTGCAGTCTTGCGAAGTGTCCCTTCTTACAGATATTACATTACACAACGTATTTATCACACGGTTAACCTCTGCACTCCTTGAGCACGTGACCTTTCTTCCCACATTTGTAGCATGCGAACTGCGACTTTTCCTGCTTGCTGTTTGACGACTGTCCTTTTTTGCTGCGTCTGGCCATGAGCACGTTGTTGGTGCTGCCCTCTGCATTTGTCTTCGCTCGCCCCCGAGTCTCAAACGTTCCATGAGAGTTTCCACGTTCTTTGCTGCTCCGGTCACGTTGTCCCAGGATGTCCTGAAATGTGCCAATTTTGGCGGTAGCACACTCATCATCCAACTTTCCCTCTCACAGGATCATTTTCAGTTGACACTTCATCCGCGTGATCCAAAATCTCCATACAGTTCTCAACAGCTGACTTGCTTTCATCATACTCATAGGTAAAGAATTTGATTCGGGACATTTCTAAAGTTACATCAGTCTTTGTACCATATAAACTAACTAATTTGTCTATCATGTCTATGGCGGTTTTACAATTTGCAATTTTGTTCGCAATCTTGCTGTTTACTGGTGCTAGGTTTAATTTAAATCGCCATGAAATGAAATTGACATTTCCTTGACTATCTTCACTTAACATTTCCAATTGAGGCTTTACAGTATCCGTTTTGCTTTAAATCTAACAATTCTACTGGCTTTTTAATTCTTTCGTGGCGATTTTCTGACTTAAAGCGACTTGCGTGTTCGTTTCTCAATGTTGACTTACTCAGCTATGGCTGCTCCATTGTCGCTGATTTGTAGGTTATGCTATTCTTGCCGGTTCTGACGTCTTGGCCTGCTTTCTCGAATTGCCTGACAATTTCTTTTTCTGACTTTTGAAGAAACCCTTTTACAGCTGCCCTGGGCGCATAACCTGTTGTTATATCCAGTGGGTTCGGGTTTTTCAGTTGAGAAAAAGTCGAGTCCAAGTCGACAAAATGTTCAATTTATTGAATTGGGTTTCAAAAAGTACCACGGACTAAACATTCAGAAGTTCAGAAGAATATTATTATATCGACACACAAATATACATCAATATTTTCAATTAACCAGAGATGTCTTTGCAATTAACCGACACAACTTTTATGCACGAGGAGAACAGACGGAAACGATTATTATTATTATTATTTTTTTTATTTATATAGCTAAATCCAATTCAAAATGATTTCCCCACTACTAGTTTTTTCTATGTCAGTAAATGCAAGGTACGCTGTCAGTTGATCAAATCTCAACAGAATACTACAAAAAGATGTTTTGAAATTATGAAAGGATGATCAGAATCATCTAAATAACAAGGGTATTAGATAAATTGAACAAATTATTGGAATATAACGTGCACAAGCTCAGTTTTTGATAGTATGAATAAATTTTAACCTGCAGTTTTTATTCTTCAATGATCAGTGTGGAATGGATATTCATACGAATACATTGCTAAATTTAATAAAAGTAGTAAAAAGATTTTGCTAAATAAAAAAAATATTTTAAAGAATTAATTAATATAAAAGTCAACACAAAAGACTCACTTGTTCAAAAATTTGGAGCCAACGATTTTTTTGTAATTTTTTAAAACAAACTTTCACTTAGACTAATCAATTCCTATTTGGTTTCATTTCTTCCATTGTTTTGATTTCACTGATATTTGATCCAATTCATTTACTCGTATGTTGTACGAAAACCTCAGAAATCAATATCGCACAAATACAATCGATACCTCAATATCATTGAACATTATTCTTTAGAAAGTCTTGACACAGGTCAAATTGAATATCGTAGATACTTTTGCGGTGAAAATATTCACTATACGAAAAATATCTTTAAGGTTAAATTCACATTCGACCTTGAGTTACTTTTTTTCAACCACACAGGCCAGTTGGATAGACGCAATTGCATTTCGATGGCAATGTTACAATAAAATAATATTTTGTCGATGCTTTATGCAGCCAATTGCCTGCAGTGGCAATTAAACTCTATATTACACTTTTTGCTTATATTAAATTTCCAACACTGCGAAGTTTCTTCATTATTATTGGTAAATTGTACATTGATGCTTTTCAATTGTGCTTGAACCGCGAATCTTAACAAAACCACAAAAGCTTCGAGTATTAATTAAAGTGTAATTTGATCAGCAACAAGTAAGAGCTTGGCAATTGTACACAACGCGAAAGATAATATCGTAAATGCATATGCGTAAATGTCAATGAATTATTCAAATGAGGCTAAAGCCCGCACAAAACGGTGATTTTGCGTAGGTTACATAAATGTGTCGACTGTGAATGGATAAATCTTTGAAATGTTTTTGGTTGTACGCTAAGTGTAAAAGAATCTTCAGTGCTTTTGGGCATCAAATAAATTTATTGATGGTATTTTAGTTTGGATCAGTTAACATTGGAGTATTCTATTAGGGATTGAAAGTTGTGATATTTCAGCAACAATTACCACTTTGAATCGTTTCTGCATTTAAAGTTGTTTGGATGTCTTAAAATGTAAACGTTCCTTAAAATCATAAAACCAAGTGCACAAAGTAAATGGGCCGTATTTCATCTTAAATACAGAAATTAAGTTTTATGATAATAATATATTAGGACAAATTATATAGTTTTGTAAAACTATACCAGAAGAAGGTGACTATGTCAGAAGACGTCCTGTAGGGTAAGGAGATAACAGATAAGTGTCTAACCATATACACCGGACAAAGTCCCACGTTTCACTTACAGTCATATTTATTTAGGATTTCTTTCACTCCTGATATCTTTGCATGAAGAATACACATTCTTTGTGAAGTTTATCTTTTCAGATATTTTTAAATGCTTTTTGAAAGGAAACGGATATTTGCTCTACAGTCACCTGTATTGAAAAATATTGACGCAGTGATAAGAATCGAGACCGAAATAACAACCAGGTTGAATTAAATGCAACAAAATTATATTTATTTAGGAGATTTGTCAAACAATTTCAGGGGGTATAAATCTAATGGATTATTCGACTAAATAGCAAAGATGTTTTTTTTTCAGGAAATTTTTGGATATGTGTCAGCAACCGCATGCAAATGGTACCCTACATGTCACAGTCGTTTTTCTCAGAATCTGTTGTAACAACAATCGTTAAACTTAGCTAGTGGATCAGAAATAGTGACCTCTTGAAAGTTCTGATAGTAAAAACTGCACGACTTCAGTAAGTTGGACGCTTAATAATTTTGATGCCATTCAATAGATCTCAGTGTCTGGAATCTTTTGATTTGTAGGAGCAATTTTACGAAGCCCGAAACCTAGTCTTCTGTATGACGGGAATATAAAATTGCTCTATTAAGCATATAAATCTTAATAGACAGAGCACCTATATGTATATTAACTAGCATATAGGCAAATTAACGTGTAAAAAGTGGATTAAATTTTACTATGTGTTTGATAAATTTGGTAGCAATCCTGGTTACTCAAGAAGTTTTATTGGGTATGCATAGATGATGTTTTAACTAAAATATTGCAATTCATTCAGAGCGGATGCACAGAACGTAGGAACAAACAAGTTGAGTAAGCAGGAGAGTGCTCCTACCAGAAGGTCTTTGTAAACATCCTAGGGTTAGAAACAAGTTTTCTAATGCATGAATCGATAACTTGAATTACTCATCCAATACTTATATATGAAATCGTTCAAATTTATACAAAAGATGCACAGTTTCTTTCATAACACAGTGCAGCCGCCATTTTAATCTAGCTTAAATGATTTTTCTGAATGCTCGGCCCATTGAACAGTTCAAGTTAAACACTATTCCTTAAATTTTCATGAAAATTGAAAGAAAATAAAAGTGCCTAAGTCAATTTTAAATATATATAGAGTTTTCCAATAAGAGGTGTTATTTTGAATAGATCTTCTGATTTAACACCTTGCGACTTCTTCCTTTGGAGCCACGTGATAGAGAAGGCCTATGCCGATAGCCCAACGTCGATTCAAGATCTCAAAGATGAAATTCGTGAGGCTATCGAGGACATAGGGTTATGGAAAATTTCATGAAGAGGATATGGTCCTGTAAGCGTGTCGTAGTGGTTATTTGCTCAATGTTCATTATTGCTTCTTCTTTATAATGAAATAAACATTCGATCATTTGTATTAAAAATGGCATTTTTCTTTTAATATCAAAATAACACCTCTTATTAGAAAACCCTATATCAACCATAAATACGTGTTATTGTTGGTGTAATTCCATATAATTGAAATGGCTATAACTCACTTGATTATGATTCGATTTCAGTTAAATTTTGTGAACATATATATCTTATGTTAGTCTATATAATTGCGAAATTTCAAGAAGTTTAAAGGTATCATTTTGATTTTATGGGCAAAAATGTAAAATCTACAAATCATACTATTATTAACAAAGTTGAGCGAATTTCGATTTCTAAAGTATTTGTTGCCCTTGTACTCATAAAGGTCCACGATCGTGATAACTTTCAGATTTTTCGGCTGAAAGGTGTCCAATCGCGAAGGGGGGACACAAATTTTGGGTACATTTTGCCTTCCCCTGGACCCCCTAATTCATAAAATGATTTTTTTATTTCAGATTCTAAAAGTTCCTGTCAAGACCTTTAATTTGATACCCCACTCGACTACCTTTGATGAAAAAAAATTTTTAAGGGCCAATTCGTTATTAGGGGGGACCCCCTTAAACATTTTTTAAATTTTTGTTGAGGCCTTAACTTTTGAGAGACCATCACTTTTGACCTTTTCACAAAGTTTGAGCATTCTAGCTTCTATAGTTTCTGAGGAAATCAGCTGTGACGCACGGACAGACAGGTCGCGAAACTAGTAGGTCTTTGTAAAAAATTTTTTACAAAGACCTAAAAATGATTCAGAAGCACTAGGATCTGTGAACGTAGCCAACGCAACGATATACTGGAACTGCCGAAAGCCGGGTAATCGTTTTTCTGCCTAACCCATGGAACCAACGCTGTTCTGTTACCGCTGTGGTAAAGCAGATACTTATGTAACAGACTGCCGGGATTGTCGGAAATAAAATAAATTTGCCAAGGATAGCTCAGAAACGGAACCAAACCTCTTACTTAAGTCACCCTCCAGCTTGGTACCCCGGGCTATACGAATATCACCAAACTTTCTACTGAATCTTGATGGGCCCGCTAATACATCGTACCCACGCGACGCAGCAAATTCATTAAATAACTTTTTTTCAACAATTGGTAGAAGAATCACTAAAGAAATCGTTGCCAGTTCAAAAAGTAATCAAAATAAAATGGAAGCCTTTAATGTGATCCATGACTTGAAAAAAATACGGCGCCTGGCATCGATAGCATCACGATGAATGAGATTAGTATGGTTGATTAGTATACGTGCATATGAATAAATTTTTCTGTTCGATATATCGTCCAATCTGTCTCAGGCTTTCTGTACTAATCAGTATATGCATGAAGACATTTCCTTTCGAAAAATCTTATTGTTTCCATAGCACTAGCACACTGGTTGTACCAGATCTGACATCCATATCAAAATTGGTCTAACCAGGGTCTTGGAATAGATAATTTTGACTTTCTGATCATTGTATCTGAAATAAAAGAGTCGTCGAAGGAACATGACCTTCAAGTCGCGCATTGTCGTCAGATTTCCATCAGTTACAATGAATGATTCTCCGTATAAAATATTAGACATCATGGCGACAAGGTGCCTGGGCTACCTGTCCTGAAGGAGTTTAAAAATTAGTCCATCTAACCACACCGTATCGAAGGCTTTCTCCATATCAATGAGACACGCTCCAACACATTCTCTATCATTCAGTTTCCAAACATGTCTGAGGTTACTTGCGATAACATGTATCGTCGAATGCCTGCCACGAAAACCAAATTGGCAACTCGTCGTCAGCCCATATTTCTCAATGTGGGCGTTTAATGCTTTGTTTAGTACCAGTTCAAACACTTACTGTTAGGTAGCAAGCTGATTGGGCGATAGCTTTTAGGGCACGAAGGCAAATTTCGGAGAGCTACATTCGGAATACCGTCAGTAACGCATGATTTCTTGTTGTTTATCTTGCCGATTATAAAACACTATACTTCATAGCTGATAAAATATTCAATAAGATTCAAGCTCGGTATGAGGTCAGATGTTCATGTTTCATTTCCGTTCAGGCTTGATTTGAAGTCGGAAATTCTGCTTCAACGACCTCTGAAAATATTGAATTCTCTCTCTCAGGGTTTCGTAGATGGACCAATTCAAAATGTGTTCCAACCAGGGCAGGTTTTTGCAATCAATCACATATAATCCTGTTTTCATTTCTATCCGGAGTCGTTCTATCGAGGAGATTTATCTCATCACTAGTGACTTCAAGATTCGATACCTTCACTTGAGACTTCTGGCGGAATATACGATTCACTTTCGCGAAAACGCCATCTGGGTCCTGTGGGTTAACACTGCCCATTGATTGCTGACCTCACTCCTGAAGTATGAACGGATTAAGTTCCGGACATTCTTCAGATGTATTTTCCACAAGGCCAACGAGGGATGGTTGTAGTCCAAAACTTGCCGATAAATATTTTTAATGCGTGCGAGAAGAAGGGCTCAATCTTTTTAACCTTGCGATGGTTAGTGTTTCATATCCTTCCATATTGTTTCGATGTTTAGTCTTGGAAATTACATTCTCAATCGTTTCCAACGTCAGCTTCTTTAACTTCGACAAATAGAGATCCATTTCATCGTTAGTTAGTGTCCTGTCGCTAGAAACCATTGAGCAAGCATTGCCATGTCAGAAGAAGGACATTGCTTCTGGTAATCCCGATTACCGGGATCCGCAGTCCGTTTTTTTGAAATTCAACCGACGATTTTCATGTCGAACGGGAATGTCTTCCTCATCATCCCTTTGATGATTGATTTTCATTACGATTGCATTATGGTCGCTATCGTAAGGAAGCACCTGGAGTTTCCGTTGAGGACTATTGAAGCTGAATTCAAGTCTTGCGTCAGCAATGCAGAGGTCCAAATACGAATTTGTCCTTGGGTATGTTGGGAACTCCGACCCATATACGAGTATACTCGTATTGCACCTGCATTCAATTTGGTTCTCTGTTATCCACGATTTCAGGAATAAACCTCTTGAATTATTGTCAGTGTTCAGCCATGATGTATGCCGGGCATTCGTAACCGGTAAGAATATAATAATTATGCAGCCTGTTCCATTAAGTATTTCCTTGAACTTAGAACATTTCGACCAGTTGCATAGGCAGAGATAACGAAGAGATTATCCCCACCGGGTAGTGAAATTTTGATAACGGACAGCTGATTAAATTCAAAGATTTTTCAGTGAGAAGCATGATGCCAGACTATTGCTTGACGAGGAATTCCAGGAGACGGTCAGGTCGATGTAGACTCACAATGCAGTTAAAATTGATGGAGATGAGACGAAGCCTATCTATGGGGATGTGACTGGATGACAAACTATTTTGAAGCATGTTGGCCTAAACGTTGAAAAACAAAATTAATATTTTCATCTTGTTTGTTAATTCTTGTCGAAAGTGAGTCAAGTTGTAGATTTTGATAAGGAGATCATTTTTGCTACTTACATTATTTACAGCAATATCTGCTGGTCCTCTAGCGGCGAGTGCAAATCATACCCCGTACTAGATGAAGTTGGAAGGTATCGCACTTCGGTGTACTCGTACTTGTGTTTGTTTTGGAATAAATTTTACTTTTGCATCTTGATTTCGGGAGCATCCTCCATATGATGCTGGATGACCAAAGACACCGCAGTTGACACAATATAGTTTTTCTTTTGGCTCAGTCTGAGCCAATTTGCACTCGCCGGGGCATGAAGATCGTTTTACTTCACACATCTATTTTCCATACCACAATTGGCAGCTGAATGACCGAAGCTTTGGTACCTATAGCACAGGATGACGTCGCTCAATTTCTAGAGCAGCTTGTTTGAGCACCTGGAAAAGATCGACAGTGTCTCGCCGCAGTGCAGACCTTTCAACAAATGTTACCGATACCTCATATCGGACATTTCTACAAGCGATTGGTCTTCAAGCTCCTTAAGCTGCTTTTCTACATTTCTTACCTTTATGAGAATGGCGGACATTTAATTGCCCTGTAATAATTATGGCCACCCTGTACGATGCAGAAATGTGTTGTGCCATCATTGAACAGACCCGAAATGGATAACGGAACTCTTCCAGGCATCGTGAGAAGAAATTGGATGTCAAGTGTCATGGCGAAAGGTCGAAAGTGCGAATCGTCACATGCGGATTTGTTCTAAATTAGAGTAATAAAAAAATAAATTGTTAAAATGTAACGCTTCGGTCTTCTCCTTTTTCAATTTCCATACGGGTATGAGAGCCGCCACGGTGGCTGGCCATTTTTTCACTGACTCAGCCTTCGGGTTGCAGCTTTTTTTGATGTTGCAGAGGCTTTTGCCGGGATTGAGAGTCCTTGCATGTTGACTCGTACCATCGGGACATCCGGTCCGGCTGGGAGGGGTGGAAGGGGGTACCAGTCGCAACAGGATGCCCCGCCTCTTGCCGTGGGCCACAAAATCGAGGGAGGCAGGAGAAGGGGAAGAGCACGTAATTTAGCAAAGAGTCTAAAATTCATCCTTGAGGAACACCAGATTTCGGACTAAATGAGGCCGACGAAAAAAAATTATTCCATGCAAGGGTGCAGGAGCGATGGGATAAGAAGGATAAGATCGGACGATAGTTCGAGATTTCACTACGATCTCCGGACTTATGGATCGGAAAGATGTTAGGATGCTTCCAGACGTTGGGAAAGCAGGAGGAAGAAAGGCTAGTATTGAAAATATTTGATAGTGGGGTAGATAATGAAGAAGATAATGACTTTACGAGCAGATTTGGTATTCCATCTGGACCCGAACCACCATTAATGTCAAAAGTAAGCAGTACACTTTCAATTTCCGATGAAGAGGCCACGATATAATATACAATACGGGAAGGAGGAGGACACGATGAGTATATAGTGGGGTTCGAAACCTTAAACGTGGAGGAAAAAATTGAGCAAAAACGTCACAGATAGCTTGCCCATCAGAAATCTTGGCAGTTATGCCATGAGAAGATATTAGAGTTATGGAATGTTGTTTTCAGGGAACGAATGTATGTCCAGAAGGGCTTAGGACTATTAGATTGCAGTGATGTTTCAATCATATAATAATAAGATCGCATTGCGTTCTTAACCGTTTTTTTTGGGTTCTTTACGAAGCAGTTGGTAGTTGGCGAGGTCAGTGTCAGAGTTGGAGTACTGAAATTTTTTGCTTGCCTGGTCCTTCAAATAAAGAGCGTCTGAGACTTCAGCCGAAAATCAGCTGGAGCTCTTTTTCCAAGGGGAACGGCAGATAGGTACATGATTTATAATTATGCTACTGAGATTTTCGTAGAACGTAGATAATTCCAAATTGACGTCTAGCTTCTGTAGCAATGAATTCTAACCAATATTATCCAGCTCAAGCTGAATGGCTGCATAGCTGGCTTTGCGGAAATTAAATCTTGGGGAAAAAGGAGTGCGTTTGGACTGAGGTGCAAGAAAAGATAAACGAACCTCAAGCGCAGGATAGCGGGGATCAGGTTTTACATATTCGGAGGGGATTTCGAGATCGAGGAGATAGAGGCAGGATTGGTGGTAAATATGAAATTGAGAAGTTGGTTGCTTGCGTTCGGGAGCAAAGCGATAAAAAAGAAGAAAACAGGATAGAGAGATTATTGAAGGATGTGAGGGTATGAGAGCTTGTGTCCCAACTTAGGCAAGGTATGTTGAAGTCACTATAGATCAAAATAGTGTATAGAGGGTTGATGCTGCTGAAATAAGAAGAGAATTCAGAAAAAAAACGATTGTAAACGCGGAAAGGAGCATTACAAGGGATTTACACGCAAAGCAATAATAAACTTACTGCTTGAGAGATATTAATGAAGACAGTAACGCACTCTCTCGGAAGTGAAGGGGAAAAGTCAGAAAAGAGTTTGCTGCATGAAGCTTTATGAATAGCGATAAGTACACCACCACCATCAGATTTACCTGAAACCAAACGATCTGATATAGTGGACAAATTTCACTGCTGACGATGGAAAAATTTCACTGCTGACGATGTCAGGAGTCAGCCAGGTTTCTGTTAAACAGATGAAATCATCGCTGGAGATGAAAGAGGCAATTTTCATAGCCTTCAGCTTGGTTCGCTTGCCACCTACATTTTGATAGTAAAGATTGAAGCTATGAGAAGTGTTTCGAATATCAAAATTTAAAAGTAAAGTTTAGGGTGAACAGTTGTTAAAGTCTCGGAAGAGAGCTCGCCACACGACGAAAATTTCTTCTTTTGGTCGCCTCGAAAGGTTTAATTAATGCTCCAGGAGGCCAATATTCTGGGCTAAGAACTATGCTGCAGTTTAATGGTACAGTTAGCTTAAATGAAGCTATAACTCTTCCCTCAATGTTATCCTTTGTCAGTTTGTGGCAGCTGATGATCCTAACCGAAGGTCCAAATTTCTTCTTCTTTTTTTCGTAGTCCTACAGCCCCTCTCAGGCCTTCGCTTCCTGCAAATAGCGCCTCCAACTGTCTCGGTCCATTGAACGCGTCCTCTAATTCCGAAATCCGAGCAGCGGTGAACTGTCTTCTTCGACCGAGTCAGACCAGCGATTCCTCGGTTTCCCCACTGGTCTACGGCCTTTAGTTCTCCAAATTTAGTTGAAACGTAATCACAGATGTCATTCGTCGATGTCTCATAATCCAGACGAGATATAAGTATTTGCTTCGGCGGGGCTACGACATGAAGACATGGAACTATTTGTGGTGCTGGCATAATTTCAGCGGAATTAGAAACATCCGCTACTGATTTTGGTTGAATACTTGTAAAGTTGAAGTTTCCGTTACTAGAGTGTCCATTTTTTCGATATAGGATTTCAACGAGAAGACGAGGGCCCAGGTGATGATTGAAGTACAACCTGAGAATCATTACTGGCCGAGAGCTTAGCGCTACTAACTTGGTGCTAGGGGAAAAGAACCCGCCACATGACGCAGCAAACAGCTAGCCTGCCGGCATATGCACGCGTTCCGAGACCATGTCGTTTCAAGCTGAGCACTGACCCTTAGTTCACTGAGACAGCATCGCTGCCGTCCTTTACGGACTTGTAATATCCCTTGAAAAACGCTACAAGACGTAGAGTTAAAAGGGCGGTTATTGTACGACTCGTAATCTAAGCGTGTTGAAATATGACAGTGTAATCAATTGATCGTATACTGAGTCATACACAGTGTCTAATTTTTACAGTTAATATACTTCTCTTTCATCTCCAGTAAATTCTCAAACGATCAAAACGTATCAAAACAAAAAATTTTTTATTTCCTCTTTTTGGGTGAATTATACTATGCACTCAAAAAAAAGGAAATACAAATTTTTTTGTTTTGATATTACCCCGAGGTGAAAACGGTCCGGAAACTAAAAAGTTTTGATCAAAACGTGATCGAAATACATTGGGTTGCTCGATAATTAAAGTAATATTTTTTTCATGTTTTCCGAAGTAAATTTATTGATATCAACAACAAACATTAATCAATGTTGTATTGAGCATTTTGTTAGTGTCCTTTTGCCACCTTTCGGTAAGTTGAAATATTCCACGTTCGAAGAAGCCTTGGTTTTTAGAAGAGAAGAACTGATTCAACTCATTTTTAACAGCCTGATCGGAATCGAAAATTTTACCATTCAAAGGGTTTTGAAGGGAGCGACACAAATGATTGTCTGATGATGCTAAGTGAGGACTATAGGGTGGATATGGCATCAGTTCCTAATTGAGCTCCATTAATTTTTGACGGGTTAACAAAGACGTGTGGGATCTGGCGTTATCATGATGGAACATCACGCTTTTGCGATTGGCCAGTTCAGAGCGTTTTTTTCTTGATTTCATCGATCGATTTCGATAGCTGACGACAGTAGACATTCGAAACAATAGTTTGGTTTCTTGAGAGTTGCTCAAAGTTGACTATACCCTTGTAACCACACCACACAGAAAGCACAATCTTCTTTTGGTGAATATTAACTTTGGATGTCGATTGTGGGGGCTCATCTTGCTTGGTCCATGGTCATTTTCGGACTACGTTATCGTAAACAATTCATTTTTCATCACTCGTTATGATTCTTTTTAGAAATGGGTCGTTTTGGTTATGATTCAGCAAAGAGTCGCATATGTTAATACGTTTGGTGAAGTGGATTTCCTTTAATTCGTAAGGAACCCAAACATACAGTTTGTTTACGTAACCACGCTGTTGGAAGTGCAAATAAACGGTTGAATTCAATATGTCGAGCTTCTCTACTATCTCTTGAGCTGTCGTACGCCGGTTAGCTTCTATTAACGCCTTTATTTTGTCGTCATTTGTCGTGGTTGGCCGACCAGTATTTGGTGCATCTTGCACATTGAAATTTCCAGAACGAAAGCGAGCAAACCAACACTGACACTGCCGTTCAGTAAGGCAGTCCTCACCATAAACTTCACACAATTTCTTTCGAGCATGCACTGCATTTTTGCCTTTCCGAAGGAAAACAATAAAATATGCCGATAATTCTCTCTTTGATTGTCCATTTTCAAGTTTATTTTTAACCAACTTGTTGTTTACTAATTACTTGTTGTTTACTAAGTCTAATCTTCAAAATAGTATATAATAATATAAGCTACACAATCACTACTACATGAAATATGCAATTCTCGTCGTCTATAAGAAAAAAACGAAATGAATTATCGGACAACCCAACATTAAACTATTCACTGTGTTTAAGTATCATAAAACATTAGGTAATGGGACCAGTTCACGCAAAATATTTAATTAATTGCGCCATTGTTACTGAAAAACGAAAAATATTTGACTTCCAGCATCTACATATGTATGATCGTAATTTTTAAGTAGTTTATTCACTACGATCATCTTGAAGCAGTAATGTTTTGCATATTTAAGTCAAAATAAAAGGCCATTTAGCGAAACAAATAAAACATAAAATAAGGTCGTGTGAGCCTCCTTAATTGGGTCATGATAAACATGTATCCAAATATCCACGCCTCCTCAAAAAAAATAGATTCACGCAATGCGAAGCACGTCCGTTTGACTTTTCAAATTAAATTATCCAGCAATTGATTTGATCTCTCATGCGCCGCAAATAAAATTTATTGGAGTCACTCAGTCCCCAGTTGGAGGTTTCCTTCTCCGCATCACGTCAATCATCTACATGCGTTTATACACTGAATATGGCCAGTCCAGTAACTTACAAAAATATTCACAGAAGCAACAACGACAACAATTCTCATCATTTGAGTCTCATGGCATCAACAAATTATCCAATTTGGCTCACAATTGTGGCATTCATCTTAACGCAATTACTAATTCAATACACGTAAATTGTGTAAATCATATTATAACGTGGAGTTTAATTTGGTGCCAATTTCTAAAACGTATGTACTTGGGGGTAGTACGAATACGTAGTATGCCCGTGGAATTTACTTGCGGACGCAGATTCCAGATTGAAATGGTCGCAAGTATTTGTAGTATTGAGTTTGACCACTCTTGTCCGTCATGCTGACTTACATGTGCATGTTATGTGTACGCACCACATACTCGAACTCATATCATTCCTGCCGTCAAATATGGATGAAAACTATGCAGAGGCTGCGACACTTGGTGTCATGTTAATTTAAATAAAATCAAGCAATGGAGCACAAGAGGTTACTTCTGAGAAATAATGATCGTCTCCAAGCACCAGCAGATCTACGGATCTGCAGATCAGCCCCAACCAAAAGCGATTGTGCGTTACAACATTGAAACTGATTAAGGCAAATAAATAGGATCATGGGTTACATTTGACTTGGGTAATTGAATTCTATTATTAGACTTTAAAGTAAGAAGCTCGCATTCAGACAACCTCCCTTCCGAATGAGACGATAATCTCCGTCCTCTTTGTTACATCACACTTTCTCTCATTGCGAAAAACTGTTATCCAACACCTGACAATGCAAATATTCCTAATCAAATTTCAATTAGACGTTTGCTTGTCGCAACTCAAAACTAACAAAGACACTAAATCCGCAGCCAATCCCTTGAAATACCTACAACCTTCCATTATGTTTTGGTATTATGCAACCATGAGGCTTTGGCCAATTGAAAGCGTCAATAACCGTAAAATATTCCATTCATCGCGATCTTCTGGGTGTGTTGGAGACTTGTTGAAAATAATCGCCATCGTTCTACACTTGAGTAGCCCACGCCGGACGTAGAGCGGACACAAGAGAGATTGCCAAAATGGTCAAAAACACTTCCCAAAACTTTGCAAGCGTTTTTATCATTGCTACACTTGAGTGGCATTCATTTCTTCTTCTCGGGCTGGGAAGTGTTAGTTTTGCTAGCAACAATAGCCAGTTAGACAGAATAAGTACTTAAATGACGCAGAAGAAAAGAATAATTATGCTTATAATGTGAATTACTATTGTTTGTTGGACTTCCACAATTCGAGCTGGGATTATACAATAGACGATGACTGATATGCAGTAATAAGCCGGTTCGCTATTATAAGGGCATTGTGACTGGGAATTTGCAAATGTTTTGTAAGATGGTTGAGTTAATTTTTAAAATAATAAAATGAATCATTTGCGGAAACGTGGTTGGACTGACTAATCCCGATACTTATACACCGATTGTGTCTGAGTGAAATTAATATATTCTATATTACATTGTAAAGATAGATTTCTTATGTAAAATCAGCCTGTTGGTGCTACAGTTTAAAAAAATACTCAATAGTTACAAGCATAATACAATCACTAACAAGTACGGTCAGTTCATACAAATTTCCGAATAACGGGACTTGCCGACGCGTGAGATAGTATTTGTGACAGCGTGCACAGACAGGGCATGGGGAACATGTAACAAATTCGACGAAAGTAAAACAGGAAAGAACAGTCATCAGCTGACTGGTAAATACATCGCATTGAAAGAAAAGAGAAGTCCGATAAACAACTGAACGATTTCTACGTTCAATTAAACGAATGTTGTCAAAAGACAAACGTCAAAAGCTGACGCTTTCATTAACTCAAGTTCCTGCAGTATTAGGATGGATTTTAATCGCTTCAGCGGACAGAGTTGAATTAATTTATGCCGGCCGATTCCTAACTGGACTTGGATCGAGCATGGTTGGCGAACCAGCTCGAGTTTATACATCAGAAGTAACGCAACCACATCTGCGAGGCATGTTAAGTGCGCTGGCAGCGGTGTTTATCAGTTTCGGTGTACTTGTGCAGTATACCCTAGGATCCTTCATAATGTGGAAAATTCTAGCAATAACTTCGACCATGGTCCCAGCTGCTACATTTCTGTTACTGTTCTTCACACCCGAAACTCCCAACTATTTGGTAGCGCGTGGTAAAGCTGTTGAAGCTAGAAAAAGTTTGGAAAAACTTCGAGGATTTACGTGGAACGTGAATTCAATCGGAAAGGCAAATACTAATAAGTAAGCTAAAATATCAAATAATATGAAGATGATAAATTAATTCAATTTAAATGTTGCAGCAAAGTGACGGCTAAGGAAAAGATTGCCATTTTCTTCAGTCCAGTTACGCTAGTCCTTTTGGGATTTTAGTTCTTCATTTCATGATGTACCAATTCAGTGGTGTGAACGTTATCACATTCTACGCGGTTGAAATTTTCCGCGATTCTGGAACCACAATGAATACATACACGTGCACCATAATGCTTCGAGCTATTCGTCTAGCATTTACCATAGTTGCTTGCATTCCTCTGCGAAGAATGGGACGAAGGCCGCTAACATTCATTTCGGGTAAGTGTCAATTAAATCAACACGAGGACATTATTTAATATTTTCGAATAACCTTACAGGAATCGGCAGTGGACTTTCAATGTTAGGGTTAGGTATCTACTTGTACATGAAACATAAGTGGGATACTGCTGATCCACCAGAATTCCCAACTGCAACCAGGTTCCCTGTAGCTTGTATCTTAATTTTCACAATCGCGTGCACACTCGGCTTCTTGGTCGTTCCATGGGAGAAATTTACCCACAAAATTTCGGGACATTGTTGGTGGCTTCACTACATGCAGTGCACATATATTTATATTCGCCGTTGTCAAAACATATCCTTTCTTAACTCACGCAATATATCGCCATGGTACATTTATTTTATATGGTTCTATTTCAAATTAAAAATTGTCTTTAACTTTTAGGAATATTTTTCTACTTCTGCCTGCCAGAGACCAAGGGACACACTCTACAAGAAATCGAAGATTACTTCTCCGGTCAAATTAAAACTCTCAAGAAGGAGAAGCCAAAGAAAGGTGAAAGTGCTCGTCCTCTACTATAAAAGAAGTAAATTATGTAAATGAGAAAATTAACATACATTCAGTTAGGAATCTAAGAGAACACTTAAGTACCTTGTAATGTTAAAACTTAAGCGAAAATTCCATGTGATATCTTCTTAAATGTTTATCTTTGTATATTAAAGACACAAGTTTTCTTATTTAAACTCGTTGTTAGTGAAAGCAAATGTACTCAGTTCTCTTGTGACACTCTTAAAGGGGCAAATAATAGCGTTATATATTGTTTATAGCTAATTGTTAAATGGAAACTAGATAAGGCTCTTAAAGACAGTATTAAAATGATACACAAATGTTACAATACATAGGTAAATATGTATATGAAATATTATTGTTACATGTACAAATAATTCTGCGAGCTACTGTCGCAATTGTTTTCACAACAATTAAGAAACATCAACAAAACGAATTTACTCGAAACTACGAGATCCTAACAAGCATGAACAACATCTGAAAGTGAGTCACTGCTCCATTCATTTGCGCTCGCTCGAAGGTTCCCGCGAATTCGCCAATGTACGAGAACTGGGTTGAATGACTACAGACCCTATATAAAGGCGAGCTGAATGAATGGGGGGATCATTCATTCGACCGCGATAAGAACTGCGATAGTATGTGGGAAGCGATATTATTCGAGTAGCAGAAAAGTGATTTTCGTAATAGTGAAGTGATTTAGAAGACTATTGCGATAAGAAATTTATGGACAAGTGTTGGATTTTTCATAGTGAAAATTAAAATTTGTGAAAGTGTTAAATTGATCATTGTGCACTTTTGGAACTAAATAAACTCTTTTAACTTAAATTAAAAGACATTGCGTTTTCACATTCCCGGAACGTTAAAATTATTGGCCGCGAACCAAAACACGCGACATTATGAAATTGAGTCAGCCGTCAAAGAATGAAAGCTTCTGAAGCACCTCACTTTAATGTGCCACTTATAAAAGTAATATTATCGATAATTATAGCTTGTTGAAAGAATGCGTTAACAGTTAGGGGAACATTTTTCTAGAAATATAAGAAACTATTTCCCTTTGTATCAAAATAAAATCAAAAAATTCAATGTGTTTATTTCTTCAAGTACGATCCTCCTTTTCATGCTAATCGATGCACTACCAAGTCTCTATGAAGTTAAAACTTAATAAATAAGCCTCATTACAAAAAAGACAGCCAAACCACCTATTTGAGTTAATCGAGGGCACCGAAAATACAGGGTTTTCCAATAAGAGGTGTTATTTTGATATTAAAAGAAAAATTCAATTTTTTAATATAAATGATCGGATGTTTATTTCATTATGAAGGGCAAGGTATGCCGTTAATAGTGGCAAATGCCGACCACGCTTACAGGACCATATCCTTTTCATGAAATTTTCCATAACCAAATCACAAAGTGGCTGCCCTATGTCCTCGATAGCCTCACGAATTCCATCTTTGAGGTCATGAATCACCGCTAGGCTGTTGGCGTATACCTTCTCTTTCACGTGGCCCCATTGAAAGTAGTCGCAAGGTGTTACGTGGTTTGGTCCGATGGAAGCCGGAACAATTTTCTATATTCATTTTAATTACAATGCACTCTTTATTTTCCATTGCTCTTAAATGAACAGAATTCAAAATCACATTCCCGCCAAAAAACTCAGCTGTGTTATCAATCTGGCAAGAATATCTTTCGTTAAGCAACAAAATTTGCTAATCTGGTAACACGAAAATGGCTAAATTTCAACGCACCCAACTATAATTTCCCGCTTCACGTACAAACCCATACAAACGCAAGCGCGGGCAAACTTACTAACACTCTCTCTTTCGTTAAAGGGCAAAAGTCATTTATTTTCAGTCCTTTCTTGTCTCCATTTTACATTGCCCCATCAATTTTTATTGTTGTAATTATTGACATCCAAGAGTGACCATACTTGTTAGTTATTGTATTATGGTTACAAGTTTCATACATGCCCATAGACAGAAACTCGTTTTGACGTCGATCCTCCAAATGAATGTGCCAAAATGACGAAGACTTCGTTCATACCATCGCGGCGTCAGTAAGGGTTCGGCCACATTGCGATTTTCCTGTCGTAACCAGCGATTTTTAGACGCAAATACGAACACACTACGACAAGATTTGTAAAGGAATTTCAGGCATGCGCAGAACTAATATGCTCATTTGAAGGTATGTCTTTGCCAGGAACACATGCACCAACTCATTTGTGCGCTATGGAAGAAACTTCCGTGCACGTCAGCGTCAAATGTCCAAATGATGTGCGCCTGCGCGAGTTTCACAAAAACTACCTACTGAGCTGGTTTTAGGAGAAATCGCAAATTCCTGCGACTGCCGACCTGGACAAAATTGTCGAAAATCGCAGTGTGCGGGCTCCCATTTAACCATGTGTAACTTGCGACAGAAGTGCGGCTAAATAGTCGTAGTCTGATGCATCCCTAACTCGTCAATTTGTTCCAATGGGCAATCAGGGCAGATGATGTGTTAAGAAAATAGTTGAAGCTGAGGTCCATTTGATTGAGCAACAAGAAATGGAGTGGCAACTTCCTAACAACACCTCCTCCATCGGAGGGACCACAGTTCGAAGCAAAGATTATAAAACGGCTGCCAGAAAAAGTAAACAATATTTTATACAAAGCACAAAAGCGTTGTGGAAATGGTCAAATGTTATTGTTGCATTTGGCGCGAAAGTTTAAAATTTTTATATATGCGAACAAATTTTATATCTGAATATTTAATTAAAAATTCAAAAGTTTCATTTGTAATGCAATCTCTTAATTTTCACTTTGCGATAGAAGAGACAATACAAGAGAGCCAACTCGTGCCAATTTGACTCGCCTGCAGTTAGAGCGCGAGATCGTTAAGCCTTAGAATCATAGTACATTTACATACTATCCACACCATAGATATAGAGAGTACTGGATCCGCAACCGGTCGTGAGAGCCGAAGCAATTGGCAACCTGCGCTAAAGTTGTGTGAAGTTGTGGTTTGAGGCGATATGCTTTTAATTTAGCACTCCATTCACGGCGAAACACGTTCACATTTAAAAAGTTTTTAATTTTAAAGATCGCGCGTACGTAATCGGAACTTTAATTCACTGTTTTAATTAAAAATTTATGAAATTTCCAACCGCTTTGACACATGAGTTTTCCCGCGTGGTTCGCGCTCTTTTCGATTTTCTTTTGCTTTGACGTTCGAGTTTTCCGTGAGAGTTGTTTGTTGTTTATACTCAAACTGAAATGAAATTTCGTTGGTGTGCGCGGGTGTCAGTGGGGGAAGCGATTCTTCTGAAGAGAGAAAAGAAAAACCTGTGTGGTAACAAAGGGGAAGGAGAAGCAGAGGGAATCACATAGTTTCGAGAGCGTAAGTTATTTATAACTTATTTATGTGGCAAATTTGCTTCTCACATGGACGAGTACACAGATTCTCGTTGCTCGTCCATTTGTTTATATGTCTTTGATCCACACTCAACCTAGCCTCCGGAAAAAACGAACACAAGCCGAAGAGCAACCCCTAAATCATCGGCAGCTGGCAGGTAGGTAAATGCAGCCACGAGGATTGGCGCGAATATAAACATGTGCTTAGATGAGAGATTTCAGGATTACCATATCTCAAAAAACGAATAACTTTGCAGAAGAACAAATTACTTCCATGCAATCTTTTAGTTTTTTATTAGGTCTGGGAACACTTCCATGTTCTGAAATGCGCAAAAGAATACGTGCATCGGAAATTTTATTATATTTTTATTTGCTATTTTTGAACACGACAGGCCTCGGCTCAGCTGACCGGCCTCTGAAAATTCAGAAAGTGTGCAACACAGGGTAAATGGAAGGGGTGGATACTATGTGACCGTACTATGCTCAGAATGATACCCATCGACAGCAATTCGGCATGCACGTGGAGCATAGTGGACCACCGATTTTATCGACGTAAATAGACCATAAACCCATTATCAGGATAAGGGGCACATCAAACACATAACTTGCTGACTTCAATGGATTGATGAACCTGAGTGGCACAGATGAACGAACGAATCTATGCCCACCGACTTATGATAGGAGCAGCCACTACACTGCTGACCGCTGCTTTTGTTCGCAACTGGAAGCAGTTACAGGCGGCGAGTAGTTTCCTGGTGATACCTATGGATATGCCGTTTATCAAACTAGAGCACAATCAAAACCGATGAGTCCGTGCGTGAAGGCCATATCACTATGCGACCCTTAGCCAATTAAGGATGGGTAACGGATGCCAAGCTGCTTCGTTTTGTGATTAAGCGCCTCACTCTCCGTGTGAACGCCTCCGCTCTATTTGACGCAAGAAACCTGAAAGAAATCGAACGTATTGCTATAATGTATGAGAAGACTCGAGAAGAATCGGAGCCGTCATTCCGAACCGTTGCTTCTCCAATGAAGATTTTGATTCCACAGTTAGCCGTGCGTCCTGTAGGTAGAAAAAACTAGCCCGTGCTTCCAAATATCCGACATCGAGATTACATGACAGCCACTGGTCGATTCGCGGCTGATCAAACAGCCACAGCAGCCCCATCCAGCCGCCAGAGTAACCTCGAGCCGAGTATTAACCGATGATCCTAACCACCCGCTTAGGCGCCTAGCTTCAATGAGCTGCTTCAACTATAGGCGACTCGAACACATAGCGTCTCACTACCGAGAGCCCGTACGCCCGGATGATAAATGTTTTACCTGTTTCGAACCAGGTCCCGACCATGGTACATTCACATAGTATCCACACGTTCTAATTACCCTGTGTTGCATACTTTCCGAATTTTCCCAGAGGCCGGTCAGCTGAGCTGGGGCACGTCAGCTAATCCGAGGCCTGTTGTATTCAAAAACCAAAACAAAAAGCAAATCAAATTTTCGACGCACGTGTTCTTTTACGCATTTCAGAACAATGGAGTGCTGCCAGATCCTAATAACAAACTAAAAGATTGCATAGAACGAATTTGTTTTTCTGCAAAGTTATTGATTTTTTGAGATCTGGTAATCCTGAAATCTCTCATCGAAGCACATGTTTATATTCGCGCCAATTCTCTCGTTAGCATTTACCTATCTGCCTGCAACTGAAGGTTTATGGTCGCTCTTCGGCTTGTGTTGGGGTTTTTCCGGAGGGTAGATTGAGTGTGGATACTATGTGAGTATACTATGGTCCCGACCGTTTTCATTGTCCCCTTCCGGACCAACCCGCATGAGCAGCATCGGGGGTAAACGAGCCTCAACAAGATCATGCGAGTGATATGAAAGTAGCAGCCCTGCAACAGGTAGTCAATTTTGATCAATTTGAAGTCCCTTTTCCATATTGATAGTTCCAACAGTATCGTTGCGACACATCAGGTTCTGACAGCTACTCAGATTACTCCGACCAGCCGTAAATACCGCGGATTGGGCTCTGTCATTATTTCTGTTACAGATACAGTAGATGCATAATATATATAACGTTCACATCACAAGCTAGCAAATCGCCCTTCCATAATTCCAGATGTTATTCTTTCCGCACCGCCCCTGTTCAGACGGATTATTGGAAGTCTTTGGGAATCACCTCCTTAGACCTATAATGTTTGATATAAACAATAAATATAGAAAAACGGAACAACTTATTTCTTGTAAGTATTCCTCTTACGTGTGTACAGCTGGTTTCAAAGAAAAATGCCTCTTTGAGTTTCAGGAGTGCCATTAGCAGGCTGTGGGCCGGAACTGATTAGATGGCAGTTAAGATCAAGCGCGTTTCCCGCGATAAGTGAGACAACAGGACCGATGGTGAGACAACAGGATCCGAGATCCATAATCATTGCCCCGCTAAGCCAGTGACTTCTTCCCACCCATGTGAGTACGATACGTCTATTCACCTGACCTCCGATGACCCAATCCATTGCTCGCCCCACCGATTGCCTACTATGAGCCTCGAGAAGTTTAGAATCAGGTTGATCAGTTACTCGCTGATCGTATTATCCGGCCGAGTGAGTCCCCATACGCGTCGCCTATCGTTTTCGTAAGGAAGAAGTCTGAAGAAGTGAGGATGTGTGTAGACTACCGTCCCTGCTCGTTTCCCTCTGCCCCTTATAGATGATTGCTTGGAGTATTTGGACGAGAAAACATGCTTTTCAGTAATTGCTTTGAGAAGCGGCTTCCATCTGGGTAAAATGTCTGAGGAGTCTTTCAGACTCACTCTTTTTAACGGTATGAATACACCTCAATGCCATATTCCAAAGTTTTATCTCTTAAAAACTGCAATACTTCGTCAAGGCCCGCGAGATAATCGTCTATATGGACCTCAAAGCTCATTTAGACTTGCTATCCCGCCTGTTTGCCTGGCTGCGGATTGGAAGTAAACCAAGCTAAGAGCAAGTTGCTACAAACTAGTATAGATTGTTTGGGATACTCTACCGATAGGAGAGGTATCCGCCCGAACGGTTCCCATATGAATAATATACGTAGTCTACTGAGGCCGAAAAACGCTAAGCTATTGCAGTCGATCATCGGATTGTTTTCCTACTTTAGATGATTCGTGCCGTCTTTCGCCGGCAAAGCCGCACCATTGGCCGCTTTGCTAAAGTGTGACGAACCATTTCAATGGACTAAGGAGTACCAACAAGCCTTTAATACGTTGAGAGACGCACTAGTCGCGGTTCCAGTGCTCACTATTTATAGCCCTGCCCGAGAAACACAGCTCCATACTAACGCTAGCTCCGCGGGCTTCAGAGCTGTTTTGATTCAAAAACAGACTGATCGGAAGTGCCACCCGGGTATCTTATTATTCCTGCCGGACGACTGCCCCCGATTCCCCACTGCTACAGTTTTGACCTGAAAACTCTAGCTGTCATATATGCACTTGGGAGTTTCCGCACAAATTCGGAGGGTTCCTCCTTCCAGATCGTAACTGATTGTTATTCCGTAGCTTAGACGCTTCCGAGAAAAATCCATACTCCGCTTAGCCTGTCGAGCTCGAAGACTTTAACTATACTATTACTCACCACCCTGGCACTCGTATAGCTCACGTTGGCACCCTAAGTAGAAATCGAATTATCGCATTTATCGAGTAAAATGATACCGACTTCCGTTTGCAGGGCACGGTAGATGGATATGAACTATATGACAGATTGGTGTACCGGAAAATGGTCGATGGACTATTTCTTTTATGTCCCTCCAGAAATAGAAGCAAACATCATCCGTATAGTGCATGAGGGAATCGGTCACCTAGGTACTAAGAACTACCATCTTGCATCTTATACAACGTCCCCAAGGTTTTTAACGAACGGGATCTGAATCCTATTGAGAAAGATCCGATTCTTTTAGGCAACCTTTATATTGAGCATTATGATCCCTTTCCAAGTACTTGTTTCAAACGCCACAATATCTGTTAAGAGTCGACGCTTTCACTAAATACACATCAATTCTACCAGCACTCCTGAGGTATGCATATCGCTACAGAAATACTTTGACTAGTGTGGTCCCCCCCGCCGAACAATCTCCTAAGAATTCACATCGTTCTTGCAAGAACGTAACATAATTGAAGTTGAAATTGCGGTCACTTCTCTGCGAGCAAAGGGGCAGGTGGAGCGTACTAATCGCGCGCTGACTTCTATGCTTGCTAGGTTATCTGAGTGTCTAGAACCCTCCAACGTATTGCTCTTCACCAGGGTTGATCACGCTCTGAAAAACACCGTTCAATTCTCTACCCACCCAGTCCCAAACGTTGTCTTGTTTGGCACCACCCAGCGTGGTTCGGTGGTTGGCGATTCGGCGGAATATCTTGACTCAAAAAATAAGGCTACTCAAGTAAATCTAGATCTTGCACGAGCGAAGGCAATCCGTCAAGCCCAAGACCGTAATGTCTTCTCTTGGCATACTGCAAGAGAAGCCATCCTCAAATTAAATATTAAGTGGGTAATTTTGTCGTCTTCCAGAATGTGAGCAGTTGTGAAACGTACTGGTTTAAAATTAGAACGTAGCGCAGCTTGGTTGAACGGACAGACGACCAAAGCGTGGTAGTGACCATATCACCTTCCCGAGTGCGTATACATTAGATCAAGATAATGAGATTCTGTGACTATCTCTAAGCGAAGACCCGAAAAGGGGCAGTAGTGCTGAAGAAAAAAAAGATGTACTGAAGTTTGTGTACAGTTTTCACCATTGTGATACGTTGGCTTTTCTACCATGCTTCAATACAAATGAGAAGTGTTTGATATTTACATTTTTTATTTTTGCTTCTATCTCGGTATTAATTTCTATATTGCATCCATTATAAAAGTTGCTATTTATCCAGGAAAGTACTCTGGGTATGCTTAATTTTGGTCAAAAGAAGCTATTTACTACAAAAAGCTCATTTTTTTAACGTACAAATATGCTAGGACAACTCAAATCAATAGCGAACGCAGGGGGTATGCGTTTTGAGGGTTCAACATACGTTGTTTTTTATTTAGAGTTGTGCTTTGATGCCAACTTATATTTGACATACAACGATCAAGAATAATGTATTAAGAAAAGTTTTTATCATTTCATAAAATAATGCGATAAAATCCAAATTAAACATACATTTATGATTTGGAGTTATCAGCGTGTGCTATTTATTGAAATCGTACATACGTATGTGCAGCGAAATGAATCTATGAAAATTCGAGTAGAAAATTTGTAAATGAATAATTATGACCTTTTGTTTTCTGGGAATATGCAGTGTTTAGCAAAGAAATCAAAAATCACGTTAGTCGAGACAAAATATTCAATATTTTATTTCCTGTTAAAAAGAGTAAGAATTTCAGGTCCAAGAAGTAGCATTTACTCAAAATTGAAAACCGCTTTCAAAGTGCCCTAAAAAAATTTTAGGGAAGCATATCAAATTTTCCCTTATTTTTTGTGATGGCGCACATATTGCAAATGTTTATGTTGAAGCGGAGAAATTGATTTAGCATAGCTTCCATAAAATTCGTTTCATTCTGTTTAAAGTCTGCTTTATTTTTTTTCTAATATATATATATATATATATATATATATATATATATATATATATATATATATATATATATATATATATATATATATATATATATATATATATTTATATGTGTATCATCATATTCAGCTTGTTCAACCATAATTTCTAAGTTATGGTGCAGCCTCCCTTACATATCGACTCCTCATCGCTTTCCATGTCTTAATGTTTTCAGCTATTCTCATCCAGGTTGCGCCGGCTATTTTCTATATATCATAATCCCATCGAATGTTTGGGCGTCTTCTTGGTCGTTTGGTTCCTCTTGGGTACCACTGCGTTTCTTGTGGTCCATCTGCCGTCCGTCATTCTCGCCAAGTGACCAGCCCATCCCCATTTCAAGGATTTCGCTTTATATATCACGTCTGTTACTTGGGTCTTTTCTCGTATCCACGATAGTCTCTTGCGATCCCTTCGTGTAGTGCCCAGCATGCATCTTTCCATGGCTCTTTGGGCGGCCTGAAGTTTCCTCGTTATCCCTGTTGTTAGCGCCCATGTTTCACTACCGTATAGCAGGACTGGTAGGATACATTGGCCGAAAGTTTTCTTTTTCAATTTCATCTTCATTTTAGACTTGAATATAATCGAGTTCTTCCCGAAAGCACTCCATGCCATCTTTATTCGTCGATTGATTTCTGGTAGTAGTGAGCCAGATTTGTGTATTAGCTGACCAAGGTATACATATTCTTCGACTTTTTCTAGTGTGGTGTTGTTCACTTTTGTATGCCCTTGAGTATTTATGTACTCGTTGAACATGATCTTGGTTTTGCTTAGGTTCATTTTAAGCCGCTTTTCTACTAGCCGCGTTGAGTTCATTCAGCTGTTCTTGCAATTCATCTTGGCTGTTGGCTATAAGGACAATGTCATCTGCGAATCTCAAGTAATTGATGTGTTCACCATCGATGTTCAATCCTTTATTTTCCCAATGTAGGATTCGGAAGATACCCTCTAACGTGGCGTTGAAGAGCCTTGGCGATATGGTGTCTCCCTGTCTTACCCCTTTTTGCGTGGGAAACTCTGGGGCGTCTTCTAGTACTTTGACCTTTGCTCTGGCATTGCGGTAGATGTTAGCTAGGTTGTTGCTAGGTCTATGCCTTGTGTTGTTAATGCGTTTATTATTGCATCAGGAAAGATTGAGTCAAAGGCTTTCTCAAAGCCTATGAAGGCCAGTGCTAGGGGTTGCTCATTTCCTGTAGTGCATGGATACGAGTATGATATATAGTGCTGTATCCACTTTTGAAACCAGCCTGCACCCACGGCTGTTCGGCATCTAGGGCTGTTTGTATTCGGTTGCTAATAAGCTTCGTGAATATTTTGTAGAAGACCGAGACTAGGCTTATTGGTCTGTAGTTCCTGATGTCTGTATTTTTGCACTATTCCATTGATCAGGTATGCATCTGGTGTTAATGCAATCAGTGTAGATTTCTGCCAGTAATTTCCAGGTTTTTCTGCCTGCGTACTTGAGCAGTTCAGCCGGGATACTGTCATTACCTGCCGCTTTACCATTTTTCATGGAGTTGATAGCCATCTCGACCTCTTCCACTAGGATTTTTGGGGTATTATCGTTGGTTGTTGTTATTAAGTTGGGAGTCGAGTTATCTGGAGCCTTATACAGGTCTCGGTAGAAGTTTGTGATTGCCTTAATTATTTCCTGTCTATCTGTGAGTCGAGTGTTGTCATGATTTAGGGCTATCACCTGTTTTTTGCCTTCTTGGGGTTTCCGTTATGTGTAAAAGCATCTTCCACCATCATCTCCCTTATTGTTTTGCTGGTTTCTGAATATTCAATCCTTTCGATGTTTGATGATGCTTTCATTTCCTTGCGCTTTCTATGCCGCGCCTTAGTCTCATTTGATAGTTTGTGGTGCCTATCGTCTACTAGTGGTCAGCCTACTATTTCGGCACTTTTCAGAATGGTTTCGGTTAGGTGGTTTGCGCCCCAGTTTTTTGCATTTATTTCTTTGTTTAATAGGGCTTCGTAACTCTCTATATTACACTTGATGTTTTCAGTGTTAATGCCAGGTTTGATTGGTGTCCTGGCCAGTTTGCGACTTTCTGCTGTGACCAGGCGATGATTCGCTTCCCGTCTTAAATCTGTTAATTACAGAAACGTCTTTGACCGTTCTTTGGTGTTTGGTAAGTATCAAATCAATTGCGTTTCTTGTTACCCCATTGGATGCTTGTCACGTCCATTTCCTGTTTTTGTTCTTCTTGACGAAGATATTTGTTATATATATATATATATATATATATATATATATATATATATATATATATATATATATATATATACGTACGAGTTCATACATACATACATATATATCAGCAATGGCAAATTCGGTACAACCATGAGCTGTACGAAATTTTTAGCGAGCCGGAAGTTTCAATGAATCATTTAGTATTTTAGTATGAATAGAATTTCTGGAACTTTTATACAAATCCTAGCAAATCCGTATTGTCTGAGTTGATTGGAAGTGCATATTGTCCTATAGACTTGTATAGTTGCTGTTACAATACAGGACATTTAAACTACAATCACTTTGTTAAATACAATTCGATTTTTCTGAAGCTTTCTGCAATGATTACAATTTTATTCCAGAAAGTATAAAATTGATAAGCCATACTATTACTAACAAAATTGCGTGAATTTCGACTTCTGACGTATTTGTTGTTGTTGCGCTCATAAAGGTCTACACTCACGATTGTTTTCAGATTTTTCGGATGAAAGGTCCAACCGCGAGGGGCGGTACGCGAAAATTTGATGCATTTCCCCTTCTCCTGCCCCCTCGACACTGGCAACGTAATTTTAAGACCTGTTTTGGAAAGATCTCATTAAGACCTTCCATATGATACCCCACATCATTACCTCAAAGTCTATATGGGGAGACCCCCTTAAAACTCTTTGAAATTTTTTTTAACCTTAAAACTTTCTAGAAGTCATAAGTTCCGGCATTTCCACAAAGTTTCATGGCTGAAGCTTCTATCGTTTCGGAGAAAAACTGCTGTGACATACAGACGGTACAAACCTCTAATAAAAAAGGTGCAAATTAAAATGAATTGCTAAATATCATAAACTCTATCCTTTCAGTAGGTTAAATTTTCAGCGGAACCAAAACGTGTAGAAATTAAAAGGCACAGTTCGCTGATACGCTCCAAGACCTGACATATTTCAAGGATAAAGCGAAGGTAAAATTATTACAAGTATAAAGGAGGCTCTCAAAGTGTATGGTCTGCAATTGACCAAATGTTCTTAGTTTAGCAAGTCCTCGAAAAGTGGTGGGAATATAAAATCGATGAGAACGAACTCTTTGTAGACCTCAAGCAAGCACTTGACAGTATTGACAGAAACACCCCGTACAAAATAATGCTTGACTTTGGCGTCTCAATAAAACTAGTCTACATGGTCAAAGTCACGATATTAAGCACAGAGTCCCAGGTCAAGATAGACGGCGAACTAATGGACAACTTCATAATGAAATCAGGCATAAAATAAGGGGATGGGCTTGCCTCAATGCTCTCATTAAGACATAAGCTCAAACTTCTGGTGCATTAATGTTCAAGTCCACATAATTGATAACGTATGCTGATGACGTCAATATTGTGGCACGTTCAATCTCAGATGTCAAAGCAGCATTTCTGAGCTTGGAATCTAAAGCAAACCGAATTGGTCTACGAGTTAATGAAACTATTACTGAATGCATGACTCAAACGGGGAAGAACAAACCAGTCCGTCAAAACCTGACAGCAGGAGACAATATACTTGAAAGTGTTAATAATTTTATTCATCCTGAAGCCAACCTAAATAGAAGAGGCACCGAAAAGAATGATATTGGACACAGCGTGAACGCCGCGAATAAAGCCTATTATTCCGTACTTTCCATTCTAAGATTTGTGCACAGACAAAATAAGGTCCCTTTATACAAATCAGTAGTCGAACCTGTGCTGTAATAGGAAGGGAACCACGGACCCTGACGAACAAATCCCGAAAACTCAGTAGACATATTTGAACCCAAAGTGCTCCGCGAAATACGTGTCTTAGGCCCAGCGAAAAAAAGAACAGAGTGGAGACTATGTTACAATGGTGAATTGTATGAACTAATTGATGAACCACCTGCATCTGCTTACGTAAAGTAACCGCAAATTGCAATGGAAGGGTTATGTAGAAAAAGTGGAAGAAAACGGCTACCCAAAATAATATTAATGGGTGGAGCGCAAGTTAGACGTCTACCAAGAAGACCGAGGACTCGATGGGAAGACATGATAGAAGCTGACAGCAGATCCTTGCTGGGGGTGATCAACTGGCGAACGAGCTTGCAGCACCGTGTGGATTGGAGGATATGAGTCCTGGAGGCCAATGCCCAGCTTGGGCTGTCGCACCTTTGCTGATGATGAATTCATTGTTTATAATTAAAATGAAGTTGGCTTAGTAATTTTAAACCAACCTTGGTAAGACGACAGATGAATTTATTCAATGTGCGTTCGTGAACTCAGTATAATAAATAAAACCTATATGAATAAAATGAATACTTTGACGATGTTGGTTCCAAAAGGCAGAATAGAAGCACCAGTATCGGGTTTTTCCATGAAGTGAATTTGATTTTGGCTTTTCCTACAAAAGTTCATCGCCTCTTGTTTCGTCATCTAATTAAATACAACGAAACCAAACCAAAATACTGAAAAAAGAATTTAAATTATACAATCAATGCATGTTTTCCATTCGATTATGATCTCATCAAAACGTTCTTAATGTTGCCTAATTAAGCTTCAACGGAAAACATTCTCATAAACGCCTATTACGGATAAAATCTTCCAATTCTTCCACAATGCTTCCATTGAAGCGCCTCAAGAGATCAACCAACCTTCAATTCACCTATTCAACTCAACCTGCAAAAACTTGATACGTGAGCTTTTGTTCAAAGCCAAACCAATTTACATGAGAATATGAATGAATCATTTCCTTCAAAGCCTACAAAGCACTCAACATCCCTCCACCTTCATCTTCACAAGCTGAAGACAATCAACCTATTCAAATACATTCACGTCTCTTGATAGACAACCGACCGTGAAGATGGAATTGCTTCTATTTCTGCATGCTGTTACTACGAGTACTTGGTGCCAATACGCAAACGTTCATTGTCTTTACTTGAAAAATAAGTTCCTTTGGGTTTTTTGCTTTACCGGCAATGAGTTTTCCATAAGTTTGCAAAAGCCTATAAAACATTCATAGGAACAAACCCATTAAAGACGTGCCAACGCACCCATCAACATCATGCATGAATGGTTTCTAGAAATGAAGACAACGGGGAAATCTTTGTTGAATTTCAAGGTATGCATCCATCTGTGAGATACTCAAGTGCGTTCAAGTATGTAAGATACGAGTATCAATCAAGTTCTTTCCAGATGAAGAAAAAATCCCAGCTCCACCATTTGGAGGGAAACCGTTAGATACTATTGATTAAAAAATTCTCTCAAATCGTCCAAAAAGATTGTACTCGTATATATCTTCATTAAAGCAAAATAGCAAAGAATAATGTAGTTATTCCCCTTTATCATGTAATCTACAATTAAGTAACATGAGCCTCAATCTTTGTAATCCGAACGAGCATCAAAATAAACGGTTTGAGCGATAGCTCGGCAAATCAACAACTTTATATCCGCAATCACATTACCTGTTGATTTCTTAATGCATTCTTTAGGATTGCTTTCGTCTTAACCGAACAAAGGAGGAGAACTGACTGTCGAAGAATGTGTAGTGCCTTTTGCTTAGTGCTAACTATGAATACGAATCTTTTATGCTTTATTTCCCAAGTGAATGTACGTTTCGCAGTGAATGTTCACGGAGTGGCGTTTTGTTAATCAAAATTTTATCTGCCATAGAGCAAAGTATTTGCATTAAGTATTTCTCTAAAACTCACTAATCATACATACTCTTACATACTTGCATATGCTAATGCGATAGAGTAATAACAACATAGCGGCACTTTAAAATATGGAAAGGTTAATGGAAAGATACTTAAAATAAAATTCTGGTCCAAGTAACAATTAAACACATTCATCAGTCGTGAACATGGATTTTATGCAGGAAACTATACTCAGATACTAGGTTGTTTAAATACGCTCACATGTTTATAGAATTGATTTATATTTAATGCAAGAAACGTGATAAAAACTTTATTACGTAATGCTGAGCAAGTTCGCAAGTATTCCGTTGCATTCATTGTACTAATAAGTCAGTAAATTGGAATAAGGATTGAATGTAAGGTTCACTTATCTCCGTCATCTGTTGTGGGTGAGGCGAACTACTTGTTGGGATTGGATAAATCTTTAACCTTTTCAAACATGACATTAGGAAACAAATGAGCATGATTTCCTTTCTTCAAGTTATAGAATAACTAGTATTAATGCAAAATTACACAAGAGTACTTGCTGAAAATTTGTGTTTCAAGTTGATCGAGCTTTACCTGCTGTAGCTGCTTAATTGCAAACCTGAAAAATGAAAAAAAATTTATTATAAATACAATAACTTTAAGGTCATAAGTACTGATTTCTTCAACGATGTCAAAATATTTTGTTTAAGTTGGTAGTTAAAAATATTTGTACAATTTTATTCGCATTGCGAATGTGGATGCTCAATAAGTTTTTGAACAGCAAAGTTTAAACAAGAAGGGAATACTTGACCTGTATACGATTTCCGTTCTAAATGAAGTTTACCTTGTAATGGGTTGTTCGATAATACATGTCGTGAACTGCATTTTCATGTCGTTCGCGAAATCAGTTCGGTAGTGTGTGCCTGAGTAGGGCTGCTGTGTTTAAATGGGCCAAAGCGTTCAAGGATGGTCGCGAAACCGTCGAGGATGAGCCGCATGATTGTCGACCGCGAACCAGCATCACACCAGACAACATTTCATCATCCACGAACACCTTAATATCGCAAAATAACGGCGCGATGAGTTCCTAAACTGTTGAGCTTCGAGCAAAAATTCACGGATAACGCGCGCCCTCATACCAGGCGTCTCACACTCGATACAATATCGGAATTGGGATGGGAGGTACTGGAACACCCCCTCTACAGTCCGGATTCATCACCCAGCGACTACCACATGTTTGGACCCACTGAAAGAAGCCCTCGGAGGTCAAAGATTCAACACTAACGACGAGGTAGAGGAGTTCGTGCGCAAATGGCTGTCCGAGTTGCCCAAGGATTCTTCGATACCGGCATCAAAAAGCATCCGGAAAGGTGGACAAAATGCGTAACTTGTAAGGGGTTATACCTAGGAAAACTGTAAATTTTTTCGATAGTAAATAAACGTATCCGAGCATTTGTCTCGATCATATTTGAACCACCCTCGCATTGGGGATATGTTGTGGAAGCCAGTACTATTTAGCTGTCACCGAAGCAGCAGCAGTTTCAGTTTTCCCAGCTCCAATGAATACGAAACACATCCGTAGTTTTTTAGAACAGGCTGAAGTATTTCGGATGTTTATTGCCAACGATTGGCGAGCTCCACCAAATTTATTGAAAGATGGAGTGTCTTTCGAGATTGGTGCAGAAAAAGAAAAGACATCGAGGATTTGAACATGCACCGTCAGTAAACCCAGTCTTGAAGCAGTATCGAACCGGAGCCGGAACGGAGTTACACACAGTTGCATCCAAGGAATAATTATGTGCAATACACATACAGAATTATACGGAAGCCCAAATGATGCATCCTTTTCAGTATGCCAGCTGGAAAACGACCCCAACTCAGTTGAGATACACTAGCTATAAACTAGAAATCCTGGCGATAGTACAATCGTTGAAGAAGTTCCGAGTATATCTATTGGATGTTCAATTCGGAATAGTGACGGACTGCTAAGCATTTGCGCGGACGACAGCAAAGAAGGATCTTTATCTTTGAGTTTCTCGATGAGCAATATTGATGGAGGAGTTTGACTTCACTGTAGAACATCGCTTAGAATCTTTAATGCTTTGAGTAGGCGCCCAGGGTTCATTTGCATTCACCAGCGAATGGACAGTATCCTCTTAGAGCAAATTAAGAAAGAACAACGCAACGAAGATCAGCTATTGAAAATATTGGAAGACTTTGGGAGCTGACGTACTTCCGATTTCATATTGAAAGGCCGCGATTACATCCATCATGAAATGGACTGGAAGACTTAATTGGTTGTACTAAAATCGATGCAATACGATGAAGTTATTAACAGACTTGAGAAGCAATTTTCATGTTTTGGAAACCCGAGATGAACACTCTCTGACCACGGTGCAGCCTTTACATCAAAGGCGTTTGAGGAATACTGTCATAGAAAGGAATCCTTTAAATTTCATCTAAGATTCGTCTATTGGTTGGTCTTTGTTGGACTTCATAGCGAAAAAAAATTTATTGACAGCTCTGTGAGCAAAGGTCTTACTTTGTGTAGTTGATCGAAATTCGAATAATTCCTTTCTGATTGTATCAAACTGTCAGGTGTAAGTTATCCGATAGCCAAACAAATCTGTTACGTGCCATTATCGAGCTTACAAAATTATCCCTCATGTCATCTCTGGAGGACCAGTAGTCAGACTCACAATAATATTCAGGCTCAGAAATTGTTTTATTTCAGTGACCGAAGTCGGGATAAAATGTGCGCTACCGGCAGCTTTTTGTAACGCATATCGGTTCCTTCAAGAAACTTTGTCAGATATAAGATCTTCCGTATACAGTTACAAAAATATACCCGTCGGAGTATTACCCTAGTTGGTATATTTGTACCAATAGCTCTGATAAATGTATTTCGTTTTCTTCTTCGTAGCACTACAGCTCCTCTCGGGCCTTTGCTTCCTGCAAACATCGCCTCCAACTATCTCGGTTTAATGACCGCGTCCTTCCATTCCGAAATCCGAACAGCGATGAACTGTCTTCGTCGACCAAGTCAGACCAGCATTTTCTCGGTTCCACCACTGGTCTCCGGCCTTCAGCTCTCCCAGCGAATATCTTTTTGGGTATCCGTTGTTCGTCCATACGATTCATGTGTCCAGCCTTTTGCCACTTCCACAGTCTTACAATCGTTGAGACTTCCGGATCGTCAAAAACTTCATACAGCTCATGATTATATCGAATACGCCATGGGTCCCCGTCTAGCTTTGCTCCGATTATTCGCCTCAGGATCCGTCGCTCAAAGGCGTTCAATATGTTTGCGGATGCTTGGGTTAGAGTCCATGTTACGCACACATAGCATAGCACAGATCTTATCACAGATTTGTATACTTGGAGCTTTGTTTGCCTGTGTATGCAGCTGGTCTTCAAGATCGTCAAAATTGAAAAAAATATTTTATTTGCAAGCTGTATTCTTCGGCGTATTTCATTTCTTTCATTACTGGTTCTCATTATTTTGGCGCCTAAATAAATTTGTGTACATTTTTGATACTTCGCACATCGCCAAGTGTGAGATTTTGTGTATTTGAGGTATTTTTCCTCGACTGCGTCATGAGCTTTGTTTTATTTTCATTGATTTGTAGCCCTAAAAGTTTTGCTTCGCTGTCGAGTTTCAAGAAAAATTCTTTGGCAGTTGTTAATGACCGTGGTTAAATGTTGATGTCCGCATAGACTACTACTTGGCTCGAGTTATATATTGAGGAATGCACCTCATGTATGGATAGGTAGCTTCCTTGTGGCGTATTCCAGAGTCAATTGAATAGCAACGGGGCCAGCCCTTCTCCCTACTTTAGTCCGATATTTGTATCAAAGGCATCGGTGAGTTGGTTATTGATGCAGATTTGGGAGGTCGCCCACGTCATTGTTATTTTGGTAAGCCGGACTAATTTGGCTGGGATGCCTGGGATGCATTATTTGGTACAGTACGTTACGATCAATACTGTATTATGCTTGCTTAAAGTCAACGAAAATTTGGTGTACGTCTATGTTGAGCTCCCAGCATTTTTCAAGTACCTGGTTGACTGTGAACGATTGGTCTATCGTCGATCTACCTGCTCTAAAGCCACCTTCATACTCCCCAATAATCCTGTTGGCGTATGATCCAATTTTATTTTCTTAGATCTTTAAAAATATTTTGTACGCCGCATAAAGCAGTGATATGCCTCTATAGTTGTCCCACTGTAGTTTGTCACCTTTTTTTGTGGATAGGGAATATACTTGATTGGCTTCACTCATTCGGCATATGTTCTTGTTGCCAAATGTACTGGATGACTTTGTGAATAGCTTCCTGAACACTGCTGCCAGCCTACTTAGTGGGATTCCCTGGAATCTCATCGATGCCCGGGGCTTTATTATTCTTTTAAGGACGTTTGTTCCACCAAACGTCCTCCAGAGTTGGTGGGGCCTATGGAAGCTCTCCGGAAATATTTAAAGGCTCCGATATTTTCGAGCCATGCGGAACTTAGGAAGTTCTTGAAATATGATGCCCATCTTTCCTCCATCCTGGTGGCATCGGCGATGATATTGCTGATGTGATCACGCCAGAGCGTGATTTTGGGCTCGTTTCAGCCTTTTTACTAATTTGTATGTTTGTCTTGTATTGTTGTTGTTGCTAGAATTACATCGATACTTCTCAATTGGTCGTCATAGTATTTCCTTTTCTTAGTTCTGGATCTACATGACTCAAATATGAAGTATCCTGCGTCCACACAATTCGATTCTTCAATTCTTTGTGTCTAAACATACACTACTCAACGGCCAATCGCCCTCACTATCCTAATCCTGATCACTATTTTTCTAAGCATCCGGCAAAACGATATCATCGATACTGATCTTGGCACCCATGTCATATTCGATGTCGGTCTCTCCTGAAATGCAGTCGTCTAAAATCAGAGAGCTATTTAGAAAACACGAAGAAACAAGTTGAAGTAGCAGGAGAGTGCTCCTGCTAGAAGGATATTGTAAAACAATTAGTAAATCAAACAATATATTCTGCATATCAAAACTTGACTAATATGCAGATTCCATAAATTGATTTGGAAGAATTATTATGGTTATTGTATTTTTATATTTGCCGCCATTTATTTTAAGTGTTTTGACCCCGTCGTTTAATTATTCAATATTACGAACCATTTTTTAAATTTTTATCAAAATTCCTACTTACTTATAGTGGCTAGGTCCGTTGCAAACGTGTATCTCCTTAGTATCACGTGTTAATATTATTGTAATTGTTAAATATTCAATCGGTAGCGCATACAATTGCTTAAAAAACTTAAATTGTGGTTTTTGGGAAATTTATGGGTTCCATTTTGATTTTATAGGCAAAAAAGTAAAATTTATAAAATGTACAAAGTCATCGAATTTCGACTTCTGAGTTATTTGTTGCCCTTGTACTCCTAAAGTTCCACATCTGTGATTTTTTTCAGATTTTTCGGGCAAAGGTGGCCAATCGCGAGGGGGGACACACAAAATTTTCGTACATTTCCCTTCATCCCTGCACCCCTCAAAGCAAAATTTGTCATTTTAAGACCTGTTTTGAAAAGTTCTCATCAAGACCTTTCATTTGATACCCATATTGCCTACATGCGATGAAACTTTTTTTTCGGGGGCCACTCCCCTATATGGGGAGACCCCCCTTAAACACCTTATAAATTTCTTTTTGTGACGAAAGTTTGGAGAGAACATCACTTTACACCTACACACGAAGTTTTATGTTTCTATATAATTGAAATGGCTATAACCCACTTGATTATTTTCCGATTTTCACAAAATATTGTGAGCATAGAGATTTTATATTAATCTACATAACTGTAAAATTTCAAGAATTTTAAGGGTACCGTTTTGATTTTATGGGAGAAACGTAAAATCCACAACTCCTACTATTATTAGCAAAGTTGAGTGAATTTCGATTCCTCAAGTATTTGTTGCCCTTTTACCCATAAAGGCCTGACTCCGTGATTTTTTCGCGGGTCTAGGGGGAGGCACGATTGGCAACCTTTGAACCGAAAGTGCCCAATCGCGCCTCCGCCTAGGCCCGCTGATATCGGAAATTACTTTTTGTTTCAGATTCTAAGAGATCCAATCAAGACCATTCATTTGATACCCCACTCGACTACCTTTGATAAAAAGAATTTTTTTAAGGACCACTTCGATATAAGGGAGATCCCCCCTTAACAAATTTTGAAATGTTTGATAAGACCTTAAAAATTTGAGAGACCACCATTTCTGATCATTTCAAAAACTTTGAGATTTTTAGCTGCTACAGTTTCTGAGGAAACTTCCTGTGACGCACGGACAGACGGACAGACAGGTTGCGAAACTAGTAGGTCTTTGTAAAAAAATTTACAAAGCCCTTAAAAATCAGTTTGAACTAGTGGTTCTCTCCTGAGCCCAATTGACCCGATAGGGTTAAAACAAGTTTTATTATGAGACCGTCTGCTCTCACGTACATATTTCAAAGTTCCCTGATATGTTCAATGAATTCGTTCGAACCGTTTCTTCTGTATGTTTTTATTCAACCTATAAGTTCTTCATTTGCATTTCCAGCGCAAATCGTTCTATTTATATTTGAGATTTTTATATTGTCTTCCAACATATGTATATGTACACCAGCCAGAAAAACTTTGCGTTTACCTGATGCCATTTAGTTTTCAACATTCACAAAACGAAACGTATCGAACATTTTCTAGATTTTGTTTCGCCTATCGATGAACAATTTGTTTATCACTAGGCTTTCCCAGACTTTCATTAATTTCCTTCGAGTGATTTTTGAGATAACTGTACTTTTCGCGGGAAACATACAAAACCGAAGCAAAAAGTCTGCGTTCACTCATCAAATTAGGGAATTCCCCAAAGAACAACTTTTCAAAGGCATTTCCCTAATGCGTTCTTGCATCAGTAATTTATTGTGTTTTATTTGGGCAAGTGTTTAGTAAGATATTGTAAAGTTTGCATAGTGAAAAAACGTGCTATTTTTACAATGACAAATAAAAGAAAAGAAATTGATGTGAACGAAGGGAACATCATTGCGAAATTATGGAAGGAGGGAAAAAGCTTTCGAAATATAGGAAAAGTCGTTAGAAGACAATATTCGTCAATTCAAAGATTTGTAAACAATTTCAAATTGACAAAAGAACTCTCCTCGAAACACCGTTCTGGTCGTCCGTCAAAGCTGTCCCTGAGAGAAAAGCGAAATATTTTCACAATGGTAAAAAAAAAATTCGCGACTGACTGCAACGGAAATAACAACAGAAATTAAGCAAAAGTTCTGGAAATAAATTTGTCCAGATACCATCAGCAAAATTCTAAAAAAAGCTAAGTACCATGGACGAGTCACACGACGAAAACCATTTATTTCCCCGATTAATCAGAAAAAGCGCGTTGCTTGTAAGGAGTACTTAAACCAGCCTCAAGAATTTTGGATAATGTGCTTTTTTCGGACGAGAGCAAATTCTGTATTTTTGGTATAAAAGGACGAAAATTTGTCTGGAGAATATCAGGAATAGCACTACAAAAAGGACATTTGCTACCCAATTTTAAACATGGTGGTGGTGGAGTAATGGTTTAGGGATACATGGCGGCTGCTGGCGTTGGTAACATAGAGTTCATTGAGCCGACAATGAATAAACTCAGTTACCTTAACATTTACATTACATTACAGTGAAAACTACAACATGGCCACCACTATCTCCAAACCTTAATCCCATTGAGCATTTATGGGACTCGCTCGAGAGAAGAATTCGACAACATACGATAACGAGCAAAGAAATGCTCAAAAATGTTCTCAAAGAAGAGGGGGAGAAAACATCACCGGAAGAGATAGCGAAGCTCATCAATGCGATGCCTAAAAGACTTCAAGAGGTCATAAAGGATCGAGGATATCCTACAAGTTATTGATTGGCTTCAGAACTAAAATTATCAGTCATTTGAAAAAGTTTATTACATGTAAACATAGACTTTTTCTGCCTTGATTTTGTCTTTTTTGTGAAAATAACTATTTGGTTAAAAATTACTAAAGTAAAACTAATGAAATTCTGCTTGAAGATAGTCCTTTAAGCTACTAATAAATGTATTACACCCAGAGTTCGCCGATATATATCAGAGGATATATATCATGATATATATCACGATATATATAATTTGATATTTACGCGGATATATATCAGTTGATATTTTCTATCTAGCATCTTGGCAACACTAAAAGAAAAACTAAAATTTAGATTATTTTCCCCCGAAAAGCTATCGCATCAGAAGTTCGGGGACTCCCCGTTTTACTTACGTGCACGCGGACTTGCATTTGACAATTGTTAACTCAAGTATACTGTCAATTTAATATCTACCTAAGAAATGCTTTGCTAGTTTAAAAGGTTAATGCTACAATCCTTCTTTTGTATTTCATTTTGATATCCTTATTTAGTTGGTGTAGTGCAGTGATCTTTGCGTTCATCTGCTGTACGATATTCATTGAAGTAGATAACTGACCTATTGAACGATAAGTTTGACGGTAGTATGAAAACAATAAAAGTTGTCAGATCGTTGAGCCTAAGTTCATTTTTCCACAGTACTCGAAATAATTTGAGCCATACCGAAACCTGCGAATGCTGTATGGGGAAAATTTAATATTATTTAAAAGACGGGGAACAGTGGCAAATGGGCCTAATGTTAAAAGTGCAAGAAAAAGCTGCAAGGCATTCCTATGTGGCTATTGAAACATGTGAATTTTTGTCCAGTGTCAAGGGCTTCTAGGTCATATATGCCACCTTCAGATTCTGTTCATGATACCCACCCCTCAACATCAAATGACACCATAATCGAATCAGTGGCAAAAAAATGCGCATTGTCGACTCGCGGACCATCATTCAACATATTAGAAAAAGTAGTTGTTACATCGAAATCCTAAGCGAAAAAAATTGATTTGGCGGTCGCAAACTGTTTCTATGCCACCAATACACCGTTTTTGCACGCTGATCACTTGAAGTTTAAAGAAATGATCATGGTACTTCGTCCAGCCTATAAGCCTCCCACATCTTGTCTTTGGACGGTTGGTCAAACGTTCACAATGAGCCTATAATTTTTTGCAGCCTCACTACACCCGAAGGACAATCGATACTAGTTGATACTATCGATACATCAGGCCATCCTCATACTGCTGATTATTTAAAAGGAATTGCTATGGATATAATTACAAATACCAACAAAAACTTCAAAGTGATTGTTAAGAGCGTCAAAAAAATGAGGCACGAATTATGTAAAGATAGTAATAGCATAATTTAATATGGTTGCTGTGCGCATATACTAAACCTGCTAGCGCAAGATGTGGAAATCAAAGGCGTTTCTGGAAACATAATTAAGGTGATCAAATATTTTAGGAATAAACATCTGCCCGCAAGTTGGTACGAGGCTGCCGGTGGTAAAAAATTGATAATGCCCATAACCGTTCGATGGAATACAACGAGAGACTGTATTAGCTCTTACCTTGTTAACCGGCGAATATTGGTACAAATATGCCAAAATAATAAAAATGAAGTTGACAAAAACATACTCGAAATCGTAAATGATGCAAAAATCACGAACAATGCAATTCAACTCTTGTCTCACTTGGATCCAATAGCTAGAGTCTTAGACAGAGCCCAAAGAAATGGAACAACAATATCGGTGGCAGTAGAAATATGGCACCGGCTAGAAAAGGATTTAGAAAATGAAACATTAGAAGTCAAGAATTTATTTCGGTATCGACGTGACATGGCATTCGAGTCTGTTCATTTTTTGGCTAATATATTGGATCATCGGTTTCTGGGCAAAAATTTGAGCAATGACCAAAGAGATAAATTTTTGCTGAAATGCCGCCCGATTTCATGCCTATTGTAACGTCATTGCTGACGCAATCATCAATGTTTCCTAAGTATCTTTTTGGGGAACATTTGAAACAGACGCCACCTTTACAATGGTGGAAGCTTCTAAATATGAACACAAACGATAATCGATGGCTCAACTGGGATGGCAAAGAAAGATTTCAAACACTATGTGAACAATTACTGTCAGCAGTAGCATCAACAGCTGGTCTCGAAAGAATATTTTCTACCTTCGATCTTCTGCGAGAAAACCCATATCTTCAAGACTTGCAACCATTCCCATAAGATAATTTGTCGTACGATTCGTTCATACAATATGGACTGGCATTGGGAATCCAATGCGAATATTGAAATGCAAGAAGAAATGTTGGGCGTAGATTCCGGAGGCCAATTTGAGTGGGAGTCAGACGATGATGTGCCACTTATAGATCTCACTTCTAGTCTACCTACCGCGATCTATGTATATCCGTAGCCTTTGCAATTCGAAATTATTTCTGCAAAATCTTGCTTAAATACTTTTCATTCATCAACGTCGACTATTTACCATCCTAAATCTGGAATATAAAAGGAAAACGGTAGGCAAGCTGCTGACACAAATTGCTGAAGTTTAAAGCTCCGCAAATTACTGTGAATTTGCAAATTTCCATTGAGCACACCGAAATGGATGCGTTAACTTTTGTTGTGATGTTTAGAAACTATTAAGTTAGCGGGCTTCAAATTTCGACTTTGTTGGAGTAAAGCAACATTAACACTACCTCTAATTGTTATTCCAAAAGTTTTTTTCTCTCATACAGAATTAATAGATACATAAAAAGGTGTTAGTGTCCATCAGCATCGCTTCTGATTTATGTATGGCAATTAACCCGATTGCATATTCCCATGCTGAATCTGAATTGCGATCCAACAAACTTCCACTAACTTTTCCCACCAAATAATTCTAAATGCATACAAAACTACATCAGTCAAGTACAATCAGAAATATTTTTATTCAAAATTTTTCTATTGTTTTGATAATTTTGCAATCATTTTAACACGCAATCTCAACATATTTACAATACTCGCTGATTGGATTGGAGCGTTCATCATCGTGCTCCATGACTCGTTGCCAATTACATGATTCACGAAAACTGCTTTTTCTGCTGCTTGGTTTTCTTCTTCTTCGATTTTCATCTTCTTGGCGGCTAAAGCAAAGCTAATCCATGAACAATTGTTGATTTTCTAATGATCGACAGACTGAGAAATTATGAATCATCCAAGTGTTGGGAAGAAAAGCGTTAAGAAAACAGTTACACCTCGCAACGCTGAGTGTGCTATTGTACGAGATATAGAGATGAATTCTGTGGCATCTTTGGCAGCATCATCATCTCCATCATCACCTCTTCGGCCATCATCATTAACTAGAATTGCATCTGTGGTTGGTTGCTTCGCGCTCATCAAAGATATTTATTAGAAATATAGTGAGTAGCAAAGCAAATCTACCAGATTTGTTGGACGATTTTATTAAGGTTTCATTTAACGCTGTGGTATTTTTTTTAAATATTCTAAACTCTAAGAAACATTCAATGCGGCGTTACTGACGTTTGGATGTGATGTGCATAGCAAAACTGTTGAAAAAAACCTCGGAAAATAAGTAGGTAAATGTCGTTGGGAGTCGAGATTGTTTTCGATTTTATTCGCTAGCTGTGTACTACTTTCATGGAGAATTAAAGACAATGCAATCACAAAAATCCCGCAGATTGTTTTCATGGTTTGATATTTGCAATTTTAAACTCTTTTTCTACATTTTCAAATGAATTTTAAAGGTCAAATAGGAATATTGAGTATGTTTCGTGATGAATTGATAGGAAGATTATAATATTCCAGCTGAGACGAAAACGCTTCAATCTGCTCTGGTTTCCAAACGTGAAGATTAAAATTGATTGCCTCCCATCGTTACAAATGAATTAATTAAGTAAAAACAGGTGTTTGGGCTACTCAAAGTTTGCCAAACATATGTTTTTTAATAGCTCAGATTTGTTCATGTTTACTTGAATTTAACAGTTTCCATATCACGTGCGAATGGAAAATAAATCCTGCGTGAAAACTCATTATGTAGTTAATAGGCGGGATTCGCTTCATTTTATTTGAATATGACCGATTTACGATTATTGATGCTATATGCCGATAAATACTATCTTCATCGAAATCTACGTAAGGCATAAGTATCGACCAGAAGCTTATATTTGCCGTCGGCCTACATGCGCCTAAGCTTCAAAGAGCTTTCAGCCAACGTTGACCCTTGAAGCGCAAATTCACCTTGCACTGTTCACCGTGCATCTACAATTTTCACCAGCGGCTAAATCAAACGTCTGCTCAGTAATATAAAGGGTTTTCCGATAAGAGGTGTTATTTTGAATAACCCGCGATATCGGTAGATGTCACTTTTGAAGCTGTCATTTTTTGACACTTGACAAGTAGAAACTACGCCATTAATAAAAATGGATCGATACACGCTTCATATACGCATTGAAATTATTAAAATTCACTATAAAAATGGTAAAAATTTGGCAGGGACGATTCGTAAAACTCGAACATTTTTGGGTCGTCGTGAAGCACCTTGTCGGCCCGCAATACAGAAATTGGTGGAAAAATTCGAGCAGTTGGGACAGCATAGTGATGTCACGTCACTCAAGAACAGCCGAGAATATTGCTACTGTAGCCAAAGTGTTGAAGAAAACCCAGGTTTTTCCATTCCTCGTCGTTCTTTGGAATTAGGCATTCCACAAACGTCACTACACCGTATTTTGCATAAAGATTTGGGTCTTATGGCTTATAAAGTCCAGTTAACACAATAACTCAAGCCGGTCGATCATCAACAACGTCGTGTCTTTGCTGATTGGGCCCTTGAAATGCATGAAAATGATCCGGAATTCAATCGAAAAATCATCTTGAGTGATGAGGCCCATTTCCACCTCGCTGGTTTTGTCAACAAGCAAAATTGTCGCATCTGGGGCTCGGAAAACCCAAGAGTTATTGTTGAAAAGCATCTCTATCCTCAACGTGTGAGTGTTTTTTGTGATTTATGGTCCGGCGGAGTCATTGGACTGTACTTTTTCGAAAATGAGGCTGGAGCAACAGTTACGGTGAATGGATTGCGCTATCGAGAGATGATTAGTGATTTTTTATGGCCGGAATTGGATGGTATTGATTTGGACAACGTTTACTTTCAACAAGACGGCGCTATGTGCCACACAAGCAACGAAACCCTTGATCTTTTACGAGAAAAGTTTCCGCACCGTGTTATCTCTCGAAGAGGTGATCACAATTGGACGCCGAGATCTTGTGATTTAACACCTTGCGACTTCTTCCTTTGGGGCCACGTTAAAGAGAAGGTCTACGCCAACAGCCCAGCGTCGATTCAAGACCTCAAAGATGGAACTCTTGAGGCTATCGAGGACATAGGGCAGCCACTTTACGATTTGGTTATGGAAAATTTCATAAAAAGTATATGGTCCTGTAAGCGTGGTTGTGGTGGTCATTTGCCTGATGTTATTTTCCCCTATTAACGGCATACCTTCCTCTTTATCATGAAATAAACATCCAATTATTTATATTAAAAAATGGCATTTTTCTTACAATATCAAAATAACACCTCTTATTGGAAAACCCTGTATGTTTCCTTCAATTACACTGCGCTTTTAATAGTAAGCAAAGTATTCCTCTACTCTGTCGGTGGTGGACATAAACTTATGCGTTTATAGTATGATGCCCTGATGAGAATTATAGCACACGTCAAAATCACCATCGGCTATTTTTCCTTCGAAATTTTCTAAACGCAGCACTGAGTTCAAAAATTAGCAACAACGAACACTTCAACCTTTATTCTTCTTTTAATTTCACTTTCGACGATATTTGCTATCGAGCGGATATAAAAGTTGAAAAAAAAACCCACTTACAAGCAGTGTTGCCTTCTCCGGGGATCACATGGGTTTCAACCCTGAAACACTTCTCGAACCCATCCAAAATACCATGTAGGAGCAGCAAAAAAAAACGTACTACAGTAGAAAGCCTGCCAGGGGAAAACTATCAACACATGCATGACCACATGTAGGCTGATTTTTTTTCAATAACTTCTGTGGCAGTATATCAAGTATAGTGGAAGTTTCGACGAGAATTCAACGGTTCAACGGTTTTGAGATGTATTTGGACAGTGGAATCAAGACGGTCCGCGGAGAACATAGTAGCGGTCCTTGTGAAAATTGTGGCAGTTCTAACATCCGTTCAATATTGTTACATGTACAAATAATTCTGCGAGCTACTGTCGCAATTGTTTTCACAACCATTAAGAACAACAAACGAATGTACTCGAAAACCCGCCAAGCATGATCAGCATCTGATAGTGACGTCACTGCCCATTCATTAAGCTGCTCGAATATTCCAGGTAGTTTGCCAATGTACGAGAAATGGATTGAATGACTGGAGACCCTATATAAAGGCGAGCTGAACGAATGGGGGGATTATTACAACCGCGATATGGTAAAACTGCGATAGTGTGGAGTGCGAATTAACAGCGATATTGATTGTGAAGTGATGGACAGTTTAAGTAAAAATTGATGAAGTTGGAAAATAGTGAAATTATAAATTGTGCATTTTTAGTAAATAAACTCTTTTACCTTAATTTAAAAGACAGTGCGTTTTCACTTTCCCGGAACATTAAAATTGTTGGCCGCGAACCATAACACGCCACCAAAAGTGAAATGAATAGGAGTTTGTTTATTTCTAAAAGCTCAGCTCTCAGTGGAAGGTGTTGGACATGTGTTTCTTGTAGCCGTGACTTTTACATTTTGTAAAAGGCTGACGTAAGAGGGTGAAGGCGAGTCTTCCACCCCTGAAAACGGAGTCGAAAGTAATAAACATGTCACCAGAATGGAGGTTGGACCACGGGCTAACTCCCCGTACCTAGAATACTTTACATTGTTCCGAATGGATTGGTCGTACGACAACGAACTCTGAACCGAAAATAGGACTATGGCATTGGATCCTGGAATGTCAGATTACTGAACAACTTTGACGCTATTAAGGACCTTTTACAACAGGCTAGTCAATATAAATTAAACATACTGGCAATCCGGGAAATGGACTGGAAGTGATATTCAAGATATGAGATCGCAAATAATATTCAAAAGAGGGAAGCCTGTCGGAAAGCGAGAATTCAAAGTAGCCTTTATTATGTATAGGAAGTTCAAATCACACGTTATTGGTTTTAAGGCAGTCAATGAACACTTGTATGCAATTCATCAACAACCAAAAGCCACTTGCTGCAAACAGTACTTGCTCAGCCTTCAAGCACTACCAGTCAAACACCACGGAAACCTATACTGCGACACATCAGCTGGCCCTTCGTTCCGAATCGCTTCTTTATTGTATTTTGAGCGCATTTCAAAGGTGTTCACAGCCTGGAGTACGCGCTATGCTGCAAGCCTTGCAAAAGAAGTACGTTAGGCCTTCGAAGCGGGACGATGTACGTGCCGTCATCCGAGCTTGCCCCCCATTTCAATGATCTGAAGTGGGAAGACACACTAAAAATGCGTTGCATGCCTTTCCTGATTCTAACAAGTGTTTTGCGCAAGTTAACTAAGACATCGCTGGGTCGTTAAGACCTTCGAATGGATACTGTTAAGACCTTTGAATGGATATCACTGTTGCCCAGCCATGGTCGATAGATTTTCTTGGTGGCCGGAAATCATTCCTCCAACTGATCAAACAGCGGAGATTTCCGAATTCGCCTTTTATACCACCTGGATTGCACCATTCGGAGTACCATAAGTCATGACAACAGACTAGGGCTCTCAATTCAAATCCACTTTATTCTCGGCTCTGTAAAATTTACTGGGCTGCACCCGGACGCGAGCGTCTCCATACCCCTGAGGATCGTTAAATGCATCCATCATGTGTCACGAAGACAACGATCACCGGGCCAGCTTAGTCCTAACCGTATTGAGAGAACCCTGCAACGCTTACAAGGAGGATTGAGACGCGAGCAGCGCATACTTTTTGGAACACTAGCTTTTCCTCAAGAACTCCTTGTCGATGGCAGTAACGACGTGTTTGACCCGCTTTCATTTGGATTAGCACTACGCCAGCAAATGCAAGAAATTGGGCCACTGCCAATTAATCAACGCAGTGACAATTCTACATATGTTCACCGAGAACTCCGTTCATGTTCGAACGTTTTTGTGCGTGGTGACGCTATTAGGATGTCGCTTGATCAGCCCTACCCAGGATCATAGAAAATCATTAAACGATTGTCTGAAGCTCTTTTGACAGTCAATATGGGAGGGTAGACACGTAAACATCTCAACCGAGAGACTCAAACCGGCGAGCGTAGTCAACACTCAACTGCACGAGCAAGATTAACTTCCAGCTGATGAACAGAGTACGAGACCAGTAATGCCACCGTCGTCAACAAGAGAATCAATTGCAACAGCGAATGCTACAGCATCACAGTCCGCTGCTCCAGTAAAGACCGTATCGTGAAAGTCAATTGTTGTTCAGCGTCTGCAGACAACTATCAAAACGTATCCTCCAGCGAAACATAATCGTGACAGCCAGCATCGCTCAGGAGGGAGTAATGTGGCAGTACTCACCATATAATTTGAAAATTTGGCCACCATAACCAGAGCATTAATGTCGACAAGAAGAAGGTGAATCACCAAAGCGCTTTCTTCAACATTAATCATTATAAATTTTCAAAGAATGTAAAGCAAATTCTAAACAGTAAAATACTAAAAAACAAGTTGAGTAAGCAGGAGAGTGCTCCTACCAGAAGGTCTTTGTAAACATCCTAGGGTTAGAAACAAGTTTTCTAATGGCGTGAATCGATAACTTGAATTATTCATCCAATACTTAGATATGAAATCGTTCAAATTTATACAAAAGATGCACAGTTTCTTTCATAAGCACAGTGCAGCCGCCATTTTAATCTAGCTTAAATGATTTTTCTGAATGCTCGGCCGATTGAATACTATTCCTTAAATATTCATGAAAATTGAAAGAAAATAAAAGTGCCTAGGTCAATTTTAAATATATATATATAGGGTTTTCCAATAAGAGGTGTTATTTTGAATAGATCTTCTGATTTAACACCTTGCGACTTCTTCCTTTGGAGCCACGTGATAGAGAAGGCCTATACCAATAGCCCAGCGTCGATTCAAGATCTCAAAGATGAAATTCGTGAGGCTATCGAGGACAACCACTTTGCGATTTGGTTATGGAAAATTTCATGAAGAGGTTATGGTCCTGTAAGCGTGTCGTAGTGGTTATTTGCTCAATGTTAATTATTGCTATTAACGGCATATCTTCTTCTTTATAATGAAATAAACATTTGATCATTTGTATTAAAAATGGCATTTTTCTTTTAATATCAAAATAACACCTCTTATTGGAAAACCCTATATCAACCATAAACACGTGTTATTGTTGGTGTAATTCCATATAATTGAAATGGCTATAACTCACTTGATTATGATTCGATCTCAATTAAATTTTGTGAACATATATATCATATGTCAGTCTATATAATTGCAAAATTTCAAGAAGTTTAAAGGTACCGTTTTGATTTTATGGGCAAAAATGTAAAATCTACAAATCATACTATTATTAACAAAGTTGAGCGAATTTCGATTTCTAAGGTATTTGTTGCCCTTGTACTCATAAAGGTCCACATTCGTGATAATTTTCAGATTTTTCGGCTGAAAGGTGTCCAATCGCGAGGGGGGGGACAAAAATTTTGGGTACATTTTGCCTTCCCCTGGACCCCCTAATTCATAAAATGATTTTTTTATTTCAGCAGATTCTAAAAGTTCTAATCAAGACCTTTCATTTGATACCCCACTCGACTACCTTTGATGAAAAAAAATTTTTAAGGGCCAATTCGTTATTAGGGGAGACCCCCCTTAAACATTTTTTAAATTTTTGTTAAGGCCTTAACTTTTGAGAGACTATCACTTCTGACCTTTTCACAAAGTTTGAGCATTCTAGCTTCTATAGTTTCTGAGGAAATCAGCTGTGACGCACGGACAGACGGACAGACGGACAGACGGACGGACGGACAGACAGGTCGCGAAACTAGTAGGTCTTTGTAAAAATTTTTTTTACAAAGACCTAAAAATAAAACCATATCAAACTCAATTTGATTGAAATATTCAATATTTGATGATTTAATTGGAAAAATGAGAAATAGTCTATCAACACTTCAAAAATTAATAATATTTGCACAACAGAACAGTGAACTTTTATCCAACATCTAATCCAATCAAAAACTTTATCTTATACTATTGTAATACAATACAATGTTATCACAATGTTCCTAACCTAAACATATTCCTAACTTGAGCGTTAAACCTTATCCCTAAACTTAATATAATAAACATAATATATACCTATCCTAAATATTCAGATAGATCCCTAATTTTTAAACTAATAAACAGTACTAAATGTCGCACTAATGAGCTGAAAATCAAAGCTAAGTAACGAAAAGCACAAAAAATAGCCACAAATAATTGCTCCGTCCCAGCTCCACAGGTCTCAACGAATCTAGCAAATCAATATCTCCATTGGAATTGTTGGTCACTTTTTATCGCTGGCCCGTCTTTACATGTGATATATAATTGGAACGCCGTCAGAATCAAAAACATATCAATTCATGTCCAAATACACGAATGCTCCTGGAAGAACGAAGCCAGTAGCGAGACAAGTCTCAATATATCCCCCTACAGGGAGGAACGGCTGTGAATTCCAGGGATTTTCACTCACAGTTACAGATCTTGCGATATGATTCCGAAGAAGTTTTAATATGAAGATATAGACTCTCGTAACTTTAGCAAGTTGAGAAATTTTTCTATTCTATATATAGTGTTTCTAATCCGTCTCAGACTTTCTGTACAAACCGTTACATGCACGAAGACATTTCCTTTCGAAAACTCTTAATCTTTCCATAGTACTAGAACCCTGTTTGCACCAGATCTGACATCCATATGTCAAAGCTGGTCTAACTCGGATCTTGTAACGGATAACTTTGACATTTTGATCATTGTATGAAGAATGAAAGTGTCGTCGAAGGATTATGATTACTTTTTGTGCTTTACTGAACATGATTTTCACATGTTCAGTATAGTACAGATACTGATCGAGATGAATACGGAGGTATCGAACACAGAATTAATGTGGAACATGTTCTGAGCTACCCTCACCAGCCATAATGTGGAAATCCTTCCAATCACGTTTCAGGTTTCGACTGCCCCCCCCCCCTGCAGCGTTGCCAGAAACAAACTTATTTCCCAAAGCTGCACATCATTAGACATTTTTCGAAGCTTGCTCTGAACTAATGAACAGTCTGCCGTATAAATGATCAGATCATCAGCAAACGCTACCAATGATCGCGTTGGCTAGACGTTAAAATCAAAGCCATTCAATAGCTCGCGAATGAAGACCTGAATCATGGATTCATTCAACACATTGGAGTCGAGCATTGTCGTTAGATTTCCATCAGTTATTTCCCTTACATCATATTGCACATCATGGCGACAAGGTGTCTAAGGAACCTTTCCTGAATGAGTTCAAAAATTAGCCCATCTAACCAAACCGTATCGAAGGCTTTCTCCACATCAATGCGACATGGCCAAACACATTCTCTATCAGTTAGTTTCCAACAGATGGCTGAGTTTACTTTCGCTATCGCATGTGTGGTCGAATGTCTGGCACGAAAACCAAATTGGCAATTCGGCATCAACTCATATTTCTCAATGTGGACGTTTATTGCTTTGTTTATATCACTTCAAACACTTTGTTGATGTTAGGCAGCAAGTTGATCAGGCGATAGCTTTTAGAGCATGAAGATTCTTTTTCTTACTTCAAGATCAGAAATACCTTAGCCTTTTTCCACTCATTTACGAAATATGAATTGTTCAACATGTTTTTGAACAATATGCAATGATTCCTAATAGCAACCTCACGCACATGTCAGAGAGCTATATTCGGAATGCCGTCAATACCCCGAAAATTCTTGTTGTTACTGCTAAATATGAAATACAAGTCTTCACAGCTGACAAAATAATCAATAAGATTCAAGCTCGATATGAGGTCAGATGTCAATGTTTCATTGAAATGAAGAACAGATTCGCTGTTCAGGCTTGGTTTGAAGTCGGAAACTTTTGCTTCAACGAGTTCTGAAAATAATTGATGCCCTCTCTCAGGGTTTGGTACATGAGCCAACTCCAAATGAGATCCAATCAGGGCAAGTTTCTGCAATCCATCACATTTAATGCTGTTTCCATTTTTATCCGGAGTCGTACTATCAATTTCGATACCAGCCCTATCGAGAAAATTTACCTCATCACTTCAAGCTTTTCACTTTCGCAAAAACACCATCTGGGTCCGGTGAGCCAATATCCCTCAGTTTTTCCGCTCATTGATTGCTGACCTCACTCCTGAAGTATGAACGGATTAAGTACCGCGACATGGTTCGATAGTGAGTTTGTTAGCATTCACTCGGCTGGACATGCGGAAAACCAGTATCCCGGTTGTCGGCAGTTCCAACAGACCGTGGGGCTTACAACCGCCTCTACGAAAGGTGGGTCGATTTCTCGTTCGGACTCCACTCCTTGACACATGGGTCGGCTCATTGTCTACTCGACCAGCTGCTACCAACTCTACAGTATTACTGCTTCTCTGGCGAACTCCCGTCATGCGAGTTTGTGGACGGAAGGGTTCCACGCCGTTCATCTAGTCATGTTTGCCCGTGGGCATGGAGGGGTATTGCTTGCACGGCGTGTATTGTCCCATGCAGAAGGATGTTTTGAAGCTCCCACCGCAAGTTCTCCCTGATGGTTTCCACTAGATCTTTCTCGGCCATAGGTGTTCGTAGCCGAGTCGTTAGGCATAGTAAACTGGTATAAAATTGGTCGAATGTTTCAAGAGAGCCTTGTTTGCGTTTTTTTATTTTTTCACGCAGTTCCCGATCAGTGAGGCAATATCGAGGTGGTTGCGAAAAGCCACGCAGAACGAATTCCAATCGGGGAGTTCTACAGATTCCTGAAAACTCCAGTACTAATCGGCGGCATCCCCGCTTAATAAGAAGTGTGCGTGTTGAAAAAAAGGCCGAGAAGCATCCTCCCACCGCACTGATTAATTGACTGTACTCTCAACAAAAACTGTCCATCGGTGTGGTAGAATTAAGGCCGATGAAGTTGAAGCGCCAACTCTCCATTATGCGCGGTGTCTGGTCTCGGACTTGCGTCACGAAGGTCGCAGAACGGTAAGCTTCATTGCTCAGTCTTGTCAGCCCAGAACTGAGTCCTGCGTTGTCGATATAGGTGGGGGTGCGGTACTGAGCCGCGGTCTATACTCTGGGGCTCAGGGGTTCATAAAGTACACTTACTCTCTTTAGCACTGCCGGCCAACGATTTCAAAGATAAGATTTCAGAGGTAATGTTCGATAAGAGGTTTTGATTTTAATGTATGAAAATAAGTATCGAGGGGCAAGCAAATGTAACCTTTTTGCAATCTGAAGACTCCGTTAAATCTTTATCACTTTTCATAACTTTTCGATACGCCCATTGTTATCACGTTAACCTATAGTTTCTTGACGGACTCGCTTGCATAAATTTGAAACATAAGCTAAATAAATTGATCAGATGATTTCGCCAAGCTTGCAAAAACATTTTTTTAATAAACATAAGATGCACCAGATCTTGAAATATACCTAAAAAATAGTCTGTAATCTTCAATCTGTTGTCCCCGTCTTTTGTGTTCTAAATGATCTGTGAAGTGTGTAACCTAATTTAGGTTTTTTGTCTATTTTCTTGTGACTGTCTTTTTCCACCATTTTTACCGGAAGTCGCAATTAAGTCTAAGAACTCTTCTGCGCGGAAACAGTAGCATTTCAAAACATAATTAAAATTAACTATTTAGAACCAAGATTTCAGTTTATATCGTCTATACCTCAAACACCAGCCACAAATTAATTTATCGTCGCAACCATTCACTCAATATGACCAACTACTTAACATAAATTGCATTAAACTAAAATTTCTTAAAATCACACTTGACAACTTATTGGAACACTTATCAATCTAGAGACTTTCTAGACAAATTAGGGCCAGAAGAAAAAAACCCTGTCCCAAGCTCTCTATAATTCTTCGGAATGTTTGATATGTAGGTATGTATGCACGATTATTTTCAAAACGACAGTTCATACCATATAGTAAATGAAAATCATGCAAACGTACATACTCATTGCATACAATCCAACATAAGCACCAACCTAATGATTGACTCGAAACCTTTATGAAGATTGGAATAACTAACATACGAGTATTGTTAATTCGCTGTCATGTCACGTTTTCCACGTAACAATACAAACAAAATGAAAATTGTGTTCCCAAGTCGATGGCGATTGTTGCAAAACACAATTATTATTACAATTTACCACATCAAGAGGTCGTCGTTGCTGAACGAATGCAAATCTACCGAGTGCCTGTGTAAGAATGAATCAAATTGGGATATCTATTGTTTTAAGATTTCATATAGTAAATAAGGGGACCGCTTGCGATATACTCGTACTTGTTGGTAGATTTCAATTGAAAAGTAGGCTTTGTTAACAAGCAATATATACAGACTCGTATGTATATCTTCCTCCTTCCTTGAAATTAATATTATTTTTTCGATAACATTAAATTAAGCGGAACTATTTCCCATAGATTATCTAATTTTCTCAAATTGCATGCGCAACCCCCTTTAATAAGACTATTGCAACTTTAGAGCGACACTGTCCATAGGAGAGGCCGCAAAACAATTGAAGTCCGTCTAAGCTTCAGCCTCAATTGAATTTTCCTCAATTTGCATTGCGCTTTATCCACGCTGAATCATTTCAACTGTGCGTTTGCTTAGCGCATTTTAATTTCCGTCTGCGCAACGTACGAGTATTCGAAGCCAATCACAAATCAATTCAATTACCACACTCTTTTCTTCCTGTGTGAAAATTACATTTAAGATTTTCGCAAAAAAACAGTTTTTAATCGAATCGGTAACGAACTCCTTCCTTGTGCGAAAAGAAATAGATTTAGCAGTGGTTCATTCAAAAGTATGTTCTATGCTTATAAACTTTGACGCGGAAGTTGGCCGGTCATCTGTTTGCCTGTTTTGGACGATGAAAAGAGAAAGTGCCGGCAAAAAATATTTTGCTGGGCGGATGCTGGACGTTTGTTTGGTGGGTTGATGTGTGTAATTTGTGTCGAATATGCGTAGGCTAGGAAAATGCCAGTAAAAAAAAGATGCAAATATGTAGCAGAGTTTGGTATTTCTCTGTGAAAAATGGAAGCTAAATAACCGTGGAATGCAGATCAGGTGTGACTGCTAAATAATTTGAATGATTTAAGCGGTCTGTTTGCACTGCAAATACTGCCAAAAGCAATGAGTTCGTTTAAGTATACGCGTTGGATTGTAAGAGTTGATGCGATTTCGACAAATTTTAGTGAAATCATTTACCCATCATTTACGCTCACAAAAGGAGCGAAGAAAGTTCCAAAGATATTCCGTCAAAAAGTGTCAGAAAATAAAATTCGCACGGACGCCAATCAAGGAAAAAGTCCTGGCGCGAAACAGGAAAGAAAAAGCCACAACGTAGACCTCAGCAGCAGGCAGTGCTCGTAACACCCAAAGATTGGTGATCCTACGCAGAAATGTTGCGGAATATCGGGGAAAATGTAAGGCCCTAAGACACCAACACTGCTATTAACGCAGTACGACCAACCCGGTTGGGGCTCTTACTGATCGTATTTGGAGCAGAGGCCGACAAAAAAGAAGCATTCTGCGACGCAGTAAAGAAAGTCCTCGACAAAAGCGCAACTGTAGCCTCGCTCAAGCTAATGGGAACGATCGAAATAAGAAGCATTGACTACATCACGGATCTGGCCAAGGTAGAAGAGGCCATCAAAAAGGAGTTTTCTAGCATTGGCAGAATCGAAGCGAGGCTGATACGAGAAAACCATAGGGGGCAACGCATGGCCAGCATTGACCTGACCAAGAAGGACTCTGAAGAATTTCTAAATAACGGCAAAGCAAGTCTGCAGGATACGGAGAAGAGCAGCACTTCTTCAATGCTTCAAATACCTTGGCTATGGTCACATTCAAAGGACCCGATAGGATTTCCCTTCCCTATGCTACAAATGCGGTAAAATGGGGCATAAAAGAACACAGTGTGCGAAGGCGGCACACTGTATCCCTTCCAAGGATGCTGACCTAAGACCGAATCTTAGGCACGTCTTAGATCAGGAAAATATGGGGGTTTCCACGAAACCCTAGCCAAGGCACAATCAGAACTTCGATGATCCGTATCCTGCAGGTAAACCTGCGGTGTTCATCTACCCAAAACCTGCTTGAGCAGTTTACGAAGGACATGAACACCGACTTTTTGCTGCTGAGCGAGCAACGCCACGACAACAGTTCTGACACATTGTATCGTGATGAACCTGCTACTGCCGGCAACTGCATTCGTAACACTCATTTTCAGGCGGAGGGCTGCGGACGGTGCGACGTGTAGGTTCAGTAATTAGGGGCTACCTTCTTTAGAGTATACATAACGCCAAACGCGCCGATATCATCCCTCCAAGCCAAGCTTAATGCTTTGTAGGGCACTGTCTCGAATGCAGACGGCAACGTGCTCGTTGGGAGAGACTTCAACGCTAAAGCCATCGAATGGAGCATGTCTTTAACAAAAAGAAAACGAACCCTAGAAAGGGCGGCCAGGATGGCACTCGTCGTACTAAACACCGAAAGCACGCCGACTTTCCACCGTATTGGCTGTGAAGTAACCATACCGGGTGTGATATTCGCCTCGGAGTCTTTAGTATGGAGGACTCACAATTGGAGAGTATTAGAGGACTATTCAGCCAGTGATCATCAGTAAATTCTGCTTGAGATCCGTGATGTTGTCCCGTAAGTCTGTGCTCTCGACCTTCTAATATTTGGTGGAACATCGGAAGGATGGACTTCGAGGTGCTCGCGGCAGGTGCTCCGCTGCAGGGTGATTCACAGGGGGACAGAAGAACTGGCAACCCAAGACGTGGTGAACTCAAACAATAGGCATTATCACAGCTGCTTGCAGCGCTTCTATGCTCCGTCGAATCCTCGGCATGGCATGCCCCACTGTACTGGTGGTCGACTGAAATCGCTAATAAGCGAAGGGAGCGTCACAAACTTCGGCGTGAGGCTCAACAGGCATGGAACAGTGACGAGGCATGCAACGGGTTAGTAGCATGTAAGTCGGGCAGGATATGCCTTTGCAAACTGATTAACAAAACCACGGCTCGCTGCTGCCAAGATCTAGTCGACAATTTGAACAACAATCTGTGCGGAAGCTTGGTGGCCTACGGACGCCTTGCACATATGAAGCGGAAAATATGGACGAGATAGTGCGGGCACTTTTCCTCGGCCACTTCGTCCGTGTTGACGCTGTCCACGGTGGAAATCAATCGAGTGCCTACTCTTCACACAGACGGAACTGAAAGAGGCAATCCTTGCTATCATTAAACACAAGTAAGGCTCCAGGCCCAGATAGTGTTCCACCTGAGGAAGAAGACAAGGATCATTTCGACCTCAGAAGATGAGTCGGAAAGTTAAGCAGATGAAGCTGCACACTGCCAACTGATTGGACAATGGAGTGAAAATGGTACACCAGCATCACATGGATTATTTTCATCTGTTTCTGGCCTAGCTCAACACGTCATTGATCTTAAAAATTCATCACCGTATATTTGTCGTCAATTAATATGTGATAATATCATTGAATTGTTTGTCTTCAAACAAATTTACATGCCGAGCAAAAGGGCAAACGATATACTCCAACTGATGATAACGTAATTCGAACATTTATTGGAATAAATTTTCTAATGGGAATTAATAAACTTCGTAGATGTCAGAATTATTGGAGTAGCATACCATATATGAGAAACGAATACATCAGCGAATTAATGAATGTGAATCGATTTATATGGCTCCTGTCTTATTTCTATCCTAAATAAGATAGGAAAAAATTTCCATCACAGCGAAAATTTGGCCATTGATGAATCTATGATAAAATTTAAAGGACCTAGCAGCATCAAACAATCTTCTTCTTCGTAGCAATACAGCCCCTCTCGAGCCTTCGCTTCCTGCAAATAGCGCCTCCACCTGTCTCAGTTTATTGACCGCGTCTTCCAATTTTGAAATCCGAACAGAGATGAACGGTCTTCGTCAACCGAGTCAAACCAGCGTTTCCTCGGTTCCCCCACTGGTCTCCGCGCTTCAGTTCTCCTCAAACAATAGCTTTCCAAAAAACCAATCAAAAGAGGATATAAGGTGTGTATGTTAGCTGATAAATTCAATATACTCGAATATACAAGCAAAATTAATAATCTATTAACAAAAACTATTGAGGAAAACGTATAAATTCTCTTACTACTGATATCATGATGATGATAAGAGCACAAATTGTTTTTTGACAACTATTTTACTAGCGTTCCGGGCATGAAAAATTTGAAGAAAAACAAAAACAATGCCTGCGGAGAATATATGTCATTTTTAAGTAACACGGGGATTAATTTCACAAAATTAGCCGATAACAGAGATGTATATATTTTGTCTGATTATCATGCTTCAAACCAGGTGGGAATAGTGCAGGGAAAGGACAAAAATGGGGATACAATTCAGTTACTTGTCCTACATTAATTATAGGCTATATAATTTATCTACTGCGTTCATATTCACGCATGCATCCAGCGACAGAAGCAGAGAACCTTTCTTCAAAGAGAAGGTTGGGAAACACAATAGCCGTTGAGCGATATCAGAAAGAAAAGCTAATCCGAAAAGTGAGAAACATTTTGAAGAGAATTAAATCTGAATGTGACCCACAAAAAAACATTAGCAAAGGTGTAAGGAACGGGCTCCTCGAGCTAGACGAAATCCTAAACTACATCAGGCCTTACCGGCGGAGCTAGCTGAAGGCTGAGCAGGGGCAGGAAGCAGAAGAAGAGTAAAGGCTGTAGAAGAACTGAGGGCTATGTATACCGAGGAAGCCCAGATAGCTTCACACCAAACACTATCAAAAGAATGGCCACTAGCCCAATCTAAAGAGATCAGGATAAAAGGAGGATAGAGGAGGGAATTAATGGGCATGTAACGTTAGAACAGAGGCTCTGGACAGTGGTGACAAAGATAGCCAAGAAAACCGCCAAAAAACGGCCCAGAAAATAAAGTTCTCACATATGCCCAACAAAAAGAAGTACCTGATGCGAGGCGGAAGAGAAACGCCACGACGAAGACCCCGTCGGTAGGCACTGCTCGTAAAACCCAAGGATAGCCGATCTTAGCCAATTGTGTCGACGGAGATCAGTAGAGTTACAAACTCCAAAGTCATCAAAACTGCTTTAAAGCAGTGTAACCAACCTGGTCTGGTCACGGGTCGAATTTGGAGCAGAGGCACCAGAAAACAAGAGGACAACGTATGGCCGTCATCAACGTGACTGAAAAGGACGCCAAAAAACATCTGAATATAGGAAAAGTAAGAATAGGGTGTGCTGTCTGCAGGGTACGGCGAAGAGCAGTACATCTCCAATGCTCAAAGTGCCTTGGTTATTATCATACCGCACAGGAATGCAAAGAACCCGATAGGATTTGCTACAAATGTGGCCACATGAGACATAAAAGAAAAGAATATACAAGGAAGGCATGCTGCATTCTTTGCAAGGATGCTGATCCAAGCCCGGATTTCAGGCACGTCTTTGGATCAGGAAAGTTTCGGGTTTTCCAGGAAGCCCTAACCAAGGTAAAAGTAGAACTGCGATGATCCGCACCCTTCAGCTAAATCTACACAGCAGTGCAACTGCAAAAAACCTGCTTGAGCAGTTTACGAGGGACATGAAAGCTGACTTCTTGCTGCTGAGTGAACAAAACTACGACAAAGGTTCGTCTTCATTGTACCCTGACAAAACTGTTACTGCCGCTATTTGGGATCGGAACAGTATTGATGCTCTAGTGATGGGCTATGGATGGAGGGATGGTTTTGTGTGCGTTCGGTATTCAGGGTTTACATTATTTAATGTATACCTAACCTAGGGATGGCGGTTTTTGGTGAAAAACCCGGTTCTTCGGTTTTAGACATGTTCGGTTTAACCGGGCGGCTATTTACACCCAAAATAACCGGTTTTTGGAAGAACCGGTTTTTGGAAGAACCGGTTTTTCGGTTTTTTTTCTTAGCAAATTTGTTCAATCAAAAAACTCGAATCAAAATGAAATGTATATTTTTAAGTCCATTGATTAGCATTAGGTGTAAATGGTTTTTGATTTTTTACTCACTAAATTATTTAAATCAAAATGAACTGAAGGATATTTCATCATTGTATTAAAAATGAGAAAATAACGTATTGAAATCCAAGCCGATAACTTACTGTTAAGCTAATTCATTCAGCCAATTGGCACCCGATATCAGGTCTCGACGAATCATTTAACAAAAATGAAGGCAAGGCCAGGCTACAAACTATAACCTACAGTTCTCTATAGGTGAGCAAAGAATCTTTCTCTCTTTGAACCAACCCTTTGGTGTAACTTGCAGAAATAAACCTTAAACCACAAGAAATTGTATAGGGTGTACGTAATGTGGTGTAATAAATATGTAGTGTAGTATGCCACATCCCAAGTAAAAGGAGTTTAGGCAGAGGTTAAACACCGCTTCCAACAAGGACTATGGGCAACAATAACCTCTATGAGCTTTCCATCAATAGGATAGGAGGCCAAAATTAGATGAATTTGGTAGCAGGACCTGAGGTTATCGAAGGACCCAGGTCTTACCATAAGTGGGCTTAAATCGTTATCTTGATGGCATTGATGTAGGCACGAAATTCTAAGATCAAATTAAGATTCTTTTTAACGAGGAAAGCTCCTACAGTATCAAGTCCGTTAAATTTATTGTGGAAGCCAAAATCCTCCCTCTTATCGTTGAATGCGATCTAGGTCATCAACTTCATTACAGAAACTGCACGCATCCGAATCGACACATTTTGCATTGTACCATCTTAGATTGTTATAACCCTTGTGAACCACAATTCTTTTGGTTAATTTGATCGCAGAACTGCTAATAGCGAGTGAATGAAACCATGGTTTTTCACCCCTTAAATGGTGAGCTCTTTTCAGATACAGTCGTAAAACCACTGTCCTTTCTCTAGGTAACGATTTGTCCAATAACTCATCTTCAGTTCAACCGACCAGTTTTTTACAGCCAAAAAAATCGGTTTTGGAAGAACCGTTTCTTCGGTTTTTTTTAGCAAATTTTAAAAATAAAAAAAAAACTCGAATAAAATAAAATGAAAATTTTATGCCCATTGATTAACTCAAGGTATAAAATGTTCTACGAGTTTTTGCTCACAAAATTATTTAAATCAAAATAAATTGAAGGATATTTCATCTTTTTGCTAAAAATAAGAGATTAAAGTATTGAAATCCAAGCAGACAGGTTACTGTTAATCTAAGTCATTCATTTACATTATAAGGAAGAAAGATCCTTCAGTTCAGTCCCCAAGCACTCGTTTTTTGTATTTATTTTGTATCGTGTGCTAGCTTCACTCCGTACTCAACGTGAAGTCCTCCACATTGAAACGAAACATATACAACTAATAACAAGAACCAATCAAACATAGAAATTCGCTTTGCTCTGGTGACAATGGTCATAAATGCTGCCTAGGTAGTGATGGCGAAAAATCTTTTATTAAGTTTTTTGCCTCCGGGATTTTTCTATTCGTTTGAATCTGGTCTGTAACTGGTTCTTGAATTCGAAAGAAAAAACCTGTTTAACCCTGAGGAAAGAACCTCCGGGAAAACCCGTTTTTTTAACAAAATAAAAAAGCGGTTTTCGGTGAAACCGGTGCAGTTTTTCCCATTCCTAGATCATTCCATAATATCAGCCTGTTCAGGAAGTGTGCGTGTGTTAATGGTGCCCCCTTTGATACCTTCTTTAGCGTAGTGATCCACTTGTGTTACTGCTTCAATCCCTTTATGACTAGGGGTCCAGTGCAAGTTGAAAATCGTGTTAGGGTATTTACTGATCTCTTGCCAGATGCCGTTGATAACTCTTTTGTGGTTTCTGTTATGCTCACAGTTAAGAAGTGCAGTTTTAGAGTCAGAGAAAATGTGTACGTGGGTGGATGTTGTTTCGGCCGAATCTTTAAGGGCTGCTAAGATTGCGTGCAGTTCTGCATTCAAGACCAAGAAGTGTTCTGCAAGGCTGATATGCTTGCCTTATTTTTTTATGGGTGATGAAAGCATCCCCCGCTCCCAATATATTTTTGGCCCCGTCAGTCACATAGACGAGCTGAGAGTCACTACTACGATCATTTACATAGCTGCTACATTTTTCGTTCAAGCCTTCTCCCGCTAGGGTAATATGAGCATTGTATACGGGGTTACTGGCTGCGAGGGTAACATTGAAGTTACGTGGTCTAGTAATAACCTCTTGTGGGACAATGTTATTAAAGCTAGTCCTGAATTTTTGGTATACAGATAAGTAGCTGCAGGCTGATAGGCTGGGGAAGTTGTTGTACAAACGCTCAGCAGTTCAGCTCTGTCTTTGGTCATAACTTCCCCTGCCATTTTGAAAGCATATACATTAGCGGTGCTATGCGGGAGCCTAGACACAGCTTGAGGACTTTGGCTTTGAATCTATGCGGTCGAAGAAATAATTGGGAGCGTTAGCAAAGGTGGTGTAGTGTTTTGTAGAGGTTAAGGGAGATGATAGGTTTGAAGTTGTTCATGGGTCCACACAACACGGAGCACATGTATTCTTGGCCAAGACGTTCCTTCAAATGAGCATATCAGTTCCTTTGCGAATCTTGTCGCAGTGTTCTCATATTTGCGTCTAAAAATCACGCGACAAGACAGTCGTATCGGAATGTGGTCGAACCCTAAGTCAAAACGAAGATGCATATCATTAACGGTATAATCATACAAGCAGGACAATATTTGAAAGCAAACACAAACTCGATCTTTAGAGATATATAAGCGTAGGTTATTTCCACCATTGGTCCAAAGTATTAAAGCATATAAAGAATTCGTAATCATCTTTTAATTCATCTGAAGAGTTTAAGATTAAACATGAGTGAATGTTCTTTCATTCAGTATCGAATAACAGTGGATCAAATCAAAGGCTTGAACATCTAGGTCCGAGAACTCAATCAATTGGAGTTAGTTGATATTCGTGGGAGTGAACCATGTTGTCAATGTATGTTTTAAATTTTTTCCTTTCCGTGCTTTATTATCGTTTAGTCATACCTCTCAATGTATTCCATCAAAATTGAAATGTTAACAAAACACAAAAATTACATATAAACGAAATTCGCACTCTTTTCTATGCATATTAGTAGACAATGAAATAATATGCAATGATACACAAAATCCATTATCGTAAGCAAGATCACTGACGAACTGTACTTCACCTCGACGAAAATGAAAGTCTTTTTGAAATAATAGCAGCAAGAAATCGTCTGATCTTGTCGCAACTAACAAGCTTCCAAACACCTCAAGCCAACAAAGTTATTGTTTCCATAAACGCATGCGACTTTGGGCCTTCTCCGTCCCCTAATCACCCCGCGAGCTATCTTTAGTCACTTTCATTGCTTACATATCGTTATCTCGCCGTTTCTGAGTCCTACCTATATTAATTGGCTGGGAAAATTCGCCTATAAATGAATAGCAAGATATTCACGTATGAAGATGAGTGACGACATCGAAGCGATCTAGAGAACGAAGAACTGAATAGTGGTAGGTAAGCGCCGCTGGCAGGTAGTCGTCACCTACGGCATGAATACAATGGAAAAATATATAATGCACTGAAAGTGACAGTGAAAATTCATCAATGAATGCTCTGGAAAGCAAATATGGGGGCTGCACAGTTAGTTACTCAGTCAGCCAGTCACTGAACTCACCGGCTACGAAAATTTAGTCAGCTTAGTCAGACTTAGAATTTATGGCGGTCTCACATGTGTGAGCTAACATTGAGTTTCCATAGGTAGATTATAAAGATGAATAAGAACAAAGCAGCAACCAGATACAAAGAATGTAACAAGGAGATACAATCATTGAGTCAGTTAGGAAGTAACAAGTTGTGGAACCATATCTAACAAATGTTCTTTGAGATGAAGAAATTTACAACTGATTTTTCCCATCGTTAAAATGGACTTTGAAAACAACATCATCACATCCTAACTATTAGCATTAAAAAATTCGCTCCATGGACTCATATTTACACCTCATGCTGTAACAGCACAGGTGATTCGCTATACACGGCAATGGGCCCTATGACTCATCCGTGCGGTATTTACGAAATCTGACGTTTTGATAAAACTAGAGTAGAGCTCCAGCGAGTGTTTCGCATCGCTCCAATAACAACATCCATTCACAATCGTCAAATAGTGTAAATGTGAGAAAAACTTGTTTCTCGACAAACTGCCACCAATGGGGGGAATACTTACAATGAAACAGAAAAGCAATGAAAAATGTTGCGTTGAAGGTTGAAGACTGGAGGCGGCCACTGATTTTTCTAATTTAAATCCACTAAACAACACAAAGCCCAGAAATGCGAACTTAACAAACTCACAAAGATTTTATTGCACTAGTAACGTACAAAGATTAATCACACGTCTCAAATTTAAGCGCGAGTTCTTAAAATTTCACTTGCATACAACAATCTTTCTTGCATTAGAAAGTAAATAAACGCAACAGAACACAACACTTCCTTCTAAAACAATCAAACGTTTGTTTAGGGATACTCGCAGGTATCCATTTCGAGAACTCGCGGTTACGTTCAAATGAAAAACTTAAAAATTAGTCAATTATATTCGGCTCTCGAAGGCAATTCAGCGAAAACTTCCGCGCGACCACACTCAGACCAACCACTGGGACCTCTCAAACACGAATGTGAATTGTCTTCGATAATATGAAATGCGAGATTGTGTTTTTTACTCTGTTGACTTGGAGATTTTTGTTGTTGCTTCTCATCTGTTGCTAGACTGGACGGAATGGAAGTTGTTGAATAGACTCTGGCTGGAAAAGACGATGAAAAAGTATTGCCAGGCGAGCATAGTATTAATATTTTTAACAGATCTTCGATTTGAATCAGAGCGGTTTGTTTTCATGGAATCAAAGTTACTGATTTAAACTCCTAGCAACTAGGCAGCTATGTCCTTCCTAGCCCTCATTATTTAGCAAAATGCGCTCAGTGCTTTACATTCTTAGACTTTTTGCAAACTTCCGATATCAAAAGTAATGAATCCATTGCATAATTTATACATGGCTAAATTACAGGTACATTATTACACAAGTCGAGCCAAGTAGTAGCCTATGCAGACGACACAAACATTTTGTCAAGATCATTAACAACTGCCAAAGAACTCTTCCTGAAACTCGACAGCGAAGCAAAACTAGTAGGGCTACAAATAAATGAAAATAAAACAAAGCTCATGACGCAGGCGAGGAAAAATACCTCAAATACGCAAAATATCACACTTGGCAAACACAGTATCGAAAATGTTAGCGAATTTATGTATTTAGGCGCCAAAATAACGAAAACGGGCAATGAAAGAGACGAAATACGCCGAAGACTACAGCTCGCAAATAAAATAATCTATTCAGTATTGACGATCTTGAAGACCAGCTGCATACACAGGAAAACAAAGCCCCAAGTATACAAATCTGTGATAAGACCTGTGTTATGCTATGGGTGTGAAACATGTACCCTAACCCAAGCATCCGCAAATATATTGAACGCCTTTGAACGACGGGTCCTGAGGCGAATAATCGGAGCGAAGCTAGAAGGGGACCTATGAGCTGTATGTCTCAACGATTGTCAGAAGGCGGAGCTGCAATGTGCTGGACACATGAATCGTATGGATGAACATCGGATACCCAAAAAGGTATTCGTTGAGAGAACTGAAAGCCAGAGACCAATGGGCAAACCGAGGAAACGCTGGTCTGACTCGGCCGACGAAGACAGTTCATTGCTGCTCGGATTTGGAAATTGGAGGACATGGTCAATAGACCGAGACAGTAGGAGGCACTATTTCCAGGAAGCGAAGGCACGATTGGGGCTGTGGTGCTACGAAGAAGAAGAAGAAATTACAAACCATCTGACTAGTATTAGTAAATATTAAGGATGGAAAAAGCTTTTATTAAATTTTGTTTAGTGGGAGATATGCATGAAAAATTATTCTTGAAATTTCGTCATCAAAGCTACTCATCAGATATTAACTCCGACTTCGATGGATTGGCATAATCTCAATTTAGGCTACTAACTTTTTAATTTTTAGGGTTTTGTAATAAAATACAAAACCCTATTAAAATCGGTGCCTGTGTCCGTTTGTCCGTCCGTCCTTCTGTATGTCACAGCATTTTTTCGCCGAAACCATAGAAGCTACAGCCATGGATCTTTGTGGAAACGTTGGATGTTATGACTTCTAGAAAGTTTTGGGGGGAAATATTTTTTCAAAGAGTTTTAAGGGGGTCCCCCTGCATAGAAGAGGTCTTAAAATTACTTTATCAATATCGGGAGAGGCAGGAGAAGGGGAAATACACGAGATTTAGGTGCACCACCCCCTCTCGCGAATGGAAACGTTTCATCCGAAAAATCTGAAAAAATCATCAGTATAGATCTTTATGATTACTACAACAACAAATACGTCAGAATTCGAAATTCACTCAACTTGGTTAGTAATAGAATGATCAGTTTTACACTTTCTTGAATAAAATCGTAAGGGCACCCTCACATGCAATAAAATTCAATAGGTACGTATCACTTTACAAGTTTAATCATTACTAAAAATTTCAAAAAGATCGAATCATATTTAGCAGAGTTATTGGGGCTTAAATTTTCCTGTGCTACAACAGCAACTATACATGGTTATGGGACAATATGTACTTCCAATCAACTCAGACACTACGCGTTTGCTAGGATTAGCATGAACGTTTCAGGAATTATATTTATGATTAATATCTTTGAGAATTTGTTCAACGGGTGAGATCCGTAATCGTAAAACAAAATGGCGGCCGCTTTAAATGAGAATATTGAATAAAGTTGTGTAATTTTTCGCGAATCACAACATTTAAGATACATGCTATGTAATGAATCATGCGACGCCGCTGGCGACCACTACCAACACACCTTGCTGCTATATGGCTTGTCATCTCATGTAGGTTGTGATTTCAAAAGGGATTCTGGATGTTGAGCTATAACTCACGATTCTTTGGACTGTTTCATTCTATGCATGAGTTCCTCAATATAACGGCAATCTTCATTTGGTTCGATTTAGCACTTGCTATTTTAAGTTAACTATTAAGAAAAGGGAATAAAATAAAATTTCCCAATCTTTTTGGAATATGATTTAGTAATTAATAACTGCCTGACTACCATTTTAAAGTCGTTATCAATCGAATAGGGTTATTTAATATTTGGGCGTACGCAAACTATTAGCAGAATATAGATAATCAGGTTTCTTATGCATAATACTAAATAAGTTGTTTAGTGACGTTTTACATCGTTTTATAATTTCTCAGGTTATAAAAAAGTATTGTGAATTCGATCCTATACACGGTCAATCTCCTTTAGAGTTGAATGTTAGGTTTGGTGTTAAATGTATTGGAAATGATCGTGACATATAATAGCTTCGTTAGTGAGTTTATGGTAAACTTGTATGAAATTATTAGAATTTAAATATTTGTACTGCAGCTTTCATTATAAAACTCCACTAAAAATTACTTTTAAGGGGTTCACGTAATAAAAGAATTTCTTTGCGTTCATTCCATTACGTAATAAATGAAGTGATCAGAACCAATACAATATTATATAAAATGTAAAGTATATGGATAAAATTAACAAATAGTTCTTTGTGCATTTAATTAGCTTCTCGCCGGAAAAGGACATTTAGTACAAAAATAGTTTTAAATATGTGAGAGGTACATAAAATCAAATTTTAAAATAATCGAACAAATTGCAGATCGTTATTTGATAAGAACGAAAAATTTCTATATACATAAGTGAAGGTTAATGATGTTAATTTATAATTTACTTAAAAAAAAAAATAAACAAAATAATATGAAGTGCTGAATTAACAACGACTTTCCTTTCCAGTGGTCCTTTCTTTCCAGCGGGAAGTAGAGTGCATGGTAAGTATGCCGTCGCGAGGGTAGGGTTTGAGAAAATCCGTTGAGGCCGGTTTCGCGCCGCACGCGGTACGCGGTACCTTTGTTGGTTTGTTTTTTTTTTCTTTAGCGTAGTTTTTATTCGGATTTACGTTAACGTAGTATATTTTTCGGTACCGCGTCGGTAAAATTCGGGAACGCGAAATAGAAATTAGATTTGTTTGGCACTTGATGAATGAAGAAATACGGAGTAACGTGAAATAGGTTTCTTCTTCGTATGATTGTATTTTCGACGCGTTTGAAACGGGCGTTTAATGGTGGCTGAAAAATTATAAATGAGCGTAATCCATTTCAAGACCCGCGACCGAAATTCTCTCCGATCTAGCTGGCCGACAAGCAGCCACCGCGAAAATGGATTACGGTGCACGGATTGGTTGATCGGTTGGTACTATCCGTTGGCACGACTCAGACTTAACGTCTAGAACCGATGAGAGGTCGGTTCCTCGTTCGTGGACTTTAGACGTAAAAATCATTACAAATGGCGCCCAACACTTGATTGAATCTATTAATAAATAGCTGAAGATGAGTAGCTAAAGATGATCGGTGAAAAACTTATGAAGGTATGGTGAAAATTCTTTCAACTTTGCTAATAATAGTAGGATCTGTAAATTAAATATTTTCGCTAGTCAAACTATATATTAGTATGATTAAATTGAATGAAAGTAGATATTTAAGTGTCCTTTAAAAGGTCCTTACACTCTATGAGTTTTAATAGAATGTACAGAAGTTATTGCCGTTTGAATTTTCTCAGACTACAACAATCAAATACGGTTACTACATGGGCTTTCCATCAAACCAGGCTCTACACTTTTGATTGTATTTTCTCAAAATATATAATATACCAACAACCCTCGTCACTTCAGCAGTTTCATAAATTCTTCTATTCGATATATAATGTTTCCAATCCGTCTCAGGCTTTCTGTACAAACCAGTACATGCACGAAGACATTTCCTTCCGAAAACTCTTAATTTTTCCATAGTACTAGCGCTCTGGTTGTACCAGATCTGACATCCATATGTCAAAACTGGTCTAACCAGTGTTTTGTAACAGATAATTTTGACCTTTTGATCAATGTATCTGGAATGAAAGAGTTTTCGAAGGGCCATGACTACTTTAAGTGCCTTACTGAGCATGATTTTCACATGTTCAGTATAGTACAGATACTGATCGAGATAAACACCGAGGTATCGAACACAGGATTTATGTGGAACGCGTTCTAGACTACTCTCACCAGCCATGATGCGGAAATCTTTCCAATTACGTTTCAGGTCTTGACTGACCCCCTGCAGCGTTGTCCGAAACAAGATTGTTTCACACTTCTGCGCATTGATTTTCATTCGCCAATTGCCAGTGTACAGCTGTACATCATTGAACATTTTTTGGAGATTGCTCTGAACTATTGTAGCTTTTCGGTCTGCCATATAGATGATCAGATCATCAGCAAACGCTACCAATGATCGCGTTGGCGAGACGTTAAAATCAAAGCCGTTCAATAGCTTGCGAATGAAGATTGAGAAGAGCAGAGGCGGAGTAACTGTTCCCTGCTGTAGACCATTCAAGACCTAGTGTGTTAACTGATTCATACACAATTAACTCATTTTACGAGTACTATTCACTGGCATGCATGAAACCGACGTTTTTTTTCACATATGGCGTCACTGATCATCCATCGACCGAAGAGTTTTTTGACAGGACTTTCTTACGAGCTAGGTATTGGGCTGTGATCAACAGGGATCGTTTTGATTTCCTGATAAGATGTCTAAGAACAGATAATCTGTCTAAGGGTCGAATTTTGAAGAAGATGCCCATTCAGAATGTACATCCCAAATAAATACGGCATAAAAATCCTTATGCTGTTCTATAGTGGAACTATGAACATGATGAATGCAATACTATATGTATATTGGAAGAGCCACGAATACTCATGGAGGGCCCCAGGGGGAATATTATGTCGAAGAATTATCCTGGCATATTTATCATTTGCAATGTCATGTATTTAGAAGCCATACAAGCTCTCTCTTGTTGGCACTATCAGGTCTAACAAACGCGATTACACTATGAAACAAAGACTCGAAGCTTTTACTTTGTCAAGATATGTACGAAGCAATATAGAAAATATTCTTCCAAAAACTAGTTCAAAGGCTCTAAAAGAAGAAGGAAGAAAGCCATCTTCCAAAAATAGGCTTTACTGTAGCTACTGTACCAAGTGCAAAAAGTCAGTTTGCGGCGAACACAAAAATGGCGTCTGTGGCAGTAATTGTTGCAACCGCCTGTAGCAAAACCCCAGGAAACCCAATAAAAATAATAAGAATTATTCGTTTCCATGCAGGCACCATACAAATTATTACAATGCGCGGGTGCAATAAAACGTATCCTTTCTTGCACGAGCTCAAGGGATAGTTACTATGCGCTGGTGCAATAAACGACCAAACTACTGTCGATCCCTGCACACGGGATAAACCCTTTGATGCTAGGTTTATTACACATCTGGTCTCCAGATTTTTTCATATTTTGTAAATATAAAAGTAGACGTAAGTAGATTGTAAGGGTAGTATTGTCGCAAGCATCGTCGAAGTGAGACGACTCAATAAAATTTAGATAATATTCATTCGTTGTGTTGTCATTTTGAATCGAATGGTTGTGTTGTTAGTTTGAATTGATAACGAGTCCATTAACCACAGCGTCTGCCATGACTGTCTACAAAATTCGTGATTATGTATAAATTGCTTTCTTGAGACTTATAACATTTTGAATTACTTGACTGTAAAATTTATGATATTGCTTAAAATGTTATTCCTTCTAGCAAAAGACAGTTGATTTTTGTTTCATAAGAAGTCTTGTGGGATATGTTTTAAACTACTTAAAATTCACCTGAATGTAATCAAAATGCATTTTATTTTGCAAGGTATATAGAAGCTTTAAAATTATTAAATTGCATATATAAAAATTAATTATTAGCGCGAAATAGGGACGTTACAAAATCGTGCGCCTCTGAAGCGTATGATTAACTTTCATGTACAAAGGTTATCATATGGTTATCTTTCTAGGGTTAATCACGATATTTCACCCTTTGCTACTGCTGCAGTTATTACACATACCTATCTTGTTCTCCTCTACAAAATAGATTAGGTTATGACACCATCCCATTTAAGTGACTCTCTAAATTTTCCCTCCGCCGCTGCTTTGTCCAAATGAAATAAAATATATCATCCAAAAAAACATATTTTGCTGTACACAACTGACGATAAATATTCTGTCAAACGTAATTTGAAGTCGTGAAAAATAAAAACCTTTTAAAAAATCGAATCATTCATAGTGCCTTTATCCATAAATCTCCAAAAAAACATCAGATGCTGGAAAAATAATACACGAATTATAAAGAGACCTCTCTTCACTAGCGATGCAGAATTTTCAAGAAATGGACATGAACTTACTAGAAAAATTGTCCAAATACCTTATTCAGGCTAAAATCCAAAGAAAAGAAAAGGCTAGTAAAGAACCACATCCGAGCACTTCTGGTGCATCGAAAAATTAACTTTCAAGTATGCTTTATCATACGACAACTACAAAATATCCTAAATTACACCTTTCACAAATGTAAAAAGTATACTCTTATGCGAATATTTCCGGATTTTATTAATTTAACTAATTTTTTAATTGTTACTGTTATTTTAGCACTACAGCCCCTTTCGGTTCTTCTCTTAGAGATAGTTAGAGTATCTCATCATGATCGAATATGTCGGCACTCCACAAGGTGATATGGTCAGCATCATGCTTTGACTGTGTATCCGTCCACACAGCTGCGATACATTCTGATTTAAACCAGCACGTATCATAACTGAACGGGCTTATATTCCGTCCGAATAATCACTCGAACTAAATCTCGTTGCTGCCAACGAGAGTCGAACCAGGGACCTTCGGCTTACGGGATAAGTGCTCTAACCCCTATTCCTCGCGAACTACTTTTTAATTAAATGTTAGTAAATCTTGAGACACTACTGACATCACTACGATGGTCGATAGATTAAAATTAAGCTTTAAATATTTAACAACACTTAAAGAGAGTCACGTGGTCCCTCCCTATCAATTATCCTCAAAGTATAATACTAACATACCCCAACCTAATTAATTCAACTAATCACCCCTTGGTCCCAAAAGTGGACAGGATCGCTAACCGCTTGTTAAGTTCCGACTAGGACATACTAATCCAATCCATTCCACCGTACACAGCTGTGGGTCCTGTAGTAAAACAGGAGAGAAGGAAAAAAATACATAAGTGTGTTGAGTCGAAAGTGTGATTTGAAATTCGAAATTGAAATGACAAATTTTTCGCGAGGCTTACTAAATGCTTCAACACTCGGGATGCATTATGAATCCATTCTCTCTTTACATCCATGACTTTTCTCCTCTCGAAAACTAAGCAAATTTTTCACTAAAGTTTAGAGCAAATTCGATTTTTAACATCAAAATGATAAAATGATGAATAAAATTATATATTTTTTGCATCCTTAATAATTTTAGTCAACATATATATCGACTAGATAAGTCCAGCAATCTCAGTGAAAATCTGAAAATTGTTTAACGGTAAATTACCTCTTGATATCTTAAGTTAGCTACTTTTCAATTATTTTTAGTATCTAGTTTCCACATAACCCAAATATTCAGATTTTAAGTTATTAATAAAATTAATTCGATCAGTTGTACTTGCATTTTCAATATTTCCACACACTATATTCTTAAATAGGCTTGAATTGGTCACCTGTTAAATCCATTAAAATTTTTTCAGTTTGTGTTTTTTTTAATTTCACCCACTGAAGAATTTAATAATTTACTTACCTCACACGCATGAGTTCTTATCTTAATGCATTAAGTCGATGCGTTTGAGTCCAACTCAATGGTCGCGTTTTTTTGCAAGATTAATTTCAACTGAAATTAACTGAGTTACTGGTACGAGTGCATTTAACACAATGTTTATGGTAGTTAATTACTACATTTCACTTTCATTCAGTGTTTTACTTCTTACAAAAGCGAAAATAGTTATTTTTTGTGCATACCATGGTATGTAAATTGCTTAAGCATCTTTATCGTCTTTATGAAACTTGAGAGGCATGGACGATTTTTAGAAAGGCTTTCTTGATTATAAGAGAAAATGTCGCTTCATTACATAATTGTGGTTTTATTAATTAAAATTCTGAATTGAAGCCAGGCAAAGTTAAATACGCTGTAAAACCATGTTGAAAAACGGGGAATTGCTTTGTTGAGGTCACGCCAGAAAACCTTGCGCCCTCAGACAAACTATCCCCTGAACTTGTTTGCCCCAGCTTACTAATATCCTTTGTTAGGCGAACAAACCTCAAGACGCCCATTTTGCTACAGACCTGCACTTTTTAAGGGCACCTCTGCTCTGGCAAACACGCGTACTTCCGTCCGATTGCGAGTTGATTCAAAGAGGATACAATCTGCTCCAGTTGCAGCTTGGGTTTGGGAGTCGATTTTGAAGAAGATAGCACTGGAATGCTGAAGAGATTATCTCAGGTAGTACGAATTAGGAAAACCTTGAGATAATTTAGATTTTAAAGGGTGTACTTTCAGTGTCAATAAAAACAAATTCGATAAAATAGGCCTATTGAAAAATATATTTCCGAGCAATAGCTTTCTTTGAACGTTTCAGTGGTGAGATATTGAGTTAAAAAGGAAAATTCAGCTATTATAAGGCCTATTGAAATTCGGTGTATATTTAAATAATTATTTATTCAAAAAGAATATACAATGTACTTAAGAGTTATCATGACTATAAACCTTATTTTAATATTGCATGCTCCCAATCTATAATATTCAGATGAGGTTTGAATCGCTGTTGGGGTGCTGAAATAATAGAAAAAGTTCATTTCGATATTAGTTTATTTAATACCTTTACGAAACTCACGTATCATAGCATAATGTTGATCATTTTGCACTTGAGCATAATCAATATTCGGACCCATCATTGTTTGTGCCGTATTCGTCATTTCTGGGATCCATATTTCGTCAAGTTTATTCAAAACAGTTTTCAACAAATCTCGAAAAGATGTCTGCACCATTCTTGCTTCACCGTCCAGCCGAACTTCTATGAGCGCTTTACAAATACTATGTATTTGTTGTTGTTGACTGAAAATATGTTGTGTAAGCTTGTAGAGGGCATCGATCAAGGCAATGTCTTCAAACTTTCCACCTTCCTTTAAGTTAAGCAGCTTGCGTTCATGTTTTCGGCGATTTTTGCTTGAGCGGAATGTTTTTCTGCAATAAAGATATCATTTTCATTAAGACTTCAATATGGCATTAATTTTGCACCTACCCTGACGATCGAGACGTGCCTGTATATTTTGTTGATACGCTGGTTGCTTCGGAAATTAAATCTCCTTCATCCACATAATCGTCGTCCAGAGCCTTTTTCGCTTTTTCGATTCGGACAATTTGCAACCTATTTGTGTGATTGAGGAATTTTTCTTTGTCCGCGTCAATTGTTGAGCGCAAAATAACGGAGTATGTATCTAGGTGAGGCTTTACAATTCTTTCTATGGAATGAGTACAAATTAGGGAGAGGATTTGATATTAGGGAAAATTTAAAAGTATGTTTCAGTTTTCATTGTTGAAATAAAAATTAGAGAGTGAGCCCAGCGGCATGGTTATTATTGGTGTCCGCCCAAACAAAGAAAAGACCAACAAAAATATCTTAATAAATCTAAACAATCTTCTTTTGTATATAATTTCCCCTGTGATGTTTAAAAGATTCGTCACAATGTTTATAATGAGAATTGGTGTACTCACTAAAATTTCTTCTTCTTTGTAACAATACAGTCCCTCTGGGGCCTCTGCTGCCTCCAAATAGCGCCTCCAACTATTTCGGTCCATGGACGGCGTCCTCCAATTTCGAAATCCAAGAAGCGATGAACTGTCTTCGTCGTCCGAGTCAGACCAACGTTTCCTCGGTTTCCCCACTGGTCTCCGCCCTTCAGTTCTCCCAACGAATACCTTTTTGGGTATCCGCTGTTCGTCCATACGATTTACATGGCCAAGCCGTCGCAGCTTTTGCAGTCTTACAATCGTTGAGACCGCTGGCTCGTCAAAAATTTCATACAGCTCATTGTTGTATCGAATTCGCCATTGGTCTCCGTCTAGCTTCGCTCCGATTATTCGCCTCAGGACCCGTCTCTCGAAGGCGTTCATTAAGTTTGCGGATACTTGGGTTAGGGTCCATGTTTCACACCCATAGCATAACACAGGTTTTATTACAGATTTTGTTACGAAATATAAAATTAAACCCCGGAGCCACCCCTGGAAGAGGATTCCTTGCACTCCAACATATTTGTCGGAATATTAGCAAGAAACCACTCCACGCGCTGGAGTACTAGTGGGAAGGACTAAGGTAATGTTAGGATACCCAATGTAAATTATTAGCGTTAAGTAAGGTTAATTTTTAATACGTTCAATTAGAATTTGTTGTTTTTGATCATATTGTAAAATTTGCACATTAATCGCGCGTCCTGTTCAAGCACATCATTTAAGTGAAACCCAGAAAAATTCGAACGCCTTCGTGGTTTTCGTCGCATAGTCATGGATAATAATTCGCAACAAGTCAACGGTGTCAATGATAAAGGAAACGAGAATGACAACAAGGAAACAAACTCAACAACTATATCACCAGCAATAACAAAAGCTACACCACCGCGAAATGCTCCACCACCAATCCCAATTGCCAAGGACTGAATTTACCGGGGCCGCTAATTAAAAAGGATAAACGTCAGAGCAGTTCACGTTTTAACATATCGAAAAATCGAGAGTTGACCCCATTGGCACAATTGACAGAAACTCCATCAAATGAACAAGAAGAATTGTTTATCCAAAACTTAAGACAATAATGTACACCATTCGATTTTTCCAGGCCATTAAGCGACTTAAAATGGGAAGAAGTGAAACGGGCTGCACTACATGAAACGATTGAATATTTAACAAATCAAAATGGTGTTATAACAGAAGCTATTTATCCAGAGGCTATTAACATGTTTGCTGTGAATTTATTCCGTATTCCGAATTCGATCCAGAAGAAGATGAACCCACGCTTGAAGCCTCTTGGCCTCACCTGCTGTTCGTATATGAATTGTTTTAACGATTTCTCGAGTCGCTGGATTTCCAACAAAGCATTACAAAGTACTATATTGATCATCAATTTGTTCTTCAATTATTGGAACTTTTTGATTCTGAAGATCCTCGATTTTAGGTTTTTTTTCTAATTGGTTTTCTAACAAATGAACGTTTTCTACAGGTTTATTTATGAAACAGAACATCACAAAGGAATAGCTGAGCTACTAGAAATTTTGGGGAGTATAATAAATGGTTTTTACACTTCCACTCAAAAGGAACACAAACAATTTTTACAGAAAGTTCTCTTACCGCTGCATAAAGTGAAAAGTTTATCAGTATATCATCCTCTATTAACATAAAAGATCAAGTCTAGCGGAGCCCGTTATAAGAAGTCTTTTGAAATTTTGGCCAAAAACTAATAGTCCCAAAGATGTGATGTTCTTAAATGAGCCCGAGGAATTACTTGGTGTTATTGAACCTGCTGTATTCCAAAAAAATCATGATACCCCTGTATTATGTACTTACGAAATCCTCGGGCTTATCGCCCGATACACCGTAATATCCCTTCGCGAACACAATTATGGCGGACACAATTATTTTAAAATATTTCGCGACGAACGTAAATATACGAGCACATAACCACAAGTATCAACACAATAATTGACACTTCAACCAAAACAAATCGATAACGTTATTATCGATAATGCAGGACTGTGGGAGAAAGAAAGATGGCCACCAAAAAAACTGGGTTTGCGTCCGAGGTAAACGCTGCAAGGTTGAGCAGCCGTGGTGAATGTTGTGGCCTTGAACTTGGGTTCATCAACTCATGCCAAAGAGCCGTTGCGACAAGGTGATAAAAGAGCCAGCGACGGCGGAAGCGGTCTCTTTTAGGGATACTTGGCCAGCGGAGAAGGAAGAACGTTACATTTTTGCGAAATAGAAGGATACAACGAGCCAACAGGTGCGAACATCAGAAGGAAGGAGCGTCGAAGAATCTATCAGGAAAATTACTCCAGACAACAAGGGAAGAAAATTCATTCAGGCAGCGAGCGAGTTGAAGCGCGAGGATTTCGACCATCGACGGGGCCCCTAACGTAGGAAGTAAGGAAAATTTTGTAAGTGTAAAGGAATTGAATTTTATAAATAATAACTTCGCATGAAACTGAGATCATCTTGAATTATAGTTTAATGTTCTTATATGAAATTTTCGTGTTTTGTGAAAGTGTTTCAGCCAGTATTTTCGCGCGTGGAGCGCGCAGTGTTGGCGGAAGGCGTAGATTACGCCTGGAGTGCGTAAGAATCCTTCCCGTCGGCATTTCAATCTGCTCAGTCGTTATTCTTGAGTGGAAGTTAGTGCGAATAAAAATCCTCTGTCGGGGGATCCCAAATTTGCATAGTTGGTGTTTTTTTTCCTTCAGTGAAAGTGGTGATAGGCGGCTCGACGAGCCGGGTAAAGTTCACCAGTGGATATTCTAGTGAAAGGACCATTCCGGGGAGCCTCAAGCTCGCCAATTGACTTTTGGGGGCAATACTAGGGTTGGCGAGTGGCGCTTTCCTACCCCATTTCCACGGGCTAGTCGGGACCCCAAGGCCCCCAACCGGAATTGCTTGGTGTAACGTAACAGTTTGGCGCCCACGTCCATTGTGGTAAAGCAATCGCGAGTCAAGTGAAGTAAAGTTTATCGTGAAAGTGATTAATCAGTGCCAGAAAGAAGTGATATAGTGATATTTTCACTAGCGACTTAGTGAAAGGACCATTCCGGGGAGCCTCAAGCTCGCCAATTGGTTCCTGGGGGCAATACTAGGGTTGGCGAGTGACGCTTGCCTACCCCGTCTCCACGGGCTGGTCGGGACCTCAAGGCCCCCAACAGGAACCGCTTGGTGTAACGTAACAATTTTTATACTTGGGGTACCGTATGCTTCGCCTTTCCGTGATTTGTGCCAGTTTTTACGGGTTTATACTAAATAATATCCTCGTGTGTGTGTCATAGCAGTTTCTCTCCGAAACTATAGCAGCTATCAGAAGTCATTGCATCTTGAATTTCGCTTTCAACAAAATTTGTTAAAGTTTTAAGGGGGTCTCGACCTATAGGATGGGGATCCTTATCAATTTTTTTTGCCAAAGGTAGACATGTGGGGCATCAAATAAAAAGTCTCAAACCTCATTATTCGTATTAAGTGAATTGGTCGAATGCAAGTACGGGTTGTTAGCGAGATCGTGTCGCTACGTGTGCTATTTTTGGAACAGATTTTCCGACCGAAGACTATTCTCGCGTGATTGAAGGAAAAAACGATTTGCCGTGTATGTAAAATGTTGGTACAGAGTTCGCTGGGGGTTTTTGTGTTGCATCGTCGCTGGATGTTCATGTGTAATTGGAGCGTAGCTTCCATATTTTGGTTTTCGTTCGTGGAGTGGCTAGCAATTGGAGCTGGCGTAGATACGTGGAAGAAAAACTTAAGTTTTGATCTTCGTGCAAAGGGAGTACGTTTAGAAAATACATACACTTGGCTCGGGCAAATAATCGCGTGAATATGTGGGGTTATGGAGTATTAAGATCTTGCGGGCAAGACAAAGAAAGTAGATAGATTGTACGTAGACGCTTTTCAAGTGTTTGCTCGTTTGGAATTGAAGAAGTGCAACTCTGATGAATGAAACATTGTGCGAAAACTTTTCACTTATAGGATACCAGTGAATTTCAGTATAATTTAATTGTAGTTTTGGGGAAAAGTAAAAAGTATAATAACGGTGATAAAAGTTTACACATGCTACTTCCTTTTCCCAAAAGTGTCCTCGATCCGATGTCCGACTGCTCTTTGAAGAGAGGAAAAATCGTCCATTCATTCCCATAACAGGTGTGCGTCGTGCTCTACTTTGTTCCATGGCACTTGCTAGTTCGCTGAAACGAAAGTCACAGGCATCATTTGTTCCGTCTTGTTTGCATATTGTTCAGTGAGACCAATCAAAAACTTTACACGCTCCAGCCGATTGCTATTAGGACGCTGGAATCAAAAGTTTGGATCGTGGTGGATGCATCTTGCCGTGAATTGAGGGTCGGAAAAATATCTCTTCAGACGAAATCTCAGCATTGTTACTTATGTGACTTGCCGCGAGTACCGTGGGCAATAATAAATGACTCTTCCGACGCAGTATGCCGTGGTTGTGTCAACTACGAAGGTGCAGATTAAATTGAGCTCGTGCTGGATGCGGCACATCAAATGAAATACCTGCACCAGGCAGCCAAGAGAAGTCACCAAAAAAAGGTGAAGTACACAACAGTCTGGTCACGAAAGTGCAACAGTTAACGAATGCGCTTCAACGATCGGGAGGTTAACTCGTATGATTGCTTTTGGTTTCTTTTTTTTGCATATCATTTATTATAATTTTAGTTCTTTGTTTGCACATCATTACCTATAACTTTAGTTCTTTTTTTTGCAACTTCAGTTCCTTCTTTTTTGCACATTACTACACGTAACTTTTTTGGTTTCTGATATTTTTTATATATAGGGATAAAAACAAGCAAATGAATGCATAATTGAACCCCAAAACTCGGTCTTTCTATTTCACTGCACCTTTGACCGGGTATGGGATCCGGCACGTGGGCTGGCCTCTCCACTCGTGAGCTAGCCATCGGGTGAGCTCTCCCCTTTTCTTTGTTGTTACAGGTGCTCTTGCAGAGTAGAGTAGCCTTCCGCACAAGTTTCCTATTTATGGTAAAGTTTTATATGAGTCATATAACACTTTAACATAAATCTGAAACATTTTTATTTTTCATTTAAGGGAAACGTTCACGCGAATTACTTTTGCAGGAGTTTTTTATTTAAATGAAAAGTAACTGGCCACGTCTACAATAGATTTTGATCCGGATGAGGGGGTGATTCCACCTGGATGCCCCACTCTTATTTGGAGGTCGTAAATGTTAATTTTAAAGACGAAATATTCTCCCGTCTCGCACGCGTTAATCAGACTTGGTCAGTCGCGTTTCATTAGTTCATCCCTTCGGTAGGTTACCTCAGCCTCGACACCGTCAAAACGAGATGTTTTTAGCATCTAATGAGTGAATGCAAAATTTTCTTTAATGTGCCCTTGTACTGGAGAAAAGAACCCGCCCCACGACACCACAACGCTAGCCTGCCAGCGCATTCACGCGTCCTCAGACAAGGCCAATTCTGGCGAGCACCAGAAACTTCGCCCGCTGAGGCAGCAGTCCTTAACGGACCTACCAATCATCATAAACATTACACTGCGATCTTTTAAAATATTTTCTAAACCACTCATTCCTATTGAACGATTTCAATTAAAAGAAAAAAATTCAACTGAATATGCACTATTATCCGTTCATTGTAAAATTTCTTCTGGTTTGCGAAACAAAGAAGTTACAGTGGCGTGTACAACTGATGTTGATAAGGCTTTGGATTCAGTTTGGTTAGAAGGTTTAATCTAGAAACTTTTAAATAGTAATCGTCGTATTCCTTTAGCTTGTAGGTTCATAAGTTTTCTTACTAACCGTAGTAGCAGGCCTCGGAGTGCATTCGAAATTCGCACCATTGAGTTAGTGGTGTAGGTTCGATTGAGACGGACTTCCGATTAGCGGTGGTCTGGCTCTGAGCACTTGTCTTTATAAGCGCTTGTGCCAACCCTTGCATGGCTTTCCTGGTCTGCAAAGATAACTATGGGATCAAAAACGCGAATACACGCACGAACGGAAATAGCGGCTCCGAGGGGGGACCCAATAAAACTGGAGCAACTTCAACTAAAAACCTTAAAAACGCATAAAAAGTAAGCAAAAATAATAACAACGACGACGCAACTAGGGGCTGCTGCCACGATGTTTACAGCACGACGGGAGCAGTACTAACAATGACAAAAATGACGATGAATACAATCACAGTGAAAACGGACGAAAAACGGCGTTCGGGCGCAGCAAAAAAATGATGCGAACGCCAAACGTTCTGAAAAGGAAGGGCGGGAAACACTGCAGGTTGCGCCTCGAAATAATAACGAACCACCCTGAAGTCATCAAAGAGAGATCAAGACAGGAAAAGAACGGAGTGACCAGACAAATAAAACGCTGTTGTGTGATTTCATTGCCACCGCCGAAAATGTGGCGGAAGTACTGTACTCAGAACGGAAGCCAATAACCTCTCTCAAGAAAGGTGGTCGCAAAGTACAATTGCCGCCCAGCGACATGAATAAGAAAGGCTAATCCGAAAAGCGTGAGATGTTTTAAAAAGAATAAATTCTGCATGCGACTCGCCAAAAATCAGTAAGGCGTAAAGATGGGGATCCGTAAACTAGAGGAGCTCCTCGACCGCATAGGGCATTACCGGAGAAACTATTTAAAGGCCGAAGAGGACCAGAAGACTGCAGGGAAAGCAGAAGGCTAAAGAAGCGCTGAGGGCTAAGCCTAAAGGGCACGCGGAGATAAATCCACCATCAAACATCAATAAAAGAATGGCGTCTAGCCTAATCGAAGGAGATCGGGATAAAAGAAGAAAAGAAGAGGCTCGTGATGGGCGTGGAATACTAGATCAGGGGTGCCAGACAGTGCTGACAAAAGGAGCGATGTTTAGTTGTTTTTTTATCTTCATTCGATCTCGTGACCTCTGGTGGTTCCTAGGTAGCTATTTCTAAGAACTTGTTAAAATCTTCTCAAATTAGTCTTACAGCCCTAGTTAAAAATAGTACTTATTAAGATAAAATTTTAATTCGTTACAAAGTTATCATTTAATTCAATTGGCTTGGTGGTGACTCAATTGGTTGAAGGTTTCTGAAAACAATTTAATTTGACGGTGGTTGGAGGAGTGTTCCCTTTCGCTATTGTCTCTATCCCTTGACATTCCTCTTTAGCCCCGTAACAATACGCCGACTTTCCGCCGTATTGGCTGTGAAGGAATCATTCCAAACGTGACATTAGCTTCGGAGTTCGTAGTACGGAGGATACACAATTGGAGAGTATTCGAGGATTACTTAGCCAGTGATCATCAGTACATTTGGCTTGAGATCCATGGTGTTGTCTCCCGCTGTCCGTGCTGTCGACTGTGGCAACATAAACTACATATAATTACACTTTACTATTCTAAGTTTTGACATAATACACTAATACACACAAAGAAAAAAAAAATTTTATTTGTATTTTATATTTTCATTGTGCAAAAGTTTTGCTTCTAAAGATCCTTCAATGAGTAAATACTGGTTTTCAATAAAAGCAGTTGTAGTTGTTCCGCTGCAGGGTGATTTGCAGGCGACAGAAGAACTTGCAGCTTACAGCGCTTCTATGCCCCTCGAAAATCCCTGCACTGCAAGCCCATAACTTGATGGCATCATAACATTACAAACATTGCAAGGGCAGCAAACTTACATAAGTATACCAAATTTCAGTTCAATCAGCGGTCACCAAGTGGTTAAATATATAAAAGCCTGATAGTATCATAACATTGCGCTGTCAAGGGAATTACATTTTTAGGAGTCAAGGGACTTCTATTTGTAGAAGTACCTTGCCAGTTAGGAAGCGGTCGAAAAAAAATTTACAAATTAAGGGAACATACAAACAAGACAAGATAAAAATAAGGTTTTATAACTATAACACAAGTATAATATGCAAAAAACTTACCAACTAACTTATTGTCTTTCATTTTTGCCTCAAATATTGCCTTTAGATAGTGTCTACCCTCCATCAGAACATTCAATGCTTCTTGGAAATCCTCACCGTAATTCTTTAGCAAAGAAAATGCCTCTTTATGCTTGTCATTTGCGAGTAATCCTGGCACTAATGACCTGTAATGATAAATCATAACATTCAAGCTAGTCAAGATTCTTATTATATTTACAATGCGACATCTTTTATTTCTTGCTCATTATATCCTGCATCCTTTGCTATCATAAGGCAACGATCAACATCTAAGACATGTTTTGCACTAACAATTGCTTGCTTCAAATCCCCTCCTCTTTCATACATAACACTCGCATTGCTTAACTTGCCCATGGTTCTCAAGTGATCCGCGAAGGACAAAGCTATACTCTTGTAGCATTCCTCGTCTTCATTTTCAAACTTTTGCAATGCCACCGTATACAAATTATGCTTTTCTACATAAGCTAGACACTCGTCGAAACGATCCTTCCCACAGTTCGAAATATTTTGAAATGCTTTCTCAAAGCGCTTGAGATAATCGTCGATTTTGAATCTTTTGTAATTTTCTTCTAACGCATGGAGCTCTTTCAAAAATGGAATATACTCTTTCGGATCTTTTTGTGACTGGCTTGCAACAAACAAAACTAGCGGGAAGTTATACATTCCCAGTGCAACGTCATACAGTTCGTTAACGTCAGCCATGTATAACAGAAATTTGAGAGCATCAAGCGCCTTTGATTTGCCAGCATCGGTCCGGGTGTTAGGATCTTGTAACTCCGCTTCTCGCAAGCTCCAAACTATTGACAATGCATTCTCGAACTCGCCGAGTTTCACGTGAGCAGTGATGATCGGCTGAATGAATTTATCACTTTTGCTCTTCATCACAGCGCAAAAATGTTCGCATACGTACTTCACTTTGTTCCCGATCGTGAAATTTTCTGGGTATTCTACTTTACCTGCTTCATAGTTGCTTGCATATTTGGTTTGAGTGTAATCTTCATTCTCAAGTTCGGTTAAAAATAAGTTCAGCCAATGTGGATTGGAAATCTGATTTAAAAATATTTCAATTTCCAACATCAGCTTCTTAGGATTGTGATCAAAAATTATATTCAAGTTGATTCTTTGCTTTCGAAGTAATAGCATTGTTTTTTCGTATTCTGATGCATCTAAAAGTTCACCAACAATTTGCAACGACAAAACTCGAGGTTGTATTGCTTCCAGGTTGCCTCGAGGCATTTGCAAGACTGTTGTGGATTCTTTCGGGACGATAGTGACTAACTTGGCACCACGCTCTATCCGTCGTTCGCTGACTACCGTGATGTCGGGCAACCTGTCCAAACGAATAAAGTTCATTGATGTGAGTTGTGTGAAGGCGAGGTAGTGCTCGCCAATGAAAAACGACGTTGCTCCGGTTGCAAGCTTTGTGTCGTTTAGGTAGAGATTTTGGTTGTCCTTCAGGGCTACACATTTTATTTGATTATTGATCACAAACGGCTGTACATGTTCACAGAACTCTGGCAAATTCATTAACAAATCAGGCTCTGTTAACTGGTTTTCGTTAATTTTTATCGTTAAAATTTCCCCCGATAATAGATGGACTAAGAACGTATCCTTCGTTGCCGAGTTTGCTGCAACTATTTGACCATTCACTTTACGGCTTAGTTTTGTATTGTCCTTCAAATTGTATAAAAATACATTTGACTCCTTGGAATTAACGTCACAAAATATAAATTGATCATCATTGATCCAAATCCAATGGCTGTAAGTCAGTGGCAATTTGAGACTTTCCTCATCGGTGTAAGAATATTCTTTTAGAAGATTCACACCATTCATTCTTTCTCCTGCGCGTACATTATTCTGTTGGGTTTCAACAGAGTAAGTCCGCAATTTGCCGTTTGAAGTGACTATAAATAATTTCTGCGGATTTGTTGGATCGTTTATGAAGCCAGTGAAATTGATGTTTTCGTCTGACTCTAAAGTGCATTTAAACATTGGCGGCGGAATAATATTATTGCGAAAATCAGTCAACAATAGTTTCTTTCCATCAACAACGCTAGTAATGCAAAGGTTTGACATAGTATTACCACTGGTGGTGCAAACTTCCCACGTCCACCTAAATGTTAAGTAGAAGAAAAAAGGAAAATGTTAACAACCATCGCAATGCATTATACATGCCTTCTAAAACATATCCTTTAAATGGAAAGGCACTAACCTGTACTTAACATATATTCCACTCGCAAGAACCACATGAAGAGATTTGGTTTCATTGAATCCACTATCCCAATACATCATGTTTACTTTTTCATTGAAATTCAAACATTGCTTCGAATACCAGTGGTAGTTCCCTATTGTGTACAAATATATGGTTGACTTCCCATCCTTTTCAGTTTCTACAGCGAGGACATCGGAGTCATTGCTCCAGCTCAAATTCACAACTGGTTCCTCCTCCTGTAGAAACGGAAGAACTATTTCACGATGCCTCAATCCATTCTTCTCAAACAATCCAATGGTGTATTTGTTGGGAAAACGATGAGGCACTGCGATCCAATTACCAGATGGTCGCCATGCAATCGCTTCTCCTAAATTATTTAATTTTTCTGAAGTGAACTGCAAGCAGCCTTCCTTATTGAACACCTTGAACGCGCGTCCATAACTTGCAACAAACGAAACTGCAAAATATTCACCATCACCTCTCCAACTTATACTGATGGTCTGATCTAAGGTGGACACATCTTCGACCGGAACAAAATTTGATTTCTTCTTAGCAGCCGCCTTCCCTTCAGTTCCATGAAATTGTGTATCTTTCTTGCCCCAACCGACAGTAATGAATTCCTGATCTCCAAAGGCTTCATCGTCTAATGACGATTCACAAATTGGATCGTAGCCACAATTCATGACGACTACCGTTTTAGCAGCGGTTACAAACGCAACAACTTCCTGATCAGGACTCCAGTTCATCTTCTCTAGCCCTCCTTCGCAGAATGTCACTGATTCTACATTGTCATTACCGAGATTAGCAACAAGAACTTCACCATCCTCGCGTGCAACGCAGATTTCATTATTCAGCGCTAAATATTCCCAATCAATTATTTTTGCCGGATTCGATATGATTTCCCGGACTGAATCATTCTCACAATCATAAATGAAGACATCAGTTTCAGTACGAACAATTAGATTAAGTGCAATGGAATTTGGATCGACAAAAACACTTCTGACATTTTCTATTTTATCCAGATCACACTTAACTTTGTCAAATAATTTTAGATTCTTCATTTTAACTAAATTTAGCAGCTAGTAAGACCATAGAACACAATCACCGCGGTCACATCACCAAAACACTTTTTGACGTTTTACTGCACGTGCAAGATAAATTGTAGAACTTACCGCGAGATGCTGCTCTAAGCAGTTAATGGACCGATAGCGAGAGCAGGCTCCTATTGGTCAATCATCCATTCGTAAAGACAGAGAGCCAGCAACGTATTTACTTTGGTCATTTTAAAACTCATGAGCATTTACACACTGAATCTGAATCACTGAAGATAACTCAAAGGAGTCGAAATGCGCCAGGCAAGATAAAAAAAGAATTGGCCTGCGGATATCAAATAAACAAAATAATTTTGTGAAGTTGTTTATTTTGGTTCGCGAGTACAACAGACTTATTCCTAAATCTGCCTCATATGTAATGCTTTTAATTGCTTGCAATGCACAATTTGATTAGATTATGTACCATGAACAAAATGCATTATAGAATAGTTTTTATCATAAAAATTTGAAATAAGAAAGGTAATGGGAAAATAGTTGGATTTCGGTTTGCAGCAGAATATGAGATGTGTTTTGGTGAGAACAGAAAATATATGTAATAGTGTGCTATGTATGAAACGTGCTAACTTGCGTGCTGAGCAAAAAAAGTCTGCTCTGTCAGTCTTACGCTCCCAGGTTGTTCTACCATAATATTTCAAAGAAGAATACGTAGGAAATTCGCTCCATTGAGTTGGTGGTGTAGGTTCGATTAGCGCTGGTCCGGCTCTGAGCACTTGTCCCCATAAGGGCTTGTGCCAACCCTCTTATAGCCTCCCTGCTCTGCAAAAATAAACATGGGTTAAAAAAGGCGACTACACACACGAACGGATATAGGGGGGAGGGTTAATAAAACTGGAGCAACTAAAAACCCTTAAAAATTATCAAACAATTGTACTGAAATGGGTTAGATATAAGTCCGTAAAGGACTGCAGCGATGGCCTGCTGCCTCGGCGAAAGAGATCCGCCAAGATTGGCCTTGTCTGAGGACGGGGAATGTACTGGCAGGCTGCGTTGCGGTAATATGGGGCGGGTTCTTTTCCCCAGCACATGGACCCACTACAAAAAAATTTCGCATTCACGAATCGAAAGGGGTCTAATGCCAATCGACTGGTGTCGAGGCAGAGGTAACCTACAAAGGGTTGAATTGCTTATAGCCAGTAACAAACTAGGCCGGGAGAGAACAGACGGGCTTATGAGCAGACTTGTTCGTTACCGATGATATTTATGGCCCACAAATAAGAGTGGGACATCTAGGTAGAAGTGGTGCCCCTCCACCCTTCCAACCGGATCAAGATCCAAATGTAGATGTGGCCATATATTTTCCATTTAACTGAAAAACTCATACAAACACAATTTGTATGAATTTTTCCATTAAATGAGAAATATAAACCTGGCCAGTATATTCAATCACGCATATTCACGGCAATTTTTATAATAGGAATTTTATAAAATCTCATGCTTAGGCAATATATAAATAAATACAGACATAAGATAAATAAATTTCAAGAAAAGTTCAAGAAAATCAATAATTGTATCAAAAAAAGGACAACAAAATTAAGAAAGATTTACGAAAATTAACAATTGTATAAAAGGGCAATAAAAGTTTACGAAAATAAAGAATTGTATAAAAAGGCAAAAAAAATCAAGGAAAAAATTTGAGAAATAATGTGGGTGAATTACTGATGATGTAGGTGAATTACTGAAAACTAAATGAAATGGGGAGCAAAATTCCCAATCACAAATTTGCACTGTATATAAATTTGCTTCCTTAAGTATATATGATGTCGAACAAGGCTGCTTTGGGTCAATTATGTTAACGCGTGGTTCCGTTATAGTTAACTAAATTAATGTTCAAGCAAAATTTCTTGCATCAGAACCTAATTCGCCCTCGAAAGTCGCACTCAACTGCCCATAATAGTTGTGAATCTAACACCAATCAATCTATTAGCCCACCAAGATACAATTCTACAAGCTCAATGAAAGGAAATTGAATTGAATGCAAAAAGCTAATGATACGAAAGTACCATGAAGAGTCATGTAACGAAAAAATGTCTGAAACTTTCCAGCATTGTAATCAGCACGTTTCTGCACGACCTAAATTGCTGATGGTTGGTTCGCGCGTTCGTCCATCCATGGAAACCTTCATGTAACGAGTCTCAACCCAACTAAGTATGAATGCGTCAGCATCAAATGAGTGAAAGTTTGTCGCTGATTGCTCGGGAAATTTATTTTTATGTGGAGCGATTTCAAGTGATCAAAATTTCGCACTTCACACACACACATAAGTACACTCCATTTAGTTTCCACCGTTTCGATGCCTTTTGAGAGAATTCAAATGATAAAGAACCGTGAAAGAAGTCCATTGTTTAGCTGTGAGACAGATTTGTCTAATTTTCATGGATAGAGGAGTTTTCAAGGAAAATCTGCTTGCGTAGAAATAACGAATAGAGCAAAATACAGCTCCAACGACGACGACAATACGTACATCCACGCGGATGATGCATCAACCAGAGCCAATGCAATGATAATAATTCACAGGCAATGGACAGATTACAGCTTAATCCACGCACTATTGAGCATCGGTAAAATGAATTCGCTTTTCACTCAGGGATTACACTTCATCAATTTTTGCAATAGGACATGAATGATCTCACTAAGAAAACCACACAAACAATACTATTCCGATACCTATTCGGAAAATTGCACTTGGCCATGAAAGGAAAACGCTTTGCGTCCGTAAAGGGCATCCAAAAGGCTTGTGCTGACATCTTGAAGGACATTCCGGTCAATGATCTGAAACTCTTTTTCGAAAAGCTTTTGGACTGCGCAAAACAGTTTATCGAGGCCGGAGGAGACTATTTTGAATAAATAAACTGAAATTTATCAGAACAAAGCTCCTGTCGTTTCTATTTTAGCTCAGTCTCGTTTATTTTTGAAAACACCGTTTATTAATTGTATGGAGAGGAAAATAAATAAATTTAACAAGTAGCTAAAATTTTCCCCGCAGAAATGAATGGTGTCTTTCTTATTTTCTTGTTGAATCAAATTCATCAAAAAGTCAAAGTTAATGTTGGGTAAAGTAACTCAGCAATGGGAAGTTTATTCTTTTCTATTCCCAATTCCGTATTGATTAAACAAGCTTGCTTGAGTCAATGGGATTTGTTAATTTTAACCCATCATGAGAATAATTAAAACAAATAACTCGTGTTAACAAATAGCCCCTAAGTTAAGTGGGATATGATTAATAAATTGCTTGTGGTTATTTATATCTTTTTTTTATATAAATATCCCTAATACTTTATTTTAATAATTCTATCTGATAAATAAGTAAGAAAAAAGGGTTATCTTATATTTGACTAAATTTTAAAATTTATCGGATTTTTCCGTTTATTAAGTTTTATTTCGTGTTGTTTTGTGTACTATATTTAATATTTATATGCTTTTTACCTCACGTATACGTACTGATTATATCTGAATTAAAATGAGGATAGAATTGAAATCGGTTGGTCTTATTTAAGAGAATCCGTAAATGCCCTATGGGAATGAATTGAAAGAAATTATTTTCTTACACAAGTCAGTGGGATTAGATTTGTAATTACATGAAAATTATGAAATATTTAATTTTTTTTATTTTTAGTAGTATCTCACCTTTCACTTCACCACCAGTCGACGTCAATAAGTTCAATTTGCAGAGAGCTATCAAACAATTGCATCAGCTCGTTGGGACATATCAGCTGGAATGGGCATTAAATTTGAGGGGTCACAGATCTCTACGGAATATCGATCCGAGGGATCGAGGATATCACAGCCGCTCAAAGAACGAAAGAAGTTGAAAAAAACAACTTGAGGTCAGGTCAGAATATCAAAATGGTGGCTAGGCAAAGTCCAAAATTCGGAAACTTCTTAAAGCTACAATTTATATTGGATTTTTATGAAACCTAAAATCAAGGTAGACGTTGATGAAATCTTGTACTAAAATAGATTGCAGATGCAGATTTTATCAGTGGTGGGTTTTGCATTGCAGTCAAGAGACTAAATTTTTATATACATGGTATAATTTATTCAAGAAACTGGATTTTAAAGGATTTGGAATGAAAAAAGTGTAAAATAAAAACCTTGTAGAAAAAAAGAAAACCGACCTCAAAACACCCTTAAGCTGATGAAGTAAATTTTATGGAAACGGTGCCAAATAAATTTCCCCAATTCAACATAAGAACTTCCAACATTTGCACCATAACATAAGAAACAGAAGAAAATGATATGGCAATGCTTCCATAACATTTCATCGTTTTTAGGGTGTTTTGAAGTGGGTTTTCTTTTTTTCTAAAAGTTTTTTTTATTGTATTTAATGTAATAGCATATTTTTAAGTAATACTAATTCCTTACACTTAAGAAAATCAACAAAATGTTGCTGTGAGGTACGCACCTAAATAAACAAACTTAAAAAACTTACCTATAACATATGAATGAAATACACCCGAATCTTAATTTCACTGTAGAAAACGAAACGAACGGACAACTCAACTATATGGACCTAAACGTGACACACGAACAAACACGATTAGACTACAAAATAAACAGAGAACTATTCACAACTGATCATACCATATACGCAACATATAACCATTCCCCACAACATAAACAAGCAACGTACAGATCAATGGTGCAGAGACTCCACTCCATCTCCATGACTCCTACTAAGCACTCCAACGAACTAAACAACATCTACAGAATAGCTAGTAATAACGGATACAAACAACGCGACATTGACAAACTTGTTACACAGTACAAACAAAAACAGGAGCGCCAACTGACTGAAACTCATAGAACAACCAACAGTGAATTGCGTTAATATGTGTAGGCAAAGAAACATACAAACTTTCAAATTTCCTCAGGGAATACAAACTGCAAAAAGCATTCAAAACTAGACCAGCATTAGGAACAAACTGAAATCAAAACTGTATGACACATCAATATACGAGAACACCGGCATATACAAACCGACATGCAAGAACTGCGATATAGTAAACAGTAGACTCCCCCAGGCCGAACTTAAAAGTGGTCGAACTGCCTATCTAAAAAATGCCCATTTAATGTTCGTAAGGATCGTTTTTCAACAAAAGTAATTAAATAACCGTAAAATCAACGCTTCCTGACATTATCAATACAGAGATAACTACTAAACTGATTTTTAAGTTGCACTTACCAATAAAACAGTGATACTGTGCATATATGTTGTGAATTGATGCGTATAGGGAAATATAACATATACAAAACAATGCACATACAGTAGAGTACAACACAGAGTAACACTCTGACATATATTTAACACACAGAAAAAGATAAAATAAAATTTAGAAACATTACATTGTGGTTTGGCTTGTTAAGCACTTAAAAAAAACCTGTAATTTTTTTCTGAACTTTCCAGTTTGGAGAGAGTTCCCGAAAGTAGTTTACGACGATACTTTCTTTTGAAACACTCAATGACCCCTTAGTCCATCGGCTGTTGGAGACTGGCTACATTTGGTGGCAGGAACAGCAGTTTAATTTCTTTTTCATTGCCACACTGAATATGTTCCGGGTTAGTAGGCGCGTTGTCAAGAAGAAGAAGTCCTTTGGTGGGGAGTTGTGATTTTGCCAAATATTTTTAACACTTTAGAAACAGATTCACAGACGAACCATTCTCTGAAGAAATATATGTCCACCCACGCTGATTTCTGCGACCAATAATACACTGGGAGAGTTTCCATGTTTATGTTCTTAAACACACTCACTTTTGCTGCTTTGCCGATGACAAAAAGGGGTAGCTTGTGAGTCGCCTAAGCGTTTGAACATAAGACGACCATTATCTCATCGTCTCTTTGCTGATTTTAAGCCCTGGAGTGGATGTTTATTGCGGGGTGGCAAAGGTTTTTCTGGACACAAGTTTAAAACTTAACCCAGTTTCGTCGATGTTGTTTATTTGCTCTGGACTCAAATTTTCATCATCAATTATTTTTAAAAATTTTGCAGAAAAATCGGTGGCCACTGTTGGGTTTGCTGACAGCTTCTCACCACAAACTCCAATAAAATGAACTCCGTGTCTCTTTTTCTAACGAGAGAGCCATTCTTCACTAGCCACGAATGCCTCTTCCGGTTGAAGCTTTGAGTGTAAGATCATAGCTTTTTCTTTTAGGATTGGTCCACTTAAAGGCCCTCCTCATCTTCGTTCTTGAATGAACCAAAACCATAGAATATCTTCCACCGATTCGTGTTTGGCCTTCCTGAGAGTGCAACGCTTTTCTAGAACATTTTCGGATTGAATTTGGGTACAAAAGCCTTCGATAGTTTTTCTGTTGCATCGCCAGTTGTTGACTGTACTTTTGCCCACGTTTAAATCCTCGCAAATACTTTGTACGGGTTCTATTTTGTCTAATCTCTCTAGAGCTTATAGTCTCTGTTCCATTAACTTGTTCTTACGTTTACTCTTTTCACTCATTTTAAAAACAGTTTAAACCACGACGCGAAACCATTATTGAACAAACACATACAAAAAACAATGAAAAACAAGAGTACATACACAAAAGACGTAGCACTAAAACAACAGATATATAGACAACAGTAAGAAACACAAGTGAAACAAAAAGCACGGACTTTGGAGGCCTCCTATAAAGGTGAGCACAGCATAAATCATAGATATAGAGAGTACTGGATCCGCAACCTGTCGCGACAGCCGAAGCAATTAGCAACCTTGGTTATAGTTGTGTGAAGTTAAGTTTTGAAGTGATATGCTTTTGTTTTTGCACTTAGTTCACTTCGAAACACGATCACGTTTAAAAAGTTTTTAATTTTGAAGATCGCGTGTACGAAATTGGCACTTTAGTTCACTGTTTTTATTAAAAACTTACGAATTTTCCATCGGCTTTGACACATGAGTTTTCTCGCCGTTTTCGCGCCCTGTTCGAATTTCTTTTGCTTTGACGTTCGAGTTTTCTATGAGAGTCGTTAGTTGCGTTGTACTCAAACTGTTTTACGAATGATAACGAAGGCACGATCGTGTCCACGTGAAATGAAATTTTGTTGGTGTGCGCGGGTGTCAGTGGTGGCAACCAGGCAACAAAGACGAGGTTCGTTCATTCTTAGGGCTAGTAAATTATTATGCTCGTTTTATTAAAAATATGAGCACCATTATCTATCCACTCAACAACCTGTTAAAGGAAAACATAAGCTTTAGTTGGACTGATAAATGTGAAGAAGCATTTAATAAAATAAAAAAACTTTTACAATCTGATATTGTGTTGGTTCATTACGACAGCAAATCACCACTTATGTTGGCCGTGGATGCATCTCCAGTTGGTGTCGGGTGTGATTTAAGTCATCTGTATCCCAATGGAACTGAACGCCCAATTCAGTATGTATCACAAACACTGTCACCTACACAACAACGATACAGTCAAATTGATCGTGAAGCTTATGCAATTATATTTGGAATGAAGAAATTTTACCAGTATGTTTACGCAAGAAAATTTACACTGGTAACGGATAATAAACCCCTTTCACAAATATTTTCTCCTCATAAAGGTCTCTCAACACTTTCAGCGACTAGGATGCAGCATTACGCCATTTTCTTAGAATCGTTTGATTGCGAAATCAGATATAAAAAATCAAGTGAAAACGCTAATGCTGATGCAATGTCTAGATTACCTGTAAAAACAAACTTAAGGTACGCAGAAGAAATTGACTACATCGAACTAGAATGTATCGAGAATTTGCCTGTAAGGGTGGAGGAACTTGGTTCAGCTACTCAAAACGATGAGGAAATAAAAGTTTTAATCCAGTCCTTAAAATATGGTGGAATTTGTGAACCTAAATTTTGCTTTTCCATCAACCAGGATGAGTTTTCTCTCCAAAGTAACTGCCTCATGCGTGGAATTAGGGTTTACATTCCTAAACCTCTACGACAGAGAGTCCTCAAAGAACTTCACACCGCTCAATTTGGAATGAGTAGAATGAAGCAGGTTGCCCGAGGATACTGTTGGTGGAACGGCATGGATAAAGAAATTGAGCAAATGGTTAGCAACTGCCGAAATTGTCAGTTAGTTAGACCTGACTCAAATAAGGTCGCTCCTACTCATTGTTGGGAAAGGCCTAGAAATGTCTTCGATAGAGTACATGTAGATTTTTTCGGTCCCTTTAAGAGCAAACTATTTTTCATACTTGTTGATGCATTTAGTAAATGGCCCGAGGTTCACGTGTTCCCAAATACTAAAGCATCAACCACAATCAACAAATGTAGGGAAATCTTTGCAACGTTTGGGTTACCTAACGTTTTGGTAAGCGACTTTGGAACGCAACTAGTTTCCCATGAGTTTAAAGAATTTTTGAAATTGAATGGCATTGTCCATAAACAAGGGGCACATTATCACCCAGCAACTAATGGAGAAGCGGAGCGATATGTTCAAACCATTAAAAGCAAAATAAAAACATTAAATTGTAAAGCAAGTGAAATTGAATATGAATTAGTAACCATTCTAATGGCATATAGGAGAACAATACACCCAAGTACAAATAAATCTCCAGCCCAACTCATGCTGGGCAGACAAATGAGATCAAGATTGGATTTAATGATCCCGACAAGTGAATATAAAGATAGGGAAGTACTAGTGGCGAGAAGTTTCCAGGTGGGTGATAGAGTCACTGCCAGAAACTACTTAAGTGCTGAAAAATGGGTCTTTGGTAAGGTATTAGAGAAGTAAGGAAAATTGCATTATTTAATAAAACTTGTTGACGGTAAGACTTGGCGAAGACACGTAAATCAATTGAGGAAAGTAGGTGAACACATTAAGGATAACAATTCGCTAAATCCTGATTCAGTTGACCAGGAAGCGATGCCAACAGCCATAGACCGATCCAGTATCGAAGCATTGCCAAAATATGACGTTCAACAAACAACAACAAATGATGCTGCCACAACAATTGCTCCCAAAGTGAATATTATTGAACCGAGAGTCCCAGATGATACGTCCCAGATGAAACATCATCTACTGATCGAACGAAAAGAATTACTCGACCCCCTAAACGGTTTCGCGATGAATTCAATTATTTTTAAATTCACGATAAAAAGAAATATTGCATGAATTATTTTTTTGAATTATAATAAGTAATAGTAAGATTAAATTTGAATTGTAATTTACAAAAAAAAAAACATTAACTACGTAAAATTATTTGTTATATCGAATTCATTTACTGGGGGAAAGTTGTCATATATTTGTGTGTATATTAATGTATATTATTTTATCCAGCCCTGAATTGTTTTGTTTCGAAAAAAGTGAACAACTTCACACACATGGGTATTCCATTCGTTTTCCGTCCTGAACGTAGCCGTGACCAGAAATGTGTAAAAACAAAATTGAAAATCTTTGGTTGTCTAATAAACCTATAAATAGAAAAGACAGTTTTTCACTTAAAGTTACAACACTCTTCTTGAACACCACGTGGCTAAATTCTTGCTGCTGCATAGAAATCCTTACGCTCGACTTATTCATCCAACAAAAGATTTGCTGCATGATGATCCAAAAATACACCATAGTTAATCGATCATCCAATAAGTTTAACAGTTCGTCAATGTGATTACTTTCAAGGAAAGATCGACGAAGGTAAAGGGTTAGGAGTTCAAACATTTTTGCAAAAACAAACGCGGCGCACAAGCAAGCTCAATTAAATTGTTACTTTTAGTCAGTGTTATTTAAACTTTTCGAACTCTCAAACTGCGATTAAATTTAATTTTACGGCACTCCAAAACGTATCGTGTACTAACTCATTTGATTTGTTCACTTGGCATTGAAGTGACTCGATTGGTAAATATTCTTGTTTAGTCAAGAGAGGAATATAACATATATTTTAAATTTCACTTCACTCGTAGGATTTTTCGATTGGGAAGCGTATTCAATTGCCCACATTTCTTTTTCTTCCAACCACATTTCTCTCGAATATTACAAGACACGGCATTTATTTTAGCACTTCTGGTAAAACAATGATGTGGGAACTCTATAAAATACTGTTTTCGCGTGTGTAGACGTCTTCAGTATCAATGACTATGCCGTTGCTGAGTAAAACGTTAGCAAATACACTATGGTACATTTATTTCATGTATATCCAGACCGGGCTTATCACAATTTTCTCCTCTCAACCTTCACGATCCACCCCAACGGAATCAAAAACTGCCCGGAAACGGTCAATGCGGCAATCGCTTGTCTCGAAATTTTCACGGCTAATTCAAAAGGGCCCTCACGTTCACTTCCATTTCATAAGAATCCCGTTTACCACCCTATTTCAGTTATCCATCATGTAATTATGTATGGCTATGATGAACTTGATTCCGAATAAAAAATTTGTCAATGCGAGGGTCACTAACAATTCCGGTTAATATAACTTTAAGCCTTTAATTCACTTACGCTTTTCTATTTAAACGCGTTTCCTCGTACAAGTGGCGATCAGAATTTTTAGGCATGAAGTCACTTTAGTTCACAATCGAATGAATATGATCAACAATAAAAACCAATCGAATTAATATTACTTTGCAAATTTTCCCCGAAGCGCGAACATTTTTTCATGGATTTTTATATTATCGTACTAGTATCTCCGATGTAAACGCGCCGACCGTGGACCATCTCAATTTCTCTCGTCCATTCCAACACTCTCCTCGATTCACTCCTCCTCCATGCGCGAATTTTTCTGTCCATTTTCATGTTGCTGCTGCAATCCATTGTAATGCATTCATTAAAATTGAAAGCAAATCGTAAACAATGAACATCTTTTAAACGTACATTACCATTAACCCCATATGAAAACACGTTCGTACGTATAAACATTTCCGTACACACATGGTTTCATATGTACAACATGGCGATCCTGCGATCTGAACTTGGAGAATTAGATGAACTACAAGAAAAGCCCGAAACAGAAGGCTATTCGGAGCAACCCGAGCGGATAATCAATTCGTGGCTTGCGGAAAAATATGAACCACAAGCACGAGATAAGACAAACGAAATACCCCCTATGTTCCAATAAAAAAAGATAAAATGTATTGGTACCGTTTATAAGCGAAGCCTAAAACACTAACACTGCACCAAAAACAATCATCAAGAAGAAACAACGAGGAGAACATGCATTTAAATGACGCAAAGAAATAGCAGTACTCTATAAAGAGTATCACCTCACCTGGGATATCAAAAACAAAAATGCAGAAATTACGAGAAAAATTAGAATGTTCAGAAGAACTTAAAATAAAATTATAAATGTAATAATATTTCTTATAATGGGTCTCGTAGATTCAAATTTACACAGGCAATCAGCCTACTTACATTATTGTAATTATTTCAATATTTTTCCATTTTGGAATCTTTTGATGAGCAAAAAGGTTTATTAAGAAAACCATTGTTAAAGAAGTAAATAATGTCTAAATCTACCCAGTTTTCGTTCATCATAAAATTTATTGAGAAAAGAAAAAGAACTTTAGGCAATTTATTGGAGAACAGACCACCGACCTTCAGTATCTCTATTTGTGAATCGAAATCTGTTTCCAAAATTAACTAGAATCCGCTTAGATCTAATGGGCTATGATTTTGAAATTATATATATGAATAAGGTAAAACAACCACTAATGCAGATGCTTTATCGCGTTTAAAAATAAATTCGAATGATTTAAAAGAAATGATACCTACAACAATAAACGTTATAAAACGTAGCAAAACAAAAAACCAACAAACCCTGTGACCACACACACGGCAACAACTACCTCCAACATCGAGCCTGATCAACTCAATATGTGGGAAGGTACTGACATAAGAAACTTACCAACACTAAAATTTGAGCTCAATAAAAAAGAAAATAATAAAAGTTTGCCAACTACAATGATAATAAAAAATAAAAATATAATAATCGTGAAGTACAGTGATAATCCATCCTTAGACTTAGGTCAGGTTTTGGAGAAACTAATACAAGAACTATCAATAAATAGTATCACGAAGATAGCGCTATCTAAAAACGATGAAATATTCAAATATATAAATAAAAATGAACTAATCAATGTGTATAATGAAAAGCATGCAAAAATAAATAAAAATAGGCAAACTAAAATACAAATAATATTATATAATCCCCCGAGACTCGTTGAACAAAAAGCCGATCAAATAAGATTGATCAACAAATATCACGAGTCAAGGTGCGGAGGTCACACGGGCATAAAAAGAACAATTGCAAAACTAAAACAAAAGTACATCTGGAAGAATATGAACAAAATGGTTAAAACTATAATACAACAATGTAACACTTGCAATAAAAACAAAATAACACTACATACCAAAGAAAAACTAATGATTACCGATACACCATCTACACCATTCGAAATCATAGCCATTGACACAGTCGGACCATTACGAATTTCTAACGGGCTCAGATATATCCTTACAGCACAATGCGAACTAACCAAATTTGTAGAAGCCATACCTATCCCTACCAAAGAAGCCAACGTAGTAGCAAAAACAATAGTCGAGAATATAATCCTGAGATACGGTCACTTTAAAACGGTTAAAACAGACAGAGGGACTGAATACGTAAACGAGCTGTTCAAAAGCATTTGCGAAACCTTGAACATAGAACATAAAACATCTACCCCATACCACCATGAAACATTAGGTTCACTAGAACGAAATCATAGAGTATTAAACGAATACCTACTAACATTCTGTGAGGACAACGAATGGCACAACCATATTCCTTTTTACACATTCGCATACAACACTACACCCCATAGCGAAACAAATTATTCACCTTTTGAATTAGTCTTCGGAAGATTAGCTAGTTTAACAAGTGACTACGACAGTTCAAAGCCCATTTACGATTATGACAACTACCTAACAGAACTCAAAGCACGACTATATCACGCACAACAAACTGCATATAAAACCTTAATTGAATCAAAATCAAAAAGAGCCAAATCAGATAACATTAAAATAAACCCATTAAATATAGTAGCTGGTGACTGGGTATATCTCAAAACACAGAAAACAAAAAAATTAGACAGTCCATACGAAGGACCATTTCAAGTAATTGAAAACCAAGGAGTAAATACGCTCATAAACAAAAATAACAAAAACATATTAGTCCATAATAATAGATTAAAAAAGAAGCCACAAACAACAGATATAAAGCCTAGAACACAAAAAAAAGAATAAAAATATATTTTAGCCAAACAAGACAAACTAAAATAAGAAATGTAAATATCTTAACGTACACACCCTAAGAATAACGTCTATTAATATTTTGAAAATATAACAAAAAAAAAAATTTTTTTTTTTAACAAAAAAAAAATTTTTTTTTGCTGCGTCAGCTGATAGTTTTGTTTCTTCTTCTCACTTTCCCGTTTAATGGCAGCTAACTGTCGATTGTTCTTAGGAGGTTGTGGAGATGGAGCTACAACTTGTGGCGGCTGCACGGGTGGAGATTTATTAATTCGAGCTACAGCTGGAATATATGTAACCGTTTCATTTTTCTTATCAGATAGTGATGAGTGCCGTGCTGGGCGTTTTCGTGGAGCTCCCATAACCCATTCGGCATCATCATTGGAACGACTTGTTGTCTTCTTCCGGGAACTATTTGATTTGACCGGCGATGGTGGTGATGCTACCGCACTATATTGATCAAGCGGAGGAACTGGGTGCGTTTCAGTTCCTTTCATTGGTCATTCTTGATACCGTTGAAGATTCAATAGCTTCTCTTCAATTTCTGGATTGAGATTCTCTTGCTTTAGCGCATTTTTGATGGTTTGTTGTATATAATCAACAAATGATTGATCTGTTTCAACACCAGGTCCAGTTTTCATATTACCAACTTGCTGCTGCCCACCAATATTCGCACCAGCACCAATTATCTGCACCTCCAATCCTTGAACACCTTGTGCTATTTGTTGCACAGTTTTGTGTTGCTGTTGTAATGCAGCTTTCTTTTGAATATTTGCTACTACTACTTTTTTCACATCCGTCGAATTCAATTGAGCACCATTGACTTTTTTGCTTTTTATTATCATCTAATTTATCAGTAGGTGTTAAAAGTGGAGGGGTTGGCGATTTAATTTGTCGCTGTTGGGTCGGCTGTTGGACAGGTGCTGAAGGTGGAGGTTGGACTGAAGTTGTTTGTTGTCAAATAAATTTTTGTTGGACCTAAGACGCCTTGTTTACCACTCGACTCTTGCGCTTTAAGCAGCTGTTGTTTCACTTGCTGTTGAACGAGAGCCAATTGTTGTTTATCGAAATCGTTGCCTGTCAACCCTTGCAGTACGATACGCTGGCCATGTTCGGTTTGTATCACTTGGGCGGTGACGCGTGTTATCACGGTTCCAGGCGATTGCCCTTGTAGCAAGGATTGTTCTATTGACGGCGTCAAACCAGGAGTGTGGTTGAGATAGTTGTGGCTGTTGGTTTTTTTTTATCTGTTGGACCTTTTGCTGAACAGGCTGAAGGAGATAGGAAAGTTTTCGAGCAGTTTGATAGTGTAACTGCTCGATTACTACACCCTTGTTATTGGACACCTTTCATCCGAAAAATCTTGAATGTAGGCTTTTATGAGTACAACAACAACAAATACATGAGAAGTCTAAATTCACTCAACTTGGTTAGTAATAGTGTGATTTATAGATTTTATGTTTTCTTGAATAACCCATAAATTCAATGATTCAGCACACAGATGACTATGAGATTGATCATTCTTGAAATTTTCATGAAGATCGAATGGTATTTAACGAAGTTATAGCGATTTGAATTTTCCTTTATTACTTCACAACAATATACGCTGTATTACTATGGAAACATATGGCTATGCAACCATATGCGCTTTTTACCGACTTAGACACTACGGCTTTGCTAGGATTTGCATGAAAGTTTCAGGAATGATAGGTACATGATGAAAAATGTGTTTCCTCCCTCGCGAATGAACACCTGTGATCTAAAAAATCTGAAAAAATTATCAAGGGAGTTATTTATGAGTATAACATTAACAAATACCTCAGACGTCAAAATTCGTTCAACTTTATTAATAATAGTATGCTACTCGAATTTCACATTTTCTCCAATAAAATCGTCATTTTGTAAGTTGAGTAAAAAACCCTTCTGACATGAGCGTAGCTCTGTCTACTCAACTTGTTTATATTTGGAATTTAGATTTATATTATTCTTATTGTATATGAAATAGTTATCAATTTCTATAAATTCTGCGTTCAAAAAAAAAATGCAGGAGAGATTGTGTAAGATTTTATGTGAAAGGAATGCTGCAGATAATTCCTGGTACAAAATATATTCATGACAAGATTTTTCTCGATCAACTGCAGCTGAGATATTTATATGTTCACAAGTTCTATCACAAAGCATTGATTTAACGTTCCCGCTGTGCGAAATTCGTAGCCATGTTAAATGATTTGATTCAATAAGCAAAGATAAGTGAAATCTGCGATCAGTGATGAGCAATCATAGATGCTATTCTACTTTCTAGATTAACCATTGCCGAATTTTCAACTGTAAAGTAAATCGATATTATTTCAATGGTCATAAATATTAATGATTTTATGTGTCATACACTCACAGCAAATGCTTTAAAGCCACATTCTGTATTCTCTTGAAATGTTGATGCATATCAACTGTTTTATTTCTACGAAGCAAAAATGGGTATTCAATACATAATTGTTTCAAAATCAAAAAAATAATGGACAGCGTTTTTATACCAATTTTTATATATTTCCAAATATTTTGACCAATATTTCAGATTGAAAACTGATTTACTCTTTCTTTGCAACTAAATATGAAGAAGTAATTTGAAATGTAACTACCGAAACCAAATCACTATTGACAGATTTTATTTTCATCGATTATAGTTGTTTGGCTGATGTTTGATTCTAAGTTTGGTACCGTTCATAGATACGATGACTAGTAATCGTGTGCAGACATAGAATTTGTAATCATTCGTATGTGTTTCATTGTCAAAGTAAAATATTCTATCTCGCAATCTAGTCTCTTAGTCCACCACTATTCAAATATCAGTTCCTAATTACAAGTATTTAGTGCATCGGAATGAAGTTTTCAAGCCAATTATTAATTCTGTATATAATTTCGATCGCGGCTCGATCAACGTTCACATGTTCTCAATCCCGAGTGGATAGAAGTCCTAGTCTTCATTTGAGACGGAATAAGAGGTTTTTTACGTTTCTCAAGTCATCGACTTTCTCCGTTGGTATGGCAATGGCCAAACGCGTGGTCACTCCAAGTCCATCAGCAACAAATATTGTTATTGGAATAGGAAACGCATATGACCTTCCCTCATCAATAGACGATTGGAGATGGAGACCAAAGTTTTTGCGAACGCATGCTAAACCGAAACCCAAGCCGCCACCAGAGGTACTTGACGCTGACCATATCCATCATGAAGATACAGAAAATCTTATTTACGACGATGACCCTTCGTGGCATTCCTTTGACCATCATCACGGTGATGTGATAATCGACTCAAAACCGATGGTTGAAACTCTTCCTCCGAAGCAAAAGGCACCACATTCGAAAATTTGGACCAATCGCCCAAATTACAAGGATATAATAGTAACACCCCAAATAAAGTCTCACTTTGCAGGAAAGAGTCCCCACATACCAATGAATATCCTGAAGATGGGACACAATTTCCACGACCCACACCCACACATATCAGAAACGATTCCCATCCATGACGAGTGGTTTCTGAGTAATGGGCACAAGGAAAAGAGAAGAATATTTAATAGCATTGAAAAGTTGGCTGCCAAATTTGGAATGGATATTAAAACGTGTATTCTACGAGCGATTTGTGAAGCCAAACACTTTTTGTTGCCACCAGGTAAATCTTTAATTCAAGATGTTATTCGGATTCTGTTCGGGATGCCTCCAAAATCGCATATTGAGGATGAATACAGTAAGGCAGTGAGGAATGATCCAGAGGACTGTAAGGGACTGTATGAAGATAAGTGTCCTATTAGTATAATTGAACTAGCAGTGAATAGTCATACGAACTTGTCCAAGGCATAATGTAAAATATGTGATAATAAATAAAACATTAACCTAATTATAAAATTATATAAGATAATTAATAAAATAACTTAATATAATTTCAGTATTCTTTTTTGACTTATAGTAAATCTATTCCATATTAACAACATTGAAAAAAATGCAATTTTCGGATTACTATTAATATATTTATTAATTAAGTACTCGATTTAATAGACTCACTGGTCATCACAACTTCTATCACGCAACTCTGCCGACTGTGTACCCTCATTGTGCAACTACAGGTTTTTTAGTCATTCTCAGTTTTCACAAAATCAGGTAAAGTTTATTTCTAATAGCATGGCTGAAGCGCAGAGGGATTGACTCAATGAAAAGGTAATTTACCTACTTTTCTCTTTATGAAATGAAGTTATTTTGGTTTTTCATTAATAATTGTGACCATGTGAATACGAGTATGTCGAGAGATTGTGTTAAAGATCGTCTCTTGTTTTTTTAATATTAGTGGCAAGTTAACTATTTATAAAAAAATAAAGACAAAAACTTTTCATACCAGAACTAAGGAGAAAGTCCCAAGAACATAAAAAATTGAATGGACTAAATTCTACGACAGTCAGTGTTGACTCAGTTATACACAAAAAATTTCCAACTAAACGTAACGGAATGTTATCAATATTTGTTTATTTGGTATTATCATTCCGTATATGCGCTGCTGTAATTCTGTTTTAGTTTTATCGCTAGCATCTAACTGTAAGGACTGCAAAATGACAAAATCGCGAAATCACCGAAACTTAAACAAACTTCTGTGTATACAATCATCAAAAACTTTGAAAACAGTGGTTCCATTGAAAATAAGCCATGAACTGGCCGACCGAAAAAGTTGTCGCGCAGAGACATTAGTTTTATTCTAAAAGAAGTGAACAGTAATCCCAAAATAAGTGCTCCAGATTTGGCAAACCAAGTGGCTACGGGAAGAAAAAAGGATCTCCATGCAAGAACCATCACGAGAGCATTTAATATTAATGGGTTTCAAAGTAGAACTCCACGTAAAAAGCCATTAATATCCGCCGAAAAACCGACTTCTGCGTCTACAGTTCGCCAAGGCCCATATTGATAAGGACAATGATTTTTGTAATCGCGTCCTTTCCACAGATGAGTCCAAATTCAACATTTTCGGAAGTGATGATCGCAGTAAAGTATGGAGGAAAACGAGCACGGCTTTGGACAATAATTTGATTCCTACTGTCAAGCAGGGTGGAGGTAATGTGATAGTTTGGGGAGCCATCGCTGAATCTGGGTTTGGCAGATTGGCTTTTGTTGAAACTAGGATGGACCGTTATATTTACAAGAACCTGTTAGAACAACATTTGAAGCCATCAATGGAGAAGTTGGGTCTTGGAGAGAGATGGATTTTCCAACAAGACAATAATCCACAACATACAGCATCTTTTATCATGAACTAGTTGTTGTACTGCGCCCCCAGGCAACTTAATACGCCTCCGCAAAGTCCAGATTTAAACCAAATAGAGCATGTATGGGAGCTTTTGCAACGGAAAATTCGAAAATGTTACATTAAAAATAAAAATTTGTTGAAGGAAGCACTTGTTACAGAATGGGAGAAAATCACATCTGTAGAAACTGCTAATTTAGTTGCCTCTATGCCCCGAATACTGTAAACAGTAATTGATGCGAAAGAGGGTCCAACCAAATATTAAGCCAGCAAAATTTTTTCAAATTTCCAATACATTTAATTGAAAATATTTTGTGTACAAGTCACCCAGCACTGACTGTCGTAGACTTTTGTCCATTTAGTTTTTTATGTTTTTACGAATTTCTCCTTAAGTTTGTTATGAAAAGTTTTTGTCTTTATTTTTTGATAAATATATTTACGTTACTGAAAAATACACATTGATGGCTTTTTGTTTAAAGCTTCCAGAGTTTTGTCCGCCACTGTATGTCACTGAAGATTTACTTTTCGAAACACATCCAGATTTTTTTCTTGGGAAAAGAATGAGTACGGAGAGAGGTTCGATTTAGACTTGTCAAACATGAAATACGTTTTTGGAATAAATGGAACCCAAGAATGTCAGCTAACTAGTGCTTTTTATCTATATTTTTGGTAAAACATCATCATCATCTATGACGCAATAGTCCTAGCTCGGCCTTGAACTTCAGGTTAATCTCCTCTAATTATCACGGTTCTACGACCTCCAGGCAAGGATTTGCTCTCGGCTTGTAGTGTTAGGAGTGTCTAGATATACTTATAAAGGACAGATGCGATGTTTACTGCCTCAGCGAGCTAAGATTTTGGCTTGGTGAATTCCTTTGCTTGACGAAGCGTACGCACGTTGGCAGCTAGACTCTGTGGTGTCATACAGTGGGTTCTTTTCACTAGCGCAAAGTGCACTACAAAGGATTTGTTCATGTGTACGATTTTTAAATGTTTTTCGGCCTGAAAAAAATCCTCACGTTGCGGTTCCTTACCATTTTCAGGGATAACGAAAAAAGACCCAGTTTTTACAGTTCTAACGTTCAAGTTCGTTTAAAGACAATTAATACATATATTATTTTTATAAAAAAATAGATGCAAGCCCATGACGATCCAAAACAGTTCTTGTATAAGCTGAATTATCCAGGCAAAAGGAAATTAAAATTTCAAAATATGTACAATTAAAATCATAACGTATGTTAATTTTGTTTTCTTTGTTTTTATTTATTGAAAAGCCATCGAGCCTTGCTTCTTTGAGTGAACAGATGCTTTTCGACTCCTTTGATTAATTGTTTGCCGTTTGCAATTTGTATAATTATAATTCATGTTTCACATTTTAATGCGCTTCACTTACTAAGAGGCAAATTTCCCACATAACTATTCGTTATGAAATGCAAATGCATGGCAGCACGGTAGTTAAGTTAAATAATGGTACAAAGTGACAATAAAATTCCCGTGGGGACTTCAATGGACAAGACAAGAACAATTCCAACTGGTAAGTTAAATTGAATGGAATGCAAAACACACGCGGGGCAGTTGCTTTGATAGACACTTTGTGAATTCGAACAGTACCAATTGAAACCACATACTCCGAAACTGACATATCGATTAATTATCCAGCATAGTGCCAACCAACATCAATACTTCGGAATTGTTTGGGGGTTCACATACGGTACGTTAGGACTCAATTTCTCTAAATTAATCTTAGAAATGACATGATAAAAACACAAAATCTACAAGCAATGACACTCGCCATCCGAACTGACTCGACCTCCCGATAACTTTATAAGCGACACAAAATACAAATTCGAAATCCTCACATAACATTTCCCAACCGCAAGCCAGAATTCTAATGCCGGATCCACACGCTTGGCATTTGCCGCAAACTCCAAACCTCTCCAAACGTTTGGCTTAATTTTCGGAATCAAATGTCGTTATCCACATGCTTGCAAGTGCGTTAGTGTATTCTGAAGAGGTAAACATGACAGGCTTTGAGCTTGTATTGGGAATAACATTTGGGTTAAGCTATTTTTATTATTTAAAAAAAAAGAAGTGCAAGGAAACGACAAATACGGCAAAGAAGATGGTGGATGTTAAAAATCCATAAAAACCGTACCAGGTAATTTTGAAATTATTTTATTATAGGCACTTATTTTACTTGAAATTGATTATGATCATAATTTACTTTTCTCACAAATGCGTATTTCATCGTTTGCACTAGGGCTTCTTCAGTGTATACTTCCTAGCTCTAGCAGAAAGGACGAAGTACGTATAAGTGAGAAAATAATTTTACTGAAATCTGGACTGTCTGTTTGTCAAAGCAAGTTTTCGCGGAAAATGTAGAAGCTAGAAACATGACAGGTGCCTGGTGGCCACAATTCTCGTTTCTTAACTCAATTGAAAGATGCTCTATATGCACTAAGTCATTTGTATTCGAGGGGCATAGTTTTATTTTCTAATTTTTTTATAAAACGAAGCACTCTTCTGTTACTTCGACTTATTTTTATTTTATTGATCTATTGCAGGGAATACATGGAAGAAAAATTCAATGAACTTCTTTATGAACCATCCGGACAATTTGCTAACTCCTGCCGGATGAGCTATGAAGGCTTTGAATTTTTGCTAAGTGCCGTTTCACCCATAATTTCAAAAAAAAAAAAAAAAAAAATACAGATTTCAGAGAAGCCATACCAGCTAAATATCGTCTGGCGATAACATTGAGATATTTAGCGACTGGTGACAGCTATATAAGTCTTCACTATTTGTTTAAAGTGTCTAGCCAGGCTATATCTAAAATTGTAACTGATATTTGCAAAGCCATCAATGAAGTTATGAAAGATGAAATAAAGGTAAAGTAGAAAATTTCTGATACTTATAACAAAATGCTTTATTTATTAAACACTAGGTATACAAAAATATTAGCACTAGGTACAAAAATATATTAGCTATTATTTATTCACTTGTATTAGACTGTTCCAAATATTCGTATGCCTTCAAAAATGCTGTATTAATTATATTTTGCCTGGAGGGTACAATGATTTCATCAGATATTATATTAACAGTAGGTCTTGGGTCTGAGGAGTTAGGCTCGTTGAAGTAAATAATTAGATTGTCATCGATATTTTGAGGTGTTGGTGGTAGTAATGGAGTGGAGGTTCTTTTCAAATTTGAAGTATCGTTCCTCGTCAAAGGCCCATAGTGTGATGTGGAATAATGTTCAGGAAATGGCGACTAAGCACGTAGAGGTTGCTTTGATAATATGTATCCACTTAACTCTGATGGCGGTCTAGAATAGGGTGAATATATAGGGGATGGTGCATCTCTCGGAAATGACCTTCATTTAATTTTTTCGATAAATAAACCATCTATTTCATACATGATTAACTTCTTCTCGTCCTTCGGAAATTCTCTAATCTTTTTGGTTAAAAGCTTAGCATACAAATCACATTCATCTTCTATATTTGCTTCCGAAGGTTTTGATTCACGTTGAATCAGTAAATTCGTTAATTGGCTAAATGCTCTAGCCATTTGTTCTTCAGCAGCGTCTAGAGCAGGTCGACGACGAGATTTGTCTGTGCTTTTTTATAAATGGTACAGAGACCGCAGTTGCAGGAATCGATAGACCTGCCAAGCTGCCATCATTTTCCTTGACTTCTGCTTCACCAGCTATTTCTTCAACAGCTGTTTCTGATGATCTTGATTACTGCAAGAATTTTATTTTATTAAAAATTCAGCTATACAAATAAAATCTTAAATTTTTTATTATTATTTTGATATAATAATCAATCATTTCAGATGCCCTCATCAAACGAAGATTGGATTAATATAGAAAGAGGACATAGAAGCAAATTTCTACACTGTGTAGGTTCGATGGATGGCGAACATATAGTTATAGAAAGCCAGCCTCATAGCGGAAGAGAATATTTTAACTATAAGAAAACTTTCAGTATAGTTCTGTTGGCACTAGTCGACAGCAATTATAGATTTACATTCGTTGACATAGGACGTCAAGGGAGAATAAGCGATGGAGGTGTTTTCAATAATTCATTGCTATGGCAAAAAATCTCCAGAAACGAAATGAACTTTCCCTCGCCATGTCCACTTCCCGGAACGAATAATAACAAAAACGTAGCATATGTGCATTTATCAGATGATGCTTTTGCTCTAAGTATGCATTTTATGAAGCCTTACCCAGGAAATCATCAAATTAGATTGCCAAAAGGGATATTTAATCAACATTTGTCAAGAGCTCGCGTTGTAGTGGAGAATACATTTAGTATTTTATCTTCAGTGGTTAGAATTTTTCGAAGATCAATTAACTTAAAACTTGAAACTGTGAAAGCCATTGCTATGACATGTGTGCTACTAAAAACTTTCTGAGAAAAAGTAAAACTTCTTCAGAATTGTATACTCCCCCAGGGATGTTGGAAATATACGATAGTAACGGTAATCTTATAACTCCTGGTGTATGGCGGAATATAAATAAATATAATGCAATACGAAATCTGCCATATGTGCCTCAAAGATCACCACTTAATGCCGTCAAGATAAGGGACGAATTCACGTCATATTTTTGTAGAAGTACAAGTAATTGAATATTGATATGTAGTTAAAATCATGTCAATCTAACTCTTGACTAATTATTTATTGTATACCTAACTAGTATTTTAATTTTAAAACATGTATGTACTTTATATTCTTGATAGAAACTATAGAAATACTAATGTCAATAATATTCAAATATATGACAGTAACTCCTAAGTTTTGAAGTATTTTTATTTACCGTTTCTGAGTTTAATCCCAACTTCATAGTATACATCGGCAAAAGAAATGACTCAATTAACTGATATGCAAATTAGGTTGGTTGATAAATATCATCGATTCCTGAGGAAAAACTTTTATCATTACTATAATTTTAGTTGTTAGTATCAATGTGGACCTACCTGCCCCAGAACGAATGGATTCTTGTTTCTTTTTTAGATGTTTTCTAAAAGTCACGATTGGGATTTCCTTTTTAGTTTTTAAATTCAGCACTGATTTACCAAGTGCTTTGCTAAGGCAACTCCATGCATCAGCAATTTTTTTCTTATTTTTGTGGTCACTTTTGCCCGGTTCCCAAATACACCATTCTCCCTGGTCATACTCCAGGAAGTTTAATAATTCATTATTTGGCCATTCACTCATTTTTAGTTACCACCTATTCACCAACAATGCCGAACTGAGACTGAATGCAAGCAAACGTGTGAATGCGTCGCAAGCGCTTGCGGCAAATTCCCTTTTGATATTTGTCAAAAAATCGACACTCGATCGGGTTGGCCACAAGTGCTTGCAAACCTACATATGCCAAGTCAAACATTCTATCCATACGTTTGAATTTCTGGTGGCTTATTGAGGTTTGGCAAGCGTGTGGACCCGGCATAAAATCGTACTCCTCAAACGACGGACCAAATCTCACCCGACAAGTGAAACCCCCAGCAACTCGTCTCACTCGGCCGGTTTTTGAGCAACTCGCCTAACGTGCGAGAGCAACCAAAAACCGGTCCAGTGAGTCTTGCTTTGCTGTTTGCTTTGATTGTCTTTTGTACGTTTTATGTGCCTTTTCATGCTTATAGTGCATACATTGTATTCATTTGGCTCGTTCATTATTGGATGTTTCATACAATTGTTTTTCTGTGCTTTTTACATGCTTAACTTCAGTTTGTACCCTCATTAAGCTGCAAGATATGCGTTTTACTATATAAAAACACGTAGAATATTTCAGATTAACTGATATGCAAACCAGATTGGTTGATAAATATCATCGATTCCTGAGGAAAAATGATTATCATTACTATAATTTTAGTTGTAAGTATCAATGTGAACCTACCTGCCCCAGAACGAATGGATTCTTGTTTCTTTTTTAGATGTTTTCTAAAAGTCACGATTGGGATTTCCTTTTTAGTTTTTAAATTCAGCACTGATTTACCAAGGGCTTTGCTAAGGCAACTCCATGCATCAGCAATTTTTTTCTTATTTTTGTGGTCACTTTTGCCCGGGTCCCAAATACACCATTCTCCCTGGTCATACTCCAGGAAGTTTAATATTTCATTATTTGGCCATTCACTCATTTTTAGTTACCAGCTATTCCCGACCAATGCAGAATTGAGACTGAATGCAAGCAAACGTGTGAATGCATCCTTAGCGCTTGCGGGAAATTCCTTTTGATGTTTGTCAAAAAACTGACACTTGTTCGGGTTGCCCACAAGCACTTGAAAACCTACACAAGCCAAGTCAAACATTCTATCCACACGGTTGAACTTATGGTGGCTTGGAGGTTTGGGCAAGCGTGTGGACCCGGAATAAAATCGTACTCCTCAAACAACGGACCAAATTTCAACCGACAAGTCAAACCGCCCAACAAGTGTGTCTTGCTTTGCTGTTTGCTTTGATTGTCTTTTGTACGTTTTATGTGCATTTTCATGCTTATAATGCATACATTGTATTCATTTGGCTCGTTCATTATTGGATGTTTCATACAATTGTTTTTCTGTGCTTTTTACATGCTTAACTTCAGTTTGTGCACTCTTTAAGCTGCAAGATATGCGTTTTACTATATGAAAACACGTCGAATATTTCAGATTCATCTAGATTACATATAATCCCAATGACAATGGAACTAAATGAAGAGTAATGGCGGACAATCTCGGCGTGCATATAATAAACTTTTATTTCTTGTTAAAAGAATTTTAATTAGAACAAACTAATTCGTTCATAGTTTACAGTATCGGAAAATCTTTTCTTTGATGTTGTTTGCATTTATAGTGGATGGACTACTGGAAGTAAAAGAATCGTCACCAGGTAACTCTAGGGCAGATCTGAGTAATAACCTTTTCGGGCAATTCGGCTCAATTTGACAGAATTGCGTTGCAAATAGGTCCCTCTATGTGCTACCACAACTCTTGTATCCCTTTACCATAGGTGCCTCTAGTGCAAAGGATGAATCAGGATAAAACATCTCCTTAGGTTGCGGAAGAAGATGAGCCAAAATGAAAGAATTGGGCCGCAAATAGGTTTCTCTATGTGCAACCACAATTCTTGTTGCTTTTTACACTAGAAACCTCTAGTGCAAAAGGAGAATAAGGATAAAATAAACATTTCCTTAGGTTTTCTTAGAATACGTATGAAGGTGTAACTTATCAAGTATTAATATTCACTTCGCTTTCACTGTTAAACTTTGAAACTAGCAAAATAACAATGAGTCGGACTTGGTTTGCGAACAAACTGATAATATTTTATTGTAAGACATTCCAATTTATAACAAAATATTGTCTATGTTAGCTAAATTACATTCATCGTACCTTGTACCTTACTTCAGTAAAGTCAACGTACCATGAATGCTTACAACAGCCAAATTTTCGATCGATAATTGAACAAAATAATTATTAATTGAAAATGCATGCTTGGTGCTTTTCATACGCATACAAGAACATTAATCAATTGCAATTATGATACCTTGCAACTTTTCTTGAGTAAGCTCGAGGTATCATAATTGCTTACACATTTTAATTGTTCGCGTAGAGCATTGACTCATATGTATTTATTTTGCATGAGTCAAGGTTCTACGCGGCAAAACACTAACACCAATCGACAGCAAGTGTGCACATGGCATCAAGCTCGAACAAATGTAGATAATAATTTTCATTATGTTGTCTAAGATTTCACAAGTAATTATTTGGTTTATGTTTATTGTTTAAATATATTAGTGAACGGGTTCCATTTACAATATGATAATTAAGTTTTACAAATTATTATTTTAGTTTCTATTCCGCTAAATATGCTAAAAAGATTTACATTTTTTTTATTGTTTAAACAGATCGTGTAACTTTGCCACCATCTTCATCTGTTTACTGATATTTTCCTCAAGTTCTTCAAATCGATTAGTTTTATCTTTGCCTTTAGAATTTTTATATTTTTATTTTTACGACATGTTAATTTTGCAGCTTTAATAAATGCGACTCGTAATGATGAAGTTCAGGTTTGATTGAGCCCAATTCATCGGGCGCGCAATTACTATTTAGGGCAACACGCCATATTCCTTGAACTTTTGGTTCGATGAAATCTTGACTACTTGAGTTTTTACCGATAAGTTGCGATTATAACTAACCTCAATTCCACGATCATGATCACGCAATTCCCAACTGTTTGTTATATCCGTATTTACTTATTTTGTTAACGATTTTCGGAAGTGATTTAGAAATTTAATTCCAGGTTTATTATGAACTAACTGGGACAAGTAAATTTGTGAGATAGTTGATCTCAACATCATTGTTAGTTAACTTGTATGCTCATTGAGTAGGGATCGGAGAAACTTTTCATCGATGATGGTAGCGGTGAAAATGGCGGTGGTTATTTCGGGTTAGTACTACTAATATTATTAAGTTGTGTGTTAGACTGTTCCGCAATTATTGCGTTACTATTACTATGAAATTGCCTCTTTTCGTGAAAGTCCCCTGTGCAGTTTGCTTAGGCGGGCTGTTTGATTACTACAAGATAATCTAAGATATTCAAATCAATTTCATTTTGGTAATTATTATCTGTTTCAAACTTTTTGATACTTTAAAACTCTAAAAGCTTATTGTGTACAAGGCATTCAAGCAGCTTAGAGAAACAGGAAAGCAGGGATATAGGACGATAGTTTGAAACAGTTGATGGGTCACGCCTTTTGAGAATCGGAAAAACAGTTACACCTTTCAAATAAGTGGAAAGGTATCAGTATTAGGGCTTAGGCTGAAAATGATGGATAAGGGAAAATATAATCAGGAAGAGACTGACAAATATAATTGGCAATCCGTCAGGATAAAGATTGAATTTAGGATCAAGTGAAATAATTAGGGATTCAACCTTAGAAGAGTTAGTAAAGTAAGATATGCAATTAATACTGGACTCTTTTAAATTGAATTCATGGAAGAATATATTGTATCAGTAGGTGAAAATAAAAGGAAAAAGAACTGGGCAAATAGGATTGAAGTATCCTGTGGGGAAGAGGCTTCGGTGTTATTTTATTTAACAGTAGGCGATAGATGAAGATTTAAATGATTTGATATAGGAGCAAAAGGGTTTAACGTTATTTATCAGGAGGGAACTTTAAAAGCTGTAAAAGAAATTTTTTATGGTAATGAGGAGTTTGCGTTGGTGTAAAACGGGTCATCAGATCATTGTTGTAGCCGTAGAATTTGCTTAAGATATTATCGCAATCGAGATAAGAGAAAAAGACACACCAGTTGACCGAGTTGATCTTAGTATTAGAAACGAAAAGCAAAGCCATTTCTTGAAGGTCTGGTAGTATCAATATTTAGCTCTAGAGACAAAGGCATGATACAAATCTGATTGTATGTAAAGATGCAAAGTTAGAGCGACAGATAATCAATGAGTTTGGAAATTTGAGAGGACTCCTTACAAACTATGATTTAAGAATATAGATGACGACCAAAAACATAGGAGGAAAGTTCATCAAAGCAGGATTCATATGCAGCTAAGAGAAAATTGCAGTGAAAGTTAATAAGTAGGTGTAATGTAAAAGAGAGACTTTCACAATTATATATTCTATAGCACGGGCAAAAAAGAAATCGGAGCAAAGTCACCTAACAAGGGATTTACAAACTGCAACCAAATCTACTCTACCATCCGATTTATTTGTCAAGATTGTAATGGAGTGGGTTAGATATAGATGTCCGTTAAGGACTGCAGCGATGGTCTACTGCCTTGGCGGAAGAGAATGTTAAGATCCGCCAAGATTGGCCTTGTCTTGTCTTGAATGCACTGGCAGGCTGGCGTTGCGGTGTCGTGGGGCGGGATCTTTCTCCCAGCACAAGGGCCCACTACAAAAGAATTTCTTATCCACGAATTTCTGAGGTCAAAGAAATGTCGACCAAAGTCGAAAAAGTAGGTAACCAACTAAGGGTCGGAAATTGCTGACGCAAAGGATAAACTGGACCTGGGGAAGAGAGACGGACTTAGGAGGACTTCGTCGTTACCGACGATTCTTATAGCCCACAAATAAGAGTGGGGCATCGAGATGGTAGCGGTGCCCCCTCTGACCCTCCCAACCGGATTGAGATCTGAACGTAGACGTGGCCATGTAGTTCCCATTTGAGTGAATAACTCATACAGAAGTACTTTGTATGAATCTTTCCCCCAAATAGGAAATACAAACGTAACCGATTTCTGCTATAGCGTTAAGCAATGAAATCACATAACCCTTTTTGCTATCATTTCTAATCCTAAAATAACGTTTTGCGATTCAAACCAGGGGTAAATTATGGAGAAACTTTTGTGTGAAAACTAGCTTCCATACGATGTGGAATAATTTAATAAGACCTAGATGTATCACCTAGAAATGGAGACAGTCAGACATGAATTATTTCGAGCTGATAAAAATGTTAGCCTGCTTTGTTGCGAGATATTTGTTTTCAGTGGTGATACAGACGGTAAGAGATAATGAATGTCTTTGACAAAAGTTTAAATTATATTAGATACATGCATGCAGCAATTATCGTTCGTTCATCGGACAAAACTACGAATAGGTATACATCTACTTAACTGGTGGCAGAACTTAATATCTGCGGAAATTTCCACCAGGACTATCAAAACCGAAAGATCCTGTTGCTCAATAGTGAAAATGATTTGTTCGATAAGTCACCACCGCCCAATAAGGGTGCTATGCTGGATCTGCCGGAATTGTTTGAATAAACGCTTCCACTACCAAATTGGCTGGTATTATTGGATGAGTAGCCTAGGCCGTCACTTTTGCCGTTCCTGGCACCGAAAGAGTCACTGTCGTTACCACCATGGAAGCTGGATGATTTTTAGCAACACCCTTGTGGGCTTCGCCTTGATTCCTATAGAATTCATCAATTGTAGCAAGGATAAATACAGGTTAGCACTCAAATCTTACTGGGAAAGTAAATTACGTTAAATGCGAGGAACTGCTCTGAGATTCACTGTTGTTAGTGCATTGCGATCAACAGGACAGGTCGGCAGACGAGAAAGCCATTCTGTTATGCAAGCTGGACAAAATGCTTGTTCACATAAAGCTGCCTGCAGAGAACACCTTACGTGTATAGCTTGTCGTACTTGTACACCCCGAACGTTTTTCACTTCACCAAAATGCAACCACATCCGAAAATAAGCGTGCTTCAAACCGTAAACAATGGCATTCCATTCATCCCTTAAAATCTTCCAAACTTGACAAACACAGGAAACTAACCTCTGTCAGCTGCAACTACTGTTGTTTGTTGAAATTGTTGAAATTGATGTAATCGTGCTCGCGCACCTTCGTTGACGGCTATTTTCCGCATTCCATAACACACTTCGCGCTGCTTCGCAATTTTTCACTTGCAATAGTTGCAGGTTTCCAGTTACGCGTCGAGACAACTTTTGGTCGCGGTGCATCACATGCACTGTAAACTTGTACCGTTAAACACCCTTTACTGGCCAGAGGCGAACACTCCACAACGAATGCCTTCAAGAACTAACAGAATGCAAAAATAATGTTCGAATGGGGCTCGCGTGACGGAACGGTCTCGGATCACAGGTTCGAGTCCCAGGAATCCAAGGATAACGCGCAGTGGTAAATTGATCAAATGGTTCGATTCACCGTTAGAAGTTCGCGCATGCGGCACGTTGACAATTGAAGGGATTCTGAAGATATAGGCAATTTAATTTTTAGGAAACGCTAGCGACACGGCTACTACCTAATTTTGACAGAATACACGCGGAAACTGTGCGATACTTGGATACGTTGAGCCTGGCGTGAAGCGGATCCCACTTTAATTTGATTTGTGATGACCTCCGATTCAGGAATTAATCTAGCGCTGATAATTTTCACAAGATTTGCACACGCGGGAACGTGTTACCGTATAGCAGGAGCTGTGTAACGCTAGCAAGAACGGGGCACACGACGGCGAGGGTGGGGCGATTGTAGGAGACCGCGCCACGGTGACTGCAACGCTTCGAATGCTACTTTGACTGATTTGTGTCCATAGACACGAACGGGCACTATTCTCACGCACGTAGTCTTTCACATTCCCGATTCACCCGGTCCGCTAACCACCGGATCCCTCAAATTGACGTTGACGTCACTCGCATCGCTCAATTCCATTCTATTCGCCAATCTAGTACACCGTTGAGGTGTACCAGATCAGCGTTCCTATACTTTAAACTTTGTGGCAGATTTTAAATTTTTTAAAAACTAAATTTGACCGAAGTAAAGAAAAATGAAGAGGATTTGAAATAGTCATACAAGTTATCTCATAACGAATATAATTATAGGGAAACATATAAATTTAATATAAAGGCAAAAATGCATTGGGAATGTTTTCATTCAACCAAGTTTCAGTCAAACACATAACCCAGTCATTAGTTAATTAACAAGAATGAGATAAGTCATAGAGTTTCGTTCAAAAGCTTCGAACATCTTGATAGGAAATAAAAACTATTGAGATATTTTGATGGGCCGAATTCCCTTCAAGGTTAGATATTAGGGAGCAATTGTATTGCAGTACGACAGTACTTGCTAGACGAAGAGGTGTAGGATTTCAACAGTATTCCTGGAGACCAGAATCGGACTGAGTAATTAATGCATAATCCTCAGGAACAGTGACATTGAAGGAAGCCATAACCCTATTCGGCAGATTTCTTGTTGTTCACGTTGTGGAGCTTATGAAAGCTTGCTCCTCGTTTAGTTTGTGTTCAACAAAATCTTTAATCTCTTCAGCTTGAAGTATCATATGGTAAGCCGAGAAATGATTATCTAGGCACCTACATATCATGGAGCCTTTGCTAAACTCGGTGATCTAGCAGCTATACGATCTGGTGTAGACGACTGGTTGCGGAGGAGTCAGATATATCTCCTGCTAGGTGGTAACTATAGCTCTGCTTTCTTCTAGTGGTTATATGGGTTTTCCAAATAGAGCCAGGTTTATTTATGGAGGCCGAGAGGCCAAAGTGTTCTTGCGTAACTTTTACGAGCCTAGATACTCCCATTGCCGCAGCATCACATATTTCTTTCAGTTGCGTGAATGATGACTGTAACGTACCGACAGTAGTTTTTTTATTTCCCTTTTATTGGAGTATCAATTTTATTGGATTATCAACAAATTAGTAAAATATTTGGAGTGTTAAACATGGAAGAATACACAGTTTTATAAACACTATGAATTTCAAGTTGAATAAGTTTTTAAAAACTATTCTAAAATTTACTTTGTGTAATTTCAGTAAACTGTGAAAAATTATTTGGTTTGATATAAGAAAGCTGTTTGTTTGTATTATACAATTGGTACCTCATGCCAATCGTGAATCATTTGATATATTTCATACACAATAAGTCAATGATTTCACCGTCATATATTAAACGATGCCATGATCTATTGTCCCATCGCTGCGGATATTGAATTGCAATTTCTCTAATGCGACAAATCCCAAATCATTTGTTTTCTTATTTAATTTTAAAACGTTTTCCCCATGTAAAATTCGTGAAATGAAAATGTAGGCTTTCTCGTCTACTAGTACATTGAGATGATTTGAGGTTTCATGAGAAAAATATGTTAAATGGCTACACTACCGATCAATAATCTTCACTCGTTTAAAAAATAAGCAAATCGGTACATCCCAGTATTGTCTCGTGGAACTCATTTGAAACAATGACAAATTATAACAGAATCAAATGTAACTATGTATCTTATTTGAATGAAAAATTATCACATTTACATACAAACTGGATGGGCTGGAGAAATTTCTACTTATTGGAATCTCATTTCACTTGTTCTTGAATACCCCGATAACTTTTAACGAACTTGAGACATCATTCATCATCTTTAACGCTGCTCTCCAAAATGTATCTTTCAGTGTTAAAGACTGAATTGAGATCGTTATTGACAAAATCAATTTTCATTAATTACTATCCAACGGCTGTTGATTGTAGCGTAGCATGATATGTTACATTTGAACCGTAGATTGAAATTAAGATCAAATTCAAAAAGAAATCGTTGTTCATATTCTTATCAGTGCTTTAATAAAGATATTTAAATGTATAAGTTGTTTACAAAGTTTTTCGTTAGGTATTTGTATTATTTTATCAATATGAAGTTGTCGAGGATGTTTTTGATTGTTTTTATGATCGCGATTGGCACTTGTGATTGTACAACTCAAGTGAATAGAACCCTTGGAATGCATTTAAGGAAGAATAGAAGATTCATTTTCTTTCCGAAATCCTCAACAGCGTCCGTTGGAATGTCTATGGCGAAGAGGGTATCACCGCCAAGTCCTAGGACAACAAATCTGCTGATTGGAACTGGAGCTGCATATGATCTTCCAACTTCCGTCAATGATTTAAGGCCAAAATTCAATCGTCATCAGGTCAAAAGTCCACCCACTCCAGGTGTTACTGCAAACGTCAACATGTTCCTGCATGATCAAGGGATCAATTTTCACAAAACACAAAGTACATGGCATTCTCAGGATCCTCTCAACAATGATGTGATAACCCATCCGAAACAAAAGTTGGTAAAAACAAACAAAAAAATTCATCCAAAGCCATGGACAAACCAGCCCAGCTACAAGGACGTTTTATTGTATTCTCCAGTCAAGAACCATTTCCCGATAAAGAAATTTAAGAGCGCTACCAAAACGAATATAAAGGGTAATTTATTTAAACGACATCATTCGCCGCCTACCCCCGAACAAGGTGATTGGATGAACATACATGGACATCGTGATAAAAGGAAAGCTATCAACAGTCTTGAAAGTTTTGCAGCGAATTTTGGATTTGATATTAAATCAGGTATACAACAAACTATTTGTGAAGCAACGCGATATTTGTTACCACCCGGCAAATCATTAATACAAGACATTATTCGGATTTTACTCGAAGCACCAGAGGATGAGGCAGGCATTTTTAAAGGACTAAATTGTAACGAGTTTTTAAACGATCACCTGAATAACTGACAAAGTAAGCTAATAAATTTGTTAATGAAATATGAAAGATTTTCTTTAAATGAAGTGGAAATGTTCAAATTTTGATTGTCTTGTAAAGAGACTCGATTTTATTAAAATTAATCAAAAATTCTCTGAAGTGAAAATTATTTTAGTTCTAGTGAACTTTCAAATTGTCTCAGGAAACTCACGGAATGAAGCTATAACGTTACTCTTGGCAGCAACATTACATCTGCAATGTTACTATTGTTGTCTTAGATTTCGTCAAGATATCGGTTGAAATTGGTATTTATTCGATTTTGTCAGGTCATAAACTGTATCTAGTTTTTCGTATTAGGACTTGCTGTTTGAAAATTTTTATTGCAAACCTATTGAAAAGAAAGCAAAGTACACAACATACACTAATAAAAGAAGTCACTTTATTTGTAATTTAAGATACACGCTAGGACACACTTGAAATAAAATTCATACTATTTACAATTTGTCTGCTATATAATAAACCTAAATATTAAGTGACAACGTTTACATCATTATAGGCAACTGTGTGGGAAAATCTCCAATGACGGGTCAGTTCCCTCGGATCTGGTACTTTCAAATCACATATTCCACATGGGAATGATGTTTCGTTACTATGATTCTGTTGCAAGTGCGCCAATATGAATTGTCGCTTCTTAAAGCGCTGCCCACAAAAACCACAATTGAACGGCATTTCGTGACTATGAGAGATGATGTGCTGTCTTAGATTCCTTTTCACTCGAAATGTTTTATCGCAATACTGGCAAGCATGCGGTCGCGCCCCAGTGTGAATGGTGTAATGGTCAGTAAGACATGCTTTATCCCGAAACCTTTTTGAGCATATATCGCACACATGCTTTTTGGTTTCTTCTATACTTTTTGGCGGTTTATCCACAGTAAGGAAATCTACTATAGCATTGTTGATATGGTGGTCAAATACTGACGCGCCATTCTCATCCATACGATTTTCCTCAGTTGGATTAAAGGATGTTAATGCATCCGGAAAGAATGCCGAAGACTCAGTGCTTGAATTATAATGATTAATCATATGATTATTGTAGGAATCTTCAATTTGGAATTTCCGCCAACAAATTTGACATTGGAATTCTTCGACTCGAAGATGAATTTTTTGATGGCGATGCAAACTGCGTTTTGTGGAAAACGTTTTCCAACACGTTTTGCACAAGAAGTTGTGAGCAGTTGTAACATGCTCATCTAATTCGGTTTCGCTTAGAAAACATTGTCCACAATGGCCACAAGGAATCATTGGCTTCAAAAGGTGGGTCTGTGCGTGTTGTTCTAGCGTGGATTCGCGGACAAACTTTTTACCGCAATCTTTGCAGGCATGCTTCTTCGGCACATGTGCTTTCGTGTGAGCCCAGATATCCTCGAAGTATTCTGCAAACAGAAAATTGAGTGTGTGTCGTGAGAGATTTATTTTTCCTAGTGAATATTAAGCACAATACAAACCATTATCGCACATTATGCAACTGCTTTCACTTGTATGAACTTCTATAAGATGCGTACGAAGTACTGACACCATTCCAAAAGCGTCTAAACACGCAGGGCATTCAAGAATATCTTCTGCTGTCTCTTCCACATCCGATTGTATTTCATTTTCACTATCTAGCGTTAGGTCACAAATAGGTTGGACAGTGCCTTCCATTCCATTAAAGCCCACATGAACAGGATTTTGGTTCATCTGAAAGTTCTCGCCTTGAGCGACCAGTGGAAACTCAGTCATGCCTACATCGATAACAAATTCTAAATATTCTCTAGGATCTTTCAGTCTTTTAACACGAACTCGAGATTCGCTCAGTTGCTGGAATGTTTTTTCGGATTGCTTGCATTGTAGTTTAAAAGTATGTATGTCGCGTAGTTTCTTCAGGCAATCATCGCAAATGTTATGCGATCCATTATCAGTTGGCAATATCTGCAAAATAAATTTACGAAATTCGGTAAGTTTAAGTGGCTTTTGATGTTAGTTTTTGATATAAACTGAACCTATATCAATCAAATCAAATAATAGAAAAGTCTTAAGGTAACCTCTGTACGAATTGGGCCAAAAATTGAAATTTTGAAATGAGCTCATTTGAATCTCCACACTTTCCCTATCCAAATACCTAAAACATTTTATATATAAGAGAGTATTTAATGTATAAATTTGGCCTTTTAAATGTTAATTCCGAAATAAATATTACGCCTTCATAAACTTGAAACCCATTTCCCCGAAAACCTTACTTTCATGATTTATTTATAATTCGAGATTTATCTATATAGAGTAGAAGCTTGAAAAGTAGAATTCGCGGAAATTAGAATTGCTTGGAAACTAGAATGGATTTTTTTAAATACGTGCAGCTTAGAAATTAAAATTGAAAATTGATTTTTTTTTTCAATGGTCATTTGTTTACTCACAGGGTACAGTCGTTTTCTTGTGTTGTTCATTAGCGTAGTGAGTGGAAATAATATTTTGAAGTGTTTTGTTTTATATTAATAACCATGTCCAACATGTTAAAGGCAAGATAAAGGAAAATGTTATCTTTTTCAGCGAAATCGGAAATTTGAACTATGCCCTAAATAGTAGCGTTTCAAATAAGACACTTTCCAGTCAATACGGGGTGGCATCTAGTTTCATAACTTATTTAAAGAAAAAAGAGAAGCTGATTACAAATAAGGTAACCAATTTCTATCTACCGATAAAAAAGAAAACATTGCACACAGCTGAATAACCAGTATTGGAAAAAAGTCTACCAATGGATTCTGAAACAGCGTGAAAGAAATTGTGTGTTGAATGGCTTTGTTTTTCAAACATGAGTTTAAGGAAAAAATTCAGCAACTGAATCTTTGACGAAACGAAATATATATTGCCGACGAGTCCAGCCTATTGTACAGTTTACTACCAGATAGCACAATTGTTAAGGCAGGGGAGTTCCAGTGCTAAAAACTCGTAAAGAATGGATAAATATTATGTTATGCTGCAATGCTTCTGGGTTCCATAATTGAAACCGTTGGTAATCGGGAAATCGAAGAAACCGAAACCGCTTCATCAAATTCGGCATGGATGACCGAACATATGTTTAAGGATTAGTTCAATAACTCGTTTGTTCGACAGGTTCATATTTTGTGTTTTGAATAAAGCATAACGCGTGCATCTTTTTAAGGAATATTCATAGGTTACGGATTTTCTAGAAGGATACAATTTACCAAAGAAGGCACTTCTATTGGTAGACAACGATACGAGCCTTGCAGATCTAAAAAGTGACGATGGGAACATTTTTGTAGTCTTTTTTCCGCCGAATGTGACTTCAATCCTTCAACCCTTAGACCAAAATCAATACGGATAGCCAAAAACAAATGTAGTATCAACACTAATCGATAATGGAAACAGCTAAGCATACGAAAAGCAATTCTATTTTTAAAATCTGCCGATAAAATCTCAATGGAACTGCTGGCGCAAAATCTTCCACCATTCCGACCTTTCTGATGACAAATTCGATGAAAAAGGCAATCTTCCGCTTGCCAGATTAAGAAGTAACGAAAACGATGTAGAAACTATCACTTTATTTAATGCGCTAGGGCAAGATGACGAAATTGAAGCTTGGAGATGACGAAATATAAATCGGATTCCAAACAATAAAAGTACGAAAACTTAATGGCCCACTATAATCAGGTGAAATTCAAAATCAATCAAAACTAAAAAGCTAATGCATTTGAAAATGTAAACGAAAAATTGCGAAAGATATTACTGTTTTGATGCTTTTAAGGTAAAGTAAATCATCAACTTTTTTGGACGCTAGGTGGTTTCTTCTTTCGTTGCACAACTACAGCTTAGGAAAAGAACCGCTCAGATGGACGTGAAGTCGCAGGTATGCAGAGGTATATATTCGCCATTTTGTAAACAATGGACATTATCCTTTTTTCATTTCAAAATTGAAGTGGGTATTGTAGGTCAACATACAGATGGTGATTCACGGCTGCTGAAGAAAACTGGGTAATTTGGCTGGTGGCGTCGCTTTTCTTGCAACCCTATTACATTCGAAAACACCAAGCCGCTTTTTAATTGCATTGGCAAGAATACTCTTTAAATATTTTCCTGATTCAGATGCTGGGCTTTTGCTGCTCAAGGCCTTCTGAAGTCTAAATATTAGCGCTGTGACAGAAAATAGTGAAGTTATTTAATCCCGATAATATGAGAGTAACCTCTTCAAAGGGATGTTAGAGTGCCGCCACACCTTCTAACATTAACCTTCTGTATGTCACGGCAGTTTTTCTCCGACACTATGGAAGTTACAGTCATGAAACTTTGTGAAAAAAAAATCTCAAGGAGTTTAAAGGGGGTCCCCCATATAGAGGAGTGACCCTTAGAAAATGTTTTTTCATCCAAGGTAGTTAAGGGGGATGTCATATGAATGGCCTCAATGAAATCTTTTCGAAATAGGTCTTAAAATTATTTTAACAGCATCGAGGGGAGCAGGAAAGGAGAAATGCATGAAATTTTCGCGTATGAGCACAATAACAATCAAAAATGCACTCAACTTTATCAATTTTACACTTTTTTGAATAAAATCGTAAGGGCACTCTTAAATTCAATGAAAATTGAATAGTATTTAACAAACTCATAGGGGTTTAAATTTTCTAGTATTACAACAGCAACTATACGAGTACATAGCTATGTGAACCAGGGCATCTGTAAAATAACGACTAAATTTGGCTGTTGAGCGGGGGCACACGGATTTTTGCAGAAAAGGTTGTAGAATAATTCGTGTAACAATAATTGACCTTTCCTTCTTCTCAAAAAAGTCGTGAACATTAATAAATACATCGAAATGTTTAACAATTACAAAAAAACTCGATTTTTTCCTGCTTTTCTCACTTCGAACTTTAAACCGATTCATTTCAGAGCAAAGTTGTGCAGAAATAAAAAAAAATCTGCAGTTTGATTTTCTTTAAGAAATAATTGGTTAGAAATTTTAAGATTTTCTATCCTTGTCGCAAAATAGCAATAAATATTTAAAATTTTTAAATTCCACTTAGGACCTTCACAATTGGCTTAGAAAACTTTTATATAATAATAAAACAGCATACAAATTTTCATCAAAATCGATTCAGTAGATTTAATCACACTAAAAGACGCTGGAAAGTACGTACTCTTTAATATTTAGGAGAGAGGTTCAAAAGACAAAAGTAATAGTTTAAACATGATCATCCAATTGCTTATAACTTCGTCGCAAATGCTGGTCAACGTTGATAGGTTGTATCTCAGGAATTAATGCACATAAATCAATTTTGAGGAAGCGTGTTTTAGTGTGCTTTCCAACGTATTTTTTAAATTTAATTTAAATTAATAGTTGCCGAAATATTCTATTTATTTATTAGCAAAAAAAAATATCTGATTTAAAAAAAATCCCGAGGCCGCCCTAATTATTCGATTTTAATTTGATAAAGTGCGTTTGGTTTTTTAAGCCAATTATTGAGGAACTAAGTGGATTTTAAAGTGGTAAAAAAATAAAATTAAACATAAAAATGCTTTTTTCCCGTTTTTTGAAATATTTGTTGCTATTTTGGGGCATGGGTAGAAAATAAAATTTCAAACCAATCAAACTACGCAAATTTTATTTTCACACAACTTTGCTCTAAAATGAATTGTTTTAAAGTTAGAAGTGAGAAAAGTAGGAAACAATCGAGTTATTTTGTAATTTTTAAACATTTCGATTTATTTATTAATATTTTCGACTTTTTAGAGAAGGTTAGGTCAATTATTGTTATACCAGTTATTCCACATCTTTTTCTGCAAAAATCAGTGTGGCTGTCACAACAGCCAACTGAAAAAAGATCCGCCCTGATCTAATGGGACAATATGCACTTCCAATCAACTCACACACAGCGGATTTGCTAGGATTTGCATTAAATGGATGGCCAGGCTGTCAACTAAAAGTGAAATAATAGTAAAAGTAGTAGTAGAGATTGTATTACCTTCAGCGTGACATCGCGCCACAATTAACCAGACAGTTGAACTTAACAAAAGGGGTTTCAGAATAATAAGCTGCAGATATGGTAATATCAGCATGGAAGCAAGAAAAATTGACTTCACAAGTTATGATTTTTGTTGTAAAAAAGATGATTTTGTCCAAGAATTTCGAACGTACCTTCGTAAGGAGCCTGTAACAATGTGCGTACTACATCCGTTCTGAAGAAGATAGGTTAAATATTAAGAGAACAAATTTGTTAGGACTCGCACCCAAACCGAATAATAATATGAAAAACACCAAGCTGGAAATTCCATCTTTGATAAGTGTTTCTACAAAAGGTTAGGTCGTAATATTTGAAAGAGCGTGGTACTGAACACATCACCTCCTCGAGGGCCGATACATACGATCAAGATAATGAGATATTCTATCCCTAAGCCAAGGCCCGAAAGGGACTGCAGTGCTAAACCAAAAAATTGAAAGAGGTATTTTCTCAGACCAATTTATCGGTAAGAAATTACGAGGAATCCCAATTAGACGGAAGAAGACCCACTATATGTTATAACAGAATGATTTCATACTGTAACAAGGAGTGATTAAAGCGGCTTGACATTCAGAGAAATATTTGTTTTCTTGCAAAATACGATTTGATACAATCCTTTTTTTTCTTCAAAAATATGCATCGATAAATAACACTAATGAAGTCTCGATGAGGGAAAAATTTAGAGCGGTTTTGTACTGAAAAGCTTCAATTGCGTAAGGTGTCGGCCAAAAGATCTTGATGAAGTAAGACAAACAACAAAAAAAAAGCCGACAAGGTGTCTAAAGGTAATAGATAATGTTACCTGTCTATTGAACGATGAAATGAGGAAGAACTTCGACCTTGTTTAGAAATTCGCTCTTAACTTTGATTACAAGTTCATACTCAAGAAATCTTTTAAAAATATCGATAAATTCTAAACTCTAATTTTTTTTACTTTAATGCTATTACATGATCTAGTTATGAAGAGAACTTATAATTTTTACGCCATGAATGAAACCTTGAACGGCTCTTGACGGTATTACAACGAGTTAATAATACGCGAAGACGTGGTCGATGAACCGAGACAACCGTGGTAACTCTCTACAGGAAGCTGAGGGGCTATAGTACTTCCACTATGGCGATTTGCTTTAAATTGGCTTTATATTTTACGTGAATTGTTATGGAAAGTCTTATAATGCAAAATAAGCAACTTTAAATAGATTTGGTTTTCAACTGCTGCCAGCCATTTTGTACCTTTAAAGTCTGTTCATTGATGCATATCGTGCTGCCTGAGTGACAAGCAAATTAATAAACTTAAGAGCTCCTTCGGTGCTCTCATTGATCCTTTCCTAATTGCTTAGGCATGATATCTGCAGGGAATAAAGCTATCCTATCGAACTCAACATCATTTCAAAGCATCGGCCTTAGTAGAGTATGTTATGAGTTCACTAAGCTCAACAAGTTTACGCATATTATGTTTTAATTCAGCACAAGAGTTAATTTATTTGATAGCAGTCGATACTTCATCCACGGAATTACATACAAATACATAAAGTAACATGACCAAGTCGCCTCAACCGATAGTTGACCTTCTATGGAATTCTACACATCCCAAGTAATTTCTATAGCATCAATTCCATAGCTATAAGTTGCAGTGCTGACTTGTCGCCCTTCAATGTGCTACCCCACCCTCAGCAACTCATGGGCGTGCTTTTGAAACGCTAAAGAATATATACTTCTAATTAGAATTGGTTCGAAATCACACTTAATAGGTTAGCAAAAATTTACCCGCACTTTTTCATTGAAAAAAATGCCCTACTTGAAAAACATTTTAGTCAATTTATAACCTACCGGGGACTCCACAAATGTCTGCAACAATTCTGCAACATTGATGGGTTCTAGTTCATCTTTGTTATTGAAAATCGGATGCATTTGTTTGTGGGGTGCCAGACATGCCCTGCACAAATGTTGAACATTCATCGCACTCTTACAAACAAATGTAATTTATCCGAACACTGAATGTAATCAGATTATTAGGAAATAAATTATTAAAAGTCGGTACTGACGTCTTCGTTGAAATTGTTTACTGCTCAAAAATTGACACTTTGGCCGAAAAACTTAACAGTTATAGTTCAAGATGGCGCCCAAGTAGTAAGAAGAGGAAAACGGAGCAACTTCGAAATTAAGTGTTGCTGTTCGATTGAAATTTATTTACTACAAGTTCTGATTCATTTTTTTCGATTTTCTTACAAAGTTTCATTCTTTTTATTTATGGTCTTACATCATCGAGACAGCATTTATCAAGTAATAAATTTTAATTTTGCTTTTGAATGTCCGATTCAAAGCTGGGTGCTGAGTGCGAAGTTTTGCTTGGTCCCTCATACAAATACAGAAAAATGGAATGATTTCTGTATTGAATTTTTATTGCTTCAAGCTGTGGAACAAGTTTAAATAAACCCATACCCATGTTTATCTTGATTTCTCATTGCCAGGCAACGCAATCATAATCAAATGCAGCTCTAAAATGACAAGAGATTCGAAATTAAATTTACATAGCTAAGAAAACATTCAGTCTTTTCAGTTTTATTTTACGACGATCCCCTAATTTATTTTAAATAAAAAAGGATTACTTTTGTTCCTTAAACCATGAATATTTTATTTTCTTTCAAAGACGTGTTTGGTTCATAGAACTCGGGCTTCTTCAATATAATACTTATCCTAGTCCTAAGTTCATTTTATATAACTAGGTATTTTAGACACTGAATTTGACTTAAAAGGGTCGAAATTCATCTGCTCACGCAACAAAGCAAAGCCCGATGGCTTTCCAAGAATAATAGAATTATTTTTATGCCCTAAATGAACTTAAGCAGTTTTTCTGGACAATTACGATTTCGTCACGTTCGTCCGAAATTTCCCGAAGGATATCTAAGCCGACCTCACATCGGCTAAAACCTTGAAGTCTCGGTACGAGCCAACGGACTGTAACCTATAGGTCAACTAGTCCGTTACCCTTAGTCTAGTCTGAGATGGCTGCTTGCAGACTAGCTAGTTCGGAGAGGAATTTTGGTCGCATTTTTTCACTATTGAATTTTGCCCTTATAAGGCTACCGAATGGTCAACAACGGATTCGCACGTTCCCGATTCTTCGACGTTGCAGTGCCAGAAATAAGCCACCGAAATTCAAAAACTGTATCAATCTACTCGGTAGTCCGCGTGGTCTAGTGGTTAGAGCACTAAGCCCGTAAGCCGAAGGTCTCTGGTTCGAGTTTCGTTGGCGTCAACGAGATTTAGTTCGAGTGATTCTTCGGACGGACTATAAGCCTGTTCAGTTATGATACGTGCTGGTTTAAAATCAGAACGTATCGCAGCTGGGTGGACGGGCACATGGCCAAAGCGTGATAATGATCATATCACCTTGTGGAGTGCCGATACATTCGATCATGACAATGAGATACTCTAACTATCTCTAAGAGAAGGCCCGAAAGGGGCTGTAGTGCTACGAAAAGAATGAAAAAGATCAATCTATTCGAACTAAAAACGCTAAGTCAAACTACTGTACCACGTACCGAACCGATCAGTCACAGATTATTAAAACCAAAGATATATAAATAAACGGACGTGTAGTTAAATGGGTATATGTAAATCTCCGTAAAGGACTGCGGCGATGGTCTGCTGCCTCAGCGGAAGAGGATGATGAGATCCACCAAGATTGGCCTTATCTGAGGACGCGTGAACACGCTGGCAGGCTATCGTTGCAGTGTCGTGGGGTGGTTTCTTTCCCCCTAGTACAAGGCCCACCACAGAAACATTTTTCGCATCCATGAATTTGGAAATGTTATTTAAGTCTCGACCGGAGTCGAGAAAGGAGGTAACCACTAAGGATTATGAACACGCTGGTTCAGAAGGCAAAATGGGCCTTGAAAAAGCCGACGGACTTGAGGAGACTTCGTCGTTACCGACGATACTTACGGTCCACAAATAAGAGTGAGGCATCCAGGTGGAAGCGGTAACCCCTGCCAACTGGATCAAGATCCAAACGTAGACGTGGCCATGTATTTACCATTTGAATGAAAAACTCATACAAACATAATTTGCATGAATTATTCCATCAAAGGAGAAGTACAACCGTGGCCAATTTATGCTATAGCGTTATGCGATGGAATCACATAACTCTATACCATAAAAGGGCATCTGAGCGGAAGACCACGCTACCCGGCAAGAGCCCCTGTTAAACAAAAAAAGGGAAGAGCACGCCCGATGGGTAGCCCATTTCAGAGGACGAGCTTGCCATCATTGCAGGTCCTGTACCCGATCAGGTTTTCAGAAAGGGAAAGTTCGAGTTTGATTTCTTTTACCTAAACATTATTTTATTGCATTTGAATGCAATACAAATATCGAACGAATTGATAATAGTTATTAATTAAATGTACCGTTATTGTTCGAGAGGTGTAAAAATATATAATAATTATAACGAGTTAATAATTATTTTTATTTCTTGATGTTGTATTGTGTTTTCTCAATGTGTTTTTAATGTGGTTTTTATTGTATTAAATATTTTTTTTCTGTTTAAATAAATGTATTCAAAATATTGTTTATATAAGCAAGGAGTAATCGGAAAAAACTTTAACCTTACAAGAGTGTTTTTTGTTGTATTTCGAAAACCGAATAGAACATTTAGTTATTAGAAACAAATTTTTCGTGTAAATATATATAGAAGCCTAAAAATATGTAAATGTGTTTTTTTCATATACCAATATTAACCAAAAATTAAGAAAGATGGGTACTCATCGGCATCCTCACGAGCGTTCGATGATGATGTAGGTGGTGCCAGTAGAGATAAATATAATTAACATAAGCGCAATAATATAATTCAAAATTTATTTGCTCGCGAGTAAATTTTTCTTCCAACTTTAAGCTACAAACCATCACGAAAGAAATTAATATGTTATTTCTTATTACTGGAATTCAACATACCGTACAACAAGAAAAATATTCAAATATAAAATAAATTGTTTTTCAGTCTTAGGGTGTAAATGGTACGTTTTATATCAATTGAAATAATATTTAAACAGCCATACATTTCCTTACAAATTGAATTTATTTCATATCTTTTTATTTTCGCTTAAAAACCAGGTAAGGCCAAAGGATGACTAAGGATTTCTTCCCATACTGATACATGCGGGTCATATTGCGATATACCGTCTTCATGAACAGAATACAAGTAGCCGCCCAAGGATGTTACATATAGACCAGCTCGTTCTTTAACAACAAAAGAATTAAGAGAACTGGGATCAGAGTTTATGAGTTCTTCTGTATCATATTCTAAACAGAAAATCGAATTGGATACGGCGGCTCTCTACAGCACACTTTCGATTTGACTTTTCCGATTGTTTTCCAAATGGCTTCACGTGGATCGTAGCGTTCAATAACAGTGCCACATATAGTACTATTATAACCACCAAATGTAAAAATTGATGAATTATAGTTCGCTCCTCCTGGATATCGCCTCGCATTTTTCATATCCACAATATTCATCCAATGATATGTTCCAATATCGTAGCATAAACACGAAAATAATTTCTTCCACTTTCGTATTTGAGTAGAGCTTGTAGGTCCGGATCACGATTGGCGGTATCTTGTTTAATTCAACACATAAGTGCTGTGACCAAAATTTTAAATTGTGCCGGCTATTTGAATTTTTCATAGACGCACTTCAAAAAATACCCCCTTTTTTCGGTATTTTCTTCAAATTTCCAGTTGGGGTTTTTTTTGTCGAATTTTATATCAGAAATCAAATGATAGGTTGGGTGTATGTACTTCATTTAAAATGTGCAACAATAAAGCCATATTGCTGCTTTTGTTAAATAATCGCGTTTATAGATTAAATATCGAAGTAACGTTATTGCTTATTAACGTTATTGCTTATTATTTACAGGTTAAATATAGAATTATAAATACGTTATTGTTTATTATTCATACTGATTGGGGAATTGTAGTATTAGTAGTAGTATCAAAGTTCAATTTCAATTGAAGTGCAGTACAATTGACCTTCTTAGTCCAAAATTTTTCTTCAGATTGTGTTTTTCTAAACCGAAATGATTTAAATATTTCATCATGAAAGTTTTTTTTTTATGTCAAAGCCAGTATTTGATTTTTCAACATTGCTTTGCTAGTTGACAATACACACATTTTAATTTAAGATCTGTCATTCCGACACTTGACAACCTCCAATTGGGGCCGCCCATAGATGTCAGAGAGAATGGATACAAAGTGCATCGTGAGAATTGAAGCACTTTATGATGCGGCGTGAAGTTGGCGTGTTATCAGCTCCCATCAATTTTCGTATCTTGAACTAAATCCATTTTCCGTGCCAGTATTCTAACCTGAACGATATAAAAGATTCAGTTTTACTTACCTTATGAAGGATACGTCCTAGACATGCTTCCTATAGCTTTTTTTTTTTTAATAAGAATAAAAATTCCAAAAGCTTCCATTTTCGACTATATTTATTTTTATTTTCTGTATATGCGCATTTCGACCGCAACATACGGTCATCCTCAGTAAACTACTTCGTATCTATCTTAACCTACCTTTATATACTAGAGGGTTTTTGGAACACTAATTACATTCTTTGCACAATAGGATTTTTGCGTTCTAACATTCATAACTTAATCCTTATTACCTAATTAGATTAATGAGTTTTGAATTATTATTACCTAGGTCTGTGTTCATTTTTAACTTTGCCGGTACTTTTCTAATCTGTATGTTTTCGCTGCAATCAAGTTTTTGCCATTTATCGATATCTTTGACTACTTCGACGTCGTTCATTGTTATTTCGTGGCCATTTTTAACTATATGCTCTGCCACTGATGATTTAAAATTTGTTCTACTTGTACTCTTCATTGCCACAGCTTCTTTGAAGTGTTCCTCGCATCGAACTACCACTAAACGTTTCGTTTGACCAATATAAATCATACCACATTCTGGACACGTCACCTTGTACACTCCGCATTTTTCTTCCTTAGTTTTAGTATCCTTTACGTCGGTCAGCTGCACTCCTAGTTTATTCATTCTGCTTGTACTTATTGCCTCTCGTTGGTGTTTCTTCAGTACAGGTGCCAATGTCAAACATTCTTGAATACGGCCAATGTCTTAAACATTCTTGAATACGGGATGCTAATTCTTCGTTTTTCGTTGGCTTCGATCGTTGAATTCTGCTTGAATAAAGTTGATAGTTTGTTTTTATATAGCTGTTTCTTCTTTTCGTTGATGATCGAATCCGTTCAGTTCCGCTGTTTCCATGATGTAAAGCTTTTCCCTCCTATCCCTTCTGTATACTGCAAGTTTTTGAGGATATGTATGAGCGGATGTGGCTGGAATCGTCCTCTGAGTGCTTGTCGGCTTCCTATATATATCGAATTCTAGCTGACTATTGTTTCGAATGATCTGCAAATCTAGAAACGGTATCACACCTTCCTTTTCCATTTCCATCTTGAACTGTATATTATTGTGCACTTTGTTGAGCTGCTCAAGTACTTCCAATGCTTTTTCTCTTAGTACCACCGATATTACATCATCCACATATCTCCAACAGATCCTTGTTATAAACTGTTGTTCTTGGATTCGCTTTTCAATGCTCGTCATAAAGATCTCCGCCAACAATGGAGACAAAGCCTGAATGTGAAATGATTTTCGTTCATACACATTCTAGCCAGGTTTCCGTAATGTGCCGCTATCTTTCTCCCTTCTATTGAAGTGTCATGTTTTTCGATCCACTTAGTTAATTCGTAAATTGCTTGCTTCACAGGCGTACTAGGAAACAACGATTGCACATCGAAAGAAACTAATATCTCGTCATCGGCTACTTGTACACTTCTAAGTTGCGGAGTGTACAAGGTGACGTGTCCAGAATGTGATATGATTTATATTGGTCAAATGAACGTTTAGTGGTAGTTCGATGCGAGGAACACTTCAAAGAAGCTGTGGCAACGAAGAATACAAGTAGAACAAATTTTAAATCATCAGTGGCAGAGCATATAGTTAAAAATGGCCACGAAATAACAATGAACGACGTCGAAGTAGTCAAAGATATCGATAAATGGCAAAAACTTGATTGCAGCAAAAGCATACAGATTAGGAAAGTACCGGTAAATTTAAGAATGAACACCGACATAGGTAATAATAATTCAAAACTCATTAATCTAATTAGGTAATAAGGATTAAGTTATGAATGTTAGAACGTAAAAATCCTATTGTGCAAAGAATGTAATTCGTGTTCCAAAAACCCTCTAGTAAATAAAGGTAGGTTAAGATAGGTACGAAGTAGTTTACTGAGGATGACCGTATGTTGCGGTCGAAATGCGCATATACAAAAAATAAAAATAAATATAGTCGAAAACGAAGCTTTTGGAATTTTCATTCTTATTTAAAGATTAATCAACGGCTATATAGCCCGGAAAAACAAATATTGAATTCCTATAGCTGTTTTTACAATCCCATCCACATCACTTCATTTTTCGTATCCCGAAACAAAAACACTCGCGATCCCTGGCAAACTTTTCAATTTAATTAATTAACAGTTTTGCAATGCTTTTGCACTACATTCAACACGGTTTATCTTAAAAAAATTGTTTTGTGTACAATTTCAAATTCAACTTGAATAGATGTTTCCCATCATTGATGAATTTTCACGAATCATGTGATTTCAATCATATGGTTGATATTTTGTTGACAATTCGGGGGTTAAGGTATAAGAGGAGTGGGATTTTCGTGAGAGCAACTAGAGAGCCACTTGAATGTGCGGATTCTCTAGCGGCGTGAAAGGCAGGGGAATTTCAATTCGCATGCGAGAGGAAGGCATGTATGTAGTAAATATACTTCACTCACGTATGGATGAAAATAAGCTCATTTTGCGTCCATTACTTTATATGTCTTTGGGGCCGCCATAGTGCTGAATGCCAGATCTCTGTCCGGAACCAAGCCGTAAATTATTACAAAATATTCTAAGCTAATAAAAATATCGAACACAAACTACGGCACCACGTAACCGAATCGAACAATCGAACCGATCAGTTACAGATTGTTAAAATTCTAACCACTTGGTGGCATATTTATCTGTCGCTCCTACTTACCGCTGGAAAACTACATCATTGAAAGGAAAGATACTTTTGTTTAGTTAGAAATTCATTTTAATTTCCATACAATTCTATTGGACAACTGAAACAAAAATAAATTAATAACAACTAAATGTTTCCTAGGTTTTTACGAATAAGACAGAATATCCATAAATTGGAATGCTGATGTAAAAAACACAATTTTTGTTTAGCGGTTTTTTGTGGTCGTTTTCTTCGGATCGAAAGGAAAAAGACGGAAGTAACGTAAGTTAATGAAGAGTCGGTGGAAGTTGTTCGACGCATTTTGAATTGGGCATTTGTACCGGTAAACTAGTTAGCCAGCCAGCAGCCACCTCGGTAAAAGTATCCGGACTTTTCAACCTGATGGGTACAGTTCGTTGTCACGTGCCAAAACTTCGCATCTATAACCGATGCGATTTCGGTTTAGATTTCCTTTGAAAAATATCTTGAACAAATGAACCATGTGTATATTATATGCATCATCACCCGAACCATTGCTTCAAATTCAACAAAATCAAATCGTTGTCCTTCACGACGTAATTAGCTCTTGGTTTTTACACAACACTGCAATTAACAGATTAATTTCTTCTTTGCTTTTTTCTAGTACATTATTTTCACCGTCTGCATCTTTGGGCAAATTTTTCCGTCCATCAAAACGGTCCCGGGCTCTTTCTTCAGCAAATAAATTATGAATTGGATGTAATTACACATGGTTGCTTTTTGACCAAATTCTACATCAGCCTCTATTAATAATCGCATTATGTCCGCACGTCGTACCATGTTTGTCATTGTTGTTCTGTTATTCTGTATTTCATCACAATTCGAAATTTTGAAAAACTCAAAAAATACTCGCTAATTGACCAACATTTGATAAGATTCTTTCAAATCGATATCCGTGTTTGGACCCCACACCTGGATTTATAATAAATTCCAAGCGGTGGGATGTATTTTTTATAGATTTTTCTTTTATTGAAATCAATTCATTATGTTTTTACAAAAATAATAATAATAATAGTATCCACTTATAAATAAAGTGGCTTACATACTATGAAAATTACATTAAAGTGAAGTTGATACGGATAATAAGGCTAATTCAGATATCCAATAAATGAAGCTCGGGCTATGAGCAATTAGATCATTAAATATCCCTAAATTATTCAAATGAGCGAAAGTGTTGAAATTGTATTCTCTTAATTTAAATTTCTCATGCACTTTTAAACTTATTTGCAAGTGGTTATCTGTCTGTCTGCACTCGATTTGTCATTGACACAACTTATAATCGTGTGCTCGGTTAACCTCTCAAAATCAAACGATGAAACTCTTGCTTGTACAATTAAAGATTCTTTTATAAAGACCAATCTTTATGTCCCGACAATTACGCCAAAAGAGTGTGTAAAATTTCTGTCATAAAAACCCTTTCATTTATTTTTTCGGAAGTATAGTGTCGAAGAACGATAGCATTGACTGGCCACCAAAAGGCTCTTTATTCTTTTGGAAATCTTCCCGCGGGGTTATTTAAAATCAAAACTGGTGTCAAAAAGCCAACAAGCTTAGCACACATTAGTTTAGAAGGGCTAAACTAAGCAAAAACTCACAAAATTATGAAATATTTGGATTTTCCTTAAATTTGCTAAATATTTTCGTTCAAAAGCTTCAGCTGGTATACTATTAAGTTCGTTCAAATTCAAAAAATTATTTTTAAATAAAAATTAAGTGAATTCCAATTTCCAAGTTATATATTATTGCTAGTACTGTAATACTGGAAAACTTAATTATTTAATTAATTATTTTTGCCAAAAGCTCACGCTATTAAAACAAAAAATTATTCTTTAAGTAGAATCCGCCAAATGGCTTTAATTTGGCTCAACACTATATGAAAAGGACAATGAACGATGCGGTGATTTGTATATGTATAAGCACAATTCAAGCTTTCATTTGCATGTCATATAATTTTTCTAAGAATATCTTCCTGTTCATCAGAAACTTTGAAACAATAAGCATTGCATTATTACAGAATATATGCATAATTGGATGAAGCGGTATGTTTAAACCATCTTGAATTATTTCATGCACGCAAACAGTCACTTAAATTAGTGCTTCAGTGCAGTAAATCCGCTAAATTCACACGTGCTATGGGAGTGCCGAGTAAAGATCCACATATCCTTTTCAAATTCCAATGAATCTTTAAAAAATGTTCAATTCCTCTTCCTAATAAACTTTACATTACAGTTGATTATAAACACGCAACCACGGTCTAAATGAAAATTAATCACCTTCACTCACTCCCACACGCCTACTGTAACCTTAACATCTATCACTACTCATTACAAGGATCTTCCCACAAGGACTTTCTGATTGGCAATCATGAAACAATTCACTGTTCAATGCTATGCGCTAAATTAATTCGATTAAGTGTCGTGATAACAATTCGCACCACCTTTCCTAATAAGGGATCAAGTTAAAACGACTCTTATCGTCTGTCTTACGTAACACCGCAAACTCTCAGTCAGCCAGTATGTAGGCCATCTGATTGCTAGGATTCTAAAGAAATTGGTGCCTTATTTGCATGCCTCAAGAAAACAACGTGCAGCGTGCAAGCCAGACTAGCCACCAATCGTGTCGTGAGAGAGAGTCCTGAGGTCGAAGTGAAAGCGAAAGGACAATTACGCGACTATTTTCGCAGGGCCACGTTAACTGTTTAGCACGTATCCGTCGGCGAGTGAACAATAGACGATCTACATAAATATTGTACAGTTATATCGATTACAAGTAAACATAAAGCCAGCACTAGTCGGTAAAGAGGCATGTTAGGATTTCAGTTGGTTGCAACCGCCTGAAAATTGAAGAAGGATTTAAGGATTCGGAATAGCCAGTTGTGAAAGTAGTTCAGCATGTGCTAGTGTTAAATAGGTCACTATTAACTGATGTGACTATTTTTAGAAATTGCCGGTGAAGTTTGCTTGAAGTAGTTGTTCTGAAAAGCCAGGAAGTGCCTGTTTGTAGATTAACGAATTTATAATTTGAAGTCCCGCTAGTAATATCTTTTGTTACTATCTCGAGGAATTTAAATCCAAGGAGGCTTCTAACCATCTTATTAGTAAGTAGTGCTAATTAAGTAATTAAAAACTGAAAACTATGCTGAATTGTTGTGCCTTTAGAAAAAAATGCCACCGTAATTTCCTAATGAATTTTAAAATTTTTCATAATGGAAGATCAAACCTACAACTTTGTGCATTTTTACTAATTTCTTCAAACTATTCACAAAACTTAGTTCATATCACACAAAAAAGCATTTCTAGTGCAGTGGAGAAATTTTCAGAGTATTTTTTCGACCGTTTTTAACTTTTCCTTTTATGAGAGTAAAACTCTGGCGAATTGCCATATATCATATTCTATCTTATAAATAATGAGAACGTAATTTTCATTGACATGCAGGGACATAGGAGTATAGTATTGCAGCATCTCAGGATCAAAGTCACCTTATCCGTTAATTATAAGTGTGCCAAGTCATAATGGCCCATTTGTTGTCAGCTCGTTTTTATAGCAAAATAATTAAATAATCGCAAAGTGAATTATCATACAAATAGTGAGGAATCATTTCAC